>OX422214.1:599310432-600703485 GCA_949130495.1 Sambucus nigra | reverse complement strand
GGTGCGGACTCACTTATGGATCCGCACCGTATAGCCTTATTTTTAAAAAATATTAAAAAAATGTTTTTTTGATTGCTTTTTGTGTGTGTATTTTAAATATTTTAGGATACCCATAAAAAAATCAACTCAAACTGAAAATGTTTTGAGTTAGTGCGCACCCACTAACTCACTCATAGGTGGAGAAGGCCTAGCCAAGCGCAAATCCACCCATTCTTGTAACGGTGTGGTGGGATCATCATTAGCTAGCAAACGATGGTACCCGAAATGCAAATCAAGTTTATCAAGTGCGGACTCACTTTATGGATCTGCACTGTACAACCTTATTTTTAAAAAATATTAAAAAAATGTTTTTTGGTGCTAACAGGTGAAGAGGCTAGACTTTACATTAGTTATATAACGGTGAAGTGCAAATCCACCCATTCTTCTAACGGTGTCATCAGCTAGCAAACGATGGTACCCGAAATGCAAATAGAGTTCATCAAGTTCGTGTGAATGTCACCCCCACATATTACTCTCTATCTCTCTCTCTCTCTCCTCAAACTACCAAACCTCCCTCAAGTCCGGGCACCCGAAATGCAAATAAAAAAATAAAATGCCACCTGAACTCAAACATGCACCTCTGGCGACCCAATAACAACAATGGAGGAATTCACCCACCATAGTCCTCTCCCCTCACTCCGGCACCTCCGACCTAACAGAGTTCAAATCCATCCCATTTCATCATAAAGACCCATTGGAATGGAATTGAATGTACAGTTAGGAAGTATATACAAGAAAAAAGGGGGTATTTAACCAAGGAAGGATTATGGAAGTTCAAGAGGCAAAGAAAATGAGGAGTTGTGGAATGACAATCGACAAGTGCTAACAGGTGACATTAGTTATATAAATTGCAAAACCCATTTCAATTGGAAGAGGAATGGAGAGGGTCCAAAACAAATGGCCATGGAATGGAATGTACGGTTCAATTCAGAGAGGATGGGAAGAGACATTTCATTAAAAGAAAGAGAATATGGATGGATTTTAATTTAATAGGGTGTTTTACGTGTTGGATAAATAAAGGGGGGAAAATGAGTGGACGTAAAAAAAGAATTGGGGAAATAAAGAGGCCGCTCCAAAGGAGTAGAGAGTTTAAAGATGGGTTCCACGTCTCTCCTTATATTCATTTGGAACTCCTATTTTATATATATAAGTATATAAAGATAAAAGATAAAGATATGTATGTGACCAGGCCCCTTTCTCACTACAAAAAGTTTCCTGATTCTCTTTCCGTCCTCCCAGAGGGTCCAAATTTGGGGTATTTGGTGATCATGGATGAAGAAGCTGAGAGCTCTTATTGTTGTTGTTTTGGGTTGCGCAAGGACTGTAGAATTAAAAACCTACCTTTTCTTCAGAATAAGAACATCGCCGTTCACTACGAATTCACTAATTGTCGTCAAAAGGTCATGGAATTCAGAGATGATGTTGTCTTCATCCCTGTTCTTAATCAGCCCCTGTCTTCCAACCGTTACTACGCTATAAACCCACAAGGAAAGCATAACGGGTATGTCTTATAATCACCATATCATTTTAATTGCAATTGTTTTCTTATAATAGCGTGGTACATCCAAGGTTCTATCATTTCTCTCCCTTTCCGACCATGAAAGTTTATTTTTCTTTTAAAAGGTCAGTGCCACTTAGCAACAATTTTTTTTAGAAGGGAGATTGTGGTCTAAAATTAAGTATAATCACATATCACTAGATTCTATTATCGTAAATGCTTTTAAAGTAAAGGAATATTGAAAAATTAGACAATTTGTCCCTTGGATATATTTTTATCGACTCATTTTGCGTTTATTTTTTATTTTTTAGAGTAGTCAATATATTTTTAAAATTGTCAATGCAATCAGTTTGGTTTATTCGGAAGTGCCAAAATTAGATCTTCACTTGTTATGAAAGTCTTGTCTTTTTTTTTTTCTAATGATTTTCGACATTATATTTTTTTTACTCTTTTCGAGACTCTTCAGTTACCACGGAAAAACTATTTTATTCATTGTCTTGAGAAAATTAATTTTTTGGATGAGAAAAATGTATTTGACAAATTTGAACATGCAAAAATCCTAACATTGCTCGAAAATGGTCTTAGGCAGTCTTAGGCCATCTCTAATGGAGATGTAGATGTCCACTTTTGCACATTTACGGCTTCACGGTGGGTATGAGAATGTGTAGATTTAGGTGAGAGAAAGCGTAGAGACAATGCAAATTTGCATTGTCGATACACAATGTGTAAACATGGGGGCCACAGTTGGGGGGCTAAGGGTTTATTTTGACCGCCCAAGACATTATTAAAAAAAAATTCTTATAATGGCAGGAACCTGAGGAATAAGTGGTGGACGGGAAAAAGTTATCTGCCCAAACCCTGGCGCTAAAGGCTTACTCCCCTAAAGTAGGACCCCTCCCTTGCCACATTGAAACTACCCTGTCACACTACAAACCAAACGAAAAAATGTATGTTAAAAGACATAGATTTACGTCTTGTGGTTGTGTCCCATTGGAGATGGCCTTAGCCACTCTCCCCCCTCCACCCGCCCCATTGATTCTTTAGTGGGTAAAGACCAAAATTGTTCCTTCTCAAAAGGAAAAATAGCACCGTAGGTGGGCCCTGTTAATTTTAAAGCATGGGTTCTGTAGTGGGTAATGACTAAAACTGATTGCTTAAACATAACCATTTTCCTTTCCTTATGTGGATGTCCCTCTTTCCAAGAACCTTGTGATTTTTTTTTCCTTTCCTTTCATTTTTTCTTCTTTTTTCTGGACCTTAGCCTTTGTTTTTCAAATGGAGTGCAGTTGCATTTGATTCCCTTTATGAACTCGATAAGGGGATCAAAAGACTAATGTTATAGTACAAAGTATTTCTATGAAGTTTAGATTTCAGGGGCATTAAGTAATTGTTTCAACATTTAGGATACATTATTTTAATACATTTGGGGTAGAAATTTGATAAAAAAAACTTGGTACATAGGGACTTTTTTCGATTAAAATTGTTAACTCAAATCGTAAAAAAAATAGTTAAACCCAATAATTAATTTTTTTTTATTTTAATACATCCATAATTACCCCATTTTGAATTTGGTACCTTTTACTAATTTTTATTCGACTTTATTATATTTTTCATTGCAAAATATATCATTTTCTTCGACGAAATTTTCACATTTAGTGACGTAAAATGTACTAAAGTCAATAAAAAATAGCAAAAGGTACAAAACTCAAAACAATGTAATTATGAATACATTAGAGTGGAAAAAACCCATAAAATTTTATTTTAACATATATGGGTTTCTCAAAATTTTACACCACATAAATCGAGTCTTGATACTTCGTGCAATAAAATATGTATAGCTTGTGGCTTATCATTACTTTATGTATTAGGAGCTAAATTATCAACAAAATATTTTTTTAATGTTTAAAGGGGCATATAATTATTAAGGGGCAGAATGAAGTTTCCTAACCCGCCCCGCGAGGAAAATAATTAACTTGAACTCTCCTCGTAACTCGTGACGAAATTTTTTAAGCCTCGAACCCATCTAAATATAAACCCGTCCCGCTCCATCCCCTCCCCCATTTATATTAAATGGGTCAAAATCCGCTCAGGACGGGTTAAAATTGACATTTTTTACTTTTTCTGAAAATTATTATTATTATATAACACATAATAATAATAATAATAATAATAATAATAATAATAATAATAATAAAGATTTTATAAAACAATTTGTCAAATAAGTAATGGAACCACATTTTACATCCAATATTTTAATGCAAACAAAATATAAAAATATAAAAGTGCTCCTCAAGCAAAAAAACTATTGCATACAACAAAATAAGTAAAATGTCTCAATGCACTCCTCCAAGTATCAATTATTACAAAAATAAGTAAAATGTCTCAATTTAAAATGTCCAAAATATTTTTAAAATAACACAACTATCAAGTGTCATTGCGTGCATATCACCATTGCAATCTCCTCCCCGTCAACTACTAAAATATGAAGAAAAAAACACATTTTAAAAACATATTTATAAAACTCGATGAATAAAACAGATTTTGATAATAAATTTAAAACGGATTTTAATACTTTGTCTAAAGAATACCATTACTTCATCTTCATCATATCATTAAACCTCTATCAAATCGAACTCTTCAACACGAATTGTGCGCCTTGAATTTGTCGTAGAAGCATCATCTAGAAAAAAAATACAAAAGTGAAATATTCAATTAAGGAAAAACTTCTTACATATTATTAGATAAAAAATTTAAAGAAAAGTACCCCAACAGTCTCTTACCTTTCCCTTGGTCTCAATTTAGTCCCTTACCTTTCCATTGTCTCAATTTAGTCCCTCGCCTTTCCAATTAGTTCAATTTAGTCCCTTAGTTAACAACCATCCAAATATACTAATGACAAAGACCATTTTAAGGGGCATTTGAGATATTTTATGTATTAATTCATTCCTCTCTCCTCAACACTCCACTTTGGCAGAAAAAAAACTTAGACACTTATATAATACTTCAAATGTAACCTTTTAGTCCATGAAAAATAACAGAAAATGGGGAGAGAAGAATGTAAGAAACAGAACAAAATAGTCACATATCAAAATAGAATGGTTCTACACAAACACAAAAATTAGACACATTGACTTGGCCCAAGTTTTGTTAAAAAAATCACACTACATTTAAAAAAAAATCATACTGCATTCATAAAAAAAATTAAACCGTTTTCTAAAAGTAGAAACTAAAAAAAAATTATTAATCAATTTTTTAAAACAGTTAAAAAATAGTTGAAATCTTTTTTTTCAAGAAAATAATTTTTTATTTCTTATAAAAAAATGTATTTTTTTAATTAAAAGTATGAAAAACTATTTCTTAAAAGCTGGCGCGGACCCACATCATTTCCATTATTTAGTGTCCCTGGCGTGGACCCATATCATTTAATGTTTCTCAGCTGTAAATAGGAGAAATACGAAACAATGTTCCATATATGAGATGTAGAAAATAATTTCTTAAACTTTCACTTATCAACCAAGTATACATGAGAAGGAAATAAGATCTAATTTTTTTTCTTAGTTCTATATTACCTTATAAAAATGCAAAAACCACAATATATTTCTCAACTATTACCCCAACACCCATTATCTAATTTTTAATTTAATTTCTGATGAGTTTGGGATGGAAATATATGGACCGGTTTTTCATTTGTAGTTGTATGAACAACCCTTAATTTTTAGCTGGTGTCTCAAACAAGGAATAAATCATAATTTTTTTTGATTTGGTATTGAGACAGCAATAGGAAATAACATCTAATATTTTTGTATTTAGTGGTAAAAAAAGACAGCAATAGGAAAGACCCTTAATTTTTCTTTCTTAAAGGAATCGACTTGGTTTAAGAAACATACAAAGTAGCAGTATTGAGACAACAATAGGAGCAACCCTTGTTGAGACAACAATACACTGTGTATTCATGGCCCTCACCAATGGTTGTATTTGCATTGAAGAACTCATTTATACACATCATTATATCTTTAGAGTGTTGCTCCCCCCATTTACACGCATCATTTTATCCATTTAGAGTGTTATAAAAAATTAAGAGTACATTTTGGAATGTCAATTTTTTTGAGAAAAAAATCACATTTTACATAATCAATGGAAAAATTGAACTTACTTAAACTTCAATGGAATTTGGTTGGGCTAGACAAAAAAAGCAAAGTAGGACTCTTAGTTGGGGGGAAGAGGGGAGTAAATGGAACTTGAGGAGCTTTGTCTAATTACCTTGATTTTTTTTTTATCTTTAAGGGAAGCATACACTTGTTCGAGGGATGGAGACATGTGTAGCTGTTGTTTCGGTATATGCATTCGAGATGTAAAATCAAGGCCATTAAATCCACAAGACATATATTAGCAATATGAGATTACTTGTCAAGAAAAATGTTGTAGTGGCCAGAAGGGTAAATTTCGTGCCAAGTCGGTTGCACCTGACGGGTATCCTCCATGCTTCTTGAGGAGAATCGGGTGGACAATCGATTACAAAACTCCAAAAAACTACAAATTAGGTGAAGCTTCAGGGCTCAACACTGCCCTCCGTGACCTCCTTCCTAAATTCACCTTCCCGCTTTCCCATCAGAGCTCGGATGTTGTTATTGTCGGGAAGTGGTATTGTCCTTTGTGTTTATTAAAGACGAACAATTGAAAGAGCAGATTAAGAGATCAATGTTTTATGAGATGACACTAGAGCAAAAGTGGGAGAAAATTTTTACGAGCAGGAATAAGGGTCAAGAGAAAAATGTTGTCAGTGTGGATGTGGGTGTTCAAAAAGAAGTTGTATTTGTCCATGAGAAGGAAGTTGTTTGGGATAAGACGAAAGTGGTTGATGGGACAATATGGTTTACTAGTACTGCCAATGAAAAGGTGGGGTTGAGTTTAGAAATTGTTGAGAGAATGAAATGGGATCAAGAAAGAGGTGGATGGGTTGGTGGGGAAGAAAGGGAAGCGAGGGTAAAGAGAGAGGAGAATTTTGGAGGGATTGATGGCTGGAGTAAATTTGGCTGTTATGCATTGATTGAAAGGTTTGTGTTGAAAGGAATGGATGGGAACTTGGTACTGACTTATGAATTCAAGCACATTCATCAGATAAAATGTAAATGGGAATGAGATAATGTGTTTTTCTTATGGATTATTCAGGAGTCTATTTGATCATGTTCTTATGTGAGTACATCTCATGGAGTAATAGAGTATTGTTGGTGTCTTTATTTTAAGGGAATCCAACCTAGTTTGTGTTTTTCTGATTATTTGATTATATGTTCACCAGTTACAGAGTTTATTCAGTTTGTTCTTCATCAAAACTAATGAGATTTGTATAAAGAATCTATTACGTGTCACTTTCTTCCATGTTTCTTATTTTTGTTTCATTTATACATTATTCATTTTATGCATCCATTCCGTTATAAAAGGGGGGGGGGGGGGGGGGGAGGAGGAGGCTACTACATGCTCACGCTTCAAATCAAAATTCCTAAATCGAGTGGGGGTGAAAAGACAGAAGAAGAAGGATCTAAAAAATCAAGACATGTAGAGAAAAAAGAGCAAAGTATCCTAACAGTCCCTTAGCTTTCCATTGGTTTCAATTTAGTCCATTACCTTTCCATTGTCTCAATTTAGTCACTCCCCTTTCAAATTGGTTTAATTTAGCCGCTTAGTTAACAACCATGTAAATATACTAACGACAAATACCATTTTAAGGGGCATTTGAGGCAATTTATGTATTAATTCATTCCTCTCTCCTCAACACTCCACTTTGGCAGAAAAAAAATTTAGGCTGTTATATAATACATTCAATGCAACCTTTAAGTCCATGAAAAATAACAGAAAATTGAGGGAAAAGATTGTAAGAACAGAACAAAATAGCCACATAACAAAATAGAGTGGTTCTACACGAACACATAAATTAAACACATTAACTTAGCCCAAGGTTTTGTTAAAAAACATTATATTACATTTAAAAAAAATTACACCATTCATAAAAAAACGTTTTCTAAAAATAAAAACTGTAAAAAAATTGGTTAAAACTGTTAAAAAATAGGTGAAATCTTATTTTTTTAAGAAAACAGTTTTTTATTTCTTAAAAACAGTTTCTTATAAAAAAAATTGTATTTTTTTAATTAAAGAAATGAAAAAACTATTTCTTATAGCTGGCGTAGACCCACATCATTTCGATTAGTTAGTGCCGCTAGAGCGGATCCATATCATTTAATGAATGTGAGTCCACACCATTAAACTTCTTTTATATAAAAAAAATATTTTTTATTACAAAAAACTCTGCATTAATTAGATTAATAATGTAGAGTTTTTTTGTGATGGGAAAAAATAAGGGGTTGTTGGGATACTTTGCTCTATATGTAATCACTTTAATGAAAATGAAATGGGGAAAGATTATTTCTCTTCAATTTTCCCGCTCATTGTATTTCTATCTGAATTAAGAGAAATACTTTTGATACCGATTAAAATATATCGTAATTTTACACAGGATGGCGTGGTTAAAATAATGTAGTTAAAAAATTCTACATTAATATTTTTTATTATAAAAAAATTCTACATTATTGGATTAATAATGTAGAGTTTTTTTGAAATAAAAAATATTTTTTTTTATGTAAAAGCAGTTTGCTGGCGTGGACTCACATTAATTAAATATGGGTCCGAGCAAGCGACACTAAGTAATCGCAATTATGTGGGTCCGCGCCAGCTTTTAAGAAATAATTTTTCATACTTTTAATTAAAAAAATACAATTTTTTAATGAAAAACTCTTTTTAAGAAATAAAAAAACCGTTTTCTTGAAGAAAAAAAATAAGACTTCAACTATTTTTTAACTCTTTTAAAAAATTTGTTAACAATTTTTTTCAGTTTTTATTTTTAGAAAATGATTTAATTTTTTTTTAACAAAACATTGAGCCAAGTCAATGTGTCTAATTTATGTGTCCGTGTAGAACCACTTTATTTTGATATGTGGCTATTTTGTTTTATTTCTTACATTCTTTTACCCCCATTTTCTGTTATTTTTCATGAACTAAAATGTTGCATTGAATGTATTATATAACAGTCTAACTTTTTTTTTTCTACCAAAGTGGAGTGTTGAGGAGAGATGAATGAAATAATACATAAAATACCTCAAATGTCCCTAAAAATGGTCTTTGCCATTAGTATATTTGGATGGTTGTTAACTAAGGGACTAAATTGATCCAATTTGAAAAGTGAGGGACTAAATTGAGACAATGAAAAGGTAAGGGACTAAATGGAGACCAAGAGAAAGGTAAGGAACTGTTAGGGTACTTTACTCTAGAAAAAATATGACCCACATCATCACAATGACTAAAGTAAGAAGACAACCCAAATATATGACTCACACATTTTAAATATTAAATCTTTAATTCTAGATTCAAATTTTGAATGAAAGTAGTACTTCTAAAAATAAAAGGATTTACTAAGATCTGTGTATATAATAATATTTACATACAACATGAAATTACGTAAATAAAATAATGATATGGACCCACCTTACATATATATGTACATTATTTATTCACATTTGAAATTCAGTCTTTGCACAATGAAATCTTAAAAACATTATTGAAGTATAAAAAATAACTGTGTATAATTTATTCATGCAATCAACTTTATGGATATAATTTAATTAAAGAAAAAAAATTAAGAGTATACTTATATAGCTCACCCAAACTTGATTTTGTCTCACTTTAATCCGTGATCCCAAGTTTATGATGGCGGAGGACTTGAACGCATGACCTTGGGGGTGTAAGACTCTTTCTTATCATGAATGATCAATCACACAACCAACCCTTTTGATTCCACTACTTAACACTGTGGTTAAATTGAGCTATGAAATTTGGCAAAATGAATGGTAAAATTGTCAAATCAACATATATACTAAATAAACCATTGTCCAGGAACAACCTATCATAATGAACTCTTTTCAGAATCTCACATTCTTTTATTAAGACTTTTTAGCAAACTAAATAGCATGACTTTTAGTGCATTTATAATCCACTTTTAAAAAAACTCTCTTTAAGTGACTATTTGTGACAAAAATAAGTGTGTGCATGTAGCGTATGAAACTAATGAAAAGTCGGATAAAAGAGTTTGTCAAGAGAAACTACCAAAATTAAAAAATTATCATGTTTGAGGTAATATATTTTTTAATCAAATTTATGGGCAATAAATATGACAGCTTATGTCTTTGTGATAAAATTATTTACCAACTGGATTACACCAAATTTAATATTGAACAATTTGGAGATTCGTCTAATGCGGGAAAAAAAACCAATCACACAACACAAATATATATGAGGAAAAAAAATCCCAACGATAAAAATCTTGGGTTGAAGTAACAACAAATGAACTGTAGTAGCACTTACAAAGAAGTAACTATGATTTACACTTCTTCTAGATAAATTCCAGTAAATATTATTTTAAACCATATATATCGCGGTGGAAGGATCCAAAAGATGAAGAACACTTCACAATCGACATTAATTTTAATCACAACCAATGTCTTTATAACCTAAATCAAGCGTCTTTTTTTAATTTGCAGCTCCGCACCTCTTTCTCCAATGGGATTGGAACAAAGAGAAGCCGTAAATGGTAGTTCTACTTCGTAGGATATGGAAGAACGCGATCGTTTAGGATCTATAAAAAGCCACTAATATCCTAAAGGGGGTGAAATTATGCCCATTTTTTATAGTTGAAAAACTAGTGACCTAATATTTTGAAAGTAGGTAGAAAGTACAATTTATGCATTAAACATCAATTTAAAAAGTGTGAAATGAATTTTTAAACACCAAAAGCATATTTAAATAACTTTATTTGGAACTCACATTCTAAAGAATATATCTACAATAAAATAGAAGTGATGAGCTAAATTTTAGCCTTTAATGGTCCAATTTACCAACCGATTATGAAAGAAATCATATATCTAGATGTGCAAGTGTGTGATCTAAAATTTAAACTATAAAAGGATCCCCAATAAATCACACTACATCGGATATACAAGGAAAAAGTCCACCTATGAAAAAAAATCGAATGCATGTCTCTTTCTTATTCAATTCGAAAAGGCGTGTGTTTTACAAGAAGCACTGATGTACCTCTCATTTGTACCTCACAAGTAGTTATCTATGCAAGTCTCAACCTTTCCATATTTGAATGAGAAACCGCATTGAAGATCTATCAATTTGGTGAGAAAGTCACATTCTCCTCTGAGTCATTGCATCTTGAGTCGATTTTCCCAATAAACAGCTCGACTTGAATAGATATATTATAAGATATAATTTTAGATTGAATTCAGATGTAAATTGAACTGAATTTAAGCATTTTTTGAATTGAAATATCAATTCACTAAAAATACCTCTCAAATCATAGATCGAGTATATATCTAGCTAAACGTACTCTAGTATGTTAGAACTAGTGATTGCAAAAGAGACTCTGGAAAGCTCTCAGAAATGAACTAGTCTATTAACTCTATTTTCACATTAGGATTTGGAGCCAAAAACATTTCTATGTGATCTCAAAAAATTGGGTGTCATTTGCATGAGATCGACGTATCCTTGAAAAGGGCATTGGCCAGGAATGTGCCACGTGGAGATCTGACCATGTCATTTAAAATCGTGCGCATGGTTTAAATTTGGTGTTTTACGTATAAACATGCACAAAAACATTGTTTCAAAATGTGTTAAGGTTTCAATTGAACAAAGACCCTTTTTATTTTATGAAACTTCACAACACTTAAAATATTTTGCAATTTGACAATTAAAAAAAAAGCATTTTGAAAAATGTGTGTGTGTGCACGCAAATCTTTGATGTGAAGTTATATCAACCTTAAAAAAGGATATCAAAGTACGCATTGGTCAAAAGTAAAGTAAATTTGTTGAATCCTCTTAAGTTGAAAGATGTTCAAGGCTAACCAATGGGATCAAGTCTCTCACCTATGACATATATATGAAAACAATATATTTGTTTCTCTATGCAAAACTTCATATTTTATCACGTGATTAGCCAACTAAAAATAAACATCTTTATAAAATGGATTACAATGAATCTTCAATCTCATTCTTTGGCTATTCCATGGAAAAATCCGAAAACCCCTCAACAAATATTAGTTGGCTATCATATAAACCCCACATACGCCGATGCATAGTGTATGAGAGCTACAACACCATATACGTCCAAAAGATAATACAAAAAGTCCAGAATGATCCTGGGTCAAGTCTAAAATTCATTAATTCAATACCTTAAAAACATGAATAACACCAAAGGATCGCGTAGGTATGACAATAAGATAAGACATTTCCCCCACTCGAAAAATCTCCATAACAAAATACTAATATTAATAAAAATGGAAATTATAATCAATAAAATACACTAAATCATATCAATATATTAATGATTTCTCTCCCCCTATATAACACAATCAAAACCTCCTCCTTTAAAAAATTAAACCAGGATTATATAGCTAACAGTGGATTAACTAGGTTGGGACTCGGTAAAAAATTCAAGTAAGAGGGGATGGAAGCGGTCTAATCCTTCTTGATTATATAGCAAACAGTGGATTAAATAATACTTAAATAATGAACAATTAGGATAGAAAGTTTCTCTATCTGATCTGGTAGTTTCATAATGATTTTCTGGATGATCTTTAACCCTTAACAAGTCTTCAATATATAGTCACTCCCTTAAATAGAGTGAGTGGATTGCAGCTATATTGGAAAAGCTGCCTTGAGGTCTAATGGCTATAGTAACATGATAGAGTGGTAGTTAAAGGCTTGAAGGTGATGTCAGATAGTTGATATGATCATTAAATGAATATTTATTCATTCAATTATAGTTGGATCAAGTGGTGGTGGTACATATAATAACATTTATTCGTTTCACCTACTCATCAGAGGAGATCTGAGAGCTTTGTCAAACGCCTGAGGTATCCTGAGGTAGTTAAGATGAACTTTGGGATAGTCTGAGCTTGTTTCCTTGTCAAATGGGGGATTTTATCCTTAAAACGGATTATAAATAGGCAGAGGTCAACTTTCATTGTGTGGAGGTCCGTTAGATTCGCCTAAAGCCTGATGTTATTCATTATGAGGTCTCTAATCTTGGTATTCAAGGACTGAACACATGAGTGAGAAGTTGGTAGCCCTGTTACAATTGGTATAGCTTTTACTCCACCTAGGGGTCCTTTATTAGTGCATCCATGGTCACTAATAACTTGTAGGCCTTGGGACCTCATACTCTATGTGAGGGAGAGAAATAGGTTAAAAACCCTTAGAATACTTGAGGAGCTAAGTGTGTTATCATAAAAAATATCTATCAACATCCAAAGGTATCTAACCAAAACTCCAAAATAATATAGGAGTAGCCATCAAAGGATACACACTCCTACCAATAGGGTATCCAAAGATATCAATAAACTATAAACAAAGTCCACCAAAAGTTTCAAAAGATATCATAACATACACCAATACTCTCCTCCATTAAAATAAATAATCATGACTTAAATGACAAAGAATATCACTAGGTAGCCTCATCACTGTTACCATAATCAAAAACATCATAAACGATTAAATTTTCATCATTGGAACCATCATAATCATCACTCTTATTATCATCCTCAGCATCAACATCCCTGGATCAACAATAGGAGCTTCAGGAGGAACAATTGGTACAGGGGAAGGTGGAGCATCTCCACATTTCGATGGAGCACCAATATACTGAAGAATATAAACGATGTGTCATTGGAGGGAAGTATGATAATATTTGGAAGTCTCCTTCATATCATCCAATCTCTACATAATAACATCCCGAGTCTCTCTAATCATGGTGAACCGAGTCTCTATATAAGCTCGTGATGAATAACGAACACGTGATTTGATAAGATATGAGGAATGATCAATAGAAATTGAAGGTTGTGATTGTTTAGGTTTTACTACAGATGCATCTCCATACTGAGCAAAAATATCAGTAAAAAAATTAATAACCAGCGGTGACAAAATAGGTGATTTCGGCACTGTTTGACCCTTAAAAGAGAAACAAAAGTAATCATGATTCCTCTTATTATTCTGGAAAAAATATCTCCATAGATTTGGGGAATACCAAGAGAATATAAGTATCCTATCATCATACGCCCAAATGTCAAAGAATCATGATAATCATCACTCGAGCACGTCGGATAAGGTCTAGAATAAGCATAGGAAAATTAGTATAATGTCACTCAATCAAATCATGCATAAATCTTATAATCTTATAAGGTATGTCATGAGTCCTAAGTATAGAGAATAGACAATAGATAACTATTTAATGTACAATAAAAAATGTAAAATGCAGATCACGTTGTCTAAAGAAACTCCCTACCCACTGAAGATTTCTATTGACAAGATAGGTAGAAAGGGAATGATGTTCCATGCCATGCATAGAAAAAGGTACAAAATTGGGATGATCATCTCTTGGTAATCTCAAATACTCATCAAGTACTCTACAGTCAGAAGAATCTCTATATCATAAACAAAGGAAGATGTTATCAAAGGGTGTACTATTCATACTATGAGGTTCACGAAGAATTCACAGACCATAGATGTATTCGCTACACCAAAAGGAGAAAAATATAAACAAATTAGTGTTGGATATGCTTGATAGAAAATAATCCTTCTCGGGGCCTCCTCAAATAGTTGAAATCCACTTATTTCTCTTCATATATTGAACGAGAAACAAACAACAATTGTAGAGACTAATCATCACGAGTGAGGCAAGTACAAGTTGACCTAGCGTCTTTACCTTCTTCTAGAGTCCTCTTGGTCCATTCTACCCATTCACCCTTAATATCATCATAAGATTTTTCCCAAAGTTTGTGGACATCAACCATTTTTGGTATGTTTAGTTTATTTCTTACACTCTCATTCAGTTTTCCCACCCTGTCCTCATTCTCCAAGAAGTCATTCCATTGGTTAGTGGGCATTCAATATTTTAGGGAACTTTGTTTTTCAGCCCTAAATATTTGAACTCGTTGCCTCCTTCGAGAAAAAATTGTTCCAAAGGTTCCTAAGATAGTTTTTCAAAGCATTAGCTACTTTGAAAAGAACCTTTGACTTCGAACCGGTTGGGAATGAAACTGTTATTATTAAGTTTCTCCAAAACATCATCCTTTAAGGTAGGATAAACCTTCTTTTAGTTATCTGCACCCCCGACACCCACAGTCATCTTTCTGAGAGACAAACGATATCTTTTAAGAAGCTTAACATCATCTTTATCACCGGTTGGATTATCCTCACCAACTAAGAACCCAATGCTCTTTTTAGGGTTATCTTGGGATCCCTCAACCACAACAGTTGGGGGTGTCAAATTATTAAGGGTTTCTTGAGTTTTATGACTCAGAGATGAAGTAAAATTAATCTTTGGCAAAGTAAAGTATTGATATCCAGGAGGAGACGATAATTGAGCTGACGTGTAGGAGAGCGCCCAGTTGGCGGTGTTCCACTATTTTATTGATTATTGTCGTTTCTCTTTGATATTTTCTAAAATTAAAAAAAAATTAGTGACGTTTGTAAGAAAGTACGATTTGTGACTATATATATGTATATACCTTTTCAACAACTGTTAAAACATACTTGATCTGTCTGATTTCCATCCAATCAGTATTACTTTTTAAAAATCTATGAAATTTTGCACCCGGACAACTGGGTAGAAGCGTGTCTATGATTGACATATAAGGGTCCGTGACATGAACTTTGAATCCTTTCTTCTTTAACTTATTTGCAAGCTCATTTTTAATATGCATGTGTTTCGAGACACCACAATCTGGGTGAATGCTCTCTTAACGGAATCGTATCCACAAATGATGAATATTTTTTTCAGTATTTTCTAACAGCGTTACTTATATCAGTTCCCTGTCGGGATTATGCAGGCAAAATATATTCTTAACTGCCTCATCCCAGCATTCTAGTAAGAAAAACTGAATACAGTCGAATAGGTACTCTTGCGAGAGATTAACTCCACGATTTATAAGTTAACTAAATTGTTCAATTTTCCTATTACCGTACTTGTAAATAGGAGTTACCTCTATATGGTGCACACTAATGAAAGGTTTCTTAGTGCGGTCAAATTCCACCCTTTCCAGTAATTACTACCGTGACTAATTTTTCTTGAGAAAATATATAGAAGGGTGTGAATATGAGTCGCAGACGTAATGGCTCTAAATAATACTACACAAATTATGATTTTCCATCTGATCAATCAGACATAATAAGTCAAATTTAAGTTCATCTTAATTTAATTAAACCTAAAATTACTATCTGTTCTCCAATTGTGCAAGCCCTTCCACCAATTTGTGTTCACCCAAACAACAACCACTTAAGGAATGGGTGAACACAACCATAATAAGTTAACCAAATGACTCTATTCTAAACATGTAGTCGTTAAGATATGGTAGTTGTTAAGACAAATTATTTGTTAAAGGTTTATTGTGAAGAATTAATAGAGTGAGCATTTTAAGTATTCATGATTCATATCAAACCATGATCATTCAACACAAGCCACAACAACCATCAACCGAACAATCCAACACAAGTTTATCATGTACTCCTTCTAAATCATTTACTTTATTGATTTCCAAGACATTAGTTATAAAGCATGGGATTTCATATACAATTCTACATCAAGGGTTTCATATACAATTTCTTATAATAAATAGGGTCATATTTCAATGTAGAACATATGAGAATAATCAAGCACACACACACACACACACACATAAATGCACACACATTTGTTATGTACACCGTACACATAAATATGATGAATAGCCCACTTGGACTAAAATATTAAAAACTATAATCTTCAATGACAATGTACCCTCATTATAAGGATTAAAATATATAATTAAAAATATTCATCGTGTTAAAAAATTAGTTGAAGCCTAATATTGCTAAAAAAATACTTTATTTGACTAAGCTAAAATATTTTTCTTTGAAAGGACTAATGTTGCTAAAAAAAATAGTTATATGAATAAAATAATACATTAAATGTTATTAATCATAAATTTAATAGTAATTTCATAACAATACCCAATAAAATGGAGAAATTTCCCAAAAATCATTAATCAAATTTGAATGACAACCAATATATAACTCATTAATTCAATAGAAATTTCATACCTTGAATTTCATAACTCATTAATTCAATAGTAATTAATGCCTTGAATTTCATAACGACAACCAATATATATAATTTCCTAAAAATTCTTAACCATTAATCATTAACAACAATAAAAATTATTAATGACACACACGCACACACAAGCTGAAACACACATTCATATTGAATCGTGTGCACACACACACATGTTGAATCGCACATACACACACACAAATGAAACAAACGTACCTTGTGTGGAGAGAGAGAGGCCATAAAAAAATGAAAGGGGATAAAGAGTTTGGGTTTCGTCAAAAGAGAGTTAAGAATTTTGGCAAGGGAGAAATGAAATGTAGAGGGTTCTGATTTAATTTGTACCTAAAATGGGGTCACGATCTAAAATCGTAACCCATTCTGTGACCCTTTAATGAGTAAAAAAGGTCACAATTCTCGACCATGATCCTATTGGTGACCAATTGAAAGCTCGATAAATGGCCACGATTATGGACCATGACCATGGAACATGACAATTTTAAAATGGGTTTTGGGGTCACAGTTCCAAACCATAACCAAGGTTCATTGTATATTATCGCGGGTGGGTCACGGTGTTGGACCATGATCACTAGTGTGACCAAAAGAGAGGGAAACTTGTCACCACAATGGGTCACGAGCATGTCACAATTTTGAATCGTTCCCCCTTTGGTCACGGATCCTAATCGTGATCATCCCCTTAATGAGGTCACCCTAAACCCTGGTAATTTATTTAGTCACGGTAAATAGCTAGGGTTCACGATTTTGGATTGTGACCCATTTACTATGATCATTTTCGATTTTTGATGTAGTTATACTACACTAGAAAAGCTTTTGTTGGTTCAAAAATAAGATATTCCATAATGGAGAAATTGTCTCTAGTTTTGATAGTGGCATACACGAAGATGAAGAAGTACTTCCAACCCTATTCTGTAGTGGTCCACACTGATCTCCCACTTTGAAAAACAATCTACAAAATTGAGAAGTCTGACAGATTGATGGCATGCGTGATAGAGTTGGGTGAATGTGAAATAATATATGAGCGAAGGACTGCAAATTAAGGCAAAGCCATAGAAGATTTCATTAAAAAATTCACCTATGAGGAGAAAATACTAGCTAAAGCAGCAACTATTGTTCCAACTGAGCATACCCAAAAACCAATTGAGCAACGTACTATAGTTCCATCCAAGCAGATTTAAAATTCAGTGGAGTCCTCATCCTAAAAAGATAAGATTGACTGAAGGGGAAAATTTCTTACATTATTGTTTAATGGCGGTTATTTAGTACAAGGATACTTTTAGCATGAGCTTCTAGTGTGGAAGATATTTATGGATGGATCATCATGTGAAAATGGTAGCGAAGCCGGTTTTATATTCAACACGCCTGATGGAGGTGACATAGAATATGGTCTCCACTAAACAATTGAAGCATCTAAAAAAGAAGCAGAATACGAGGGTTTGATTATTGGATTGGAATTGGTTGCATCACTTGGAGCCGAAAGATAATGGATCAAAGTGACTCATAGTTAGTGCTAAACCAGATGATGGGAAAGTATAAAACAAGAGAAGGTAACATGCTAAAATATCTTACAAGGGTGAAATTGCTACTACCAAAGCTAAAATCATTATAAGTAATAAGAATACCCAAAATTAAAAATACCAGAGAAGATGCGTTAGCTCGTATATGAGGAGAATTGTGTCTGTAAAAATATTATTGCAAAGGAATATTGACGTAGAAAAAGTAACTTTTCTAGAGTTAACCATGGGCACATCCTGGATGGACTCAATTATAAGATACTTGAAAGAAGGCATTCTGCTAGCCGATCAGAAGGAGGCAAGAAGGCTTCGTTACAAAGCGACCAAGTTTGTGGTGGATAAGGGAGTGTTGTACAAAATAGGTTTTACAATCTCAATAACGAGATGTATTCACCCCATAGAAGGGCCAAACCTAGTAAAAAATATATATGAAGGATCATGTGGTGCGCACGCAGCATGTCGGATACTAGGAAAGAGAATAGTTATCCAAGAATATTATTGGTCAATAATGAGGAAAGACTATGAAGAATACACGTAGAACTGCAATAAATGCCAGAGGTTCAGAGTGATACACAAGAGACCAATAGTCGAGCAGTTATCGATCACATAACCTTCTCCTTTTCCATATGGAATATGGACCTGGTCGACCCATTACCGAAGACCAAAGGAATATTCAGGTATCTGGTGGTAGCTATAGATTATTTCACAAAACCACTCATAGAAATTGTGAGTACAAGAACTATCACACTAAAGATATCCACAAAAATAATCACAAAGAACAGAAAGTAATGATCACACACAACAACGATATACGTGGTTCGGTAACTTGCCTACATCCACAGAGAGATTATTGTTATATCAAAGTGTCTCTCAATATTTCAGGTTACATCCCATTTGCCCTGGGTCAGGGTGTAGAATTTATAGGTGTATCAAAATCGAGGTTGAGTTATGCAAGGAACTCAATTAACACGTTGAATATATCAAGAAGCACCTAAATATCTCTTCCGAGATTATTGGTAATGAATTTGACTACATCCGTAAGTGTTTTAGTGTATTTGAAATACATATGTGCAGATTAAATTATGATTTGGGCCAGGCAGTGTTTCAGTTTATCCAGGGTGGTCGGCTATTCTCATGGGCATAATTAAATTGGTCCCCACAATTTCCCCTAAAATCTTTGGGCTGGTAGTTTAGGCCAATAGATTTTAATCAAGTCCAAAGATCAAGGCTTGGAGCAATGTCAAAATTGGAAATGAGCATTTGTAATTTATGAGGGCGGATGGGGGTACGCTTGTCCTCAAGAGATAATTAAGCGTTGAGATCTTCTTGGGGAAGTGCGACTCATTATTTTGGATATTTAAAACTTGTTCATGTGCAACTTAAGTGCCAGTTCACTGAATCTGGTCGTCATTCTGCACACTTTGTCTCCAAGCTTCCCCTCTTTTTCTCTTCTTTAAAATAAGAGATTTATTTTTGCAATGATTCTTCAAAGCTTCGTCGGCACTTGTAAGTTACAACTCTATCTTTTCTCTAGTTCTTCTCTTCTGCGAAACATCTTGTAACTGTAACTAAAGTTTTATTGGCGATGGCGATGCTTGACAATAAATTCGTTCCTGAGTTTAGAAAATGTTATGGTATTCCTGATTATATAAAGTGTTACCCAATTCCCCAAAATGTTCATGCTATAAAAGATGATCAATGGATGCATACTCTTTTGATTTCTGAGGGAGGTTTAACATTTCCTCCCAATCCTCTTTTTCTAAGATTCTTAAAATATTTTGACATCGGCCCCACCCAGTGTCATCCAAATGTTTGGAAGATCATTAATGGGGTATATAGGACAAATGAACTTTATGGCACCAATTTAAGGCTTCTTGAGATTTTCTACTATTATTCCTTTTCACGTACAAGTGGGGAAACTTTTATTTAAAGGCGAGAAGTGATGATAGAGCCCTGGTGGTAAATTTGCCCGACTCCCATAAGGATTATTGGTTTGAAGGTTTTATTGCTAAGAATTGTCAATATCCTCCCCAACCAGGGTCTCGAATCCCTAACTTTGGGATGGAATATATAGGTTTCTAACAATATCTTTTTATTCGTCCTTCGTTTGCTTCTTTCTCTTTGTGATTTTTCTGATATTTCCTCTAATTGCTTCGCTACTAAGGATAAAAACCAAGAACATGCTCCTCCTGAACTTAGAGTCAATGATCTACTAAAAGCTTGGAAAATTAGGGATACTGTTGCTGACGACGAGAATCCCCGCTCGGGGGCTTATCTTCTTGAATACAAGAACCCCACTACTAGCTTTATTGCTCAGTCCGTCGATACAATCCCTTATTTGGAGGTTCTAAATTAGGAGGCTAGTGTCCCTTCTGAGTTTATTCACCTAAAAGAATAAGGGGAAAAAGAAAGTTCTGAAGAGGAATGGGAGGAAAAAGAAGGTGAAGAGGAGGGTCCAGAAGAGGATAGCGAGGAAGGTAGTGCACGAGAAATCAATGAAGAATAAGAAGAGATGGCCCCACCTAAAAGAAGGAGTTTAATCATTCAAGATGGTGATGATGATATGTTGTCTGATCGAATCAAATCCTTGAAGAGGAAGGAAGGGGACTCTCATATGGCTGGTGGTTCCAAGATAAAAACCAAGGGGCAGGAGATTCAGGTAGATAAGAAGAGGAGATAAGAAGAAGAGAAAAAAAGGAGAGGGAGAAAAAAAAAGGAGGAGATAAGAATAAAAGAAGAGAAGAGGAGGGAACGAGACTTAAAGGCCCTTGTTGTGACTTCTTCCCTTGCTATTATTGAGGGGTCAAGTGTCGCTGACACTCCTCAGCTTTCCCTCACTCTAAAGAGGGGGCGATGCTAGCAACTGACCACGAGCGATCAATAAACATAGGGTCTGGCCAATTATCCCTCTAGTCTTCTCAAGGGCTTGCATTGGTATGTCCCTTTCTATCTACACTTCTTTAATACTTTTCCTGAATTCTTGTGAATTAATATGCACCTCTTTCTCCATATTACAATTTGTTTTTTATTTTACCACATTACTGCATAGTCGAGCCAGCCAATCGAGGAGAAATGTTGAGATGGAAAAGGCTTTAAAGAACTCTAACAAGGCTGTGGATGATGATAAGGCCACTTTTGAATAGGAGAAGTGGAAGGCTCTAGATGCCCTTAGGGAGTAGTCGATAAAGGAGATGGCCGACCTCCAGGTTGCTTATGATATGGTGGTTGCTGACAAATTGAATGTGTCTGATGCAAATAAGGAGCTAACCACTAAGGTCGAGAAGTTAGAGGGAGAGGTTGCGACTGTCTAGGAAGGTGTGTACAACGATGGCTGGGAAGCATAAATGATGATGTCGAATGCCAGAAAATATATGTTCGGCAGGTGGGTATCAAGAGAAGCTGGGACCAGGACTTGGTCGCTGCTGGAGTTCCTGTAGATTGTTTCTTATTTACCCAGCATGCGTCGGGCCCCAATCCCATGGATGTTGAGGTTCCTTCGATCGGCCGACCTGTTATTCAAGTTGAGATGGAGCCCATAAATTTAGCCTTAGAATATCTTCCTATTGATCAAACTGCGGGGGACCTTGGCATGATTGTAGTTACTTGCGGCCAGGCTGCTAGGGAGCTTAAAAGGGAAAAGGTCCAACCCCTTCAGAACAGGTGTATATCCTTGAGTTTTATGGGGTTTTTATTTTTCTTCTTCTGTTAATGTTGTGTTGTATTCTTCCCATACTTGTACCGACTTTCTCCTAACTTTTTTTTAATGGAAAAAAACTTTCCTCTCTTGCTAATATTATCCCTTCGCTTAGTGTTCTCTGTTAGTGATGTTTGCCAATATACATTACTCATCTTATTGGTTATAGCCCATTGATCTAGACGAATATATTCCTCTCGATTCCCAATTAAGGTAGATCCCAGGATCAAACATTAGCTTCTAGGTTCACGGACCTTTTATAAATATTTATAAATCCTTAAAAATAAGAACTCAGTAATACAAGGATCAGGTTGAGTTAGTTGCCAAATTAAAGGACAAGGGTTGAAGAGATGGAGGATATTGGAGCTTCAGTTCAAGAGGAACTGGATGCTTTGAAAGCCAACTCTTAGACGCCACTGAAGTTAATCAAGTGGGGGAGTTAATTCAAACAAAGAATGATGAATTGAGGAGGGAAGTTACTCTGCTGAAGGAGAACCTTCCTTCAGGGTCTTCTCTAGTGTTACTAGGATCTTCTTCATCATCAATTGGGATATCTCGAGTTGTAAATCAAGATCCACAGAGGGAGGTTACTAAGATGAAAATAAATGCCCAACGAGTTTATATGATTGTTTCTGGGCTTCAAAGAGATGTGATAAGGCTGAGGCATCTGTTCTGAATGGGACCTCGACAGGCCTCGGCAGATGGTTATAACCAGGGCTGAACTGATGCCTAGGCAGGATTTAAGGAAATAGAAGACCTTTCTTTTGCACGGGGATGACTCAGTGCTCTTAGGGAGGTGAAAACACCTAAGAATTCCAACCTATGGTACAAGTACCAGATCGATTGTCTAGCTTACCGTCCCAATACTTTCTCAAGGAATAATAAGTGGATCCCGATATATGTTATCCTTATCCGGTATTTGGAGCATTATTTATAAGATGGTGGAGAAAAGTTTGCCCCTCACCCAGATGATTATCGGATAGCACGTGTTGCGAACTACCTTGCTCGCCATCATAGGCCATCACAAGTCTTTTGTTTACTCTGGTTTTTGTCATAAATATGACTTCTCATTATAGTAAATGAAAAAATGTTATTTATCAATTTCTGATGTTTTGAGACTTTGTTGATTAAACATGTGTTATTATTCTATCCAAGTGGGCTAGTATTTATGTTTTATCATTTTGAGTGCCTTAGCTGACTGAATGGTTTTAAGAACTAGCATTAGCCATATGTTGTTATGTGTTAGAACATTCTCCCGGTCCAATATGCCATAACAGTATCATTCCACATTCTTTACCTTTTAGGTTGTGTCATCACACTCCCCTAGGCCTAAGTAAGATGATGTCGAGAATGTATACGGTAAATGGGCCATCCGCCTGAGCAGTTTTTTTTTGCGACCAATAAAGTTGTCGACCAACCTAAGTTGGCTTTACTGCCTAAGGATCCCCTGTAAGGCTTTTGTCATTATCGGGGAAACTTAAGAGGTTTTTTGTGTTTGTAATAAGGACCTGAGGGTTGTAGTAGTTGAAAACATATTCCCCATGTGAGGTTTCGTGATTGAAAATAAGTTGATCCACTTGCAGTAATCTCGGGAGTTCAGTCGTACACAAAGGAGTTATTATTTGGAAAAGGTGCGTACTAATAAGATGCCATTAAGAAGAATTAATCAGATAAAGATTATAAAAGAGCAGGGTCCAATTGACCTTTATTTATTGAATATTGTCTGACGAGCAACATAAGTTTGGAAATATAAATTTTCTTAAACTAAATGTGCTAACAAAAAGATAAAGAAGGCTAAAAGAAGAACTTTTGAAATTGGTTGTGTTTGAGGCTCTTGGTATCTCCCTTCCCTCCAGCATTTCCAAATGATATGCTCCTTGAAGTTCGTCCTTTATTACCCTAAAAGGTCCTTCCCAGTTTGGTCCCAGCTTACCATCTAATGGTTTCACGACATTGCAAAGGAATTTTCTTAAGACATAGTCCCCTATAAAAAACTTCCTTGGATCGAATTTTTTATTATATTTCTTGGCCAGTTGTTATTTATAGTAGGATAATTTGATTAAGGCCAGTTCTTTTAACTCGTTCGCTAAGTAAGCTCAATGCGTAATGCATCATCATTGAGGCCCTGGTTAACCAAGGTGGTTCTCATAGTAGGGAGACCTGATTCTAGAGGGATGATGACTTTCATACCATAAGCGAGCACAACGGGTGTTTCCCCAGTTCGTCTCCTGGGAGTAGTATGGTAGGCCCATAGAACATGAGGGAGCTTGTCCACCATTGCACACTTAGTTTTCTCCAACCGTTTTATCACTCCATCGAGCATGGTTTTATTAGAGGCCTCTGCCTACCCATTGCTTTGGGGATATGCCATAGAGTTGAAGTGGTGCTTGATATCATGTTCATCATAAAAACCTTGAAAGAAACCACTTTTAAATTATGTGTTGTTATTGATGACGATGGTCTTTGGTATCCAAAAGTGCATTATAATATTCCTCCAAACGAATCTGGTCATATCAGAATCATGAATATTCATCAATGATTCTGCCTCTACCCATTTGGTGAAGTAATCTATGCCAACCAGCAGATACTTACGGTTTTCGAATGCGGTAGGTAGTGGTCCCATAATATCTAGTCCCCATTGTGCGAACGACCATGGGCTTGTCAGGGGCTTCAAGTCACTGGGAGGCTAGTGGACCATAGGAGAATGCTTATGACATTTTTCACACTTTCTAACGTGAGTGCTCGTGTCCCTCTACATATGAGGTCACTAATAACCTTCCTTAATTGCTCAGAAGGTGCAAGATCTCCCACCTACGTGACTCCCATAAATGGCTTTATAAAGCTCATTAAGTACCTGTTTGGCATCATGTGGGTGAACACACTGGAGGTAAGCGCCCCTAAATGACTTCTTTTAAAGCTTCCCTCCAGGGGAAAGGTAAAAATAGGCAACCTTGACCCTTATTTGGTGATCTAAACTCTTGTTGTAAAGTAATATGTCGCTCTGTAGGTAATTGGCGATGTGATCCATCCAACAGGGGGCCTTTTCTGTGAGGAAGACTTACTTGGCTACGACTGTTTGGTCAATACTTAGTTGTGGGAGGAATTCTATCTGTATAGTTCTCCTTAGGACAAAGTCAATTACTGAACTCATGGCCGCTAAGGCGTCAGCGTGACTGTTCTGCCCCGGGGGAACTATTGAATGTCTACTTTCTCAAACCCCGCCATAAATCCTCTCACCATAGTGAGGGAGGCTGTTATTATATCATATATGGCATTAAAGTCCCTAGATACTTGCTTGGAGACCAGTTTGGAATCGCTGAATACGTGAACACACTTTCCCCCTAAAAATTAGGCCTTGCACAAGCCCACGATCAAGGCTTCATACTCAGCTTCATTGTTGGAGGCCTCAAATCCCAATCTGATTCCTTACTCGATAATGGTATTTTCTGGAGTGATAAGGACGATCCCTACTCCTACCCCCTTATAATTGGAGGCTACATCAACATATAGGTTCTAGTCCTTAGACTATGCTTCCTCATTTGCTGACTTCCCCGCTTTTAGTTGGTCACTTAGTTTTATTCCTATTAATTTAATTATAAAGTCCACTAAGGCCTGCCCCTTAATTGCCATTCTCGATTGAAAGTGGATATCGAATCTTTCGAGATCGACCGACCACTTTGAAATTCGTACGAAGAGGTCGACCTTTTGAATAACAACTTTGTGTGGGTAGGAGTTGATTATGGTTAATAAATGGGCTTCAAAGTAAAACTTCAGCTTCCTCAAGGAAACCACGAGCGTGTAGGAAAGTTTCTCTAGAGGCAGGTACCACTGCTCGACGTTCAGAAGAGTCTTGCTGGCATAATAGACTGGGGGATGAAATCCTTACTTTTCGTGTACCAGAGCAGAGCTTACAATGTGGTCGGATACTGAAAGGTAAAGATACAGTGGGTCCCCATCATTTGGAATCACCAGTATGGGTGATTTTCAAAGATAAGACTTGAGTTCTCCCAGATATTTCGAATGATCATCATCCCATGTGAGGCCTTTGTCCTTTTTGAGTAGCTGGAAGAATGATCGGCAACATTCCAAAGATTCAAAGATGAAGCGGTTGAGTGTTGTGAGAATACCAGTGAGTTTTTGAACATCTTATAAATTTTGAGGAGGCTGGACTCGTACGATAGCATCAATGGCCTCAATTCCTCTCTTACTTACTGATTAGGCACATATTCTTCACATTTATCCCCTTAATTTCGGTATTTTTATGATCCCGTACAGTGTAAATATCTTGGATTTGTCTCGTATTTATGCTACTAACCTTTTGGCAAGTATTTCTTGTTTTGTGTATTTCTCATGTGTTTTACAGGTATTTCATGTAAGTTAGTGCGAAGGAGAACTCAAAACAGTGAAAGAAACCAAGAAATGGAGACTTGAAGGGCATTTTCGTAATTTTTCAGCCTTATTCCGGAGTTGGGGCCAACTAGAAAGTTGAAGATCTCTAAATTACAAGAATACTGGAAAAAACGGCACCTCAATCCGAGCTACGGTGAAGAAGTTACGATATTTTGAAGTTACGCGATAATGAAGAGTCTGGATGTGCGAATTTCTGTCATTAATTATGCAGATTTTATGGTGATTGGTTGGCAAAAACTTGTTCCACAAGCGAAATTTGATGCCAAATTCGTGCAACTTGGTTCTATAAAAGACCAAGCCCTACCTCATTTTCAAAGGGAGTTGAATTCTAGAGAGAGGGAGTCAAATTCTAGAGGGTAGGAGTAGGATTAGAGAGAGAAAGTTAGATTGTAGTTTTCTTTGGTAGAAGCTTTCATAAACCCTAGTTGTAAGTTTGAAGAAGAAGTTTTGCTGATTTCAAATTCATCTCTTTCTCTTCTTGCTAAATACAAGTATCAATTTCTATTCTCTATTTTATTTTTCCATTCAATTCTCAATTGTTTTGCAAATTGTTAACAATGTTTGTTAGAGTTTTCTTTTGTTTTCATCATGTTTAGCTAATTTTTAAGGGTTGGGATGCATGAACACATCCCGATGTAATTTATCTACGTAGGAAATAGAATTTAAATTTAAATTTGAAAGAATCGTGTAAGAGACGTTCACAATCATCCTAGATCTTTTAATCTCTCTTGCCCTAGGTACTTGGGATATTTAAGAATATGATGTGCGTGTAATTATTTAGCACCGCTTTATATTTATCTTTGATTTCATATGATGCGGGCTTGAACCTCATATATGTAATGCTTAGGATCTATAAAGACTGGATTCATTCAAATTTATAATTTACAATTCTAGTATTCTAATGGGTAATTACTAGGGATTGGGGGATTGTATTCCAACCTATTTCCTCATTCATTTTAATTAGTTTTATAAATTTGTTCCAACTTATTTCCCCTTGTCAACCATCATCATCTTTTTCACTTTTATTTTAGAAGTAATAAATCAATTAAATTCTATAAAACATTCCCTGTGGATTCGATACCCAGACTTACTACTATACTCCATAAAAGTGTAGTTAAAAGTTTAGGTTTTTTTTATTGAGGTTGAAAGTCGATAACAACGACTAGCGTATTACACGGACGCTCGGTTTTTCCACTCGATCAAAATGGCGCCGTTGCCGGGGAGTGTTTGTTATAGATTATAATTGACTTACTGCTTCGTAAAAAAATAATAATAATAATAATAATAATAAATAAATAAATAACAAAAGAAAAATGTGTGTCACGTTTTTTAATTGCCCAATTTGAAATGTCTTATTTTAACTCTTTTGGTGGCTTTAATTGTTATGCTAATAGTGAGGAGGAGGAGGCACTCAAGACTTATGACCATTAGATCAATATCACTAAAGATGATTATAAAAAATACAAGCCTAGTGCTAAGAAACTCCAAATTTATCAAAATCAATTGCTTGAAGAAGAAAGACTTGAAAAAGAATATCGCGAAAAAAATCGTTATTGGGAGCAAGAGTTAGATGCATTATTTGAACCCAATGAGGATTTTTTTTCCGATAGTTTTGAAGATGAAGTAAGTTTTCAATCAAATGAGGAATTCGAGGTGCTAGAACCAAGGAAGCCTACTTTGGAAGAACTCTTGCTTGATATAAAAAAGCAATCTGATGACCGTGCTGTTCTCGAGTCGAAAATTATAGCAACTTGCAAGGAGTTGAATGATTATTTGGACAACTTAGAAAAGGTCGAGACTTGCGCTTCACCTAATACTTTTGAGAATGAAATCATTGAGAGTGATCCAAGTTCTTTTGAATCTCAACCTATTATAAATATTGCAAAATCTACTGAGGTTGAGGATCATTTGTCTCCTTGTGTCCCCACTATTATCGAACCATTAAATCCATCGCAAGAACTGGATGAATGTCTTGAGGATGTTGATCCGCTTCTTGTATGGGAATGTTATTTTGAGATGCTTCATATTATGGGCCATACACTTAGACGTGTCACTCCACCAGATCCAATTGAAAATTTTGAGGGAGAAGATTTTGAGGACAAGGACTCTATACTTGAATTGTTTTCCAAGATGGACTCTTTTAGTTTGTATTCTCCGCTTCCCATACTACTTGAAAAATCTTTGGGAAGTGATTCTATTTTTCTTGGATCCCAATGGTACTTGTCCCCCTGTACACTCAAATCCCTCATTATCCTAAATTTTTTAATTGGTGATGGTGCATTTTTTAAAATTTGCACATGCCTTCCGTTTTTCAAACGGAATTCATAAGAAGTCCAATAACTTTCCTGGCTGGACACCGAATGAACACTTACTTGCATTAAACTTCATCCAGTACTTAGTGAGGATCTCAAAAGTTCTAGATAAGTCTGTGAGGTGGTCGCCTTTGTCCTTTCTTCTGATTAGCATATCTTCGATGTAGACCTCCATAATCTCTCCCATCTGTCTCTTCAACATCTTAGTGACCAGTCTCAAATAGGTTGCCCCAGCATTTTTCAGACTAAATGGAATAATTTTATAGTAATATAACCCAATGGGGGTTGTAAAGGACGTTTTATCCTGACCAGGATCGAATAAAGGAATCAAATGGTGTCCCGAGTATGCATCCAGAAAGCTCATTGTTTCGTGTGTTGCCATAGCATCAACTAACTAATTTTTTTTAGTAAGCGAGAAGTTATCCTTGTGAAATGCTTTGTTAAGGTTTATGAAGTTAATACAAACCCTCCAACTTTCATTGCCCTTGCGTACCACCACTGGGTTGGACAACCATTCGGGTAACTGAACATCCTTGATGGATCATACATCTAGTAGCATCCCTACTTCATTCTCCACCATTTTGTCCTTGTCAAGGGCTATTTGGCAAGCCTTCTGGGTGATCGGCTTAAAGGTTAGATCAGTGTGTAGGCGGTGGCAGACTATGTTTGGGTCAATCCCTGGCAAGTCATATGGTTCCCAAGCAAAAATATCTAGGCTGCTGTGGCCATCCCTCGATCCCCGCCGCGGAAGGAGGAGGGATCCTTCGGGTCCCGTGCGTCCCCTCTCGGGAGAGCGCTTCGACCGGCGTCGATTTTGTGAGGTGTGACGAATGTAGAGAGATTCAG
Organism: Sambucus nigra; assembly: GCA_949130495.1. Taxonomy (NCBI): domain Eukaryota; kingdom Viridiplantae; phylum Streptophyta; class Magnoliopsida; order Dipsacales; family Adoxaceae; genus Sambucus; species Sambucus nigra. The sequence continues at coordinate 600,673,961 of OX422214.1, read as the reverse complement.
AGTCGCCAGTCTATTTTACTCAAAACAGACAAAAGAAAGAGGGGAAGCCACCCCGAAGGATGGCATCCAAATACATACTGGTGCGTGTGAAACCAAAATGATTCGGAAAGGGTTCGGAGGCTTAGTTACGAAATGGGAAGGTGTTAGGCACCCATTCCGCCCTTTCGGTCTAATGAATATTTGCTATTTTCCTTTATGTTTCCCCCCGTGAGATGTGTGCATGTGTATATATATAGAATGGAGGTAGGAATCTTCGACTTGTATCATGGAAAAGATAAAGCGAGTCTTCCGTAGGAAGATATAAGAGTAATATTAGAAAAATAAGATTTATGCGATTACCCCTACGTTGATCGTTATAAGGGAACGATAACACATATGAGATAATGCATCACTAAGAACAAATATATGTATAATATAAGAAAAATGGATTTAGAGAAGATAGAAATTGAGAGAAAAAGTGAGAGAAAGGACTCGAGTCTCGGGTTTTACACCGAGACACCTATGTAGCCTATAAAGGCATAAAAGTCCACGTAGTTCTCAAGTAAAACAAGGGGTGGGGTTTAACCCATAAATCCAAATGGAGAAATCTCTTATTGTAAGTGTGTGTGTGTGTGTATGTGTGTACAAAAGGTGTTTTAGTTGTGAGAAAAGTGTGGAAAAAGTGTGAGAATCCCTATTTGAAATTTATGAGCAAACCCTCTTTTTCTTATTTTTTGGGTTTTTATTTATATGAAAATAAGAGATGTGCAATAATACTAGGTAAAAAGTATATTAGGATGTGTGAGATGAGATGACAAAAGTGCTAAGTAATAAAAAACAAGTTATTAAGAATTTAAGAGAATTCAAGAGAAAGCTGAGAAAGTTGGACCTTCTTGAAGATCTTGAGCTTGATCTTGGATGTTGGAGAGAAGCCCTTGCACTTGGATGATGATGGAGAGTGGTTAATTCCCCAAGTTTGATGAAGAGGATGATGGAAAGTGGAAGTAAAAAGGGGATTTGGAAGTTGAAATCACGTTGCCTTCGAGAGAGGTTTTTGGGATTCGTTCAGAGAGATTTCTATCAGATCTGGGCTCCCCTTGCAAATGAGGCCAAGGCCTCCTTTTATAGCCCCAGGGGAATGCCGATCGGCTCTATCATGGCACTGCCTATCGGTAGGTGCCGATAGGCAGGATCTGGGACCTGCCATTTGGCAGTGCGCCTCAGGATTTTTGTAACACCCCATATTTTAGAGGATATATAAATTAATTAAATTAGTGAGTTGGATTTATTTAATTTGGAGAAATTCATTTAATTTGGTGATTTAAATTTAATTTATTTAAATTGGAGAAATTATTGAATTTGGAGATTTAGAATTTATTATTTAAATTTGGGGATTTAGAAATTCAAATTAATTCGGGTTATTGAAAATTTTCACATGTGTCGTATTTTGAGGTTGAAATTGGAAAATTTTATAAAGTATCTCGGATGACAATTCTGAGTGCACGGTTGAGTCCGGAAGGGTCGAGATAGTCGGAAAAGAGTACCCGGGGGTAGTAAATGGGTCTCGGGGCATTTTTAGACATGATCGAGCCCATACGGGGGCATTTAAGTCATTTTTAATTGGCCAATAGGCTTAATTACGGGATTGAGGAATTATAACCTAGGTTTAAGTGTGTTAGGCAGCCATGAGTCATTCCAAAACACAAAGGGTTGAGAGAGGAGAGAAAGGAGAAAGAAGAAGAAGGAAAGAAGGATGACAAGAGCAATCCAGGCAAGAATTTCGACATGGGATCGTCGGATTTAATCCCCCAAGGCAAGTGTTTTCTTGCTTTAATTTGAGTTGTAGTTAATGATGTAAATAGTTGTAATTATGTCAATTAATTCTGGAAATTTGGAAGTAGGAATTTGAATTGAAATTTGTGGGTTTATGGTGAAGAAGATGAAGAATAACCATTGATAGGGGATTTTTAACTTTGTGAGAAATTGGGTTAATAGTGAAATTATAACTTAATTTGAGAAGTGAACAACATGATTAGATCTTGGTTTTTGAATCTCCATTAGTGGTATTGTTGGAAGAAATTGTTAATGATGAAGTTTGGGTGGATTTAGGATGAATCTTGAGAGGTTTTTGGGTTAAAAGATCTGGGTATAATCGAAGGTTTTGGAGCTTTAATTGCGATTCTGTCTGCACTGCCCTGTAGAAAATCGCGTTTTCTACATTTTGTTGTCTCACGCGCTTCCTCCAAAACTTCTCCAAAATTCCTCAAAACATCAATTTATTAATCTGGGCAGAATGTGGGAAAAGTTTTTAAGAAAGGTTTTTTTTTTAAATCTTCTTTGAGGTGAATCTTTATAATGCCCTAACTTTTGGCATACGGACTCGGATTAGTGTGCCATTCACGGCCACACATAGATAGTGAAGAGTATTACGCTGTCCTGGGAATGTTTTTAATTAGACACAAAAATTGAAAGGTCTAAAATACCCTTGAAGACGGAACGAGTTATTTGATTTTTAGCACAACTTTAAATGAGCATAACTTTGTCATACGAATTCGGATTTACGTGCCGTTTGTGGCCACGCATAGCAAATGGAGAGTAGTACGCAGTACTAGGAATTTCATTACTGAGGCATATATTGTGAAATGTCTAAAATACCCTTGGAGTTTTAATTAGTGATGAAACTTTCCCGAATTGAAACTAAAAATTGTTGGGAACTTTGTGAGACTAATATGAACTTAATCAAGTATATATGAGGTGAGATATATAATTATATAAATTATATTAAATAGTGGGATGTAGTTATTTTGGTATTGGATCGTATTTAATACGAGCGAACTAGTAATAATTGGAATATATGTATATATATATGAATGTGTGAATTATATATATAAATATGGGAATACATAATCCAATAGAAAAATGATAATAGGTTACGGGAATACCTAAAACAATGATAGGTTGTGTGAATACGTAAAACAATGAAAGGTTGTGTGAATACCTAATATTTTAATAGGGTGCGTGAATACATATTTGATTGTTTTATTATGTGTATGACATACCTAGCTGCTTGCTATCGCGGGGGGTTGTTTAGAGACGGTCTTATCCTGAGTGACCTTCGGGGGGATATTTGACTTGTATCTCAGAACATAGGACTGTGAAAGACTTATTTGTGAGTTGATAAGTCCGCTGACTATGGGAGCGTAGGTATGTGCGTGACCCATAGGTATGTGAACTATGTTCGCCGCCAATATGTGTGATTTGTTTATATGGTTCGTGGGACATTTCCGAACCGATAGTCCTTGTTTGAGTACGAGGCGTACCGGGACATGATAGCAGAGTATGCAATGCACTATAGGTGTATCCTTAGGGTGCTGTGTTAGTATATATATATAATGGTGGTGGATATATATGTATACTTGTGATATAATTACAATGTGATAATTGTAGGCTATTAAGATTGTGTTAATACATATATATATTATAGTGAGGGATATATATGTATGCTTATGGTATATCTACAATGAGATAATTACAGACTATTAAGATAGTGAAATCTTATATAAACGTAAATAGTAAATACTTGACTTTAGTGTGATAACACTTATTTAAAAAATGATAATTGTTGAGATCAAATATGATATACTACTACGAGGGGTAACTAGAAGGATAAGCCTTTTTCCTAGTTAGAAGTGTGTCAGATGGCTAGGAGGAATAAATGAATGCGATAGGTGTGCACTATAGAAGAGAGGTGAGATTGTCCTAAAGAGAGTGGGACCGTAAAAGCAATTATGAACATTATATACTACGCATTTCATTTATTGCAATAAAATGCTTGCTAAACATTTTTATAAATTGGGTTCTGACCCGTTTCTTGTACTTCTTCTCTCTTGTTTATGTATATGTATATTAACAGGTGTCCAGCCACAAGGATGCCATAGTTGACTTATCTATTCCAGGGTTACGCAGCTGCAACATTGTGGATGGTTGCAGGATTTGATTTAGACGTATCATTTCTTTATTCCTAGAGTAGGATTCTTATCTCAGTTGTAGATTCATTCAGGTCATGTTTCTACTTTTTACTTTTAGACTCAGTATTTGGTTTATGTATTCATTTATTGAATTATTATTATTGGGATTTTGAGCTGATTGTTTATTCGGCATGTCATTTAGTCATTTAGTACTGTTTTAGACTCATGGTTTGGATGTATGGTTTATTTGTTATTCAGCATGCATATTTAATTGTTTAATAAAAAGATAAAATTTGACATCAGTCTTTTTTGAATACTAGGTGGTTAGTAAAGTTTAAAAAAAATTTCGACAGTGATGCTAAGAATGAACCCCTGAGATTCCTGTTTTAAATTTGATATAGGACTGATCACCCAGTATTTATTTGGGCGGGGTGTCACAGGTGGTATCAGAGCATCAGGTTCTAGTGTCCTTAGGATCTATATGGCTTTTTAACGTTTCAGTTTAGCGTTCTTTGATGTAGAGCCTTATGATAGGATTGTCGAATTCATCTACGTATGTGATTTCGTTCTCCTGCTATCAAGTATAGTTGATGTGATTTATGTACGAGTGCGGTTAGGTTTCGGACACCAAACATTATAGGACAATCAACGGGGACCGTTAGAAGGAATGCAGGAGGAAGCAGCAGAAGCAATAGAGTAATCTAAAAATAGTAATGGCGATAGAAGCCACCATAATTGTTGTTTAGAAAAGTGATGATAGGAAAATCTCGGGGACTGTAGTTTCCCGTAGCACAATCACGGATGACAATGGTGAAAATCTTACACTCACCCAGCGTAGTCGGCAAGGGGTGGGGAAAGTCGAAAGGACTCTTTCGAGGAGCCATCGATAAGAATCCAGAAAAAAAAGAGGAAGTGTGATAAACCAATGGAAGGAGAAATCCAACGGCAACTATGTAGGGTAGAGTACAACGATACTCAGTAGTAAATTTTGGACAATAAAATTTTAAGCTCATAGGTGCAACGTAAAGTGACAAGAGCCAGTCACTATATATAAGAAGAATATGGGATTAAATGAAAATTTTGAGTACAATTTAATCGTTAGATTTTCGATCTGCTGTTCGGACACGGGTGCGAATGAAGTTTCGAAACTTATCACAAGTGAGCAAGATAGAAACTGATCGCGAGAGAGAAGTTAACTTAGTTAGTGAACTTCATACCCGACGAAGGGGATATGAAGTATATGAAGGGTACATAAGTTATTAATGGGCTCGTGAGTAGAATACAGAAGCGTGAGTGTAAAATCCGAATAAGATGACTAGTGTCGACATCATTAAGGTTGTGCGTTACAAGTTTATATTAACGCTTCCGTGGGAAGTGAATCTTGAGAATTGAAAATTGAGCTGAAAAGAAAGACTGAATTTAACGGTGTTAGTGAAGCACCACATGATGGTATACCCAGTAGGGACCCAGTTAAATGTTTCGATTAAATTGAATTTTTACCAAGTAATGGTGGATTCAGTCAGGGCCATTGAGGACAACAGCAAGTCCAAGAGGGCCAGCGAAGCCAATTGGACAACGGGGGTAGCAATCAGGGACCCGATGATCAGGCAAGGAAGATAACATGGAGAGGTGTCCTACGTGTAAAGAGTAAGAACACTTGTGTATACCGTGTTTATTGCCAATCGGGGATAAAAATGGGATGCCCAGTAGGGGCAACAGTTATAAGAAATTTTGGTTCGGTTAGGACGAGGGCGTTATGTCCCAGAACCATTTGAACCGCCACTCGAGGTGATTGAGATATGTTCTGTGTGACAGTAGTTTGTTAATACTAAATTCACATGTGAAATGGGTTTAGTAGAGATGTCGTGAATATTGAAATAGTATACATATCTTTGTCGTCGCGTAACAGGGCTCTCGTTAATTCCATCTGCAGGGGAGCAGGTGAGGACACTAGGAGGGTGTCGTATATTATGTGATAGATTTTTTTTCCTTTTGAGGGATATAAAAGGGAGAATATTTGTATCTTGCGTAGTGACTGTATACCGAGGGTTGGAGCAATAGTAGACTGTATGGGAAGTCTATGGTGCTCGCTGTGCCAGGGTAAGACATTCTACTTCATGAATCATCACCCGAAGGAGGGTCGAATCAATATATATATATATATATATATATTGTATTATACCATAGACTTCGACGAGTATAGTTGTCTCGTTATGTTTAAATCCTAGTGAGTGGGGACTTTTACCGGTGTAATTCAAGGTATATCAGGCAACCGTTGAGCTTAAAGATTTAGATCATTATTGTTTACGTGCTGAGAATTAAGTGATAACTAGAACACCGTATTGTGTGATGCCTTGAGAGACGTGGGCATAGGTAAATTAAATAATGTGTCGAGAGACAGGAATCGTGATATCTAAGTTATGTGCTTTGGACCTACGAATTTTGTTGAAAATGTTAGAGAATAGTACATTGAGAAATTTCTTTAAACTCAGTTGCAGGATGTTACACGTAGGGACCTTAATTTATGTCAGCGGTGACGATACGTAGTTGGATGCTAATGCATCGGTTTTAAAATTTTAGTTACTGAACGTGTAGGGAAAACACCTTAAGTTGAGAGCTATTAAAAATATAGGGCCACTGGATGAATATATATATTATAGTGTGCATATACGTGTATATATTTGATACTGTGTTTCATAATAGACATATAAGAATATGTTGGCATTGTTATATGTAATCCCGATGAGTAGGGACATTTACTGATGTGATTCAGGGTATACTAACTTATTATTGAGCGGAGAGATATAGCTCGTGATTTATTCGCGCTAAGAAACTGGTGATAGTAAAAGAACCGTATTATATATTGTCTTGTGTAATATGGGAGTGAACGAATATACTTTTGTGTTAAGAGACGGGGATTTGGGGGGGTATGTGCTATGGACTGAGGGCCTAACGGATCTCAACGACCAACAATGATAGGTAGTAGTGTATCGGGAGGGTTCCTTGTTTGGATTTCGCTTTGCGAGACATCCCACGCATGAAACTTAGCACAACGTTGGAAGTGGGGAGTTGTTTGGCCATAGGACATAGGTTTGGTACCGTGGTTATTATACATATATAGTTATAACTATGAGTTGATAATTATACTACGACTTAAGGCCGATAGAGCCGTATAGTGTTGATGTGAGAACACTTTGTGGAACACTTTCACCACGAGTAGATCGGTGGGATAACCTAAATGATAATTAAGTTGCAATTGGTAGGGTAGTTTAGTATAACTCACCGTATAATCAGCTCAAATATGAAAAGCTTAATTATAGCAAGTTTATTACGTTAAGTTGAATTGGGCAGTTATGTGCAGCATATAGGGTGTATGGGCACCCTAGATAGTTAAATTTTTATATATTATCCGCGGTCGATAGATGTAGAAATACATGTGCCAAAAGAGTAAACGAATAAGGGAGTTATCGCAGGGGGATGTTGGAGTATTCCCCAGTAAAGGAAGGAATATAGCCGTTAGTGGTTAGGCTCATAGTAGTGTCAGAAGTTGGAGGCTTCAAAGTGTTGTGTAGGTAGCAATGTGAGATGATACATTATATGATGGAACATTATAATATAAGATGACTAAAGCAAATTGGCCACAGGATTGAACGGTAGTGTAGGGACCGTTGGACTACGGGGTAGCGCTAGGAGAAGTGTAATGAGAACATCATAACGATTTAGATTGTGTGGGAAAGGATGAGGATGAAGGTGTACGAGATTATATCTGAAGCTTTGAGTACTAGTCTTATCCGAATTTCGAGGACGAAATTCCATTGTAAGGGGAGAAGTATGTAACACCCCATATTTTAGAGGATATATAAATTAATTAAATTAGTGAGTTGGATTTATTTAATTTGGAGAAATTCATTTAATTTGGTGATTTAAATTTAATTTATTTAAATTGGAGAAATTATTGAATTTGGAGATTTAGAATTTATTATTTAAATTTGGAGATTTAGAAATTCAAATTAATTCGGGTTATTGAAAATTTTCACATGTGTCGTATTTTGAGGTTGAAATTGGAAAATTTTATAAAGTATCTCGGATGACAATTCTGAGTGCACGGTTGAGTCCGGAAGGGTCGAGATAGTCGGAAAAGAGTACCCGGGGGTAGTAAATGGGTCTCGGGGCATTTTTAGACATGATCGAGCCCATACGGGGGCATTTAAGTGATTTTTAATTGGCCAATAGGCTTAATTACGGGATTGAGGAATTTTAACCTAGGTTTAAGTGTGTTGGGAAGCCATGAGTCATTCCAAAACACAAAGGGTTGAGAGAGGAGAGAAAGGAGAAAGAAGAAGAAGGAAAGAAGGATGACAAGAGCAATCCAGGCAAGAATTTCGACATGGGATCGTCGGATTTAATCCCCCATGGCAAGTGTTTTCTTGCTTTAATTTGAGTTGTAGTTAATGATGTAAATAGTTGTAATTATGTCAATTAATTCTGGAAATTTGGAAGTAGGAATTTGAATTGAAATTTGTGGGTTTATGGTGAAGAAGATGAAGAATAACCATTGATAGGGGATTTTTAACTTTGTGAGAAATTGGGTTAATAGTGAAATTATAACTTAATTTGAGAAGTGAACAACATGATTAGATCTTGGTTTTTGAATCTCCATTAGTGGTATTGTTGGAAGAAATTGTTAATGATGAAGTTTGGGTGGATTTAGGATGAATCTTGAGAGGTTTTTGGGTTAAAAGATCTGGGTATAATCGAAGGTTTTGGAGCTTTAATTGCGATTCTGTCTGCACTGCCCTGTAGAAAATCGCGTTTTCTACATTTTGTTGTCTCACGCGCTTCCTCCAAAACTTCTCCAAAATTCCTCAAAACATCAATTTATTAATCTGGGCAGAATGTGGGAAAAGTTTTTAAGAAAGGTTTTTTTTTAAATCTTCTTTGAGGTGAATCTTTATAATGCCCTAACTTTTGGCATACGGACTCGGATTAGTGTGCCATTCACGGCCACACATAGATAGTGAAGAGTATTACGCTGTCCTGGGAATGTTTTTAATTAGACACAAAAATTGAAAGGTCTAAAATACCCTTGAAGACGGAACGAGTTATTTGATTTTTAGCACAACTTTAAATGAGCATAACTTTGTCATACGAATTCGGATTTACGTGCCGTTTGTGGCCACGCATAGCAAATGGAGAGTAGTACGCAGTACTAGGAATTTCATTACTGAGGCATATATTGTGAAATGTCTAAAATACCCTTGGAGTTTTAATTAGTGATGAAACTTTCCCGAATTGAAACTAAAAATTGTTGGGAACTTTGTGAGACTAATATGAACTTAATCAAGTATATATGAGGTGAGATATATAATTATATAAATTATATTAAATAGTGGGATGTAGTTATTTTGGTATTGGATCGTATTTAATACGAGCGAACTAGTAATAATTGGAATATATGTATATATATATGAATGTGTGAATTATATATATAAATATGGGAATACATAATCCAATAGAAAAATGATAATAGGTTACGGGAATACCTAAAACAATGATAGGTTGTGTGAATACGTAAAACAATGAAAGGTTGTGTGAATACCTAATATTTTAATAGGGTGCGTGAATACATATTTGATTGTTTTATTATGTGTATGACATACCTAGCTGCTTGCTATCGCGAGGGGTTGTTTAGAGACGGTCTTATCCTGAGTGACCTTCGGGGGGATATTTGACTTGTATCTCAGAACATAGGACTGCGAAAGACTTATTTGTGAGTTGATAAGTCCGCTGACTATGGGAGCGTAGATATGTGCGTGACCCATAGGTATGTGAACTATGTTCGCCGCCAATATGTGTGATTTGTTTATATGGTTCGTGGGACATTTCCGAACCGATAGTCCTTGTTTGAGTACGAGACGTACCGGGACATGATAGCAGAGTATGCAATGCACTATAGGTGTATCCTTAGGGTGCTGTGTTAGTATATATATATAATGGTGGTGGATATATATGTATACTTGTGATATAATTACAATGTGATAATTGTAGGCTATTAAGATTGTGTTAATACATATATATTATAGTGAGGGATATATATGTATGCTTATGGTATATCTACAATGAGATAATTACAGACTATTAAGATAGTGAAATCTTATATAAACGTAAATAGTAAATACTTGACTTTAGTGTAATAACACTTATTTAAAAAATGATAATTGTTGAGATCAAATATGATATACTACTACGAGGGGTAACTAGAAGGATAAGCCTTTTTCCTAGTTAGAAGTGTGTCAGATGGCTAGGCGGAATAAATGAATGCGATAGGTGTGCACTATAGAAGAGAGGTGAGATTGTCCTCAAGAGAGTGGGACCGTAAAAGCAATTATGAACATTATATACTACGCATTTCATTTATTGCAATAAAATGCTTGCTAAACATTTTTATAAATCGGGTTTTGACCCGTTTCTTGTACTTCTTCTCTCTTGTTTATGTATATGTATATTAACAGGTGTCCAGCCACAGGGATGCCATAGTTGACTTATCTATTCCAGGGTTACGCAGCTGCAACATTGTGGATGGTTGCAGGATTTTATTTAGACGTATCATTTCTTTATTCCTAGAGTAGGATTCTTATCTCAGTTGTAGATTCATTCAGGTCATGTTTCCCCTTTTTACTTTTAGACTCAGTATTTGGTTTATGTATTCATTTATTGAATTATTATTATTGGGATTTTGAGCTGATTGTTTATTCGGCATGTCATTTAGTCATTTAGTATTGTTTTAGACTCATGGTTTGGATGTATGGTTTATTTGTTATTCAGCATGCATATTTAATTATTTAATAAAAAGATAAAATTTGACATCAGTCTTTTTGAATACTAGGTGGTTAGTAAAGTTTAAAAAAAATTTCGACAGTGATGCTAAGAATGAACCCCTGAGATTCCTGTTTTAAATTTGATATAGGACTGATCACCCGGTATTTATTTGGGCGGGGTGTCACAATTTTTTAGAAAATTGGTCGTCGAGGGCAACCCGTTGGTCAGAATCGTGCATGGGGGAATACCATTGGAAAGGTAATTCAGAGACCTTTGAAAGTCCTTTGGACTGCTCTCGAGTTTGGGAGTTAACTTTGGGTCAAATGTGGCTCAGAAGCGTTTGTCGGTCCATTGGATGGGGAATCGTGCGGACGCAAACGGATCATTCGTCCGCATGGTAAGTTCGAATTGCACACGGGGCATACCGTTGGAAAGGTCGGTAGATGTAATTTGATATTCCAAAGAGTTTACCCAGTTTGGAGAGTTAACTTTGGTCAATCGGGCTCGGGAAGTGCTCGGTGGCTTCCCGGAGTCAAACGGATCGTTCGTCCGTATGGAAAGTCAAAATTGCGCACGAGATGGACCATTGGAAAGGGTATTCAGTGCCCTTTGAAGATTCATTTAGCCTCGGTTTAGCTGAAGAGTTGACTTAGGTCAAACAGACCCCGAGAGCGCCCGGTGGCCTCTAGATCAGGTTTCAGACGCAAACGACGCATTCGTCCTCATGGTAAGTCAGAATCGCGCATGGGGCGGACCGTTGGAAAGGAGTGCCCTTTGAAGATTCATTGAGTCTCGGTCGAGATGAGGAGTTTGAATTTTGGGTCAAACTGAGCCGGGGGGTGCCCAATGGCTTTCAGGTCAGTACTCGAGATGTGACCTGGGTTTACAGTGATGAGTGGAGGTACTAGGGACCTAAGGAGAGTTAGGGGGTAACAGAATGAGGTGTCTACAGAGCCCCTCAACGGGTGAATTTGGAATAAAGGATAGCCGTCGATTAGACACCGCATGATGCCTTTTGAGGGAGTATGGCCGATTCAGAGGGTCGAGGTCGATTCCGAGGACCTAAGAAGTATGCTAGGGATGATCAATTCTGTGGATCAAAGCCGAATCTGCTGGCTTAAGGAGGCGAGGGTGACCAATTCAGCGGATCGAGGTTGGTTTTGAGGACCTAAGGAAATGAGGATGACCAATTCAGAGGGTCGAGGTCAGTTTTGACCTAAGAGTGGTGACGATCGAGGACCGAGGTTAATTCTGACCTAATTAAGGTGATGATCTAAGACCGGGGTCAATTTTAACCCAAGAGTGGTGACGACCGAGGACCAAGGTCAATTCTGACCTAACTAAGGTGACGATCCAAGATCGGGGCCAATTCTGACCCAAGAGTGGTGACGACCGAGGACTGAGGTCAATTCTGACCTAACTAAGGTGATGATCCAAGATCGGGGCCAATTCAGACCCAAGAGTGGTGACGACCGAGGACCGAGGTCAATTCTGACCTAACTAAGGTGATGATCCAAGACCGGGGCCAATTCTGACCCAAGAGTGGTGATGACCCAGGACCGAGGTCAATTCTGACCTAACTAAGGTGATGATCTAAGACCGGGGCCAATTCTGACCCAAGAGTGTTGACGACCAAGGATCGAGGTCAATTTTAACCTAACTAAGGTGACGATCCAAGACCGAGGACAATTCTGACCCAAGAGTGGTGATGACCGAGGACCGAGGTCAATTCTGACCTAACTAAGGTGATGATCCAAGACCGGGGCCAATTCTGACCCAAGAGTGGTGACGATCGAGGACCGAGGTCAATTCTGACCTAACTAAGGTGACGATCCAAGACCGGGGCCAATTCTTATCCAAGAGTGGTGACGACTGAGGACCGAGGTCAATCCTGACCTAACTAAGGTGACGATCCAAGATCGGGGCCAATTCTGACCCAAGAGTGGTGACGACCGAGGACCGAGGTCAATCCTGACCTAACTAAGGTGACGATCTATGGCCGGGGCCAAATTTGACCCAAGAGTGGTGACGACCGAGGACCGAGGTCAATTATGACCTAACTAAGGTGACGATCGAAGACCGGGGCCAATTCTGACCCAAGAGTGGTGACGACCGAGGACCAAGGTCAATTCTGACCTAGCTAAGGTGACGATCCATGACCGGGGCCAATTTCTGACCCAAGAGTGGATAAAGATTGTATTTGATTTTGCTGGAGAAAGAGATTTGTGATTCCGATTTGATCTGGGGAGCTGATAGCTGGGGGAAGCTTGATAGGAGACCTCGCAGGGGGGAACAACCTATTTTGGGTACTGTGAGAGAATTCCGCTGGGGAAGTGATCAGGTGACCTTAGGGATTTTCTGGAGCTTTGTCGGGAGGAGTTTTCACTTAGCTTTTGGGGATTCCGCTGGGGGGAAAAGGGGTTCCGTTTGAGGTATAAGAATTGGATTTGAGGTTCCACTGGGGAACGATGAATGAGCCGGGGAAAATTTGGATTGCCCTTTGGGAGAGATCGCTCGGGGCGAGTGGTTCTTCTGGTTTCTGCTGGGAAAAATACCCTGTGATAATGTATCGCACCAGGTAGCCGATGGCTGGGGAGGCCTTTTGTAAAGTCTGATGAGGGGGTGATTAGGTGGTCTGGGCGCCTTGCCCGAGAGGTCATTCGTTTGGGTTTTGATAGCTCCTTAGGGGAAAATGGTGCGTCGTCTGAAGGAGTACGAAATTTCTTAGCGAAAATGTTCTAAATCCCTCCTGGGATTTTTAGGAATTTTTCGGGGATTTTTCGAGGCTTCCTGGTATTTTTTGAGAATTTTTGTACGAAATTTTAAGGTGGGTTCCGGTCGGCATAGACTGAGAGGTGCCATTCGGCAGTGGTACGAACTTTTGGGCTGCCTCGAGAAAGTGAGGAGACAGTGTCGATCGGTATGGTGAGGGGGTTGCCGATCGGCATGGCGTTTGGCCTTTTATATAAAGAGGGAGAGTCTCCTTCATTTTTCACATCTTCTTGCCTTCTCTCTTTCTGCGATTTCTCTCTGCAAATTGTTCTAATGTTTCGATCTTCAAGAAATGGCCGCTTTTGTGAGTACCACTGTCCACCGGGAGTGGTTGACCGTTGATGAATGGGCGAATGTGGATTGGAGGGACATGGTGCCCCTTGCTTTGGGGAATGAGAATGCCTTTGATGCATTCGAGCCGATTACGGATGAGCGGACCTTGCTGCGGGAGCCGTCGCATCGTCTCTCTTCGAGAGTGATTCCTGGTGGTTATGTAAGTAACCTGACCTTTGGCATTTTTTCCTTTTCGGGTGATTTTTCCCTTTTCTTGACCTTTGACTGAATTTTTCCTTTTGCCAGTCGGATATTTCTTTGAAGAACATGCGTGCCCGCGGGACGACATGGCTTAGGGATGTTTGGGAGCATCTTCCACCCATGGTGTGCTGGATGGTATCATCAGCGGGTTTTGGGAGGTTGGCGTCTGCGTTGGATGAGACGCCTCGCTCGACAGCAGTTTTGTGTGCCTTGGGGGAGAGGTGGTGGGACACTACCCACACTTTTCATTTCGGCTTCGGGGAGATGACGGTGACTCCTATAGATGTGCAATAACTGCTGGAGTTGGATTGTGACGGGGAGCAGATAGAGGTGGATCGCTCCTTACGGGTGAGGCCGGAGGCGGTGTATGCGACACTCGGTGATGTGAGGAGGATAGTCTCTGGGGATTCTATCCGGCTGTCCTTGCTGAAGGATGCTCTGCTGAGTAGGGTGGTAGATGTGGAGGACGGGCTGCAAGTGAGGCAGATGGCCCGGTTGTTCATTCTGTTGGTGTTGGGAGGTTTCATGGTGGCGTCGAGCGGCGACGTCATCCATTTGTGGGTTCTGCCGTATTTGAGGATGTTTTCGAACATCCATTTATATGATTGGGGGAGTCTAACCTTGGCGACCCTTTACTCTTCTTTGGATGCATTTAGCCGGTGCTGCCGGCAGACTTTTACTGGAGCCACGTATATCCTGGAGGTATCCTCTACTTTGTGCATTTTTCTTTCATGCATTCACATTTTCCTTTCATGCATTCGCATTTTCTTTATGCGTCTCTTTTTGCTTGTGGATTCAGACGTGGTTTTATGAGGTGATTGGGTGCAACACCCCGCTGATTGCTTTGAAGTATGACACTGTTGGGGACTTTTGTCGCCTGTACCGGTGGCGTAAGGACAACCGGTAGTCTAAGGGATCTCTCTCCCTAGAGGCGGTGCGTCAGGTCTTGAACGACCTGACCAGTGGTAGGGTAAGACTCTTTCCATTTTAGTCTTAGTTTTTGCACCTTCTGATTTTGTATTGAATTATGCCTGCTTGGGGATTTTTAGGTGACCTTTTATCCTTGGGGGATCGCCATTCAGGATACGGGGGTGACTGGGGTGAACGCGCAGATGAGGCATTTATTGGTGCATGAGTTTGGCCATTCCTGGTACCTCGGGGAAAGGGTGATCCGTCATATTGCTGAGGAGGAGGTGGTGGTGCCTCCCGCATAGCCTCCTACTTCTATGAGGTGGGAGCGACAGTTGCTGGAGGATGAGAGGATCGCGGCGATAATCGGCGAGTCCTACGCGTTGTATACTGATACGACCACACCGTATGATTATATGGACTTTGTGACGAGCTGGTTGATGGCACCCAGCATACATAATGCCTTTCCTTTCCCTCCTGCTGGTTCGAGTTGGGCAGTGGGGTCTTCCCACATTGGTGATGGTCCGTCGGCACCTGCGGCGGCGACGACCTCGGAGGTCCCTTTTGTTCGACTGCAGACTCCTTCGTACAACATCTGATGGGCTGATGGAGGGATAGTGCCAATGCTACACCGTCCTCTTGCGATGGATCTAGAGGAGCTGGGTTTGACAGAGGAGGTTCTTCTTCCGACGGTAAATCTTTCGGTCGTTTTCCTCTTTTTGATTCCCTTTGCCTGATACTAATTTTTTCATTTTCCTTGCAGCAAATCCGGGTGTCGACCAATTGGCTGAGAGACATCAGGGATTGGATATCATCGGCGACTGCCCATATTCGGGATGCTGTCCCTGTTCCTTCTTGTTTAGTGCCGTCAGCCTCGTCTAGGGGAGACTCTGGCTCGGGTAGTGGGGGTGCATCGTCTCGCCGTAGGGGGAAGAGAGCGCGTCGCAGGGGTGGAAACTCTTGAGAGAGAGAGAGACAGAGTGTGGGTTCGGGCTGAGTCCCGTTGTTTTTGGATTTTTCTTTATTTCCTGTAAAATGATGTAACACAGAAAACACATATATATGCAATGCAATGTAGTTTTTTGGCTATCTTTTATTTTAATGATGAATGAATGCATGCACATGCGCCTTTTACTTTGCTCCTGAGGCCGTAAAAGGAATATTTTTGGAATTTTTGAAGGAAAGTTTTTATTTAAAAGGGGAATTATATAAGGAGAAAAAATGATTCTCGAAATTCTTTTGAGAATCTCAATTTATTTTTATGGAGTTTTCTGATTTGATAAAGAAAGAAAGGAGGAAATTTCCAAAAATGGGGGGTTGCCGATCGACAAGCGCCTTGGCCTGCCTATCGGCGGTTCAGTCCAGTCCCATCATTTGAAGGCTTTGATTGGTACCCTCTTCAGCCTTTTGTACCTTGTGGGTAGGATACCCTCCGATTTCTGCAGGGATTATGTCCCTTGTGGAGGCTTTTTAAGTATAAAAAGGGAGAAGGGTGGAGTGTTCTTCTCACACCTTTTGCATCCTTATGTACCCACCCATCATCCTTTAGTCTTGTGAGACGGCTCTCCCTGGTAGCATTGAGTTTGTCAATTACCTCGAAGCCTTGGAAGCTATGTGCTCTTATAATGTTGACTATGATGCTTTCAACATGCGTTGAGTCTCCTTGTGGCGTAATCGACCTTTTGAGTGGAATATACTGATGGCGGCAGTACAATTTTGGTACCCCGAAGACCATGTATTCCGCTTTGGGTTGGAAGAAGTTTGTCCTACCTACGAGGAATTTTCTGCCATACTGGGCGTGAATTCCAGTGTTGCCGTGGCTTTAACCGAATTTTCCCGTTCCCCTAGGGATTTATTGGCCGGGATTCTTCATATCTTGCCCTCGGCGTCCAGGTCATTGGTTTCTAGAGGAATGATCTCCCTCCCGATGGTGTTGCAGTCCGTGCATTTGCGGGAAGTAGGTGATGCTGGCTATGCTGGAGCCGTTGTTCTGGGTCTTATTTCAAAATTATTGTTGGTGACCGGGGAGGTGCAAGTGGACTCACAACTTGCAGCCATTACTTCATGGATGTCATATCGTCGCAATCCTACGGTGGTAATATTGGCGGAGACTCTGAATGGCCTGGATGCCTGGAGAGAAGGTCGTTCTGACTTTTTAAGGAGTAGCCCTGTGATACTGTTCATGTGGTTGTCTGAAAGATTCCGCTTGTCAACTCCTCCAAAATATCCTTTGTCGACTGTACCCAACTTCTTTTCACGCTACTTCATCCGCATGCGCCTGTATGTTGAGAATTGGGAGAATTGGTTTGTGGAGCATGGGGCTCGTGGGCTGTATTGGTCAATGCCTTGGTGGAGGCAGTTGCAGTCTGTTATGGAGCTAGGAGAATATTCATATGTGCGGCTGGTTGGTCTCAGGCAGACCTCTTTTTATTTTCCTTGGCGACTTTTGTGCCAATTTGGCTGCGCACAGGTGGTGTCCCCTCGGACCTCGAATTTCTTTTCGGTAGAAGATTTGACTGAGCGTCTGCATCTTCTGTTTGGATCTCTGTGGGAAAATCGGCATCCGTCGACCCATCCCTCTCAGTCTATTGGGAAGGTTTACCATGTCCCCAAAGATTATATGAAGTGGTTGTGGAGGAAAGTAGTCAGCAAGATGTTGGCAGTGGAGACTGGTCAGAGGTGGTTTGTTTTATCTGACTCTTTTCAAAGATGGTTAAGCCTCATCGGTCCATGGAGTGTTTGAGGCACTCCATTCAGGCAGGAGAAACTTGGGGTCTTCAGGATGTTGATGATGAGGGTGCAGGCTCCTCCGGTAGTTATGGGTAGGACTCCTGGGGAGTTTATTTATGTAATAGGGAATGTATGTGGGGATTTTATCTGGTTTTTAGGGTAGTAAGGGGGAAGGGAGTTATTCGTTCCTTTTTCTTATGTAATCTGTGTTGTAGTGTCTTATTAACGAAATAAACAAGTTTATGATCATCCAGTTGTGCCTTTCAATGAATTTTGTATTTTGAATTATCTATATCAATCGCTAAGGCATATATAATCCTTTTGTTCAAGTATATGTTTAGAATGAACTGCCATTCTCGGGGATAAGAAAGGAATATAAAAAAGAAGGGTCCGTGCTCATGTGGGGGTATGAGCTGCCTACGTACCTCTGGGGTTTTTGAAAAAGTTCTTATCTGTTTGAAAATAGTTTTTACAGAGGATCAGGCCCATGTAGTTCTGGGTAGAGGGAAATGGAGATTTTTTTTAGAATAGAAGGGGGATGAGAAGAGTCGTAGCGCGCCGAGATTTCGAACTAGGGGTAGAATTTCTTGAGACGGTCCTGATTGACTGGACGAGCCATCTCTTCACCATCTAGGTCAGTGAGCAAGGCGACACTGCCGGATAAGATTTTCTTCATAATGTACGGGTCGCTCCAATTGGGCTTGAACTTTCCTCTGGGGTCCCAAATGGGTTCTATTATCTCATTGAGGGCTAAATCTCCCTCCCGGACACCACGGTCCTTGACTTTCTTATTGAATGAATGCGCTATTCGGAGATGATACCCTTGTATGTGGTAAAGAGCTTTTAATCTCCGTTCATCTAGAAGGGTTAGCTCATCAAGACGGCCTTGGAACCAGTCTTCTTCAGCAACCTTGCTTTCCAGCATGACGCGTAGCGAGGGTATTTCCATCTCCACATGTAGGACTGCTTCCATGCCGTAGACCAGGGAGTAAGGGGTAGCCCCGGTAGAGGCTCGGATTGAGATTCGATAGCCCCAGAGGGTGTACGGGATCCGATCGTCCCAATCCCTAGAACTTTTGGTCATCTTGCTGATGATGGTTTTGAGGTTTTTGTTGGCGGCTTCAACTGCACCATTGGTCTGAGGTTGGTAGGGAGAAGATTTATGTCTCTGGATCCCATACTCGTTGACTACTTCTGTGACTTCTGCCTCAAAGTGCAAACCGTTATGTGACACTAGCTCGTGCGGGACCCCATATCGATAGATGATATTTTTCTTGATGAATTTGGCCACCTTCTTGGCATTTAATAATGCGTATGACTCAGCTTCGACCCATTTGGTGAAGTAATTGATGGCAACCAGGATGAATTCATGCCCGTTTGACGCTTTTGGCGTAACCTTTCCTATGATGTCGATACCCTAGGTGGATAACGGCCAGGGAGAAGTCATGTTGTATAATTCCCTCGGAGGCAAGTGTTGAAGATTGGAGAACTATTGGAATTTAGGAAATCTACGAACATAGGCGGTGCAATCCTGGGCCATGGTGGTCCAGTAGTAGCCCTGACGGATGATCTTCTTGGCAAGCATGTGATCATGCATGGGGGGACCTCATTCCTCGCTGTGGATTTTCTGCATTATCTTTTTAGTGTCAGCCCCTGCGATACAGTGCAAATGAGTTCCATCGAAATTTCTCTTGAGTAGTGCTTTATGACAGATGATGTACTGAGCGGCCAGCCTTCGAAGGGTAGCTCGTTCGTTCTTGTTGGAACCCTAGGGATACCTACCGTACCGGAGGAGTCACCAAATATCATAGTACCAGTAATTGACTAGTTCAGGATCTTCTGAGGTGGCAAGCTCAATATGGTAGCAATGAGTAGGTTTGTCTCACTTTTGAACTAGGAAGGGGGTCATTGTTATTCCCTCAGGCATGTCGACCATGGAGGCCAAAGTGGCGAGAGCATCGGCTAGGTTATTCTTTGCTCGGGGCAGGTAATGGAAGGTGATATCTTGAAATTGGGAGGCAAACTCTTCTAACTGGGCATGAAAGGGTTGAAGCTTTTCATCCTTGACTTTCCACTTTCTGAGCACTTGACCGATGATGAGGGCATAATCCCCGAAGACATCAAGGTGTTGAATACCCTTTTCGAGAGCAACTTTGAGGCCCACTGTGCATGCCTCATATTCCGTCATGTTGTTGGTGCAAGGGAAATCCAATTTTATGGCGATGGGAGTATGAGAGTCATCTGGGGTGACCAGAAGTATCCCAATGCCATATCCCTTTTTGTTAGCAGCTCCATCGAAGAACATTTTCCATTGGGGGCAGTCTTGAGTGGTGCAGAGGACATTTTCATCTGGGAATTCGGAGATCCAGACATCTGCTTCTTTTACGGGGTAATCCGCGAGGTAGTCAGAGATGGCTCTTCCTTTAACGGCTTTCTGTGTGACATACACGATATCGAACTCGGTTAGGAGCATCAACCATCGGGCCATTCGATTGGAAAAGGCGGGTTTTTTGAGTAGGTATTTGATGGGATCCATTCGGGATATTAGTTTGATGGGGAAGGCGATCATGTAGTGCCGCAACTTTTGGGTGACCCAGTCAAGCGCGACACATGATATTTTTAAAGCAGTGTAGTTGACCTCATACCCGACCAATTTGTGACTGGCATAATAGATGGCCCTTTCTTTGTGGGAGTTCTCAAGGTACTGGGATAGAAAAGCCCCAACTGCAGTGTCGGTTATGGTTAGGTATAGGAGCAAAGGGAGACCAGGCTAAGGCGGCATGAGAAGTGGAGGTTGGGTTAGGTATTGTTTGATTCGATCAAAAGCTTCTTGGTAGGACTCGTTCCAAAACTTGGTTGAATCTTTTCGGAGGAGCTTGAAGATTGGTTCACAGATGGAGGTTAGCTGGCTGATGAACTGACTGATACATTGTAATTTCCCCAGGAAACCTCAGACTTCCTTCTCTATTTGGGGAGGTGGCATCTCAAGTATGGCCTTCAGCTTGGCGGGATCTGCTTCTATCCCCTTATCACTGACCATGAATCCTAGGAGTTTTCCCTTTATAATGCCGAAGAAACACTTTCGTGGATTAAGTCGCATGTGATACCGCCACAGTCGTTAGAAGAACTTTCGTAGAGCAGGAGCATGACCTTCTCTAGTTTTGGACTTGTCATCCACGTAAACCTCGACCTCTTTGTGAATCAAATCGTGCAGGATGGTTGTGGCGGCCCTTTGGTAGGTAGCCCCGGCATTCTTGAGACCGAATGGCATAACGGTGTAGCAAAAGGTTCCCCATGGGGTGATGAATGCGGTTTTCTCTTGATGGTCGGGATGCATCTTGATTTGGTTGTATCCGACAAACCTGTCGACGAATGACTTGAGAGCATGACTGGCTGTGTTGTCCACGATCATGTCGATATTGGTTAGCGAATAATCATCCTTCGGAGAGGCTTTGTTTAAATCTCGATAATCAACACACATTCGAACCTTTCTTCCTGATTTCGGTACAGGTACAATGTTGGCTAGCCACGTGGGATATTCGATTACTCGAATGAAACCCACGTTTAACTGTTTGATCACCTCTTCTTTGACCTTGAGCGACCATTCAGTGCGGAGTTTCCTCAATTTTTGTTTAACTGGCTTGGCGTCTGGGAGAGTGGGGATCTCGTGCTGAGCTATTTTGGGATCAATACTGGGCATATCGTCATAGGACCATGCGAAGACATCTACGAACTCCTTTAGCAATTCTTCGAGTTGTGCGCGCTCATGCTCGTCAAGGGTGGCCCCTATCCTAATCTCGCACAGTTGGCTACTAGAACCGAGATTAATAACACCAGTCTCTTCTTCATTAACTTGAATGAGGTTATGTTGTTTATTATTAATCTTATTTAGATCAGTTAAGAATTGTTCATTTGCAAAATCATCATCATCAAAAGTTTGATTAGAATCTACACAATTAATGTAAGGCACAGCAAGATACTCAAAATCTTCGTTTATTTCATTGATAGGAAAAACAGTATTGAGAACCTCATCAAAAGAGGTCTCGATTACATTTGAGCAAGGATGGACAATAGTAGAAGAAATAGGGTAAACATTAGGGTTAGGGGAGATTTCAAGAGGTAGAAGTGGCGCAGCATGCTAGTTGAGGAGAGGTGTATTCGCAGCTTTGATCAGACGGGATGGGTACCTTGATGTAGTGCCTGAATGAACAATGCAGAGTGCCAGCCCCAGTGTTTGCAGGTTGAAGGAATCTTCGGGGTCACTTTCTTCAGTCTCTTCAGTATCTTTGATAAGCGGTTGTACGTGGTACTGGAAACTTTCGGCCCATGGGTAGCTATCTTGGAAAAAGATCTCCATTCCAGGCTTCATTTTCTTGTTTGTGCGGTCGTACCATGGTTCTGGAAAATCGCAAAAGGGGAAATCCTTGCCCTCTTTGATGAATCGTCCATTTAAGGAATCACCTGAGATAGTTCAGATACAGTTTAATCCTCTTTTTGATCGAGTATGGAGGATCATTCTGAGCTCTTGTTCTGATGGTTGATACCCCAAGCCGCAAGGAGGGAAAGCTTTCTTTAGTTCGACGGGCTCAAGTATCCCCTGCTGCCTCTGTCCTAGCCCCAGTCCGGGCATGAAGTGCAAGTTTCTGAACATCTGAATCACATTGACATTGCCATGAGGGTCATATTCTGGACAAACCCTTTCTTTGAAACCGTCCCCTACCGGGAGTAGGGATGGCTCGATTCAGAAACCTGATAGGAGCATATCATTTGACCCATGTTGTATCTCGATAATTGGACTACTGGTACTTGCACCCTCGACATTACCGTCATCACCCAAGATGGTGATGACTCTCCCACCGGCAAAGAACTTCAATTTCTGATGGAGTGAGGAAGACACGCCCTTTATACTGTGGAGCCAGGGGCGTCTGAGCAACAGGTTGAAACAAGCTGGGATGTCTATGACTTGGAATTCAACGACAGGGTTTATAGGTCCAACCCCTATTGTAAGTTTTATGGATCCCATCACCTCACGACGGGTTTTATCATAGGCACGCACGGCGGCGGAGGTTGGAGCGAGGTCGCTTTCTTTCAGGCCTAAACACTTACAGGTTCTCAATGGGAAAACATTCAAGGCGTATCCGTTATCGACAAGAGAGAGTGGCACGACCCTCCCCATAACTTCGATGAAAATGTTGAGTGCATGATTGTGATTCGGCCCAATTCTGGGGATTTCTTCTTCAGAAAATGATAGCATTCGGGTGGAGGTCAAGGATCCGACCAGGTTTATCGCCTCTTCTGGCGTGGTAGAAGGAGGAACTACAGGTCCATCGAGTAATTTGATTAAAGCATTTCTGTGCAGCTGGGAAGACATGAAAAGCCCCCATAGGGTGATGTTATCTTGAGTTTTCTTCAGTTGATCGAGGATCTTGCTTTCCTCAATGGTCATCTTTGGCATAGGAAGGTTTTCAACGCCCTTTCCCTTGTCATTTACTGGTAGTGAGTTGGGAACTTGGTAATGTCTCCGAGATCTGGTCATGTGATTTACTGAAGAAGGGAAAAACTTAAATCCAGTTTCCTCATCAATCTCAGGTTGTTCTTCCACCTTCTCTATTTCTCCGAGGAGTTCTTCAAATGATATCATCCCACATAAGTCAGCTACTGGGCCAGCTCTTTCTGAAACTGGTTCTTCGCTCGAATCTTCGAATTCTTCCCCCCATCCGGTGGCAATAATTCTGTTCTTCCCTGTAAAATCAATGCATTCCACGACTTCAACGGCTTCTTCGTATAGGTTTTCCCATTCTGTGGGGATGTGTAAGGGTGAAGGGACCAGGCGCCCTTGTAGCTTCAAAGTGTCAAGTAACTCGGTGATACTGCAAATGTTGTTAGTTTTCCTGAATGCTTCCGCCATGATCCGGACAACATCATCTAAGCTGACTTCGTCGATTGGTACCATCCACCTATCTGATTCTCGAGCCCATTTTCGTGCTTCCAAAAATAATATACTGAACCTCTGGCAGTCGATAATCATCTGTGAGGGCAATTTCAGCCCAAACTCTAGGAGTTGATTTAACACATCTGATAATTCCATACTTCCACTTTCAGAACAGGTCCGGACAGCGATGCACGCTCTGGTAAGGAGTGACACTGCCTGATCAGTGGGGTTAGTAGGGTGTAGGAGGAAATATGGGCAAATTGGAAGAGGTTTAGGAGGGTATAGGGGTGTGATTTGAGTTGATGGATCGAAATTCGGGTTTTCTTCTAAGAAGATGGCATTGGTGTGGTTTGGGAGGGGGTTATGAGTAGTATTTGGCTTAGGATTGGCTAGTGGGGCGATAGTACCCCGGTCAATGAGATCTTGGATTATGTTTCGAAGGTGGAAGCATTGGTCGATGGTATGGCCAGCTGTTTGGTGAAAGGCGCAATGAGCATCGGTCTTGAAATTTTTGGGAAGTGGATTGGGTAATGGACGTGGATCCAGGGGCTTTATAAGGTTTCGGCTTAACAAGGCTTGGTAAACTTTGGAGAGGGGAGCATGAAGCTCAGTGTATTCCATTTGGACGGGAGCAGGGCGGCTTTCTGGTGCCCATGATGTGGTTGGTTGAGAGATGTTGTTGATGGTTGAGACCGTAGTACTGACAGGCTTGTCATATTTTCTGGGGATAAACTTCCCGGACACCTTCTTCGGTTCAACTTCTATTTTGGCAAGACTTTCCTCGATTTCTACCCCTGCTTCTCTGAGAGCTTGAAAATGAGGGTAGTACTGTCCTCCCATGGTCGTTCGGACATGGGGCAAGAAATTCTTCTTTACTATGCTGACTTGTTCTTCTTCAGATGGCCGATTAGTCATGGTATCTGCTTTTTCCCTCCATCGGGCTATGAAGTTACTGACTGATTCTCCAGAGTTTTGTTTGAGCAACTCTAAATCCCGACGAGTGACCTCGATCTCTTCATTGTATTTGTATTGCGACATGAATTCTCGGGCTACATCCTCCCAGCTACGGTTTCTGGATTCCTCAATAGATAAAAACCATCGGAGAGCACTGTCTTTCAAAGTTTGCTGAAATAGTTGGGCCATCACCTCTTCAGAAGCCCCTAGTAGAGTCATGGAACGATGATAACTGCGAAGATGGACAATAGGGGGACCACTCCCTCCAAACTTCTCGACATTCGACATCTTGAACTTCTCGGGTAACCTTGCTTTAGGATAAGGAGACATATGGGTGTAGTCCATGTAATTTCCAGAGATCCTGACTTGGTCAAACTTCTTGGTGAGCATCTGAAGATCTTCTTTGACTTTGTTCAACTCCTCCTCCTTTGGATCAGCAACCACAGGCAAGTTAGCCATAGGCTGGGCAATGTTTGGCATTGGAAGCTGGGCAGGCGACGGCCCATTAGCAGGAGGGGCATGCGGAGCATGCTGATATTCTTCTGGGACCCAGATGGGCTCGGGTGGACCCATGGCACGAGGGAACAGGACCTCGGGATCTTGAGGAATAGGACCTTGGTTTCCTTGCATTTCTCGGACCTCATCTTGGAGGTTGTCAATCTTGGCCACAAGATGAGCTAGGACTGTCGGCAGATCCGGTTGTATGAGTGGTGCTTGATCTTCATTCTCTATGGAGGATGGATGGATTCCGAATTCAGAAGAAGTAGTAGAGGAACGGATGAAACTTCGGGGTGATTTGACTGAAGACCTAAGCCAATAGGGAGCCAAGCCAAGGGCGTACGATCAACCTGAGAAGGCACAATATGAGATTTATTTTTTTGAAAAAAGGGAAGAAACTATTTTTGGATTTTTGATAAAAATGGAGAAATGCTTTTGGATTTTTGATAAAGAAGGAATAAATGTTTTTGGATTTTTGGAACTCAGCATGATTATTATGATTATTATGTTCTCACTTGTATTTAATTCTCCTAAATGCAATGCCGGACGGGACCCGAGCCTGGAAAAGTGGGGGTCTTAATATATGCAAAGCTATGTTTGGACTTGTAACTAGGCTCGCGGACAGAGTCCCGTTAAAAATGCGTGAAAGTTGGGCAGAAGATCGACCCGGAATTTTGGCAGAGTTTCAGGTCAAAATCGGCAATCTAAAGTGCGTGTCTTAGGTTTGACACCTATATGCGGGTATGCAGTTGGTTGGGTGAATCGGCATGGGTTCCCTCCTTTGGCGTGGCTTCCACGATATACGTCTTGCTCTTGTGGGCAATCGGTACGTGTGGACAAGCCATTTGATATACCTGAGTGTATGTGAATTGCCTCACCATATACCTCATGGGGACGGTACGTGTGAGAGCGAATTCGATATACTCGGTGTACGTGAATGAACTCCCTGCGATATGCCTCCCGTTATGACTTCGATCAAGCGGTACGATGCGGGGGAAATATTCGATATACGTCGAAGGTACTTAGCCAATGGAAGGTGAGAGTCATATCGCTTACGCTAACTGCGACCTGCCGGACCAGCGCCCATCACGAAGTGACCCTCCAGTTACTGGGTAAAATTTGGTCAATAGCAATGCTCTTTGGTGATATCGTGTGAATCATGCATGATTCTCTTATTAGTATCTTATGATGAGAATGCCTTTCTTGATTATGCCAAAATAGGGAGCCAAGTACAAGTACCCCAAAAGGTACAGCAAGTATGGATGGGTGATGCGTGCAATATGGGGATATATATGTGATCCGAGGTGCACGTGGTGTGAAGTGTACATGGAGAATTTTCTACAAGTGTGTGAACATAAGCATAAGCATGGGATACATATGAAAAAGGGGAACATGCAGATATGGGGGAAAACATAAACAAATATAGCATCCATGTAAATAGAGTCAAGCCCACAAAATAAATAGATTCCCCAGCGGAGTCGCCACTGTGTCCATCCCCCCGATCCCCACCGCGGAGGGAGGAAGGATCCTTCGGGTCCCGCGCATCCCCTCTCGGGAGAGCGCTTCGGTCGGCGTCGATTTTGTGAGGTGTGAAGAATGTAGAGAGATTAAGGGTCGCCAGTCTATTTTACTCAAAACAGACAAAAGAAAGAGGGGAAGCCACCCCGAAGGATGGCATCCAAAGACATACTGGTGTGTGCGAAACCAAAATGATTCGGAAAGGGTTCGGAGGCTTAGTTACGAAATGGGAAGGTGTTAGGCACCCATTCCGCCCTTTCGGTCTCTCATGAATATTTGCTATTTTCCTTTATGTTTCCCCCCTGTGAGATGTGTGCATGTGTATATATATATATAATGGAGGTAGGAATCTTCGACTTGTATCATGGAAAAGATAAAGCGAGTCTTCCGTAGGAAGATAAAAGAGTAATATTTAAAAAATAAGATTTACGCGATTACCCCTACATTGATCGTTATAAGGGAACGATAACGCATATGGGATAATGCGTCACTAAGAACAAATATATGTATAATATAAGAAAAATGGATTTATAGAAGATAGAAAATGAGAGAAAAAGTGAGAGAAAGGACTCGAGTCTCAGGTTTTACACCGAGGCGCCTACGTAGCCTATAAAGGCATCAAAGTCCACGTAGTTCGCAAGTAAAACGAGGGGTGGGGTTTAACCCATAAATCCAAATGGAGAAATCTCTTATTTGTAAGTGTGTGTGTGTATGTGTGTAGAATAGGTGTTTTAGTTGTGAGAAAAGTGTGGAAAAAGTGTGAGAATCCCTATTTGGAATTTATGAGCAAACCCTCTTTTCTTATTTTTTGGGTTTTTATTTATATGAAAATAAGAGATGTGCAATAATACTAGGTAAAAAGTATATTAGGATGTGTGAGATGAGATGATAAAAGTGCTAAGTAATAAAAAACAAGTTATTGAGAATTTAAGAGAATTCAAGAGAAAGTTGAGAAAGTTGGACCTTCTTGAAGATCTTGAGCTTGATCTTGGATGTTAGAGAGAAGCCCTTGCACTTGGATGATGATGGAGAGTGGTTAATTCCCCAAGTTTGATGAAGAGGATGATGGAAAGTGGAAGTAAAAAGGGGATTTGGAAGTTGATCACGCTGCCTTCGAGAGAGGTTTTTGGGATTCGTTCAGAGAGATTTCTATCAGATCTGGGCTCCCCTTGCAAATGAGGCTAAGGCTTCCTTTTATTGCCCCAGGGGACTGTCGATCGGCTCTATCATGGCACTGCCTATCGGCAGGTGCCGATAGGCAGGATCTGGGACCTGCCATATGGCAGTGCGCCTCAGGCTTTTTCAGAAAATTGGCCGCCGAGGAAAAACCGTTGGTCAGAATCGCGCACGGGGCATACCGTTGGAAAGGTAATTCAGATACCTTTGAAAGTCCTTTGGACCTCTCCTGAGTTTGAGAGTTGACTTTGAGTCAAATGTGGCTCGGAAGCCTTTTATCGGTCCATTGGACGGGGAATCGTGCGGACGCAAACGGATCATTCGTCCGCATGGTAAGTCCGAATCGCACACGGGGCATACTGTTGGAAATTTTGGGAGATTTACTTTGACATTCCAAATAGTTTGACCCAGTTTGGAGGGTTGAATTTGGTCAACCGGGCTCGGGAAACGCTCGCTGGCTTCCCGAAGTCAAACGGATCGTTCGTCCGCATGGAAAGTCGAAATTGCGCACAGGATGGACTGTTGGAAATGGTATTCAGTGCCCTTCAAAGAATAATTCATCCTCGGTCGAGCTGAAGAGTTGACTTAGGTCAAATAGAGCCCGGGAGCTCCCTGTGGCCTCTGGGTCAGGTTTCGGACGCAAACGACGCATTCGTCCTCATGGTAAGTCAGAATCACGCACGGGGAGGACCGTTGGAAAGGGATTCAGTGCCCTTCGAAGATTCATTGAGTCTCGATCGAGACCAAGAGTTTGACTTTTGGGTCAAACTGAGCCGGGGGGTGCCTGATGTCTTCCAGGTCAGTACTCGGGACGTGACTTGGGTTTACAGTGATGAGTGGAGGTACTAGGGACCTAAAGTGAGTTAGGGGGTAACGGAATGAGGTGTCTACAGCTGCTTTTGAAGAAGGCAACCAATTCTTTCTTTTCTTGATCGACAAGGGTGGACCTGATCAGAAATTTCCTCACTGTCAAGTTATTATCGGCCACCACTTCTTCCAGGATTTCAATGACCCTATCGGTGGGGTGGATCCTAGTCTCCTCCACCCCTTGTCCGCTGTACCATAATTTTTATTTAGATGGTACGACCCCCTCCTGGGCTTCCTCCTGAGCATTATTTACTTTCCTCTTATTTTCCTTCCTGGGGTGAATAGCCGTTATGAAGAACTTCCTGGCTATGGACTGGTCATCACGAATTTTGACTACACCCCGATCAATAACACACTTTAGATTTTGATGGTAGGTGGATGGTACGGCCTTCAGGGCATGGAGTCAGCCCTTACCCAAGATGGAATGATATGGGGACTCAATGTCCACCACCAAAAACTCAATTACTTTGAGATGTTTTTAGTCCTGACTGGCAGGATTATCTTTACCAACGGCATCATGATCCTCCCCGTGAATCTGACCAACGAAACTGGGGCATCCTTGAGTTCGACGATGTTTATCTTCATCTTATGGAAAAATTCCAGGTACATCATCTCCGATGAACTCCCCTAGTCCATGAGCAGCTTGTCAACATCCCAATTGGCTATTCTGAGTGTGATTATCAATACATAATGATGTCGGGTTCTCACCCCAACCAAATCTTGTTCGGTGAAAATGTTATGCTTGGTATAGTCGACATCGTCTGGTAAACACCGCTTACTAGCCTGAGTTTTAAAAGGGTCAATCTGAAATGCTTCCATGACAGCGGTAACTTTATTTAACTCCATCTGAATAACATTTTCTTATATTTTCTTAAGATCCGATTCCCCTTGGATTACTGCAAACTCATGCCCTATATCATCTTCAAAGATTTTATCCGTTTTCTGGTCGCCACTAACTACAACCTTATCTGTCTTCTTCTCGATGTATTCATTGAGTTGCCCAGCTTGGGCCAGCTCCTCTAACTGTGACTTTAGAGCGTTGAATTTCTCGATCCTTTGGCCTCCCTCCTTGTGGAATGCGTATCTCAGCACATTATTTATTTTCGTTAGGTCACCACCCATCTTTCTAGGCCATTTGATGAATAACTAACCGTTAATCTTGCTCAAGATCTTATAAATGGGTTCCTTAAAGACTGTGTTAACAACCTGGATCGCCTTGGAGGGATCAACCTTGTTTTCATTCTTGGAGCCATTCGTGCCCCCATTTTTATTTCCCTTCTTTGGAGTATCACTCTTCTCTCTTCCCTTATTTTCCTTTGCTCGACCACTGTCCCCTGCATTAGAATGAACCACATATTCCACCTTGGCATATTTATCAATACGAGCTATAAGGTCATCAATGGTGTTGGCTTTTTTTTTAGTTAGGGACTGGTGCAATAAAGAGGTGGTCGGCAGACCAATTTTGAAGGATGCCATGACAACTTACTCCGAACAGTCCTCAACCTCGTTAAAGATTTCCCAATACCTTTTTGGCATAATTTCGAAGGCTTTCTTGTGACTTCTTCTTCATCGTAAGAAGTACACCCATATGCTTAGGTGGGAGTTGATGGTTATGAAGCGAGGAGTGAAGGCCTCTACTACAACCCTGGAGTTTTTGATCGACTTGTGGGTAGCCTCTCGAACCACTTATGTGCTACATCATGTAGACTAGAAGGGAAAATACGGCACATTAGTCCATCATTGTGGCTCCATAAGGTCATCGCTTGGTTGTACCGCCGAACGTGGTCTATGGGATATGACTTTCTATCCTAAATTTTGAACCTGGGAACAATAATTTTTTAGGGGGGCTCCTCTTCTTCGATCTCCCTTGAGAAAGGGAATTTCATCTGAGTGTTGAGAGCCCTCATGTATAACTCTCTAGTGGACCTGGCTCCATGGTGGGCTAGATTTTCGTCCATCTCTCTTCGAACCAGAGTCCTAATCTCGTCGTTTATTCGATCACGGATCCCGTGGCATCTCTCTGGCTGGCCACGTTCTAATGAACCATGCTCTGACTTGTCATGCCTGGATATCCTTCCTCAGCTGTGAGTATTACTCACCTGAGGACTAGGAGTCCTATCACGGCATTGCCTTGTAGTCCTGTGGAGATCTTTATCCATTCTTTCAAGTCACCTCTTGAGGCGAGCATTCTCTCCTACTTAGTGACACTTAAACTCCTCTTATTCTTAAAACCTGGCTTTGTAAGCAACAACTAACCTAGAGATCTGTATAAACCTAGGTGGACCTCGACTTTCTTCAGATGGCTGCTTCTCTTAGAGAAACCTGGGGTTCGTCTACTGGTGAATCTGCGACCTAACCCTAGGAGCAACTGGTTTCTCTTTCACATCGCCAATTTGAGGAGTGTTAATGTTGTGGTGAGACATCATGCGCTTTTTGTTTGTAAAGGTTTTTGCAGGAATAAAATCTTTTCCTACAGTATCACAATAAATATATCCATTAAAACAATCACAAAGAATAGAAAGTAAAGATCATACAAAAACGACATACGTGGTTCAGAATCTTGCCTACATTCACGGAGAGGTTACTATTATATTATAGTGTCTCTTAATATTTCACGTTACATCTCCTTTGTCCCGGGTCAGGGTGTAAAATTTATAAGCGTATCAAAATAGAGGTTGAGTTGTGCAAGGAACTCAATTAACACGTTGAATATATCAAGAAGCACCTGAATATTACTTCTGAGATTATTAGTAACTGATTTGACTATATCCGTTAGTGTTCTAATGTATTTGAAATACATATACGCAGATTAAATTATTATTTGGGCCAAGCAACATCGTGACTTATCTCGGTTGATCAACTATTCTCATGGGCTTAGTTAAATGGGTCCCCACAATTGCCCCTCAAATCATTGGGCTGGTAGTTTGGGCCAATAGATTTCAATCAAGTCCTAAGACCAAGGCTTGGAGCAGTGTCAAAACTGAAATGGCATGTTTGTATTTTGTGAGGGCAAATGGGGGTACGCTTGTCCTTAGAAGAAAATGAAGCGTTGAGATCTTATTGGGGAAGCACGGCTCCTCATTTGGGATATTTGAAACTTGTTCATGTGAAACTTAACCGTCATTCCACTGATTCTCATTGTCATTGTGCACACTTTGCCTCCAAGCTTCCCCTCTTATTCTCTACTTCAAAATTAGAGTTTTTCTTCTTTAGCATTTCCTCAATGCTTTGTCAACACTAGTAAGTTCCAGCTCTAACTTTTCTCTAGTTATTCTCTTCTGTAAAATATCTTGTAAATGTATTGGCAATGGCGATGCTTGATATAAATCAGTTCCTGAGTTTATAAAATGTTATGGTATTCTTGATTAGGTGGATATAGAGTGTTCCCCAATTCCCCAAAATCTTGGTGCTATAGAAGATGGTCACTAAATTCATACTCTTTTGATTTCTCGGGGAGGTTTAATATTTCCTCACAATCCTCTTTTTCTAAGATTCTTCAAATATTTTGGCATCGTCCCCGCCCAATGTTCTCCAAATGTTTAGAAGATCGTCAATGGGGTATATAGGACAAATGAATTTTATGGCACCAATTTAGGGCTTGCTGAGATTTGCTACTGTTATTCCTTTTTGCGTACAAGTGGGGGCAATTCGTATTTGGAGGCGAGAAGTGTTGGTAGATCCCTGGTGGTGAATTTGCCTGACTCCCATAAGGATTACTGGTTTGAAGGTTTTATTGCTAGGAATTAGCAATATCCTCCCCAACCAGAGGGCATAAGTTACAGGGGAACTCGGATCCCTATCTTTGGGAAGGAATATATAAGTTGTTAACACTATTTTTTTCTTTGTCCTTTGCTTGCTTGTTTCTCTTTGTGATTTTTCTAATATTTCTTCCACTTACTTTGCAACTAAGGACAAAAACCAAGAACCTGCTCCTTATGAACTTAGAGTCAATGATCTGTTGAAAGATTGGAAAATTAGGGATACTCTAGCTGACGACAAGCATCCCTGCTCAGTGGCTTATCTGCTTGAATAAAAGAACACTACTACCAGATTTATTGCTCTACCCGTGGATACAATCCCTCATTTGGAGGTTCCAAAGGAGGAGGTTGGTGGACCTTCTGAGTCTATTCATCTAGAAGAAGGGGGAGAAGAATGTTCTGAAGAGGAAGGAGGGGAAGAAGAAGGTAAAGAGGACGGTCCATAAAAGGATAATGGGGAAGGTAGTGCACGGGAAATCAGTGAAGAAGAAGAGATGGCCCCACCCAAAAGAATGTGTTTAATCATTCAAGATGATGATTGATGTTGTCTAAAATTGGTACTATTTTATGTCACGTCGAATTCATAATCACAGATAAATAGTAGAGTGAAATAATTGTGACAAGAGTGTTTTTAAGTGGTTCAGCTATGAAAAAGTCTACATCCACTGTGTTTTTTATTGTTGTTGGTGATTACAGAAAACTAAGTACTCTTGTCAATAAGAATAACCTAGTACTGATGGTTGCGGCTTGTGTCTTGTCCCTTTTGTGAATGGGATATAATGTATTTATAGTGACCCGAAGATCAAGGATTACAATGCAATTATATATTTAAGCATTTATACCCATATATTATGAATGTGACTGCTAATAGTCTTGAATATGTGTAAAATAAGTCTTGGTTCTTTACAACTGTTCATCTACATTGAAGGTTTATATTCTTCATAATTCACCACCTCTAACTTTTCATTGTTGAAATGGATGATGTATTCTAGGGTACTTTCTCCAGGTATTTGATGTATAGTCAAGAGATGAGTAACACCCTTAATCGTCTTAGTCATGAAGTAAAAGTTATCAATAAATAATTCATCCAGTTGATGGAAATAGGAAATTTTACCTCTAGGGATATTGTTGTACCAAATTTATGCTGGACCTGTGATGGAACTAGAAAAACCTCGCACCTCATTTCGACGGGGACATAATACATGTCAGCTGCTGCCTGATATTGCTCAATGTGGAGGACCGATTCAGTTTTCTCATCATACTTGGGAGTAACAACAAGTGGGTTGAACTGAGAAGATGTGGGATAATCCACAATGGTCTGAATGAAAGGTGACCTTTTGATAAAATTTCTTTATAAGGAATTTTTTGCTTTAGCCATCTCTCCTAGCCGATCTTCTAATCGTTGGGTTGATCCCTTCCATGAAGGATTATCGGCTCTGGACTTATCTGAAGTAGCTCGGTTATCCCTTCCATGCAATTTTACTAATATTTTCTTATGAGAAGTCTGCTCAACATGCGTAGATCATCGGATGCTTGACCTTATTCTATTTGATCCCTCACGTTGATCGGCAGGATGTTCACGCGATCGAGACTACTCTTTATAGTGGCGCCTACCTGCTAAAGGTCCTAGACGATCAAAAGTCGATCCTTTTCTTAGTCTTTCCAAAGTACTCGGTCGCTCTGAAAAAAAAGAATGACCATCATAAAATTCTGAAGATCTGATCGATGAACTTACTCTAGGAAAATAAGATCGATCTCATGAGGACCGGGAAAAGTTGTGTTGATTATTTCTTGGAGGGGGAGGTGGCATTTCTCTTTGGTGATAAGATGAAGTAGTTTGCCTAGATAGAACAATAGATCTGGCTTGTACGGACTGAGCCAATTATCTCATCATTTCCTGCATCGCTTCCTATCCCCTGATGAGATTAACGAAAATTCCATTGAAATCGGTTGAGGTGGGTGGAGAAGATGGAATGGGAGCATTACCTTCATTCATCATGCTACATTCTGGATCATTCATTTCTATTATATGATAAAGATAAAGAAACAACAAAGATATGGTAGAGAATATTGCTAGACACACGTTCCCACAGATGGTGCCAATATGTTGATGTCTAAAATTGGTTGTGATTTATGTAATGCCAAATTTATAATCACAGATAAATAGTAAAGTGAAATAAATGTGACATGAGAGTTTTTAAGTGGTTCAAATATAAAAAAGCCTACGTCCACTATGTTTTGTATTGTTGTTGGTGATTATCGAAAACTAGGTACTCTTGTCAATAAGAATAACCTAGTACTGATTGTTGCGTCTTGTCCCTTTTGTGAATGGGATATAATGTATTTATAGTGACTCGGAGATCAAGGGTTAGAATGCCGTTATATATATTTAATCGTTTATACCCGTACATTATGAATGTGATTGTTAATAGTCTTGAACACATGTAAAATAACTTTTGGTTCTTTATAATTGTTCATCTACATTAATGATTTATATTCTTTAGGTTGGTCGACCTTCTGGCCGAACTAGTGACTGCTGACTATAATTGATGCCACGTAAGGAGCCAAGTGTCCACTTCTGATTGGTCCACGTAGATGGATAATTTTCGGTATTAACAATGAAGATGATTTGTTATCTGATCGGATCAAATCCTTGAAGAGGAAGGAAGGGGACTCTCCTATGGTTGGTGGTTCCAAGATGGGAACCAAGGGGTAGGAGAGTGAGGTGGATAAGAATAGGAGAAAAGAAAAAGAGAAAAGAAAAGAGATAGAGAGGAGGAGATAAGAAGAAAATAAGAGAAGAGGTGGGCACAGGCCTTAAAGTCCCTATTATGCCTTATTCCCTTGTTATTGTTGAGGGTCCAAGTGTCGCTAACACTCCTCAGCTTGTCCCCACTCTACTAGAGGGGGTAGTGCAGCTGACCGCGAGTGGTCAATGAAGACGAGGTCTGACCAGTTGGTACTTAAGTCCACTCAAGGGCTTGCATTGGTATGCCCCTTTATATCTACACTTCTTTAATCCTTTTTGCGAATTCTTGTGAATTAATATGTACCTCTTTCTACATATTGTAGTTGTTTCTAATTCTACCACGTTGTTTCTTGATCGGTCCAACCAGGCGAGGAGAAATGTTGAGCTGGAAAAGGATTTAGAGAACTCTAATAAGGCTCTGGCCAATGCTAAGGCTTCTTTTAAATAGGAGAAGCAGAAGGCCTTGGATGCCTTTAGGGAGCTGTCGGTAAAGGAGCTGGCCGACCTCCAGGACGCTTATGGTCTGGTGGTTGCTGACAAATTAAAGGTGTCTGATGCAAATAAGGATTTGACCACTAAGGTCGAGAAGGTGGAGGGATAGGTTACAATCATCCGGGAAAATTGGTACAACGATGGCTGGGAAGCATCATACGATGATGTCGAATGCTAAATAACCTATGTTCGGTAGGTGGGTTTCAAGAGAGGCATGGACCAGGCCTTGGTCACCACTGGAGTTCCTGCGAATTCTTTCCTACTTACCCAACACGCATCAGGACCCAATCCAATGGATGTTGAGGTGCCTCTAGTCGGCCAACCTGTTGTTCAAGTTGATATGGAGCCTATAGATCCAGCTGCAGGAGATCTTCCAATTGATCAAATTGAAGGGGACCTTAGCATGATTGTCATTATTGACAACAAGGCTAGAATGAAGAAAAGGCTCGTATATAATGAAATGGGAAGACCGAGGTCACAAACTGAATGTTGTTATATGGAATGAACAAAAGGATGGAGTTAGCTAAGGGAAATTGGATAAATGAACTACAAAGCATGTTACAGGACTATAAGATATCATCGTGAACGGAAACCGGAGAAACAACCTACATGTTGGCCTTTGACTGTGAAGCCATGTTCCCAGTTGAGGTCAGCCTCCCATGCCACAGGTTTCTCAACTTAGATTCCCCTAAGAGTGGTTTATAAGAATATTGGATCTTGATCTTATTAACAAAGTCATGGAGGCAGTAGCGCTTAGGGTAGCAGTCTATCAACAATGCACAATAAAATTCTATAACAAAATATCAAGCCTGGTACATTCAAGGAACGTGACTACATCTTGAAGAAAGTTACACAAAATTCTAACAAGTTGGAAGAAAATTGGCATGGTCCCTATCAGGTGACTACAATCGTACGACTTGGCATTTATCGGATTGAAACTCTAAAAAGGAAGTTATTCAAAAACCCTAGGAACTCTGAGCACCTAAGGATGTATTATCGTTAATAAGTCCTTTGATTATTAAAGAAGAAGAAATGGGGTGGGAAGTTAAAATACTTATACGAGCATAAGTCTTTACATAAGGATACATGTTACCCAAATTTCAGTTTTATGATTATCAAATTCTCGTTAGCATTTATTTAAAGTTTGTTAAAAGATATTGGAAAGATGTTTTAGCCATATACATCGCAAGGTACAAACAAGTTCATATCTTTTACTTTGCCAAAATCTTAGTTCAAGTCAGCTCAAGACAACCCAATTGACCAAAAGAACGTCCTTAACTTCTAAAAAATAATAGATTATGTCGGTTAAAGCCAACCCAATTGATCAAAGTATGTCTTTTACTGCTCAAACATCTCAAGTCAAAGCAACTCAAGCGAACCCAATTGACCAAAGCACGCATTTGACAACTCAAACATCTTAGGTCAGGTCGGCTCAAGACAACCCAGTTGACCAAAGCATGTCTTTTACTACTTAAAACATCTCAGTCCAGGTTAGCTCAAGCCAACCCAATTGACCAAGGACAGTTTTGGCTGCACAAAACCTTTAAAAGAAGGTGTGATGACAAGATTTGAACACATACTTTTCCTAGCTGGACAACTAAAATATTACATCCTTTGGGAACTAATAAGCCAAGGATGTGATGATATGATCTGACAACACAATAAAAAAGGATAAGAAATACTAGAAAGACCCAAAATAAAACATAGATTAAACTCCAAAATTGACTAAATCAAATTATGAAAACCATAAACAAAAATACATGGGAAAGAAAATGGTGAACGATATAAACTAATTTCATTGATACTAATTCATAAATTTTCATAGATTGTTCCCATTCATAGGTTCATACATAAATAATGTTTACAAAAAACTACATAGAGATAAGTTGTAGCAGGCTAAGCAGCAATATCTCTAGATGCCATCTTTGGGCTCCTAGTAGCAGGAAACTTCTCTTCAATAACCTTTTCCTCCTCTATGACATGGAGCTCATCATATGAACATAACCATTCTTTAGATTTGCATCTTCCTCTTCTTCATCCTAGGCTTTTGGTTCATCATCACCCCTCCCAAGATATGATGACTTCACCAATATCACGGTAGTGTTTAACTATCCTCTTTCTCAGTTTGTCATAGACTTTGAGAAAGTCCATAATTATATCAATAATGTATTCCTCAGAGTCTTCAAAGGCCTTCACATCTTTTTCTCCTTCCATGGAAGTAGTAACTAAAGCCTTAAAAAGTTAAACATTCAAAAAATCAAGTTGTTCTTTGGCATCTTTAAAATCCTGTTGCAGGAGATTGGTCTCTTTTTAGCCTTATTGAGCTCTTCCACTTTAATCAACATCTAGTTATCACTTTCTTGAAACTTACTATGAGCCTTAGATAGGTCGGCCTCAAGATTTTTGACTTTCTCTTCAAGTCCTTCTTTTGAGCTCCTCACTTCATCACAAGAATTTAGGGCAGATTGAGCTTTCTCCCTCTTAATTGTGGTGCCCATGTTACCATGCGTAAGAAAAAATGGAATAAATTAGATAAAGAAAAAGACATCAGCTTAAAAGAGAATGGTGGAAGATAATAAGATTTAGCTCATTGTAATTGCCTTATGGGAAGCAAAATTCCAAAGGTTATCCATATCCAGAGTTCACATGAACTGAAAATCATGGCTATATCTCACATAGACCAGAACTTCAGGAGTATTAGCAGCATTCAGAAGGATGTAATTTTGGTCTATAATGAGTTTTTCCTTGATCTTCAGTGGGTCAAGATCATAAGGCCCAACATGACCATAAGGAGACTAAGAGTTCCCCCTTGGAAAACCTCTGAGAAGGTCGCCATCAATGGAAGTTTTTTCTTTAGTATTATGCTGGAAATTTTGGATCCTTAACAGGCGGATCATCCAAGAGTCTTTTTTACTACTCTGCCTCTCCTCGGACACCTTGCTCTTCCCTTTATCGGTAATATTTTTCTTCTTGACCAATTTTGCTTCTTTCATATTTTAAATCCGAGATTTAGCATCACTCCTTTATTTGGTAATAGACTCTTCTATTTCTTTTTATTAGTTGCTCGTTAAGCCAGTTCTTCGAGCTATTTAGCTATCCCTATAAACATTGGTTGGATCCATGACAAAAGAGCTGGAATTTGGAGTTAAAACAGGACAAAAAATATGGATAGACTCAATTAATAATCAACTATATATGCATAGAAGCACGCAAAAAAGAAGTATAACCTAAGGCTTATAAGAATATCCCACCTTTTCGGCCTCCTGATCTGCCTCTTCATAGTCACCTTCAACATGGCCAACCTCCACCTTATTTTCCTCCTCTTTCTCAGAGCTTTCCTCCTCATCATCATCTGGCCTTGGCGGCCTATAAGTGAAAACGCGTAGTGCCCCAATTTTAAAATCTTATAAAAAATTATTTCCTTTTATAGATGCGAAAGCTAGATGGTTCACACAGAAAACAACAAATTTTAATTTCTTCTAAATAAAAATTAAACCAAGTGAAATTGAGATGAAACACACACACAATTTAATTTCACTTAAACCCAATTAACCCAGGTCCTATAAATTTTCCTAAGTCATATTTTTCATATTACCAAATTAGGCCAAACAAATTTTAACAAATTAACTTAATGACTTGAATTAACTACACATTACCCAATATTTATTTAGCACCAAATTAAACAAGTAGTGACTTAAAACCAAATTTTATCTTTTTACCTAAGCATGCGTTCTAGGTGATTTTGCAAGATAAAATAAACAATGAATCACTACGCCGCGATGTACGAGGGAAAACCCACAACGGGAAACAACCTCAGACGGCCCTAGCCTTAAGTCCACTAAGTACGGAATTACAATTACAAGCAAGATGACTTACAACACTCGACTCGACTCCTTCAAGCCCTGACGCGTCTTCTTGCAAATACCTCTGCTTAGTCAACAATCCCGAACTCCATAGGAACCTTGGAATCCACCAATGAGGAACTAGTAAGCAACCATCAACCACACATAGTGCCTTTCACCATGTGAGAATACTGCAGCCAAAAATGAAATTCTTCTTCATTGAGGGATTTAGGAGAAAACCCAAACAAACTCTTCCAATGGTAGAGATAAACCGGTGCCAAAACTCCAAGCAAAGTATATATATAAAGAAACTTGGATAAACATATGGGTGTATATGTGTTTTGAAAGGAATTTACTCCATAAAACTTAACATATAAAAAGAAACTTTTTCTTCAAAGTATTTTGCTCTAATAACTCTTGGAAATGTGAAAAAGTTGTCTTCAAAAAGTTAGTTCCCGCACTTAAGAAGTATGTCAAAAAGGAAGTGGGGCAAAGTAGTGGGAAAGTGGAAAAAATTAGCTTAAAACTTTTCCCGCTGTATTTTCGTTAGAAATCTCATTCGAATGAGTATGTTCGAACAAAACTTCTAACGAAAAGATAGAAAAAAATTCTGAAATTTCTTTT
Organism: Sambucus nigra; assembly: GCA_949130495.1. NCBI lineage: Eukaryota > Viridiplantae > Streptophyta > Magnoliopsida > Dipsacales > Adoxaceae > Sambucus > Sambucus nigra. Next base: position 600,633,840 of record OX422214.1, on the reverse strand, counting down.
GAAATCTCGTTCGAATGAGGTCGTTCGAACGATTTTTCTAACGAGATTTTAAACCTTGATTCTAGATAATTTTGATATGAACGCGTGGCCGCCAGTTTCCTATTTTTCTATTTTTTATTTGATATGATTTTTCTATGGAAAGGTGTTCGAGAACAAAATCTTTAGAACTATGAATTCAAAAAAATTAACAAAAAAAAATACTAACACCCAAAATAAATTTCCAAGCTCCTATATATATTAATGCATTCATACCTTTTGGAGACTATGAAATCCTCATGTTGATGACGTAAAACGAGGCACTGGAACACAACATATGATGAAGCTTTATACTCTTGGTGGCTATGTCTTCAACTAAACACATCATAGGCTTGAATAGGTACATTAAACACTATCCTACGACATAAACGTTTTTGCTCGAAATTGAGCCAAAACTACAATGAGACTCAATTGGAGAATTGTGTCCTTACAAATCTCCCCCTTTGGCTATTCCTGGACAAAAACCAAACAAAAATCCTAAAGGGCCGTCAAGCTCTACTAGACATAAAACATCCCACCCAAACTTGTCTCAAGACCCAAGGATCAAAATCTTTGCCAGTGAAAGTTTTCAATTAGAATAATTCCTACACTTAAGCAAACTATCAAACGGCTAGGGAATATCAAAAGATTAAATGCATTTAAAATAATTACTCCCCCTAAATTAATTCTCCCCTTTATCAACTATGATCTACCTAAGAAGGTCGCGCTCCCCCTAAGTTAAATCCATCAAACTAAGATACGATTACAATAGGATTATATACCATTCTCCCTATCATTCTCCCCCTTTTTTTTCAGGAATAGACAAAGAATAAAATAATTTAAACATGATGCATAAGGTGATAATAAAATGAAAGTATATAGGCAACAAAAGCATAACTAATTCAACAAATAAGAACCGATAACAACTAAGATGCAAAAAAATGATACCAATAAGATACATGACGTATTAAGCATGTGATATCAATAAGGAATGCAACAAGATAGATACCAATTTTGAATTGAAGCATAGATGGACTAGAAATCAAGGCAAAGACCAAAAAAATATCAAATATATGTATACATAATAGATACCAAATAGACACGAGTACGCATATATAGATATAAACACCAAAATGGCACACACAAAATATAATATGAGTCTTCCACACTCTTATAACATATATGTGTCATATGGAAACAAAAGTGTTGGGGTGTGAACTAGTAACAACTAAATTTAGACCCAATCACTTAAAACATGTTCACGGAGTTCTCATTTGATTGCAAACTTCATCACATTTCAGTATAACCTCATGTGAAAATATAGATTGAACTCAATGAACAAACATACACAATGCATACAAGCCTAGCATGTTGATGATTCTACAAACCATTAGAGTCATGACATTGAAAGTGTAACTAGGATAAACGGACATTGTGCAAACCGTTGATATACCATCCAATCTCACTAGATAAACATATATTTTTGAATGAATATATCAATTAAACATAGGCCTTGGCAATTTATCTTTTTGATGCCATATTTTTTTTAGGCCTTTGGACCACGTGTTTCTTTTAGGTCCATTTCAAACGATGGCTTACTATTCGCAATAAATAATAAATCCTTTTGGAGCCCTTCCCCGTGCACATAATATATATATTATTTTTATTTCTCACAAATCTCACGTGCAACGGATTTTAATATTTACTAGTCCTCCTAGGTCACAAATATGTAGATGACAAGATTGGTAGGAGAACACCTCACAAAGCTCAAATATACATATGAAGTTAAATTTCAAAAGAGCTCGTGCATGTGTGAATAGAGGCATATAAAATTAGAATCCATTTAAATCAACACAAAATCCAACTACTCCAAGTAAGCATGGTAAAGAACATTTTAAGGATTGACAATCTAAACCAAAAGTTCTAGCCACATGGGAGCATAAAATATGGGATTCAAACATAAGTATATGCCACATAGAGTGTGTCAAACTAAAATACACACACAAAAAAATGTTTTTGAGTTTTTGAAATTTTTAAATCCAAACAACAAAAATATTTACTCAAAAGACACACAAAATCATTTGTATTTTTCATAAAATCTAAATTACTAACAAAGTAAAACACAAATGATAAACAAAAATCCTTTTTTATTTTTTTATTTAATGTAACCTAAAATGAAAGAAGTATAATACAAAAGATAAACAAGTCATGATTTCTAGCATGAGATATGAAATAAAGAAATGACTAGAAAATGACTAAACAAGCATACATTTAGCATGATAATATAACATGAAGAACAAAAGCTAAAGTATGAAAATAAAACTAACACATTAAACCTTTAGATTTAGCAAGAGAGGAAGCATGTGAAAGTAAATGAGAATAAAAAACCCTATCTTGTAAAGCTACCAAGTCGGATCTCCTAACCCAAACTAGTGACGAATGACTATCTCGGAGTGTAGGAATCTTGGCTACCTTGGTTTCCTTCCGTTGGGATTTTCTAGGACCTCTTTTAAGATCAAAACAAAATTTCCTAAGATGTCATTTTCGATCACAATGTGAACATCTAAAGTCACGGCGAAAAGATATACCTAAGGAGTGATCTCTAAAGGCTTTCCTAGGTGATTCTCCTAAAATATTGGTTTTGGCTTTATGAGTTGATTCATTACACGTATCGAAGCCTAAACCACAAGTGTCATTTTTAATTTGGACCGTTCCTAAAATTTTATCTAATTTATCCGAATGACACTCCAAATCAAATTTGACTTTCCTAGAGTCTTTTAATTTATTTTATAATTTTAAAATTCTAGACTCTAATAAAATATTTCTCTCTTCAAACTCGAGAAGTTCCTTTTTCAAGGATTCCATTAAACCTCTAAGCCTATCTCTCTCGCCTTCTATATATTCTAGCTTCTCTCGAAGAGTCCTCTCTCATGTCCTAAGGTCTTCCATTAACGCACTATCATCAACGACCTTGACACACTCTTTTAAACAAGCTTCTAACTTTAAATTTTCTCTTTTTAATTTAATAGATTCTTCGTATAATTCTTGAAAAGTATTTTGAAGTTCACTCACATCAACCTCATCTTCATTTTCACTCTCTCTCTCTTTTTCACTGTCACTACCATAAAAAATAAGGGAATCATAAACATTAATCTTGGAAGTGTCATGTGTTAAAATTTCATTAATAGATGAGTTCTCACTATCACTCACATGACTAGCCATAAAAGCCACAAATGTGGGCTTAGTGGGGGAATAGGGTCCCTCTTCATTTTCACTATCACTAAGGGTTGCATTAAAAGACATTGGTTGCTTACCTTCTTTCCTTAGTTTAGTGGGTCACTCAAAAGCCCTATGGCCATACCCTTCACAACCAAAACATCTATTTGACTCGTCCCTATTTAAATTTTCTTTAGGAGTTTTAGGGATCTTCTCGGCTTTGTCATGCGTAGATTTTTCATATTTCTTAAAATCATTTTTAAATTTATCTTTGTTAAATTTAAGAAATTTTCGAAACTTTCTAGCAAATATAGCCATATCTTCCGAGTCACTATCACTGTCACACTCTACTACTTTTGTTTCCTCTTTTTGGACTTTTAAAGCAATGCCCTTTTCTATTTTCTTTTTAGTTTTAGAAGAAAACATGTCCAATTCATAGGTTTGTAAATCACCCACGAGCTCTTCTAATTTCATAGAGGCTAAAGTTGGTAAACAATTTAAAACGGTCACTTTTGGAATAAATCTTTAGGGTAGGGACCTTAAAATTTTCTTTACTACTCGTTTGTCGGGTATTTTCTCTACCACATTAAAAGATGAATTAACAATATCAAAAAGTCTAGCATAAAATTCATCAAAAATTTCTTTTTCATTCATTTTGATGGTTCCAAATTGAGTGGTGAGGTTTTGGAGTTTTGAAGCTTTCACGACACTAGTTCCTTCATGAGTGAGTGGCAGAAGTCTTCAGCTAGATGGCTTCAACTTGGGGACTCAAATACCGAATTTTTCCATGCTAGTGTTAAATATAAGCATAGAAGAATGGGAATCACATCAATTCAAGACTCAAATGGTAATACTATAGAAGATGAGGAAGGCATCTCAAAAACTATTCATGAGTATTACCAAGACCTTATGCAGGCTGATCAACAAGTTATGGAGTTTCCCATCATGGATTACATTCCAAGATTGATTGAGGAGGAGAATAATGTTACTCTTGAAGCTTTTGCTACTGAAGATGAAGTCTTCCAAGCTATCAAAGAGCTTAGTCCAAATGCTTCTCCTGGACCTGATGGTTTTGATTGTGTATTTTACAGTTATTATTGGAATACTATTAAAGATGATTTGCTTCTTGCTGTTAACAATTTTTTTGCAGGTCATAATATCCGATAAGGCTGGACTTGTAACTCTATGGTGTTAATCCCAAAGAAGAAGCATCCCATGAGCTGTGCTAACTATAGGCCTATTAGTATGTGTAATTATTCATACGAAATCATCTCTAAGGTTCTTAACAATAGGCTGAGTCATTTTCTCCAAAAGATTATTTCTCCAAATCAAAGTGGTTTTGTTAAAGGAAGATATATTCAAGACAATGTCCTGTTAGCAAAAGAGATGGTCTATAATATTAGCAAAAAGATCCATGGGGGGAATGTCATTATTAAATTGGAAATGGAGAAGGCTTACGAAAAAGTGCATTGGTTATTCTTAATCAAGGTTTTGAGGTAATTTGGTTTTGGGGAAAGATGGATCAATATGATTTGGAGATGTATTTCAAATAGTTGGTTCTTAATTCTTATCAATGGGGTTTTAAAAGGTTATTTCAAATCAACTAGAGGTTTGAGGCAGGGGGATCCTTTGTCCCCTAGCTTGTTCATTTTGGCGGCTGAATTTTTTAGTAGAGGCCTTGACAAATTATGGAGGGATGGAAAGATAAAGCACTACTACACTCCAAGTGGAAGCCCTCCTATTTCACACCTATCCTTTGCAGATGATGTTATTATTTTTTCTAGAGGTGATAAAAGAAGCTTGCAGAATTTGATGATATTCATAGAAGAGTACTCTGTTATGTATGGACAAACAATCAATAAGAGTAAAAGTAATGTTATTGCTGATAAGAAAATGTCTATTCAAAGGAGGAACACTATAGGTCTTTGTTCTGTTTTACCTGTTAAAACCTTACCTATTAAATACCTGGGATCTCCCCTTTTTAAAGGAAGAAACAAGGTATGCTTGTATACCCCTCTTCTAGACTCTATCAGGCACAAAATTGAAGGTTGGAAAGGAAAATTATTATCCCGTGGGAGTAAATTCACTCTCATTAATCATATCATATCTTTTATCCCCTCATATCTGCTTGCTTCTCAACAGCCTCCTAAAGTTGTCATCTCACAGATTCACCAAATGTTCAGCAAGTTCTTCTGGGGTGGTAATGATAATGATGGTTGGAAGAACAATTGCTCCAATTGGAAAGAGATGTGTAAGCCAAAAAATGCATGTGGTCTTGGTTTGAAAGACTTCAATATAATTACTTAGGCCTCTATACTTAGATTGGTGTGGAAATTTATGCCGAGGAATCTTTGTGGACTACTTATATGAGGAACCGGTACACGTCGTGGTCTCATTATAAACAAGGAGGATCTTTAGCTTGGAAAAATATGAGGAAAATTAAAGATGTGGCACTTGATAACATGGTTTTCATGGAAGGTAAATGGATTTAGAAGTCTTCTGATAGTGGAGAGTTTACTTTCTCTTCTGCTTGCGAGGTTATCTCTTCGAAGTATGCTAGTTTCACAGTAGCTAGTACGATTTGGGACCCTCATGTGCCTACCAAAATTTCAATTCATATGTGGAAAATTCTCAAAAACGCTCTGCCTTTAGATCATAATATCCAAAAGTTTGGTATTCCTTTGATCTCTAGATGTCAAGCCTGCTTTGAAAGAACTGAATCAGTTCATCATCTATTTTTAGAGTGTCCATAGGTAAGAAAGGTTTGGGAGTTCTTCTTTAAGCTTATGGGGATAAAGATTGATAAAAATAACATGTCCACTTCTTTGTTAAGTTGGTGGTTTAGAGCTAGTAGTAGAGATTATCAAAGATTCCTTTGTAAGTCTATCCCAATGGTGGTATACTGGGAGGTGTGGAAAGCTAGAAATAAACATTTATTTGAGGGGATTATGGTTAGGCATCAGACTATAATCTCAAATTCAATCCTTTCCATCTCAAATATTTGTTTTGGTATGAAGTTCTCAAAGGCCTGCTTGGATGTGGGAGTTAAGAAGATGTTCAATATATCTTCTGTTACTTCTGCTGCAGTGCATGTGCTAGTTAAATGGATTCCACCTCCTGCCCTTTCATTTAAGATGAATTTAGATGGTGCTTCAAAGGGTAACTCGATTCCTAGTGGATATGGTGGAGTTTTAAGAAATGAAAAAGGCCAGGTTATGTTTTCTTATTCTTATCCAGGTGATGTTGCTTCAAATACTGAGGTAAAGCTGCTTAGTTTAAAAATGGGGATTAGCCTATGTTTGAAGTTTCGGTTCGATAATATCGAAATTGAGTCTGACTCTCTCATGTGGTGAAAGTGATAGGTAATGGTTGGAAGCCTCCTTGGAAGTTCCTAAAGATTGTTAATGTAATTAAAGGTATGCTGCCCCAAATTCAATTTTCCATTTCACATTGTTATAGAGAGTCCAACATGGTGGCAGATAGTCTTGCCAATTGGTGTATTTCTTCAACCGGAGGTCAAAATTTCAAAAGTATTCAGGAGGTACCGAGGTGTAATACCCCGTATTTTTATAGCTTTTAAATTATGGGATTTATTAAATTTAATTGAGATAAATTAATTTAATTTTAATCTAATATATTGTTTTAAATATTTACTAGCGTGACAAGAGTTAGTAATTATTGGGAATATATTATTTGTTGCATATTACTGGATGAGTATAGTAATATATGAGATTTATTTTTATAATAGTGTCACGTGTGAATAAAATGACATTTGTGGAAATTTAAGTCGGGACGCGCCTGTGTCGTGTCGGGACTAAATGTGGATTAATAAAAGTGAATATTTTATAGGTTGTTTGTATGGTTGTTTTGAGTTCGACAACGCGTCCGAAAGGGTCGAGATAGTCAGAAAAGTGTACCAGGGGGCTTAGTTTGGGTCTCGGGGTGTTTTTAGGCCAAATTAGTACCCCGGGAGGGCATTTTAGTCATTTTGTATTTTTGGGTAATTAAACCCACGAAAATTAAAGGGGTTATATCATATGTTAGGTTATCTCCTAGGGTTAGATAACTCAAAACACTAGAACGGCCATTGGAGAGGAGAGGAGAGAGCTCTCAAGGCATTCCAAGGCTCAAAACTCACCCGTTTGCACCGCCGTCACCGCCAATGCGTAGATCGCGAGACGGGGAACGCAACCACACCAAATTCAACACCAAACCAGATTTCTAAAAATCCCAGGCAAGTGTTTATCTTGCTTATTTCGTTGATGCATCATCCATATTAGTTTAGGAGTTATTAGGATGAGATTTATAGAAGAAAAACCCAATTTGGGAAATTTTCATGTAGTGATGATTTATATGATATTATGGAAACCCTTTGTCATGTAAAGGAATAAGAGTTTGATTAAGAAAAGAGTTCTAATCAGATACAAACACTAAAAAAATTATTTCGGATGATCGAACCATTAGAATCGCTTGAAATTTTAGTATGTTGTAGCGAACGGCGAGACAGGACTGCTGACAAAAATTCAGCTTGATCAGACGGTCGGATTTCTAAAACTATTATTTTTACTAGAAGGTTTATGTTTTTAGGACTCTTAGAGAGTTTTATATTTTGAGGACTCTTCTAAGTAATAAAAAAAAAATCAATTAAGACTCCATTTTAAATTCTGATTTCGAAACCGTTTGAAATTCTCATCTTTGAAAATAAAATTCAAAATCCTTTAATGTAAGGCGAAATCTATATTTTTGGGATATTTTGCATAAGGGATAATGTAAGTATATATTAAAGGGGAGAGACACGTAAGAGAGAGTTACGTTGGAACATAAATGGATATCTACTGATTTGTACATTTGGAAGAATAGAGTCCATGAGGGTTACATAGTAAGTTGGAAAAACCCTTCGAATTAAAGTTAGAAACGAACCATTATACTTCATAAATAATAATGGGAAAATAAGGATAAATGTTGTGAATGTGGGTTATTGGATAAACCTAAATTGATATAATAAAAGTGGTATATTTATGTGATTGTGTATGCATTTATTATATACTTGTGAAAATCATGCCCACGCTACTTGCTATCCCTGAGGTTTCGGCGTTGGGACGATCTTATCTCGTGTGCCTTATGGGGGTTATTGACTTGTACCCTAGAATATGGGAATCCTAGGTACAGGCTATCGAATCGGTAGTCACGGTCCTAAGAGACGTGAGGGTATGTACTGACCTCTTGGACTTGGAAACTATGCTTCGCCTCAATATTATTTGTGTATGTATTTATACAGTTCGAGAGTGATTCCGAACTTGTATTCCCTTTAGTACGATTGATATGGGGATTGGACAGCAGAGTATGCCCGCACCATAGTTTTTATGTGGGGTGCTGTTATGATATATGTATTATACGAGTAGTTAATATATATATGAAATTCTGAAATCTGTAACTTCCTACTGTGATTTGATATGTAGGACATGGTTGATGACTCAAATTAAAAATAATTGTTTTTAGAAAGTATAATATGACACTAGAAAACTTTATTGATTAATAAAGTTAAAAGGAGAACCTTGGTTACAAATTGATATCTTAAGTTTTAAATACTTGTGTTGTTCAGTTGTAAATCCTGCGAATAACCTAAGATAAGTTAAATCATTGGGGAAAGATAGTGTGGTATATGAAGAGATAGACCATTGGGAAGGTTAGAGCGATAGGTGTGCACATTAGAAGAGAGGTGAGAATTTCTCAAGAGAGTGTCGCACTAATATGTTGTTGCATTGGTCTGTATCAATTTAAATACTTGCTAAACGAATTTTTAAATCATATACACTATCGGGCTCTGACCCGTTTCTATTTCCTTTTCTCTCTTGTATATATATGTATGTATTACAGGTGCCCAGCCACAGGGGCGTCTTACTTAGGATCCTTTGGAAGGAACGTGCTGCAGCTTAGGTGGGAGTTGCAGGCCTGTTGTTTAGACGACTTCATCCATTTGATTCCTTTCCTAGTTCAGTTTTATCCAGCAGGGGCATGTGTCGCCCTCTTTCTATTATTTAGTTGGTATAGTCAGAGATTGAAATTTTTACTTTCAGTGCCTTTATTTCGGGATTTATTACTGTTAGGATGTTTTCCTTTAGTGTTGTAAATGTTGGGATTTATTATCGATGATTAAATTCGTGTATGTTCAATTCTATTTTTATTCATAATGGGTGACTCTTTAGATGTTAATGGTTTAAGGTTTTATAACCGGATTTAATAAAATGAGAATAAGATTTTAAATGGTTTTGACACTTAGCTTAATTATTTAGGGTGTTTAAATTGGAAAAGTATTTTTACGACAGTGATGCTAAGAATGAACCAACTGTTCACCTTGATTTTAATTTAATAAAGGAGTGATCGCCCGGTATTTAATTAGGCGGGGTGTCACACGAGGATGGTCAGAGGAGCATGAAAGCTAGATGAGATGGGATGCCATTATATTAGATTTTCTTCTTAACCTTGATATGTAGGAAATTTTTAATTGTTATTGTAAGTTATCGTATTGCTTGTTAAGGCCACGTATGGAGAGGCTGTTTCTCCTTATTGAATAAAATTTAAAATTTTCCAAAAAAAAAAGAGAAAGGATATGGCATTGGGATACTCCTAATCACCCATAATGACTCTCACACTCCCATTGCCACTAAGCTTGATTTTCCTTGCACCAATAACATGACTGAATGTGAGGTATGCACGGTAGGCCTCAAGAAAGGAATTTTATGCTTAGATGTATATGGGGATTCAACCCTCATCATCGGCCAAGTCCTCAAAAGATGGAAAGTCAAGGATGAGAAACTCTTACCCTTCCATGCCCAATTAAAAGAATTGGCCTCCTAATTTAAAGATATCACCTTCCGCTACCTTCCCCGAGAAAAGAACAACTTAGCCGATGCCCATTCTACCTTAGTCTCCATGGTCGACATGCCTGAAGGAATAATAATGGCCACCTTCTTAGTCCAAAAGCAAGTTAAACCAACCCACTACCACCACATTGATCTAGTCACCGAAGAAGGTCCTGATATAGCCAATTGCTGGTACTATAATATTTGGCTCATCCTCAAGCAAGGTAGGTATCCATAAGATTCTAACAAGAAAGATTAATAAACCCTTCACAAACTGGTTGTCCAATACATTATCTGCGATAAAGCATTCTTCAAGAAAAACTTTGATGGGACCCACTTATACTGCATCATAAGTGCTGACAATTGATGATGCAGAAAATCCACAGCGAGTAACGCGGAACCCAGATAAATGGCCATATGCTTGCCAAGAAAATCATCCAACAGGGTTACTATTGGACTACCATGGTTCAGCATTGCACCGCTCGTGTTCAGAAATTCCTTAAAATACCAATAATTTTCCAATCTCCAGCACTTACCTCCGCGAGAATCGTATAACATGACCTCTCCCTAGCCATTTTCCACACGAGGCATCGATATTATAGGAAAAGATACACCCAAAGCCTACAACGGGCATGAATTCATCTTAGTTGCCATTGATTACTTCATCAAATGGGTCAAAGTCCAGTCATACACAGTGTTGAATGCTAAAAAGGTGGCCAAGTTCATAAAAAAAAATATCATCTGCTGATATCGGGTCTCGCATGAGCTAATATCAGATAACGAGTTGCATTTCTAAGTAGAAGTTATGGAATTGGTCGATGAGTATGGGATCTAGATGCACACATCTTCTCTCTATCGACCTCAAACAAACGGTGCAATTGAAGCCTGTAATAAGAACCTCAAAGAAAACATCAGCAAGAAGACCAAGAGTTATCGAGATTGGGTCGATCGAATCCCTTACGCCCTCTGGATCTACCTCACATCCAGTTCTAACATCTACTAGGATACCCCTAACTCTCTGGTATACGACATGGAAGCAGTCCTACCCGTTGATATTAAAATACCTTCATTACGCGTCATGCTTGAAAGCAAAGTCAGTGAAGAGGACAAGCATCAAAGCCATCTTGACGAGTTATCACTCTTCGATGAAACGAGGTTAAAAGATCTATATCATATACGGAGGTACCATCGTCGAATAGCACGATTATTTAACAAGCGAGTCAAGAGTAGTTGTGTCCGAGAAGGGAGCTTATCCCTTAAAGAGATAATAAAGTCCATTTGGAACCCTAGAGGGAAATTCAAGCCCAATTGGAATGGCCCCTATATTATGAAGAAAATCCTATTAGGTGGCGCCGTTATGCTCACTGACCTCGATGGGGAAGAGATTGCCCTTCCAGTTACAAGAAATTCTATCTGTAGTCCAAAATCTCAGTGCGCTACGACTCTTCTCACCTCCCTTTTATTGTAAAAAAATCTTCATTTCCCTTTACTCAGAACTACGTGGGTCCTTATCCTCTACAACCCTTTTTACTTTAACAAATGAAACTATTTTTTTAAAACCCCAAAGGTACGTAAGCAGCTCATACGCTTTACATGAGCACGACCCCATTCTTTCTCAAAAAATGCTTTTCTTTTCTTATCTCCGAGAACGACAACTCATTTTTTTCATTTACATGAACAAAATGATTATATATGCCTTAGCGATTGGTATAGATTATTCAAATGAAAAAACCCATCAAAAGGCAAAACAATATAATAAAAATCTTCTTTATTCAATTAATGAGAAATTCCAGTACGATTACTAATATCACCATAAGGAGTTAAACATCTTCCCCCACCAACCTAACCTTATTGTCCTGAAAACAAAAAAAAATTACTCCTAAACAACCCTCCCGAATTATTCCCACACAACCAGAGAAAATAACCAGATACATAACCAAACACAACACCATATAAAAGCTTCATAAATAAAACTCCCCAGAGGATCCTACCCGCATCTCCTAGAAGAATTAGCCCCATCATTGTCATTATCATCATCTACATCTTGGGGTCCCCAAACTCCCCCTGCTTGGATGGAATACCGAAGGCGCTCTATGGATAAAACCCGACCCCATCAAGGACAAAGTAGTTGAGGAAAGTGTAATCAATCCTTTTGGTGATTAGACTGAACTAACCTGCCAATAGGTAGGACAAGGGGTATGTCGATCGACAACCCCTCATTTTTAGAAAATTCCCCTTTTCCTCTTTTGTCAAAATAAAAAAGCTCAATAAACTTATAATTCAGATTTTTCCACTCCTTATATATTTAAACTTATCCTGCTTTAAAATAATAATCTCAATCCTTTTTACGGTCTCGACAAACAAATAAAAAATTGCATTAAGTCATTAAAAGAAAAGATGAATAAATAAAACCCCATTCACTGCATATATATTGTTGTAATTACATATCTTTTGTAGTAAAAAGAAAAATAGCGGGACTCATTCTCTCTCTCATCATTTCTTTCTCTCTCTCTCTTGCTCTCTAAGACCCCCTATCCTTGTAGCATATGCGCTTTCCCCAATGACGAACTGAAGAACCCCCGCTACCTGATCAAGACCTCTCCTCAAACGAAGAAGAAAGAACTAAGCATGAAGGAACCGGGATTGAATCCTGAATACGAGTCATCGCGGAAGCTACCCAATATCGGATGTCTCTTAGCCAAGTAGTCGACACCCAGGCGTGTTGCAAAAAAAATAAGAAAAAAGAAAACTAGTCAATCTGAGGCAAAGAAAGATATCAGAAAAACAAGTCGAAGAAATGAAAGACATACCTCTGGCTGAAGAATTCCCTTTGTCAACCCCAACACCTCAGGTTCCATCGCATTGGGACGATGAAGCATACACACTGATCCTCCCTCAGGACGTTTAATGTTATATAAGGGAGGAGCCAGCTGTAGAAATGAAACCTCTAATGTCGTCGCCACTACTGATGTTGATGCACCACCCACACTGTGGGCATACCCCACTGGCTGACTCGTGCCCCTACCTGAAACCGCATGAGGAAGAGACATAACGTCATATATGCTGGGCAGCATTATCCAACTCAACAAAAAATCTAAATAATTGTAGGTCACCGCCATGTCAGTATACAACGAGTAAGGCTCATTGATCATCGTCACCACCCTCGCCTCCTTCGGTATCTCCCGCACCTGCCTCATGTATCTTGGGGGCATCGTATGTGGTAAAATCACGTAGTCCTCTACCACCTTTCATACTACTCTCTCTCTCCCAGATACCAGCAGTAGACGAACTCGTGCGCCAGCAGCCGACGCAACTGCGTGTCCCCCCCGGTCACCCCTTTGTGCTGGATGGCCGTCCCCTAGGGATAGTTCACCTCCAAGGTCCCCAGTGAAAATACAATATCTAAAAACGTTCATCAAAGAAAAATGGTCTCAAGAGGAAAGAAGAATTTACCCGATCGCTTGTCAGGCCATTCAAAACCTGACGCACCACTGCTAAAGAAAGAGACAGCCTCGACTTTCGATTGGACTTCCACCACCAGTACATGCGATAGAAGTTTCCCACCGACTCATCCTTCAAACCTATAACATGGGCATTAATCCCAATCACCTCATAGAACCACGTTTGCAAAAGAAAAAGGTAATCAATAAGAGGGAAACAATCAAGGAATAAAAAAAGGAAAAAAATGCATAAAGGAAACTGCAAAAAGTAAAAAAATTCCTCCAAAAGATACGTGGCACCAATAAAGGTCTGGAGAAAGCACCGACTGAATGCATCCAAAGACGAATAATTAGTCGCCAAAGTAAGTCTCCCTCAGTTAAAGAAAGGGTTATTCGGAAATACCCTCAAATAAGGCAAAAACCACAAGTGGACGACGTCGCCACGAGAAAATCTCCCAGTAACAAAAGAATAAATAAACGGGACATCTGTTGCACATGCATCCTGTTGGTCTCGTTGATCTACTGACTCGATAAGACCTCTTTCAGAAGAGAGAGACAGATGGAGTCTCCTGAGACTATCTGCCTAACATCACCCAACGCCGCCGGTATGACCCTCAGTGTGCATTCCACCTCTATCTGGGCCCTCTCGTAGTCTAACCCCAGCAGCTGTTGTACATTGAAGGGAGTCACTTCCATCTCTCCAAAACTAAAATGCATGGTATGGATAGTATCCCACCATTTCTCTCCCAAGGCATAGAGGACAACCGTCGAGCGGGGTGTCTCATCTGATACAGACGATAAACTGCCAAAACCAACTGATGAAACTACCAAACGCACCACTAGAGGAAGGTTCTCTCATACGTCCTAGAACCCCATTGTTCCCCGAGAATGCAGGATCAACGTAAATATATCAGTTTGTTATAATAAAAGGAAAACCCCTTGTTAAGATTCAGAAAAATAAAGAAATACACAAAATAAGGGAGATACCAAAGGTCATTAACACTTACATAACCATTAGGGTTCACCACCCTAGACGATCAATGGTGCTCAGGCTCACGTAGAAGATTCTGCTTGCCCACAACCTACTCAAACAAGTCAAAGGGATTCTTATTTCCCAGCACTAGGGTCACCCTAGCCCGCCACTCTAAATGTGCCCGGTCATCAACATTTGACCATGCCATGTGGACCGCACTGCTTGAAAAATCTGCCATTTCCTAGTCTTGGAAAATATAAGAACGCTAGAACAGTTCACAGAAAAGAAAGGAAGAAGATAGAAGATCTGAAACCTATGAAAAATGAAGAAATCTCACCCCTTTTTATAGGATTCTAAGGGGCCTGCTGATCGGCAGTCCCCGCCCACATACCGATTAACACTGTCCATTCACCTGCCCGAGCTAGTCCAAAAGACAGTGCCACTACCGTTTAGCACCCCCTACACCCTGCCGGTCTATACCTCCCTGAAATTTCGAACAAAAAAATATCATAAAATCTAGAAAATCTCCCAGACAACTCCTAAAATTACCAAATGAATTTTAGAACATTTCTTCATGAAGAAAATAATTTTTTCAAGATCTCAAATGCTCAACCAAATTAATACCGTATTTCTCATCCATCTTAAACCCCACAATTCCTTAATGGAATCCCAGAATTATTTCCCTAGAGGAATTCTAAAATCCAACTTCCCCAATGGAACTTTAAGCCAATCAGATGTCTATCCACTAACGTCTCCAAGGGACACATCAAAATTCAAAAAGCTCCCCTTTAGGGATACATTCAATCCACAGATTAATATCTTTTCCCCAGAGGAGTCTCTAAGTTTTACCAGGAGAACTATACCCCACGTCTCTACTTAAGGTCCTCATAATTGACCTCTATCCTTAGAATTAGTCGCTCCTATTTAAGGTCCTCAGAATTGACCTCGACCCTCAGAATTGGTCGCTCTCACTTAAGGTCCTCAAAATTGACGTCAACCCTCAGAATTGGTACCTCATACTTAAGGTCCTTAAAATTGACCTCGACCCTTAATATTGGCCGCTCCCACTTAGGTCCTCGGAATTGACCTCAACCCTCAAATATTGGTCGCTCCCATCTTAAGCCCTCAGAATTGGCTTCGACCCGCAGAATTGGTCACTCCTACTTATGGTCCTCAGAATTGAGCTCGACCCTTAGAATTGGTCGCCCCCCACTTAAGGTCCTCGAAATTGACCTCTGCCCTCAGAATTTATCGCTCCCATTTAGGTCCTCAGAATTGATCGACCCTCAGAATTGGTCGTACCCATCTTAAGCCCTCAGAATTGGACGCCCCCTACTTAAGGTCCTCATAATTGACCTCGACCCTTAGAATTGGTCGCTCCCACTTAGGTCCTTGATTAGGCATAAATATTTCATATTTATCCCCTTAATTTCGGTCTTTTTATGATCCCGTGCATTGTAATTGACTTGGTTTTATCTCATATATATGTTGCTAATCCTTTTTGTCAAGTACTTCATGTTTTGTGTATCTCTCATGTGTTTTACAAGTGTTTCATGCAAGTTTGTGCGAAAGAGAACTCAAAACAGTGAAAGAAAGTAAGAAATGGGGAGTTGAAGGGAATTTTCGTAATTTTTCAGCCTCAATCCGGAGGTGGGGCCAACTATAAAGTTGAATATATTGAAATTATAAGAATAATAGAAAAAACGGCACCTCAATCCGAGCTACAGTGAAGAAGTTATGCCCTTTTGAAGATGAAGAATTTAGAGAATCGAACCGACGAAAATAAGACCGAACCGGTCCCCCTCACTGTAAAGGCAAAAACTAACCTATAGAATCAAAGTCCGAACCGGTTCGCTCATTAGTCGCGCTCAAGATCCGTTACGAAAATTAGTCACGCTTTTAAAGTGTGACAAATTTTCAGAAGCATGATTTTTATTTTGTCCTTATCTTTTAGCCAAAAGAGTTTTATGTTTTGGGGACTCTTCTAAACGACTTGTAACCTATATGTTTTGGGGACTCTTCTAAATGATTTTTATTGCATGTTCTTGTTCTTCAATCTTAATAACCTTTATTTTCTGCACTTTTATTATTATTATTTCTCTTGTTTAATCTCACTTTTCACACAATTATGATTTCATGCAACATGGATTCCTTGTGTATTCATAGTTTTGTCATGTCTAGCTAGATTTCTAAGTGTTGGGATGCATGAACCCAACCCGATGTGGTTTGAATGGAGACAAAAGTGATTCTCGTAATTAAATAAATGATTCAATCATGTTAAGTAGTTGTTTCAACCGTCGTAGGACTTTTAACCTCGATGGCCATAGGTAATCGAGGTGTTTAAGAGTGCGATGCACGTGTCAGCTATTCTGACAACGCGTTATTTCTATTCTTAATTGTGTATGATGTGGGCTTATACCCTCATATATGTAATGCTTGAAATTAATAAATTATTAGTTTGATCTATTATCTAATTTACAATTGCTTTTATATCCGGTAAATGTACTAGGGTTTAGGGGATTGTATTCCAACCTTATCGCTCTTTCATATTAATTAATCCGTATTTTGTTTGTTTTAATTAGGTTTAGTTAACTTCTTTTGTTTTCCCCTTTTTCCTTTCTCACCCCATCATCATCTTTTACACTTTATTTTTGAAGTAATAAATCAATTAAAATCTATCAAACATTCCCTGTGGATTCGATACCCAGACTAGCCGCTATACTGCATAAGAGTGTAGTTAAAGTTTAGATTTTTTTGTATTGTGGTCGGAAGCCGATAACAACGATTAGCGTATTTACATAGACGCTCGGCTTTTTCCTCGATCAGTCCTAAAATTTTTCCTCAACCCTGAGAATTGGTCGCTCCCATTCGAGGTCCTCATAATTGACCTCAGCCCGCAGAATTGGTTATCCCCAGAAATACCTTAGGTCTTCAAAAATGACATTGACCCTTTGAATTTGTCATCCTCATCCCTTTAGGTCCGCATAATCGACCTCCTTCCCAAAACATCATGTGGTGACTATTAGATCAATTTCACTTCTTCAAAGCTCACCCGTCAAGGGTCTCTATAGACACCACATTCTAGGACCCCTTAATTCTCTCCTTAGGTCCGTAGCAACTCTTCCATTCACTAAAAACCCTAGGTCATACCCCGTGTACCGATCTATATGCCATTGACCACTCTTGGGCCCCGTTTGACTTCAATCAACTCTATCGTCGGAGCAAAAGCTCATAAATCTTCGAAGGACTCTGAATACCCTTTCCAACGGTCCACCCCATGCAAGAATTAACCTTACGGTTTGGAAGAATGAACCATTTTACTATCGAAAATCGATTTAAAGGTCACTAGGCACTCTCGGGCCTCGATTTCACTCCAATCAACTTCATCATAAGAGCAAAAGTTCGTTAGATATTTGAAGGTTATTAAAATCCCTTTCCAACAGCCAGCCCCGTGTGAAAAATCATAAAACTATTTGGACGAATGATTCGTTTTTCTTTGAAAATTGATCTGGGGGCTACCGGGTGCTCCTGGGCTTTGTTTGAACAAGGTTAACTTTTCAGATCGAACGAGACTGAATGAATCCTTGAAGGGCACCGAATACCCTTTTCAATGGTTCGCCCCGTGCACGAATCAGCCTTATGGTACGGACAAATGACCCGTTTTACTGTTATATTGTCTAAGTACCTTGCATAACCTTTCAAACGGTCCACCCCGTGCACGATTCTGACTTACCGTTTGACAGAACGATCCATTACTGTCCGACGATCTCCCATCTAAAGGACCGATAGGCGCTTTCGAGCCCCGTTTGACCCAAAGCCAACTCCCAGACTGGGGAGCGACCCAAAAGACTATTAAATTTCTCTAAATTACCTTTCTAATAGTATACCTTGTGCACATTTTGGATTTACAAATTGCGTTCTATGATTATTTTTTCGAAAAAAATTTCAAGAGACTATCGTTTGGACGGTCCGTTTTCCTGCCTATCGATAGTGTGTCTAGGGTTGCCCGCTGATTGGCCGGGCTAGGGGTATGTCGATCGGTAGTCCCCTACCCTATATAATGAGGGCATGATCTCACTCTCAGGGCAGACCTCGGATCCATCAATGTCAGTGATCTCAGTAACATTCTCTTGCAATCAACAAAGTTTTCTTGTGTGAAATTCCCTTCTATCTTTTATTACCATTATTTTCACACCCAATTTAGCAAAATCCCATTCTCTCTCATTCAATATTCATCACAACATTCAAGGGAGCTCATCGAGGATAAAGTTCAAGCCTCAATTCTCCAAAGAAGGTCTAAAAACCCTTCTCCCTCTCTTTATATTCTTTATTTTCTCATTAGTTATATAAATTCTTAATCTAGATTTTACGTTAGTTCATACACATTAATACCTCATCCTTTATTAGTTATATTTCACATACGTTATTTTTCTATAAAAAACACAAAACCAAGAAAAAATGGGTTACACGTACAAATTCCAATGGGATTATTCACGTCATTTTCTCAAAACTAATATACTTTTTCTACTCACACACACGCGCATATAATAAACTCCCGTTTGAATCTATGGAATAAACCCCACCCTTATGGTGCATGCGAACTACGTGGAATTTTATGCCTTTATAGGCTACGTACGTGTTTCGGGTTAAAGCCCGAGACTCGAGTTCAATCTTTTCCAATTTTCCATTTTTCTAATTTTTCAATTTTTACATTTTCATCTATTATCCATATATATTACTCGTATTTACTTCATACTTGTGACTCATATTGGCATTTTATCTAGCACATATTATCGTTTCATCATAACGACCAATATCTCGATAAACGCATACATCGTATTTTCTAAATATTATTTTGGGAACATTCCTATGGATGACCTCACTTTATCTTTTCCATGATATGAGTCGGGTGATTCCGATCTCCATTTATATATACATACACACACACTTCATGGAGAAATTAAGGAAAATAGTAACACAAGCCCATGAGAGACCGAAAGGGTGGGATGGGTGCCAAACACCTTTCTATTCCATAATTTAGCCCTCGAACCTCGGAACTATTGATTTCGTAAGCATCTGTTTGTCTTTGATGACATTCTCTCGAGGTGGCGACATGTTCTTTTGCCTGTTTTGTGCAAAATAGGTTGTTGACTTCATCTCTTTACATCACCCTACAACGATGACTTCCGGAGCGCTCTAGAGGAAGATGGCGCACGACCTTCTCCCCTTTTCCCCCGAAAAGGGAGATATAGGGATGGCCACACCCATTATTCTTATTTTATGTTTAAACTCAACAAAACCTTCTCTAAACTTATTTATACATTTAACATCAAAATACTACAAGTTTATATGTATGAGAAGATGGATTTTAAACCCCAAAATCCTATTACATGGTTTAAACATATTTATCTTCATGGAAAGTCATTATACTTGGAAAAATACATTTTTAAGGCACAAAGGACATTTTTATTTCTTCAATCTCAACAAATTTCCTTTTTATAAAATCATCATTTTTCAAGAGACATTATTTCACCAATATTTATCCAAATATGACATTATCTTCAAACATTTTATTTCATAAAATGTTTATCACCAATACTTCTAGAATTGTAATTTTTCATAAAAATACCATATGATTGGTGAAAAAATGTTTTTCATTAACATTTCTAGAAAATACACAATTGTCAAAAAATACCCACTTCATTATTTCAAAACCTTGAAATAAGTATCCACTCTTTATTTTTTACAAAAATAATATTTTTTAACATTTTTATTCCATAAAAGTGTTTATTTTTTTCTACACAACAATTATGCCATTAAACTAAATACACCTATTCAAATAGTCTAAATACAATACTACAATGAAAAAATGACATTATTACACTAAGAGTAAGGTTTACCCACGTCTAATGGCTTCAATGGTGGTGTTGGTGTAGGAGGAGCGACCCCCACCTTCTAAGGTGGCCTCAAGGGGTACCAATGCATCCTTCAAAGCGCCAAGTTAAGAACTCCCTTAAACTCTATTAAAACCCACCTTTTTCTTTACCAAAATCCTCGAATACTCTTCCCAAAATTCAAAGCTCTTTTTTGTCCATGGTGAAAATGGGTATTTTTGGTTCAAATATGGTGGAACATACTCTAAAAATGGTGGTTTATGGTTGGTGTAGGGTGGAGGAGTGGTGTCTTGGTGGTGGGTGGTGGTGGAAGACCACCCGCCCCTCTCTATCTCTCTCACTCTCTATCTCATTCTTCCATCTTCTCCCAACACAAATAAATTCCAAATAACCCAAACAACACATTATAAAACACCCCTTAAGCCCAAAAATCCCATTTTACACTTGTCGATATGATCTAAGTACGACAACACATAAAATCAACGTTCCAAATTATGACAGCACACAAGGGAAATCTGATCTAAAAACTCGACCAACGTCGTTCGTTATATGGATCGCGTGACCCTTTGCATGACCTGTTACTATAAACCAGTAGCACGTCGTTAGAAGCCCTGCTTTTAACGACCTTTCTAACAACCCATCTCGCGATGTGTGTACTATCGTTCGAACGACCTCCTATGCCATTTGAACAACACTGTTTCTTTTCCTTCTTATTCTATCTAATTTTTACCTATAATTCTTCAATATATAATTAACTCCTCCTCAATTATAACCAATATATAATTTAATTATTTTATTGGGTTAGGATAGTACACCTCAATATTTTGTTCAGATCTTTACTTTGAAATTTTATGTTGTAATAACTTTTTTCATTCCGCACTTGACTTACAGTTCTTGGTGGACTTTTTCAATATTGTAGATAGAAGGACCGACCAGGACAAAGCCAACATTGAACTTAACAAAGCCTTGGCTAAGTTTAACAATTCTTTGAAGGCTACCAAGAAGGCCTATGGGGTCGAGAAAAAGGCTAAACAGCTGGAGCTAACCAAGCCGAGATCCACAATTGAGCAATTGGTGAAAGCTTCCAAAGATTCTTCTCAAACATTAATTGAGGCCCTAGCAGCCATGTACAAGGCTCATGGCCAAGGGTGGGGCGAAATCTTCCACCAACCCAAGAAATATGTGAAATGCATCCATAAGTATAATTTCGAGAAAGGCTGGGATGGGGCATTAGCCAAGGTAGGACTCCTTTACGAGTATGAACACTTCAATTAGCATAATGTAGGTTCACCTCTAAACCTTGATGAAGACGAGGGTATAGTTATTGAGGTTTTGCCAGGATAAGGAAAGCATCGATCAAGCAAAGGAGGTCGCAGATCAAAGCAAGTATGCATCGAATCTTGACCATGCACTATGGAGAAAGAAGGTCATGCTAGTTAGATTAGTATAGGACTTCTTGTACATTGTTTTGATTGTGTTTTAGTCATTTTCTTTGCAGTGAATTGACCACTTTTGTACATTAATGAAGAGATTCATCATTTTGGCTTTATTTGTAACTTGTTTAATGATTTCATATTACTCATGTGTGCTTGCTCTGCTAATTTTTAAAATATCCTTTTATTTTTTTTCTTTATTCTAATAACAAATTAGTACTGGTGCTAATAGCTCGGATAAGCGAAGACTTGGACCTCGTCCGTGGTCGGGATGCCCTTGGCCGAGCACGTGAGGCTTTTTTGTCTCTTCGACAAGCACTTCAGAAAATGACCAGTGCTGACGGCAAGCAGACCCATTTGGTGGACTCCCTCCAAGCCGAGATCAAGGACATTGGAGATATTGCAGGTATGTTTCAAGATGACAATAGTTCTATAAGAGAGAAGCTTGATAGAGCCAAGCAAACCTTTAATGAGGATCAATCGACCAAGCGATGATGATAGCTACCTTTGTCCCGTCACATATAAGCTAGACCTCTTTCTCCACGTCTAGGCCCTCAGACACGACACATCTATTTTGGACAATATTGAGCGACTTCAAATTTTATGCACACGTTCTCGGCTTGGAGAGACAGAAGAGCATAGGATTAACTGTTACATCCATGGCCTACAAGGGTATATTTAGCAGGACCGGACTTTGCGTGATATTTCCACATTTGCAAAGGCATTGGAGTATGCCACGAAGGTAGAGGCATATTATCAGACAACTCCCCCTACTCGTTCGCGCACTACTACTTCTGCCCCAAATACTCCCTTCAATACTCCTACTTTCGCTACTATAACAACGACACCAGCCACTACTACCTCTCCTGCCTCATCTTCCTATCCAGTGACATTCAAATGTTACAATGTGGGGTAGTAGGTCACAGTGCTTCAGAGTCTTCCTTGCCACGTCGCCATGCTTTACTTACTCCAGGAGGCCCTGAGTACCTAGACGATACCGATGATGCCGCACCCCAACATTCTCTCATCACCATTCTAGAAGGTCATATCGATGGCATTTTCCTTTAAATTTGAGGACAAACTCTTTTTCATGGAGGGGAGAATGATGTAAAGTAGAGGACGCTTTTATCATTTTTAAGCATTTGTGGCATTTTTGTTATTTTCCTTATTCTTATGTATTTTATTTTAGTTGTTCTTTTCTTTGTATTATAGGAACAAATAATAAGGGCTAATAAGGGCATAATTATAATTATGATAATTTCTTGAAGCCCAAGTTACTTCCACCTATAAATATCTCTTTTGTAGCCTCATTTGGGTCATTCTACGATTTTGAGATTTAATAAAGAGATTTGAGACAAGATTTTTCTTCTTATTTTCCATTTGACGTTCATTTACATCAATTACCATGCATCATATATTTCCCCTAAATATGGTCACTAAAAACTAGACAAGAGAGTCACTGAAAATAAATAAGGGGCAAAGGAAATAAACAAATCCAAAATAAAGAATAAGCGTGTGTGGGGTGTTTGTGTGTGTGTGAGTGGGAGAGAGAGTTGGGTTTGTGAGAAATGAAAGGAGATTCTTGAATACAAACTAAACTTAGATGAATCATAAATCTGAAAAAAAAAACTCATATTACAAATGAAGGAACAATCTTATTAGGAAAGAAAATAGTATAACATTTTTTTAGTAAAAACCGAACTTCTAACTTTTCGAAATCCAACTTCTCACGGACCTTGAAATCTCCGACAACCACCACCTCTCCTTCCCTATCGCCTCCATTGACAACCACCACTTCTTCCACCACCATCTTCCCCCTTCTTGCGTCTGTTTGTCACTACTTCCTTATTTCCCTCTCCTCTTTGAGCTTGTGTTTTGTCGAATTCATACTTAGAAGCCTCCTTAAAAATCACCTTTGTCGTCGATCATAACTCCCTCATCTTCGTCATCGACCACTAGTCCCTCATCTTTGCCTCGACGACTGGTCCTTCTCCGATAACCCCTTATCCAAGTTTTTTTTGTTTTAGTCTCATTTCTAAAGTTCTGTTAGTCTTTCATCCCATGTGGTTTTTAAATTGTTTTAAGTTTCATAATCGTCTGAAACTTCCCACAACTTTCATGTAACCTCTTATAACCACTCATGTCTCTTTTTGTAGAGAATGACAATTGTAAAAATATAGGACCAACAACAAAAAAATAATGGCATGGAATTAAACACACATATATTAAAAAAAATAGGACTAAAAACTTGTAATCTCGATTTTTAATGGTCAATACCGGAATCCGTCTAAATGGGTGTCAAAGTCCAAGAACTAAAAATTATGAGTGTTAGACTCAATAACAAAAAATAAATCAGTGTCAAACCCAAAATAACCTTAAATATAAAAACATGTGCGCATGGTGCTCAACCTCTTCCTTTTTCGTTCCAGATCTATACGCATCTCTTCTTTCTCTGTGATGAATTACTCAAGGCTAGAAATTTATATATAGTTGTAGCAAGGATAAGCCAAACGTATATTTGATATTTGACATAATGGGGAGAGGGATGGATTTCAACACACATTGCAAGCATGTGAGATAAGCTCTCTTATTATATAAAGAACATAAGATCAAATGTATTTAAGAGATAACAAGTTTTAGCATCCGAAAACCAAATCACCAGGTTGTGAGAGCAGGCGGTGACGACCTCTTAATAACGCCGCTCCCAAACAAGAAAACACCCAAAGAAGAAAAAACCCAAAGTGTGCCCAGCTATCGCCGCTAAAAATACACCGCCATTGAAAGACATTACAGCCAACATGAGCATGTATGCCAGACCCATCCGAACAGCTTGCACAAGCGTGTGTACCACTACCACACGGATCGAACCATCGTTCATGAGATTACAACGAGTGAGCCCCTCATGAAGAAGTGCGAGCACAAAGACAAAAACAATGGACACAGCGTACATGGAGGAGTTAGTCCCAGGCCAACCCGTGAAGAGAATCTCGGTTTTTGTGCCCCAGAAGAAAGTCATCCCGTGCATGTTAGTTTCTAGGGTGTGTTGCGTTTGGCGGTGAAATGGAAAACATTTGTTGATTGTCGTTTTAAAGAGGGAGAGAGGCGGCGGTTAAGTAGCTTGTGCGTGAGGAATACTCAAGAGACAATTAAGGGCTATTGGCGCTCCTCCGAATTCCTCCGCCGCACCCTTTCCCATGTTATGCCACCTTATTTATACGATTAAGGGCTTTATATAATTACATATAATTTAAATAAAGAATACAACTCACACTCCAAACCAACTTATTTATATGATTTAAACTTAAATATTAACCCATTAATTTTTATTTTTATTTTTCAAATATAAACACGACCTAATTAAAATGCGATACAACTTAACATGACAAAAAATATTATTTTTTTAACCTTATACAAACACGACAGAACATAAAATAATACAAACGACACGATATGACACACAAAATCTTATTTTTCAACCAATCATAAATATGATAAATTAAAACCAGACACGACACATAACGATACGAAATCTTATTTTTTTAACTGACACGAAAACAAACCAAAATAAAAAAGACAACTTGACAACATATAAAATCTTTTTTAACCGAACACGACCCAAATAAAAGCAACACAACACGAAACCTTTATTTTTAACCGAACACGAACACAATCATAATAAAACTGACACGACACAACATGAAATATTATTTTTTTACCAAACACGAATACGACCCAAGTAAAAGTGACACCCCACAATATATGTTATTTTTTGTAATCAAACGCAAATCCGACCAAAATAAAAATGACACGACACACCTCAAAATCTTATTTTTACCTAAAACGAAAGACGACTCCTATAAAAGTGGAGAAATGATTCTTCCACCGGTTTGAACATGCTGGTTGCCTACACCGGCTGATGTGGCAGCTGAGATGGTACCGGTTTTAACAAACACGATCACGATCCAAAAATAAAACGCGACGTTGCATTGAGTTGTATTTTTTTCATACCGTTGGCGCGGACCATTTTTTATTATTTTAAAAATAATTTTTTTACTATATTTAATAAAATGTTCTGCGCCAGCGGTATGAAAAAAATGATTCGCGCCACATAAATGGTCCACACCACGTACCGTTGGCGCGAATCATTTTTTTCATACCGTTGGCGTGGACCATTTTTTTAAATATAGTAAAAAGATTATTTTTAAAATATTAAAAAATTGTCTGCGCCAATGGTATGAAAAAAAATACGACTCAATGCTGCATCGTGTTTTTTTTATCGTGATCGTGTTTGTTAAAATCGGTGCCATCTCATCTGCCACATCAGCCGGTGTAGGCAACCGGTATGTTCAAACCGGTGCAAGAAGCATTTCTCCACTTTTATAGGAGTCGTCTTTCGTTTTAGGTAAAAATAAGATTTTGAGTCGTGTCGAGTCATTTTTATTTTGGTCGGGTTTGCATTTGGTTACAAAAAATAATATATATTGTGGCGTGTCACTTTTACTTCTATATATAAGATGTGATTATAAATATATCTGTGTGTAATTGATATATTTATGTGGAACATGCCCTTCTAGTGCTATCATGGGAAGTTGCACGATGTGGGTGAATCCCCTAGATTGAGGAGCAGGGTGAGTATAACCCCGGGTCATAGTCGTCCAGTTATTCTACAGTGTGATTTTATTCTGGGTATGATTCGGTCTCACTTTCAGGTGAGGAACTATGACCGCTTCCCCTACGTTTGTGTTATTTAGGGTTCGGTGTGAGTTTCCGACCTGGTTGCCCGGGAGAATGTGTGAGAAATCTGGAGGATGATATCATTCTAGAGATTGCATCCATTGAGTTATATCTCTGAGGGATGATTGATATACTTATATAGTGGGTGATACATAAGTACGGATATACTTGATGTGTATATATATATATGGGAGATTGGTTTTTGAAAATATACATATTTTCAACGGTGCAGATCGATGCCACCTCCTTACATATTTTTACACATTTTAATGGTTGAGATTACTTCCTTTTCTTTTTTACAAATCTACCCCTCACTTTTTTGGTTTTCCCCTTTTTTTTTACTCATCAAAGTTACCCTTCAATTTGAAAATTAGGGCATTTTGAGGAATTCTTTATCCCTATCACACGAACACACGCACGCGTTCATCTACTATCTCCCTCATTTTCTCTCTAAACCCCAACACACCCCCGTCTACCTCTCTCCCTCTCACTCCAAACCCACAAACCCCACACGCACCTCACTCCTTCGCTACCCGCCCCCCGTCGTTGCCCTCCCTCCTCCGCTGCCCGCCCTCCGCCGCTGCAGTCAGGTACTATATCTCTCCCTCTTAAATACCCACACACACCGAATCTCCACCCGATCTCCAATGGATCGGGTATATTTCTTTTTTCTTTTTTTTGCAACTCAGATCTGTTAAACGTTTCCAAAAATCAACTTTGTTCCTTTACTTCATTTCGCAGATGGGATCTCATTTCGCAGATGACCGGAGCTCACTTTTCGGACGACTTTGTTGCTTCATACTCAGATCGGTTTTTCCTTCATTTCACTTTCATAGATGCTCCTCCATTTTAGCTATTTGTCAAGTTTTGACTCACATTTTCACACAGATTTCAATTGCCTTAAAAATTATATTTTTGACTCACATTTTTTGTGCCACTAAGACTGAATTGGATTATTTCTCTTTATTTTAGGGTTTTGATACAATTTTTTTTAACTCTTATTCAATACAGAACCACTAACTCTATTTCATGTTACAGAGGTAATTTTATTTTTGGGTTTTGTATAACACTATTTTCTTGGTGATTTATATTTTTATGTTAATTATTTTTTGGTACTAATTATTTATTCTTAATTATTGTTTATATAGGTTTCACTGTAGACAGTCTTTTCCAAATAGTAGGTTGGTACTAATTTCTAATTTCTAATTTCTTGGTGATTTATTATTTACATAGGTTGCACTGTAGCTAAATAGTTTATTAGGCAAAGTTTGTCTACATATTCATATTTATTTGTTGTTGATTCCATTGTTGGGTAGTTTTTTTGTAGGTTGCGATTAATTATAATGTATTTCATTTTCTTTGTCAGGTTGAACCTTTGAAAAGGTTATATCACGAGTGCCCTAAATTGAGCTCCCTTTGTCGCCAACAACTAATTCACGATTGCCCACTTCAAAGTTTGGATCGACTTTTGACATTTTGGGTTTTTGTTTTATAGCTTTTGTGGTCAATTATGGGTTTTCATTTGTGTTTTTTTTTTTGTGTTTTTTGTTTATGCAGATGTGTAAGGATAAACAACGAAAGGAGGCATCGCCGTTTGCAAGAGGTGAACCAGTCGCGAGAATAAACAACGAAAGGAGGCACTGAAAGATATATTGTTCCTGAAATCATTCATGGGAATAAGTAACCTCTCAAAGCATTTTGATATACTTTTGATTTCATTTTATTAATTTACTCATCTATTCATTTTATTTCTTTTACTCATCTTCCCCGTGACATCAAACTCAAGAGTTTGGAAGAAGGCCCTCCCGTCAATGGACTAAACAATTTTATGGGTTGAACGATTTTTTGGTGAGATTAATGAGTTTATGGGATTGAATAATTTTATGGGACGTTAAAATCAGTTTCAGTTTCTTGATGAGATTAATGAGTACTAATTTCTTCAATTCTCTTATTATTAGTAGTGATTGTGATCATGCCAACTTCGATTCTCTTATATTCATGTTTGTTTCCGAATGATTGTGGTAAGTTTTCAAAATTTTCATGTTTTCCTAACCATACCATGTAGCGTTGTGCTTGGGACTGAAAATAATTCAAGTTAACATAAGTTTATGAATGTTTCATACAATTATATGTTTCTCAAAATTTAGCGTTACCACTTTTGTATACCATGTAGCGTTATCACATTTCTATATTAATGTAGCGTTATCACTTTTGTTCCCAACTGTACACTTTTGTATACCAACCACACCATGTAGCGTTATCACTTTTGTATACTAATTGATGAACTGATAACATTCTTACTTTTGTTTATAATGTGTACAAATTAGTATACTCGGCTACTACTTTTGTATACTTTTGTTTATAATGTGTACAAATTACATACTTAGTTTCTCCATCCAAATAGCATACTTAGTTTGATTATTTTAATGTACCATTTATTACATTGAAATCCAAATGTCAAGCTATTCCATTGCTGACTTTTTCGACTTTGAGATAGAATTGACATACTTCGTTGACTGATTTACACGTGTATATGCATTATTGCTTCGTTGTGCTCCAAACTAAAAAAAAAGAGTGAAAGGAACTACAACTATAGAAATTGCATGAATTCACTATTATATTGCATTATTGCTTTCCTTAATTACTTGCCTCCTTTTTAGGCTCTCTGTGTTGAGAAAAATGCGAGTCAGCATGAAATTCAGAAATCTTTTCACAAGTATGTTCTTTGTAAGACTTTATGCCCCGTATTATCTAGATTTTTCTTCATTAATGGGCACAAATTTAGTTTGGCTTCATTAATGATACTTGGTTTAGTGTCTAGGTACCTATATATGAGTTGGTAAGTTAAGAAACAAAAGTTGTGAGTGTTTTTAAACCAAGTCTTGAAGGATTAGGAGGTGTGTAAATTGCATATATGAGTTGGTACCTATGTATGAGCAGCAATTTGCATATATGTGCAAATTGCATATATATGCATATATATGCAATAATTTGCATATATGTGCAAATTGCATATATGTGCATATATATGCAGCTGCACACACACACACACACACACATATATATATATATATATGTATATGTATATATATATATATATATGCAATCTGCACCAATCTGCATATATATATGCATATGCATATGCGTATGTGACCCCCCCCCCCACAGTAGGCATGCACCCATATTTTGCAGTAGGTAAGTATGTTATATGCGTATGTGCTTGATCTTGGTTATACAGTAGTGTCGGTCCTTAAATGCAGCTACATATCTATTTTCATGATGGAAGACTTTATAGTTTCACTTAAATTCCATGTGGATGACATTTTGTGAATGTTACTTGATTTGGTTATATTGGACTATGTAGATTAGTTCTTTGAATGAAACTAGGTTTTCGAGATCTATTGAGAGGTTTGGGTTGTATGCGAGAAATTAGAGTCAAAAGCTCAAAAACTTAATCTCGATGGATACTTCACAACCTCATAAGTCAATAATAGACTTTGTTGGCCAAAAATATAATTCAGTTTGCTCATAAAAGAATGAGTCATCGTGATGGATACTTGCGGTTAGATGTGACCCTAAAGGTTTATGAGAATGACATATTTTGTATACTGTTGCAGATTTTGTATAAAGATTTTTTAGGTTTTTAATTTTTGTAGATTTTCTATAATGTTGGTAAGAATAGGTAAGTTTATGAATAGGGCTGCTTTTTTATTCTGTTGTTTCATTTTTGTTGGTTAATAACTCTGCTAATGTTGACCCTACACTCCCATGTATGAATGTTGTCCTATCATTGATGTTGATACATCTACAAATCAAACCTACAGGGTAACATCCAAGAACTTCAAGTTGATTTTATAGTTGAGGTTGATGTTGTAAGGACACAAATTTTCAATTGAGTCCATATGTAGTTTTGGCTCAATTCCGGACAAAAACATTTATTCATAGGATAGTATCTTATTGTAATATTCTCAAGCCTATGAAGTGTTTGTTGAAGACGTAGCGGCAAAGAAAATAAAGCTTCATCCAAATGCCGGTTTGCGTGCCTCGTTTCTACGTCATCAACTAATGGTTTTATGCTCCCAAGGTATGAATGAAATTATGTTTATATAGGAGCTTGGAACAAAGTTTGTTGGGTGTTAGGATTAAAATAAACTGCGTTTTGTTTTAAGAAAGAAATTATATAAAACTTTAAAAATAAGATCATAAAGTTTTCTGGGCCAAAATCGAATTTTACTATCTTTCTGGTCGTTCGTTAGATATGTCGTTCGAACGAGTTTTTTCGTTCGAACCAGATGTCGTTCGAACGAACCTGCCAACGAGTTCCCACTGTCGTTAGAAATGTCGTTCGAACGAGATTGTCGTTCTAACGAGATTTCCAACGAGCTTCTAACGAGTCCATACTGGAGCGTCGTTAGAAGTCTCGTCGAACGAGACTTCGTTCGAACGAAATGTCGTTCGAACGAACTGTCAGGCGGGAACAGTTTTTGGCAGTTTTTCACCCACTTCCCCACTTGGTTTTTAACCAACTTTTTCAGACTTAATAATGTACGGGAATGACATTTTCCAAATTAACTTTTCCATTCCATTTCTATCTCTTAGAGAGAGTTTGAGAGCAAATTTGTTTTAGGAGAATGTTCATGTTTTGAGTGAGATTTTTAGAGAAATATTTTCATCACTCTAGTGTTTACACCCAATTGAGTTTATTCCAAGTTCTATATACTTATCAATTGCGTGGAGTTTTGGCACCGGTTTATCTCTCCCGAATTCAAGAAGAGAAGTTTTGGTTTGCTTCTACATCCATCAAAGAAGAAGACATTTTGTTGTGATTCTACCCACTTGGAGAAAGGCTCCTTGCTAGGGTGACGGTGACCATATAAAGCCCCATCGGTGGATTCCGAGATCGAGGTGGAGTTCCGAGGTTGCCCGCTAGGAAGAGGTGTCTAAGAGAAGAAGCGTCGAGGCTTGAGAGAGATCGAGTCAGTCGTTGTAAGTCTATCTGTCTTGTAATTGTAATTCCATATCTAGTGGACTTGTGGCTAGGGCCGTCCGAGGTTTTTTCCCGTCTTGGGTTTTTCCTCGTACATCTCGGCGTAGTGTGGTATTGTTTATTTTATCTTGCTTCATAATTTAGAACGCATGTTTAAGGATTAATACAAGATAAAATTCGGTTTAATTATCACACTAATATAATTTGGACTTTAATTATATTTTGGGTAAAATTGGTTTAATTCAAGTCACTTGCTTTAATTAGGTTTGGCCTAACTTGAAATATGAACAATCATTATTTAGGCAAATTCTAGGACTTGGACTTGAATTGTTGATTTTGTTTTATTAAATTAAAACTTGTTGTTATTTTTTAATTTTTGTTGAACCACCATCACTTGTATTCAACGCTTCCGCATCTTCATATTTGTTTCACATATTTTTAAAAAGGAAATTACTAGTTTGATTTTAATTGAGAAGAATTTTAAAATCCGGGGATTACTTTGAGCTTACAAATTGGTATCAGAGCCAAAGCGATAAATTATTTCGTTAACGATCTTTTAAATAATCTTTGGCTAAAATGGATTTTTCCCCATTTTCAAAATTTCCTATCTTCGATGGTTCAAACTACGCGTATTGGAAAGCGCGAATGAGATCGGCACTAAAATCTATCGATGAGAGAGTTTGGATGTCTGTTGTTACCGGGTACTCCCCACCAACTTACTTAGTTGAAAATGAACGTGTTATAAAACCCGCCGATAGATGGACTGAAAATGAGTTTAAACTTGCTAACTTTAATTCCCGAGGTTTAAATGCCTTATTTAGCGCTGTCGCACCGGATGAATTCCGACGTATTATGACTTGTGAAACCGCTAAAGAAGCTTGGAATATTTTACAATTAACTCATGAAGGAACTAGTGTCGTTAAAGCTTCAAAACTCCAAAACCTCACCACTCAATTTGAAACTATCAAAATGGATGAAAAAGAAACTTTTGATAAATTTTATGCTAGACTTTTGTAATACCTCGTACTTTTGTCTATATTTATTTTTGGGATTAATTAATTAAATGCGTATTAATTGGAAATTAATCCGGGTTATAAATACTAATGAGATGCGAATTGGTATTTGATTATGTGCATATATGATTATGTATGTATTTGGTATTATAAAATTTGTCGTGAGATTTATATACGGCATTTTAGAAATTTTGTTGAGACGCGTGGGACCGCCGCGTCACGGTATAATATTTTATTAATAAAAGTGAATTTAAAATCTATAATCCGTATGGTCGTTTTGAGTGCGCCAACGCGTCCGGAAGGGTCGAGATAGTCAGAAAACACTAGCCGGGGGTATAGTTTGGGTCCCGGGGTATTTTTAGGCCATACCGGTAACTTAAAGGGTATTTTGGTAATTTTACATTTTTAGGAATTAAAAGTGACGAAAATTGGGTAATTAAATCTGATGTGGATATTGACCCACTAAGCCCATAACCAACCCATATTAACCCTTTAAGCTACGGAGGCTAACATTAGGTTTACAATCTTTCCCAAATCAAAACCCTAGCCACCTTAAGCCACCATTGGAGAAGAGCTTGGAGAGAGAGGAATTTCTGCAGAAAACTTCATCTAATCTACACCAAACTCAGAGACAACCAAGGCAAGTGACTTTATTCCATTTAATTTCTGAGAATGTCTTTTCCATGTTAGAAAATTCGGATTTATAGTTTGTTCTTGATAAAATATGAAAACCCATGTAGTCTAGATCATAAAACTTGAGGTATTTGAGAAGGATTGCATGTAGAATAGTTTGGAGACAATTAATCTGATGTTAATACATGTTTGGGTGAAAGAAAAACGAATTAAATTCTGGGATTTGATGATGATATGTAGTTAGGGTTCATGTTCTTGAAATATTTGGAAAGTGTAGAAAGTGGAAAATTTAATTGATGTTAGGATGGATTGATTCCTTAAAAACATGTTAGGATGTGACTATATATGTTTAGTATTGATGATAGACCTTTAAACGATTGATTGGGACTTAGTTTAGAAGATTTGAGGTGTCAAAATGGATGAAAAACGATTTGGGGAAAATTCTGGGCCGAAGCTGGAAGCTCGTTAGAAGCAGCCCCAGGTCGTTCGAACGAACTCGTTCGAACGAGCTTCTAACGAGTTGACCAGTCGTTGCTAACGAATAGGGATTTCGTTCGATATCTCGTTCGAACGAGATATCGTTAGAAGGGACAGTTCGTTCGCACGAACTGGGATCTCGTTCGAACAACCTCGTTCGAACGAGACTTCTAACGAGCTGACAGTCCAAACTCGTTCGAAAACTCGTTCGAACGAGACTTCTAACGAGTTGACAGTTTGGTCCTTTTTGGACTGTTTCGATTTTTGGAGAACCGTAAACTTGTTCGAGGATGTAGATAGCATTTCTTTGATGATATAGTGATAGAATTGGGACATTTGGGTAGTTATGAGGAGGAATTTACCTACGAGAGTTGTAATACATGTACGGTTTGGGTTGAGACGCGAGTGGTTACTACGACGTGAGAAACTATAGCGCGTATGATTATAAATCGGATTAGTATAAATTGTGATAATTATAGTTAGTGCAGAATGCGATACGTACTACGATTAAAATACGGTATTACTAAGATGTGTGTT
Organism: Sambucus nigra; assembly: GCA_949130495.1. Lineage (NCBI taxonomy): Eukaryota > Viridiplantae > Streptophyta > Magnoliopsida > Dipsacales > Adoxaceae > Sambucus > Sambucus nigra. The sequence goes on along the minus strand of OX422214.1, from coordinate 600,599,625 downwards.
TACTTAGTATATGGATTGTGTGTATGACATACCTACCATACTTGCTATCACGGGAGGTTTGCGTTCGCTTAGGACCCTCTAATCCTTGTGTGCCTACGGGGGGGGGGGGGATATAGACTGGTACTTCGATGAACATAGGTCATAGAAAGACTTATTGTGATATTAATAAGTCCGCTGATCATGGGAGCGTAGGTATGTGCGTGACCCATGTGATGGTGACTGTGTTCGCCTCCATTATTTGTGATGTTGTTATCGGTAAACTATTCCTGAGAGATTCGGAATATGTAATCCTTATGTACGTGATGTACCGGGATGGATAACAGAGTATGTGTGCACCACAACTTAGCTCGCGGGGTGCTTGTATTGTATATTTATGATATGAATAATATACATTAAATTAATGGGAATCCTCATGTTAATGTTGTAAAAATATTACGGTATTGCTTCGAGATATATAATGAGTTAACTGATAGTTATATCAATGGCATATTTAGTAACTGAGTTTACGTTAAACCTCTATTTAATTACGAGCGTTGTTATGTTAAATGGAACCGAGTAATATGGGTAGAACCTTTGGCAGTCTAGCTAGTTATGTTGTCAGTTAGCTAGTAGTATGGGTCGATATAGATGGGTACTTACGTTAGGAGTGCACAGTTAGACGAGAGGTGAGAATATCATGCGAGTGTACGTCCTAACATGTACTTTGCATTTAATGTTTTAAATGTTTTTAAAGCACTTGCAGGTTTTTAAAATATAACTCCACATTCGGGCTCTGACCCGTTTGCTTTTCAAACCTCTTTTTCTTTGTAAAACCATTTTAGGTGCCCAGCCACAAGGACACCAAGCATAGGTTACTCATTCAGGTGACGAGCTGTAGCTGCTTGTGGAAGCTACAGGGATTTGCATGTAGACGCTTCTATCTTTTGGATTCCAGAGTCACCATCTATCAGTTGTAGGGCATGTTGCCCATTTCTTTAGAGACATCTTTTATATTTCAGTTTTCAGACTTTAGAATGTTTTATTTCAGTTTCGGTTATTCATTTCAGTTATGCGATTGTAGTGAGGAGTTTTCCTCCAGACTTTATTTACTCTATTGTGATGGTTATTCGTTTTACTTCAGTATGGTGAATGGTGTTATTTATTTCTTCATTACACTTGTTGCATGTTAATCAGACTTAAATTAAAATTTGGCAACTTGCTTTTTAAATACTAGGTGGTTAGAAATAATAAAATGTTTTCGACAGTGATGTTATTAACTGAGCCAACTTGGCATTTTGAATTAATTTTATAAAGGAGTAGCTACCCGGTATTTAATTAGTCGGGGTGTCACATGTGGTATCAGAGCATCAGGTTCTAGTGTCCTTTAGGATCTGTACGGCTATTATGTTTCCGCTACGTTTTCTTTGATATAGAGCCCTATATTTTTGGACTATTGTACTCTTATTGTGTATGCTTCATTCTTCAGCTTTATTAAGTTTATAACCGTGAACTTATAAACTTTGTTCTTATTTCAGATGCCTCCACGACGTGCACGACGAGTTCCCAGGAATGCAATGCCCGAACCCCAGCCCGCTCCATTTCAGGGCATGTTGAACGCCGCTGAGGTTGCAGCTATAGTAGCTCAAGCGGTGAATGCCGCCATTGCCGTTGTTCAGCAGGCACCACCTCAGGCGCCAGTTGCCGTGCCAGCACAGGTTAATGCATTCCCGTCTGCTTGGGAGCGTATACGAGACGCTTTTCAGAAAGCGCATCCGCCAGAGTTTGCAGGTAGCTCAGATGTGGTAGTCTCGAGCCAATGGAGGAAGGACATACAGAGGCATCTGAGGATGCATGAGTGCACTGATGTTCAGAAACAGGTGCTAGCTACTTTCAAGCTAGTGGGATCTGCACTACAATGGTGGGAGTCTGTTACCACCGCGGAGGAGAGGGATACCCTCACGATTCAGGAGTTCTGGGTGCGGTTCGACCGCAAGTACTTTCCGTCCGCAGTTCATACAGAGATGAGGAGGAAGCTGATGAGTTTGAAGCAGGAGGGCAAGACAGTGGCCGAGTTCACTAACCTATTGATTATCGTTCCAGACGAGATTCCAACAGAGAAGAAAAAGATAGAGAAGTTCACCGACGGGTTGAATTGGAGGATCCGTCAGCATCCGCTAGGGAACCTATCGTTGGCCACGTATTCTGATGTGGTTAACGCTGCATTATTGCACTGCCAGGACCACCGTTTTCATATGGCCGAGGGCAAGCGGTCGGGGGAGTCTAGCCATCAGGGCAAGACTGGAGGACATGGTGCCAGCGGGGCACAAACCGGTTAGGGGCAGAGACAGAATGAGCAGGGTACCCAGCAGGGGGATAATAAGAGGTTCTGATCAGGGAACTACAGGCAGGGTCAGGGAGGTTTCCGTCAGGGTCATCAGGGCCCAAACGGCCATCAGGGCCAGTAGGGGCAGAATGGGCAGCAGTTCCATCAGGGCCAGCAGGGCCAAGGGAGGAACGGTAACGGCCACCAGGGCCGGGGACAGCAGGGGCAGAGGGGAGGGAACTTCCCAGGGAAGTGCTTTACTTGTGGCAAGACTGGCCATAAGAAGCAGGATTGTCCTGATAGGGGCAGGGCCCCACAGCAGCAGCAGCAGGGTGCTCGCCAGGAGCCACAAAGACCTATGTTTCCCGCCGCTCTTCCCGCACCGCCACAGATGGCAGCATTGCCACCCATTCCAGCAGTCCCAGTTCAGCAGGGGCAGCTACAGTATGGACGTGTCTACAACGTTCACCAGGCTGCAGTTCCACAGGCACCACCCACGATCGAGGGTACGTTTCCTATCCATGGCACTATGGGTCGGGTGTTATTTGATACGGGTGCTACACACTGTTTTATAGCTACACACTTCGCGAAAGCTTTAGGATTATTAGCTACGGCAGAGAGCACAGTGACGTGTGTCGACTCACCATTAGGGAGTGGGTCACTTATTTTCTTTATATGCCGGGGAGTGGGGGTAGAGGTTGGTGGTTTGGTATTACCTGCGGACATGTTAGTGTTAGACATGCATGTTCACGATGTGATCATCGGTATGGATTGGCTCGTAGCATATAGGTCCATGATTGATTGCTTCAGTGGGAGCATTGTTTTTTCCATTCCGGGACAAGAGATGTTTATAGTGGCAATGCCTCACCCAGAGGGAGGATCGACCACTCATCTGTATTACATAGAGGAGGATACCTCTAAGGAGGTTGTTATTCCTTTAGATTCGATCCCGGTTGTCAAGGAGTATTCAGATGTGTTTCAGGAGATACCAGGCTTACCACCCAGTCGAGAGATAGATTTCGTTATTGATTTGCTACCGGGTACGAGACCTATAGCACGTGCACCATACCGTATGGCTCCAGCTGAGATGCGAGAGTTACGGGATCAGATAGAGCAGCTGTTAGGGAAGGGCTTTATTCACAGGAGTACCTCACCTTGGGGCGCTCCAATTTTATTTGTGAAGAAGAGGGATGTTTCACTGAGATTGTGTGTGGACTACCGAGAGTTGAATAAGGTCACGATACGGAATAAGTATCCGTTGCCTCGAATCGATGACTTATTCGACCAGTTGAGAGGAGCTTGTTTCTTCTCGAAGATTGACTTGTGGTCAGGATACCATCAGTTGCGTATCAGGGAGGAGGATGTCTCGAAGACCGCGTTCTTGTCGAGATATGGTTCTTACAAGTTTCGGGTTATGCCTTTCGGCTTGACCAACGCTCCAGCAGTGTTTATGGACTTGATGAACAGGGTGTTCAGGGATTTCCTAGATCAGTTTGTCATTGTCTTCATTGATGATATTCTGGTTTACTCTCAGACAGAGGAGGAACACGCCGAGCATTTGAGGCAGGTTTTGCAGACACTTCGTCAGAACGAGTTGTATGCCAAATACGAGAAGTGCGGGTTTTGGCTGAAGGAAGTCCAGTTTTTGGGGCATATCATTTTCGACCAGGGAATATCTGTTGATCCGGGAAAGGTGTTAGCGGTGAGGGAGTGGGGACAGCCCACGACACCGACTGAGATTCGTAGTTTCTTGGGTTTAGCAGGATACTACAGGAGGTTTATTAGGGGTTTCTCGGAGATAGCAGGTCCTTTGACACATCTTACTCGTAAGGGTGTGCCATACATTTGGAGTGATGCCTGTCAGTTAGCATTCGATGAGTTGAAGGACAAATTGACCTCAGCACCTGTGTTAGCATTGCCGAGACTGGGAGTTGAGTATTTGGTTTACACTGATGCGTCTTTGCAAGGGCTTGGAGGTGTATTGCAGCAGGAGAGACAGGCCATAGCTTATGCTTCCCGTAAGCTTAAGCCTCATGAGAAAAATTACCCCACACATGATTTGGAGTTGGCGGCAGTGGTATTTGCCTTACGGATTTGGAGGCACTACCTTTTGGGGGAGAAGTTTCAGCTGTTCACGGACCACAAGTCACTACAGTATCTGTTCACGCAGAAGGAACTGAATATGCGGCAGCGTAGGTGGCTTGAATTTGTGAAGGACTACCAGTTCGACATCCAGTACCACCCGGGTAAGGCTAACGTGGTAGCAGACGTGTTGAGCCGTAGGCCAGCAGATGAGGTGGCAGAGGTGTGGATAGCTAAGTGGAAGGAATTGGGACAACAGGATGCAGTGGCCCGATCTTTCATGTCTGTGATGACCGTTACACCGCAGATTGTCACAAAGGTAGTACGGGCATAGGCTAATGACTTGTTCTGTCAGGAGCAGATAGTTCGATTGCTAGCAGAGGGAGCCGAGTCCTATACCGTTAGCTCAGATGGGGGATTGCGCTTCAATGGGAGATTGGTAGTTCCGGAAGGGGATGAGTTGCGGCAGATGTGATGGCAGAGTCGCATGGCTCACGGTTCGCGGTACATCTTGGAGGGGACAAAATGTACCAAGACATGAGACGACAGTATTGGTGGAGCGGTATGAAGAGAGATATCGCTGAGTTTGTCTCGAAATGCGCCACTTGTCAGCTTATAAAAGTGGATCATCAGAGACCAGCAGGATTGCTACAGCCGTTGGAGGTTCCGGTGTGGATGTGGGAGAGCATATCCATGGATTTTATCACGGGGTTGCCTACGTCGCAGAGGGGTCACGACTCCGTTTGGGTAATTGTGGACAGGTTGTCCAAGGTCGCTCACTTCTTACCCGTAAGGACTGACTACACTACGGGACAGTATGCCCAGCTCTTCATTTCAGAGATTGTGAGACTTCACGGTGTGCCCCTAAATATCGTGTCTGACAGAGACAAGATATTTGTTTCGAGGTTTTGGGAGAGTTTCCAAGAGGCAATGGGCACGGAATTGCGGTTGAGTACGGCTTATCATCCGCAGACCGATGGGCAGACAGAGCGCACCAATCAGATGTTGGAGGACATGCTACGCATGTGCATTATTGACTTCGGGGGTGGATGGGAGCAGTACCTTCCACTGGTGGAGTTTGCTTACAACAACTCCTATCAGTTCACGATTGGCATGGCTCCGTTTGAGGCATTGTACGGTAGGCCTTGTCGTTTCCAAGCATGTTGGCTAGAAGTGGGGGACAACAAACTACTTGGGCCGGAAGTGATTCAGGATACTTCGGCAAGGATTGAGTTGATTCGGAGTCGCATTCGGGTAGCTCAAGACAGGCAGAAGAGTTATGCTGATGCGAAGAGGTTTTTCAGGGAGTTCCAAGTGGGGGACCAGGTTTTGCTCAGGGTTTCTCTGATGAAGGGGATTATGCGATTCGGGAAAAAGGGGAAGTTGGCACCGAGGTATGTGGGGCCGTTTCCTATTATTGAGCGGATCGGACCCGTTGCGTATAGACTTGGACTACCGGAGCACTTGCATCGGATTCACGACGTGTTCCATATTTCCTCGCTGAGGAAATACCTTAGAGATAATTTGGCTCATTCTCACATTGCCGTGGAGGACATCGATCTCCAGCCGGATAACTCCTACGAGGAGGGGCCAATTGCTATTTTGGACCGAAGCGAGAGGAAACTGCGGTCAAAGATAGTCCCGTTAGTGCGTGTACAGTGGCGACATCACAATGTCGAGGAGTCCACATGGGAGCGCGAGGATGAGATGCGCGAACGTTATCCAGAGCTATTTTTAGCAGGTACTTTCGAGTTTCGAATTTCGGGACGAAATTCAGTTATTAGGGGGGAAGTATGTAATACCCCGTACTTTTGTCTATATTTATTTTTGGGATTAATTAATTAAATGCGTATTAATTGGAAATTAATCCGGGTTATAAATACTAATGAGATGCGAATTGGTATTTGATTATGTGCATATATGATTATGTATGTATTTGGTATTATAAAATTTGTCGTGAGATTTATATACGGCATTTTAGAAATTTTGTTGAGACGCGTGGGACCGCCGCGTCATGGTAATATATTTTGTTAATAAAAGTGAATTTAAAATCTATAATCCGTATGGTCGTTTTGAGTGCGCCAACGCGTCCGGAAGGGTCGAGATAGTCAGAACACTAGCCGGGGGTATAGTTTGGGTCCCGGAGTATTTTTAGGCCATACCGGTAACTTAAAGGGTATTTTGGTAATTTTACATTTTTAGGAATTAAAAGTGACGAAAATTGGGTAATTAAATCTGATGTGGATATTGACCCACTAAGCCCATAACCAACCCATATTAACCCTTTAAGCTACGGAGGCTAACATTAGGTTTACAATCTTTCCCAAATCAAAACCCTAGCCACCTTAAGCCACCATTGGAGAAGAGCTTGGAGAGAGAGGAATTTCTGCAGAAAACTTCATCTAATCTACACCAAACTCAGAGACAACCAAGGCAAGTGACTTTATTCCATTTAATTTCCGAGAATGTCTTTTCCATGTTAGAAAATTCGGATTTATAGTTTGTTCTTGATAAAATATGAAAACCCATGTAGTCTAGATCATAAAACTTGAGGAATTTGAGAAGGATTGCATGTAGAATAGTTTGGAGACAATTAATATGATGTTAATACATGTTTGGGTGAAAGAAAAACGAATTAAATTCTGGGATTTGATGATGATATGTAGTTAGGGTTCATGTTCTTGAAATATTTGGAAAGTGTAGAAAGTGGAAAATTTAATTGATGTTAGGATGGATTGATCCCTTAAAAACATGTTAGGATGTGACTATATATGTTTAGTATTGATGATAGACCTTTAAACGATTGATTGGGACTTAGTTTAGAAGATTTGAGGTGTCAAAATGGATGAAAAACGATTTGGGGAAAATTCTGGGCCGAAGCTGGAAGCTCGTTAGAAGCAGCCCCAGGTCGTTCGAACGAACTCGTTCGAACGAGCTTCTAACGAACTTCTAACGAGTTGACTAGTCGTTGCTAATGAATAGGGATTTCGTTCGATATCTCGTTCGAACGAGATATCGTTAGAAGGGACAGTTCGTTCGAACGAACTGGGATCTCGTTCGAACAACCTCGTTCGAACGAGACTTCTAACGAGCTGACAGTCCAAACTCGTTCGAAAACTCGTTCGAACGAGACTTCTAACGAGTTGACAGTTTGGTCCTTTTTGGACTGTTTTGATTTTTGGAGAACCGTAAACTTGTTCGAGGATGTAGATAGCATTTCTTTGATGATATAGTGATAGAATTGGGACATTTGGGTAGTTATGAGGAGGAATTTACCTACGAGAGTTGTAATACATGTACGGTTTGGGTTGAGACGTGAGTGGTTACTATGACGTGAGAAACTATAGCGCGTATGATTATAAATCAGATTAGTATAAATTGTGATAATTATAGTTAGTGCGAGAATGCGATACGTACTACGATTAAAATACGGTATTACTAAGATGTGTGTTTACTTAGTATATGGATTGTGTGTATGACATACCTACCATACTTGCTATCATGGGAGGTTTGCGTTCGCTTAGGACCCTCTAATCCTTGTGTGCCTACGGGGGGGGGGGGGGGGGGATATAGACTGGTACTTCGATGAACATAGGTCATAGAAAGACTTATTGTGATATTAATAAGTCCGCTGATCATGGGAGCGTAGGTATGTGCGTGACCCATGTGATGGTGACTGTGTTCGCCTCCATTATTTGTGATGTTGTTATCGGTAAACTATTCCTGAGAGATTCGGAATATGTAATCCTTATGTACGTGATGTACCGGGATGGATAGCAGAGTATGTGTGCACCACAGCTTAGTTCGCGGGGTGCTTGTATTGTATATTTATGATATGAATAATATACATTAAATTAATTGGAATCCTCATGTTAATGTTGTAAAAATATTACGGTATTGCTTCGAGATATATAATGAGTTAACTGATAGTTATATCAATGGCATATTTAGTAACTGAGTTTACGTTAAACCTCTATTTAATTACGAGCGTTGTTATGTTAAATGGAACCGAGTAATATGGGTAGAACCTTTGGCAGTCTAGCTAGTTATGTTGTCAGTTAGCTAGTAGTATGGGTCGATATAGATGGGTACTTACGTTAGGAGTGCACAGTTAGACGAGAGGTGAGAATATCATGCGAGTGTACGTCCTAACATGTACTTTGCATTTAATGTTTTAAATGTTTTTAAAGCACTTGCAGGTTTTTAAAATATAACTCCACATTCGGGCTCTGACCCGTTTGCTTTTCAAACCTCTTTTTCTTTGTAAAACCATTTTAGGTGCCCAGCCACAAGGACACCAAGCATAGGTTACTCATTCAGGTGACGAGCTGTAGCTGCTTGTGGAAGCTACAGGGATTTGCATGTAGACGCTTCTATCTTTTGGATTCCAGAGTCACCATCTATCAGTTGTAGGGCATGTTGCCCATTTCTTTAGAGACATCTTTTATATTTCAGTTTTCAGACTTTAGCATGTTTTATTTCAGTTTCGGTTATTCATTTCAGTTATGCGATTGTAGTGAGGAGTTTTCCTCCAGACTTTATTTACTCTATTGTGATGGTTATTCGTTTTACTTCAGTATGGTGAATGGTGTTATTTATTTCTTCATTACACTTGTTGCATGTTAATCAGACTTAAATTAAAATTTGGCAACTTGCTTTTTAAATACTAGGTGGTTAGAAATAATAAAATGTTTTCGACAGTGATGTTATTAACTGAGCCAACTTGGCATTTTGAATTAATTTTATAAAGGAGTAGCTACCCGGTATTTAATTAGTCGGGGTGTCACATGTGGTATCAGAGCATCAGGTTCTAGTGTCCTTTAGGATCTGTACGGCTATTATGTTTCCGCTACGTTTTCTTTGATATAGAGCCCTATATTTTTGGACTATTGTACTCTTATTGTGTATGCTTCATTCTTCAGCTTTATTAAGTTTATAACCGTGAACTTATAAAATTTGTTCTTATTTCAGATGCCTCCACGACGTGCACGACGAGTTCCCAGGAATGCAATGCCCGAACCCCAGCCCGCTCCATTTCAGGGCATGTTGAACGCCGCTGAGGTTGCAGCTATAGTAGCTCAAGCGGTGAATGCCGCCATTGCCGTTGTTCAGCAGGCACCACCTCAGGCGCCAGTTGCCGCGCCAGCACAGGTTAATGCATTCCCGTCTGCTTGGGAGCGTATACGAGACGCTTTTCAGAAAGCGCATCCGCCAGAGTTTGCAGGTAGCTCAGATGTGGTAGTCTCGAGCCAATGGAGGAAGGACATACAGAGGCATCTGAGGATGCATGAGTGCACTGATGTTCAGAAACAGGTGCTAGCTACTTTCAAGCTAGTGGGATCTGCACTACAATGGTGGGAGTCTGTTACCACCGCGGAGGAGAGGGATACCCTCACGATTCAGGAGTTCTGGGTGCGGTTCGACCGCAAGTACTTTCCGTCCGCAGTTCATACAGAGATGAGGAGGAAGCTGATGAGTTTGAAGCAGGAGGGCAAGACAGTGGCCGAGTATGAGGCCGAGTTCACTAACCTATTGATTATCGTTCCAGACGAGATTCCAACAGAGAAGAAAAAGATAGAGAAGTTCACCGACGGGTTGAATTGGAGGATCCGTCAGCATCCGCTAGGGAACCTATCGTTGGCCACGTATTCTGATGTGTTTAACGCTGCATTATTGCACTGCCAGGACCACCGTTTTCATATGGCCGAGGGCAAGCGGTCGGGGGAGTCTAGCCATCAGGGCAGGACTGGAGGACATGGTGCCAGCGGGGCACAAACCGGTTAGGGGCAGAGACAGAATGAGCAGGGTACCCAGCAGGGGGATAATAAGAGGTTCTGATCAGGGAACTACAGGCAGGGTCAGGGAGGTTTCCGTCAGGGTCATCAGGGCCCAAACGGCCATCAGGGCCAGTAGGGGCAGAATGGGCAGCAGTTCCATCAGGGCCAGCAGGGCCAAGGGAGGAACGGTAACGGCCACCAGGGCCGGGGACAGCAGGGGCAGAGGGGAGGGAACTTCCCAGGGAAGTGCTTTACTTGTGGCAAGACTGGCCATAAGAAGCAGGATTGTCCTGATAGGGGCAGGGCCCCACAGCAGCAGCAGCAGGGTGCTCGCCAGGAGCCACAAAGACCTATGTTTCCCGCCGCTCTTCCCGCACCGCCACAGATGGCAGCATTGCCACCCATTCCAGCAGTCCCAGTTCAGCAGGGGCAGCTACAGTATGGACGTGTCTACAACGTTCACCAGGCTGCAGTTCCACAGGCACCACCCACGATCGAGGGTACGTTTCCTATCCATGGCACTATGGGTCGGGTGTTATTTGATACGGGTGCTACACACTGTTTTATAGCTACACACTTCGCGAAAGCTTTAGGATTATTAGCTACGGCAGAGAGCACAGTGACGTGTGTCGACTCACCATTAGGGAGTGGGTCACTTATTTTCTTTATATGCCGGGGAGTGGGGGTAGAGGTTGGTGGTTTGGTATTACCTGCGGACATGTTAGTGTTAGACATGCATGTTCACGATGTGATCATCGGTATGGATTGGCTCGTAGCATATAGGGCCATGATTGATTGCTTCAGTGGGAGCATTGTTTTTTCCATTCCGGGACAAGAGATGTTTATAGTGGCAATGCCTCACCCAGAGGGAGGATCGACCACTCATCTGTATTACATAGAGGAGGATACCTCTAAGGAGGTTGTTATTCCTTTAGATTCGATCCCGGTTGTCAAGGAGTATTCAGATGTGTTTCAGGAGATACCAGGCTTACCACCCAGTCGAGAGATAGATTTCGTTATTGATTTGCTACCGGGTACGAGACCTATAGCACGTGCACCATACCGTATGGCTCCAGCTGAGATGCGAGAGTTACGGGATCAGATAGAGCAGCTGTTAGGGAAGGGCTTTATTCGCAGGAGTACCTCACCTTGGGGCGCTCCAATTTTATTTGTGAAGAAGAGGGATGTTTCACTGAGATTGTGTGTGGACTACCGAGAGTTGAATAAGGTCACGATACGGAATAAGTATCCGTTGCCTCGAATCGATGACTTATTCGACCAGTTGAGAGGAGCTTGTTTCTTCTCGAAGATTGACTTGTGGTCAGGATACCATCAGTTGCGTATCAGGGAGGAGGATGTCTCGAAGACCGCGTTCTTGTCGAGATATGGTTCTTACAAGTTTCGGGTTATGCCTTTCGGCTTGACCAACGCTCCAGCAGTGTTTATGGACTTGATGAACAGGGTGTTCAGGGATTTCCTAGATCAGTTTGTCATTGTCTTCATTGATGATATTCTGGTTTACTCTCAGACAGAGGAGGAACACGCCGAGCATTTGAGGCAGGTTTTGCAGACACTTCGTCAGAACGAGTTGTATGCCAAATACGAGAAGTGCGGGTTTTGGCTGAAGGAAGTCCAATTTTTGGGGCATATCATTTTCGACCAGGGAATATCTGTTGATCCGGGAAAGGTGTTAGCGGTGAGGGAGTGGGGACAGCCCACGACACCGACTGAGATTCGTAGTTTCTTGGGTTTAGCAGGATACTACAGGAGGTTTATTAGGGGTTTCTCGGAGATAGCAGGTCCTTTGACACATCTTACTCGTAAGGGTGTGCCATACATTTGGAGTGATGCCTGTCAGTTAGCATTCGATGAGTTGAAGGACAAATTGACCTCAGCACCTGTGTTAGCATTGCCGAGACTGGGAGTTGAGTATTTGGTTTACACTGATGCGTCTTTGCAAGGGCTTGGAGGTGTATTGCAGCAGGAGAGACAGGCCATAGCTTATGCTTCCCGTAAGCTTAAGCCTCATGAGAAAAATTACCCCACACATGATTTGGAGTTGGCGGCAGTGGTATTTGCCTTACGGATTTGGAGGCACTACCTTTTGGGGGAGAAGTTTCAGCTGTTCACGGACCACAAGTCACTACAGTATCTGTTCACGCAGAAGGAACTGAATATGCGGCAGCGTAGGTGGCTTGAATTTGTGAAGGACTACCAGTTCGACATCCAGTACCACCCGGGTAAGGCTAACGTGGTAGCAGACGTGTTGAGCCGTAGGCCAGCAGATGAGGTGGCAGAGGTGTGGAAAGCTAAGTGGAAGGAATTGGGACAACAGGATGCAGTGGCCCGATCTTTCATGTCTGTGATGACCGTTACACCGCAGATTGTCACAAAGGTAGTACGGGCATAGGCTAATGACTTGTTCTGTCAGGAGCAGATAGTTCGATTGCTAGCAGAGGGAGCCGAGTCCTATACCGTTAGCTCAGACGGGGGATTGCGCTTCAATGGGAGATTGGTAGTTCCGGAAGGGGATGAGTTGCGGCAGATGTGATGGCAGAGTCGCATGGCTCACGGTTCGCGGTACATCTTGGAGGGGACAAAATGTACCAAGACATGAGACGACAGTATTGGTGGAGCGGTATGAAGAGAGATATCGCTGAGTTTGTCTCGAAATGCGCCACTTGTCAGCTTATAAAAGTGGATCATCAGAGACCAGCAGGATTGCTACAGCCGTTGGAGGTTCCGGTGTGGATGTGGGAGAGCATATCCATGGATTTTATCACGGGGTTGCCTACGTCGCAGAGGGGTCACGACTCCGTTTGGGTAATTGTGGACAGGTTGTCCAAGGTCGCTCACTTCTTACCCGTAAGGACTGACTACACTACGGGACAGTATGCCCAGCTCTTCATTTCAGAGATTGTGAGACTTCACGGTGTGCCCCTAAATATCGTGTCTGACAGAGACAAGATATTTGTTTCGAGGTTTTGGGAGAGTTTCCAAGAGGCAATGGGCAAGGAATTGCGGTTGAGTACGGCTTATCATCCGCAGACCGATGGGCAGACAGAGCGCACCAATCAGATGTTGGAGGACATGCTACGCATGTGCATTATTGACTTCGGGGGTGGATGGGAGCAGTACCTTCCACTGGTGGAGTTTGCTTACAACAACTCCTATCAGTTCACGATTGGCATGGCTCCGTTTGAGGCATTGTACGGTAGGCCTTGTCGTTTCCAAGCATGTTGGCTAGAAGTGGGGGACAACAAACTACTTGGGCCGGAAGTGATTCAGGATACTTCGGCAAGGATTGAGTTGATTCGGAGTCGCATTCGGGTAGCTCAAGACAGGCAGAAGAGTTATGCTGATGCGAAGAGGTTTTTCAGGGAGTTCCAAGTGGGGGACCAGGTTTTGCTCAGGGTTTCTCTGATGAAGGGGATTATGCGATTCGGGAAAAAGGGGAAGTTGGCACCGAGGTATGTGGGGCCGTTTCCTATTATTGAGCGGATCGGACCCGTTGCGTATAGACTTGGACTACCGGAGCACTTGCATCGGATTCACGACGTGTTCCATATTTCCTCGCTGAGGAAATACCTTAGAGATAATTTGGCTCATTCTCACATTGCCGTGGAGGACATCGATCTCCAGCCGGATAACTCCTACGAGGAGGGGCCAATTGCTATTTTGGACCGAAGCGAGAGGAAACTGCGGTCAAAGATAGTCCCGTTAGTGCGTGTACAGTGGCGACATCACAATGTCGAGGAGTCCACATGGGAGCGCGAGGATGAGATGCGCGAACGTTATCCAGAGCTATTTTTAGCAGGTACTTTCGAGTTTCGAATTTCGGGACGAAATTCAGTTATTAGGGGGGAAGTATGTAATACCCCGTACTTTTGTCTATATTTATTTTTGGGATTAATTAATTAAATGCGTATTAATTGGAAATTAATCCGGGTTATAAATACTAATGAGATGCGAATTGGTATTTGATTATGTGCATATATGATTATGTATGTATTTGGTATTATAAAATTTGTCGTGAGATTTATATACGGCATTTTAGAAATTTTGTTGAGACGCGTGGGACCGCCGCGTCATGGTATAATATTTTGTTAATAAAAGTGAATTTAAAATCTATAATCCGTATGGTCGTTTTGAGTGCGCCAACGCGTCCGGAAGGGTCGAGATAGTCAGAACACTAGCCGGGGGTATAGTTTGGGTCCCGGGGTATTTTTAGGCCATACCGGTAACTTAAAGGGTATTTTGGTAATTTTACATTTTTAGGAATTAAAAGTGACGAAAATTGGGTAATTAAATCTGATGTGGATATTGACCCACTAAGCCCATAACCAACCCATATTAACCCTTTAAGCTACGGAGGCTAACATTAGGTTTACAATCTTTCCCAAATCAAAACCCTAGCCACCTTAAGCCACCATTGGAGAAGAGCTTGGAGAGAGAGGAATTTCTGCAGAAAACTTCATCTAATCTACACCAAACTCAGAGACAACCAAGGCAAGTGACTTTATTCCATTTAATTTCTGAGAATGTCTTTTCCATGTTAGAAAATTCGGATTTATAGTTTGTTCTTGATAAAATATGAAAACCCATGTAGTCTAGATCATAAAACTTGAGGAATTTGAGAAGGATTGCATGTAGAATAGTTTGGAGACAATTAATATGATGTTAATACATGTTTGGGTGAAAGAAAAACGAATTAAATTCTGGGATTTGATGATGATATGTAGTTAGGGTTCATGTTCTTGAAATATTTGGAAAGTGTAGAAAGTGGAAAATTTAATTGATGTTAGGATGGATTGATCCCTTAAAAACATGTTAGGATGTGACTATATATGTTTAGTATTGATGATAGACCTTTAAACGATTGATTGGGACTTAGTTTAGAAGATTTGAGGTGTCAAAATGGATGAAAAACGATTTGGGGAAAATTCTGGGCCGAAGCTGGAAGCTCGTTAGAAGCAGCCCCAGGTCGTTCGAACGAACTCGTTCGAACGAGCTTCTAACGAGTTGACTAGTCGTTGCTAATGAATAGGGATTTCGTTCGATATCTCGTTCGAACGAGATATCGTTAGAAGGGACAGTTCGTTCGAACGAACTGGGATCTCGTTCGAACAACCTCGTTCGAACGAGACTTCTAACGAGCTGACAGTCCAAACTCGTTCGAAAACTCGTTCGAACGAGACTTCTAACGAGTTGACAGTTTGGTCCTTTTTGGACTGTTTTGATTTTTGGAGAACCGTAAACTTGTTCGAGGATGTAGATAGCATTTCTTTGATGATATAGTGATAGAATTGGGACATTTGGGTAGTTATGAGGAGGAATTTACCTACGAGAGTTGTAATACATGTACGGTTTGGGTTGAGACGTGAGTGGTTACTATGACGTGAGAAACTATAGCGCGTATGATTATAAATCAGATTAGTATAAATTGTGATAATTATAGTTAGTGCGAGAATGCGATACGTACTACGATTAAAATACGGTATTACTAAGATGTGTGTTTACTTAGTATATGGATTGTGTGTATGACATACCTACCATACTTGCTATCATGGGAGGTTTGCGTTCGCTTAGGACCCTCTAATCCTTGTGTGCCTACGGGGGGGGGGGGGGGGGATATAGACTGGTACTTCGATGAACATAGGTCATAGAAAGACTTTTTATGATATTAATAAGTCCGCTGATCATGGGAGCGTAGGTATGTGCGTGACCCATGTGATGGTGACTGTGTTCGCCTCCATTATTTGTGATGTTGTTATCGGTAAACTATTCCTGAGAGATTCGGAATATGTAATCCTTATGTACGTGATGTACCGGGATGGATAGCAGAGTATGTGTGCACCACAGCTTAGTTCGCGGGGTGCTTGTATTGTATATTTATGATATGAATAATATACATTAAATTAATTGGAATCCTCATGTTAATGTTGTAAAAATATTACGGTATTGCTTCGAGATATATAATGAGTTAACTGATAGTTATATCAATGGCATATTTAGTAACTGAGTTTACGTTAAACCTCTATTTAATTACGAGCGTTGTTATGTTAAATGGAACCGAGTAATATGGGTAGAACCTTTGGCAGTCTAGCTAGTTATGTTGTCAGTTAGCTAGTAGTATGGGTCGATATAGATGGGTACTTACGTTAGGAGTGCACAGTTAGACGAGAGGTGAGAATATCATGCGAGTGTACGTCCTAACATGTACTTTGCATTTAATGTTTTAAATGTTTTTAAAGCACTTGCAGGTTTTTAAAATATAACTCCACATTCGGGCTCTGACCCGTTTGCTTTTCAAACCTCTTTTTCTTTGTAAAACCATTTTAGGTGCCCAGCCACAAGGACACCAAGCATAGGTTACTCATTCAGGTGACGAGCTGTAGCTGCTTGTGGAAGCTACAGGGATTTGCATGTAGACACTTCTATCTTTTGGATTCCAGAGTCACCATCTATCAGTTGTAGGGCATGTTGCCCATTTCTTTAGAGACATCTTTTATATTTCAGTTTTCAGACTTTAGCATGTTTTATTTCAGTTTCGGTTATTCATTTCAGTTATGGGATTGTAGTGAGGAGTTTTCCTCCAGACTTTATTTACTCTATTGTGATGGTTATTCGTTTTACTTCAGTATGGTGAATGGTGTTATTTATTTCTTCATTACACTTGTTGCATGTTAATCAGACTTAAATTAAAATTTGGCAACTTGCTTTTTAAATACTAGGTGGTTAGAAATAATAAAATGTTTTCGACAGTGATGTTATTAACTGAGCCAACTTGGCATTTTGAATTAATTTTATAAAGGAGTAGCTACCCGGTATTTAATTAGTCGGGGTGTCACAACTTTCTGATATTGTTAATTCATCTTTTAACTTGGGAGAGAAAATACCTGACGACCGTGTTGTAAAGAAAATTTTAAGGTCCCTACCCGATAGATTTATTCCTAAAGTGACCGTTTTAAATTCTTTACCCACTTTAGCTCTACGAAATTAGAAGAGCTTGTAGGTGATTTACAAACCTATGAACTGGATATGTTTCCCTCTAAAATTGAAAAGAAAATTGAAAAGGGTGTTGCTTTAAAAGCCCGAAAAGAGGTCAAACAAGTAGTAGAGAGCGATAGTGATAGTGACTCGGAAGACATGGCTTTGTTTGCTCGTAAATTTAGAAAATTTCTTTAATTTAACAAAGATAAATTTAAAAATGATTTTAAGAAATTTGATACTTCTAAACATGATAAAAGCGAGAAGATTTCTAAAGCCGAGAAAATCCCTAAACCTAGTAATGAACATTTAGATAGGGACGAGTCTGATAAGTGTTTTGGTTGTGAAGGTTATGGCCATAGGGCTTATGAGTGCCCCACTAAACTAAGGAAAGATGGTAAGCGACCTATTTCATATAATGCAACCCTTAGTGATAGTGATAAGGAAGAAAATCCCGATTCCCCCACTAAGAAAAATTTTGTGGCTTTTATGGCTACTCATGTGAGTGATAATGAGAACTCATCGATTGATGACACGATAGCACATGCCACTTCCAAGGTCATTGTTCATGATTCCCTTGTTTTTAATGATAGTGAGAGTGGAGAAGAAAGAGAGAGTGAAAATGAAGAAGAGGTTGATGTGAGTGAACTTAAAAATGCTTTTCATGAATTATATAAAGAATCTATTAATTTTAAAAGAACTAATTTGAAGTTAGAAGCTTGTTTAAGAAAGAGTGTCAATGTCGTTGATGATAGTGCCTTAATAGAAGACCTTAGGACACATGTGAGGACTCTTCAAGAGAAGCTTGATTATGTAGAAGGCGAAAGAGATAGCCTTAGGGGTTTAATGGAATCCTTGAAAAAGGAGCTTCTTGCTTTTGAAGAGCGAAATGTTTTACTAGAATCTAACATTGTAGAATTGGAAAATAAATTAAAAGATTCTAGTAATGTCAAATTTGATTTGGAATGTCGTTCAGAAAAACTAGATAAAATGTTAAGAACGGTCCAAATTAAAAATGACACTTGTGGTTTAGGCTTCAATACTTGTAATGAATTTACTCCTTATGCCCAAACCAGTGTTTTAGGAGAATCGTCTAGGAAAGATTTTAGAGATCACTCCTTAAGAAAATCTTTTCGACATGTTCTTACTTGTACGCATTGTGGTTGAAAAGGTCATCTTAGGAAATTTTGTTTAGATCTTAAACGAATTCCTAGAAAATCCCATAGTAAAGTAACCACGGTAATTAACGTTCCAACACCCCAAGATAGTCATTCTTCATTAATTTGGGTTAGGAAATCCGACTTGGTTGCCTTACAAAATAGGGATTTTGATTCTCATTTACTTACACATGCTTCCTCCCTTGCTAAATCTAAAGGATGAATGTGTTAGTGTTTGCATACTTTAGCGTTTATACTTTATGCTATATTCACATGCTAAATGTATGCTTGTTTAGTCATTTTCTAGTCATTGCCTTAGTTCCTATCCCATGCTAGAAATTATGACTTGTTTATCTTTTTGTATTATATTTTGTTTGAATTAACTGAAAAATATAAAAAGATTTTTGTTTATCATTTGTGTTTTATTTATTTAATTTAAGCTTAATGAAAAATACAAATGATTTTTGTTTAGTCTTTTGAGTCTATATCTTTTTCTTTGGTTAAAAATGTTAAAAACTCAAAATGATTTTGTTTTGTGTGTATTTTAGTTTGACACACTTTATGTGGCATATACTTGTGTTTGAATCCCTCCTTTAACGCTCCCATGTGGCTAGAACTTTTGTTTTAGATTTTCAATCCTTAAAATGTTCTTTACCATGCTTTATATGGAGTAGTTGGATTTTGTGTTGTTTAAATGGATTCTATTTTTATATGCCTCTATTCACACATGCACGAGCTCTTTTAAAATCTTAATGTCACATGTTATATTTGAGCTTTTTGAGGTGTTCTCCTACCAATCTAGTCATCTACAAATCTTTGACCTAGGAGGACTAGTGCATGTCAAAATCCGTTGCATGTGAGATTTGTGTAAAAAATGAAAACATGATAAAAATAAATGTGCACGGGGAAGGGCTCCGAAAGGATGAATTAAATCCTTTGCGATAGTAAGCCACCGTTTATTGGATCTAAAAAAAAATACATGATCCAAAGGCCTAAAAACAGAATATTTGGCATTAAAAAGAAAACAATTGCCAAGGCCTATGTTTGTTTGATATATTCATTCACAAACAAAAGAATATATATGCTCATTGAGGGAGAATTGGATGGTATATCAACGGTTTGCACAATGTCCGTTTATCCTAGTTGTCTTTAATGTCATGACTCTATTTGGTTTGTAGAATCATCATCATGCTAGGCTTGTATGCATTGTGTATGTTTGTTCATTGAGTTCAATCTATATTGTCACATGAGGTTATATTTAACTGTGATGAAGTTTGCAATCAAATGAGAACTCCGTGAACGTTTCTTAAGTGTTTGGGTCTAAATTTAATTGTTGCTAGTTCACACCCCTACACTTCCATTTCCATATGACACATTTTTGCCATACGAGTGTGCAAACTTATTGTATTTTGTGTCATGTGTGTGTTTATATCTATCTATATATGCAAGTACTTATTGGTATATTTAAAGTATATATATATATATATGATATTTGTTTGTCTTTGCCTCTTTTATTGCCCATATGCTTTCATGTCTTATCACTTTAAGCTTGTTTATTAGTTCTTTATCCTTTGCCTATTCCTGAACAAAAAGGGGGAGAATGATGCTAGGGGGAGAAATGGTATCTTATCCTATTATAATCGTATCTTAGTTTGGGGGAGATTTATCTTAGGGGGAGACGTCTTTCTAAGTAGGGCATGTGTTTGATAAAGGGGAGAATTAATTTAGGGGGAGTAATTAATTAATTGCATTTAATTCTTTGATATTCCCTATGCATTTGATGAGTTTGCTTAAGTGTGCAGGAATTATTCTAAAGCGGCATCTTTCAATGGCAAAGAGTTTGATCCTTGGGTTGAGTCAAGTTTGGGTGGGTTATGTTTTGAGTCTAGTGAGCTTGACGGCCCTTTAGGATTTTTGTTTGGTTTTTGTCCCGGAATAACCAAAGGGGGAGATTTTTAAGGACACAAATTTCCAATTGAGTCCATATGTAGTTTTGGCTCAATTCCGGACAAAAACATTTATTCATTGGATAGTATCTTATTGTAATATTCTCAAGCCTATGAAGTGTTTGTTGAAGACGTAGCGG
Source organism: Sambucus nigra (assembly GCA_949130495.1). Lineage (NCBI taxonomy): Eukaryota > Viridiplantae > Streptophyta > Magnoliopsida > Dipsacales > Adoxaceae > Sambucus > Sambucus nigra. The sequence continues at coordinate 600,579,231 of OX422214.1, read as the reverse complement.
CAAAGAAAATAAAGCTTCATCCAAATGCCGGTTTGCGTGCCTCGTTTCTACGTCATCAACTAATGGTTTTATGCTCCCAAGGTATGATTGCAATTATGTTTATATAGGAGCTTGGAACAAAGTTTGTTGGGTGTTAGGATTAAAATAAACTGCGTTTTGTTTTAAGAAAGAAATTATATAAAACTTTAAAAATAAGACCATAAAGTTTTCTGGGCCAAAATCGAATTTTACTATCTTTCTGGTCGTTCTTTAGATATGTCGTTCGAACGAGTTTTTTCGTTCGAACCAGATGTCGTTCGAACGAACCTGCCAACGAGTTCCCACTGTCGTTAGAAATGTCGTTCGAACGAGATTGTTGTTCTAACGAGATTTCCAACGAGCTTCTAACGAGTCCATACTGGAGCGTCGTTAGAAGTCTCGTTCGAACGAGACTTCGTTCGAACGAAATATCGTTCGAACGAACTGTCAGGCGGGAACAGTTTTTGGCAGTTTTTCACCCACTTCCCCACTTGGTTTTTAACCAACTTTTTCAGACTTAATAATGTGCGGGAATGACATTTTCCAAATTAACTTTTCCATTCCATTTCTATCTCTTAGAGAGAGTTTGAGAGCAAATTTGTTTTAGGAAAATGTTCATGTTTTGAGTGAGATTTTTAGAGAAATATTTTCATCACTCTAGTGTTTACACCCAATTGAGTTTATTCCAAGTTCTATATACTTATCAATTGCGTGGAGTTTTGGCACCGGTTTATCTCTCCCGAATTCAAGAAGAGAAGTTTTGGTTTGCTTCTACATCCATCAAAGAAGAAGACATTTTGTTGTGATTCTACCCACTTGGAGAAAGGCTCCTTGCTAGGGTGACGGTGACCATATAAAGCCCCATCGGTGGATTCCGAGATCGAGGTGGAGTTCCGAGGTTGCCCGCTAGGAAGAGGTGTCTAAGAGAAGAAGCGTCGAGTCTTGAGAGAGATCGAGTCAGTCGTTGTAAGTCTATCTGTCTTGTAATTGTAATTCCATATCTAGTGGACTTGCGGCTAGGGCCATCCGAGGTTTTTTCCCGTCTTGGGTTTTTCCTCGTACATCTCGGCGTAGTTTGGTATTGTTTATTTTATCTTGCTTCATAATTTAGAACGCATGCTTAAGGATTAATACAAGATAAAATCCGGTTTAATTATCACACTAATATAATTTGGACTTTAATTATATTTTGGGTAAAATTGGTTTAGTTCAAGTCACTTGCTTTAATTAGGTTTGGCCTAACTTGAAATATGAACAATCATTATTTAGGCAAATTCTAGGACTTGGACTTGAATTGTTGATTTTGTTTTATTAAATTAAAACTTGTTGTTATTTTTTAATTTTTGTTGAACCACCATCACTTGTATTCAACGCTTCCGCATCTTCGTATTTGTTTCACATATTTTTAAAAAGGAAATTACTAGTTTGATTTTAATTGAGAAGAATTTTAAAATCCGGGGATTACTTTGCGCTTACAGATGTAAATTCCGTACAGATCAAACCGGACGATAGCATTGTTGAGATACGAGGGGATCCCACAAATGTTCACAAGGCGGTTGAACTGATCGCAACTCAACTGAGGAAATATTCACAAGGCGGTGGAATTGTGCAGTAGAAAAGTCATTACTTCCCTCAAATTCATTTTAGGGAAATAATCGGCGACATCAAAAATTGTCCTGTCACGATTTCTCTCCCATATTCCAGATTTGTCCCATTTTCATCAACGCCGCGGAGGTAATTTTTCTGTTTCGACTTTTAGATTTTTGTGTGGAGGTCGTAGATTAGGACAGCTGCATATATATGCACTGCTGCATATATATGAATATTACTGCATATATGCAATCTTTATATATATGAAGCAATATGCATATATATGCAGATGCATATATATGCAGATTGCATATATATGCATATAGTCTTTCTCTTATTTGGTTCCAATCTTAATTTTGTAGCAGAGCCCTAATGAATGGATGAATGCGTGTCGAAGTTTTATATTTGGTGTCCGCTTACTGGTTTCGTGGCTTTCTCTAAGATTTTGGTGGTTTTGTGGCTTTTCAAACTTAGGCTTATATTGACTTTTTTGTCTTCGATATAAAACAAATTTGATCTCTTTTTTCCTAGATTGAGCAGGTCTGATAGTTTAATTATAAAGGTGTTTTAATGGCCTAACTAACTCGGGCTGGGTACAATGGTTCCTGAAGCAAGTATGGCAGAACCTAAGAGTACAATGTTTCCTGAAAATGTAGTGGTATACAATACAAAGGTAGTTTCTTATTAGTTTGGCAATAATCTAATAATTAATGAAATTTTTGGTTTTAGAAATTTTCTTATATATTGTTGAATTCGAAGCTTATGTTCCGTGGGTTAGATTTTCATAAATCAAACTTCATTATAAGGTTTCAAAGCCCAATTTTCAAGCTTTCTTACAGTTTATGTTGACATTTTTTCAATTAATATTCATTTGCCATATTATAGCGATGAGTTACAACATGATTGGGGATTATTTATCGGATGACTTCAATTATATGTCCTTAAGCCAGGTTGTGTGTATAATTTTAGTAAGTTCCATGACGTTATTTGCTGACACACAGTAAAAGTATCACGACTATTAGCGAAAATGCATTGTTATTTTATGTTTTGTGATTTTTGTGTGTGATTTGATTGTGATTTTGTCTCAGATTTGGAGCCCAAATCTTGATCAAATTTGATTTTAGAGGCTGACTCTCGGTCAAATCAAGTATACTCTCTCTCTCTCTCTCTCTCTCTCTTAATTTTGAGGTGTGATCTTCATCTCTTACTTTTGATTTATACATGTAAGATATGAGTTCTTCTCTTACTTTCGAGGAACGCACACATGTGCCCCCTGCCCTATCCCCTCCCCCCTTCCCCATGCACACACGCACATATACATGTCAGATCTGAGCTCTTCTCTTACTTTCGAGGAACGCACACACGTACCCCTTCCCTGTCCCCTCCCCCTTCCACACTCATACATGCACACACGCGCACATAAACACACACACACGCACACACGCGCACATAAACACACACACACGCACACATGCGCCCTCTGCCCGTCCCCTCCCCCCTTCCCCACTCACACATGCGCACACGCACACACACACGCACACACGCGCACTGCATAGATGCATATGCATACACACGCACACGCACACACACGTCCCCATGCCCCGTCCCCTCCCCCCTTCCCCACTCACGCACACGCGCACACACAAACATGCACACGCGCCCCAGCCCGTCCCCTCCCCCCTTTCCCACTCACATGCGCACACAAACACGCACATGTGATTGTATATTTACTTATGTGACCGTATCTTTGTTTGAGAAACTGATTAATTATGTTTATTGTTTGTCATCGTACATGAAAAATCAAGAGGGAGAGAGTGATAATGGCCAGAGGTGGGAAGAAGGATGGGAAGACAGCGGTAGTAGCACCTAATCCAGAAGCACCATGGCACAAACATTTTGAGGAAGTCCCACATATTCTCCTTTCCCTTCCTTCTAGCTCCCATCTCCGAATTTGGGATTTTGTTTTTAATTTTTTGGATTTGTTCCCCTTAAATAGGGTGGATAGTCCAATAAACAAAGGAGATTATGTCCAATTTTTTTTAAAAATTGACACTTTGTTTTTTTGAGATACAGTTAATTTGATTGGTGAATATTGTATATTTCATTTTGTTTGAAGAATTTAGACAATTTGGATGTTGCACTATTTGTTATTTGTTAAGCAGGGTGAATAGTTTTATAAATAAAGGAGATTGTGCCCATTTTTTTAAAAATTTGACACTTTGTTTTTTGAGACAATGTGAATTCGATGGATGAATTTTGTATATTTCGTATTATATGTAAATTTATTTGATGAATCTAGACTATTTGAATGTTATTGGACTATTTGACATTGTTTTAAAATTACACTTCAAAATTTTTGCGTTTCGCAATTACGTATTTTGAAAAATTGTCGTCGTTTCGCAATTACGTACTTTGAATAATTTCGTCGTGCCTTCAGGCACCGGCATACGCTAGTATATATATATATATATATATATGTGAGATGTGAAAGCATATATACATACATGGACCAAGATAAAGAATGAAATGTGAGATAAATTCTCGATCATCCGGGAGTATAAAATCCGGAATAAAATATCGGATATACCAAGGTTCTAAAAAACGCGGGGCGTGATGGAGGCGTGGAGGGCAAGCCTTAAGCCTTACAAGCCTAGGCGGGCCTTATGCGTAAAAAGGCATGAAAAAGCGTTTAGGCCTTTTAAATATATTTTAATATTTTTTAACCACAACAAGGCTATTAAAATACTAAAATTGTATATATCATAAAACTATGTTTGAATATTTGCAAATTAAAATACTATTTGAATATTTTGGATGAGATAATGGTCCGGTTTGGTAAAAAATCTTTAAAAGGCGATATCGTTTCACTAAAGTATTATATTTTTAGAGAAAAAGTGCGTCTTAAGGGTTTTACCAAGCATAAGGCGTCAAAAACTTAAGGCGGGGCGTTTTTCCAAAGCCTCAAGCCTAGGCATGCCTAGGCGGAGCCTAGGCGAGTTTTTTAAAACAGTGGGATATACGTATATCAAATGAGAATATTATATACGAGATAAATAACACTAAAATGTGAATAGTGCAGTAACTAGTGAAAGTTATTCATAATGAATGGATATATGATAAGCAAGAAATTATAAGGTATAAGCTCAGAATAAAGCTTAGAATAATGTATGCGAGACATGAGATAATATTTGGGTATTTAGAAGCTCGGTGAGATGCTAGTTAGACTGAGTAGCGTAACTAGGATGTTTAAAATACATGCGATAGGTGTGCACTGTTAGACGAGAGGTGAGGGGTAATCATATGTGAGTGTGACACCAATTTAAATATGAAGAATATCATATTTTTAATATTAAAGTATTTTAAACACTTGCTAGTTTTTTTTATAACTCGAGCTCTGAGCCGTACCTATTTTTCCCTTTTCTCCTTCTTTGTTATAATCTTTAGGTGTCCAGACACAAGGACGCCTGGATGATTATTTCTTTCGAGTCAAATGTTGCCGCAGTTGTGGATGTGGGCAGGATATTGTATAGACGCTTCCATCATTGAGATCTAGATAGGATGTATTGTAATTTATATTGGTGTCTGTTGCCCAACTGATGTCATTTGTTTTAATTCCGATATTTCTATATATGCACATTTAATATGGTTGTATAATGTTTTACCGAGAGTTATCAGTTATTTATTTAATCATTTCAATTGTCATATTAATTATATGGATGGATTTTAAAACGATTAGGTTAAAAAATTAGAAAGTTTAAAATTTGACAACAGGCCTAATAGGTTATTAGTAATTAATTGGTTTTCGACAGTGATGCTGAGAATGAAACACATGAGACTCATGTTTTAATTTCATATAAGACTGATCGCCCGGTATTTTATTAGGCGGGGTGTCACAGTTTGGGGTTCGGTTCTAGAAAACTCTTTGCATTTGCTTGTTTCTTCTTATTTTACTTTGAATTTCTTTCTCAACTTTGAATGCTCATACTTTCTTCATCGTAGCTCAAAATTGGACGTCGTTTCTTCCATTATTCCTATGACTTCAATCTCTTCAACTTTCTAGTTAGCTCTGCTTCTGGACTAAGAGTTCAAAATTACTAAAACTCCCTTTGATCTCCTTTCTTTCGATTCTTTCACTGTTTCGATTTCTCTCTCACACTAACTTGCATGAAATACCTGTAAAACAGATGAGAGATACACAAAACACAAAATAATCGCTAAGGAGGGTTAGTAGCATAAATATGAGATATATCTAAGTTAATTACAATGCACGAGATCATAAAAGGATCGAAATTAAGGGGATAAATATGAAACATTTATGCCTTATCAAATCCCCCCCTAACTTAGAATGTTGCGCGTCACGAGCAATGTAAAAGAATAAGAGTATGAGTTAAGGAAATACGCAAAAAAATTATTGGGATAGAATACCTCTTTCGCGGACAAATGATTGCATTTAGCGTATGCAACAAGCCATTAAACCCCTAGGTTACCCTAACAGGACGAGTGATGTCTCGTGAGGGTTTACAGTGAATATACTCACAAAATTTAAGTTTTGACTCAAAGAAAAATCAAAATAATTAAAAATTGTACAATTTAAATTCTCCAAAAATAGTCACTATAAATTTATATATAATAGTCTCAATTTTTAGTGTGTGTGTGTGTGTGTGTGTGTGGCCAAAAATTAAACTACTAACTTCCACCGATTGATTTTTACGTTACTTTCCAAATATTTGTTTTAATTCAATTTCTCACGGATGCTCTCACAAATGAATCACTCGGAATATGACTATTTTCTCTGGGTGTGTGATGCGACTAAGAATTTGTCTAAAAAGTTCGTTTTCTATAGGCTCAAGTGCAAGCCTGTCGCGTTAGTAATAATCCGACAAGTCGGGATCGTATCCACAGGGATTAAGAATTGGCACTTTTATAGGAAAAGTTATTAAATCTTGAAATGATTCCTCCAAAGAAATATAAAGATGATTGATGATGAGAAATTGCAATTGGAATAAAATATACTCAAAGAAAGAGAACCCTAAAAAAAACTGTAGAGAAATTAGATTGAAAAGTTAGAGAAAATAGGGTAGGGTACAATCCCTCAAACCTTAACGAATTACCGTGTAGAACACTAGAATTGTAAATTAAAATTCTTGACTAAATCCAATCTTTATAAATCCTAAGCATTACATATATGAAGGATCTACCCCTCACCATATGAAATCAAAGGTAAATATAAAGTGGTGAATGGAAAATTACACTTGCAAAACGTTCTTAAACATCTCAAGTACCTAGGGCAAGAGAGATTAAAAGATTGGCATGTTCATGTAATTTCCTTCCACGATTCGGTCAATATTTAATTTACCCTCTATTTTATACATCAGTAATTTTCCTCGGAGTGAGTTCATGTACCCCAGCTCTTAAGAATTTATCTAGACATGATTTGATTAGAAGAAAAATCCATACACATAATTATAGACCTACCAAACATTGGAAATAATTTGCAATACAATTGAGATTTAACTAACATAGATACCAAGTAAGAGAATGGAATTGTTATACTTGTATTCAGCAACAAGAAAAGAATTTGAATACATAAATTTTTGTCTCTCTCTCAACCTTACAAACTAGGGTTTATGAAAACTCCTATCCAAGAAAATGAAAATTTCCTAACTTCTGAATTGCTCTCTCCAAAAATCCCCCCTAGAATGAAGTAGGGCATGGGCTTTTATAGAACCAAGTAGTACGAATTTGACAGCCAGAGTCGCTTGTTGCGCAAGATTTCACCAGCTATGCACATCAAAATCTTCACAATAAATGCCAGGATTTCGCATGACCGGACCGGTCCGGATAGCCCTCGGATCGGTCTGGTTCTTCAGCGACCGGATCATTTCATTTTTTATTCTACCGGATCGGTCCGGTCCCCACCAGATCGGTTCTGCTGCCATCGGTTTGTCATCCATCCGGGGTCTACTGGACTTGAGTCATTTCGAATTGGTCCGGATATACACCGGATCGGTCCGATTTCTTCTGGGTTGATTTTTTCCTTTTCTTCTTTGACTGGCCATAACTTTTGATCTCGAGCTCCGATTTGAGTGTCGTTTCTTCCGATATTCTTGTGAAATCAAGCACTTCAACTTCCCTTTAGGTGTCGAATTCGAATTCTGGATAGAAATTTATGCTTTTGCCCTTTGACTTTTCTTCCTTTCATCATTTCCTTTCTTTCGGTTTCTTTCTCTCTTTTCTTGCACTAAATTCCTGTAAAATCCATCAGAAATACACGAAACTAGGGGAAATTGTTAGAAACAATCAATGGCAATGATATGGAATAAAAATGATTTAATTACCTTATTCGGGATATCAAAATTACTAACTTAAGGGGCTAAATTCATAAGAATTTATGCTTGGTCAAATCTCCCTAACTTAGGACTTTGCACGTCCTGGGCAATGTAAAAGAAATTAGTTTAACGCTCAACTCTTGAAAATTCTTTTATTGGGATAGAATACCTTTTTCGCGGGCAAGCGATTGTATTTAACATATGCAACAAACCTTTAAACCCCTAGGTTACCCTATTAGGACGAGTTTTGTTTCGTGAGGGTTTGTAGTGAATACACCCACAAAATTCTTTATTGACTCAAATAAATATCAAAATACTTAAAATTGTACAATTTAAAATTTTTGAAAAATACTCACCATAAATTCATATTCAAATGTCTCAAACCATAGTATGTGTGTGTAAAGCCAAAAATTAAACCTCAAATTTCCACCGATTGAGTATTACGTTACTTTCCGAAAATTCATTTTGATTCAAATTCTTACGGATGCACTCACAAACGAATCACTCGGATTGTGGTTATTTTCACTCGGTATGAATGATATAAATAGTAAATATAATGGACACAAATTCACGCATACAAATTTGAAAATAAGGAAATATATGGTGAAAAGATCTCATCATCGGAATACATTTATTAGGAAACGGGAAACATCATCTCTTAATCACACCATTTAATCTCTCATATTATCTTTTTGTATCTTAGCTCTCCACGTGGTAATCAATTTTTCCATTCGGACTCGGTTAGGACTTTTCGGGTAAAAAAATGTAAAGGGTAAAATTGGGAATAGACAGAATGTTCAGAATTGAAAAATGTCCTTATGACGTCCATTAGTGCTTTTTCGGGCATTTGCTCATTTTTCTCTTTTCTTTTTCTTTTCTTTTTGTATTTTTTTTTAATTTTTATTTTATTATTATTTTTTTTTACGAGCATATCTATTTTTTTCTTGCCCCTTTTTGTTGCACTTTTCGAACTCAATGAATATTCCATTTTCGCAATTCCGGGCTACTTCGGTTTTTTCGGGTTACCAAACGAAAGGGAAATATTTTATTAGGCTGAAATTGGGTTGCAAAGGGATAATTTTCACAACGTTTTTATGGCTAATATTTTTGGATTAAACAAACGAGGGCCTACTTTATTGTCCAAATTGCTAATCACATTACCATATGCATCTCGAGATTAATTAAGTTTAGAGATATATTTAGCACGAATTTCGAGACAACATTTCACACATTTCCCTTAACTGGTCAAAATAAAGGATTGAGATCATCAACGACTTATTAAAACGCTGAAAAGAACTTTGAGTTAATCATAAACTCGAATTGATTTAAAAAGTCATAAAAAATTGAAAGGCTCGAAATCTCACCGGGTTTGATCAATCTCCACACTTATTCGTTAAGTCGTCAATTTTCTTTCAATTTCCATATTCGGTCCATTTTGGCTTAGTGCAATTGAGATTTAACAATTTGAGACTTTAAATAGAATAAAGGTGATATTTTTGATAAATTTAAATTCTAATTTTTATTTATTTTGAAGAAATATATATATATATATATATATATATATATATATATATATATATATATATATATATATTTTAAAATATATACATATATGCGAAGTTTTATGAATACGCACTTGTCATCCCCCCTAACTTAGTGATTTGCATTGTCCTCAATCAAATGGACGAAAGAGATAAAGAAGACAACATTAGGAGTGCGATAAATAAAACAAGCAAATATCATATTAAAACTGTATATTATAACACAACTGTGGAAGCAAAGGATGACAAACATAATTAATATAACATAAAGGGATAGGGGGCATCCTAAGGGGCGGGTGGGGGACGGGAAGTTTCGGGAGCAGTAGGATCATAAGGATTGTAATAGTAGGGAGGAAGGGGGGCCTCGGGACCCAACTGAAGACGGTACAAGTCAGCCTGCATACGCAGGACCAAACTCATGTCCCTCTCATATGAAGTCATAAACCCGTCGAAACGCGTTTCAAGAGAAAGAACGCACTCAGTCAAACCCGTACCAACCGAAACATAATCCGGATCCACCGTTTCATCATATTCTTCCTCCTTCCCTTCTTCCATCTCAACATATTCATCAGCAATGTCCTCTTACGCATCAGTCTCCTCATCACTCGAATCGCCACCGCGCCTTGCACGGATTAACTGGATTTGCCTTTCACTTCGAGTGCGGGATTCTTGTCCTAATGGCTTTGGCAAGTTGATAAGATCTTGTGGCGGTTCAATCCCAGCATCCTTGAGCAAGGATTTAATGAGACGGCCATAAGGAAGAGGGGCCCGACCCTTTTTGTCGTATGCCACAAAGAGGATATCATTGTAAAATGTGCGGGCCAAATTGATAACAGTTGCATGGTCAGACAAGTGATACATCATTGTAGCTTGACGCGGGCGCATTTCCGAATCATTGGAGGTTTGCAAAATGTTGGCACAAACAATGTGAAAAGTGAATCGTGCCTTGTCGGATAACCGACCAACATGAAAGGTCTCGGTATTCCAAACTGCTTTGGACAGAACGGGATTGAGACTAGGATAAGCAAATTGATCTGGAGTGACCAAACCTTTAGACTCGAGTTTCTGGGCCAGAATATGAAGCGAAAATGGTATCGGTGTGGAATCGACAAAAGCTTGAGATTCGAAGTCATCGGTACGGATGAGCGAACCATAAAGTTGACGAACTTCATTCTCCCATACAACTTTATATGGCTCATGGAAAAATCTGCACCAGCCTCTTGACTTGAACATGGCTGTGACAGAATTGGGCAGCTGATCCCAAAGCACTTGACGCTCAATGTAGATTTTTCGGGTTGGACTGAAAAACCGCTGGCACCAATTTTCTTCACGGAGAGAACGGTATTCTCCATTGCCGTCGGGCAGAACCTCGATGGAATTATACTTCTGGGGAGCAGCCATGGGTATGGAAGAATTGGACAGAAAGTGAGAGAGAAGAAAATGGTGATGGAGGGGTGAAGAATTTGGGGAGATTAGGTAGGTATTTATAGGTTGGAGGGGTGGGAAATGATGGTGGGAAAGGATGGGGGAAATGATGGAGGGAAAGGGGGGTGTACAAATTTAATTTTGGGAGGGGAAGGGATTGGGGGAATGAATGTGGTGAGGATCGAAGGGTTTTTCACCTTGGGAAATTGCGCTGACTGCAGAATACCGGACCGATCCGATTTTATATACCGGACCGATCCTGTAAGCCGGATCGGTTCTTTTTATTTTGAGCCGGAATGATCCGCCTTCATCCGGATCGGTTCGTTTTTTTCTGGGTCAGACCGATCCGGTCTGCTGAAATCCCATCTTCTCCTGCTTTACTTCCATGGCCACTTTTACCCTGATTTCTCCACCTCAGTGCTTCCTTCAACTCAATTGGACCTCAAACTCAAAACTTTCATCGAACTCTGAACCACACCCGAGACATGTTGTTGATTCCCACTTCTGGTAGTGACACACAATGAGGATTTCCTAACTAGCCTCTCATCCTATGACTACTATATACAACATTCACCCCATACTCATCGGGGGTGCGACGACCTCACCTTTCTTTTTCAGTCAATCCCCATAAATGAGGTTCGACAACCAGATTGTATCGGCTTCCTTGACGATTGCTTCCACATACGGCTTGATACGATGCCCGTTGACCTTAAATGTGTTTCCCCCTTTTTCATCTTCGAGTTCAACAGCTCCATGGGGAAATACTTCTTTCACAATGAATGGACCTGACCATCGTGACCGCAATTTTCCAGGAAACAAGTGCAACCTCGAGTTGTAGAGAAGGACTTTTTGTCCCGAATGAAACTCTTTTCGTCAAATGATTCTGTCATGAGCTCGTTTCATTCGATCTTTGGATATTTTAGCACTTTCATACGCATCATTGCGTATTTCTTCCAACTCGTTCAACTAAAGTTTACGTGTTTCATCGGCTTTATCCATATTGAAGTTCACCCTTTTGATAACCCAATATGCTTTGTGTTCAATTTCAATCGAAAGATGACAAGGCTTGCCATACACAAATCGAAATGGGGACATCCCAAAGGGGTTCTTGTATGCAGTTCTATATACCTAGAGCGCATCATTCAATCTGAGAGACCAGTCTTTCCATTAGGTTCGACTGTCTTTTCCAAGATATTTTTGATTTCCCAATTGGCAAGCTCGGCTTGGCCATTCGATTGAGGGTGATAAGTTGTTCCAACTTTATGGACAACTCCATACTTTCGCATTAGCTTCTCCATAGGCCTATTGCAAAAATGGGTACCATTATCACTGATTATAGCCTTAGGCATTCCGAAACGAGAAAGTATGTTTTCTTGAATGAATTTTATCACCACCTTATTGTCATTCGTCCTCATAGCTATGGCATCTACCCATTTTGAGATGTATTCTACAGTGACGAGGATGTATAGAAAACCAAAAGAAGGTGGAAAGGGACCCATGAAGTCAATACCCCAACAATCAAACAATTCCAAGACTAGAATTGGGGTCAATGGCATCATGTCACGACGAGTAATAGCTCCCATTCTTTGGCATCTATCGCATGATTTGCAAAAAGTATTCACATCCTGGAAGATTATGGGCCAGTAGAGACAATTTTGAAGGATTTTCGTAGCAGTTTTATTTTTTGAAAAATGACCTCCACATGCTTCCGTATGACATAATCGAATTACCCCTTGGATTTCTTCATCAGGTACACATCTCCGGATGATTTGATCAGCACAATATTTAAACAAATATGGATCATCATAAAAGAACATGCGTGACCATGTAATGAACTTCCTTCTCTCTTGCGGAGTCCAATTAGAGGGAACAATTCCAGTGACAAGATAATTGACTATATCTGCAAACCAGGGGAGAGAAGAAGTAGCAAATAGATTTTCATCCGGAAAATACTCGTCTATAGGAATGGGATTAATAGGTACGTTGGACGATAGGCGTGACAAATGGTCAACAATGACGTTTTCTACTCCTTTCTTATCTTGAATCGAGAGATTAAACTCTTGTAAGAGTAGAATCCACCTGATTAGATGGGGTTTGGCAACTTTCTTGCTTAAGAGATATTTGAGAGCCGAATGATCAGTGAAACAAATGATGGGTGACCCAACAATGTAAGAGCGGAATTTGTCTAGAGCAAAAATGACTGCTAGTAACTCTTTCTCTGTAGTAGAGTAATTAAGCTGAGGGCCAGATAATGTTCTGCTAGCATAGTAAATAACATGAGCTTTCTTGTCCTTTCTTTGTCCAAGAACAGCCCCAATCGCGTAATCACTTGCATCACACATAAGCTCAAATGGGAGCGACCAGTCAGGAGCTTGCATGATAGGAGAGAAAATTAGCATGCTATTAAATTTATCAAAAGCTTCTTGACAAGCTTTATTCCATTCAAATGGAGTGTCCTTCATAAGAAGATTACTCAAGGGTCTAGCGATGGTGCTAAAGTCTTTGATAAATCTTCTATAAAATCCAGCATGGCCTAGAAAGGACCTCACATCTTTAAGCGATTTTAGCGGGGGTAACTCAGGTATTACTTCAATTTTTGCTCGATCAACTTCAATAACCTTAGATGAGATTATGTTTCCTAAAACTACACCCTCGGTAACCATAAAATGGTACCCAATTGAGGACTAAGTCTTTTTCCACACACCGGAATAGAACTCTTTCAAGATTAGCTAAACATTGGTCGAAAGATGGACCAAAAATGCTGAAATCGTTCATGACCACCTCAAGACCTTTTTCAATCATGTCGCTAAAGAGACTTAGCATGCACCTTCGAAAAGTTGCTGGTGCATTACATAACCCAAATGGCATACGTTGATAGGCAAATGTACCAAACGGACATGTAAAAGTTGTCTTTTCTTGATCAATTACATCCACTTCAATCTGATTATAGCCAGAATACCCATCTAGGAAACAATAGTAAGGATGGCTCGACACTCGTTCAATCACTTGATCAATGAACGGTAAGGGAAAATGGTCTTTTCTGGTTCCGGCATTGTGCTTTCTGTAGTCAATGCGTACACGCCACCCGGTGGTGGTGCGTTGAGGTATTAGTTCTCCCTTGGCATTTTCAACCACGGTCATACCCGATTTTTTTTGGAACGACCTGAATTGGGCTCACCCATTTACTATCAGAAATGGGATAGATAATCCCAGCATCTATTAACTTGATGATTTCCGCTCTTACTGCATCTTTCATGGTTGGGTTTAATCGCCTTTGCATCTCTCGCGAGGGCTTCACCTCTTCCTCAAGATGGATTTTATGGGTACAAATCAATGGACTTATACCTTTCAAATCTGATATAGTCCAACCAAAAGCACTTCTATGCTTCCGTAACACATCCAACAACATGCCCTCTTGCTCTTTTTTTAAACTGGAAGAAACAACAACAGGAAATGTATCATTGTCTCCCAGAAAAGCATATTTGGCATGCGAGGGTAGTTTCTTCAACTCAAGACTAGGAAATCTATTTTCAGAGGGAATCATGGTTGTCTCCCACGGAGGTAATTCTTCAAACCTAGAAATCCAGTCAACATCTCTTAATTTCTCAAAACTCACTTCTTCTAGTAACCAAGTTTCCAACTCTTCCACCTCATGCTCAAACTCCGTATAAAGACTCTTTTTCTCACCACTTTGCACTAAACACACTTCCAATGCATCTCCTCCCATGATCTTCTCGATGTGATCATCTATCACTTCTTCAATAAGATCCACCTCAAGAATTTCATCCTCATCACTCATTTGGTTAGCGACATTAAAAATATTTGTCTCGAGAGTCATGTTTCCAAAAGTGAGTTGCATTTGGCCATTGCGTGTATTGATCAAAGCATTAGCAGTGGCTAAAAATGGACGGCCCAATATTGGAACATGATTTCTCTCATGGGGAGTAGGCTCAGTGTCCCAAATGACGAAATCAACAGGGAAGTAGAACGTATCCACTTAAACTATCACGTCCTCCATAACCCCATGAGGCACTTTCACTGTTCAATCAACTAACTGTAGAGTGATTCAGGTAGATTTTAAATCACCTAAATCAAGCTACTTATAGATGGAGTATGGAAGGATGTTGACACTCGCACCTAAATCAAGCAATGCTTTTTCCACTCTTTTTTCTCATATGACACACGAAATTGTGGGTGCACCAGGATCCTTGAATTTTGGTGGTAGATCATTGAGAAGGACCGAGCTCACATTTTGTGCCAAGAAAACATTCTTCTTCACCTTGAGCCATCGTTTGACAGTCAAAAGATCTTTGATGACCTTGGCATATACTGGAATTTGTTGAATATCATCAAGAAACGGCAAGTTCAATTTTAATTGCTTCAAAACATCCAACACTTCAGTACGCGACGCCCCTTTTTTGGGTGGAGCTAAGCGTTGAGGAAATGGAGCAGCAGTTGGTAGTTTGACTTCAATTTTAAGTTCAACTCCTTCATCTTGGTCTTCTGTATCCAATGGAGTCTCAGCAGACTCGGAAGTTTTAGATTCCTTGGGAATTTCGGTTTCAACTCTCTCATCTTTGTCTTTAGATTCCTCGGGAAGTTTTGGTGCTAGATCAATTACGCGACCACTATGAAGAGTAGTAACAGCTTGACATTGTTCTGGCAAATCCGATGATGTGGAGCTAACCGTGGGTTGTCCTTGAAAAGGAGATTTTTGGCCTTGAGCTGGGAATTTACCCTTCTCCTGAGTATTTATTGCAGATTGCAACCTAGAAATGCTAGTATGAATTTCAGTGAACATTCGATCATATTTAGCATTGCTCTCTTTTTTAGATTGGATGAATTGATTCAGATTATCTTCAAGAGATCGCCTAGGTGGAGAAACATACGGACCAGGAGGTGGTACCTGCATAGGAGGATGCATCTGAGGAGCCACTTGCTGAAATTGAGGGGGTGGTAGTGTCACATGTGGGTTAGGAGCCATCCCCCCCTGTGGTTGTCCATAGTTGAAACCAGGGTGATTCCTCCATGATTGATTGTATGCATTCCCTTGTTGTCCATTATAATTTCCGTGAAACCCCATATTGCCTCAACTTGTTCAGTGTACATTGCCTTGTATGTAGGGATGGTAGGACATCCTTTGGTTGAATGACCAGCAGCACAAATGGCACACACTTTCTCCTTCCCGGCTTGCACGGGTCCAGCTACTTCTCTCAATCGCACTTCAAGCATGTCTCTGAAATTCTTTTCCAATTGGTCAAATTTTCGATCTAACAAAGTGTCCTTGTCCAAGTGATAGATACCAGACGCAACAGGCACATTGAACACTTGTCGATTTCTATTTTGACTATTGGGATCAGAAATATCCCATGCTTGGGTAGTCTCTGCTACATATTTCAGATAAGCCTCCGCATCGCTTGAGTCTAACTCCCTAAAAGGTCTTTCGCACATGGTTTGAACAAGTTGCTTAGATGCTAAAGTAAGGCCTTGATGAAAAAATGAAATCAAATGATGTTTTTCGAATCCATGGTGTGGGCAAGCACTAACTAACTCCTGAAATATCTCCCAAAACTTGTCGAAGGCCTCATTCTTATTTTGTCGAAAAGCTTGTATTTGTGCCTTGACAGAGTTGGTTTTGTGTTGAGGAAATTTTTTGGATAGAAACTTGGTTTGTATATCCCTCCACGATAATACGGAATTCAGGGGTAGCGACCATAACCAAGTTTTAGCTTTATCCTTTAAGGAAAAAGGGAAAATCTTTAATCGGATAACATCTTGTGGGCAAGCTTGGTCACCAAACGTCTCACATGCTTCCTCGAACTCTCTAATATGGAGATATGGTTTTTTCGAATCCATCCCGTGAAATGTGGGAAGAATTTAAATCATACCATTTCGAAAGTGGAACTGACCGGCATTATATGGGAGTAAAATGCAACCAGGGGTAACAGTTCTCTCTAGAAATAAAAGATCTTTCATGGGAAGATATGGTATCTCTTCCTCTCCAGCACCAATACCAACACTACCGTGCACCGACATATTACTACCGAAAGATTCAGAATTCACACTTAGTGTTTGACTAGATGAGTGACTTGTAATTCAATTGTTAGGCGAAGGAGGAGGAACCCAAAAATGAAGAAAGTCAGTGGTATGAGAATTTTCAGAATTTGCTTCGGCAATAGGATTTTTGTGAACTTGGGTAGAAGATGAATTCTTCATATAAGCGCATAAGAGATGAGATGTAAAAAGAATATAATTTTTTTTTTGAAATCACTTGTAGATTAAAATCACTTTCCTAAATTATACCAATTGATGATCCCCGACAACGGCGCTAAAAACTTGACGCGACTATCATAGAAATCTTAGATCTACACTATTGCATGTTATATATTACTAGATCTTCATATTTGTTTCTCATTTTAAGAAAATATTTGTTGATTTAGATCTGTAAATGTTTTATGTTTTTTGTTCTTGTAAAACTAAACCTTGACCTAGTTGGATTCTCACTTGGAGATTTTCAATCTCGAAAATATTTTCAAAAACTGAGATTGATTAAGATCTTGACCGATTTTGAAGCAAGATATCCGTGTATTCTGGGATAGATTAAAAGGTCAAAAGGTTTCAAGTTTTGTAAGAAAAAAAGAAAAGAAAATCACAGCATATAGTCTTTATATGTAATTTTCTAGGACTGTCTGTACAAACTAAGTGTGTGTGAGTTCATGCATGTGGATAGAAATCACATCACAAACACTTGACACACTACCACACTGAAAGTGTTGGGTATAAGATCAAAGATTATTGAGTCGACGCAAAGAAAGCTAAAGCAAAGTGGAAGTTATCAAACTGGAAGAACATCATCAACAATCAGATCTACAAAGAAGTTAGAAGGACACCAAGTGGGGTATATTCCTAAACTTAGAATAGGCTGAGTTGTGTGCATGTATGTTGTATTGTTTGTAACTGCTATTTGTTTTTAGTGGATTTTTAATTTCGTGACTTAGAAGTCACCGTGGATGTTTCCTCTATTGGGAGAGGTTTTACCACGTTAAAAATAGCGTGTTCTGATTATCTTCATCTCCTCATCTCATTCTATAGTGTGCTGATATTTTGAAAGTATCTTAGTTTTAAAACTAATTACAAAGTCTTGGTTATTCTCGTACATAAGTTTTTATAAACACATCTTGTTGTTTATCATTTTTATTTTCAATAGAAAAGGGTTTCTTCAACAAACAACTCGGAGTTGCTTATACAGTTTAATCATTGTATTAAACGGCATTAGTAACATTTTTTTCACACGAGCCCCGTGCTCCATAAACCAATTCTCCCAGTTCTCAACATACAGTACAACGTGGATAAAGTAGCACGAAAAGAAGTTAGGTACAACCGACAAAGGATATTCTAGAGGATTTGACAAGCGAAATCTTTCAGACAACCACATGAATAACATCATAGGGCTACCCCTTAAAAAGTCAGAACGACCTTCTCTCCAGTTATCCAGGCCATTCAGAGTCTTCGCCAATATCACCGCCATAGGATTGCGAGGGTATGACATCCATGAAGTAATGGCTGCAAGTTGTTGGTTCACTTGCACCTCCCCAGTCACCAACAATAATTTTGAAACCAGGCCCAGAACCACGGTCCCAGCATAGCTGGCATCACCTACTTCCCGCAAATGCATAGACTGTAGCACCGCCAAGAGGGAGATCATTCCTCCAGCAACTAATGACTTGGCCTCCGAAGGCGAGATATGAAGAAGCCCGGCCAATAAATCCATAGGAGAATGAGGAAATTCGAGCAAAGCCGCAGCAACACTGGGATTCACACCCAATATGGCAGAAAATTCCTCGTAGGTAGGACAAACTTCTTCCAACCCAAAGTGGAATACATGGTCTTCGGGGTACCAGAATTGTACCGCCGCTATCAGCATATTCCACTCAAAAGGTCGATTGCGCCATAAGGAGACTCGAGGCATCATAGTCGACATTATAAGAGCATATAGATTCCAAGGCTTCGAGGTAACTGACAAACTCAATGCTACCAGGGACAACCATCTTGCAAGACTAAAAGATAATGGGTAGGCAGATAAGGATGCAAAGGTGTGATGAGAACACTCCACCCTTATCCCTTTTTATACTTAAAAATCATCACAATGGACATAATCCCTGCAGAAATCGGAGGGAATCCTACACCACAAGGTACCAAGGGCTAAAGAGGGTACCAATTAAAGCCTTAAAATGATGGGACTGGACTAAACTGCCGATAGGCAGGTCAAGGTGCTTGTCGATCGGCAACCCCCCATTTTTGGAAATTCCTTCTTTCCTCTTTTGTCAAATCAGAAAACTCAATAAAAATAAATTGATATTCTTAAAAGAATTTCAAGAATCCTGTTTTCTCCTTATAGGATTCCCCTTTAAATAAAAGCTTTCCTTCGAAATTCCAAAAATATTCCTATTTTACGATCTCAGTAGCAAAGTAAAAAGCGCATGTGCATGCATTCATTCATCATTAATAAAAGATAATAATAAAGAAACTCCCATTGCATTGCATATATTTGTGTTTAGTGTTACATCAATTTTGCAGGAAATAAGGAAAGAAAAGCCAAAAACAATGGGACTCAACCCGAACCCACATTTCATTCCCTCTCTCTCTCTCAAGAGCTTCCACCCCCTCGACGTACTCTCTTCCCCCTATGGCGAGACGACGCACCACCACTACCCGAACCCGAGTCCTCTCCGGACGAAGCAGACGACACCAGGAAAGAAGGAACGGGAACCATGTCCCAAATATGGGGAGTCACCAAAGATATCCAATCTCTAATCTCTCTGAGCCAAGTGGTCGACACCCGGACTTGCTACAAGGAAAGACAAAATCTGTATCAAAATAGGAATGACCAAAATAGAAAAGAAAGGGAGGAACATAAAGGTATACCGCAGGTCGAAGGACCTCATCTATCAAACCCAACTCCTCCGGATCCATTGCGTGAGGACAATGCAGCATAGGCACCATCCCTCCATCAGCCCGTCGGATGTTGTACGAAAGGGGTATGCAACCGTACAAAAGGGACCTCCGAGGTTGCCACCATCGCAGATACCGATGGACCACCACCACTGTGGGAAGACCCCACTACCCGACTCGAACCTGTCAGAGGGAAGGGCAGTGCATCATATATGCTGGGCGCCATCAACCAGCTCGTCATAAAATCCATATAGTCATACGGCGCGACCATATCAGTGTACAGCAAGTAGGACTCGCTAATCATCCCCGCGATCCTCTCATCCTCCAACATCAATCGCTCCTGCCTCATAGACGTAGGAGGCTACGCGGGTGGCGTCACCACCTCCTCCTCGGCAATCTGACGAACTACCCTCTCCCCAAGATACCAGGAATGGCCGAACTCATGCGCCAACAAATGTCTCATCCGTGCGTTCACCCCAGTCACCCCCGCATCCTGAATGGCTTTCCCCCATTGATAAAAGGTCACCTGAAAATCTCCAAGCAAGCACAAATCAATAAAAGATCAAAAGTTGCAAGAACTAATAATGAAATGGAAAGAGTCTTACCCTACCACTGGTCAAGTCATTCAAGACCTGACGCACCGCCTCCAGGGAGAGAGATCCCTTCGATTGCCGATTGGCCTTACGCCATCGATACAAGCGATAGAAGTCCCCAACAGTGTCGTCCTTCAAAGCGATCAGCGGGGTATTGTACCCAATCACCTCATAGAACCACGTCTAAATTCACAAGCAAAAAAGAGACGCATAAGGAAAAATGCGAATGCATGAAAATAAATGCACAAACTGAAGAATACCTCAAGAAGGTACGTGGCCCCAGTAAAGGTCTGCCGACAGCACCGGCTAAATGCATCCAGAGAAAAGTAAAGGGTCGCCAAGGTCATACTTCTCCAATCATAGAAAAGGATGTTCGAAAACATCCTCAAGTACGGTAAAAACCACAAATGAACAACGTCGTCGCTCGACGCCACCATGAAACCTCCCAACACTAGCAAAATGAATAACCGGGCCATCTTTTTTACTTGCAACCCGTCCTCCACATCAATCACCCTGCTCAGCAAAACATCCTTCAGCGAGGACAGATGGATGGAATCCACGGAGACTATCCTCCCCACATCACCAAGTGCCGCACGCACTGCCTCCGGTCTCACCCGTAAAGAGCGATCCACCTCTATATGCTCTCCATCCCAATCCAGCCCCAGCAGCTGCTGCACATCTATGGGAGTTACCATCATCTCCCCAAATCCAAAATGAAAGGTGTGGGTAGTGTCCCACCACCTCTATCCCAAGGCGCACAAGACCGCTGTCAAACGAAGCGTCTCATCCAGCACCGATGCCAACCGCCCAAAACCTGCTGATGATACCATCCAACGCACCACAGCTGGGAGATTCTCCCAGACATCCTTAAGCCCCGTCGTCCCATAGGCACGCATGTTCTTCAAAGAGATATCAGACTGGCAAAAAGAAAAGCCTCATAAAAAATCAAATAAGAAAAACCACCAAAAAGAGAAGAATGCCAAAGGTCGGGTTAATTACATAACCACCGGGGATCACTCTCGAAGAGCGATGACGCGATGGCTCCCGCGGAAAAGTCCGCTCATCCGTGACAGGCTCAAACGGGTCAAAGGAATTCTCATTCCCCAAAGTAATAGGCACCCTAGCCCTCCACTCCATATTCGCCCAATCATCAACGGTCAACCACTCCCGGTGGACTGCAGTGCTCACAAAGGCGGCCATTTCTTGAAGATCGGAACGCTAAAACAATTTGCAGAAGAATCGCAGAGGGAGAGAAAGCAAAAGAAGCTGTGAAAAAATGAGGAGATTTGCCCCCTTTATATAGGAGGCCAAGTGCCATGCCGATCGACATCACCCCCCACCTTACCGATCGGCACTGACCCCTTGCCTTCACGAGGTAGCCCAAAAGTCCATGCCACTGCCGAATGGCACCCTTCATACTATGCCGACCGGCACCCCTCCTAAAATTTCGTATAAAAATTCCCAGAAAATACTAGAAAACCTTGAAAAATTCCCAAAAATCCCGAGAGGGATTTAGAGCCGTTCTACAAAAAAAAGTTTACATTTCCTCAAGCGGAACCCCTCTTCCCCAGCGGAATCCTCACAAGCTAAGTGAAAACTCCTCCAGACAAAGCTTCCGAAAATCCCTAAGGATCACCTGATCACTTCCCCAGCGGAATTCTCTTATAGCACCCAAAATAGTTTGTTCCCCCCCTGGGAGGTCTCCTAAAAAGCTTCCCCAGCTATCAGCTCCCCAGCTCAGATAAAAATCACAAAGCTCTTTCCCCAACAAAACCGAAATCTAATCCTCAACCACTCTTGGGTCAGAATTGGTCCCGGTCTTGGCTCGTCACCTGAGTTAGGTCAGAATTGACCTCGGTCCTCGGTCGTCACCACTCTTGGGTCAGAATTGACCCCGGTCTTGGATCGTCACCTAAGTTGGGTCAGAATTGACCTCGGTCCTTGATCGTCAACACTCTTGGGTAAGAATTGGCCCCGGTCTTAGATCATCACCTGATTTAGGTCAAAATTGACCTCGGTCCTTGGTCGTCACCACTCTTGGGTCAGAATTGGCCCCGGTCTTGGATCGTCACCTAAGTTGGGTCAGAATTGACCTCGATCCTCAGTCGTCACCACTCTTGGGTCATAATTGGCCCCGGTCTTGTATCGTCACCTGAGTTAGGTCAGAATTGACCTCGTTCCTCGATCATCACCACTCTTGAGTCAAAATTGGCTCCGGTCTTGGATCCTCACCTGATTTAGGTCGGAATTGACCTCAGTCCTCGGTTGTCACCACTCTTGGGTCAAAATTGGCCCCGATCTTGGATCGTCACCTAAGTTAGGTCAGAATTGACCTCGATCGTCACCACTCTTAGGTCAGAATTGGCCCCGGTCTTGGATCGTCACCTAAGTTAGGTCAGAATTGACCTCGATCCTTAGTCGTCACCACTCTTGGGTCAGAATTGGACCCATTCTTGGATCCTTACCTGAGTTAGGTCAGAATTGACCTCGGTCCTCGGTCGTCACCACTCTTGGGTCAGAATTGGCCCCGACCTTGGATCGTCACCTGAGTTAGGTCAGAATTGACCTCGGTCGTCACCACTCTTGGGTCAGAATTGGCCCCGGTCTTGGATCGTCACCTAAGTTAGGTCAGAATTGACCTCGGTCCTCGGTCGTCACCACTCTTGGGTCAAAATTGGCCCCGATCTGGGATCGTCACCTAAGTTAGGTCAGAATTGACCTCGGTCCTCGATCGTCACCACTCTTTAGGTCAAAATTGAGCTCGCTAAACCTTTACCCTAAGCCCGTAGATTCGGATTTGATCCACATAATTTATCATCCCCAACACACTCCTTATGTCCTCAGAATCAACCTCAACCCTCTAAATCGGTCATACTCCCTCAAAAGCATCATATGGTGTCTATTCGACGGTAATCATTTGTTCCAAACTCACCCATCGAGGGGCTCTGTAGACACCCCATTCTATTACCCCCTGACTCTCCTTAGGTCCCTAATACCTCCCTTCATAACTGTAAACCCATGTCACGCCCCGAGTACTGACCTGAAATCCATCGGGCACTCCCCGACTCAGTTTGACATAAAAGTCAAACTCTTCGTTTTGACCAAGACTGAATGAATCTTCGAAAGGCACTAAATACCCTTTCCAACGGTCTATCCCGTATGCGATTTTGACATACCATGAGAACGAACGGTCCGTTTGCATCCGAAACCTAACCTAGAGGCCATCGGGCGCTCCCGGGCTCTATTTGACCTATGTCAACACTTCAGCTCGATCGAGGTGGAATGAATCTTCAAAGGGACATAAATACCCTTTCCAACGGTCCACCCCATGCGCAATTCCAACTTTCCATGCGGACGAACGATCCGTTTGACTCTCAGAGGCCATCGAGCGCTTCTTAGGACCGATTGACGAAAGTCAACTCTCCAAACCGGGTCAAACTCTTTGGAATGTCTAAGTACATATCCTAACCTTTCCAACGGTATGCCCTGTGCGCGATTCGGGTTTACCATGCGGACGAACGATCCGTTTGCGTCCGAATGATTCCCCCTCTAATGGACCGACAAACGCTTCCGAGCTATATTTGACCCAAGTTCAACTCCCGAACCCGGGAGAGGTACCAAGGACTTTTTAAGGACTCTAAATTAACTTTCCAACGGTGTGCCCCGTGCGCGATTCTGACCAACGGTTTTCCCTCGACGACCGATTTTCCAAAAAAGCCTGAAACACACTACCAAACGGCAGGTTCCAGAACCTGCCTGCCGATAGGAAGGAAGGGCTCTACGTCGATCGGCACTCACCTAGGACTAGAAAGGTAGGCCTTCACCTCATTTTCAAGGGAGCCCAGATCTGATAAAAAATCCCTCTCAACGAATCCCAGAAACCTCTCTAGAAGGCAGTGTGATTTCAACTTCCAAATCCCCTTTTCACTTCCACTTTTCATCATTCCTTTCATCAAACTTGGTGAATTAGCCACTCTCCATTATCATCCAAAGTGCAAGGGCTTCTCCCCAACATTCAAGATCAAGCTCAAGATCTTCAAGAATGTCCAACTTTCTCAAACTCTCTCTTTAAATTCCTTTGAATTCTCAATAACTTGTTTTCTTAATTATCACTTTTATTATCTCATTTCACACATCCTAATATACCTTTTACTTAGTATTATTGCACATCTTTTATTTTCATAAAACCCAAAAAACAAGAAAAAGAGGGTTTTGCTCATAAATTCAAATAAGGGATTCTCATATTTTCCTCACACTTTTCTCACAACTAAAACACTTTTTTTCTACACACACACACACACTCTCACAAATAAGAGATTCCCCATTTTGGATTTATAGGATAAACCTCACCCCTCGTTTGACATGCGAACTACGTGGACTTTGATGCCTTTATAGGCTACGTAGGCGTCTCGGGGTAAAACCCGAGACTCGAGTCATTTTTCTCACTTTTTCTCTCATTTTATATCTTCTCTAAATCCATTTTTCTTATATTTTACATATACTTATTCTTAGTGATGCATTACCCCATTTGCGTTATCGTTCCCATATAACAATCAACGTAGCGATAATCGCGTAAATCTCATTTTTTTTAATATTACTCTTATATCTTCCTACGGACGACTCGCTTTATCTTTTCCATTATACAAGTCGAGGATTCCTACCTCTATTCTATATATACACACATACACACATATCACGGGAGGAAACATAAAGGAAAATAGCAAATATTCATGAGAGACCGAAATGGCGGAATGGGTGCCTAACACCTTCCCATTTCGTAACTAAGCCTCCGAACCCTTCTCGAATCATCTTGGTTTCGTATGCACCAGTATGTCTTTGGATGCCACTCTTCGGGGTGGCTTCCCCTTTTTCTTTTGTCTATTTTGAGTAAAATAGACTGGCGACTCTGAATCTCTCTACATTTTCACACCACAAACAACGCCGGCCGAAGCGCTCCCAAGAGGGACGCGCGGGACCCGAAGGATCCTTTCATCCACACGCCCGCCCGCAAGGATCAGGATCGAGGATGGACACGGTAACTAAGGGCTAGGGGTGATTGATATGCCCAAAGTGTACCTTCCAGTTGAGGAGGCACCAACCTCGGCCAGCATGATGACCGAGGTAATAATGACTCAAGACTGATGATCGATAATCTCATCCAGCTTAAGGTCGACCACGACCGATGTTACTAGTCACCCCTCAATTAGGAAACAACCGAGGTTTGCATTATCCCGGGGGTTCAATAATCCATTAGGTCGTCCACAACCGACATCATATCTACCTCATACATCAACTTCGACTGGGCATCAGTCGAGGCCAGTAAGGATTCATGGGTTCAATCACCCTCCAACCTCATCATTGGCCCTAACCGACATTGTAAACGCCATGTGAGAATCAACAGCCCTACAGGCTCAACATCAATTGTTAGGAAAATATCGGCCCTGGCCAATATTCCACATATCTAACCTCGATTGGCATCCTAGCTAAGGTCATCATATAATTCCCAGCCAAGGCAAGGGTCATACCTCACCAACCTTGTACTCCACCAGGCCGAGGTTGGTACTAAGCAAAGACATCCGAGCTTCTACGCGTACATGTATGGATTGAAGCACATGGATAAATCTGTTATAACTGAATCATTCCCTCCATATGAGGGAATATTGAGGTCATCATTACTTAGTTGAAGATCATCTAGGTGTCATCCTTTCACTAGCTGGATCTCCATGCACATGCTCATTGTATGCTTGGGGGGTACATTACACCCCCCAAACACTATATATAGAGGTCATCCTCTACCTTGCAAAGTGATCTGAAATGACAACCCTAGCTAAAACTCTGTCAAATTACACAGTAGAGAGAGAAAGCTTGAGAGATTGTATCCATGGCCATTATTGCCTTATTTTAGTGACGTTACTCACTCACTTCCACAGTGGACGTAGGCCTAATTGGCTGAACCACATATATATTGGTGTTCATCATCTTCTCCTCATCTCAATCTCTTACATTTAGTATACCCTTGTGCTGCCATTGTTATCACTGGTTTGAGCTTGTAAACACCTTGACGGGTGGTGCTATTTCTAGCATCATCAGGGTGTGTGGAATATTCTTCCCATTTATTGTTTAGTTTCATTGATTCGATCACATGTTATTTCCAAGTGTTTTTTTAAGAAACTTTAAAAAATTTCCAAAAAAATTGAAAAATTTTGAAAACACGAAAATATTTTTTTTCAAAATAAATAAAAATTGGAATCTAAAGGCTTAAAAATTGTCACAATTTTTTTAAAGTCTCAAATTTGTAAAAATCAAGAGCACAAAGCCGAAATTGAAAGAAAATTGACGACTTAACGAATAAGTGTGGAGATTAACAAACCCGGTGGGATTTCGAGCCTATCACTTTTTGCGAGTTTTTAAATCAATCCGAGTTAATGGTTAATTCAAAGTTCTTTTTAGCATTTAAAAAAAAGTCATTAAAGATCTCAAGTCCTTAATTTTGATCGGTTATGGGAAACGTGTGAGATGTTGTCTCAAAAAGCACACTAAAATATCTCTAGACAAAAATTCATCTCGATATGCATGTGGTAATATGGTTAGTAATTCGGATAAATGAAGTTAGGCCATCGTTTGTTTACCCAAAAATATTATCCATAAAAAGTCATAAAAAATGATCCCTTTGCTAACCATTTTGAGCCAAATAAGTTTTTCCCTTTCGCTTGATAACCCGAAAAACCCCAATTGGTCCGTAATTATGAAAAATGAAAATCCAAAAAGTAAGTCTGAAAAGTGCATAAAAAGGGGCAAGAGAAAAAAATAGTAGAAAAATGCTCAACTAAAATAGGAAGAAAAGTAAAGTGTGAAAAATAGAAAAAAATATATAAAAAGAAAAGAAAAATGAGAAAACGCCCGAAAAAGCACTAATGGAGATCCTAAGTAAATTTTCCAATTTCGAATTTTCCAACCATTCCCATTTTACCCAAACATACCCTAAACTCAAGAAAGTCCTAACCGAGTCCGAATTTCTAAATTGCCTATCGCGTGAAGAGCTAAGGCACAAAAGATTATATAAGAGCTTAAATGGTGTGAATTAGAGGCGATGTTTCCATTTCCTTGTAACCGTACTCCGATGATGAGATCTTTTCACTATAAATTTTCGTCTTTTAATTTTGTGTGCGTGACTTCGTGTTTCAATACATTTACTCTTTTTATCATGCAAATCAAGAGAATATACACCTTTTCGAGTGATTCGTTTGTGAGTGTATCCGTGAGAATTGAAATCAAAACAAATTTTCGAAAAGTAACGTAATGATCAATCGGTGGAAATTTGCGGTTTAATTTTTGGCTTCGCACACACACACTTCAAATTGAGACTTGTGAATATGAATTTACGGTGACCATTTTTGGGGAACTTAAATTGTACAATTTTTATGTATTTGATTTTTCTTTGATTCAAAAATGAATTTTATGGGTAGATTCACTGCAAATCCTCACGAGATACCACTCGTCCTATTAGGGTAACCTAGGGGTTTAATGTCTTATTGCATACACTAAATGAAATCGCTTACCCGCGAAAAAGGTATTCTATCTCAATAAAGTTTTTGAAGGGTCCTTAACACATACTCTCATTCTTTTACACTTCTTGGGATGCGCAAAGTTCTAAGTTAGGGACGTTTGACTAGGCATAAATTTTTTACATTTATCCCCTTAATTTCGGTATTTTTATGATCCCATGTATTCTAAATAGCTTGAATTTGTCTCATATTTATTCTACTAACCCTTTTTGTCAAGTATTTCGTATTTTGTGTATGTCTTATGTGTTTTTACATGTATTTTATGCAAATTAGTGCGAAAGAGAACGCAAAACACTAAAAGAAAATAATAAACAGGGAGTTGAAGGGCATTTTTATAATTTTTCAGCCTTAGTCCGAAGGTGGGGCCAACTAGAAATTTGAAGAGCTTTCAATTACAAGAACACTGGAGAAAATGGCACCTCAATCGGAGCTACGGTGAAGAAGTTATGAAGTTTTCGAGATGAGAAAAGTCAAGAAGAAAATCTCTATATAAATTTTAAGGGCAATCCAGACCTTTTATTTTAATAGGATCCGAACCGTATTTAGTCACGCTCAAAGTCCGTTACAAAATTAGTCTTTCTTTCTAAGTGTGACAAATTGCCAGATACGGGATTTTTATTTTGTCCTTATCTTTTAGCCAAAAGAGTTTTATGTTTTGGGGACTCTTCTAAACGACCTCTAACCTATATATTTAGTCATTAGGACTCTTTTTATTCAGATTTTATTCATGGAAAAACTCCTAATCAAGGATGAACATGTAGGAGAAGAATTTACATATTTTTCACCTTTAATTCAAGAGCTATTCGAGTTTTTCTTCAATCTTTGGTTTCCTCTTGCATGGTTGTGTTCTTCAATATTAGTAACCTGTATTTCCAGCACTTTTATTATTATTTCTCAAGTTTAATCTCTCTTTCCACTCAATTATGAGTTCATGCAATGTGGATAACGTAGTTTTCACTAATTTCACCATGTTAGGCTAGATTTTGAAGTGTTGGGATGCATGAACCCAACCCGATGTGGTTTGCATGGGTATGAATTAGTTCTCTAAATTTAATAATTTATTAGATAGTGTTGTATGGTGATCACAACCATTGTCGGACTTTTGATCTCGTTTTCCCTAGGTAACCGGGATGCTTAAGAGTGCAACGCGCGTGTAGCTAATACGACACTGATTTACTCATCTCTTGATTATATATGGTGCGGGCTACGATCCCTCATATATGTAATGCTTGGGAGTACTAAAGACCGGTTTTGATCAATTAATTAATTTATGATTAGTTTTGTACTGGGCAACATACTAGGAGTTGGGCGATTGTGTCCCTACCTTAAATTTTCAATTAGTTTTACTTAAATTCTTTATTTTTTCCTTTTTTTGTTTCTCACCCGATCATCATCTTTTACACTTTATTTTTGAAGTAATAAATCAATTAAAATCTATCAAACATTCCCTGTGGATTCAATACCCAGACTCGCCGCTATACTCCATAAGAGTATAGTTAAAGTTTAGTTTTTTTTGTATTGTGGTTGGAAGCCGACAACAACGATTAGTGTATTTACACGGACACTCAGTTTTTCCACTCGATCACCTCACTTTCGGAGCTCGATGCCCATTAATGGTGAAAATGCAACCCCGACCCTATTTAACTAAGGGATAAGCATGAATAAAGCAATAAATAAAATATTTAACTAAATTAAACAACTAATTAAGGAATTAAACTAATTATCTAGGCATGGAAGTAAACTACAAAGCAAGAATAAACAAAAACAACCAAGTACAAAGCTTTAAGATAATGAATAGTAAATAGGGGTGGCAATTCGGGTTAGTCGTGTCATTTTCGAGTCGCAATTATTTTTAGCTGAGTATAAGTTTTCGATACTCTTAAATCTATACAAGTTAATGAGGTCATATTCGGGTCTCTTCGGGTTATTACCATAAACGGGTTATCGGGTAAAAAATTGTCAGCCCTAATAGTAAACATGCATATATATATGGACACACATCCAAGAGAAAAGAGGAGAGGGTGGCTCCCAAACAATGAAACCCAAAAAATCTATCTAAAATGAATTATATCTCTCAAAAATGAGAGGAAATGTTATATGTACAAAACCCCAAATGGAAAATTAGTAATAACAAAGATAGCAAAAAAATCTACAGGTGCAAATGCATTCGCTCGTGTGCGAATGGATTTGCATGTTGGTGCGAATGCATTCGTAAGTGTGCGAATGGATTCGCCTCTGGGAAAAAAATTTCTACTTCCTCCTAGCGAATGATTCGCAGGTGTGCGAATGGATTCGCACTTGACACTTTTGCTTTCTTTCCCCTTATTTTAATATTTTGTAATTATCTTCTCCCTAAAATGTGATAACTTCTTCATTCGGAATCGAATTCTTGCACCATTTGTGGCCACACAAAGCTTGTTAAGAGGGCTTCAACTTCCGTGAAGACATTGGGCTAGATGCCCAAATCTTGGAATAACTAAATTTCCCTTACGCGTTCGATTGTGTACTAAACTTTGCCGGAATGCATCTGAACTTCAAAATAAACATCCAAATACCTACAGAAGCTCAATTAACCCCTTAAAAGCATATATATATATATATATATATATATATGGTTGACGAGCATAAATATAGGGATTAAGATACCAATGCGCGTGTCATGCATACCGTTCACATAGGTGCATATTGATGTCCATGTCGAAATAGGTGCATGTTGTTCCAAATTTCAAATTTCATGGCTCAACCATGAAATTTATATTCATCCACAAGTTTCTTGAATAATCAATTTGGACATACCAAATTTCATAATCAATTTGGACATCTAAGGTGCATATTCATGTCCAAATAGGTGCTTGAAAGTTGAATAATGAAGCTTAATAAATTCATGGTTCAACCATGAAATTTGAACAGCATGCATAATCAATTTGAATAGCATTAACAATGAAACCACTATTTATATATGTTGAACAAACAAAATAGGTGCATATTCATGTCCAATGTACAATTGTTGATCAATCTTGATTATGCATAACTCCACACGGACACACCCTGCCGATGCATCCATGCTGCCTGTCGATGTCAGCTGCTGCCCATCGAGCTTTCCTCCTTCCCTGATTGCTGCTGCTACCGCCGGTGAGAGGTAAGATCTGACTTTTGTTTTGGTTTTGATGTGATGCTCAGTTTGATAATGCTGGTGTACTTTGTTTGTGTTATTACAGCGATGTTCATCAAAGAGTTTTTTTGCAGGTATACATATTGGATCGCATTTTATTTAGTGTATTCAATACTTTTAGTATATATGTTATATTCTTTTAAGTTAATTATTCGTTAACTGTTATTATAGACATCACCCGTAAGTGTTACACTAAATGGTATTACCTGTATCTACTGATATGGGGATAACCCTCTTTTAGTAGTATAATGTTTCGTGCCATTGCTTACGTTGTACACGCACACTCACACACGTGCCCCCTGACCATTCCCCTCCCCCTCTTCCCCACTCACACATGCACACATGCGCACACGAACACACCCACACACACAAGCACACATGCTCCCCCTTCCCATCCCCTACCCCTTCCCTACTCACACACGAACACACACAAACACGCACACACGCGCCCCTTGTACGTCCCCTCTCCCCTTTCCCACTCACACACGAGCACAAAAACACACGCACACTCTCGCACTACATATATGCATATGCCTATATGCACTGCATATATGCATACCTGCCCGTCCCCTCCCCCCTTCCCCACTCACACACGCACACACTCGCACTGCATATATGCAGGTCACATATTGGGTGTTATGTTATTAGAAATCTTCTAAACTGATGATTAATCTCCACATATGCAGGTGATGAATACATTAGCCCATGATGCCAAAGCTCTATTATGCATATATGGTTGAAGACCCATTCTTAGTCTTGGAAAAAATTTGGTATGAATTTTTTACGTTGGGTAGTACATGGTTATATTATGATGTATACATTAACAATGGACATGATCATGAGCATACACACCTTTATCTTCCATCATGACACATTTGTAATTTATAGGACCACTTATACATGTATCATTTAGAATTTATGGCCCCTCAACCCAGTTTGGACTTAATGTTGCCGTAAGTTTGTGTCACCTATGATAAGTTTTACAATTTCAAAATATTATTAAGGTAACTGAAAACAACTCCGATCGTTCTTTAGAGATCCTACTGCTCAGTACTTAATCCTCACGTTGTATTTTCTTCTTACTACTAATAAAACGCATACATTTACGTTGTTTGTTGAGGTTGGTATATGTTTCTTGGATTGACTTTGTTTTGTACAATTTTCATTAACTTTTTTTGGTTCAATGTTCTGAAATCTCTCTTATACAATAAGTTATTCGGAACTTATCATATACCTTATGAATAAGAATGAATTATAGCATGGATCAATTGTATACTAGGGATCAACTAAAATACATGGATATTGGTTTGAACTTCTGTACAGTGGGGAAGAAAGATACTCCAGAAATCCAATGGTGCCCTTTTTGTTGTGAAAATTGCAGAATCACAAGCAGGACTTTTTTCCCTTGAAAATGAGGCCAACATTTTATTGTATTGTGTGAGGATATGATTCATTTACTCTTTGCAGTGCCATAATTTTGTTTAACATAATGATTTCATTATTTTAGTGTTCTTAGAATCACCAATTTTACTATTTCAAAAACTGTTGACCTGTTCAGTTTACCATATTATTCACAGGTTTGAGAGTTCTTATCATATTCGTGGTAGTATTTGCTATCATTTTGACAACGTTCCCTCATTTAGTCACTTAAGCCCCCTCAATTGAAACTTCCTGAGCCCTCCACGATGCCATAGTTTAGGCTGATTTTTCAAATGTTAGTTGGTATTTCTGATTTTCTTTTTCAGTTAAGTTTTGCAGGTCTGGTAGATATGCGTTGTCATTATGGTTCTTGGATTGTTACAACAAGTTCTCCTAAAGCGTCATATAGTTCTAATCACACTTGTTAGTTGATATTTAGGTAGTTTCCTATGTGGCGATGTTTTTGTGAATTCAAATTGGTTCCTACTTATAACTAGGATTTTAAAAATATGGTGTTGCATATGGTTTATTGCTTACAATAGTAACCAAAGTTAGGATTGTTAAAATATGGTGGTCCTTATGGTTTATTGCTTGCAATAGTTATAAAAAAATTTATCATACTTTTCAACTCTATTTTGTAGTAGATGAGCCGAAGTTCACTGAAATCTGGAACTATTTTTCATTATTTGTCATTCATTTCAACACTATACTAACCTTATTGTTTCATGTGCGAGTTACTATGGAACATTATTCAACTAGCTATGTTAAGCATTATGAAGTTGTGCAGTTATTAATTAATATTTATTGTTACTAATTGGTGATTGAATTAGTGATTGTAATTGATTCATGTTTCGTTTTTATTTGGGATCTGACAGCAACAATTGGTGGTAGAATTCATTGAATATGTGGCAAAGTTGTACTCAGCTGCCTCTTTTGGTGATGATGTTGACGTTGTCAAGACCAATGGAGGTGAAGAAATTGATGATGAATTTCTTCCTCAAAAACCTCAGTTACAGCTACAAACTGTCGAGGTAATTTCAGAAAGCTTTTTGTGAGTAATATTAAGGGAATGAAAACTATGGCCTCTGAGATGGGATTTGAGGTAAATTTTTAGGGCCGATAGTGGGGGCTCACAATTTTGATGCATATGCATATATATGCTGCACTACATATATATGCATATATATGCAACAGCATATATATGCAATCTACATATATATGCGCTGCATATATATGCATATGCATATATATGTTGTGCAGCACTCACACACGCACACACTCAAACACGCACACACGCGCCCCCTGCCCGTCCCCTCCCCCCTTTCCCACTCACACACGCACACACGCACACACTCGCACTACATATATGCACTGCATATAAGCAGATTGCATATATGCATATGCATATATGCACTGCATATATGCAGATTGAATATATGCATATGCATATATGCAGACCTGCCCCTGGCCGTCCCCTCCCCCCTTCCCCACTCACACACGTGGACACAAACACACACACGCACACTCGTGCCCCCTGCCCCGTCCCCTCTCCCCTTCCCCACTCACACACGCATACATGCGCACACAAACACACACACACGCACACATGCTCGCCCTTCCCGTCCCGTCCCGTCCCCCATTCCCCACTCACACACGCGCACACACAATCACGCACACACGCGCCCCCTGTCCATCCCTTCCCCCCTTTCCCACTCACACGCGCACACAAACACACACACACACACTCTCACACACGCACACACACGCGCCCCCTGCCCATCCCCTCACCCCTTTCCCACTCACATGTACACGTGCACACACACAAACATGCACACACGTGGACACAAACACACACACGCACACTCGCACCCCCTGCCCCGTCCCCTCCCCCTTCCCCCACTCACACGCACACATGCTCCCCCTTCCCGTCCCCTCCCCCTTCCCCACTCACACACGCACACACACAAACACGCACACACGCGTCCCCTATCCATCACCTCCCCCTTTTCCCCTCACACGCGCACACAAACACACACATGCATACGCACACAGGCACACACTCTCACTGCATGTATGCATATGCATACATGCCCCGCCCCCTCCCCCCTTCCCACTCACACACGCACACACACACACACACGCATGCACGCACACGCACACACGTGAACACACACATGTACACACGGGCCCCCTTTCCGTCCCCTCCCCCTTCCCCACTCACACACGCGCACACACAAACAAGCAAACACGAACACACGCGCTCCCTACCCATCCCCTCACCCTTTTCCCACTCACATACACACGCACACACAGAAACATGCACACAAGCACTGCATATATGCACTCGCATATATGCATATGCAATTATTCAAATAGTTCCCTTTTCCTAATATTGTTATTTGTTTTTTTTAGACCAAATATGATGGGATCAAACTCGAAACTGCATTTTTTTTTATAAAAGAGGTAATCTAATTGGATCCGGTTGAATCAATCTCGAATTTAGACAATTTGGATGTGATTGTATATTTACTTATGTGACTGTATCTTTGTTTGAGAAACTGATTAATTATTTTTATTGTTTGTCAAATCGTACAGAAAATCGAGAGGGAGAGAGTGATCATGGCTAGAGGTGGGAAGAAGGATGGGAAGACAGCAGTAGTAGCACCTAATCTAGAAGCACCATGTCACAGACATTTTAAGGAAGTTACACATATTCTCCTTTCCCTTCCTTCTAGCTCCCATCTTTGATTTTGGAAGTTTTTTATTTTAATTTGTCAGATTTGTTGTTACCCCTTAAATAGGGTGGATAGTCCAATAAACAAAGGAGACTATGTCCATTTTTTTTAAAATTGACACTTTGTTTTTTTAGACACAGTTAATTTGATTGGTGAATATTGTATATTTTATTTTATATGTGAATTTGTTTGAATAATTTAGACAATTTGGATGTTGGACTATTTGTTATTTGTTAAGCAGGGTGAATAGTTCCATAAACAAAGGAGATTATGTCCATTTTTTTAAAAATTTGACACTTTGTTTTTTTGAGATAATGTGAATTCGATGGATGAATATTGTATATTTCGTATTATATGTGAATTTATTTGATGAATCTAGACTATTTGAATGTTATTGGATTATTTGACATTGTTTTAAAATTACACTTCAAAATTTTTGCGTTTCGCTATTACGTACTTTGAAAAATTTCATCGTGCCTTTAGGCACGGGAATACGCTAGTGTGTGTGTGTGTATATATATATATATATATATATATATATATATATATATATATATCCGAGGTTGTCTGGTTGACGAGCATAAATATCGGGATTAAGATACCCGAGGGGGCTAATAATGCATAGGTTAACGGGTGAAATATGCATTATATGCATCGTATCACGCCCCCTAACTTACACATTGATAGTCCCTAGCAATGAGCAATGAAGTATGAAGAAATAAGAGGTGTGATTAGTCACGTTTATTGTATTTAATATCCCATTAATTTGTACATTCTAGCATTCCCATGCGTGTATTTACGGGTTCTTATGCTCATTTATTTGTCAACCCATGTTTTCATCATATTATATATTGTGTGTGCCTTAACTGAGATTTTATAGGTCTCGGGAATGCAAGTTGTGAAGTTTAGTTGAATCCCGGAGAATTTCTATTTACAGTTGCAAAGTCGGGGGCATTTTAATACATTCAGCAATTGGGTTTTGATCCCGAAGTTTTCACGGAAGTTGTAGCTCTCGGGTCAAGCTTCGCGTGGCCTCTAACGGTGCATGAATTCGATTTAGAACGAAGAAGTTACGGAATTTTTTATGAAACTTGGGGAAAATAAATCCAAATCAAAGCATCCATCTTTTGAGAGTAGTGGAGAATCGATTCACTATAGTGTGAATAGATCCGATGTAAGACAATGCATCAGCTTCCCATTAGAGAATCGATTCTCTATAGTGCGAATCGATTTGGTTCTTCTGGATCTTCTTTCTCCTATTTACTAGTTTGCTATTTTGGTTTGATTACTAGTATTGATTTATATGTTATTCTGGAAACCCCTTCACATGTAGAGGATTAAACAACGAAATTATGTTGTTTTAAGAGAAGAAAATTCTGGGAAAGATAGATTAGAATCATGTTAAAGATATTTCTAGGGTTCTTGAGATTTACATGAATTTTGTCTTGTTAATCCATGGGTATTAATGGAATTTTGCATGCTTTACGTAGGTGATGTATAATATGGGTTTATACACTTAGTAGTAAAAATTTTTGGGCGATTGGGAATGCAAAATCTGAATTTGGATGAAGTTATGTGTTAGAACCCGTAACTGGTTAACTACAGATTTCGCCATACCTGTTTGATCGATCGATCGAGCCCCTGACCTTGATCGATCGACCCCTCCTGGTAGACTTAAATTTCCCTTTCAAATTGTTAAATTGTTTTGGATTGAAAGATACTCCTTAGATATCCTTAATAAATTAATTTGGGAGATGATGATGACCAGTAGGATTTATGAATGATTAAGAGACCTTTAATTTAAGGCGAAATCCATATTTTGGGGTGTATATATATAAGGGACGATGGAATTTTGTATTAAAGAGAGAGACGTGTAATATAGTTACATTGGAACATAAATGAATACCTACTGAATTTCACACTTGAGAGGATAGAGTCCATGAGTATTACGTAGTAAGTGGGAAAAATCGCTCGGATTAAAGTTAGAGACGAACTGTTATACGTAATAACTAATAATGGGAAAATCAGGATAAATGTCGTGATTATGGGTTATGGGATGAACCTAAAATGATATGATAAAAGTAGTATATTTATATGACTGTGTGTATGCATATATTATATACATGTGAAAATCATACCCACGCTACTTGCTATCCCGGAGGTTACCGCGCTGGGACAGTCTTATCTCGAATGGGCCTTCATGGGGGATATTGACTCGTACCCTAGAAGATAGGAATCCTAGGTACGGGCTATATGATAGATAGTCGGACGGTCTTAAGAGACGTGAGGTTATGTACTGACCTCTTGGACTTGGAAACTATGCTTCGCCTCAATATTGTTTGTGTATGTGTTAATACAGTTCGAGAGTGATTCCGAACTTGTATCTCCCTCAGTACGAGTGATACGGGGATTGGATAGCAGAGTATGCCTGCACCATAATTTTCATGTGGGGTGCCGTTAGAATATATATATTATACAAGTATTTAATATATATATATGAAATTCTAAAATTTGGAACTGCCTACTGTGTTATGGTAAGTAAGACATGTATAATGACTCAAATTGGAAATACTTGTTTTTGAAAAGTATAATATGATACTGGAAAACGTTATTAATAAATAAAGTTAAAAATTAGAGCTTTGTTACTAAATGAAATTTCCCTCTTCAACCATTATGTTGTTCAGTTTTAAATGTTACGAGAAACCTAAGATAAGTTAAATCATTGGGAGAATTAGTGCGATATATGATAAGATAAACCGTTGGGAAGGTTAGTGCGATAGGTGTGCACATTAGAAGAGAGGTGAGAATTTCTAAAGAGAGTGTCACACTAATATGTTGTTGCATTGACCTGTAAATAATTTAAATACTTGCTAAATGAATTTTAAATCATATACACTATCGGGCTCTGACCTTTTTCTATTTCTCTCTCTCTTGTATATATACGTATATATTACAGGTGCTCAACCATAGGGGCGTCTTGCATAGGATCCTTTGGAAGGAACGTGCTGCAGCTTAGGTGGGAGTTGCAGGCCTCTTGCTTAGACGACTTCATTTATTTGACTCCACTCCTAGCATATTCATTTAGTGGGGCATGTGTCGTCCTTTCCATTATTCAGTTGTTTATTTGGACATTATGATTCAGATATTTCTAGTATTGTCACTTTGGGATTTATTACTGTTTGGATGCTTTACTTTAAGTTTTAATGTTGGGATTTAGTTGTTGAATGTTTAAATTATTTGGATTATATGATCCAGGATTATTGTGGTGTGATTCTTTAATTTTGAATTGTTGTAAATAATTAAATCCTTGTTATTAAAATAAAATTTGGAAAGTAATGTGTAAAAATGGTTTTGACACTTAGCTTAATTAATTAGGGTGTTTAAATTGGAAAAGTTATTTTACGACAGTGATGCTAAGAATGAACCAACTGTTCACCTTGATTTTAATTTAATAAAGGAGTGATCGCCCGGTATTTAATTAGGCGGGGTGTCACACATATATTGTTTCGGTTTTTATTTAAACTATATGACTTGCTTAAGTATGTTGTTATTTTACATGTGTAGCTTAGTTTCCATGAGGAGTAGCTAGACTTATAGTTGGGGATCATGATCCCACCTTGGATGCTTGAAGTTCATATTTAGGGTTTGGTTTAAAATTGTTCTAATGGAACTTCATGTCTTGGTATTAGAGTATCCTAGTCTCTTAACTTCACTTGTCATGAAAGGGGTAGTATTTGAAGCTTTACTACAACCCCAACCCATTTATAAATAACTAATTAACCCCTAATCCTCCATCAATGAGTTTAATCTCTACATGGATGATGTTCGGACTTAATTACTTATGCTGGATTAGAATTAATTTAAATCAAGTCCTATCATCCATTTAGCGAATCTAGGGTGGGAAAATGATCCTCTCCCTTTAATATTTTGAACTCAAGCTTAACTTAGTTCGTTTCATAGTTTCTTCATTATTAACTTGTCCTTGGTTAATTTAACTCGTGTTAGCTTAGCGAAAAATTAAAATCACCTCTTCAAACAATCAAATAATCTTTTACACTTTCCTTTTGTGACGTTTAGAGAACCTCCTTTAGCATAATCTTATTCTCCTAAGAGTGTTCAATCCCTGTGGAATATGATCTCGATCTTGTCCGGTTACTACTTGTTGCAAATGATTTTCAGTTGAATCAAATACGCTATTCGGAGGCAACCAAGTACAAAATGGGATAAAAAGGATAAGGCCAGTTTTGTGGGTAAATGATTCCATTTAGCACATGAAATAAGTTGTTAAACCCTAGGTTACCCTAGTGGACGAGTCTCGTCTCGTGAGGGTTTTCAGGGTTGAAACCAATAAATATAGTATGGTTTGCTCAAAATGTACCCAAACAATTTGCGACAAACTCAACAATACGAACAAGATTTCAACATGTTATTAGCATAGCAAACGAATTCACATGAAAAGTCCATAGTTATTTACATTATAGAACAAACTTCATAGAATTGAAACCTTAAAAGTGGGAGGGGAGCGAGCACATGCATATTATGATTTGGCAAAAACTTAAATAAACCAAATAATGAACATAAAAACGTGCATATATTAATCCTCACAGGGCCTTACACTCAACAAATGAAATAACTATGAAAATTTAGGTAACACAGAGGACATGCAGGCATAAAGAGTAAATGTAAATGGAAACAAGGCCACGCACATGTCAGAAATGAAGAACGCTATATATAAAATGAAAAGTTATAATCTCAATGAAAGACACTGCTCATTAAAGGAGGAAAAATGCATTTTCACAGAATATCAAAACTATTTAAACTTTTAAATTAAATTCACCCAAAGATCACATAGTACTTGATAGGGTTGTAATGTAGGCTAGTCTCGAGTTTTGAAATAAAGGAAATATGTGCGGATTCAAAGTCTATGGGGATGAAAACTCGGGATAATGGAAATTATGGGAAATTTCAAAACTGGAAAACAAGTTCCCTAACAAGCATTGAATATAACAATCGAAAGAGTAATCAAAGATTATTGAACACTATATACATCAACTTATACAAACATTCTCTTTCCTTCTCCTTTATTCTTTTTCTAATGTTTTCTTTTCTTTTTCACTTCTCTTTTTCTTTTATTTTCACTACTTTATTTTCTTTACTTTTCTTATTCTCATATGCTTAATTGCACCCACGAGACAATAACATCATTCAGTCCCAAGTATCATTCCAAACAAAGGTAAGGAAGGTAGTATGTATGTCTTATAACTCCAATATGGAGTTGGTTATGGGATTTTAGGTTATGAAATGAAAGGCTATATTAAGGATCAAAGGGATTGACTAAGGAAATATATAAGGTGAGGTCAAGGAAAATATGGGTGATATAACAAAGATTTCCTATGATCATTTCATAAAGTTTACGTAATTCTCGAGTCAAAACAAATATTGAAAATCATGCTCAAGTAACACATTTCATAAATGAACTCAATTAATGAACGATCAATGAAAGAATAGAGACATTACCGATGAATTCAATGTTTTCAAAGAGGAAAGAAAAATGTATAACACTCACAAATGACGAAAAGTACAAAGCTCACTCGGTGTAAGTATATACAATGCAACAAAAGATTACCGAGTTATAAAAATCTTAAACCAAATCAATAAAATAAGAAGAACACATGTGCTCATGGGATAAAGTTTAATTCATTAAGTTATTCATAATATCAGTGATTTGAGGACTAAAGTCTAATAACTTCTAAAATCGAGAACATGCATCATTGAGTTGTCTATTGGATTGGGAAATTATTGAAATTTATCATTGAGAACAAGGCAAAATGCCCAACAAAAGAGAAAAAAAGAAAATATTTTTGAAAATTTTCAAATTTTTACAAAACAAGCAGGCTTAGTAACTAAAATGTGATCAAATCAATGGATAAAACAAAAATAAAATGGATAGAATATCCCAACACAACATAAAGAGAGGAAAAGAAAGATATTACCCGAAATGGAGCGATCTTCGATAAGTACGAGTCCATTGAATCTACAAAAGAAGTTAGTACGAAGCATAACGAAAAGTAATAACAAAAGGTTTAACTAATTACACTAGACTAAACTAAAAGAAATATAATTTAATGAAAGATAGAATAAAAAGCTGACTATTTACAACCTAAAATTTAAATTTCTAACCAACTATACACTAGAAGTGTAAATAATTGAGGATTCACCCAAAATAGGGTTTGTCTTTGAAAGATCAACGGTGGACCCTCCAAAGAAATCATGCCTCCCAAAAAATAAGAAATCCGTTTGAGCAACGGAAGGCATGTGTAAGGCGTAAGAAATGAACCATCACCGATTAAAATTTTAGAGGGACGATGGGGGATTCGGATAACAAGGGGTACAAGACCAAATTCATCTCGGATAAATCAACATCACCTCCCCAAAAATTTTCAATTGGAAGGGGAGGTAGGTCTAGTGCAAGTGAATATCCCATGAGATGAAGAATCTTAAAATAACATTCCCGTTCAAGAATCGGGTCAAAGTCCTCAAGACTTTCAACCGATTCTTGCGATAAATTTAACGGTTTGTGAATAGTAGGTAATAAAGGAAAGGAAGGATCATCAACCTCGCTACAATTGGGAGATTTAAAAAGAGGTTAAAATTTGAAAGTCCTAGAGCTTGGATTACTCTCAGTTATTTCTTCCTCAAAAAGGGGTGGAGGTGAAACGCAAGTTTCAACCTCAACCTGACTTTGTAAACAAATGATTTTATTGAGCATGGCGTTATTTTCATCATACCAAGCCTGAGAAATCTCAGATCGGTCATTTACTTCCTTTATCATTAACTCATAATCAAACCAACAAGAAGACATATCATCTTCTTGTGAGGTTTGCTCATAGCTAACGGATTGCCCACTTTCCAAATTATATTCCCAATGCGATGAGGGACTACTTAAAACTTCTTGAACTTCATGCTCAAGGCATTCATCTTCAAGAATTTGTAGGCATTCTCTCATTGTTTTAGGAGTACAACTTAAAAAACTATTCAGATAACAATTAAGGTTATCTAAAGATTTATAGCAAGACATTTCAAAATAAGCAATTCAACAAAAGTGACAAGCACAAAAATTTCAATATCTCGAAAAAATCTAGCACAAGTAAAAAAGAAACGATAAAATAAAGAATACAAATATGAATAAAAGAAATATTACGAAATACTAAAACAATTACAATCTAAAACAAAACACTCCCCGACAACGACGC
Source organism: Sambucus nigra (assembly GCA_949130495.1). Classification (NCBI taxonomy): domain Eukaryota; kingdom Viridiplantae; phylum Streptophyta; class Magnoliopsida; order Dipsacales; family Adoxaceae; genus Sambucus; species Sambucus nigra. The sequence continues at coordinate 600,536,639 of OX422214.1, read as the reverse complement.
CATTTTTATGCGAAGAAAACCGAGCGCTCGTGTTAACGCGATGTTGTTGTTACTGGCTCCCACTTACATAGAAAAGTAACCTAAGTTACGACTACACTTGCAAGGGAAGCGCAGTGGTACGTCGGGTATCGTAAGAAATCCACAGGGAGTGTTGATCAGATCGATGGATTGTTTTACTACTTTAGTAATAAAAATGCAAAAGGTGATAGGTTGGAAATAGAAAAAAGGAAAAATAAAAAAGTTAACTCTAAATGATAAAAAAGCGAGAGTCGGGATCACATTCTCACCACACGGGAGAAATTACTTCTAATTAGAATTCCGGTTTGAAAGCTATTTAACTGACACAATCAGTTAAGCATAAACATCACATAATAAGGAATTTAATCCAAAGTGGAAAGATTAAACATTTAATGAAAAATGGTCACACGCGGATTAAATTTGAATTATCGCTTTACACACTAATGTTGCATGACAAAGAAAGTTAAATGCATAACAATCCGACTTTGATACGCGAGGTTTCAATTAAACACAATTTTATGCGAAACCTAAATTTCGGAGCTCGACGCCCATTAATGGTGGAAACGCAACCCCGACCCTATTTAACTAAAGGCTAAGCATGAATAAAGCAATAAATAAACTAATTAACTAAATTAAACAACTAATTAATGAATTAAACTAATTATCTAGGCATGAAAGTAAACTACAAAGTAAGAAATAATCTAAAATAACTAATTACAAAGCTTGAAGATGATGAATAGTAAACTTACATATATATATGCACAAACATCCAAGAGAAAAGAGGAGAGGGTGGCTCCCAAACAATGAAACCCTAAAAATCTATCTAAAATGAATTATATCTCTAAAAACTGAGAGGAAATGTTACTTATACAAAACCCCAAACGACAAACTAGTAATAAGCAAGATAGCAAAAAAAATTTATACGTGCAAATGCATTCGCAAGTGTGCAAATGGATTCGCCTGTAGGTGAGAATGCATTCGCAGGTGTGCAAATGGATTCGCCTTTGGGAAAGAATTTCTATCGTTTCCTAGAGAATCCATTCTCACGTGTGAGAATGGATTCGCACATGACACTTTTTCTTTATTTCCTCTGTTTTTGATATGTTGTAATTCTCTTCAGCCTAAAATGCCATAACTTCTTCGTTCGGAATCGGATTCGTGAACCGCTTACCGCCACACGAAGCTTGTTCAGAGGGCTTCAAATTCTGTGAAGACAAAGGACCAGATGCCCAAATTTTGAAATGACTAAATTTCCCTTATGCGTGCAATTGTGTATAGAATTTTTTCGGAATGCGTCCGAACTTCACACTAAGCATCCAAATATATAAATCTGAGGTTGTCTGGTTAATGAGAATAAATATAGGGATTAAGATACCTGAGGGGGCTAATAACGCGTAGGTTAACGATTGAAATATGCAATATTTTCATCGTATCACATTACCTCTAAACCTTCGAGGTAGGCAAAAATGGCTTTGAACAATGGAAGAGCCATTTGTAGAAAAAAGAAAAAGAAAAGCTACAAAGAAGAGAAAGTGGAATGTGGTGACGAAAACACTTCCAAAGCCCCCCTTTTATACAAAAATTTCACAAAAATAAATTATTCGAAATGCTACCGATTTCCCAGCTCCAAAAGTACCCAAAGTACGTAGAAAGTGCAATCAAATCTAAAGGATTTATTTAGACTTGACGCTTATGCCAATAGGCAGGCTAAGGGGTATGCCGATCGGTAACCCCCCTTTTTTGGGAAATTCCTTATTTAATCTTTTATATATATGAATTTCCAAAATAAACATTTTCTTTGAAAAAATCAACCTTCAAGTTCTTTCTTTTTGAAAAATTCCTTAAGTAAACATTTTCCTTTTACTTAGAGTCTCTTTTCCATTTTTATATCCATCTTTGTAAATAATGAAAAAAACCTCAGCCACAAATTAAAGAGCATATATAGTAAGTCATTAAGCTAAGATAATACCAAAAAGAAAATGCATTTCTTATATATATTTCTGGAATCATTACATTTCTTAAAGGTACAAAAGAAAGTAAAGAAAAAAAAGGAAAAAAATACATTGGGATGCAACCCGAATCCCTAAAAAATATCTCAAACCCCCACCTTCAACCACCACGACAGAGGAGTTTCCCCCGATGACGAGCAATGGATTCCCCACTCCCAGAATCGAAGCTCTCATTAGACATGTCTAGTGGAAGCAAACATGCACTGGATGACTTCCTCGCATAGGCTGACATCAATGCCATCCAATCCTTGATATCCCTTCGCCAGGTGGTCGACCACGGAAGGTCTGCAAGAAAAGGAACAAACACATCAAAATCAAGCAAGTGAGTAAAGAGAAAATAGAACATAAAATAAAAAAAGAAAGAAGTGATTATACCTCACTTCGAAGGGCATCTTTGGAAAGACCCGCCAAGCCTTCCACCGTCGCATGAGGGTGGTGAGGCAACGATACCATGTCTCCACTACTCAGCCAAATGTGATAAGAGGGAGTGGAGACATAAAGAAGAGGAACCTCCCCCACTCCCACAATTGCTCCTCCTCCTAAACTATCGGCCGACACCGTCAGTATGCTAGAACCTCTCCCTGATATAGTCACAGGTGGAGGCATATTCTCCAAATCATATATGCATGACAACATCAGCCAGTTGGTCGTAAAATCCACATAGTCATAACCCATTGTCCTATCCATGTAATGTGTATAGGGCTCTCCCTTTTCGCAGTCACCCTAGCCTCATCTGTCATCTCCCTCACTTGCCTCGTGTACTCAGGGGGCGCTGATCGTGGGACCTCCACCTCTCCCTCCATAATTTATCGCACCACCCTCTCCCCAAGGTACCATACGTAACCAAACTCATGCGTCAACCGCCGCCTCATCTGGACATGCATGACCATAGCCCTCGTGGCCCTCAAAGATAGACTCCAATGGTAGATGGTCACTTGGTTCCCTAGAAAAGAGTCAATAAACTACATAGAAACAAAAGTTTTAAAAACTCAAAAAGAGACAAGAATCAGAAGCTTAACCTGGTTTCTCGTCAGGGCATTCAACACCGCCTGCACAACCTTCTGGGAAAGGGATTGGTTTGAATGCATGTTCGAATTCCTCCATCTATACATCCTGTAGAAGTCTCCCAACTCACTCGCCTCCAAGGATATCAACCCCACATTATGCACCATTACCTCGTAAAACCACATATGCAAAAGCCAACACCAAAAATTAATAGATCAATAAAAAGGCTATAAGAACATAAAAGGGGAAATTAAACTTAAAGGTTACCTCTAAAAGACACGTGGGTTATAAACGTCTATTTGTAGCAACTGCTGGAAGCATAAAGGAAGGCTAAGGTAAAGATCTCCCAATCATATAAATAGATGTATGAAATGATTCTCAAAAATCGCAGATGAACGATATCGTTGCTCATCGCCACCACAAATCCACACAACAAAAGAAAAATGAATAAATGGGTTGCCTATCTCACCTGTCGGTCATCAGTCTCGTCAATCAGCCTAAATAGCAGAGTCTCCTTCAGTATAGATATCTGGACAGAATCCCCCGACACGATTCTTCCTATATCCCCAAGGAAACCCACATCGCCGCCTCCATAACCCGTAAAGTCTGGTCCACCACGATCTGCTGACCATCACAGTCCATCTTGATCAACTTCTACACATCTAAGGGAGTAATGGTCATTTCACCAATCCCCAGGTGAAATGTATGGGTCATGTCCCACGTGCATAACACCATCGTAGAGCACACCATCTCATATAATTCCCATGCCAAGGTACTATACCTCGTAGATGCCACCATTCACTGTACCACCTCAGGAAGATAGTCCCAAGCATTTTTTTTATCCCAGTTGTCCCTCAGGGCCAGATGCATGAAGAGGCTATGTCAACCTGCGCAAAAATTAAGAAAACCCTTCATTGCCCCAAAGATAAAAAAAAGGTGGAAAAACCAAACGATAAACACTTACATAGCCATTAGGGTTATTTACCCTAAAATAACGATGATGTGCAAGCTCTCGTAGAAAAATCCTCTCATCATCCACTGGCTCAAAGTTATTATACACATTCTCGTTACCTAATGCAACAGCATCGTAACCTATAATTCCAAACATTCCCAATCGTCAACAGTTACCCAGTCATTGTTGTTGCTAAAAGTACCCACCGTTGAGATCTTATAAAGAAAATGGACTCGAAAATGACTTTTAGAGAGAGAAATTAAGAGATTTAATCACTTGAAGGTATGAAAAAATAAAGAGGGCCTCCCCTTCTTATAGGAGGCTATGGGGCATGCCGATCGGTAGTCCCCTAGTCCTGCCTATCAGTAATGACCTTTCCTCTTCCCTAATAAGAATTATAGTTCCTGCCTTATGGAACCTCCCCAGACCTGCCCATCAATAGTCCCCTCAATTTTTCATTATAAAAATGCCAGAAAAATGCTTGAAAAATCCCCGCTAAGTTGAGGATGTCATTACTTGAAGAAAAGCCCATAGTGGTGCACTAACTAGTTATAATCCCTCATTAATCCCCAACAGGATCATCATCACTCACTCTTGTAATCAACATACTCCCCAACAAAACTAGGAATCCAAGGTGCACCTACATTAAAATTACTCTGCGCTTCCCTCAACTGAGCCACAATTCAAAACACTCCCCATAAGCAACATCTTTATGTCGTCAAAATCAACCTCAACCCGCTAAATTGGTCATCTCAATATTTAGGTCCGCATAATCGACCTTGACCTATTGAATTAGTCATCTCACTCTTTAGGTCCACATAATCGACCTCAACCCATTAAAATGGTCATCTTAATCTTTAGGTCCGCAGAATCGACCTTGACCCGCTGAATTGGTCATCTCAATATTTAGGTCCATAAAATCAATCTGGACCCATTAAATTGATCATCTCAATCTTTAGGTTCGAATAATTTACCATGACCCGTTGAATTGATGATTTTACTCTTTAGGCCTTCAGAATTGACCTCGACCTTCTAAATTAGTCATTTTACTCTTTAGGTATGTAGAATCGACCTCAACCCTCTGAATTGGTTATTTCACTCTTTAGGTCCACATAATCGACCTTAAACCGCTAAATTAGTCATCTCAATCTTTAGGTCCGCAGAATCGACCTCTACTCTTTGAATTGGTCATCTCAATTATTAGGTCCTCAGAATTGACCTCGACCCTTTGAGTTGGTCATCTTAATCCTTAGGTACGCAGAATCTACCTTGACCCACTGAATTGATCATCTCACTCTTTAGTCATCAAAATCGTCCTTGACCCTCTGAATTGGTCATCCCACTCTTTAGGTTCGCAGAATCAACCTTGACCCTTTGAATCGGTCATCTCACTCTCTAGGTCCTCAGAATCAACATTGACCTGCTAAATTGGTCATCTCACTCTTTAGGTTCGTAGAGTCCACTTGACTTGCTGAGTTGTTCATCTCACTCTTTAAGTCTACAAAATCGACCTTGATCCTCTGAATTAATCACCTCCATCCCCTAGGTCTACAGAATCGGCCTTAATCCTCTTATCTAACCTCAATGATGTGTCTATTGTTTGACGACCTCCACGTGTTCCAAGCACGCTCATCAAGAGGCTCTGTAGACACCCCATCCTAGTATCCCCTAGGTATGTTCTCAAGTCCCTAATATTCCTCTTCCCGTCGTAAACCCTAGGTCATGCTCCGAGTATTGATTTAAAGAATATTACGTGCTCCTGAGCCCCATTTGACTCCGATCAACTCTTCGACATGATCGAGGCTCAATAAAACCTCTCAGGGCTCTGAATCCCCTTTCCAATAGTTCATACCGTGCATGAATTGGCCTCAAGGTTTGCATGACCGATCCTTTTTACTCTGAGAATTAATCTGGAGGCCATTGAGCACTCCCAATCCTGATTTGACTCCACTCAACTCTACAACCTGAGCAAAGCTCAATGAAACCTCATAGGGCTCTGAATTCGCTTTCCAATGGCCCATACCATAAGAAAATCGACCTCACAGTTTGCACGAATGACCCTTTTGACTCTAAAAGGCCATTTGGTGCTTAGTCAACTCCTCAATCTGAGCTAAACTTAATGAAATCTCAAAGTGAACTAAATTCCCTTTCTAATGGTTCATGTCGTATGTGAATCATCCTCATGGTTTGCATGAACGACCCTTTCATTCTGACCCCCCCCCCCCCCCGTCTATAGACCTTCAGATGCTTCTGAGCCTCGTTTGACTTCGATCAACTCTCAAACCCGAGATCATCCCAATCAAATCTTGAAGTTCTCTGAATTCCCTTTCTAATGGTCCCGGTTGTGCACGATTCGGACTTACGATTCGCATTTTATGCCCATTTTTCCTAAATAGTCCGTTTCGGACCACCTATAGGCACCCAAAACCCCCTGCCTATCCACAACGTGTACTTTTCGTTCCGAGCAAGGTAGGCATTATAATGATAGGTAGGCTAGGTTCTATGCCAATCGACACCCCTTAACCCTAAAAATCATTATTTAAGGAGCCCATGACCTCACTCCTAAAGGAGGTCCTTTTCAGCAATCAACAAACATTATATCGAAATTAGAGCTCCGTCATTACCAAAAAACCTATTTTCCAACATTCTCCCACCTCACCTTCTTATAACATTTGGTCACTTACCTCATCTTATTATACCACCTTTATACCACTATAAAAATCAGCCTACATAGATCCTAAATTCAGCAACAAAAGTCTTCTAGGAGGTCAATTCCTAATTCTTTTGTAGTTTACTCATTTATTGTTATTTATTCACTTTATTCCCATTTTTGTGATATCTCTTAGTCTTGTTCCATTATCTCACATCAAGTAATATTATTTTTATTATTAGTATCCCCGCAACTTATTTTCATAAAAATTCAGATAGATTAAAAAATAGGGTTTACTTGTAGATTCCAAAAGAAAGACTTCCTAATTTTCTCACACATGAACTCATTTTTATCCAAAAGGACTCAAAGACGAGTCCTAAGTTTGTGTTTATGGGTTAAACCCCACCCCTACGATATATTCAAACTATGTGGGCTTTGATGCCCCTTGGGCTATGTAGGCCTCCCAGGCCAATCCTGGGATTCGAGCCCTCTTTTTTATTTTATGATTTAATATTATATTATATATATTTTGGGAGTCCTGAACTCCTATATATTTGTGTTTCGTCTGCATATTCGCTTTTCCATAGTGACTCGTGATTTGGAAAACACTCACACCATATGTTTATATTATTTTCGGGTACACTCCTATGGATGATTACGCTCCATCTTCCCATGACGCGAGTTGGATAATTATTTTCTCCCATTATTTACATTATATAATTGTACACACACATCACATTTTAGAGAACATGATAATATTAACATAAACCATGAGAGACCAAAAGGGCGGAATGGGTGCCTAACACCTTCCCATTCCATAACTTAGTCCTCGAATCTTTGATTCAATTGGTTTCGTATGCATCAGTATGACCTTGATGTTGTTCTCTCGAGGCAACTACACTTCTTTTGCCTGTTTTGAGTAAAATAGGTTGGCGACTCCATTCCTTCATTTTATCCCCTTTTAATGATGACTAATTTTATATTCGATGCAACCTGCAAATATGCCTGTGCGAGTGGTGAAAATAGGACCCCCATATCTTCAAATCACCTTCACGTTCATGGTGGGGAAGAGAGGGAGACTCCTCCAGGACTTTCCTTTCCATCTTGATTTCAGGGCCGAATCACGCTGGAGGAATTTGAATCGGATGACCACATCAAGAAAAATAACTAGTCGTTAGGTGACCCAAAAACCCCTCGGATCTTTCTTCCTCTTGGTGCTTGGGTCACACTAAATCCACATTTAATCTTCCTACCTACGGTTCCCGCTAAATATAAGAATAACAAGTCGTGAGGTGACTTGTAAACCCCCCAAGATATTTCTCCCTCCCGGTGTAGGCCAAAATATATTCGTATTTTACCTTTTCATTGCTTTATGCTTTCCTTCTATCTTTTATCACATGCTACTACTATGTGTCTTAAATAAATTTTTACAGAGAAGAAATCTCCCAAGTTGCCTTCTATTTTGATGCATTTGGTGTTAGAGAAGTTTACTCCCATCCCTGTTGTATTCAAGAAGATCTTCTTGATGGAAAAATTCATCACCCTAGGGTATTATACCCCACCTGGAGGTGTTCAAGTGCATGAAGAGCTAGCTACTAGGCAAGAGGCTGCAGAGCGGGAGGTAGATGAAGGTAAAATCTATTACTAGCTCATATTCCATAACTTATTAGATCCATTGCTAACTATTTTATCTTCGTACAACATCTACCACTTCCTCATTAGCTTTTTGAGTAGAGTCATTAGTTCGTATGGATCCTAAAACTCTTGATAAAGCCGCCATTGATCTTCTTTAAGCGAAGAAGCTTGGCAATGCAGCCAAAAAGAAAGTTGATGTTGATTCACGGGCAAAAAAGGAAGATGACAATGGAAAAGGGACGTAGTCGAGGATAGAAGGAATGCCAAGAACATAACTCGTAAGTAGGTTGAGACTGAAGTACCTACCAAAGCTAAAGACAATGCCAAGGTCATTACCTCAGATGATTTCCCTTTGATCCGCGAAAAGAATTTGTTAGAAAATACCTCTCCTTAACATGATCCAAAGCACCCACGAACCAGTCTATCCACGCGAGGGTATAAATTCGAGGTCAACCTTCTCAGCATTTGTTCTGAGGTGTGGGGTCCTTTTCCCCATATGGTGATGTGGAAGATTATTTTTATAACCCTGATCATCTTATTCCTCTAGAGCAGTTGAAGAAGGATCCTAATTCAATCTTCTACCATATAAATAATATCATCGAGGTGTTTGACTACTACGGGTATGATCTTTATTTCATGTACCTCGGGACTTTCAACGTTGACGACCCATGGAACTTAATTCAATATAGGATTTATATGGTACGTTTACTTCAACGCTAGTATTTTTTTCTGCTTTGTTAATTTTTTTCTTTTAAATAATATCATCGTCTTTCAGGGAGCGATGGCATCCATGATCTTGCGGGAGAAAACAATAAGTAGCTAGTAGGCCTTTGAGACTGAGAGGAAAACCAACAATGTGATTTTGATTAAAAGTGAGAATCTTATTGATAAGCTCAGGACATGTAAGACCGACTATGATAAAGTCTGTATTGAGCTTCAAGATAAAAATGTAAAACGTATAACAAACATAGAAGTTTTAAGCACCGTTAAGGCCGAGAATAGGAAGTTGAAGGACTAAGTTTCTATTGATGCTGCTAAGATCACAAGTTTAGAGGAAACCTTGTGGAAATCGACTGAGGTTCTCTCTCGTGTTGAGGAAACATGCGTGAAGTATAAGGCTTTTATCGATCACAATATTGACTTAGTGAATGTCTTCATAGACGGTTATGACGAGATGAAACAGAGGGTTTCCAATCATTATCCCGAGATTGCAGAAGTCATCTGGGCTTGGAAAGGGGATGATGATGAGGCAAAAGCATTGGTAGCTGAATAATTGATGGAGGTGGATACGAATGTTACTGAAGGCAATGTGGTCGATGAAACTGACCAGGCTACTAATGCAGAGGTTACCCTTCTTGTTATTTCAGATGGTGTTCAAGATACCGTCATGTGTGATGCGTATGCTTCCACTATTTCCCAGGTAAACCAGGATACTGATCTAACTCCTCAAACTATTCTAGAAGTTGGAAGCATTCCCTTGGCTTTACACTTTAAGGCATTGTGAAGATTTTTTGTACTCTAATTTTAATGTTTTGCAATGAACATTTGCAACCATGACTACTTTTAATCTTTAATATCAAATACAATTCAGTTTCTTGTCTTTATGAAGATATTATTTATTTTATTTCTATCAATTATCTTTCTTGGATCTTGTCGACCTCAGAATTTTATGGACTCATAATGGGATTTAGTTTGCATGTCATGTCAACTTACTATATGAGATAGGTCTTCCTTCTCATCTCACCTCTGTCTTAGATAATTGAGATCCAATCTGAGATAATAACAAATAAACAATAAAATTAAGATATATTAAGACATAGGTGAGACTAAAAGGAATTACTCATAAAGTTGGTTCAGTCCTCAAGAATGAGCCTACATCCACAGGTTATCCTTTAACAGTGATATCAAAACAGTACAATCATTTCTTTATCTCTGTTTAGACAATGAGAATGTCATAATATCTAACTCTCTATCAATAGGATAGTTGGTTGGTTTCTTGCCTTTATCCCAAATATGCCATATATAGTCCTTACTACTGCGAAAGAGTCAACAAGAGTCGTTGCCTGGCTCAGAGAGGCCGCGCTACAATACAGTTATCCTTGACTTATATTAGCTACTGCTTGGACCCAGACATGCCGCATCACCTCCTTTTACATGGTCGTTGCCTAGGATCAAACAGGTCGCAGACCTTACTCATACTAGAGCGTGCCCAACCTCGGTCAAAATTGATTGTGGCACCTCCTTCAAAATGGTTGTTTCCTGGGTCCAAATAGGCCGCAACCCCTACTTGTACATAGCTAGCTTCTATCCATAAGGATTCATTCTATAGACTTAACCACGTCACGTATCCAGGGCACGTGACACCACCTTTATATCTCCTATAAATAGAGGATCTCACCTCACAATAGGGGGACTGGGAGGAAAAATACTTGGCAAAGCCCTACCAAACTCTCTTTAGATATCACTACACTTGTGGGGTCACCCCCCTTCAATGTCGGCGTAGTATCAACCTCTAATAGGCCACATCCTTGATTGTTTATCTAGCCAGTTACATGTATTCTCTTCTATTCTCTCTCTTGTACGCCTCTTACGGCATTGTAAACTTGTATTACACTACATACATAATGAGTGTAAGGAAACAAAGTGCATGGAGGCTCGTTTTTATAGTCTAACCACACTATATCTTATGTTTTGTCTCTCTTTACTTGCTTTATGTCCATTGACACTTGATATGATGTTCGAGTGCGACATGTGTACGATTTCTCATATCATCAATCTGGCACCATGTGTGGAAAACGAGGAATTTCTATCTTGTTTCTTCTTATTTAGGGTTCCAAATGCCTTATTTCATTTATGAGGACCCCTGGGTCATTATCCCATGGGTGAGATTTTGCTTATTGAGCCCTTATATTTATGTACAACCCGGTAAGGGGATCATTCTTCACCAGATCTGTTATTGGTCGTCTTTTTCATGACCATAGATCTGTTTTATATACCGTGATGATGTTACCCTACCAAAATAGTATTGAAAAACACAAAAGGCTTGGCCTCGCAAAGGTGGGTAACTAGGGACGATTATTATTCTCTTTTTTCTATTCCTTACGCCTATGATCTAGTGTTTCTACCAAACATGTTCTATTTTGGCACCTAAGGACTGCTTTGTCCTTGGTATATCCCTTGTAGGCTTATTCTATACATTCTAGATGGGTTAAACTCAGTTTCTAGGTCCGATTTTTGAATCACGCCCATCACGGGAACAAAAGGGGGGATGCAACCTAGAAAACAAATAGCCTTTTGTGTTGTACCCCTCTCATTGCAAGGTACATATTTTCATTAGTTCATCACCTCGGGAAGGAGACATGATAACATTGTCCTCAGCATTGGAGAATTTTCCCTTGGGCAGGACACGATAGTAACTTTATGAGTTCAGCATGCCACGACCATAATAGTACATTTAGCATATTGCCAAAGACCACATCCTTGTTACTATACTTAGTTCTTTTTCTCTGTATTCCTTGATTTACTCACGAATTATAGTATGTCTCTAAATCCTAACAAAGAAAAAATGGATGGAATCTCTATAATAAATGCATAACTGAATGAAGAGATTGCTCAACTATACAACAACATCAATCATCAGTATGGCTGTCAATCCTCACTCCAGAGTTAGGTCAACTTTCTGATGCAGAGGGTGTCGTTGTTAGAGTCTGCGACACTCACTTCGGCCCACTCCACAACATCAAAGGCCACATCCCTTATCCCTATAGACGTAACAACTGAGTTAGAGGTTGAAATAGATTCAAAGGCCGCGGAGAGGATCCAAAAGGGGAAGCTGGAAGAGCCTATGTCATAAAAGGTTCATGAGAATTGCACCCCCACTGACTTCAAGTATGGAAGACATCCTTAAAATCATCAAGTAAGAGTAATTATTTAGGTGGCCCGAGAATTTGATAGCTCCTCCCCACAAAAGGAACCGGGACAAGTGGTGTAAATTTCACCAGGACCATGTCCACGAAACTGGCATATGCCACGCCTTGAAGAATTAAAATAAAAGGTTTATTAGGCAAAGGATGCTACAACAGTTCCTAAAGGAAGTTTGAGGGATGCAACCACTGACTGAGAGGCCACATGCTTAATTTCTCCCTTAGTTTCTATTTTCAATTAAATGGCCAAAAGTGTAGCTTTTACACATATATTGTATTTTGTTTACAAAATCATATATATATATATATATATATATATATATATATATATATATATATGAAGAATAGATTAAGTCATGTTTTATCTCTTGCTTTCCTCCTCTATAAAAATCACACATGAGACCTTTTATCTTAAATTGGGTTGCACTAGGAAAGATGGCAAATTATTTTGGAAGATTATTTATTTCGGGAATGATCCAATGGTAAAAATTGACAACCTTATTTGGCCTACAACGCCCCTCATGATGTAAGAACTTATGGAAGCAGGAAATGCTTATATTTATAAAGTCATCCGTCTTGTTGATATGCTTCTATCAACTTCAAGTGATTGAAATGCCCGTTCTTAGCTTTAGGGATGCTTTAGTTTTCTACGGGGTCTCACAATGCCCGTTCTCAGCTTTTGGGATGCATCATTATCCGTAGGCTTATAATACTTAGTTAGGGATGTCTTTATATATATATGTAGCCATGCATGGCTTTAAAATGAACCCAACCTAGGGAGGCTTGATAGTTCCCAAAGAAAAGAGGAGACGACAGATATATAAGGAACATGTACCAAGGACAAATGTCTTTGGTAATGGAAGGTATTTCTCAATCTCCTAGTCCATAAATCACTGTTATCCTCACTTAGAAAACCTGCAGAAGATAACAAGGAAGGTACTGCAGTAAAAATAAAAAAGGGGCCAAGGACTTAACTGTCCGTGGACAATCCTATATTTTTATGATAACATTTAATGGGGCCGAGGACTTAATCGTCCGCGGACAATCCTACATTCATTTAATAAAAGGGGCCTTCAGATAATTGGCCGAAGCAAAAATAAAACACGTGCAGAGAACCCTATGGCTATAATTTTTAGTAAGTGAAAAAATCAAGGTGCAGATATGAAAATGGTTATAGTCTAATATTAATAAATCAAGTAGAGCTAATCATAAATAGCTGCTGCCCCACTAGCTGCAGCCTATTCTCAAGTTCAACAGGAGCGTGTTGGTAGAATAAAGACTACAAATGATTCAAGATTATAGAAAAAGTGAGGTGGTTAGTAATGTCCATGGCATATAGAATTTCAAGGTGAAATAATGAAGGGGCATGAAAAATAAATGGCTGCAGCCCTATGTAAGTTCAAGAAAGATAAATGTTCAAATACCGCAGAAGATATAAAGCAAAGAAAAAGTGGCATGCATTCAAAAGTTACAAAAATGACCGCAGACCTATATAAGTATTCAGAAGATCAAAAAAATTACAACTGTGATAAATGGCTGCAGCCCCATGTAAGTTGTCATCAGAAGTTCAAAGCTACGGGTACTAATAAAAAAGGGTGCAACCCTATATAAGTACAAGTAAATTTTAATGTTCAAAACCGAAGTGGGTAAATGGGAGAATAAAAAGGTGCACATGATCAAAATTACAGTACAAGTTATGAGGTCACATCACACTACACCAAAAACAACAATTTGGCACACCTTGATATTAAAAATTTGGCACAACTTAAAACTGTGCCAAATTCTGGCACGATTTAATAACTTTGGCACACTTTAAAACGTGCCAAAATTTGGTACTGTTTAAAAGTGTGCCAAAATTGAGCACACTTAACTAAAATATAAATACCCTAAAAAAATAATACTCCTCATAATTTTTTTTTCTCTGTCGCTCACTTTTCTCTCTCATTCTAATCTCCCGCTCTCACTCTATCTCACGCTCTCTGTATAAACCATAGCTCATCAATGGGTTTCCACTCAGGTAAAGAAGGTTCCGGGTTTTGGTCCAGCCACGACCTGCTGGTGTTGGCGATTTTGATTTGCGCAGGTCTAGTTTGGGTCTGGCGGTGGTGACAGTTTCGGGTTAGAGGGATCCAGCCAGGTGAGTTTCAGTTTGGGGCTGCCGGATTCGGGTGCTGATGGGTTGAATCGATTTTGAAGGTGGAATGGGTAGGTTCATGGATTATCAGGTATGGTAAATGGGCTAAGAGACGGGCCAAGTGAATATCCGGCCAGGTGAGCACCGCTAGATTCGAGGCCAAGTGAGTTTTCGAGTATGCTGTTAGATTAATTCATTTTTGGATGGTGTTTTATTTCTGAAACTTCTGCCTAAATTGATATACTCTTCTTTTTTGTGTACTCCTATTTTTGTACTTACTTTTCATACATATATCCACTGCTAAATCATTTGAATCCTTTTGCTGTTTTAGATATCTCATATATATGAATTATTTTTTATGTTTCTCACTCTTGGAATCACTAAAATATGGTTCTTATCATGTATACTATGTGCTTTATTTTACTTTTTATATGTTAGGTTTAGAGAGTTTAATGTAGTTGATATATAATTTTATGGTTCACAATTGTATTCGGGGTTTATTGAAACTAATGACTTGGTTTATATGTTTTTTATAGACTTGAAGTGTGTTATTTTATGTTATTTTTGTACTATTTAAAATACTTTGTTGTCCTTAATTAGGATATATTATTTATGTTTGTTGTTAATCGTGTCCTGTTTGTAGTTAATCATTCTCCTATTTTCCACGCTTTGAGGGTATACCTAATTTGTGATGGTGTACAAAGAAGGAAGTGCGGAAGTTGTCTTTGAATCTCCATAATGTCCTCGTTGGAGACAGGGGCTGTAGGTAAAACTCTTCAAAATAATCATCTTTCATATGCTTAATTTGTCTTTCAAATGTGCACTACAATTACTAATATTGTTGTACATAACATTTCAAGTTTTTGAGGTTAGTTTGATAACATAAAATAAGAGGACCAATTAACAATGGAATGTGATTTGGGTGGTGCCTTGAAAATGTTTGCTGAAATGAAGACAACAATACAGATAAAATGGATTATTTTGGGTTCTTTTTGGTATTCCACGGCCTTGAAAAGGGCGATTGTAGTATCCATCCACTAAAATGGTTATTTGTTACTTCTCCATGAAAACGAGTAACGCAAACTATTTATAATTCAAACTTAAAGCTTGAAAATTAGAATTCAAACATTAATCTTTACAATTTGGATTCAAACTTTTTCAATTGGAATTCATTCGTGGTAATACCATCGCGAGGTATCGCATTTTAGTTGTAACATTGAGACGCACCAATACCATCGCGAGTCAGTAAATAATTCCTGCATATGATTTTTATAATTGCAAACATATATAAAAATAATAAGATTTAATTATGTTAATGACTTTATGAATAATGATCCTCACATTCATGTTCCTACTGTCATACACACCTGAATACCTATTTTTCCAAATCTTCTAAACAATACTAATTGATAGCACATTGATAAGGAACTTTATCCGCGCAACTCCCTCTCTCCGTACAACTCTCTCTCTCCACTCGTCCCGTTCAAGTAACCTCATTCTCTCTCTTTGGGTATAATCTATCTCAAAATAAGGACTATGTTAATTTTCTATTGTAGGTTGATAATGTTAGGTGGCGAACATCTCTTTTATGATAACTTATTGCTTATTTTTCTTATACATATTGTCACTCAGTTGTTTATTTCACTTGTGTTTTGTCTTTCCTGGTTAGCTTAAATTTATGGGATTGGTTTGTTAAGAGTATCTTTGTATGTTTATTGCAAAGTGTCACTAATATCAGTTTGTGAATTTATATATGCAATACCAAATTAAAGAAATTTACAAAATTGGACATCCCCAAATGAATCTAGACCGAATACAGTGGAAACAAGTCAGCTGTCCACTACTCTGGGTGTTTTTGGTACCATATTGGCCAAATGACTACTATATATCCGCCACAACATCATCTGCTAATATAAATGTTCTTTGCAAAATGTTGATATATGTTTTCCTTATGTAGATTGTAATGGAGATACGCAAGACGATGGCCCCATAAGAGGCACGAACACCTCTCACGGGACCAATGTAACTTGTAGTAACTGACTGTGTAGTCACGGTTCTCCCAGTTTGAGAATATGAAGGTAATTTGAAAATGTATAGATTAGAATTAAAAACAAGCCGTTAAAGGGTGAAAACCTAAACTAGACCCTAAATGATCCCGTAAGAGGCACGAACACCTCACATGGGACCATTGTAACTAATAGGAACTGACCGTGTAGTCACAGGTCTCCCGATTTGAGAATATGACGATAATTTGAAAATATCTAGACTTTGGCTTAAAAACGTGTCATTAAAAGGTGAAAACCCAAACCATCCCCCAAACGGTCCCGTAAGAGGCACGAACACCTCGCAGGGGGTGAATGTAACTCAAAAGAATTGATCGTGTAGTCACGAGTCTCTCGGTTTGTGAATATAACTTTAATTTGAAAATATTTAGTTTGGGCTTAAAACTAAGCCGTTAAAGGTGAAAATCCAAACCAGCCCCCGAACGGTCCCATAAGAGGCACGGACACCTCGCACGGGGTGAATGTAACTCGTAAGAATTGACTGTGTAGTCACGGGTCTCTCGATTTGTGAATACGATGACAATTTGAAATTTTTTAGTTTAGGCTTAAAACTAAGTCGTTAAAGGGTGAAAACCCAACCAGCCCCCAAAAGGTCCCGTAAGAGGCACGAACACCTCGTACGGGACCAATATAACTTATAGGAACTGACCGTGTAGTCACAAATCTCCCGGTTTGAGAATATGACGATAATTTGAAAATATCTAGATTAGGCTTAAAAACAAGCCGTTAAAGGGTGAAAACCCAAACCATCCCCCAAACGGTCCCGTAAGAGGAATGGAAACTTGGCACGGGACCAATGTAACTTGTAGGAACTCACCGTGTAGTCACGGGTCTCCCGGTTTGAGAATATGATGATAATTTGAAAATATCTAGAATTTGGCTTAAAAATATGCCATTAGTGGGTGAAAACCTAAACTAGACCCCAAATGACCCCATAAGAGGAAAGAACACATCGTACGGGACCAATGTAACTCGTAGGAACTCACCGTGTAGTCACGGGTCTCCCGATTTGAGAATATGATGATAATTGAAAATATCTAGACTTTGACTTAAAAATATGCCGTTAAAGCGTAAAAACCCAAAACAGCCCCCAAATGGTCCCGTAAGAGGCACGAACACCTCGTACAGTACCAATGTAACTTGTAGGAATTGACCATATAGTCACGGATCTCCCGATTTGAGATTATGATGACAATTTAAAAATATTTAGTTTAGTCTTAAAAATAAGTCGTTAAAGGGTGAAAACCTAAACCCGCTCCCAAATAGCCCCGTAAGAGACACGAACACCTCTTATGGGACCAATGTAATGTTTAGGAACTGCCCGTGTAGTCACAGGTCTCCTGCTTTGATAATATGATATTAATTTGAAAATATGTAGACGTTGGCTTAAAAACACGCCGTTAGTGGGTGAAAACCTAAACTAGACCCCAAATGGCCTCGTAAGAGAAATGAACACCTTGCACGGGACCAATATAACTTGTAGGAACTGACCGTATAGTCGCAGTTCTCCCGATTTGAGAATATGATGATAATTTGAAAATATCTTAAAGGGTGAAAACCCCAACTAGCACACAAACGGTCCTGTAAGAGGCACGAACACCTTGTACGTGACCAATGTAACTTATAGGAACTAACTGTGTAGTTATGGGTGATTATGACGATAATTTAAAATATTTAGTTTAGGCTTAATAACATGCCATTTGAGGGTGAAAACTCAAACTAGCCCCCAATGGTCGTATAAGAGGCACTAACACCTTGCACGGGGTGAATGTAGCTTGTAGGAACTGACCGCATAGTCATGGGAGATATGATTTGAAAATACTATGATAATTTGAAAACATGTAGACTTTGGCTTAAAAACATGTCGTTAGTGGGTGAAAACCCAAACTAGACATGAAATGGCCCCGTAAGAGGCACGAACACCTCGCACGGGGCCAATGTAACTCGTAGGAATTGACCGCGTAGTCGCCGGTCTCTTGGTTTGATAATATGATGATAATTTGAAAATATTTAGATTAGGCTTGAAAATAAGACATTGAAGGGTGAAAACTTAAACCAGTCCACAAACGGCCCCGTAAGAGGCACAAACACCTCGCATGGGACTAATGTAACTCGTAGGAGCTGACCACATAGTCACAAGAATTTTGATTTGAGAATACAATAATAATTTTAATTCGTATATTCAAATTTTCAGCTTCAATAAGATTTTTTTTAAATCAGTCGGTTACTAATATCATCTACTTTTTGTATCTTATTTTTTTTGCAGGATAACATTTTGTCGTTAGCTCTTATCCACGTGGAACAAATAAAGTCAATTGTCTGCAACTACGGGATTATTTACTTAATGTCGTTAATATTGAGGATTCTGTTTTTTTATGTTATGGTCGTGCTAGCTTTTGTAGTTTTATTTTTAGCTTTTATGGTCGTGCGGGCTTTTGTAATTTTATTATTATATTTTATGTCGTGCGGGCTTTACATTACGCGGGTATTATTGTAGACACCCCATTCTAATACCCCCCTAACCTCTCCTTAGGTCCCTAGAACCTCCCTTCATCATTGCAAACCAAAGTCATACCCCGGGTACTGACCTAAAGTCCATCGGGCACTCCCAGGCTCCATTTGAACAAAATTTAAACTCTTCATCTCGAACGAGACTGAATGAATCTTTGAAGGACACTGAAATCCCTTTCCAACGGTCCATCCCGTGCTCAATTCTGACTTACGGTGCGGACGAACGACCTGTTTTCCCCTGAAACTCGATTAGGAGGTCACCAGACTCTCCTAGGCTTCGTTTGACCAAAGTAAACTCTTTAGCTCCACTGAGACTAAATGAATCATCAAAGGGCACTGAAATCCCTTTACAAAGATCCTCCCCGTGCGCGATTCTGACTTATGATACAGACGAACGATCCATTTTACTCAGAAAGGTCACCGAACGCTTCTAGGCCCCGGTTGACCAAAGTCAACTCTCCGAACTGAGACAATCTCTTTGGAATGTCTAATAACATCTTCTAACCTTTTCAACGGTTCACCCTGTGCACGATTCTGACTTACGATGCGGACGAACGATCCGTTTGTGTCCAACGATTCCCCGTCCAAAGGACTAACAAATGCTTCTGAGCCACATTTGACCCAAAGTCAAATCCTGGACCCGGGAGCAGTTCAAAGACTTTCGAAGGTCTCTGAAGTACCTTTCCAAACCTTTCCAATGGTTCACCCCGTGCACGATTTGGATCAACGATTTGCGCTCTACGACCAATTTTTTGAAGGAACCTGAAAGAGACTGCCAAACGGTTTCTTTCTAGAAACTGTGAGATTTATGATGAATATACTTCACATGGTATTATAGGGTTTATGTTAATCTTTTTCAGTTGGATCTTGTGTATTTACTGTTTATATTTGTAGATCCACTCTTTATTTCAAATAACTTTGAAATAGAGACTTTCAGTAGTGAATGATCTCAGATCTGAAATCATATGTTTCAAAAGTTCAAAGTTTCACAGTTTGTGAAATTATTTTGTACATAAATAAGTTTTTGAAACGATAAAATCTATTTGTCAGAATTTTTTTTTTCAGACCTGAAATTTTTTTGAAGTCTGATTTTCAAAAGAGATTTGAAATTTTTGCATGCCATATAGACTGTATGTAATTCATAGGATTTATTTTTATAAATTTTTAATGGTGTTAGTTTCATGTTGCATGTGGTTATAATCACTGTTCACTCACTACACTCTCACTAGTTTAGTGTGGTTCTTATGAGAGATCTTGGTTTGTTTGAGCCATTGCAAACAAGGGAGCAAGGAGGAAGGAAAAGAAGATACTAGGTACATCAAAGCGGATCAGAATTACCTTAGAGAAGGATAGCTCATGTAGGAACATTTATATCTTAGACTTAGGATATTGAATTCATGATTAGTGTTTGTAATCTTGTAATCTCTTTTTAATTTTAGTGGATTTTTAGTTTTGTGGCATAGAGGTAATCGTGGATGTTTTTCCTGGTCATGGGGTTTTACCACGTTAAAATCTTGGCTCTTATGTGTGATTTTTAATACTTCACTACTACCATTCCATACTAGACTTAGGTTTAATATTAAAAACCTATTTCCAAGATTATTAAATAATTGGTTCCTATTTTTGTTAGTATTTTACACAACTTCTGTTTTTCCTGAGATTTTTCCAAACGAGTTTCCTCAAACAGTAATTCAGAACTTACTCAAATTTTTTTAACCCAGTGTTAAATAAATTAGTAAGGTCTTTCATCTGGTATCAGAGCTGAGTATATTTCAAATACTCTTTGATCCTCTACTCTTGAAACTATTTTGAAAAATCTCAAATGGACGAGAAATTTGAGAGTTTGGGAAATTTGTCCAGACCTCCCCTCTTCGATGTAAATAATTTTCCTTACTTGAAAGTAAGGATGATTGCCTTCATCCAAAGGACTTTGGGAGCTGATGTCTGCGATGCCATAGAAAATAGATATACTGATCCTACTAGGCATGTTGAAGAAGGTAGTAATGTAAGGATTAAAAAACACCTCAATGAGTTTACTAATGAAGAAAAACTGGCCTCTTTAAATAATAACAAGTGAAAGAATGCTATATTTATGTCTGCATGAGTTTAAAAGTATATCCATATGTTCAACATCTAAGGAATCTTGGGACACGTTAGTCACTGCTCATGAAGGTGATGATCGTGTTAAGGAAGCCTAAACACATATGTTAATACAACAGTATAACACTCTCCTTATGGCCGAAATTGAGACCTTTGATGAATTCTACATTAGGTTCACCGATGTCATTACAAAACTGCATGCTAATGGTATTATCTTTGAAAGGAAAGAAATAGTATGTAAGATCTTTAGATCCCTTCCCCCTAAGTTTGATAACAAATGATGTGATGACCCATACCTGATCCCTGAACTCCTCAGTAGAAAACTTAGGACTGTAGAAATGGAACTTGAACTTAAAAGGCATCTTTCCAACAATCACAAGAGACAGACCAGTCCTAATGTAGTATTCCATTCTAAAATGTCAACACCTCAGTTAACCTTGCCTAATGTTGACTTTGACTCTACTGAGGAATGTGACTTAGAAAGCTTGGACAACTAGATATCCCTAATGTCAAAGAAGTTTAAAAAAAATTTGAAGTTTAAAAATAATGCTAGACAAGGGAAAGCTGGATATCCAAACCTTTTTAGTAGCAGACCTCGTGAGATAAATCAGCACAAACACAACACTGATGACAATAACAAACCTAAAACTGACATGAAAAATGTTAAGTGCCATCTTTGTAGTAAATTAGGACATTTTTCTAGTAAATGTAGAAATAAACTGAACAATAACAATGCTAAGGACAATATATGTAAGACTTGGGATGACTCAAGTGACTCTGAAGAAGATAAGCCTGATTATTCCAATTCTTTTGATCCTTGTATGGCCTTCTTTGATAAAATTGTTAATACTAATGATATGTTTGTTAATGATGTTGAAACTGATGTTGCTACGGTTAGAACTGGTATGCTTGATACTATTGTTACTGTTGGTTTATCTCCTATTTTCTTAGATTATACAAATGCTACTGATATTTCGAGTAGTAGTACTTTATCGGTGTGTGTGAGTCAAAGTGATCACTTTTACTTATGAATTAAATGGCTGTGTGAGTACGACAACTGAATCGCTAGGGGATAATTCACACACTGCACTGGAGGAGTCAAAACATGAGGATCTACCTGACATTCACACACTTTACACCAAAATCCTTTGGAGCAGCAATAGATTAGAAAAAATTGTTAAGGATTTAACTAGAAAAATAGAAGCATTAAGTCTAATGGTGAAGCATAATGCAGAGGATTATACAAATCAGTGTTTGGCCTATGAATAAAAAATAAAAGCCTTTGTTGAAAAAATTAAAGATCTTTTTGAATCAAGTGAAGCTTTAGAAATGAAATATAAGGCAACTTTGATAGAATTGGAAGAGTCAAAACTAAGGGTTTCAACAGTTTCAAAAAGTTTTCTAAATTTGAAAATAATTATAATTGCTTTGAAAATTGTGTTACCTCTAATAAAACTAATTATGATGATAAAACTGTGATAAGTTTTGATAATAAAACTAAGGCACAAACAAAAACTTTGAAAAATGTGGAATTTGTTTCTTTGGGTAATAGACTAGATCACATATGCTTGATTTTCAGAAAATTGAAGAAAGATTTTGAAAATGAAGAAAGTGGCCAGAAAAACTGATGAAAGATGGTCCAAAGCAAACTGTTGAATCAGAGGCTAAATATGTTTGCCCCCTATGAGAAGATTCGAACCAAAATGGAAAATTATTACAGTTAGACCTAAGGTCAATGTCCAGTAAATGGATAAACCTCCATTCAAAGATTTTAAAAATCTAAACAGCCGTCTAGCCACCACTGCTATTCATACTGTGACGTTTATGGACATTGCTTGGCTAAATGTTTTCAAAAATGTTTTTACAAACCTGTCTATAATTCACCTATTTTCAAAAACTTTAATTATTCTAGATAGAGAAGAATTAACTTAATTATTTTAGACAGAGAAGAAATAACATTGTACTTCCTAAACAGCCTAATAAACTATCGAGCTTGGAAGAAAAGGTCTAATACTGAGAAGAAATCTAGTAGAAATGGTCCTAGATTTATTTTTAGACCAAAATCTCATAAAAATTTAAAACTAGAGCTATCTGGGTTCGAAAGGATGATTTAGTACCACAGTTGAGATGTAACATTGTGATTAATGCTTTAAAAGCTGAGAACAATTCAACTGGTTGGTACTTAGTCTCTGGTTGTTCCAAGCATATGACCGGAGATGACACTAAATTATCTGACAAGACAAACTTCTCAGGAGGGAACATTTTGTTCGGAGACGGAGTATCATCTTAGATCATAGGCAAAGGAACACTAAGAAAAGGGACTCCCTGTCCTCAAAGATGTCATACTGGTTAATGGCCTTAAACTTAATTTGTTGAACATATCCCAATTTTGTGACTCCAACCATACTGTCACATTCTTAAAAACCAACTGTAAAATTTTAAAAGAGAATGGTGACTATATTCTAGTAGGTCATAGGACCCTAGATAACTGTTACACAGTAAATTCGGGTACTGAGGTTTGCAACATTGCCAGACTGGATGATAGTGAGATCTGGCATAATAGGCTAGGGAACATAAATTATGATAATCTTGGAAAATTAAGCTCTAAAGATATAGTTAGAAGGTTACTTAAGATAAAACCTAGTTCAAACATTATTTGTAGGCCATGTCAGGAAGGAAAAATGGTTAAATCTGCTCACAAGAAAATTAAAGGCACTTTAACTACAAAACCCCTAGAACTAATCCACATAGATCAAATGGGTCCTTCACAAACTATAACCTTTTGTGGTAACATTTACATCTTGGTGATAGTGGATGATTTTACTCGATTCGCTTGGGTAGTATTTTTAAAACAAAAATCCGATACATTTCGAGAATTTTTAAAAATCCTTTTGAGAATCGAGAATGAAAAAGATACCCAAGTAAATTGAATTAGGAGCTATAGAGGAGGTGAATTTAAGGACTTAGGGGTAACAGAATATTATAGTTGTAATGGCTATCGATATGATTGTAGTGCTCCTAAAACACCCCAACAGAATGGTGTTACCAAGCAAATGGTAAGGGTAATGATACATGGTAAGAATCTACCGAAATACTTCTGAGTTGAGTGACTTCAAACGGCATGTCATATAATCAACCGGGTAAACCTTAGGAAAAATGCCAAACAAACATCATATGAACTTTGGTATGAAAAAAAGCCCAAATTAAAATATTTTTGAACATTTGGGAGTACTTGCTATGTTGGTAAGGACAGAGAACATCTGTCTAAATTTGAAACCCGTGGTGACAAAGCCATATTTTTTGGCTACTCCCCCAACAATAGGGCTTATCGTATTTATAACTTGCGTACCAAAGAAATTATGGAATCGATAATTTTGATAGTAAGTGACACTAACATCGAGAGTAAAGATCAAGGGACAACTATAGTGGACGAGTCTGAAAATAATTTTATTTATGAATCTCAAGAGAAAATTGATCCTTTACCAACTAAGACCCCTGAAATCCATAATTGGGTTTCTAAGGATCTTCCAACTGATAATATTATTTTTTAACTTGATGAGCCAGTTCGTACAAGATCCCAATTATGTAATGTTTCTTATTTTGCAAGCTTGGTTTCTCTCATAAAACTAAATAATGTGAATAAAGAACTTAATGACTCATCTTAGATAGGTTCTATGCAAGAAGATCTCATCCAATTTAAAAGTCATGACGTGTGGTATCTTGTGCCTCGACCAGAAAATAAAAGGGTTATTGGCACAAATGGACTTTTAAAAATAAAACAGATGAATCAGGGATGATAATTATAAATAAAGCCAGATTAGTTGCTCAGGTATACTCTCAAGTTGAAGGAATAGATTTCGAGGAGACCTTTTCCCCAGTCACTCGCCTTGAGTCTGTTCGTTTACTCTTGGCTATAGTATGTCACTTATAATTGAGCCTTTATCAGATGGATGTTAAATTTACCTTTTTAAATGGTATTTTTGAAGCCCTTATACTTTTGACTCACTTGAGTCTATATTGTATAAGTGCTCATCTAGTTTGGAAATTCGGACAAAATTGTGTCCTACCTAGAATCCAAAGAACCTCAGAAGTTGGTTTGCTACTTCATCTCTCTATCTTGTAGTGATCAAGAACCTATTTCCAACACTCACACACAGTAAAATTCAATTATTTCATATCATATTGCATAATAATGTGTGTACATATGTTGAATCCCTAAATTAGCATTTTAATAATTTTTTGGGATTTTTTAAACATTTTTAAAATAAGGTTTTCTTAATTAAAACTTGTTTTAAAAAGTTTTGTGGTCAATTTGTAAATATAATTTGTTAATTATATTGGCTTAATGTTACCTTGGGTAGAATCCGAAAGCGGAGTAAACTTGAGGGTGTGGTTTTAATTAACTTTAGACGCGCGTTTGTGATCCTGTTATTGACCAACACCTATCCTCGTCTGATTGGCTGAAATTGTGTTTCTTTACTGAGTTAAAACAGCGTTTGTTCCTAGCCCTTGGATCTTTAGCTATCAACGATCTGCATGTTATTTTGGTGCATCTTAGTACAACTCTTTAGACCAATCAGGATTCGTTTAATCACCGCCTTATTAGAACCCTTTGATCTAAGTCAATTTGGCTTGACTTAATCCAGGCCCTTGGTTCTGAGCCAGCCTCTCGAACCTTCTCCTCACCCTATAAAAGGGACCCTATTCTCAGACTTCGAAGACTTTTGCCATTTTCATTTCTTCTGAGAAATTGAGAGAGAGAAGAGAGAAAACACACAGAGAGAAGAGAGAGAGTTAGAAACCCTAACCCTGTTCGTCAAAACCTCTTCCATCCAAACTCAAACACTTATTCAAATACCTCCATATCCAAAACACTTCTCTGAGTGTTCTTGAGAGTTTGAGAGTTTGAGTTAAGTTTGTTTTTGTTGCTGTAACCTCGTGTTCACTAGATCTTGTTTTCAACTTAAACGTTTATTCATATCTACTTTCTGATTTCATAGAAATTTCAGATCTGAGTTATTCATGTTACATTACACTTAGGTTCATTCTTTATTTCTCATCTTGAGAAATATATTGTTGATTATTTTCGCTAAAGCGTTTGCTTACTTTTAAATTAACAATAAATGTTTTTTGTTTCTAGTTCTTGTAAAGCTAAGACTTTGACCTAGTTTGGAATCTCACTTGGAGGTTTTCAATCTCGAAAAGTCTTTCTAAATTCAGAGACTGATTAAGACCTTGTCTGTCTTCCTAGCAAGGTATCCGTGGACTCTGGGAATGATTTAAAGGTCAAATAAGGTGAAAAGTTTTGAACGAAGAAAGAAAAAGAAAAGATCACAACATATAGTGTTATTGTAATTTGTTAAGACTGTTTGTACTTAATAAGTGTGTGTGTGTGTGCATGCATGTGTTAGAAAGAACTTACACAAACACTTTCACCCTACAACACGAAAAGTGTTGGTAATAAGATCTTGTGAATAAAGAGTCGACGTAAAGTGCTGGAACAAATCAGAAGTTAACAAACTGGGAGAACTACATCTACAATCAGAACTGCAGAGAAGTTTAAGGACACCAGAGGGTACATTCCTAAACTTATATAGGACTGAGTTGTTTTCATGTTAGTTATATAGTTTGTAACTCATATATTTGTTTTAGTGGATTTTTCATTTTACTCCGTAGAGGGAGTCGTGGATGTTTCCTCAATTGATGAGGTTTTACCACGTAAAAAATATCGTGAACATAATTTTTCTACATCTCCTCATCTCATTCTTGGTTGTGCTGAGTTTAAGATTTTCAAACTACTTTATAAACTTGTTATTCAATTCTTGAATAGATCTCGTACATACTGATTTATTAAACACATCTTGTGTTCAAAAAGTTTGGTTTTTACGAAAAGAGTTTCTTAAAAAAACAGATCGGAGTTATATAAATAGTTTATTTTTAATAAACGGCTTTAGTAACATTTTTCAATTGGTATCAGAGCTTTGTAAACTGCTTTCAAAAGAGATCCTGTGTTTCTGAAATTATTTTCTGAAAATCAATTATGGACGAGAAAAATGAAAGATTTGGTAACTTGACTAGACCTCGAATCTTTGATGGAACAAATTTTGCTTACTGGAAAGTAAGGATGATTGATTTCATTCAAGAAACATTGGGAGATGATGTCTGGGACATTGTTGAAAATGGTAATATTTTTCCTACTAAACCAGCCAACGAAGGAAGTAATGAGAGGGTTAAGAAAGCTTTAAGTGAGTTCACTCAAGAAGAGAAACAAGTTTCTCGAAATAATAATAAAGGAAAGAATGCCATATTTATGTCTATAAATGAACATGAGTTCAAAAGAATCTCATCCTGTACCACTCCTAAGGAAGCTTGGGACATCTTGGTCACTGCTCATGAAGGAGACACTAGAGTTAAGGCTGCTAAAACCCAAATGCTTATTCAGCAGTATAACTCCTTAATTATGTCTGAGACTGAGTCATTTGATGACTTCTATATGAATTTGACTGATATTGTGACCAAACTGCATGCTAATGGGGTGACTTATGATAGACATGAAATTGTATCTAAAATTCTAAGATCATTACCACAGAAATTTGATAACAAAAGATATGCTATTGAGGAAATGTGTGATCAAAATCTCACTCTTGAATTACTCAGTAGTAAACTAAGAACTGTGGAAATGGAAATAGAATTTAAGAAACAATTGACACAAACCCATAGGAAATAGACTAGTTCCAATCTTAGCTTTTCTTCTAAGTTAACTAAGCCTGAACTTGTATTCCCCACTTATGATTCTGATGAGGAATGCAATATAGAGAGTTTGGACAATCAAATTTCCTTAATTACTAAACAGTTCAAGAAAATATTAAGTTTAGAAATAAAGTGGCAAATAAACAAGGAAATTCAAATTATTCAACTTCCTCTAATCACAGGCCTCATGAGAAAAACCATGAAAAAAACCACAAGGACTCTCACATTAGACCTAATAGAGACCTTAAGAAGACTGAATGCTATAGATGTGGTAAACTGGGGCACATTGCACAAGACTGTAGAGTTAACTTGAACACTCAAAACAAACACACTAGAGCTAACATTTGCAAAACATGGGATGATTCAAGTGATTCTGAAAAGGAGGAACCTGAGTCATCTGATGTTTTTTATCCTTGCATGTCCTTCTTTGCCAAGATCATATATAATGATGATGTGCTTATGCCTATGTATGAGAATGCTTCTAGTAACTCTACTCCTGCTATTGAGAATCATGTTTATACTGGTTTAGATGCTTTCATTACTGAGAATGTTGCATATTCTTCCTCGGGGTGTGTGAGTCAAAGGGATAGCGATAATGACGATGTCAATGGGTGTGTGAGTTTAACAAATGAATCTTTAGGGGTCACTCCACACACCACACTTAGTGACTCGGACAATGAAGACATCCCTGACATTCACACACTTTATGCAAAAACTCTCAAGAAAAGCACTAGATTAGAAAAGATTGTAAAAGATCTCACTAAGAAGTTAGAAGATCTAAGCCTAATGGTTAAACTAAACACTGAAGAGTATACTAACCAATGTTTGACCCATAAAAGTGAAATCAAAATGTTTGATGAAAAACTCAGAGATTTAAAAGAAACAAATGAAACTCTGGAGAAAAAATACAAGGGGACATTGTTAGAATTGGAGCAAACTAAAGAAAAGACAACAACTGTTTTCAAAAAATTTACAAAATTTGAAAATAATTCAAAATGTTTTGATGAATTTGTTGTTGAATCAAAAACCAATTCTGATGATCGAACTGGAATAGGGTTTTGCCCCAATTTGAAAACACAAATAAAATCTTTTGAAACTATCAAGTTTGTGTCAGGTGGAAAAAGACCTATTGAAACATGCCCAGACATTCATTCTCTAAAAACTGAGTCTGATTCAAAAAATCAAAATTTTAACATTGGGGAATCAAGTTGCTCTAAACACAAAAGTTCATCTAAGGCTAAATACGTCTGCCCTTCTATTAGGAAGAGTGAGTCTGCATTCAAGATTGTCACACCTAGGAATAGAGTTCAGCCTCAAAACTCTTTAAAACCTTTGTTTAGAGACTTTCCTAAGGAGACCCCTATTCTGAGCAATCTTTATTGTTCCTACTGTGACATTTATGGTCACTCTTTTGATGATTGTTATGCTAGGAGACTCGTTAAACCTTCCTATAATCTTTATATCTATCAAAACTTTAACTATTCTAGGAGGAGCCGCAACAATTATATACTTCCTAGACAGCCAGATAGAAACTCTAATTATAGAAAGAGAAAGATCAAGCCTAAAAGAACATTTACTAGAAGGAATCCTAAGCACTTTCCTAAACCAAATGCCCAAGTCTATCACAAATTTCAAAATCATGCGCAAAATGTTTTTCAGCAAAAATCCAAAGCTCGCAAATTTTATCAATTAAGAGCTAATAAGCGCAAGATGAAAACCAAGGCAATTTGGGTTAGAAAAGATGATCTATTACCTCAGATTAAGTGTAATGTTGTTTTTACTGCTTTAAAAGCTGGACACACATCATCTGGTTGGTATTTAGACTCTGGATGTTCTAAGCATATGACTGGTGATGAAACTAAACTTTTAAACAAAACCAGCTTTGCTGGTGGTAAAGTCATTTTTGGTGATGGAGTTTCATCTCAAATCATAGGCAAAGGAACTCTCCAAGAAGATGGGCTTCCTATTCTACAAGATGTTCTTATAGTAAAAGGTCTTGAGGCAAATTTACTTAGCATATCGCAATTTTGTGACTCAGATCATACTGTTACCTTTTCAAAGAACAATTGTAAAATTTTAAATGAAAAAGGTGAATGCATAATTACTGGATTCAGAACTCCTGACAATTGCTACACTATCATGAACAATTCTGAAATCTATAATGTTGCCAGAATGGATGACAATGAAATATGGCATAACAGAATGGGTCATATAAATTACGACAATCTTAGTAGACTGACCTCTCAGGAAATAGTTAGATGAGTTCCTAAAATTAAACTTATACCCAACATTATCTGTGGTTCCTGTCAAGAAGGTAAAATTGTTAAGGCACCTCATAAGAAAGTCAAAGATATTATTACCTCTAATCCCTTATAACTCATCCATGTGGACCTAATGGGTCCATCCCAAACTGTTAGTCTTTGTGGACACAATTACATCCTAGTTATAGTTGATGACTTCACTAGATTTACCTGGGTAGCCTTCTTAAAACAAAAGTCTGAAACATTTCAAACCTTCCTAAAATTTCTTCTTAGGATTGAAAATGACTAAGATACTCAAGTGAATAGAATTCGTAGTGATATAGGTGGTGAATTCAAAGAAATGGTATTATAGAATACTGTGACTATAATGGTTATAAACACGAGTTTAGTGCTCCTAAGACTCCTCAAGAGAATGGTATTACGGAGAGAAAGAATCGTGCCCTTCTGGAGATGGCACGTGTTATGTTACATGCCAAGAATTTACCTAAATATTTTTGGGTAGAGTCCATTCGTACTGCTTGTCATATTATAAATAGGGTCTATCTTAGAAAGAATTCCTAACAAACCCCCTATGAACTTTGGTACAATAAAAAGCCTAATCTCAAATATCTTAGAACCTTTGGCAGTACTTGTTATGTATGGAAAGATAGGGAACACTTATCCAAATTTGAGAGCCGGGGAGATAAAGCCATATTTCTAGGATATTCGCATAACAGTAGAGCTTATCGAGTGTATAATCTTCACACTAAAACTTTGATGGAATCCATAAATGTAATTGTTAGTGACACTACTATAGAAAGAAAGACTGGTGAATTTACTATTGAGGAAGAGTCTATAAATATTTTAGAAAATGTCTCCTCTACAATGGATAATTCATTACCTATTGAGACACCTGAGGTACCTAACTGGGTTTCTAAAGATCATCCCATAAATAACATTGTTGGTAACCCTAGTGAGCCAGTGCGTACAAGATCTCAACTCAGAAACTATGCACATTATGCATGTTTTGTTTCTCTTGTGGAACCAAAGAATGTAAATGAGGCATTGAATGACTCTCATTGGATTTCTGCTATGCAGGAAGAACTTTTACAATTTGTCATTCATGATGTTTGGTATCTTGTTCCACGTCCTGATCACAAAAAGGTTGTTTGAACACGTTGGATTTTCAAATATAAGACTGATGAAAATGGGATAATAATTAGAAATAAAGCTATATTAGTTGCTCAAGGATACTCTCAAATAGAAGGAATAGATTTTAACGAGACCTTTGCTCCTGTTACTCGTTTAGAATCTGTTCGTCTGCTTTTTGCTATAGCTTTCCACATGCACTTTACACTATACCAAATGGATGTCAAATCTGCGTTTCTTAATGGAATATTGGCTGAAGAAAACTATGTAGAACAGCCTAAAGGATTCATTGACCCTAAACATCCAAATCATGTATTTCGTCTGAAAAAGGCTTTGTATGGCCTTAAACAAGCTCCTAGAGCTTGGTATGAGCGTCTTTCCAGTTTTCTTTTAGATAAAGGTTTTAAAAGAGGCGGAAATGACCAAACTCTTTTTGTCAAACATTTTGACAAACACATCACTATTGCTCAAGTTTATGTGGATGATATTATATTTGGATCAACTTCTCCCTCAGAAGTCAAATCCTTCTCTGAAACTATGCATAAGGAATTTCAAATGTCCCTTATGGGGGAGCTACAATTCTTCTTAGGCCTTCAAGTCAAAAAAAATTCAAATGGATTATTTGTATCGCAATAAAAGTACGCTTTAGAGATAGTAAATAAATTTGGCCTCGAGAGTGCTAAAGATGCTAAAATGCCCATGAGTACTAAGCTAAAACTTTTTAAAGATGAAAATGGAAAATCTGTAGATCCTACTCAGTATCGTAGTATGATAGGCACCTTACTATATCTTACTGCCTCGCGTCCTGATATTATGTATGCCGTTTGTGTATGTGCTCGATATCAAACCCTAAAGAGAGCCACTTGAATGCTGTTAAACATATCATTAAATATGTAAAAGGCACTCTAAATCTAGGACTTTGGTACACTAATGACACACCAAGCACTATAATTGGGTACAATGATGCTGACTGGGCTGGGTGTACTGATGATAGTAAAAGCACATCAGGAGCATGTTATTATATAGGTAATAACTTGGTAGGATGGAGTAGTAAAAAACAAAACTGCATATCACTCTCAATAGCTAAATCTGAATGCATAGCCGCCGGCAGCTGTTGTGCTCAATTAATGTGGCTAAAACAAATGCTAAGGGATTATGGTATTCAAGAAAACCAATTGCATCTCTATTGTGATAATCAAAGTGTGATTAATATTTCTAAAAACCCTGTTCAACACTCGCGAACAAAGCATATTAAAATAAGACATCATTTTATACGCGAATTGGTTGAATCTAAGGAATTAGAAATCAATTATCTTCCTACTGATCTACAACTCGCATATATATTTACCAAACCTCTAGATTATAATAAATTCATTTCATTACGAAAATCTATTGGTATGGTTTATGCTGACTAATCATTTTGCTATTTATCCAAGTTTTTCCCTTTGTCCATTTGAGAATAAATGGGGGAGAAATTTGAGTCTATTCAAATCTTATATGCTAAACAGCTTGATTTTAGTGATTTATTGTAGGTTCTTATTATACAGTTACTCTCAACAGTTGTAATAGGGTATTCATATGTACTTAGTTGAGTTATGTACTTTTTGATTTCTAGGAATTGGGTAGATAGAATTTTGATAGGAATAAGTTTTTCTTATTTTCTTGTTGCCCTACGAGTCCAAGATGACTCAAAGGAGATTTTGTCTCATATTTCCAAAGGGGGAGATTGAAGCCCTTATACTTTTGACTCACTTGAGTCTATATTGTTTAAGTGCTCATCTAGTTTGGAAATTGTGACAAAATTGTGTCCTACCTAGAATCCAAAGAACCTCAAAAGTTGGTTTGCTACTTCATCTCTCTATCTTGTAGTGATCAAGAACATATTGCCAACACTCACACATAGTAGAATTCAATTATTTCATATCATATTACATAATAATGTGTGTACATATGTTGAATCCCTAAATTGGCATTTTAATAATTTTTTGGGATTTTTTAAACATTTTTAAAATAAGGTTTTCTTAATTAAAACTTGTTTTAAAAAGTTTTGTGGTCAATTTGTAAATATAATTTGTTGATTATATTGGCTTAATGTTACCTTGGGTAGAATCCGAAAGAAGAGTAAACTTGAGGGTGTGGTTTTAATTAACTTTAGACGCGCGTTTGTGATCCTGTTATTGACCAACACCTATCCTCGTCTGATTGGCTGAAGTTGTGTTTCTTTACTGAGTTAAAACAACATTTGTTCCTAGCCCTTGGATCATTAGCTATCAACGATCTGCATGTTATTTTGGTGAATCCCAGTACAACTCTTTAGACCAATCAGGATTCGTTTAATCACCGCCTTATTAGAACCCTTCGATCTAAGTCAATTTGGCCTGACTTAATCCAGGCCCTTGGTTCTGAGCCAGCCTCTCGAACCTTCTCCTCACCCTATAAAAGGGACCCTATTCTCAGACTTCGAAGACTTTTGACATTTTCATTTCTTCTGAGAAATTGAGAGAGAGAAGAGAAAAAACACACAGAGAGAAGAGAGAGAGTTAGAAACCCTAACCCTGTTCGTCAAAACCTCTTCCGTCCAAACTCAAACA
This sequence comes from Sambucus nigra, assembly GCA_949130495.1. Classification (NCBI taxonomy): domain Eukaryota; kingdom Viridiplantae; phylum Streptophyta; class Magnoliopsida; order Dipsacales; family Adoxaceae; genus Sambucus; species Sambucus nigra. The sequence goes on along the minus strand of OX422214.1, from coordinate 600,502,909 downwards.
CTTCTTCAAATACCTCCATATCCAAAACACTTCTTTGAGTGTTCTTGAGAGTTTGAGAGTTTGAGTTAAGTTTGTTTTTGTTGCTGTAACCTCGTGTTCACTAAATCTTGTTTTCAACTTAAACGTTTATTCAGATCTACTTTCTGATTTCATAGAAATTTCAGATCTGAGTTATTGATGTTACATTACACTTAGGTTCATTCTTTATTTCTCATCTTGAGAAATATATTGTTAATTATTTTCACTAAAGCGTTTGCTTACTTTGAAATCAACAATAAATGTTTTCTGTTTCTAGTTCTTGTAAAGCTAAGCCTTTGACCTAGTTTGGAATCTCACTTGGAGGTTTTCAATCTCGAAAAGTCTTTCTAAATTCAGAGATTGATTAAGACCTTGTCTGTCTTCCTAGCAAGGTATCCGTGGACTCTGGGAATGATTTAAAGGTCAAATAAGGTGAAAAGTTTTGTAAGAAGAAAGAAAAAGAAAAGATCACAGCATATAGTGTTATTGTAATTTGTTAGGACTGTTTGTACTTAATAAGTGTATGTGTGTGTGCATGCATGTTGTAAGGCCCTAAAACACGATTAGTAAGGTTAATTATACGATTAAGTATAAGTTATGAGTTATAAGTTATAAATTGGTTATGTGGTTAAATGCATCATGAAAATATGTTTCTAAATACATCATTATGTTTATAAAAAGTAAGCTAGAGTGTTGGTGCGAAAGTGGCGATGTTTGGTCGCCAAATGTGAAAGTTATGAAATTCTTAGTAAATAATTACTCTTCTGTTCGAGCCCAAATTAGGTGTACTAGTTTTATGATTTTGGGAAAACACAAAACATGAAAGTTGTACATGTTTAAGTTATATACTCATAGACACAAAGTGAGAGTAAATCGGGGCCCGAAATAGTGAGTTATGGTGATTTTACGAGGCAGGACAAATATGTCATTAACGGAATTGTCCTATTGGCCCCCTTGCCCAACGAATCGCGGAATACCACCTTAAAGTGGTCACATAGCCATGTTTTTAAGCTTATAAGGCAGAACTTATCATCCTTTTCATTTCCTATTACAAGCTTGAGAAAAATATGCTTATAGAGAGAGAAAGAGAAGAAAGTTAAGGAATAAATCTTTGGAAATTTTCCATAAATCAAGGAATCCTCGTAAGGTAATTACATCTTAATTAAAGTTGGTCACATGGATGAGTTCTATACTTATCATGTTTTTATTTTTGATTTGGATATATATTTTAATGATACCCATATTTCTGAATTGTGTTGGAACAAGGATGGGTTAAGAACATAAGTTAAAACTGAAGCTAGGATCGTAAATGCATACTTTAAAGTCCTAAATTTATATCATCCTTTTGTAAATCATTTTGATTTAGAAAATTCATGATTATGATGTATATTTCTGCTAAAACATGTTTATTATATGTTTCCATGAATTATACTCAAGGTCTAGGTTATATATGCTTAAAAATGTTAAGTTATGCCTTAATGTTGTATTTTGGCCTAGTTATGCTAAAAATGGCATAAATCATGGAATACTTATTGGAATTGAGTGATTCTAGTTTAAGAGTAAAATACACTCATACATGTATAACATATCCGAAAATTGTGTAAAAATACCAAGGAATGAACCCTTGGTGATGGTTTGAATATCATGATTTCTTTTGTGTAATTATTAAACTAAGGATCTTGGTTATGTAAAGTTATGTAGTACTTATTAGTTATAAGTAAAGGTAGTTATGTTTTCATCTACACATACCTTTGAAAAAAATAAATCTTATGCTATTTTCCCTAGAGATTTAAATTAAAGCATTGTTTAAGCCAATTTATCTCTAATTAAAAGTATGAGTTTAACAAAATTAAGTCGGGGCGCGACACATGTGTTAGAAAGCACTTACACAAACACTTTCACCCTACAACACGAAAAGTGTTGGTAATAAGATCTTGTGAATAAAGAGTCGACGTAAAGTGCTGGAACAAATCAGAAGTTAACAAACTGGGAGAACTACATCTACAATCAGAACTGCAGAGAAGTTTAAGGACACCAGAGGGTACATTCCTAAACTTATATATGACTGAGTTGTTTGCATGTTAGTTATATAGTTTGTAACTCATATATTTGTTTTAGTGGATTTTTCATTTTACTCCGTAGAGGGAGTCGTGGATGTTTCCTCAATTGATGAGGTTTTACCACGTAAAAAATATCGTGAACATAATTTTTCTACATCTCCTCATCTCATTCTTGGTTGTGCTGAGTTTAAGATTTTTAAACAACTTTATAAACTTGTTATTCAATTCTTGAATAGATCTCGTACATACTGATTTATTAAACACATCTTGTGTTCAAAAAGTTAGGTTTTTACGAAAAGAGTTTCTTAAAAAAACAGATCGGAGTTACTTAAATAGTTTATTTTTTATAAACGTCTTTAGTAACATTTTTCAATTTTAATAGAGGAAACCTGTGTTGAACAGTCGAAAGGCTTTATCGACCCTCATTACCCAAACCATGTCTATAGATTGAAAAAGGCATTATACGGTTTAAAGCAAGACCCTCGGGCTTGGTACGAACGCATGTTAACTTTTTTTTTTATCAAAAAAGGGTTTCGACGTGGTGGAAATGACCAAATATTATTTGTTGAACATTTTGACAAACATGTCTTAATAACTAGTCCTTGGTCCGAGTATAACTTATCGACATGACTAAAATCTCGAAGGTTTTGTAGTCCTTGGTCTGGTTTGAGGTGATGGAGAAAGGGGGTTTTGACTAGAGATAGAGGTATCTATAAGAAATAATACATCTAGAGGTGTATTATAAGGCTTGGGCTTCACAAGTTTTGTTTGGTATAACGACTACGTACCCAGGTGAAAACACACTATATGGTTGACTCACTTGAGTCTGCACCATATAGGAGTTCCAACTAGTTTGGATATGGTGACAAAGTAAGTAGATTCATTTTGAGCAATCCCCTCTAAAAGTATACAAGCTTCATCAACAATGTTCACCCAGTCCAAGAACCTCATACCTATCAACAAAGGGAAGTAATTTTATTTCTTGACCACACTATAGGGCCCAAATCATGCATATATGTTCTTAAGTGTGTGCACATGTGTTTAAATAATTTTTATATATTTTTATACATTTTAAAATCATTTAAAATGATTTTCTAAACATTTAAAATTTTATTTTAAAAGGTATTGGGGTTAAAAGTTATATTATTTTTATTCCTAAAAATGTGTGAGGGTAGAATGTCAAACCGGCAGAGACTTGTGTGAGTACAAATTGTATTTTTAAAAGTCCTTTCTAATCACTTATAACAATACACGTGTTGAACATATACGGATTGGATTTGTGTTTTCTTTGAGTCTTGGATGTGAGATTCAACGTTAGCCCTTGGATTTATTTTTTCAATGATTTGCATCTCTCCTGAGATAATCCTTGTGAGAATTAAATGAACCAATAGGAAAAAAAGTATTTGTGCGATGGGTTTATAACCATTAGATCGTCAGTCAAATGCTCAGGCTTAATCTCAGTCGTTTAAAATGCTCGATGTTCCAGATCCTTCCATGACTTGTATAAATAGGCTCGTTGGGTCAGCCATTTGAAGACTTTTGTCATTCGTCTCAATTGAGAGAAAAAAGAGAAGAGAGAGAGAGAGAGAGTAGAGAGAGAAAACCAGTCATTCAAAATCTTCCAAACCCTATAGGTTTTCTCACCAACCAAACACTTATTTTCATAATTTTTCAAAGCAGAACACGTCTTTGTTCTTGAGAGTTAGACATCTTGGGTTTTTTGTGAGTTTGGTGTGTGGTTTGGATTCTTGAAGAACCTCTTCAAGACATTATTTCTCTTAGGAACCTTTCTCATCATACATCTCATTTTTCTTTCTAAAAACTGTGATATTTATTACGAGATATACTTCACATAGTATTATAGGGTTTCTATTACTCTTTTTCGGTTGGATCTTGTGTATGTACTGTTTATATTTGTAGATGCACTCTTTATTTCAAATAACTTTGAAAAAGAGACTTCCAGTAGTGAAAGATCTCCGATCTGAAATCATATGTTTCAGGAGTTCAAAGTTTCACAATTTGTGAAATTGTTTCATACATAAATAAGTTTTTGAAACAATATGATATATTTTTGAGAAATATTTTTTTTAGATCTGAAAATATTTTGAAGTCTGATTTTCAAAAGATATTTGAAATCTTTGCATGTCATATAGACTGTATGTAATTCGTAGGATTTATTTGTATAAATCTTGAGTGGTGTAACTTGCATATTGCATGTAGTTATAGTCACTGTTCACTCACTACACTGTCACACGAGCACTAGTTTAGTGTGGTTCTTCTGAGAGATCTTGGTTTGTTTGAGCCACTGCAAACAAGAGAGGAAGGAAGAAGGCAAATAAGCTACTAAGGAGATCAAAGCGAATCGAAATTACCTTAGAGAGGGAAAGCTCATGTAGGTACATTAATGTCCTAGACTTAGGATCTTGAATGCATGCTTAGTGCTTGTAATCTTGTAATCTCTGTTTTATTTTAGTGGATTTTTAGTTTTATGGCGTAGAGGTCACCGTGGATGTTTCCCCTAGTTTTGGGGTTTTACCACGTTAAAATCTTGGATCTTGTGTGTGATTTTTAATACTTCACTACTACTGTTGCATACTAGACTTAAGTTTAATTTTAAAAACCTATTTCCAAGATTCTTAAATAACAGGTTCCTATTCTTGTTAGTATTTAACACAACTTAAGTTTTTCCTGAGATTTTTCCAAAAACGTTTCCTCAAACAGTAATTCGAAACTTACTCATATTTTTAACTCAGTGTTAATTAGTACGGTTTTTCACTAGGAGGGCTTGGGATCAAATCTTTTGTAGTTCCAACGAACAGGACATTTGTACGGGTGTACGTGACAGGATACCAGACTTACAATAAACATCATTACGGCATTTATGGATCCTAGTTCTTAATATAGCATTTTGGTTTTCTTTTATTGATATATTATATGTTAGAACCGTGGAATTTGATTACAATAAACAATTCCCGAAATATTCATGGAATTTAACATAGTTCTATGACATGCTCCAATTTAACATATTTATAAATGTGTTAGAACTATGCTTATATGTTAAAACACCTATGTATTAAATACACCTTTGTTTATTTAATTACTGTATTTGAGCATATGAGGTGTATTTAACAAATGAGCATAGTTCTAACATATTTAACATATGAGCATATGAGGTGTATCTTAAGTATGATAGAATTTGTTTGATTGATATATTCATATGTTAAATACACCTCATATTTTAGAACTATGAAATGTCATGCTAATATTTAGCATGTATTTAACATATGAGCATGTCATTTCAATAAACAGAAGTGTTGGGTTACAAATCAAGTATTAAAATATAAATGTCGTAAAGTGCATACACGGTCCCCTAAATGAAGGTCAACTTAAATGACCTTAACTGATATTTACATTTTATCAGAGTATATATAGGGCATTTGACTCGAGATTTATACAGAGTTTCTTTACCTTTATTGCGTGAGCCAAATTTTTCCCAGGGGAGTGTCCCCTTTTGAGGTGTCCTGTTGGGTAGAGCTTCATCTAAAAGTGTCAGTTTTCATGAGATGAACGTAGATTTTAGCCTCTATTTTCCAGGGGAAGCAACCTTTCAGAAGTACGAACTTCACTCGAGGAAGTGATACGTCACGAATATTGCATATTTGCACCTGTTATCTTTATGCATTCTAGCACTTTTGTCTCCATTATTCCCTATCTTAAGCTCATATAATTTATAACCTCAGTTTTGGATATATATATATATATATATATATATATATATATATATATATATTGCATGGTTTATATGAGCTTTTATAGTTATTGGATCGCTTAACGAAGCAAGTGGTTGCATTTAGAGTAAGTTATGTCATTTAACACAACTTCAAGTGAATTTTTGTCATTTCATACTTCACCTAATTCTCAGTGAATCCATGACAGCGAATTTACTGAGTTAGCTTCACGTGGCCGCAAACGGCTCGTTGTTTTGAGTCCAAATGATGAAGTTATGGTTGTTTCCATAAATGTAGTTTTTTTCCCTATTAATGAACCAAGGTAGCCAGAAAATAAAGCACTGGTCGACTCGGGCTTGAGTCTGATCGAGTGGCCATTCAATTTTATCCCACGAATCATTCCGGTACGCGTTAGGCTTGACCCGCGATCGACCGGGTCCTACATGTTAACAATTTGTTTTTTTATTATTTGTTTCTTTTTTTCCCCAACTTACTATATTGTTGTAAGTTAGTTTATTTAGGGGGGATATCTTATTTTTAAGTTAGTTTTTAGGTTAGCTTTTTGAGAGATTCTCTCTCCTAGTGTTCCATCTCATTTTGTATGTAATTTTCTACTATTCATCTTCTTCCTCTTTAATAAAGATTCCATTGTTTATTTCTTCCTTTACTAGATAATTGTCTTTATTTATTTCTTGCTTTAATTTACTTCCTTGCTTTAAATACATGTCTTTCCTTATGCTTTGTAGCTAGATTAGTTTAGATTGAGATTGATTGAAGTCACCTTATATTAGTGGGTTGCTTTGCTTTATTGATGGGTTTTATGACTTTAAATGGGTTAGGTTGTTCTTGATTTTATGCCTATGAGATTTTATAGTGTATATCATGTATGTGCCGTATCTACGACCTTGCGTGTGTAATCTCGGGGATATTTTTTTATGCAAAAATCAATTAATCTTTTATGACAATTTAGGGGGTGACAACTCTAGATTTAATTAATTGTGAAAATGAGATTTAATCTTGATAAACTTGTCTTCCCATATGACCATTTATACTAATTAATCTGAGGTGATGGATATTAGTCTCAATCTTTTGTTTGTATTCCTCTTGTTAAAGTTAGTTTAAACACATGCCTAGATTTATCTTTTGTTATAACTTTTATCTTTTACACTTTTATTTGAGAAAAAATAAATCAATTAAAGTTTAGCAATATTCCCTGTGGATTCAATACCTGGACTAGCCGTTATACTCCTGTGAAGAGTGTGGTTATAGTTTAGGTTCTTTTGCATAGAGTTAGGAGCCAAAAATGGCGCCGTTGTCGGTGACTATTTGTTTTAAAATATAATTAATTTAGTATTTCGTATTATTTTTCTTTCTATTTGTATTCTTTGTTAACTATTTTTGTAGAACTTCTACATTTGAGGGTCAAGAAACTCTTGAATCTATCGGCGCCACATCACTTTGTGGATTTTGCCATCTTAAGCTCTTTAGCATAAGCATGTCTTATTTCAATGTTTTCGATAATCATAATGATAATTCTCATAATCCCCCTTAACTTATGACTTTTGCTGAATACTCACAAAGTAAAAGCCTAAAAACATCTAAAATGGCTTTGGGTGAGAATTATAAAAGTCAAGATTTGGATTATGGGAATTTTGAGAATGGGCATTCTGATACTGGGTCACAAAATCCTTATAATAAGAATGTTGAAACTAATTGCAATGGCTTTCGAAATTCTTATAATAAGAATTTTGATAGTAGTTTAGAGGATAGTTTCCAAAGTTCTCATTTTCAAGAATTCGTGCATCCACCCATAACATTGTGTGAGGGTTTGCGCATTCTTGAAAATGAGAAACTTAAAAACCATTATCAGGAAGAAAATCATCATTGGGAGCAAGATTTTGATGCATTATTCAAATTTGATGATGATTTTTCTTCCGAGACTTTTGAAGTAAAGGAATGTGTTTAACCAAATGAGGAATCGTTGCCTACTTTGGAACAAATCGTTCTTCTCTTTGCCCATATGAAAGTGAGGAAGAAATGGATGTAGTATCCATTTTCAATCAAATGTTTCCTTCTTTGGGAAACAAACAGGAGGTTGAGACGTATGTTTCACCTCAAACCATTTCAAAAGAACATTTCATTGAAAGTGAATCCTTATCCTTTGGAATTCAATCTTCAAGAGATGATGAGTCATCTCTTGGGATTGAATTTATTTCCTCCTCATCTTTATTATTCTACATTATCAAACTATTACAAGTATCCCATGAATCGGTTCAAAAATTTAAAATTTTTAACCCTTTCATCGATGAGGATTACTTGCTTGAGTCACTTTCCATAAAGGTAATTTTGCCTCCTTATGCACCACCTCCCATTCCAATTGAAAAATCTTTGGGAGGAAATTATATTTTTTGGGGATCCCAGGTGTATTCGTCACCCGTTCAATCAAAATCCCCTAGCATCCCTCAAAAACTTTTAATTGGTTATGGTTCATTTCTTTCGCCTTACACATACCTTTCGTTGTTCAAATGAAATTCTTATTTCTAAGAACGTATGCATGCTAATGAGGTACACCAATTATCCCTTAAAGTCAAATCGTATTTTGCGTGGACCATCAAAATTTTCAACTTTCTGTGTATCGTTAGTTAGAAGTTAAAATTGTAGGTTGTACATATTAGGTTAATTTTGCTTTTTACTTATTGCCAAGTGTAATTAGTTAATGTTTTAGTTCTTATTTTTGTTATGCTTGGTACTAAAATATTTTGTAGAATCTTTAAACTTGTACTTTTCGGAGATTGCTCCATTTTGGTTAATAACACTATTTTCGTCTCTTTAACTTGGTTCGTTGTTCACATTGAGCACAATGAAAGGTTTTAGTTAGGTGTATGTGATATTCTATCCATTATTTTTTTAATCCATGATTTGATTATATGTTCCTCCTAAGCATGCTTTTATTGCAAAAAATTGAAAATTTCAAAAAGATTTTCTTTATTTTTTTCTCCTTTGTTGGGAATTTTTGCCTTTGTTTCCGATGATAAATTTCAATAAATGCCCAATCCAATAGATAATTTAATGATGCATGTTCTCAATTTTGGAAGTTATTAGAGTTTAGTCCTCGAATCATTGATAATATGAAAAACTTCATGAATAAAACTTTAAACCCATGAGCACTTGTGCTTTTCTTGTTTTATTGATTTGGTTTAAGACGAATATAACTCGGTAATCTTTTGTTGCATTGTATGAGATTTGGGCTTTTCTTCATTTGTGAGTGGTACACATTACTCTTTCCTCTTTGGTAACATTAAATTCGTTGCTAATCTCATTATTCTTTCATTGATCGTTCATTAATTGAGTTCATATTTTGAAATGTGTTACTTGAGCATGATTTTCAAAGTTTTTTTTACTCGATAAGTCGTAAACTTTAGGAAGGGATCATAGTCCCTCTTTGTTATATCACTCATAATGACCTTAACCTCACCTTAACTGTTTCCCCTCGTTAACCCCTTTGAGCCTTAATACAACCTTTCGTTTCAAAATTCAAAATTCCATAACCAAATCCACATTGGAGTTATAAACCATATATATCACCTTCCATACCTGTTTTTGGAATGACACTTGGGATTGAATGATGTTCTTGTTATATGGTTGCAATTAAGCATGTGAGAGTGTGAGAGAAAATAAAAAGTGAAGAAAAACAAGAAAAGAGAAGAACATAAAAGAAAACGAAGAGAAAAAGAAGAAAAGAAAAGAAAGAGAAACTATTTCCATTTAAAATTTTGAAATTGCCCACAATTTTTCATTATCCCAAGTGTTCATCCCCAAACACCTATGAATTCGTAAATTGTCCCTTCCTTTCATAATCTTAACCCCAAACCTACATTACAACCCCATAAAAGTCCTATGTGATCCCAAGGTAAATGTAATTCGAAAGTCATAATAGTTGCGATAATCTTTGAAAATGCATTTCACCTCACTTAATGACGATATTCCTTCATTGATATTACAACATTTTTCATTTTATATAGCGTTCTTCAATTGATGACATGTGTGCGACCTAGATTCAAATTACATTTACTCTTTATGAATGCATGTCCCGTGTATTACCTCCCATTCATAGTGACTTCATTTTTTGAATGAAATATCCAAAGTGGATTGATATATATGCACTCTTTAATGCTTATCCGGTTTATAAAAGTTTTGTCAAATCATAATTTTCATGTGCTCGCTCTCCCTCCCACATCTTAAGGTTTCAATTCGAGGAGGTTCATTCTATAATGTTAATAACTAAGGATTTTTGTGTTAATTGGTTCACTATGCTAATAATATGTTGAAATTATTTTCATTATTATTGGGCTTGTTGCATTTTTGTTGGGCATATCCTTTGAGAAAACTTTATATTTGTGGGTTTTATCCCTTAAAACCCTGACGAGACAACACTTGTTCACTATAGTAACCTAGGGGTTTAACGGCTTATTGCATGTACTAAATACAATCATTCGCTCGCAAAAGTGTCATTTATATAATTTATGCTTATATACGCTTTGTATTGCCATTTCTTGGATTGGTTTTATTTTCTTTCATCACTAGGGACTAGCAATGTCTAAGTTAAGGGGTGTGATACGTCACGAATATTGCATATTTGCACCTGTTATATTTATGCCTTCTAGCTCTTTTATCTCCGTTATTTCCTATATTTGTTCTCGTATATTGTATAAACTCGGTTTTGTATATATATATATATATAAATGCTTTGCATGGTTTATGTGAGATTTCATATGTATTAGATTGCTTAAAGGAGAAAGTGGTTTCCTTTCGAGGAAGTTCTATCATTTGACACAACTTTAATGTAATTTTAATCATTTCATACTTAATCTCCTACTTAGTGGATCTCTATGAGCGTATTTATTTGAGTTAGCTTTGCGTGGCCACAAATGGTTCATTGTTTTGAGTCCGAATGATGAAGGCAGCTAGAAAACAGAGCACCGATCAACCAAGGTTTGAGGTCGGTCGACCAAGGTTTGAGGCCAGTCGATCGCGGCTTAAGGCCAGTCAACAGGCCATGCAATTTCAATCCACAGAGAATTCCAGTACTCGTCATCCTTGACCCCCAATCGAACGGGTCCTGACTCGCGATTGATCAGTTCCTATAGGTTGGGGTTAGATTGATAAAGATCTAGTATTGATTACCAGGGGAGGGTTAACTGTCTATAACCAAAAGGTAAAAGGTCCCCTCGGGAAGGTTTTTGTTTTATTTTTTTTATTTTTTGATATGCTTTAGCCCCTTTTTAAAGTTTTATACAGTGAATTTGACCTTATTGTTTGGGGGGTATTTTGCCACTTTTGCCTTCGTAATTTTCCACGGGTTTAGATCAAGGGATTTTTATTGGTTTCATAAAAATGACTCACACTGTGATTGCAAATTGTGGTGTCCACGGGTACTCGTGAGCATGCCCTTTTATGATGATCGGTGACCCTTATAAGCACCTCATATGGGATTTGATACTTCCAACTTAGAGTTTTCAAAGCCTCGTCGATGATAATCAAAGAATTATAAGCTCTCTCATCTAAAGTGGGATATAAATTCCCCTGATATTCTATCACCATAACACTAAAAGGTCTGGCATGGGTTGGCTTGTAATGAGAGAAGGAAAAGGGACATTATCCCCATGATCAGTCAAGTAACTTCCCCCATAAATGGTAAGTCATGTCTAAGGAAGCATAATTGAGAACTTTAGGGGATGATTAATTGGGAGGCATTAAAATATAATAAAGACATAAAATAATAGTGAGTTGCAAAAGAAAGAAAATTGAAGGCTTATATTGTGATAAAAAATGTGAGATGAATGAGTGACCACCTATGAATTTGTGGGCCTTATAGGAAACCTATTTACCCACCACTCAACCATCCCAACAACCCAATTAGTTCACTTCTCAACTTCTTCACTGTAACGGCTAGTTTACTCCATTGAATCTCATTTGTGATAGAATCTACAGGTAAAATGCCTTAATGCTCATGTATTAATTTCACTAACTATTTCCCCCTTCCATGTTGATACCATAGTTGCTCCTCAGTATCAAACTAGAACAAGGGGTCTCAAGATGCAAGATGAGATAAGAAAATGAGAAAAAGAATCTCGTCCTTACACCCAATAACTCCAGCAAATAAGGAAAATTTTCCAAATCAGCTAGATGACCACCTGAGGGCCCTCCATGCCGGTATCAAGTATATGGAAACTTCTTTATACCTCATCTCCCATTGATATGGTCTACATCGCAATACAGGAACCTCGGCATTACCCTCCAAGCATATGCCTAAGAATTGTATGATCTTTTAGGGATTCTTAATCTCATATACCAAGCTACAACCTCAAGCAAGTATTTATAAGACCTCAATAAGTCTTCCTCAAAGGCAAGGTATGTCTATGTCGTCTTCTCCAGACCACAGTGGGACCAAGAATTCTCTCTGATGTGGTCGACATATGCTCAAGACTTCATGCTGGAAACCTCAAGCTCAAGAATGCTCACAAATATTAAAACTAAGTTCCACAAACTATTTTGGAGAGTTAGTGGAAAGTAATAAGACTATTCCACCTACTCCCACTAACACTTTGTAGTTTTTCCTAAAGCATTAAATGTCGCTTAATGCTCTCAATAACCATCACCGCTCACTTGCAACTCCTTCCACCAACACTCCATTATTCCACTATAGCACTCAAGCTCTACTATTGTCACCCATTCTTTAAACATCGCTTACCAACTATTCGCGTTAGTTTTCTATATAAGGAAAGCTGAAAGAAGGTTTTAAAGATTCAAATTTAAGTATACTTTTAGAAAAAGAAGTGGAAAGTTTAATATATAATATTTATATAGAGAGTTTGGAACACTTCCAGCTCATATAATATACTTTAAGCACCGAGTATAGGTGACTTAACTAGCTTTCACTTTTAGGGGGGTCTTAAGTGAGTTATAAGTACTTAAATAATCCAATCAGTTGCTTCCTAAGATCTTTCTGCTCATTACAAAGACCTCGAACACCGTTGAATCACCTTAGTTGAAGTCTAAGGCTAGTCATATTTGTATTATTCACATTCATATTGAATATACTAGAGAGGAACACCTTAAGAGTGGATGTAGGTACCTCAACATAGGTACTAAACCACTATACTTCCTTTTATCACCATAATTATTAACTCAACAAGACCTCCTACTCTAAGAAAGCATATTTGGTATGGTTAAGGTTAAGACTGATTTCAACACCATAATTATCAAATCACAATAACGATGTATATATATATATATATATATATATATATATATATATATATATATATATATATATATAGAGAGAGAGAGAGAGAGAGAGAGAGAGAGAGAGAGAGAGGCAGACTCATGTGCACACTAACTTTGCACATGTGCTGGCGCACAATAATTTTTTTAAAATATTAAAAAAAATTGAGTTGATTTTTTTATGTGATATTTAAACATTTCAATGGACTCATTTAAAAAATTGAACTAAAAAAAAAAACGTTTTTTACTATTTTTAAAAAATAGGTCAAACTTTCGTAGATTTTAAAGTGCTTAAAAGCAATGAAAGTTTGACCAATTTTTTAAAAATAGTAAAAAAAAGTTTTTTTTAGCTGAATTTGTTTATATGGGTTCCTTGAAATGTTTAAATATCACACAAAAAAATAAGTTTAATTTTTTTTACTACTTTAAAAAAATGATGTGCAAACTTAGTGTGCACGGGAACCTAACTCTCTCTCTCTCTCTACAGACCATAAATGCGGCCATGACTTGCTGTCTAAATGAGAATGGACAAAATGACCACTGCTTTGGTCATTTAGGTTAAACTAAGGTTTAAAAAAACACCAATCAAAACCAATTGAAAAATCGCAAATCCCTAAAAACAAAAACCCTCACTCCAATAAACACCACCGACTCTCCGACCAACCAAATACCCCTTTGATTTTCATACCAATAGATCCAAAGAGGAACTAGTATCTGTTTTTTTTTTCATTTGTGTACATTTATACATGGTTCCATTGTTAGTGTTTATGGTTTTTTACCAAGTTTTTTGTGTTTTGGTATTTAGGGTAAAAATTTACCCTCCGATCTCCATCTCAACAAATCACAACATCTTTTGGTCTGTTTTTCTTGCCATTTGGAGCCTAAATAATATATTTTTTTTATAACAAATAGAATTTTTTTAACTTACATCAAATACAGATTCGAGTGTTATCAATAAACTATTTTTTTATTTTAGTTTTTGATTTGTTTCATTCCAAATGTCTCAAACTGATTTTTTATTTATTTTTTGCATTGCAAGTGTTACTAATTAATTCTTATTATAAGATAGTAGTTCTCTTAGTGATAGGGTGCTTGAATATAAACTGAGGTGTAACCTCTAATAGTGGAGATAATTTACCAAACAAGACGCTATTGACAACAATTGAATGAACTCAATCGAAATAAAACAAAACTCTTTGATATAAACTCACAAACACTCGTGTATAACTCAATGATAAGTAATAAATGTGATCTGTTTAGAACAATAAATGAATCTTTGGAATAACTAGCAAGAGGGAGAGAGATGAAATAACTTTAGATATACCTTAGGTAGGTAGCTAAAACACTAAGGTACGAAGGAATGTAAGTCAAAACTTAATAAAGGCCTATGTTATTCGTAGAAAGCTTGAACAAAGGTATTAATGGTGAAAAATAAATGATATGTTCCTTTGTATTAAGTCTCTCTGAAGTGTGATAACATTTGTCCTATGTTATCTATTGGTTACCCAATCCATTTCAAATGGAATAACCTATCATATTTATATGAAATGTCCTAACCCCTTGGGACATCAAATCCCTTAAACTAGGTTAGTCTGCCCATGTTGGTCCTTTACCCACTGTCTTGAAAGGGACAAACTATCTGGCATGGTTTAAAGATGTCCCCCAGCATGGAATGAAACATTATTCTAATGAAAGGGTTTTGATCGCCGTACCTGATGCATTATACAACTTTCTCGGTATGGAGTTGTGTGAAAAAGGAATATTCCTTTATCCAAGAAAATTCTTCTCTTCGTCAACACCACCTCCCTCGCCACTTATGAACACTTTTGGCCAAGCAGGCTTGTGATTGATCGGCACATGTTGATTTGGCTTATGATCTATCCGCCTAGCTAGTGTTTTACTTGGTGTATCTAAAGAGGTTAATTTATGCCTTAACGTTGCCTTGCTTCTCAATCCTCCAAACCAGTTCCCTTAGAGGCTCCCTATGTGAGGTTGTTTGAGAGAGCATGAGAGTTGTCCCAATTCCTGCCAGAAGTAGTCCGCCGTAGATACCGATCGACCTCACCAATTTTACAATACATCTCATTATTACAATATATCTCATAAATACACAAAACTTAAGTAAAAGTTGAATGAAAATATTTCACGGACAACTTGTTTGGGAAGGCTTCATCAGTGCCTACTTCAAATGCTTGAATTGTCTTACTTTCTTCCTACTTCCTCTGCTCTTACTCCAACTTCCTACATTCTTACTCCAGCTTCCACTGCTCTTTGCATGAGCTAACATGTGAGCCAACTTTAATTTATTTTAATCTGAGGAATTATCTATATCTATAGTTTTATCTTTAAGATCCCCCTATATTTGCCCCTTCGTGGAGAGATTTATTATGTGGGCAGGAAATGTCTCTATGAAACACCTTGCACTGATGAATCTCTACTCCAACGAACTTCCTCCTATGTGTCCACGCACAGACTTGATCCGAGAGAACTTTTGGCGAGGAAACTTAACTGACTTTGAATTTAAATAACTAATCATTTGGAAAAGACCATGTTTCCTCGTAGACAAGTTGCCTCCCTTTTGGCGTGTGAATCTAATCATCTGACATAATTGTTTCCATAGTTCCACACGGATATCCGAGTGTAATTGTGCACACTTTGCTTTCCCAAAAGTCATATGACTTTTAAAATACCCATGCGTGTGTAACCCAAACATCAAATCTGTGACGATCCGAATATGATTATAATAAACCAAGTTTAAATGGTGCTTCTCGTATGGGATGGGGATAATGTGTTATTAGAATATATAATGTTAAGTTAGTGTGTTTATTCTAATCCTACCTTCATAACTTATGAAATATAGAATGAATCACAAACACAAATTTGTGAAGTCTTCGGTAGGAATGTTCAAGTTCAGGACTACTTTTGGCCACTATAATATGATAATTGACTTGAGAAGAAAATTAGATAGTTTTATATATATGAGTTAAGTTTGTAACACAGCAAATGGTGTATAAAACAAAGGTCCGAGGAAGGAGTTATGCTGAAATTACGAACAGGGGGTAAAGTAGTCATGTAGCCTTAAATGACATTTTGTCTTATAGATGCCATATGTTATATTTTGATTGGACCAAGGGGGGTGCCCTTATGCCGACTTATAACCCTTGAATTAAGATCTTCCTTCAGCATATTTTATCCATGGAAGAGTTTTAACCAAATGAAAGAGAATTTTGAAGTTTAGGAAGAAGGTGTGAGGAGAAATTGACGAAAAATTCATAGAAAATTACGTAAAAGCCCCTAAGGTAATTCCATCCATAAATCTTATTTTATTTTTTGTATTACTAATTTCAATTATATAAACCATCATTTTTTTACTGAAATTCCATGTCTTGATGTGTACTTACGGATAGATGCAAGTTTAAACAAACTTGAATGTGTAAACCTTTAAAATTACTTCATTTAGAAACCTTATGTATTCAAACTTCCATATCTTTTTGTATACTTACTGGAATTGATTGATTACAATTGGAGATTAAAATAGAATAATATATGTATATCATATCCGAAAATAAAGTAAAAATATCAAGAAATTAATCTTGGATGATGGTTTGAAGTTCGGGTATGAAATCTTCCCCAAAAAAGTAAATATGCATACCATATGTTTGATGTTTTTCTTGACATAGCAACTAAACTCTGAAAATTATGAAATTTTAATCTTGTATTATTCAATATGTTTTCTGAAATTTGATGTAATATCATAGAAAGTTATGATGTATAAAAATTATCAAAATTCTTGGAAGATGACTGAACGATAGAGGAGCCTATAGGGAGGATTTGCCATGTAGTAAAGAAATAGGCATATCTTGCTCTAGGAAACTTGGAATGATGTGTCGTCTTTTGGGTTGGAAACATAATATAATAAGGATTGTATTACCAAGAATAATTAAAATAGTTTTGGGCTATAATTTGAATATGTTAGATATCATACCCTGAGTCTAGATGGGACTTCATTTATGATGAATGACTTGAATAGAATCATATGATACTTATAAATTGAGTTATGTTCAAGTTAGTCTTTGAATTGTTGATATTATTATTATGATAATAATATTTTAAGAATGATAGAAAGAGAAGAAGAACCTATTGAACAAGCTCGAGATAAAGGAAAAAGGGAAAGCCTGTTAAAATTCCAAGATGAGTGTACTCAATGGTAAGATGTACTTATACATGATTATGGATATTATATGTTTTACTTGCCAAGTTGAGTTTAAATATGAGATGTTGTAATTATTGATATGATTTTGGATGTCATATGTTGTACTTACCGAGTTGATTATAAATATGAGATGTTGTACTTATCGAGATGATTATGGATATTATATGTTGTACTTGCCAAGTTGAGTATAAATATGAGATGTTGTACTTATTGAGATGGTTTTGGATGTCATATGTTGTACTTGCTGAGTTGATTATACATATGAGATGTTTTACTTATCGAGATGATTATGGATATTATATGTTGTACTTACTGAGTTGATTATAAGTATGAGATGTGGTACTTATTGAGATGATTATGGATATTATATATTGTACTTGCCGAGTTAAGTATAAATATGAGATGTTGTACTTATTGAGATGATTATGGATGTCATATATTGTACTTACTGAGTTGATTATAAATATGAGATGTACTTATCGAGATGATTATGGATATTATATGTTATACTTACCCAGTTGATTATAAATATGAAATGTGGTACTTATTGAGATGATTATGGGTATTATATGTTGTACTTACCTAGTTGATTATAAATATGAGATGTGGTAATTATTGAGATGATTATGGATATTATATGTTGTACTTGTCGAGTTGAGTATAAATATGAGATGCTGTACTTATTGAGATGATTATGGATGTCATATATTGTACTTGCCGAGTTGATTATAAATATGAGATGTTGTACTTATCGAGATGATTATGGATATTATATGTTGTATTTACCGAGTTGATTATAAATATGAGATGTGGTACTTATTGAGATGATTATGGATATCATATGTTGTACTTACCGAGTTCATTATAAATATGATATATTGTACTTTTTGAGATGATGATGGATATTATATGTTATACTTATCGAGTTGATTACAAATATGAGATGTTGTACTTACCAAGTTGAATATGGATATAATATGTTATACTTATTGAGTTGATTATGGTTAGGATATGTCGTACTTACTAAGTTGATTATGGATATGATGTGCTTGTATTATAAGAGATGTTGTGGCTTATTAACATCCAAGTGATTCTATGGCTTATGAACAACTAAGAGGTGTTATGGCTTATCAAGAGCCAATAGATGTTATGGCTTATTAAGATCCAAGAGATGTTATGGCTTATCAACAGCCAAGAGATGTTATGGCTTATTAATAGCCAAGAGATGTTATGGCTTATCAACAACCAAGAGATGTTATGGCTTATCAATAGCCAAGAGATATTATCGCTTATTAACAACCAAGAGATGTTGAGATGTTTTATATTGTTACATATATACGACTTATTGCATTTATTTTTATGCACTAGTGTAGTAATAATGCATTCACTGAGATATTTTGCTCACGATTCCTATGTTATATATTTTTTCAGGTAATGAAATTTCACTGCCAAATCTAGGAGGTCGGGTGGGGTTAGCGAGGGATGCATAAAACCACGATTTTGGTCAAATTAAAAAGGGATAATTTAATCCTACTTATCCTTTGAGAAAGTTTGAATAAGCACGATTAATTTAAAATTATGAAAAGTTTTTAGTGTTATGGCTTCATGCTGATACTAAAAAAGGATACTTGTGTTTATTGTTTGCTTAAGGCAATTATGGTTTGACTCACTTTGACTTTCAAATACAATTATAATTAACTGGGTTAGGGTGGGTCAATCATTCCAAATTTCTATATGCCTTAAGTTTAAAATTTAACACTTAAAACATTTTTTTCATTTTTCAACCATTTATGCCATTAACATTTGGGAGCTCAAGCTTTTGTTTAGAGAGAGAAAGTGTTATTTGCCCTTTAAACTCACGAAAAAATCCCATCTCCACCACCCATTCCTCATCCGCTTCCTCTCTGTCTTACTTTTGCATATTTTCCTCCATTAAACCTTCTTATGCTCATCAATGGAATCCACCAGTCACCAACCAGTTATCTCCATCCAAGACTCCGGCCAAGCCCTACAGCCTGATATAGTAGCGCATCAATAATAGTTACAATTATACTATTATGCTCCCTGTTTTGCAAAAGAAGATAAGTTTAGATAAGAGTGCGAAGTCTTTTTTGGTCAGCTAAATAATAAAGTTGATGCTCTCACATTGGGGGATGAACCTAAACAGAGAGAGACACGAAGTTATCTAGCCCCTAAAGGAGCCCTTTACTTTCATTTGGACTATTCCAACATTGACTTCGAAGGTCCTGGAGGTTTCCGAGAGGATTTTCCTACCTTGTCAAATTATATCCATGAAAATTAATCTTTTGTCCTAAAAAAGTTAGATCTTCATCATGCTTATTGGTATGGGGATCTCATTTTATCTAAATCTAATGTGGCCCTTCAACTATTGGTATCGCATTGGAACATAGTATCTCACACCTTTGTTGTAACCTAGGGTGAATTTACAATCACCCATGAAGATGTTTATGAGTTAATTGGCCTGAACCCCATGGTTCTTCTTCTTATTATGATGAAACTCTTGACGTCGTTGAAGCTACGACTCAAACCAACTTGGATAAGATCTATTGAGATTGTGTTGGGGGTTTTAATAAATCTACCTTCCCCAAACTCATCAAATATTAATACCATGTTCCCCCAATGCTCATCAAGAATGAACAAGTCAACGACAATGTCCCAGAGCTAATTTTTAGATAAGTTAAAATTTCTCAATTAGAGTACTTGCTTATATTTTATTCGTGCTTTCTCTCTTTCTCCTGACGGGCAAAACCCAATGACCAACCTTGCTGAGACTTGTTAAATATTATTGTTAAGTTATCTCATGGGGTTATTCTCACACTTTACGCTATCACACTTGTTTCTCTTTACACTTGGTAGGACAAGATTCACCTAGACATGGAATGATGTTTGGGGAGGTATGACATTTCTAACTTTGCCAATACAATCCTCCTAACAGCCTTCCTTTACATAAGGTTCCCCACCGTTTTCCCCTCAGAGATTTCCATCGTTCCATATACTATAAGGCTCCATAAGCTGCTCCGTTGGAACTAGAAACAAAGTAGGAGAGACTTATTTCATTTTCGTGACAAATACTCAACCTTTATTGCAAAGCCTGACTCCAGTCTAGACTTAGCCCTTCTTTCATGAGGCCAATCTTCTTATCAAAACCGTGATAAAAGAAATGGTTACCGAGAAACCTTCTTTAGATATTGTTCTCATTCTAATTCCTGGGCATCTCCCCTCATTTATTGAGTGGGGATTTGTAACTGAGGATTACAACCCCAATTTCTCTGCCCATCAATTTGGGTATGATCAAGGTATCCTCTCAATGGTTTGTCGAAGCAGTAGCGCTGATGCGAATTTTCTCCAAGTTTGCAAGGAGTTTACAAATGTTGGCATTATATTTATATGGGAGGAATGAAGGGGAAAAATTATAATTATAAATAGAAATATGAAAGGTGATGTATCATTCAGCTAGCTCATGCATTTCTGACCGAGACAGCTCACTCAAATAAAGGAGTAAATCCAGACTCCTCCTATTTATCCCATGGTCAATAAGTATCCTACTAATGATATGGGACTCAAAAAGAAACTTAGTGATAAGATTTAAATTTTCATTAAGTACCACACATACGATAACTCCTCTGGAATTACCTCATCTTGCCCCATTGATTGATGTGCCTGAAAAGGGTAAAAAGAAAGTTGTTGCGCTTGCCCCTATTATTGCCAAAATATGAGATCTTTCTGTAGTTAGTTCATTTATGGAGGAAGATTATATCCCAGGACCCAAGAAATCTAAGTCAAAGAAAAGTGCCCAATAATCAGGTGGGGCACCTCTGAATACTGATCAACCATTAAATTCAAATTTAGTGGAAAAGGTGTGTTTATTTGTTGTTAAGGTCCTTCGTAATTATAAATACTTTTCCAATTATTCCCCTTAGGCAAACCCATGCTCATCCTATTGTTTCTTCTCAAGTTCGATGTGGGAAAAGTTCCCATGTTGGCCAATCCAAAGAGGGACCTTCCTTTGGTGTCCCATCTCAATGCAAAAATTGTTTAGGCACCAAAATACTAAGGATTTGGATAATTAAAGAACTTTTGGTGGTCCTTATTAGTCCAAGTTGAACTTCAACACGACCAGGTTCATCTGAACCCATTATTTAGGATGACAACGCTGTGGATGAAGATATTGCAGTTGCTTTAACACAGGTTGTCCCAATGACTCACGTTTCTCCTATTTAAGAGGTAATTACTTATGCAGTTCGTACAAGTTTATTCATTTGTTGATGTGCTTTCTATGATACTCTAATGTTGTTTTATTTACTCTTTAGGGACTTCCATTCGCTGGTTATTCTCCCCCATCCCCAAGGAACCCCTAAGCCCAAACATCAAAGAACCATCTCCCAAACTAACTGCATCTCGTTGTTTCTCGATGATTGGGTTGTATATTGTAGATATGCTTCCTCCACTCATGTGAGTGAGGTGTCACATAGACTTTTTCTAGAATAGTATATTATTGGTCCCACAGGAAGTGTTGATGGAGCTTCAATGATATATAAGCAAGCTCTCCCAATGGCCTCTGACTCGCCAGCATCCAGTGTTTTACTCCTGGTTGTGATTCCTCCTACCAACCTGCCATGGGTAACATATTTCTCTTTGCTCTCAAGACTTTTTAGTATGCCTTTTCAAACTTTTATGCTGATAATACTCAACTGATATGTTATTGCCCAGGTTGACATTCAGGCAGTTATTTGTGCACTCAATGAATCTATTACTCCTTTCTCTATAATGAGGCCCATCGTAAATTAGATTCCACGGGAGGCTTTTAAAGAGCTAAAGCTTTAATTTGTTATAATTGTTTCCTTTTAACCACATGTTAACTCGTAGTAAATTTCTTTTTTTCTTTTTTGTTGATACATATTTCTCGGGATGATTCAACCACTTCTGACCTTGAGGTTCCTCTATCATTAATGGAAGTTTCTCCCTCCTATCTTGATGTTAGTGCTTTATAGAAAAAGCCTACGTCTAGCCTGGCTCTCGTGCTAGTGAAAAGGAAGTTAGGAATGCTAATACTCCCTTAGCTCTAACTGTGGGTGTTCAAGCTTATGAGGTATGTTTCAGATTCTTCTAAAATGTTTAAAAACACACCTATGTAAAAAAATAAATCTCACACCAGCTTGGTTACTTTGTAAAATATTTGCTAAGATCTTAACTCAAATTTCACACCTACTTGTTGACTCGAAAAAATATTTGCTAAGATTTTAACTCAAATCTCACACCTGCTTGGTGACTTAGCAAACTCTTTATTATTATTTATTCCTGAGTTACCTCTCTAGTAACATAGAAAGAATGCCTAAACATGTGGCTAACCGTTACTATTATCTCTTTGCAGCTTGTGAGGGAATAAGTTACAACACTTGAGTTACCTTAGACTATCCCCTCTCAAGCCATTATGCCTTCTCTACAGATGCCTCCTCATGTTGAGTCTTCCAGTAACAGTGATCATGGTTCCATGACTAATTTGCTCCCCACTGATAGTGAATATGGGTGTGAGATCCCACTACCAAGTATTGTACCTTTAGAATTTTTCCAACAGGTGCTTCAATAGTGCCCATTCATTCAAGGTTACTAGGAACAGTAATAGAATAGCTCATTCACCACTATCTAGACACTTTCGTGGTGAAGTGCCTAAGGTCTAACCATGTGATCATAGGGTACAGACTCCAAAGCATGGTGATAATTATGGCATAGATCGTGAATAATCCAACCACCAACATTGAAAGGGCCACGATTAAACAACATCTAAGCAATTTGAGGGAGTTATTTAAGCATGGTTCAACTTCGGTTGGCTTATCAATCATTTAAAATTATTTAAGGATGCTCTCTTAAAGACTCAATGTGAACAGTATCTCAAGAGCATTGAGGCTCAACGTGTTGAAGAGGCAAGGCTAAAAGATTTTGATCCCCAAGCTGAGGAGTTTAATAATAAGGTTAAGGAAGCTTAAGAAGTCTTAGCTATGTTTATAAGTGACTGCGAAGATGTGCCAGAGAAGAGATCTCAAGTTCAAATAAGGATCCAGACCACTGTGAAATCTCAGTAGTCTTGCGTTCAAGATGCCTCTGTGCTGCATGGTGGCTATTTCACATCCCCAGGCCTGTGGTTCCTCATAGGCTAGGAATGTTTTGTTTTCTTGTATATCTGGGCAATAGTCCCCATGCATAATATAACTCCATTAAAATTTAAATACAAAAAAGAAATATTTTTGGCGTTCTCATTTGTGTACATTCTTTCTCATTTACCTGCTTTCAACACTTGTGTTTATAATACAATTGTGAATCAGCTAGTATGTAAGTTTTTTATCATAATCTCTAAGCATCTCTCATAGAATTTTCTATATAAACTTGAAAGAAATATGGATTTAAAACAAAGCAGGCTAACCAACTCTAAACATGGTAAACTTTCAATCATTTGTTCGTTTATCTTGGAGATCGAGCAGTAACCTGAGTTATGTGCCTCTTTAACTATAAATGGTCCTCCCTAATTGGCTGTAAATTTAAGCAATGGGTGTCCTTTGATGTGTTTAACAGTTTTCA
The DNA here is from genome assembly GCA_949130495.1 of Sambucus nigra. Taxonomy (NCBI): domain Eukaryota; kingdom Viridiplantae; phylum Streptophyta; class Magnoliopsida; order Dipsacales; family Adoxaceae; genus Sambucus; species Sambucus nigra. The sequence continues at coordinate 600,479,012 of OX422214.1, read as the reverse complement.
TTAGAGCTAAATCTCCTTCTATAACTTCCTTAGCTTAATTAAATTGTCATAAGCTCTGAAGAGTTTCTTTGTGTACATTTGGAAGTGTTGCCTCGCATTTTCCCTATGTTCATCCAACACTTCTAATTAAACGTTGCTGTATTGAGGGAGCATGCTTCTTTTAAGGTGTATCTGGCCGATGGAACTTCTAGTTCAGTTGGAAAAATTGCTTCAGCTCCATAGACCAAAGAGAAAGGTATATAACCAACTGGCTTCATTTTGGTCGTTCGATAATCCCATAATATTGTTGGAATTTTTCAATCCCACGCTCCAAAAAAATCCTCCATCATCTTGTCCAAGATATTAACTAAGGTCTTATTTGTTGCTTCAACTAACTATTACCTTTGGGGTAGTCTACCGTTAAGGTGTGGTGTAAGGTCGAGTATTTTTTTGTTAGCAAAGTCACCTCCTTATTGATGAATGAAGTTCCATTACCAGATAAAATAATATTGCGAATACCAAAATGAAAAATTATGTACTCTTTGATAAACTGGGCCACCATGCCCATTCTTGCTCTTTTCAAGGGTATTTCTTTTGCCCACTTTGTGAAACACTTTGTGGCCATAATTATCCATATTTTTCCCCTTAATGGAGGAGTGACTTCCCAAACAAAGTCAAACGCCCAAATGTTGAATGGGTAGGGAGTTTCCAAAGAATGGAGGTCCACCAACGGAGTATGAATCAAATTTCATATAGTTGGCATGCATTTCACTTCCTAATAAACTCAACTGAATCTTTCTCCATGGTTGGCTAATAATAGCCCAAAGTCATGAGTTGATCATTCAATTTGGATACCCAAATGTGAGCTGGATCGTGAGCTTGCTTAAGGACATCCCCTTGACTCTTTCTTTATAATGAACCTCAAAAGTCTATTAAAGTATCATCTGCGATAAAACTGCTTATCTTGGACATAGAACCTTAGGCTTTCCTTCTAATCCCCATGGCATTAATCTTCTCCATAGGTACAACTCCATCTTTGATAAAAATCAATATAAAGTTGTCTCCAATATGTTTGAGTTTTCATGAAATTTCATTTAGATGCCTGAAAGAAAATTTGACACATAGCACATCGTCTTTGTATTATTGATGCGGCTTGCCTCTTTATCGAGAAAAAATACCCCTCTCTTTAAATTCTTTAATATATAGCGATCTCAGTAGTCTTGCAAACCTCCTTGGGTTTTTTTTCAACCTTTACTCTGCTTCCTCTGGGCCAATGCACCTCACCAACCATCCCTTAATATTTCAAAAGTATAAATTCCCTTGGCTATTAAAATGTTTTGATAACTCTTTGAGCTCCATCTTTCCTTCTCCAGACTCAAGCGCTTCCAAATTTTATCTCTCTAGTTTTAGTCATTTTCAGTCAGTAAAATTTTAAGTATGATCGCTTGAGCGATTCTTTATTGGATCACCACAGTTGTTGACACATCGTTCATGGCCACTTTTTGTGCAATTGTGGCATAGACATTGGCATGTATGTTTGTAGTTCTAGGATGACTTCCTACTTTGACTTAATGGAAGCGATCGATCAGCCTCTGAGTGATTGTTCTATGATTGTCCTGAGGAAGATCTTAATATCCTTCATTGTTATTGGTCAAGTCAAATCAAGGATAACCTTCTATTTGTCGTGGTTCATATGAACTCCCTGGAGATCTACCATAAAACCCAAAAAATTCCCACCTATTGCACCAAAGGCGCATTTGAGTGGGTTCATCTTCAATTAGTATTTCATGCACGTGTCGAAAACATTTATCACATCAATCAAGTGGTATTTCTCCTTTATTGACTTGATAACCAGATCATCCATATATAACTTCAAAATGTCATAAAAAATGGCCATTATCGTTCTTTGGTAAGTTGTCCCAGCATTCTTCAACCCAAAAGTCATGACTTTGTATCTAAAATTATCCAATGAAGCCTTAAAGGCCATTTTCTCTACATCAATTGGATCCATATTGATATGGTTATAGCCCAAATACCCATCCATAAAGCTATACATTTCATGTTCTACAGTTGAATCTAGCAGATTATCAATAGATAGTAGAAGGAACTCATCTTTTGGGTAAGATTTGTTGAGATCTATAAAATTAACACAAATGCATATATGATTTTTATCCTTCTTCCCTACTATCACAATACTGGAAAGCCAAATTGGATATTTAATTAGCCTAATGAATTTAGCTTCTAATCACCATTGAACCTCCACCTTAATCTTGAGATTTACCTCTGACTTGTATGTTTGGGTTCCTTACTTCACCGGTATGGCTGAAGGTATAACGTTCAACTTGTGGCAACTCACTTCTTTATCTAAACCTTCCATCTCTGTGTACTTCCAAGAAAAAAATGTAATTTTACTCTCGAATAAGCTCAATCTTCCTCATTTTCTTCTCAGCATCCAAGTCCTTCGAAATGAAGATTGGCCTTTAATATTCTCCATCCTTGGCTCAATCAATTTGCTCTAACTCTTGTACTTACGACTTTGGGTGATCGATCATTCATTTTAGTTCATCTTAAACCTCCTCCATAAATTCATGAATGTTATAATTATCAATGAGAAGACATTGCCCTTGATTATCCACCAGGATACACTCATGTTCCGGTTCAGATCCTCTACATCTTCTTTGGCTTCCTGCGCACACCTTCAGAGGCGATACACCACCCTCTCCAGTTGTACTTTCCTTCATTGGCGGTTGGGTGATGCAACTACCTTCTTCTTTCAGTCTCTCTCAGCTTCCTCTAATCTTGTCCCGAGAAATCTATTGAGGACACTCTACTGCCTTACCTCATGCTCCATAGGATCACTCCTTGGTCTCATTCCATCTCTTAGTTATTTAGATATAGTTTGAGGTTTATGAATGACATTGTGTGCCTCCTCAACCCTTTGCTCAGTATTTACCCGCACTTTAACGTGGTTGTTCATCGGCCCTAACCTCTCTTTAATCATGAGAACTCTCCCTCCCTCCATATATCTTGTTAGAATGCGCGCATCATCTGCTAGGTCCATGTAAAACGCAACATCTACCAAGTGTGACTCCACTTGTGAAAAATGTTTCTTGGTTGCTCGGGTCACTAATTTCGTTCTCTTTATATTATCTTTAGGTTATTAGTTATACGTTGAAGGGACTAAGACATGGTTATGCATCCACACCCTTCCTATCAAAAGATGGTATGAAGTGACACTCTCAATCACATGGGACTTAATATGTGATGTGAGATTCCCCATCATAATCCCAACGTTCATAATGGACTTTGAAGTTTGGTTATCATAACTAGAAATAGCCGATTACAATGGTATCAACCTTGCCTCTAAGATATTAGGTGCATAAAAAGAGAAAATAAGCATGATATAAATAGAGGCACCACCGTTCATCAATGATCTTGCAAAGCTTACCTTGTTAACACTTTTTATGACATATGACGACCGATTGTGGGGAACCTGACTGCTCGGTTGACCTTTTAAAATGAGCAAACAAATGACAAGTAAAGTATTTTTATCTTTCTCATAGCCAAAGTATAACGGTTGGGCCGCCTTAAATTTGAAACTTTGGTAGTCATCGTCAAGGTTTATCGTGATATCTTCACGAGCACCTAAATCTTGTACATCATCATTAACCTCATTCCCCTCCACTTCATAAACTCCGTACGCGTCATCAACTAAATCCTCTAACATATTATGATATGCGTAGTCCCCTTATACATCTATCCTACTTGTTGAAGGTTGTTGTGAAGGTTGTTCAGGGACAAAAGGAACTTTCAATTCACTGTGAAAACTCCAAAATCGATAAATATCTTGCATACCCCATCTTAAGAAATGTAGTTCAACTGTTTTCAACTCAAACACCTTACCATTCTTACACCTAGAACACGAACACGAAAACTCTTCATCATTATGACATCTCTTTGCGTATTTCAAAAATTCATTAGCATCTCTGCGAAACACATCCCCCATTCTATTTGTCTCACCTATACACTCTTTGTATTTAGGATATCCCATCACGGCTACCATAACTAATCACCTATTAAAGGTAAGAAGCGTATATTCATTGATTAATATAAACAAAACTTAGATTTATAGTATGTTTCATTTAATTATGTCTTATTTATATTCGATTTTTAAATTTCAAGTTCAAATTAAATTTATAATAGAAATTCCTATTTCCTACATCTCCTATAAAGGTTGAGTGGTCCTATCCCATTCAAGACCGCATATTTCCTTAATATACTTAACAGCTCTTGCACATTATTATGATTTGAGAAAAAATCGACAGCATATCCCCGTAGTTCTTTAAGTACACGACGTAGATTGGCAAATGTGAGTGTTATTTTAATTGATTAATTGAAATAACACTCACACTTGCAAATCTAGAATGTACCCAGAGAACATTAGGATACGACTACAGAACTTCCTCCAAAAGTAACAACTTTAAGCCTCTAAGAATATTATTATACAAAAATTATGCAGTTTCAAACTGTCCAAACGGGACAATTCGAGAGATCTTATTACAGGGGTAACGAATCTCGAACGGGTCTAAGGGATATTGAATGCGTACGCATAAGAACTAGAAGGCTAGTATCTATGCGCACTATATGTAATTTCACGTATGTTTCATTTAATTATCATACTATATATATAGTGTTCGTGATACAAAGTAATTTTAAAAAACTTTCAAAAATCCCACCCCCATATGGACAATAATCCAATGGTCATGCCACTTCTAAAATTAACCAGATGAACATCAATCCACTATAATCCAACTGCAATAGCAACAACAAATGTGTATCCCGTACTCCTTCTAATTCATCTACTCAATTAATTATTTTCATAAATTAAACTAATAATTAAAGTATACAATCATTAATTTACTAATTTACAATGAGGGGGAATCCTACTTGCATATGAAAGGGGACTAATTATTAATTGACTAAAAAAATTAACAACCAATTAATATTTAACCAATCAATTATTTTACAAGGGGCATTACTTGCCCATGAAGGGAAATATCTAATAAACCAATAAAAATTTAATTAAAAAAAATTAACAGGCCCCACGCTTCGCCTCATTTCCCCCTGCCCCATCCCACCCCCTTCCCCCCACCACACACACAAGCGTACACACACACGCACATACACACACATAACCCCACACCCCCTGCCCCCGCCCCCAGCCCTGCCCACCACACACGCACACACACACACACACACGCACATACACACACACGCACATATACACCCCCTCCCCTCCCACACAAACACGCATATATACACCACACACACACACATGCACATTTACACACACATATATACACACACACACACACACATACACACACATATACATAAATGGAAGAGAAATAGAGAGAGAAAACGTACCAAAATTGTAGAGAGAGAGTGTAGTCTGGATACTTCTCACGCATGTCATCCTCATGCTCCCATGTCGACTCGTCTACATTATGGTTCCCATAATGAACTCTTGCCAAGGGTACCACCTTTGACTATAGTTTATGCTAACTAGGGGTGGCCGTGGACCGGGCCTGGGCAGGCCCGGTCGGGCTCGGGCCGGGCTTGAAAAATTAAGTGCTATCCCAAGCCCGCTCGGGCCTAGATCGGGCCTTATTATGTAATCCCAAGCCCGCCCAGATTTGAAAGCTCTTTACCCAGGCCCGCCCGATCGGGCCCTATTACGTTAATTAAAAGATTTTTTTTAAAAATTAAAATACCTATTTTTTTTATTTAAAGACCAATTTTTTTAATTAAAAATCTGTTTTAAACTCCATATATTACAAAGTCCATATATAAAGTTTTTCACTTTACATGAAAAGACTAGGTATACGTTTTTATATTTATAGAAGTCCCCCCTCCCCAACACACACACACACACACACATATATATATATATTTCGGGCCTCGGGCCGGGCCGGGCCTCATCGGGCTTAAGAACTCATGCCCAAGCCCTCCCGAAAAAAAATCGGGCCTATAAAATTTTGCCAAGCCCGCTTTGCGGGCCTATTTACCTTACCCAAGCCCTATTTTTTTATTGGGCGGGTTGGGCGGGCTTGGCGGGCCTCGGGCCTATGGCCACCCCTAATGCTAACTATGATCAAGTATCGCCACTAGTCTTTCCTCGTATGAGATCTCCTCTAATGGAACATTACAAAAATCTCTCTCACTCCTTCGGTACCTATTTAGAAATGATATGTGAAACACATTGTGAATCCATTTTTAATGCTCTGGTAGTCTCAGTCTATAAGCTACTAGTCCCACTCTCTGAATGTTCGAAAAAGGTCCTATATATCTCCTTTCCAATTTCTCTTTCTTACCGAACCTCATAACTCCTTTCATAGGAGATACTCGCACCAACACATGGTCTCCTACCTCAAGCTCAATGTGCCTAATGTTTGCATCGGCGTAAGTCTTCTTGCCTATCTTGAGCTATCCGGATGCACCCTTGAATCAACTCAATCGTGGCAGTGGTATCCGGAGCCATATCTGTACCCAATAATTTATCATCCCCTACGTTTAACTAGCAAGAAGGCGAAGGACAAGGCTGACCATACAGTGCCTCAAATGGTGGCATACGGATTGTGAATTGGTAGGAGTTATTGTAAGAAAATTCCACTAAAGGAAGGTATTGCTCCCATTCTCCCCCGAAGTCAAGTGTGAACATCTACAGCATAGCCTCAAGTATCTGATCAAACCCCTGTGTCTACCCATCTCTCTGCATGTATTATGTTTTACTCAACTATAAATCTGTACCTATCACCTCTCTTTAAAATTATGAAAAGTTTTTAGTGTTATGGCTTCATGCTGATACTAAAAAAGGATACTTGTGTTTATTGTTTGCTTAAGGCAATTATGGTTTGACTCACTTTGACTTTCAAATACAATTATAATTAACTGGGTTAGGGTGGGTCAATCATTCCAAATTTCTATATGCCTTAAGTTTAAAATTTAACACTTAAAACATTTTTTTCATTTTTCAACCATTTATGCCATTAACATTTGGGAGCTCAAGCTTTTGTTTAGAGAGAGAAAGTGTTATTTGCCCTTTAAACTCACGAAAAAATCCCATCTCCACCACCCATTCCTCATCCGCTTCCTCTCTGTCTTACTTTTGCATATTTTCCTCCATTAAACCTTCTTATGCTCATCAATGGAATCCACCAGTCACCAACCAGTTATCTCCATCCAAGACTCCGGCCAAGCCCTACAGCCTGATACAGTAGCGCATCAATAATAGTTACAATTATACTATTATGCTCCCTGTTTTGCAAAAGAAGATAAGTTTAGATAAGAGTGCGAAGTCTTTTTTGGTCAGCTAAATAATAAAGTTGATGCTCTCACATTGGGGGATGAACCTAAAGCGAGAGAGACACGAAGTTATCTAGCCCCTAAAGGAGCCCTTTACTTTCATTTGGACTATTCCAACATTGACTTCGAAGGTCCTAGAGGTTTCCGAGAGGATTTTCCTACCTTGTCAAATTATATCCATGAAAATTAATCTTTTGTCCTAAAAAAGTTAGATCTTCATCATGCTTATTGGTATAAGGATCTCATTTTATCTAAATCTAATGTGGCCCTTCAACTATTGGTATCGTGTTGGAACATAGTATCTCACACCTTTGTTGTAACCTAGGGTGAATTTACAATCACCCATGAAGATGTTTATGAGTTAATTGGCCTGAACCCCATGGTTCTTCTTCTTATTATGATGAAACTCTTGACGTCGTTGAAGCTACGACTCAAACCAACTTGGATAAGATCTATTGAGATTGTGTTGGGGGTTTTAATAAATCTACCTTCCCCAAACTCATCAAATATTAATACCATGTTCCCCCAATGCTCATCAAGAATGAACAAGTCAACGACAATGTCCCAGAGCTAATTTTTAGATAAGTTAAAATTTCTCAATTAGAGTACTTGCTTATATTTTATTCGTGCTTTCTCTCTTTCTCCTGACGGGCAAAACCCAATGACCAACCTTGCTGAGACTTGTTAAATATTATTGTTAAGTTATCTCATGGGGTTATTCTCACACTTTACGCTATCACACTTGTTTCTCTTTACACTTGGTAGGACAAGATTCACCTAGACATGGAATGATGTTTGGGGAGGTATGACATTTCTAACTTTGCCAATACAATCCTCCTAACAGCCTTCCTTTACATAAGGTTCCCCAACGTTTTCCCCTCAGAGATTTCCATCGTTCCATATACTATAAGGCTCCATAAGCTGCTCCGTTGGAACTAGAAACAAAGTAGGAGAGACCTATTTCATTTTTGTGACAAATACTCAACCTTTATTGCAAAGCCTGACTCCATTCTAGACTTAGCCCTTCTTTCATGAGGCCAATCTTCTTATCAAAACTGTGATAAAAGAAATGGTTACCGAGAAACCTTCTTTAGATATTGTTCTCATTCTAATTCCTGGGCATCTCCCCTCATTTACTGAGTGGGGATTTGTAACTGAGGATTACAACCCCAATTTCTCTGCCCATCAATTTGGGTATGATCAAGGTATCCTCTCAATGGTTTGTCGAAGCAGTAGCGCTGATGCGAATTTTCTCCAAGTTTGCAAGGAGTTTACAAATGTTGGCATTATATTTATATGGGAGGAATGAAGGGGAAAAATTATAATTATAAATAGAAATATGAAAGGTGATGTATCATTCAGCTAGCTCATGCATTTCTGACCGAGACAGCTCACTCAAATAAAGGAGTAAATCCAGACTCCTCCTATTTATCCCATGGTCAATAAGTATCCTACTAATGATATGGGACTCAAAAAGAAACTTAGTGATAAGATTTAAATTTTCATTAAGTACCACACATACGATAACTCCTCTGGAATTACCTCATCTTGCCCCATTGATTGATGTGCCTGAAAAGGGTAAAAAGAAAGTTGTTGCGCTTGCCCCTATTATTGCCAAAATATGAGCTCTTTCTGTAGTTAGTTCATTTATGGAGGAAGATTATATCCCAGGACCCAAGAAATCTAAGTCAAAGAAAAGTTCCCAATAATCAGGTGGGGCACCTCTGAATACTGATCAACCATTAAATTCAAATTTAGTGGAAAAGGTGTGTTTATTTGTTGTTAAGGTCCTTCGTAATTATAAATCCTTTTCCAATTATTCCCCTTAGGCAAACCCATGCTCATCCTATTGTTTCTTCTCAAGTTCGATGTGGGAAAAGTTCCCATGTTGGCCAATCCAAAGAGGGACCTTCCTTTGGTGTCCCATCTCAATGTAAAAATTGTTTAGGCACCAAAATACTAAGGATTTGGATAATTAAAGAACTTTTGGTGGTCCTTATTAGTCCAAGTTGAACTTCAACACGACCAGGTTCATCTGAACCCATTATTTAGGATGACAGCGCTGTGGATGAAGATATTGCAGTTGCTTTAACACAGGTTGTCCCAATGACTCACGTTTCTCCTATTTAAGAGGTAATTACTTATGCAGTTCGTACAAGTTTATTCATTTGTTGATGTGCTTTCTATGATACTCTAATGTTGTTCTATTTACTCTTTAGGGACTTCCATTCGCTGGTTATTCTCCCCCATCCCCAAGGAACCCCTAAGCCCAAACATCAAAGAACCATCTCCCAAACTAACTGCATCTCGTTGTTTCTCGATGATTGGGTTGTATATTGTAGATATGCTTCCTCCACTCATGTGAGTGAGGTGTCACATAGACTTTTGCTAGAATAGTATATTATTGGTCCCACAGGAAGTGTTGATGGAGCTTCAATGATATATAAGCAAGCTCTCCCAATGGCCTCTGACTCGCCAGCATCCAGTGTTTTACTCCTGGTTGTGATTCCTCCTACCAACCTGCCATGGGTAACATATTTCTCTTTGCTCTCAAGACTTTTTAGTATGCCTTTTCAAACTTTTATGCTGATAATACTCAACTGATATGTTATTGCCCAGGTTGACATTCAGGCAGTTATTTGTGCACTCAATGAATCTATTACTCCTTTCTCTATAATGAGGCCCATCGTAAATTAGATTCCACGGGAGGCTTTTAAAGAGCTAAAGCTTTAATTTGTTATAATTGTTTCCTTTTAACCACATGTTAACTCTTAGTAAATTTCTTTTTTTCTTTTTTGTTGATACATATTTCTCGGGATGATTCAACCACTTCTGACCTTGAGGTTCCTCTATCATTAATGGAAGTTTCTCCCTCCTATCTTGATGTTAGTGCTTTATAGAAAAAGCCTACGTCTAGCCTGGCTCTCGTGCTAGTGAAAAGGAAGTTAGGAATGCTAATACTCCCTTAGCTCTAACTGTGGGTGTTCAAGCTTATGAGGTATATTTCAGATTCTTCTAAAATATTTAAAAACACACCTATGTAAAAAAATAAATCTCACACCAGCTTGGTTACTTTGTAAAATATTTGCTAAGATCTTAACTCAAATTTCACACCTACTTGTTGACTCGAAAAAATATTTGCTAAGATTTTAACTCAAATCTCACACCTGCTTGGTGACTTAGCAAACTCTTTATTATTATTTATTCCTGAGTTACCTCTCTAGTAACATAGAAAGAATGCCTAAACATGTGGCTAACCGTTACTATTATCTCTTTGCAGCTTGTGAGGGAATAAGTTACAACACTTGAGTTACCTTAGACTATCCCCTGCCATTATGCCTTCTCTACAGATGCCTCCTCATGTTGAGTCTTCCAGTAACAGTGATCATGGTTCCATGACTAATTTGCTCCCCACTGATAGTGAATATGGGTGTGAGATCCCACTACCAAGTATTGTACCTTTAGAATTTTTCCAACAGGTGCTTCAATAGTGCCCATTCATTCAAGGTTACTAGGAACAGTAATAGAATAGCTCATTCACCACTATCTAGACACTTTCGTGGTGAAGTGCCTAAGGTCTAACCATGTGATCATAGGGTACAGACTCCAAAGCATGGTGATAATTATGGCATAGATCGTGAATAATCCAACCACCAACATTGAAAGGGCCACGATTAAACAACATCTAAGCAATTTGAGGGAATTATTTAAGCATGGTTCAACTTCGGTTGGCTTATCAATCATTTAAAATTATTTAAGGATGCTCTCTTAAAGACTCAATGTGAACAGTATCTCAAGAGCATTGAGGCTCAACGTGTTGAAGAGGCAAGGCTAAAAGATCTTGATCCCCAAGCTGAGGAGTTTAATAATAAGGTTAAGGAAGCTTAAGAAGTCTTAGCTATGGTTATAAGTGACTGCGAAGATGTGCCAGAGAAGAGATCTCAAGTTCAAATAAGGATCCAGACCACTGTGAAATCTCAGTAGTCTTGCGTTCAAGATGCCTCTGTGCTGCATGGTGGCTATTTCACATCCCCAGGCCAGTGGTTCCTCATAGGCTAGGAATGTTTTGTTTTCTTGTATATCTGGGCAATAGTCCCCATGCATAATATAACTCCATTAAAATTTAAATACAAAAAAGAAATATTTTTGGCGTTCTCATTTGTGTACATTCTTTCTCATTTACCTACTTTCAACACTTGTGTTTATAAGACAATTGTGAATCAGCTAGTATGTAAGTTTTTTATCATAATCTCTAAGCATCTCTCATAGAATTTTCTATATAAACTTGAAAGAAATATGGATTTAAAATAAAGCAGGCTAACCAACTCTAAACATGGTAAACTTTCAATCATTTGTTCGTTTATCTTAGAGATCGAGCAGTAACCTGAGTTATGTGCCTCTTTGACTATAAATGGTCCTCCCTAATTGCCTGTAAATTTAAGCAATGGGTGTCCTTTGATGTGTTTATCAGTTTTCTTTAGAGCTAAATCTCCTTCTATAACTTCCTTAGCTTAATTAAATTGTCATAAGCTCTGAAGAGTTTCTTTGCGTACATTTGGAAGTGTTGCCTCCCATTTTCCCTATGTTCATCCAACACTTCTAATTAAACGTTGCTGTATTGAGGGAGCATGCTTCTTTTAAGGTGTATCTGGCCGATGGAACTTCTAGTTCAGTTGGAAAAATTGCTTCAGCTCCATAGACCAAAGAGAAAGGTATATAACCAACTGGCTTCATTTTGGTCGTTCGATAAGCCCATAATATTGTTGGAATTTTTCCATCCCACGCTCCAAAAAAATCCTCCATCATCTTGTCCAAGATATTAACTAAGGTCTTATTTGTTGCTTCAACTAACTATTACCTTTGGGGTAGTCTACCGTTGAGGTGTGGTGTAAGGTCGAGTATTTTTTTGTTAGCAAAGTCACCTCCTTATTGATGAATGAAGTTCCATTACCAGATAAAATAATATTGCGAATACCAAAATGAAAAATTATGTACTCTTTGATAAACTGGGCCACCATGCCCATTCTTGCTCTTTTCAAGGGTATTTCTTTTGCCCACTTTGTGAAACACTTTGTGGCCATAATTATCCATATTTTTCCCCTTAATGGAGGAGTGACTTCCCAAACAAAGTCAAACGCCCAAATGTGGAATGGGTAGGGAGTTTCCAAAGAATGGAGGTCCACCAACGGAGTATGAATCATATTTCATATAGTTGGCATGCATTTCACTTCCTAATAAACTCAACTGAATCTTTCTCCATGGTTGGCTAATAATAGCCCAAAGTCATGAGTTGATCATTCAATTTGGATACCCAAATGTGAGCTGGATCGTGAGCTTGCTTAACGACATCCCCTTGACTCTTTCTTTATGATGAACCTCAAAAGTCTATTAAAGTATCATCTGCGATAAAACTGCTTATCTTGGACATAGAACCTTAGGCTTTCCTTCTAATCCCCATGGCATTAATCTTCTCCATAGGTACAACTCCATCTTTGATAAAAATCAATATAAAGTTGTCTCCAATATGTTTGAGTTTTCATGAAATTTCATTTAGATGCCTGAAAGAAAATTTGACACGTAGCACATCGTCTTTGTATTATTGATGCAGCTTGCCTCCTTATCGAGAAAAAATACCCCTCTCTTTAAATTCTTTAATATATAGCGATCTCAGTAGTCTTGCAAACCTCCTTGGGTTTTTTTTCAACCTTTACTCTGCTTCCTCTGGGCCAATGCACCTCACCAACCATCCCTTAATATTTCAAAAGTATAAATTCCCTTGGCTATTAAAATGTTTTGATAACTCTTTGAGCTCCATCTTTCCTTCTCCAGACTCAAGCGCTTCCAAATTTTATCTCTCTAGTTTGAGTCATTTTCAGTCAGTAAAATTTTAAGTATGATCGCTTGAGCGATTCTTTATTGGATCACCACAGTTGTTGACACATCGTTCATGGCCACTTTTTGTGCAATTTTGGCATAGACATTGGCATGTATGTTTGTAGTTCTAGGATGACTTCCTACTTTGACTTAATGGAAGCGATCGATCAGCCTCTGAGTGATTGTTCTATGATTGTCCTGAGGAAGATCTTAATATCCTTCATTGTTATTGGTCAAGTCAAATCAAGGATAACCTTCTATTTGTCGTGGTTCATATGAACTCCCTGGAGATCTACCATAAAACCCAAAAAATTCCCACTTATTGCACCAAAGGCGCATTTGAGTGGGTTCATCTTCAATTAGTATTTCATGCACGTGTTGAAAACATTTATCACATCAATCAAGTGGTATTTCTCCTTTATTGACTTGATAACCAGATCATCCATATATAACTTCAAAATGTCATAAAAAATGGCCATTATCGTTCTTTGGTAAGTTGTCCCAGCATTCTTCAACCCAAAAGTCATGACTTTGTATATAAAATTATCCAATGGAGCCTTAAAGGCCATTTTCTCTGCATCAATTGGATCCATATTGATATGGTTATAGCCCAAATACCCATCCATAAAGCTATACATTTCATGTTCTACCGTTGAATCTAGCAGATTATCAATAGATAGTAGAAGGAACTCATCTTTTGGGTAAGATTTGTTGAGATCTATAAAATTAACACAAATGCATATATGATTTTTATCCTTCTTCCCTACTATCACAATACTGGAAAGCCAAATTGGATATTTAATTAGCCTAATGAATTTAGCTTCTAATCACCATTGAACCTCCACCTTAATCTTGAGATTTACCTCTGACTTGTATGTTTGGGTTCCTTATTTCACCGGTATGGCTGAAGGTATAACGTTCAACTTGTGGCAACTCACTTCTTTATCTAAACCTTCCATCTCTGTGTACTTCCAAGAAAAAAATGTAATTTTACTCTCGAATAAGCTCAATCTTCCTCATTTTCTTCTCAGCATCCAAGTCCTTCGAAATGAAGATTGGCCTTTAATATTCTCCATCCTTGGCTCAATCAATTTGCTCTAACTCTTGTACTTACGACTTTGGGTGATCGATCATTCATTTTAGTTCATCTTAAACCTCCTCCATAAATTCATGAATGTTATAATTATCAATGAGAAGACATTGCCCTTGATTATCCACCAGGACACACTCATGTTCCGGTTCAGATCCTCTACATCTTCTTTGGCTTCCTGCGCACACCTTCAGAGGCGATACACCACCCTCTCCAGTTGTACTTTCCTTCATTGGCGGTTGGGTGATGCAACTACCTTCTTCTTTCAGTCTCTCTCAGCTTACTCTAATCTTGTCCCGAGAAATCTATTGAGGACACTCTACTGCCTTACCTCATGCTCCATAGGATCACTCCTTGGTCTCATTCCATCTCTTAGTTATTTAGATATAGTTTGAGGTTTATGAATGACATTGTGTGCCTCCTCAACCCTTTGCTCAGTATTTACCCGCACTTTAACGTGGTTGTTCATCGGCCCTAACCTCTCTTTAATCATGAGAACTCTCACTCCCTCCATATATCTTGTTAGAATGTGCGCATCATCTGCTAGGTCCATGTAAAACGCAGCATCTACCAAGTGTGATTCCACTTGTGAAAAATGTTTCTTGGTTGCTCGGGTCACTAATTTTGTTCGCTTTATATTATCTTTAGGTTATTAGTTATACGTTGAAAGGACTAAGACATGGTTATGCATCCACACCCTTCCTATCAAAAGATGGTATGAAGTGACACTCTCAATCACATGGGACTTAATATGTGATGTGAGATTCCCCATCATAATCCCAACGTTCATAATGGACTTTGAAGTTTGGTTATCATAACTAGAAATAGCCGATTACAATGGTATCAACCTTGCCTCTAAGATATTAGGTGCATAAAAAGAGAAAATAAGCATGATATAAATAGAGGCACCACCGTTCATCAATGATCTTGCAAAGCTTACCTTGTTAACACTTTTTATGACATATGACGACCGATTGTGGGGAACCTGACTGCTCGGTTGACCTTTTATAATGAGCAAACAAATGACAAGTAAAGTATTTTGATCTTTCTCATAGCCAATGTATAACGGTTGGGCCGCCTTAAATTTGAAACTTTGGTAGTCATCGTCAAGGTTTATCGTGATATCTTCACGAGCACCTAAATCTTGTACATCATCATTAACCTCATTCCCCTCCACTTCATAAACTCCGTACGCGTCATCAACTAAATCCTCTAACATATTATGATATGCGTAGTCCCCTTATACATCTATCCTACTTGTTGAAGGTTGTTGTGAAGGTTGTTCAGGGACAAAAGGAACTTTCAATTCACTGTGAAAACTCCAAAATCGATAAATATCTTGCATACCCCATCTTAAGAAATGTAGTTCAACTGTTTTCAACTCAAACACCTTACCATTCTTACACCTAGAACACGAACACGAAAACTCTTCATCATTATGACATCTCTTTGCGTATTTCAAAAATTCATTAGCATCTCTGCGAAACACATCCCCCATTCTATTTGTCTCACCTATACACTCTTTGTATTTAGGATATCCCATCACGGCTACCATAACTAATCACCTATTAAAGGTAAGAAGCGTATATTCATTGATTAATATAAACAAAACTTAGATTTATAGTATGTTTCATTTAATTATGTCTTATTTATATTCGATTTTTAAATTTCAAGTTCAAATTAAATTTATAATAGAAATTCCTATTTCCTACATCTCCTATAAAGGTTGAGTGGTCCTATCCCATTCAAGACCGCATATTTCCTTCATATACTTAACATCTCTTGCACATTATTATGATTTGAGAAAAAATCGACAGCATATCCCCGTAGTTCTTTAAGTACACGACGTAGATTGGCAAATGTGAGTGTTATTTTAATTGATTAATTGAAATAACACTCACA
This sequence comes from Sambucus nigra, assembly GCA_949130495.1. Classification (NCBI taxonomy): domain Eukaryota; kingdom Viridiplantae; phylum Streptophyta; class Magnoliopsida; order Dipsacales; family Adoxaceae; genus Sambucus; species Sambucus nigra. Next base: position 600,462,802 of record OX422214.1, on the reverse strand, counting down.
CTTGCAAATCTAGAATGTACCCAGAGAACATTAGGATACGACTACAGAACTTCCTCCAAAAGTAACAACTTTAAGCCTCTAAGAATATTATTATACAAAAATTATGCAGTTTCAAACTTTCCAAACGGGACAATTCGAGAGATCTTATTACAGGGGTAACGAATCTCGAACGGGTCTAAGGGATATTGAATGCGTACGCATAAGAACTAGAAGGCTAGTATCTATGCGCACTATATGTAATTTCACGTATGTTTCATTTAATTATCATACTATATATATAGTGTTCGTGATACAAAGTAATTTTAAAAAACGTTCAAAAATCCCACCCCCATATGGACAATAATCCAATGGTCATGCCACTTCTAAAATTAACCAGATGAACATCAATCCACTATAATCCAACTGCAATAGCAACAACAAATGTGTATCCCGTACTCCTTCTAATTCATCTACTCAATTAATTATTTTCATAAATTAAACAAATAATTAAAGTATACAATCATTAATTTACTAATTTACAATGAGGGGGAATCCTACTTGCATATGAAAGGGGACTAATTATTAATTGACTAAAAAAATTAACAACCAATTAATATTTAACCAATCAATTATTTTACAAGGGGCATTACTTGCCCATGAAGGGAAATATCTAATAAACCAATAAAAATTTAATTAAAAAAAATTAACAGGCCCCACGCTTCGCCTCATTTCCCCCTGCCCCATCCCACCCCCTTCCCCCCACCACACACACAAGCGTACACACACACGCACATACACACACATAACCCCACACCCCCTGCCCCCGCCCCCAGCCCTGCCCACCACACACGCACACACACACACACACACGCACATACACACACACGCACATATACACCCCCTCCCCTCCCACACAAACACGCATATATACACCACACACACACACATGCACATTTACACACACACACACACACACATACACACACATATACATAAATGGAAGAGAAATAGAGAGAGAAAACGTACCAAAATTGTAGAGAGAGAGTGTAGTCTGGATACTTCTCACGCATGTCATCCTCATGCTCCCATGTCGACTCGTCTACATTATGGTTCCCATAATGAACTCTTGCCAAGGGTACCACCTTTGACTATAGTTTATGCTAACTATGATCAAGTATCGCCACTAGTCTTTCCTCATATGAGATCTCCTCTAATGGAACATTACAAAAATCTCTCTCACTCCTTCGGTACCTCTTTAGAAATGATATGTGAAACACATTGTGAATCCATTTTTAATGCTCTGGTAGTCTCAGTCTATAAGCTACTAGTCCCACTCTCTGAATGTTCGAAAAAGGTCCTATATATCTCCTTTCCAATTTCTCTTTCTTACCGAACCTCATAACTCCTTTCATAGGAGAAACTCGCACCAACACATGGTCTACTACCTCAAGCTCAATGTGCCTAATGTTTGCATCGGCATAAGTCTTCTTGCCTATCTTGAGCTATCCGGATGCACCCTTGAATCAACTCAACCATGGGAGTGGTATCCGGAGCCATCTCTGTACCCAATAATTTATCATCCCCTACCTTTAACTAGCAAGAAGGCGAAGGACAAGGCTTACCATACAGTGCCTCAAATGGTGGCATACGGATTGTGAATTGGTAGGAGTTATTGTAAGAAAATTCCACTAAAGGAAGGTATTGCTCCCATTCTCCCCCGAAGTCAAGTGTGAACATCTACAGCATAGCCTCAAGCATCTGATCAAACCCCTGTGTCTACCCATCTCTCTGCATGTATTATGTTGTACTCAACTATAAATCTGTACCTATCACCTCCTGAAAGCTCTTCCAGAATTGGGACACAATGATCTTGTCTGGTTTAGACACAATATTAATAGGAATCCTATGTAATCATACTATCTTTCTTATTAACAATTGAGCATATTGTTTTGACTCAAAATTCGTATGAACTGGAAGAAAATTTTCCATAATGGTTAATCAATCCACTATCACCCATATGGAGTCGTAACCTTACTGTGATAACAGTAAACCGATAATAAAATCCATGGATATACTTTCTCATTTCCACATGGAAATATCTAATTTACGTAATATCCATATCGGTCTCTTATCGTTTACCTTTACTAGCTGGCATGTAAAACACTTTAAGACAAACTTTGTTATGTCCCACTTCATCCCCAACCACCAATACTGTCTGCATATATCCGGGTATATCTTATCCCCATTGGATGTACCGCAAATTGAGAACCATGAGTCTCTGACATCACTGCATGTCTCAAATCATCATCCTATTGAACCATGAGTCTCCCATTAAATGTTAAACCACCCTATGAGCTGATCGAATACCTCTCTGCACCTTCAGCTAATAACTAGTGAAATCTGTCCTAGTAGTATTGGTCCTCTGCTTATGCTTTCACGCATATATAAGGAGACTACCCGCTGTCTCTAATAGGGTGGCATCTCCTGCAAATCAAGTCACTATAGAAGAATGTGATGCCCCAGTATCAAAGAGAACACTACCTGCAAGCACGTGAATAGGAAAAATACTCGCTACTGTTGGTGGTGCCTATAGGGCCTACTGTACGGCGGCATCGCGAACGTTGTAGACACGCCCATACTGTAACTGTCCCTTCTGTGGTGGGGCAAGTGATGTTGGTGATTCCGGTGGCCTCTGGGCCTATTTCTCTTGGGGGTCACCCTGTTGTTGCGGTGCTCTCCCCTGCTGTGGACAATCTCCCCTCTTATGGCCCGTCAGCCCCCAAATAAAGCACTATCCTATTAAATCTCTCTGCCTCTAGACCTGATGGACCTGACCGTTCAGACCCTACTAGCCTCGATGCTACTGACCTCCCCCATTGTTCCCTTGGCCTTGCCGTGCCTGAGTAATTTTCTGTTATTGAGGACCCTGTAACTGCCTTTAGTTCGATAACCCCCAAATCTAAACCTCTTGGCTTGATCCCCCATCGAGAATCCTTCCCCTGGTGTTTGCTTGATTTCTATTGTTGTGGTTCTCCACCATTAATGCCCCCTCATCTCTTAACCTACTGGCTGGGTTAACCTCTTGCTTCCCTTCATATGGAAGCAATGATCGTGGTAGTGAAATATCACTATAAGTCACCAATGAGAAATTGCTAATCAAATGCCTCCTGATCCTCCAGGGTAAACAATCCATAAACTTCTCTTTCTTTCTTTCTCCATTATTCACCTTGTCTGGTATAAAATTAGCCAAACGAGTGAACTCCTCATATTTGGCTAGTGAACGATAACCCTAAGTCATCTCACTAAACTTCTTCCGCATCTCAGTCTCTACGACCAATAAAATGTATTTGTGTCCAAGACACACCCAAGAATTAGAAAATAGTCAAATTATCCCTCTCTGTAATGGTGGTAACTGACTCCCACCACTGTAATGCTACCCCAACTAACCTGAAAGTGGTCAGCATCTATTTTTGCACCACACTATAATAAACCAAATGCAAGTGGAACTGGTTATCTTTCTTCCACTATAACACCGCAAACACATCCAAACCCCATGAAACTCTGGTAGGTGGCCCTTCTATAAAGCCTCCTTAACCCTCTTCTAGTCCATCGGCCTTGGGTGTGCCTGAACAACTGGTGCCACTTGCTACGGTGACCTGAGAGAAATGGTGAGCCACGCCAGTCACCATTACATTAACTACTTGTGTCACGATTTCTTCCACCTCTATTGTTGACATTGACCCCTATTGTGGCTGTGGTTGCAGTGCCCGTGGCTCTGACTGAACCTCCCTCGTATCATTCCCCGTCGCTGATCTCATCACTCGTCTTCTTTTATGTGACATTTGAAAATAGATTCGAATCATATGAGTGAACATCCAATGCAATTATAATAGCAAAAGAACGAGACTCAAATCCGTAATCATGAATACAACCTAATAACAGGGCTTAGGTCAAAAAATGCTGCGCTAAAATCAAAGTAAATCGTACAGATCCTATGGACACTAGAACCTGATTCACTGATACCATCTGTGACACCCCGCCTATTTTAACCACTGGTGACCAGTCCTTCAATAAAACAAATAGGAATCCCATATAGTTCATTCTTAGCATCACAGTCGAAAATTGTTTAATTACTAATCACCTATGTCAAATTAAACTAATGTCAAATCTTATCTTTTATTATGACCACATGGAGAAATAAAATAAATAAACTAAACCATTAACACATAAATATAGTCTAAGTAATCACACAATAAATATATAAATAAATGAGACCGAATAAATATCAGTTCTTTAAATACATAATCCAACCACAATCTAAAATAAGTAAAACAAATATCGAAACACAGTCTAATGTATAACTGAATTAAACAAATATTCTTAAGGGAAACACGTCCCAATGAACTGCCAAGGAGATCTCCTATCTAGAATGAATGGTCTAAAACACATTTAAAGTAATCTCCTGCAAGCCTCCACATTGTTTCAACAACGCATCTCTGGATATAATCTCTAAGCCCGATGTCCCTATGGATGGACACCTAGGTTTTGAACATTTTTTTGATGCGGTTCAGAGCCTAAGTAAAACATTTTGAAAATATTTTGCAAGTAATTAAATTACAATTTAAATCGGTTATTTATTACACACATAATATTTATGTACACTCCCTTGAGTTCCTCACCTCTCAACTAATGTGCACGCCTAACGTATTCTACCTAACTAGTATCCCGTGGAAAAGTAGATAAGTATTTGACTGCTCACCATAAGTCTATTTCCCCTGTATATTCCACATAGGACACGATACTATGATGTCAATAATAAATTATTCATTCCCATTTTATTATTGAGTCTATTGTGTATGTTTCACTACTTAATTTTTTTTTAGATATGCATCATTTATCAATTGAACTATATCACATAAGTAGTACATCATTTCGTTTTATATTCATCGCATATTTAATCTATATAAAACTATAACATTCCAAAATGACCCTTCGTGATACTGGCATACTCTACTACAAGTCTATGTAGCTCTCGTACTCAATCAAGGGCTATTGGTTCAGTATGTCTCCTCAAAAACAAAATCAATCAACACAACAATAGAGGCGATCATGGTTCTAAGCCTTTGGGATACGCGCATACGTGACATACCAAAACCACTTTCTAGTCCCACTAATACACGACACATAGTGGACCTCCCTAAGTACCATGTTCTGGGGTACAAATTTAGACCTCACAGGAATCGTGATGGTTGGATCGCCCTCTGCGCGAAAACCTCCCGATAGCAGACAACGTAGGTATGTTCACACACATAATCAAATCATATATATAGGTATTAAAACAACTTATATACACATTTTATTTAGTAGTTGTGCACCCAACCCAATTATGTCAACTCGTACGTAGTATATATCACTCGCATATACGATGTACCATTTATTTCAATTGAAATTCCAATTCGTATAATTTTGAGTATCGTAAATTACTATAAGGGCTCTACTTATCCCTTACTTAATATGTAGTTATTCCCATCATATTTTATTGGTCGTAAACATAGGTTCACTCATCAATCCATGACCCATCTCGAATTTTATTTATTCATCAATTATGGATATTTTCTCAATTATCCCAATCCTTAACTCGTCTCAATTTATGTAAACCTAATCTCAACTATAGGTCTACTAACATTTTCATATTTCCTTCTAGAATTTAAAAATGTCCCAAAAGTCCCCTTAAGAGTTATCCAAAATTTCCGGGTTTAAAACAAAAAGGGAAAATTTTCAATTATGGGAAAATCGAATCGATTTGCCCAAAGGCCAAATTGATTTGAAATATATCACATTCCTTCTTCTCCAATAATCCGTTGAGATTTCTACACTCAAATTCTTCAAACATTTTATACAACAATCCCAAAGTTCCATTTAACATAACTACACATCAAATATATATGTATGGATGAATTTTGATGTAAATCATGTATAAAATACATAAAATTTCATCCAATATAAGATTAAAACTAAAATAATATTTAAACCATACATTTTAGTTTTCTTCATATAATTTCATCAAAAACCTAGATTTATCCCATGATCTAAATCCTACAGCTTCATATTTATTTTTATTTATACAATTGAATTCATTCTTCGTGCAATCCTATTATGAATTTTACATTATATTCATCAAATCATAAGAATAGTATCGAATATCCTTAATTCAAAGACCCTAGTCTACATGGGTATTATAAATCATAAAAATTTGCAAGATAAATAATTTCCTTACATGGGAGTCATCTAATTTGGTTCTCTTGATGATGATTCTCTTCTAATCCACACTCTAAAAGGTGACGATGATGTAAGAACAAGGTTGAAATATCCAAGAATCCTCTCTTAAGCTCTAATAACACTCTACATTTCTTATCTAATGGCCTCCAATTGTTTTCTATTCCTCTTAACCTGGCCTCTTATTAATAAAAGTTTATATAACCATTGGAAATTCGTAGCTCCCTTAACCCTAGGCTACTAAATGACTAAAATTCCCTTTCATTGTGTCGGGTTGGTTCAAAACTGTATGGGATCCAAATTATACACTTGGGTATACCTATTTGACAGTTTCGACCCTTTCGGACTCAACCGTAACATTGAAATTATCATCTGAGTTACTCAAAAATAATATCCTATATCAATCTCATATAATCTACACATGAACCCCGATTGAGATAATATACTACCACGTCATTATCACTCGCTATGACGTCAAATACGTAATTACTATTCACTTAGTAATTTTATTCGATAAAAATTATCATTTATCTACGATTAATACTTTAATCAACCCATAATAGTTAATTTCCATTCAATTTTATCACATGTGTTATTTAAATTTAAACGAATTAATTCATTTTTAATTCCTTAAGAATACGAGTTGTTACAATCGGGAGAACCTCGAATGCACACTAGTTGCTAACAATGACGTTGGGTGTGCATGAGGTGTTCATTCCACTTGAAGGGCCGTTTGGGGGCCTTTGGGAGTGCCCATGGCCCCGCGACACATTTTCATGCCTATGTGTTCTAGTGTTTGAATTCGGGTCCCATCCTCAAACTGGGACCCCCGTAATTGCGCGGTGCGTTGCTAAGTGTTATGTTATACATGAAAAAAGTATTAGTGCCACTCACGGTGCCATTTGGAGGATGCTTCGCCTTCCACGTTTTCAAGCCTATGTGTGCATGTGTTCGAATTTAGGTCCTATCCTCAAACAAAAATTCCTATAACTAAGCATCTAGTTTCTACTTTTACATGGGGCACAAGCGAGGTGTTCATGAAGTTTTGGGGCCACTGGAGGTGCCCGCTCCCCCACGGTAGGTTTTAAGCCTAAGTGTGCCTATGTTGAAATTCGATGTTCTCCTAAAACCGAGAGTCCCGTGACTATTAGATATGTTTCTACGTGTTACATTAGATGTACACAAGGTGTTCATGCTAGTCACTATGCCATTTTAGGAATGCTGGGGTTTCCCTCTCCCACCCGTAGTACGATTTCAAGGCTGAGTGTGCCTATGTTCGAATTCGGGTCCTATCCTCAAACCAGCACTTCGATGACTACAAGGAAGTTTTTACGTTTACGTTGGATGAACATGAGGTGTTTATTCCACTCCCGGGCCATTTGGGGGCCGCCGGCAGTGCTCCCCCTCCCCTGGCACATTTTCGAGATTAATTATGCATGTGTTCAAATTTCAGTCCTGTCCTCGAATTGGGAGTGCCTCTACTATGCAAATGGTTGCTATATGTCACAATGAACCCGCACGAAGTGTTCATGCCACTTGCAGGGATGTTAGACGGACGCTGAGAGTGCCTGCCCCCCGCAGCACGTTTTTAAGCCTAAGTGTGGTTTTGTTCGAATTCAGGTCCTATGCTCAAACTGGGAGTCCCATGACCGGAATGGTTGTATTCAAAAACCTAATTGTCAGTGGATCTTGGAGACATGCCTATCAGATCTTGATGTAATTATTCACGATTCTAAGGATCTTAATCTTGATGATGAATTACTTGATGTTTCTTTTTACTTTGCCACCTTTTCTTGAATTTAAGGACTTTTTTGTAATACCCCGTAATTTTATTGATTTTTATTTAATGGATTAATTGAATTAAATGAGAATTAACTTGGAAATTAATCCGGAGGTAAATACTAGCGAGATGTGAGTTGGTATTTTATTATGATGTTAGAATAAACATTTCTGTGAATATATGATAATATATGAGTATTGGAAATATTAAAATTATCGCGAGGTAGAAATACGACAATTTGGGAAAATTTAGTTGGGACGCGCGCGTTAGTCGCATCAGGAATGAATTTATTTAAATTAAATAGTAAATTATATTTTTATCAACAGAATGGTCATTTTAAGTGCGCCAACGTGTCCGGAAGGATCAAAATAGTCAGAAAACACTAGCCGGGAGTTTAGTTTGGGTCCCGAGGCATTTTTAGGCCAAACCGGCAACCGAGAAGGGTAATTTGGTAATTTTAAAAAGTGAGGAGTTAAGACCCACGAATTTTGATGGTTATTCATTAATAATTAGTGAGGCCACTAAGTCCATTATCAACCAAAAACATTAGAAGTGGGCTACGGGAGTTTGAGAGAAGTTACAAGAGGTTTCAAACCAAAACCACCACCCACCACCATCATTTTGGAAGGAATTATGACCGAAAAGAAGAGAGTATCAACCCTCGATCACCAACAACGATTCAGCATAGCAAACCTAAGGAAAGTGATTTTATGTTATTAATTTCATTGAATATTTCCTCCATGTTTAGTGTAGAAACTGTATTTGTCTTGAAGTTTTGATGAAAAACCCAATGGGATTGTTGTGAAATTCATGATGTTGGGTAGGGATTGCATGTAGAATGGTTATGTACAAATTTAATACCAAAAATGTAACTTTTGATGATTTAAAAACGGATTAATAAGGAGTCTTTGTAGTCAATTAAATTATGAGTTCATGTTCATAGGGTTTGGGGCAAAAATTGAGAATCTATGATTATTGCATGTTGATTATTAAGATTTGACTCCAAAATATGTTAAGGAGTGATCTAGGGTGACTTAGAATAGTTTAAAAACATTAAAACGTTATTGGGATGATCTTAGGATGGATTTGGAGAAGAGAAAAATGAAGTTGGGAAATTTCTGTGCGTTCTCTGCCATCTCGTTAGAAGACCAACCCAGGTCGTTCGAACGACCTCGTTTGAACGAGCTTCTAATGAGATTCTAGTAGCCTTTCTAATGAGTTCGTTCAAAGACTTTGCTTGAACGACACTCGTTCGAACGACCTCGTTCGAACGAGATTTCTAACGAGTTCACAATATGGTCTTTTTAGGCCTGATTTTAGGTTTCGAGTTTTCCGTAGGCTTATCTAATCGAGTGTTATTCTTTCCTTATGATTAGTGGGTATAGTTGTGAGAATGGAGTACTTTGAGAATTAAAACTTAGAATTATATAATAGACTGGGTGTCTTCTACGGGTTAAGTTGTAAGTATCTAAAATTGCGACGTGAGAAGGGTTGACAACTTTTAATGTATATTATTCGGGGACTTGTAAACGTGTAATATTTAATGACGGTATAGGAATGAGGAATATACCTATATTAATATTATAAGATATCTAAGATGTGTGAATGCTTAGTATATGTGGTTATCTGTGTATAACATACCTACCATGCTTGCTATCACGAGAGGTCAGCGTTCGATTAGGGCCATCTAATCTTTGTGTGCCTACGGGGGGATTTAGATTGGTACCTCGAGGACATAGGTAAGAGAATGACTTATTGAGGAGTTAATAAGTCTTCTGAATATGGGAGCATAGGTATGTGCATGACCCATGGGATGTGAACTACATTCTCCTCCATTGTGTGTGATTGTTATCGAAACGGTTCCTGAGAGATTCGAAATACGTGGTCCTTATATACGTGATGTACCATGATTTTATAACAGAGTATGTGTGCACCGCAACTTAGTCTAGGGGGTGCCATTATTGTATATTTATGATGAGATTGATATACTGAAATTTTGAAATGAACTGTTTATATAAGTACAAGTGTGAATTAATGTAACATCTTTGTAGAATTAAAAATGGGAAAACTCTTAATAATTATTGTAACTAATTCTGAGGAATGAAGGTAAAACTCTAAGTTTATATTAAGAAGTCGAGAATTAAACCGTGAATAGTATAGTAAAATCAGATATTGAATTAGACTAGTTAGTTAGTGGAATAACTAGAATGGGTATGGGTACGTAGGAGTGCACAATTAGTTAAGAGGTGAGAAACTCATGTGAGTGCACACACTATCATGTATTTTATATTCACTATTCAATGATATTAAACACTTGCTGTATTTTAAACTATTTTCACAATCGGGCTCTAACTCGTTTGCTTTCAAATCCATTTCCTTGTAAAAACTTTTAGGTGCCCAGCTACAAGGACACCAAGCTTAGGAGTTCTATTCCAGTGACGTGCTGTAGTTAATGTGGAAGTTACTGGACCTCAATTGTAGACGCCTCCACTTTCTACTTTGATTCCAGTTCAGACTTATTTATCTGTAGGGCATGTCTCCCCTTTTTCTTAGAGACAACTTATTTATTCAGTTTTATTTAAATTTTGGATTTAATTAATTAGTGATTCGGACTGTGCATTTGGTTGTATACAGTATTCGGTTTTTCGACAGTGATGCTATGAACTGAACCAACTTGACATTTTGTATTAATTTGAATAAAGGAGTAGGTACCCGGTATTTAATTAATTGGGGTGTCACATTTTTCTAGAACATTATTTGGCTTGTTTTGGTGATGATATAACACTACTTCTATATTATTGTCTTTCTTAGCTTCAGTGGTAGGGGTCTTGGTTTTGGTTTGATTGGTTTGCATAACCTATTTTTTTATGAGTTGGAGATCTTCTTGGTTATCAGCGTTCCTTTTGGTTCCCTCCTCATGGTCTTTCTTCTTTCTTGATTCTATGCCCTCATAGTTTAATATACAAGTTTTGTAGTCATGGCCATTATTAAAACATGTGGAGTAATATTTTGTCTTATCATGGACTTGCACCTCCTCCTAAAAAACCTTATTTTCCACAACCAATCCATACCCTTTTAGGGATGGATTTTAATAAATCAACTTCCACAAAAACTCTTGCGATGATAGGGAAATTGATTTCATCAGTTGAAGCATCCACTTTGAGGGGCTTTCTTATAAGTTGAGCAATAGAATACAGAGAGGCATTCAAGAAAAAAATTAATAGGTAATTGTGGGAATGAGATCCATAAAGGGGAAATGCTATTCAACATCGGATAGAAAATCAAGAGACCATTTGAAAAATCTCATTGGATATCTACTAATATACCAAGATTCACGCATCCAAAGTCTTGAATAATCATCTTCACTGTTTAAACGAATCAACACATGCTTATGATCTAATAGGACAATCTAATAAGTTATTTTAACGGAAAAAGTTTGAAATATTTTCCTTATCAGCTGCATGGTGGGCCTACCATGAGAAAATTTACCTACTAGGGCATATTGGAAAGGCTTATCTAAGGTGTTAATCTCCTCCAGAGAAAACATCATTGTAGGTTCTCCCTTATAGGTAGAGGAGGTTTTCATGTGAGTTCTCTATCTTCTTTAGAAGAGCTTGCTACTATGGATGCAACGAATTTATTCCATATAATTTTAAGATCAGGGGGATTTGGGTCAACATGTTGGGTAATAGGATGTGCCATGCAACCCTGGTTAGGGTTTACATGAGAGAGAGGAAACCCTAATTAGGTTTTTCTTGAGAGAGAGAGAGAGAGAGAGAGAGAGAGAGAGAGAGAGAGGAGAGAGATATATTCTCTTCTCTTCTCCATTCCCCCTTAAATCTACCATTCGTTTCTCTCCCCCACCCCCCGCGCATTTTTATATTGTTGCTACTATATTTCCATAGAGATTATATATACAACTAGATACTCAATTTTAAATTATTCTTTATTTTATCAACTAGATACTCGATTTTAAATTATTCTTCATTTTATCATAAGAGGTCTCCTCCAACATTTATCTTATGTAAGTGTCTCCTGGTCTCTCGAACTTATCATTATTATTTGATTTTATGTTTCTCATTTAGTGCTTTAAGTGTTGTTGATTTTTGCCTGACTTAGAATTTAAAGATAATTTGACAGCGTAGAGAGCTTGGATAAATTTACCACTACTTCTAAGTGATTTTTTAATTGAATTAGTAGCCTTTAACTCTAATTCCTTAAATTTATTGATCAAATATGTGAGTTTTGTTTCCTTATCATATAATATTTTTTTAATTGGTAGTTATAAGTATTTAGATTGCGCTGTTCTTTGTTATGCCCAACCCACATAAAGTTTTCGTCAATAACTCCTCCTATTTTTTAATATTATATATTTGGATGAATAATTTCATTAGGTTTCATCAGGCGCTTGATATGTGGTTTGTATGATACAATAAATGTTATATGAAGTTTTTTCTCTTAATTCAGTACCAAAGTGTACAACCTCTTGAAGATACAGGCCCTTTTTGCACATCAGAAGACCTTTCCAGTTCAAATCAATATCATTTTTTCCTTTTTTTATTTTTACTAATTTTTGTTATAGTTTTTTTCTTGATAAGGTTTCGTTATATCTATTTTTGGTGTGTAGTTGTCTTTTTCTTTTAAGTGAAATGTATGATTGATGGATTTTTGTTTGTTAGGTTTCCATACATTCAACCTTTCTATAGAAAAAGAGAAATAAAAGGCAAGTAATGGTTCAGGTGGTGAATGGTTGGGTCATGGGTTTAGGCCATCTCTAATGGGAGATGCACAAACAATGCATACTTAGATTTTTTGGGTAGATTGTGGAGTGCGGTTTCCACAGTGGGTAATGTGTAAAATTGAGCTGGGCGGGGGACTTTTATCCGCCCAGGGGCTGGCCCCATCCTGGGCGTGAGACTTTTAGCCTCCCAAATTCTAGTCGTTTCCTCCCGTTGTCATCCAGCCGTTATAATCCAGCCGTTATAAAAATCTCTCCGTTATTATAAAAAGCCCCTATATAAATCACACATCTACCTTCATTATTTATCATACCCATTATTATATATCTTTCATTCAAAATATCATACATTATAATTTTCGTAAAGCAATTTATTTAGTCGTCAAAATGTTTCACATTCAAAGAAAATGGTGTGGCAAAAAGGCCAAACCAAATGAAAACCCACCTCCACCACCCAATTTACCAATCTTTTATCGAAATTGATTTCGATTATCCGACGAAACACCTCGTACGACGGACACAATTATTGATCCTAACGCACAAGCAAATGATAGTCAATTTCACATGAGTGGTGGTGTACAAGGTCCGATTGAAGTGTATGCAAGTTGATCCGATGTTCCTGCAGTCCGAGACGCCATAAAAAATTTTGGGTTCAGTCATTTGTTCAGTGAAATTTATCCCAACTCGGATAACCAAATGACCGGTGCCTTAATTAGTAGGTGGTCGGAGAGAACACATACATTTCAGCTACCGTCAGTGGAATTGGGGATAACCCCGTTTGATTTTTTCCATTTAACCGGTAATTTATCAATATCTTGCTACGCACTTTATTTATGTTAACTATTTATATGTCCTATTTGCAACTTTTAATCATTATAAAAATTTCCCGTATCAGGAATTCAAATTGGTACCAATCCCATTTTGCCACCGTTTCCTCATTCTAGTCCTTTTACGATGGAGGAAATATTTGAATTATATTATCCTGGAATAGGCCACCCACAGTATAAAGGACGAAATATTTCGTGTGCAACGCTTAAACAATACATGTTGCATTGGTGTCAATAAGATCCGCTACATAGATTAGCGAACGCGGATCAAATCGCTCGAGATTTTATTGTTTATGTCATGAGCTCCAGATTTTTTTCCAACGGGACATAATTCAGTGTTTGTGGATTGGGCAACTTATTTATACGACACAAATGACATGGCTGCGAAAGATTGGGGTTCTGCCATTCTTACCCGAGTTTACTACGCACATGACGCATGTGCTGCAAATGTCCAGAAAATAGGTAATTGTTTTTGGCAATTAATAGAGGTAAAGTATTTACGAAGTGAACATTTCAATTTTTTTCAAATAATATAAATATAGTTACTATATGAAAATACAAATTTATTAATTGCTTATTCTTATAAATCGCAGTGTTACGGCTACGAGTACCTCCATACCATGGCTCCACTATTGTACAATGATGCAGTGGAAAGATATCCGCGTATTTTACAATAGGGGATCAATAATCGCGATAATGTTCAGGGACAAATGCATTTTAAAAGTTCAGTCATCCAGGAACAACTCGAAATACGATCACCCGAGTCAATTATATGGCAACCGTTTATGGAATTACCGCAAAACTAGTTTCCTGCTGATGTAGTTGCTCATGATTTTGCTCAGAGACGGTACATGATGTTTGATCCGAAATTAGGTGGGAGTTGGTATCTCGGAGACCGATGTTACCGTAAAATGACAAGCCACATTGCTATCCCAAATAACATATCCAATGGCATTCATTCCTCTTAATATATACATGCAACATATTGGCAATTGGCAACCTGCAATTGCTAATGTAACAATCATAGGGCAGGATGAATGGCTTACATACTGGAGAGCTGTAACTAAGGGTCCAATATTACCTTCATTAATTCGGTGGCAGAACCATGACGGGGTTGGGTTTGCCTCGATTGTACCACATGATTTACGGGTACCCATCGCACCGACAGATAGATGGCAAGCTCCACATTCGTACAACACACAGGGTCAACCTTCTTCCTCGAGTTTGATACCGTTATCACGGGAACTTGAGGTGACACATATGAGTGGAATTGGCACAACATTTATTCAGGTAGATCCATCAAGTACGCCGAATGACTTAGCTCTGACTGAATATTACTCACGCGAACAATGGCGTGATATGGTTTTTTATAGAGAGGACTTCATCCCGAAATCAAGGTCCATAACGTTAGAACGAGAGATTATGTTGCAGAGGCAAATTCGTGAGAAAGATTAAGAGATTGCAAATTTACGTGGGGCGGGACCGAGTTCGTCCCCGAAACACTACCCCATTCTGCAACATACACCGCCATATATATATGGAGATGAATATCGTAGTGCTTCTCCCAATATTTTCGATCCACCCTCCCAAGATCCTTTAGGATCATCTTCTCAACCATCTCTTGCCGATGACGTTTTTAGGATTTTTAACACATTTCCTTATGACCAATATGAGGGTAGAGGTCCAATGTAAATTGCATTTTTCAGTGTATTTTCCATATGTAATTTTTCAGTGTATTTTCCATACTATGGGATTTTCCAGTGTATTTTCCATTAATTATTTTATGTTACAATCATGGACATTAATGCCAACTTTACTTTATTAATATTAATATATAAAACATTAAAAAGTTACATAATCTTATCATTTATTTTTCCTATGCAACCACGGAACACAACATAAGGCATTCCCATCCCCCATCAACATGTTGGGTAGATGATGTACGAAATCCAAGTCCGAATCTAGACCTTTGTAATCCGGGAGTTCCAAATCCGATTCATAAATTGGATCGTCAAGTTCAGTATTTATCAAATGTTTAGAATGCCACCGCTCTAGCCTTTTCTCCATCTATGCAATTTCGCGTTCCAATAAACGAATGTATTTTTCATTATCTTTCTATACATCTTTGTGATATGTTGCCGATTTTGCCTGTGGCACGGGTAAACAATGCCACTAACAGTAGCACTCCAAATCACAACGTCTATCAAATAACCTAGGCCATTTCAAATGATCATCCCATGGAATATTTCCTTTTGTCGGCGTTAACCATTTCATCACATGATTAACATCGCCTAAGGAATGGAGTGTACATTTAGGGATGTTTTCAAACACCCTTTTCTCACCAAACCAACCACCTCCATGGGGATCTTGGTAGATCCCTGGGTAAGTCAACACTTGTTCAACATTATTGCGGGCCGCCTCATCATGGTCATCTCCAAATGATGTTGATGCTTTAGACTTACACTTTTTCTTCTTGACCTGTTGTATCCTGCTTATCCCTCCACTTGAGAGGAAATCATTTCTCATAACTTTTTTTGGTGGTGACCAGTTATAGTACGGAAGTTTTTACCCGGACATAGTTTTCAAGGGAACATGGGTTAAGAAGGGTGAATCTTCATCAGGCATGTAGACATGGTTATGCATTTTGTAGTTTATGATCTAAAGTTAGTATAGCTAAGATTTTGGTGTATATGTATGACAAAATGAAAGAATAAGTTATTAACGCTATAACTAATAACGAGACGATCCTCTTAAACGGAAGAAATGGATGAATAAATGTTTACCGTTAAATTTTGGGCGGTTCTTTTTTTACCGTCCAAGTACAAGTGGTCACATCATATGTAAGTTAAAAGTGACTATGAACAAGCCAGAGGAGCGTTCTTTACCGTTCAATTTGGGGCGGTTCTTATTTTACTGTCCAAGTACGAGTGGTCACATCATATGTAAGTTGAAAGTGACAATGAACAAGCCACAGGGGCTTTCTTTACCGTTCAATTTTGGGCGGTTCTTTTTTTACCGTCCAAGTACGAGTGGTCACATCATATGTAAGTTGAAAGTGACTATAAACAAGCCAGAGGAGCCTTCTTTACTGTTCAATACTATAAATAATCGATTTAGATAGATATTGAGCATAACAATATTTCCTACTGATATAATAATTTTTCCCAAGTCCATAAAAAAAATGTCTAACAACGATCTAGGGGAGATGATATTAGCGCAGATCGCCCAATCTTATGATCTCGACTCAGATGATGAAGCCGCTGTGATCCACAACAGAATGCAGAGTGCAATCTATCAATCGTCCTTACTTCACAGTGGTAGGGAAATACATGAGAGAAGAACGGTGTATAGGGATATAGAGATGGGTCATCGTAATTTATGGAAAGATTATTTCCAAGAGAACCCCACTTATCCTGAAGAAATGTTCAGACGTAGGTTCAGTTTCAACAAGGCGAGCTTCAATCGTATTCTAGAAGCAGTCTGTGAAAAAGATTCATATTTCATCCCGAGAGACGATTGTGTTGGACGAATGGGATTAAGCTCTCACAAGAAGATTGTTTGTGCACTTCGTATGTTGGCGTATGGTGGATGCGGAGATTTGCAGGACGAATATTTAAAAATAGCCGAGACGACAGCGATTGAGACTTTAAAATGGTTCTGCAGGGCTATAGTGAAGGTGTTTAGCCCGAAGTATTTTTGTACACCTACAATCAAAGATATAGCCCGCATGCAGCCCGAGAATGAACGACGTGGTTTCCCCGGGATGATTGGGAGCATTGACTGCATGCATTGGGAATGGAATAACAGTCCACATGCATGGAAATGACAATATCAAGGACATTGCCATGCTACCACTATAATTTTAGAGGCAGTGGTATCTTATGATACTTGGATTTGGCATTCTTTCTTTGGGATGCCTGGTGCATGTAATGATTTGAATGTTCTTGCCAAATCTCACGTGTTTGAAGAACTTCTAGAAGGAAATCGCACCCCTATGCAGTTCAAAGTAAATGGAAACACATATGACACAGGTTACTACCTTGCAGATGGTATCTATCCGCCCATCACAACTATCGTCAAGAGTTTCAAGAGACCAGTCACTCAAAAATAAAAGGTGTTCTCACGAGCTCAGGAAGGAGCCTGAAAGGATGTGGAAAGGGCATTCAGTATCTTACAACAACAGTTCCACTTTATCAGGAACCCGACGAATTTCTGGGAATATAAATACTTACGTGTAATTATGAAGGCTTATGTCATATTACACAATATGATTGTCGAGGAGGAGTTGCGTGATGGGACATGGCGAGTTGACCTGCCCTTACGTGACCCACACCCATGCTTAAGCAGGCAGAGTCTCGCAGGCCACTATCAGTACCAAGTGCGGCAGGCAAAGATGTTGAACAAGGAAGCTCATAACCAGTTACGTGACGATCTTATGGAACACATTTGGATTCGTCATGCAGAATCATCAACTTGATTGTAATTTCATTTTTATCCATTTTGGGCAATTATAACAATTATCTTCGTGCTAAATAAAATTTGGTTTGATAATAATAGTCATTCATAAACATTGGTACAAAATTTAATAACTAATAAATTTGGATTACATAAAGAACCTGGCCAAATCTATTTATCTATTCTAAGAAGTTACGATACGCTTGAGACCGACGCTGCATTATCTGATTCATTCGCATCTCGTGAAAGGAATTTTGTTGGGGAGTGAATTTAGTTGTATCCATGTAAATAATCTGATCTTCATCACGTTGGAGTTGAGCTTCGAACTCTTTGGTGCAAATTGAAATTAAACCATCAATCTTTTCATTTAGAGTTCTCCTGATTGCTTGTGATTCTGCAGAATTTTTGTCATAAAGTGTGTTGAATTCTTCGGAGTTCTCTAAAAGGGACGTGTTTGTAGCCGCACTGTTGATGGCCGCTTGTTTCTTTCCTTTCCGTTTTGCCATTTTACGTCCTTCCGGTCTTCTAAGAGCATTATTGAATTCCCTTGATTCGTTGTCGTTCGAATCAAGCGGGCTCTCATTATTTTCTTCATCCGTATATTGTGAACCAGTGGTTGACATTGAATACTTTGGCAAGTCCTTGAGCACCTCGTAGCAGTGGTCGTAATTGAATTTATGACCCTCTTTGCTTAGAAAGTTATCTCTAGCTCGTTCGATCTATATGAAAAATAATTGTCGCATTAGGGATGAAAATTTAAGAATTTACTAATAAATAAATAAAAAACTGAAATTAATTGTAATTACCCACGTAACCTCCGTCGTGCCGCTATCTTTCCCATTTCCGTAAGCTTTGGACAAATTCGACGTATACAATAAACATTCGGCATTAATTTTTCGGTATTTTCCCTGCAACGCATTCTCAGTTCGTTTGTAAATAACACCCTCGCTTGAGTTATATTCGTTGGTAATTTTTTCCCACAAGGTTGTTCGTGATTGGTTAGTCCCCATACGACTATCTATAGAATATTTAACATATTCCAGGCAAAGTAACACCTCGTCGGGTGGAGTGAAATTTGGTAGCCAACTAGAACTTGGCGGAGTACTTTGTGAAGAAGTATCCATAGAATTTTTTTTTTGAATTGATGATAAGTAAAATAAAATATGAAAGTGATGGTGTTAAAGATTTTAGGGGAGCATAGTGTATATATACAAAAATAAATGTTACCATTGTAATTTTTGTAGCCGTTATAATGTAACCGTTTGGCTAATTGATTTTTTTTTAATTTCTGGTAGAGAAGCTGGGCGGATGAAAGTTAACCGCCCACATTCTGGGCGGATGAAAGTTAACGGCCCACATTTTGGCCGGGCAAGTTTTAGCCGCCCAAATGTGGGCCCCCCCTTTACACATTGTCTTCCGGCCATGCAAAGTTAGATCTCCCTTAAACTTTGTCTCACCTAAATGTATACAATTCTCTACCCACTGTGACCTCAGACAGTCTAAATGTATACATTTAGACTGTCCATTGGAGATGACCTTAGGAGTTATAATGTACTATTGTAACAACACTCGCTTTTGAGATCCTATTTTATATTTAATTTGCAAAATATAGTGATTAGATATAAAGATGTTGATATGTGGAGTAGGTATTAATTTAACAAAGAGAAGTTAATATCTACTATGATGTTGCATATTTACCGTGTGTTGAGGTGAATTTTGCTATGTTATGTTTTGTAATGTCATATGATTTAAAAATGACATTTGGCTTAAAATAAAATCGGAACTAAAATGAATTATAAAATCTCCAAATGATAATTTGGAGGGTGCCATTAGTTCCGGGAGGTTCGAGATAGTCAATTTATGTGCCATGTTGTATTTCTAGTTTCCGGGCACTTTTCACTGGTAGTAACTTAAATGAGTAATTGCGTATTATTTTACCGCATACTAATCACTTAAGCTGAAATTTTAAGCCTAAGTCACGATATATGTCTTGAGTTAAGTCATTATTCCCCTAATTAGATCGTTAAACCTAGAGAAAGGAAGAGAAGAAGAAATCTAAGGAGAAAAAGAGAGATTTAAGCTTGGGTGATTGTCTTGCATACAACTTCATCAAAATCTGAACTTACAACTTTGAGGCAAGTTTTCTACTTGCTATTTTATGATTTAAGTTGAGTAATTTGCATTGATAGTTATGGTAATGTATGGTTTATGGAAGTTAGGGTTTTTGTTTGATTTATGGGCTTTAGATCTTTGGCAGTTAAATTGATAAGGTTTGGTGGTAAATTATGGTTGGTTGATGCATTTATGATCAGTTGGTAGCATTAAAGGATAGGGATTTGAGTTGGTTGAAGTTGGGTAGAATTTGGAGTCAAAGACTCCATAAACAAAAACTTGGAATTTCTGCAGAATCGAATCGATTCGGCCTGGCCGCATCGATTCGCGTTGAGACAGTTTCCAAGTTTGGGTTATCCGAATCGGTTTGGCCCCTCCGAATCGATGCCGAACCGATTCGGCCTTATGCAGAATCCCATTTTTCCTGGCCGAATCGATTCGGCTAGTCCGAATCGATTCGCCTTTAAGGACCCAAATCGATTCGGCCAGTCCGAAACGGTTCGGAAGGCCTGCATTTTTTTCCTTCAATTTTCTTTTGAATTTTGACCCCTTTTCTTTAAGATTATGACCTAGGACCCTTCTTGTAAGAAGTAAACGTAGGGTCCTAGAGTTTTAGTCGAGTTTGGTCGTTACCCTATAGTTGAATGGGATCATTTGGGGTTAATTTAGGGGTACTTAAGTGATGCTTATGTATCACTTCTCTTTTAGTAAATTACATAAAGTTAGTGTTCTGAGCCCATATGTGGATATGTTAGAAGCCCTTTGGTGATATATAAAACCTTGGGACTTATGTGAATTTGGGAACTTGTTTAGAGAATACTTCGGGGCCTAATTATATGATGAAAGTGAATAAGAAATATTCAAAGATAAATGTTTCAAGTAAAATGAAACGCATGAGATTTATGATAATGAAAATGAGATTTAATTGGTAATTGCTAAATTACTTAAACACACCTCTCTAACTGCTATCATAAGGGAAGCTCGCACATGAGATGATGTCCCCTGACTATTAAATGTAGGCTGACTATAGTCCTCGACCATATGCGGGTTTGTATATGTTTTTCCGCGCTAGTGAGGTAATTCTGGGTGTGGTTATGACTCACTCGCAGGCATATGGCCACTTCCCGGTGTGCATTAGGTGCCCAGTTTGTCTTGTATAGATAGGCCCTGGAAGATGATAGTCATTTTGGGGCGTGCCCAGTGGGGAAACTCGGAGGGGCGGTCTTAGAAACGTTATATGTAGAAGAATATAACCTTTCTAACTCAAGTGGGACTTGAGGTACGTACATTGCCATAAGATATGAGATGGTAATTATATTCCTTCAAAGGAATGAAAAAACAGAAAGATATGATGGAAACTATATTCCTATTAAGGAATGGAAAATGATAAGATATGAGAAGAATTGAGATTTAATTTAATTTCTCTTACTTGTTTATTAACTCTTAGAAATTTATATAGGATTGAACCATCATCATTATATGATTAGGTTGTTAGAATCACCTTCATTTTATTTATAATTCATTGTCCATATCTATATCTGTTGATACCAAAATTAATATGCTGATGTGGACGAATAGTATGAAGACACGCGTCAATCTACGTGGCACAATAACAGCGAGGAATATCATTTACTGAACAACCATGGTTGGTACCAAGCAACGAGAATACACCGAGGAGCTCTATCATGCCGAGGAACTCCATCCGAGGAACTCCATCATCCCGAGATACTCTAAGCACTCCGAGGAACTCTTGATCAACGAGCAACTAAGGCGGTCCGAACTGCACCTCGGCCGTGTCATCAATTATCAGACGGACAACTGTTCAACTATTCATTAGATTCTTGACGCACACGCTGCATTAAATGTATTACCCATTCATATGTATATCATTTAATGTATTGGACCTTTCATGTACAGCCTTGAGGCTATAAATACCTTGTATCAATCCCATTCAAAGGGACCGGAATTTCTTGAGAGAACTTGTAATCAAGAATTCCACAAACACTCAGCAATAACATAACAGTGGACGTAGGCTTTATTCCTAGCCGAACCACTTTAAAAGTCTTTCTCTTATTTATTTATCTGTGATTGAATAATTAGAGCGATCTAGTTTTTTACATCAACAGATTGGCGCCGTCTGTGGGAAACGACTGTTGTTATCGTTTTTCATAAAAATCATTTATCACCAATGGCAGATAATCCAGAATCCAGTAATCGAAATGCTGGAAATACTGGAAATCTTCCAAATCCATCTGCATCTCCAGATCTGGCCGGAATTATGACGAATCTGGCTCAAGGACAAACCGCCATGCAAGAATCTATGAGGCAACTCCTTCAAACTCTTCAAGGCGGTGTACCTACTCATTCAGGGCAAAGGACTGATCATGGGCAATCACGATCCAGACGTATTGGGTCATATCGCAATGGGGAATCCAATGATTCTTCTTATCAACCTGGGCGAACTTCATCAATACGGGCTACGGATACAGATCAACATATCTCTCTTTCTCCGGAGAGAACTAGCGCTTTAGAAAGATTAAGCAGGGTGTCTCCTTTCAGTCGGTTAGGACCAAGGAGGAACATGAGTCCACCTAGGGCTCCATCAGGAAGTTTTCGACCACCACCAGGTTTGAGAGAAGGATCTGCACAATCACGACCAATTACTCGTCGAGATAAATCTCAGGAAGCTACGTCAGAGCAATCAGTTACTCGGACTAAGCGGCCCGAGGAAGGGAATGAAGCATGGAAAGGTTCCATTCAACGATTGGAGGATAGACTGGGAGAAATGGCTAAGGCGAGGAACCCCTTACAGAGAACTTTTGTTCAAGGGACACCTTTTGTGCAAGCCATTGTGGATTTCCCTACACCGTCGAAATTCAAAGCACCTGTAGTGACCCCCAAGTACGATGGAAAGACAGATCCCGTACTTCATATAGAACAGTACCAAGCTGCTGCAGATATCTATGCTGTCCCCGACGAGATGAGGTGTAGAGCATTCTCGGGAACTCTTACCGGATCTGCACAGATATGGTACAATAATCTTCCTCGGAGTAAGATTTCAACTTTTGTTCAGTTAGCCGAGCTGTTTATTGGCAATTTTTGTTTTGGAGCAAAGCCGGTAAAGCGAGTAGCACATTTGCTAAGTGTTAGACAAAAATCAGGAGAAAGTACTAGAGATTACATAACTCGTTTCAATAACGAGAAGTTGGAAGTCATAGATTATGAAGAAAAGACAGCAATCACTGCTTTGATGAGTGGTTTGCTGCCTAACAAGCTGTACTATACTCTGGCTAAAGATCCGCCTAAAAATATGTCGGAATTGATGGCAAAGGCGGCCAAAATCATGAATGCCGAGGAAGCTATGACTGCAAAGAAGAATATGGATAAAGAAGTTAAAGTGGAGGTCGATAACTCTAAAAAGAAAGGTAATGGTGGTGACAAACATCCCAGGAATAACAGGATAAAGTTGGAAGCCCTAAAAAAGTATGATAATTATACTCCGTTGAAAATGGGTATTAATCATGTTTTAGAAGAGATCAGGAATAACGAAGAAATCAAATGGCCAGAGAAACTGAAAACAGATCCTGACATGAGGAATAAGGCCAAATATTGCGAGTTTCACAAAGATCACGGCCATATGACCAAAAATTGTATAGCCCTTCAGAACGAGATTGAAACACTCATTCGAAGAGGAAAATTATCAAAGTATGTAGATCGCAGAGGTGAGAGGAAGAATGATGATAGAACTAGAGAGAGATCTAGATCTCCTCGTCGTGCAGAGGAGAAAAAGAGGAGGGACCATGAAGAGGATCCAGATGATGACCCCGATCTTCCCAAGAAGCCAAGAAAACCTGAACGAGAGGTATTTTCCATACGTTTTGGATCATTTCATTGTAACGTTATTACAGGGGGAGATGCAGGAGGAGGAGACCTTACTACAGAAAGAAAAGCTTATCTCGGAGAGGCTCAAGCTTGCTCATATATTCAGCGAATAAACCTGGCCGAGGATGATCGTCCGAGGAAGGTAAACAAAGAGAAGCTAGTAATTGGTTTTTCAAAAAACGACCTGGCAGGTGTTCTTTACCCTCATGATGATCCTTTGGTGATCAAAATGAGAATGAAGGACGTGATCATTTCAAGGGTGTTGGTAGACAATGGTAGTTCGGCAGACATCATGTACTATTCATGCTTTGATAGCCTGAATTTGAAATTATCTCAATTGGAACCTTATCACAGACCCCTTCTGGGTTTTGCTGGCGAGAAAGTTTTTCCACTTGGGACGATCAAGTTGGATATATTCATTGGAACCTGGCCTGTTTGTCGAACAGAAAGAATACGATTCTTTGTGATGGATAAGAATGTGCAATCGGCCTACAACATCATCATGGGAAGAGTTGGATTGAAGAAGTTCGAAGCCGTTCCTTCTACAGTACATCAATGTTTGAAATTCCCAACAAATTTTGGAGTTGGAGTGGTGAAAGGTGATCAAAAAGTAGCTCGGGAATGCTATTATTCGTCGGCCGAGCAAGAAGAACTAGAAGGATCGATGAAAAAGACTACTACTTATCAAGTGGATGAATGTACAGAAATTGAAACTCTTGATCCCAGGGATGAATCTCAACTTGTAAAAGGACAAGTGATGGAATCTACAGAAAATGTTATTCTGGACGACGAGCATCCTGAACGAATAACCCAGATAGGTTCATCGTTGGATATGTCAATAAAAGAGGAGTTGATAACTTTCTTGAAGAATAGGAAAAATACTTTTGCTTGGAGTCATGAAGACATGCCAGGAATAGATCCAAACTTCTTATGTCATGGACTCAATGTGAATAAGGAGATTAAACCTGTAAAGCAGAGAAGAAGGGTGTTTAGTCCCGAGAAGAACCAGGCCATACAGGAGGAAGTCGAGAAACTCCAGAAAGCCCAATTCATTGAAGATGTAAAATATCCAGATTGGTTGGCTAATGTGGTGATGGTAAAGAAGAAAAACAACAAATGGAGAATGTGTGTCGATTTCACCGATCTCAATAAGGCATGCCCCAAGGATCATTTTCCATTGACCAGAATTGATCAACTGGTGGATGCTACCTCGGGACACGAGCTACTCAGCTTCATGGATGCTTACTCTGGCTACAACCAGATCAAAATGAAACCTGAAGACAGGGAAAGTACTTCTTTTATTACCCCTAGGGGAACTTATTGTTATAATGTTATGCCTTTTGGTTTAAAAAATGCAGGTGCAACATATCAGCGGTTGATGAACAAGGTTTTTACCGAACAAATCAGCCGCAACATGGAGGTCTATGTCGATGACATGCTCACTAAAAGCAAGAAAGCTGCTGATCATTTGGTTGACTTGAGTTAAACTTTTGATCAATTGGATAAATACCAAATGAAGCTTAACCCGACGAAGTGCACCTTTGGAGTACGAGAAGGAATGTTCCTCGGATACATCGTCAATCAGCGAGGTATTGAGGCAAATCCAGATAAGATCAAAGCTCTTCTAGGGCTGCGATCTTCGACGACGAAGAAAGAAGTGCAGAGTCTTACCGGACGAGTTGCAGCGCTCAACAGATTTGTATCTCGAGCAACTGATAAATGCATACCATTCTTCAAAACACTTCGAAAAACCTTTGAATGGAATGAGGAATGTGAAAAAGCTTTTCAAGACTTGAAGAAATACTTGGGAGCACCTCCACTGTTGTCCAGACCAATAACAGGAGAAAAGTTGTATTTGTATTTGGCAGTATCAGAGGCTAAGTGAAGCTAAAGCAAATTGGATTAATGAGCTCCAATCAGTATTATGGGCCTACCGAACAACTCCCCAGGCAACAACTGGAGAATCACCATATATGTTAGCATTTGGAAGTGAGGCTGTGATACCGGCCGAGTTGGGTCTCCCAACGCATAGAGTGCTGAATTTCAACTCTCCGATCAGTGACTTGATGAGAAGAATGGATTTGGATATGCTCGAAGAAGTAAGAGAAGAGGCAGCCATTAGGAATGCTGCTTATCAACAACGAACAGCTCTGTTCTACAACAAAAGGGTGAAGAAATGCGATTTGAAGGAGGGTGATTATGTGCTGAAGAAAGTCATTCAGAAACAGAATAAATTGGAAGCAAACTGGCATGGACCTTACCAAGTTACAGAGGTTGTTCGACCTGGAACCTACAGAATAGCAACTCTAGAAGGAGAAGAATTTCAGAATGCATGGAATGCTGAACACCTACGAAAGTATTATCAGTAATGTAAAATGTAAAGTATTTCCTTCATTATGAATAAAACGAGGATGGTTCACCATTTTCTTTCTGTTGAAAGTTTTTCGGGGAATATTAGTGTTGAACACTACACTGCTTGATAACAAGAAGAAGACTGCTCTACGGAGCCATGCTCTACGGAGCCATGCTCTACGGAGCCAAGCTCTACGGAGCAAAAGTGCTATAAGTAGCCAACCTCCTTTGGTTAGGAGGACATGCTCTACGGAGCCAAGCTCTACGGAGCAAAAGTGCTATAAGTAGCCAACCTCCTTTGGTTAGGAGGACAAGCTCTACGGAGCGCTCTACGGAGCAAAAGTGCTATAAGTAGCCAACCTCCTTTGGTTAGGAGGACAAGCTCTACGGAGCGCTCTACGGAGCAAAAGTGCTATAAGTAGCCAACCTCCTTTGGTTAGGAGGACATGCTCCAAGGAGCCAAAAAGTTCGAAAGAACCCTACTACTCCTTTGATTAGGAGGTGTATACCAGCATGATCAACTACGGTTGGTAAGATTTTATATACTCTCGCATTACAGCTTATGTTGGTCGGGAGGTAACATTATTACAAAAAGTTCTTTAAAGAACAAAATATTCCAAACTGTACCAAGTATGGTTGGTCGGGGATAAAAACCCACTAACTGTAGTTGGTCGACTAGAACAAAAGTGTTGACCTTAGTTGGTCGAACGCATGTTTATATTTGAAATTGAACCAAGTATGGCTGGTCGGGGATAGAAACCCATCAACTGTGGTTGGTCGACAAACATTATTTATCCACCTTGGTTGGTTGGAAACAATTTTGAACAATTTATGCTTATTATAAATTATAAGTTGATTGATGAACCACATAATTTGCAAACAGAAAAATAGCTATTGGCAAAACAGAAAATGAAATTCTTTCATTAAGATAAAAATGTATTACATGTTACATGTATGTGCTAACTATTACATTAAAGATTCCTACTCTATTGGTTTCTTTCCTTTATCTTTTGAGACAGGTTCCTCGCCAGCAGGAGGATCCTCTAGACAAAGAGGAGAATTAATAAAGTTCATGTCCTTCAGCATTCTGACATTCATTATTGTAGGAGTGTCCAACAGATGCTCAGGACGAGAGACTTCAACTTGAGAATGAAGGTTATAATCACCAAGATATTTAGAGATCAAACTCCGAGGAATGGAACGAGCAGGAATCCATGCCATATCCAATTTATAAGGAGGAACAGGCAAGTCTAGCAATCCAGGAGCATGATAATCCCATAAATAATGACCTCGTTCCAATTTTAATACACCCAAGGCGTTCAACCATCCCTGCTTATAACCTTCGTTGTTAGCATTTTCAATGCGATCATCCAAATGATAAAGAGCTTCATTATAGCCTGCATTCCAGAACTCCCGAGGCTGTTTATGGAATTGGAAAGTTAATCTATCTACTTGCTCGAGAAAGTTCTTGATAAGAGCATCTTTATTATTCAGAGCAGACTTCATCGCAGCCAATTGATCCTCTAAAGATAAATTTTTCTTAGACAAATCAGACAGAGCACGATCCTTAACATTCAGTTGGAATGCTTGAGTTTCCAGAGTAGATTGGGTGCGAGATTCTTCAACACTACGGCTAAGAACTCTTGATCGGCTCCGAGAAGCAACTGGAGAATTTTGCTCCTCGACGATTCTTCCTCGTCCCCGAGAACTCCTTCCTCGTCCCCGAGCAGTCACAGGAATAATAGACTTTTTCAAGTCATCCAACTCTTGCCTTAGTTTGGCGTTTTCAACCTCTAGAAACGAAAAACCTTCATCAGTAACTGGTACTAATGCAGTGGAAGAGGAGGCAACGGATTCATATTGAGCCAATCTTTTCTGCAGACTATTATTTTCTTGTTCCAGGATCTCGGCAATTTGTCGGCAGGCTTCAACTTCACCTTTTAGAGTCCTTTCCCTAATGTCATATGCAGCAATGATCTTTTTATGACCTGTATCAGAGGAAAGTTGTTGATATCTATTTTCATATTCCTCGTGTAATGAAGCCATCGATTCATTGTGCTGGCCTTGGAGATCCTTTAAGGAACAATGCAGCTCTTCAATCAAGTCATAATAAGCGACATTGTTAGCTACAGCTCGGTCGAGTAAATCTTTCAAGTATCGATAAGCCTCAATCGCCTGTTCTGAAGCATCATGACCAAGAATGTCAGCAATTTCAGAAGAACTAAGGTCTGTATGACCAGCCCTATAGTATTGGTGACATTGCTGCATCAGCTCGGTATCATGAGAAGAGATTAGTTCCATTCTAGCAACAAACTAAAGACAAGAAAAAGACAACAATCAACAAAGAATCATCAATAACAGCGATGAGTAAAGAAGTATTTTATTAGATCATAAAAGGATTACATTGTTCGATTACAAATGATAAAAGATAGAAATGATACTGAACAACTTCACACCTTTTCCTTGTCTCCCAAGACTTTCTCGGGAGGCTGGGACGAGGAGCTCGGTTGCTCGGTGATAACAACAGCTTGATCGGCAGAAATATTCTCGGCAGGAGGAGGCATAGAAGAAATATCCTCAATGACAGAGGGTTGAGAAGCAGAGATTGGGACATCCACAGCCATGGAAGATTCATCTGAAGCAGGTTCATCTTCTTCTTCTTCCACAATTGGTGGAGGAGGACCAGGGAGATGCCGTTGGAATAGCTCAGAATTGTCTTGGATTTTTAGCTCTTGTAGAGCAGCTACCCAACCGTCATGGAAGTATTTCAACTCCCCATATTGGACTTGGGATGTCATAGCAGCAATCCCTTTATCCCATCCTTTTTCCCAACCAGCACTGAAATGTTTCCTAACTGCAGCTTTTCTTTTCAACTTCTCCGAGGAGAGTTTGACATCCAATTGTTCTTTCTGGATTTTGATGTCTCGCAAGATAGATAGTTCTTTTTCTGCATTCTTCAGTTGGTCATCGCATTTTTGCTGATTGACCTCTAAGCTTTTCACCTTCTCCTCCAAATTCTTGGAGGTTTCAGCCATCTTCATCTTATCAGCCTCAGCTGCAGCCAATTTTTTCTCCCAGGCAGCTTTCTCCTCGACGTACTGCTGGCGAGATTCTTTCACAGATTGGGCTAAACCCAAGAGGGCATCGTCAACATCGGACGAGGAACTAGAAGCTTTAATAGCTTGATCTTTCTTCACGATGGTATTGAAACAGTTCACCAGCTGAAAGATAAGAAAAACAATAAAGTCAATACAAATGCAAGAAATCAAGAAAAAGAAAGAAAGACCAAAGGTATGAGAAATTTACTGAAGAAAGATGGCGAGCAGCTAGGGATGTCAGTGTATCCCTAGGAATCTTTTCATCAACCCCAAGAACCTCGGGTATAACTGAACTCGTTGAAGAGCTCGGAAGAATGATTTTGGAAATACTACTACCACCAGCGGGTAGAGAAGATGCAGTTCCGGCAAGATTAACCGAGGATGATTTCCTCAATCTCTTCAAAGGAGGGTCAGCAGCATCAACCAAGGAAGAAGTCTTGGTCGGAGAGATTGTAATTACATCAGCACTAGCACTTTTCTTGCTCGGGGCCACTGGGGGCTTCTCGGCAACTTTGGAGGAACTAACATCTACTTTTTTAGTCCCCTCTGGGACATCAATTTTGCCTTTCTTTGCTCCAACAGCAGAAGAAATTTCACCAAATAGAGCAGGAGGAGCTCTTTTCTTGCCCATTCTCTGAGATAGGGGAATATGAGAATCTGAAGATGAACTTTCTGGTGTTGAGGCTGGTTCAACAGGGCGAGCAGTATAAGAGGTTGTGTAGCTCTTATACTGCAGCAAATATGATGCAGACCTAATATGCTCGTCTGCAATTGTCTTGTGCAAATTCCAGATAAGTTTTAAATGCTTGATATTCACTTCCAACTCTTTTGGAGTTTTTCTTTTGCTATCAGCTGCAAATAAATACATAAATCTCAGTCATACATTTTGTCAAACATGATGAAAACGCAATTTCATAAGTAAAATAAAATGAAAAATAAACCTATCCCATTGCCGTATGGGGGGCATCTGGGACCGTTGTATACTTCATTCCCAGATAAAGGCGCATGTTGCCAATTTTTTATGACCAACCCATGCTCAAAATAATCTCTATTTGAATCAGGGAGGTTAACTACAAGGGCTCTATTTAAAAACCTAGTTTTTAAATAATAAACATTATCTAAAGTGGCCCATTTATAGCAGTACATGATTTCTGGGATCCCTATACGAGTCCCATGAGTTAGATTTAACTTGTGCACCCCGTTAATTATTCTCCATGAATTGGGGGCTATTTTTGCAGGAACAAGATCAAAATATTGACAAAACTCAAGACATAATGGGTTTGGGGGAAAAGAAAAACCACATTCAGCAATGAAAAGACTGGGGAACCAATGTCCCTCAGCCAATCGAAAGTAATCTAAAGGCTCAGAAAGAACCTCTAGAGTTACCCAAGAAGGAATGGAAAAGTCAGAACGAAATTTCTCAGCAGATTCAACAATATAAACCATATTGAATAAAAGAGATGCAGAAGAAAGGAAGAAGATCTTACAGAAAGAAAGGAGATATGTTGACAACGAACGGAAACAATGATGAACACACAAGAGAGAGGAAGAGAATAGAAAACTTGAATGCAGAAAAATGGAAAGTGTAGACGACGGTATGGTTACCAAAGGAGTTTAAATACTTTGCATTGGGAAGCGGCGAAAGAAATGATTACTAAAAAGAAACTACTGAACTTCCGGCGGCTAAAAAGACAAAAGTTGCACGAAGATCGAAGCGCTTATAAAAAAGGCGGAAACTGCGAAATGAGAAGGAAATTTGAATACAATGCTCCTAAAACCCAGGAAGGTCATTTAATATTACCATATACCGAGAAAGAATGTCCCATACTCCTCAAAGTTCGAAATATGAAACATTGGGGGCTTCTGTTGATACCAAAATTAATATGCTGATGTGGACGAATAGTATGAAGACACGTGTCAATCTACGTGGCACAATAACAGCGAGGAATATCATTTACTGAACAACCATGGTTGGTACCGAGCAATGAGAATACACCGAGGAGCTCTATCATGCCGAGGAACTCCATCCGAGGAACTCCATCATCCCGAGATACTCTAAGCACTCCGAGGAACTCTTAATCAACGAGCAACTAAGGCGGTCCGAACTGCACCTCGGCCGTGTCATCAATTATCAGACGGACAACTGTTCAACTATTCATTAGATTCTTGACGCACACGCTGCATTAAATGTATTACCCATTCATATGTATATCATTTAATGTATTGGACCTTTCATGTACAGCCTTGAGGCTATAAATACCTTGTATCAATCCCATTCAAAGGGACCGGAATTTCTTGAGAGAACTTGTAATCAAGAATTCCACAAACACTCAGCAATAACATAACAGTGGACGTAGGCTTTATTCCTAGCCGAACCACTTTAAAAGTCTTTCTCTTATTTATTTATCTGTGATTGAATAATTAGAGCGATCTAGTTTTTTACAATCGCCTGTTCTGAAGCATCATGACCAAGAATGTCAGCAATTTCAGAAGAACTAAGGTCTGTATGACCAGCCCTATAGTATTGGTGACATTGCTGCATCAGCTCGGTATCATGAGAAGAGATTAGTTCCATTCTAGCAACAAACTAAAGACAAGAAAAAGACAACAATCAACAAAGAATCATCAATAACAGCGATGAGTAAAGAAGTATTTTATTAGATCATAAAAGGATTACATTGTTCGATTACAAATGATAAAAGATAGAAATGATACCGAACAACTTCACACCTTTTCCTTGTCTCCCAAGACTTTCTCGGGAGGCTGGGACGAGGAGCTCGGTTGCTCGGTGATAACAACAGCTTGATCGGCAGAAATCTTCTCGGCAGGAGGAGGCATAGAAGAAATATCCTCAATGACAGAGGGTTGAGAAACAGAGATTGGGACATCCACAGCCATGGAAGATTCATCTGAAGCAGGTTCATCTTCTTCTTCTTCCACAATTGGTGGAGGAGGACCAGGGAGATGCCGTTGGAATAGCTCAGAATTGTCTTGGATTTTTAGCTCTTGTAGAGCAGCTACCCAACCGTCATGGAAGTATTTCAACTCCCCATATTGGACTTGGGATGTCATAGCAGCAATCCCTTTATCCCATCCTTTTTCCCAACCAGCACTGAAATGTTTCCTAACTGCAGCTTTTCTTTTCAACTTCTCCGAGGAGAGTTTGACATCCAATTGTTCTTTCTGGATTTTGATGTCTCGCAAGATAGATAGTTCTTTTTTTGCATTCTTCAGTTGGTCATCGCATTTTTGCTGATTGACCTCTAAGCTTTTCACCTTCTCCTCCAAATTCTTGGAGGTTTCAGCCATATTCATCTTATCAGCCTCAGCTGCAGCCAATTTTTTCTCCCAGGCAGCTTTCTCCTCGACGTACTGCTGGCGAGATTCTTTCACAGATTGGGCTAAACCCAAGAGGGCATCGTCAACATCGGACGAGGAACTAGAAGCTTTAATAGCTTGATCTTTCTTCACGATGGTATTGAAACAGTTCACCAGCTGAAAGATAAGAAAAACAATAAAGTCAATACAAATGCAAGAAATCAAGAAAAAGAAAGAAAGACCAAAGGTATGAGAAATTTACTGAAGAAAGATGGCGAGCAGCTAGGGATGTCAGTGTATCCCTAGGAATCTTTTCATCAACCCCAAGAACCTCGGGTATAACTGAACTCGTTGAAGAGCTCGGAAGAATGATTTTTGAAATACTACTACCACCAGCGGGTAGAGAAGATGCAGTTCCAGCAAGATTAACCGAGGATGATTTCCTCAATCTCTTCAAAGGAGGGTCAGCAGCATCAACCAAGGAAGAAGTCTTGGTCGGAGAGATTGTAATTACATCAGCACTAGCACTTTTCTTGCTCGGGGCCACTGGGGGCTTCTCGGCAACTTTGGAGGAACTAACATCTACTTTTTTAGTCCCCTCTGGGACATCAATTTTGCCTTTCTTTGCTCCAACAGCAGAAGAAATTTCACCAAATAGAGCAGGAGGAGCTCTTTTCTTGCCCATTCTCTGAGATAGGGGAATATGAGAATCTGAAGATGAACTTTCTGGTGTTGAGGCTGGTTCAACAGGGCGAGCAGTATAAGAGGTTGTGTAGCTCTTATACTGCAGCAAATATGATGCAGACCTAATATCCTCGTCTGCAATTGTCTTGTGCAAATTCCAGATAAGTTTTAAATGCTTGATATTCACTTCCAACTCTTTTGGAGTTTTTCTTTTGCTATCAGCTGCAAATAAATACATAAATCTCAGTCATACATTTTGTCAAACATGATGAAAACGCAATTTCATAAGTAAAATAAAATGAAAAATAAACCTATCCCATTGCCGTATGGGGGGCATCTGGGACCGTTGTATACTTCATTCCCAGATAAAGGCGCATGTTGCCAATTTTTTATGACCAACCCATGCTCAAAATAATCTCTATTTGAATCAGGGAGGTTAACTACAAGGGCTCTATTTAAAAACCTAGTTTTTAAATAATAAACATTATCTAAAGTGGCCCATTTATAGCAGTACATGATTTCTGGGATCCCTATACGAGTCCCATGAGTTAGATTTAACTTGTGCACCCCGTTAATTATTCTCCATGAATTGGGGGCTATTTTTGCAGGAACAAGATCAAAATATTGACAAAACTCAAGACATAATGGGTTTGGGGGAAAAGAAAAACCACATTCAGCAATGAAAAGACTGGGGAACCAATGTCCCTCAACCAATCGAAAGTAATCTAAAGGCTCAGAAAGAACCTCTAGAGTTACCCAAGAAGGAATGGAAAAGTCAGAACGAAATTTCTCAGCAGATTCAACAATATAAACCATATTGAATAAAAGAGATGCAGAAGAAAGGAAGAAGATCTTACAGAAAGAAAGGAGATATGTTGACAACGAACGGAAACAATGATGAACACACAAGAGAGAGGAAGAGAATAGAAAACTTGAATGCAGAAAAATGGAAAGTGTAGACGACGGTATGGTTACCAAAGGAGTTTAAATACTTTGCATTGGGAAGCGGCGAAAGAAATGATTACTAAAAAGAAACTACTGAACTTCCGGCGGCTAAAAAGACAAAAGTTGCACGAAGATCGAAGCGCTTATAAAAAAGGCGGAAACTGCGAAATGAGAAGGAAATTTGAATACAATGCTCCTAAAACCCAGGAAGGTCATTTAATATTACCATATACCGAGAAAGAATGTCCCATACTCCTCAAAGTTCGAAATATGAAACATTGGGGGCTTCTGTTGATACCAAAATTAATATGCTGATGTGGACGAATAGTATGAAGACACGTGTCAATCTACGTGGCACAATAACAGCGAGGAATATCATTTACTGAACAACCATGGTTGGTACCGAGCAACGAGAATACACCGAGGAGCTCTATCATGCCGAGGAACTCCATCCGAGGAACTCCATCATCCCGAGATACTCTAAGCACTCCGAGGAACTCTTGATCAACGAGCAACTAAGGCGGTCCGAACTGCACCTCGGCCGTGTCATCAATTATCAGACGGACAACTGTTCAACTATTCATTAGATTCTTGACGCACACGCTGCATTAAATGTATTACCCATTCATATGTATATCATTTAATGTATTGGACCTTTCATGTACAGCCTTGAGGCTATAAATACCTTGTATCAATCCCATTCAAAGGGACCGGAATTTCTTGAGAGAACTTGTAATCAAGAATTCCACAAACACTCAGCAATAACATAACAGTGGACGTAGGCTTTATTCCTAGCCGAACCACTTTAAAAGTCTTTCTCTTATTTATTTATCTGTGATTGAATAATTAGAGCGATCTAGTTTTTTACATCAACAATAATGTTTCTTACTCTTCTAGGAATTGTATATAAATAGGGCCCTGACCCGTTCTTTTTCCATGTTGTGCATGTTGTTGTATCCGCTCAGGTGCTCCTCTGCAAGGGCGCCCGTTATGATTTTCCACTCTCATGCTTTTGACGAGCTGTATGACCTTGCGTATTATTACAGGATGTTTGTTAGACGCCCTCATTTTTGGAATCTAGTTATGATCGGGTCTTTCATTCGGTCTAGTGGCCCATCTTTTGTACTTGTTAATGATTGTAGTATGTAATATATATTGAAATTGTTGAAACACTTGGATGTAACTGTGGACCGACAGATTATTCGGTTCTTTTATTGTATGTTGTTTTGGGTATTTATCTATATGCTCTATGGAAATTCCACTTTTATCAGATTTGGGTTGTTTAACTTATTTCTTAAATCCTTATTAAACTAAAATTTTTGACAACCTGTTTTCTTAATTATGGAGTGGTTGTCTTGTATACCTATTTTATTGTTATGATGCTGAGGATGATATCCGTCCATGATTCCGTTATGTCGAGGTATCGGGCTAGCCACCCCTTATTTCGGAGAGCGGGTTGTCACAGATGGTATCAAAGCATCAGGTTCTAGAGTCTTTTGGATCTTGTGGACTTGTTACGTACTATCGTAGCGTTCTTTGACATAGAGCCTAATGTTAGGACTGCTTTGTTGCTTATGCTTATGATCTTCTGTAAACATAGATTGTTTTAAGTGAAATTCTAACTCTATTTTTTCTCCATCTCAGATGCCACCTAAAAGAGGTCACCCGGCGAGACGCAATAGGGTCTTAGATGAGGATGTTGGTCCTCCTCCGCCGCCACAAGGAACATTTAATGCCGCGAATGTGGCGAATATAGTGGCTCAAGCCGTTAATGCGGCCATGAAAACAGTGGCCCAATAAGCGCCATAGGCTCAATCGAGAGCGCCAGATGCCCAAGTTCCTACCGAACCTTCTCCGTGGGAGAGAGCTAGGGAATCTTTTCTAAAGGGTCAGCCCCCAGAATTTGATGGGAGCTCGGATGTTATAAAGGCGAATCAATGGAAGAAAGATATTCAATGCCATCTACGTATGGTGGAGTGTGGTGAGGACAGGAAGCAAGTCCTTACTACTTTTAAATTAGTTGGGGCCGCATTACACTGGTGGGAGTCCGTGACTACGCCAGTACAGAGGGATACAATATCGATCTCTCAATTCTGGGTTTTATTTGATCATAAGTACTTTCCTCCCGTAATTCAAGGGGAGATGATAAGGAGGTTGCAGGACCTTGTGGAAGGGGAGAGGTCTGTAGCGGAATATGAGGAGGAATTCTCCCGGTTAGCAAGTTTTGTACCGGATGAAGTGACTCCCGAAGAAAAGAAAGTTTCGAAGTTTTTGAGAGGGTTGAACTGGAGAATCCGGCAACACTTGCTAGGTAATCCTACTCTACAGACTTTTGGGGATGTCATGAATGCTTCTCTATTACATTGCTAAGAGCATAGATTATTTTTGCAAAGTGGTAAGAAGACCTCCGTTGTGGGGCAAGGGGGAAGGCCGGGAGGTAGAGGGACTCGAGAAGGAGTCTTTCCCTCATCCCAACCTTCGAGAAGTAAATAGAAGGAAAGGGCCCCCAACAGGGGGACTTGTCGAAGAGTAAGCGTTCTAGTGGGTTCAATCCGGGGAACCAAAATAATAGGCAAGGTTAGGGTGCCCCACAACAATAAGCAGGCCGTGGTGGTCAGGGAGGCAGGGGCCAGCAGGGCCAGGGTATGAATCAGTTTAGAAACAATTGTGGTCGAAATGCCGAAAATATGATAGGTCGATGTTTCCAATGCGGGGAAGCGGGTCACTATAAGAAGGAATGTCCTCAGTTGATTGGGGGACAGTTTCCTCGAGCTCTACAGCAGCCGTACATTCAGTTTCCGCCGTAGGTGCCTAACCCAACACTAGGGTCAGTTACAGTATGGTAGGGTATACCATATTCAGGATGCTATGCTTCCTCCAGCTCTGCCTGCATCGCCATCCATTGAGGGTGAGTTCCTTATTCAGGGACATATGGGTCGTGTTTTATTTGATACCGGTGCAACACATTCATTCATTTATAGGAGCTTTGCTCAGGTCACCGAGTTGATTAAATCTGTTGAAAGGACTTTTACTAGTGTGGAGTCCTCTATGGGTGATGGTTCACTCATCTTCTTTGTTTGTAAATATATAGAAATATCTCTCGATAATTTATGTTTTGAGGCCGATTTACTCGTCCTGGACATGGTCGGGTATGATGTAATCTTGGGAATGGATTGGCTTATGAAGTATCATGCTATTGTAAACTTCTACGGGATGAGTATAGTCTTCGCCGTTCCGGGACAAGAGATGTTCCTGGTAATTTTACCTCGTTTAGAGGGGAGTACTAGCACATATTTGTATTGTATTGCCGAGGATACTTCTGGGGATGTAACTGTTCCCTTGGATTCTATTCCAGTTGTGAAAGACTTTGAGGATGTTTTTCGAGAAATACCGGGTTTGCCTCCTAGCCGTGAGATTGAGTTTGTGATCGATTTGGCACCGGGAACGAGGCCTATTGCGAGGGCTCCATATCAAATGGCTCCTATTGAAATGAGGGAGCTAAGAAATCAAATTCAGAAGTTGTTAGAGCAGAGATCTATTCAGCATAGTACATCGCCATGGGGTGCTCCAGTGTTGTTTGTTAAGAAAAGAGATGGTTCTCTCCGGTTATGTGTGGACTATAGAGAATTGAATAAGGTCACCATCCGGAATAAATACCCTGTACCTAGTATCGATGATTTATTTGATCAACTTCGAGGAGCGAGGTACTTCTCCAAAATCGATTTGAGGATACGCGAGAAGGATGTATCCAAGACTTCTAATTGAGGATACGAGAGAAGGATGTATCCAAGACTGCTTTTTTAACGAGGTACGGGTCCTATGAATTTTTGGTTAAGCCCTTTGGACTAACCAATTCCCCTGCTGTATTTATGGATCTCATGAATAGGGTGTTTCGGGATTTCCTGGACCAATTTGTTATTGTGTTCATCGATGACATTTTAGTCTATTCTCGAACGGAGTCTGATCATGCTATACATTTGAGGTTGGTCCTACAGAGACTATGGGACCATCAACTGTATGCCAAGTTTGAGAAGTGTGGCTTTTGGTTACAGGAAGTACAGTTTTGGGGTCATGTGGTGACGTCCCAGGGTGTATGAGTGGATCCAAACAAGGTAGTTGCGGTGAGGGAGTGGGGTCAGCCCACAACACCTACCGAGGTTCATAGTTTTTTGGGTTTGGCGAGTTATTACCATCGGTTCATCAAGGGTTTTTCTAAAATTGCTAGCCCTTTGACAAATTTGACCCGGAAAGGGGTGAGATTTATTTGGGATGATTCTTGCCAAGCTGCATTTGATGAGCTTAAAGATAGACTGACTTCGGCTCCGGTCCTCGCATTGCCAAAACTAGGATTGGAATATCTAGTCTTCACCGATGCATCTCTTTAAGGATTAGGAGGTGTACTTCAGCAAGAGAGACGGGCTAT
The DNA here is from genome assembly GCA_949130495.1 of Sambucus nigra. Lineage (NCBI taxonomy): Eukaryota > Viridiplantae > Streptophyta > Magnoliopsida > Dipsacales > Adoxaceae > Sambucus > Sambucus nigra. The sequence goes on along the minus strand of OX422214.1, from coordinate 600,423,933 downwards.
CACTTATGCTTCCCGAAAGTTGAAACCTCATGAAAGAAACTATTTGGTGCATGACTTAAAACTAGCCTCAGTTGTTTTTGCCTTGAAGATATGGAGGCATTATCTCTTGGGAGAGAAGTTTAGTCTTTTCACGAACCACAAATCACTGTAATATTTATTTTCACAAAAGGACTTGAATATGCGACAGCGCCGATGGTTAGAGTTCGTGAAAGATTATCAATTTGACATCCGTTACCATCCGGGTAAGGCGAACATTGTAGCGGATGCCTTGAGTAGAAAGCCCGAGGGAGAATTAGCTGAGGTTTGGAAAGCTAAATGGAAGGAACTCAGTCAGGAGGATGCGATGGTGAGATCATTCATGTCGGTAATGACCATTACTACTACTATTGTGGCAAGGGTGGTAGAAGCTCAAGGAAGGGATAAGGGGTGTCAAGACCATATTCGCCAATTGCTGTCCGAGGGAGCAGAGTCGTACTCGATTGGTTCTGAGGGTGGATTACGCTTCCATGGAAAACTCATCGTTCCGGGGGGAGGAGATTTGAGACGGGCAGTGATGGCTGAATCTCATGGGTCTAGGTTCACGATTCATCCTGGTGGGGACAAAATGTATCAGTTCATGCGCCGTCAGTATTGGTGGCCAGGTATAAAAAGGGATATTTCAGAATTTGTGTCCCAATGCACTACTTGTTAGCTGGTCAAGATTGATCATCAAAAATCGACAGGTTTGTTGCAACCGTTAGAAATCCCAGTGTGGAAATGGGAAAGCATATCGATGGATTTTATCACGGGCATCACAAAGCGGGTGTGATTCTATTTGGGTGATTGTCGACCGCTTGACAAAGTCAACACACTTCCTACTCGTGCGGACAAATTATGACACTTCTCGGTATGCTCGCTTATTCATCGAGGAGGTAGTGAGACTCCATGGGGTGCCTTTGAATATAGTTTCCGATCGAGATAAGATTTTCTTTTCCCACTTTTGGAGGAGTTTCCAAGAAGCGATGGGGACCGAATTGAGTTTAAGCACTTCATACCATCCTCAAACAGATGGCCAAACGGAAAGGGTAAACCAAATGTTGAAGGACATGCTTCGCATGTGTATGCTTGACTTCAAAGGTGGTTAGGAACAAAATCTCCCATTAGTTGAGTTTTCTTATAAAGACTCTTACCAATTCACAATTAGAATGGCACCTTATGAAGCTTTGTATGGAAGACCATGTAGGTCACCCGCTTGTTGGTTGGAAGTGGGTGATAATAAATTTCTTAGACCTAAAATGATCCAAGATACTTCCTCTAAAATTGAGTTGATTCGAAATCGCATTCGAATAGCCCAAGACCGTCAAAAGAGTTATGCCGATGCGGGTCGATGACACATAGAATTGGAGATTGGGGACCAAGTTTTAGTTCGAGTGTCGCCCATGAAAGGGATAAAGCGTTTCGATAAGAAGGGGAAACTTGCGCCTCGCTTTGTTGGACTTTTCCAATTATTGCAAAGGTGGGTCCTGTGGCATACCAACTTGCTTTACCGGAACCATTGCAACAAATTCATGATGTATTCCATGTTTCCTCCCTAAAGATGTATAGGAGATGTGAAGGTGCGCTTTGGCACATTCCTTTTGAGGATATTGATTTGCAACCCGATGTTTCATATGAAGAACAACTGGTTCCTATATTAGAGCATGGGGAGCGTAGATTGAGGTTTCGTGTGTTGCCCTTGGTGCGGGTTCCATGGATTCATCATAATGCTAAGGAATCTACGTGGGAGCGCGAGGATGACATGCGGGAAAAGTATCCGCATCTCTTTATACGAGGTACGCTTGAATTTTTGGGACAAAATTCTCATAAGGGGGGAAGTATGTAACAACCCTCGCTTTTGAGATCCTATTTTATATTTAATTTGCTAAATATAGTGATTAGATATAAAGATGTTAATATGTGGAGTAGGTATTAATTTAAGAAAGAAAAGTTATTATCTACTATGATGTTGCATATTTACCGTGTGTTGAGGTGAATTTTGCTATGTTATGTTTTGTAATGTCATATGATTTAAAAATGACATTTGGCTTAAAATGAAATCGGAACCAAAATGAATTATAAAATCTCCAAATGATAATTTGGAGGGTGCCATTAGTTCCGGGAGGTTCTAGATAGTCAATTTATGTGCCATGTTGTATTTCTAGTTTCCGGGCACTTTTGACTGGTAGTAACTTAAATGAGTAATTGCGTATTATTTTACCGCATACTAATCACTTAAGATGAAATTTTAAGCCTAAGCCACGATTTATGTCTTGAGTTAAGTCACTATTCCCCTAATTAGATCGTTAAACGTAGAGAAAGGAAGAGAATAAGAAACCTAAGGAGAAAAAGAGAGATTCAAGCTTGGGTGATTGTCTTGCATACAACTTCATCAAAATCTGAACTTACAACTTTGAGGCAAGTATTGTACTTGCCATTTTATGATTTAAGTAGAGTAATTTGCATTGATAGTTATGGTAATGTATGGTTTATGGAAGTTAGGATTTTTTATTTATTTATGGGCTTTAGATCTTTGGAAGTTAAATTGATATGGTTTGGAGGAAAATTATGGTTGGATGATGCATTTATGATTAGTTGGTAGCATTAAAGGATAGGGATTTGAGTATTTGGAGTCAAAGACTCCATAAACAAAAACTTGGAATTTCTGCAGAATCGAATCGATTCGGCCTGGCCGCATCGATTCGCGTTGAGACAGTTTCCAAGCTTGGGTTATCCGAATCGGTTTGGCGCCTCCGAATCGATGCCGAACTGATTAGGCCTTATGAAGAATCCCATTTTTCCTGTCCGAATTGATTCGGCTAGTCCGAATCGATTCGCCTTTGAGGACCCAAATCGATTCAGCCAGTCCGAATCGATTCGGAAGGCCTGCATTTTTTTCCTTAAATTTTCTTTTGAATTTTGACCCCTTTTCTTTAGGATTATGACCTAGGACCCTTCTTGTAAGAAGTAAACATAGGATCCTAGAGTTTTAGTCGAGTTTGGTCGTTACCCTATAGTTGAATGGGATCACTTGGGGTTAATTTAGGGGTACTTAAGTGATGCTTAGGTATCACTTCTCTTTTGGTAAATTACTTAAAGTTAGTGTTCTAAGCCCATATGTGGAGATGTTAGAATCCCTTTGGTGATATATAAAACCTTGGGACTTATATGAATTTCGGAACTTGTTTAGAGAATACATCGGGGCCTAATTATATGATGAAAGTGAATAAGAAATATTCAAAGATAAATGTTTCAAGTAAAATGAAACGCATGAGATTCATGATATTGAAAATGAGATTTAATTGGTAATTTCTAAATTTCTTAAACACACCTCTCTAAATACTATCATAAGGGAAGCTCGCGCATGAGGTGATGTCCCCTGACTATTGAATGCAGGCTGACTATAGTCCTCGGCCATATGCGGGTTTGTATATGTTTTTCTGCGCTAGTGAGGTAATTCCGGGTGTGGTTATGACTCACTCGCAGGTAAATGGCCACTTCTCGACGTGCGTTAGGTGCCCAGGTTGTCTTGTATAGATAGGCCCTTGAAGATTATAGTCATTTAGGGGCGTGCCTAGTGGGAAAACTCGTAGGGGCGGTCTTATAAACGTTATATGTATAAGAATATAACCTTTCTAACTCAAGTGGGACTTGAGGTATGTAAATTGCTATAAGATATGAGATGGTAATTATATTCTTGCTAAGGAATGGAAAAACAGAAAGATATGATGGAAACTATATTCCTATTAAGGAATGGAAAATGATAAGATATGAGAAGAATTGAGATTTAAGTTAATTTCTCTTACTTGTTTATTAACTGTTTGAAATTTATTTAGGATTGAACCATCATCATTATATGATTCGGTTTTTAGAATCACCTTCATATTATTTATGATTCATTGTCCATATCTATAATGTTTCTTACTCTTCTGGGAATCATATATAAATCGGGCCCTGGCCCGTTCTTTTTCCATGTTGTGCATGTTGTTGTATCCGCTTAGGTGCTCCTCTGCAAGGACGCCCGCTATGATTTTCCACTCTCATGATTTTGACGAGCTGTATGACCTTGCGGATTATTACAGGATGTTTGTTAGACGCCCTCATTTTTGGAATCTAGTTATGATCGGGTCTTTCATTCGGGCTAGTGGCCCATCTTTTGTACTTATTAATGATTGTAGTATGTAATATATATTGAAATTGTTGAAACACTTGGATGTAACTGTGGACCGATAGATTATTCGGTTCTTTTATTGTATGTTGTTTTGGATATTTATCTATATGCTCCATGGAAATTCCACTTTTATCAGATTTGGGTTGTTTAACTTATTTCTTAAATCTTTATTAAACTAAATTTTTTGACAACCTGTTTTCTTAATTATGGAGTGGTTGTCCCGTATACCTATTTTATTGTTATGACGCTGAGGATGATATCCGTCCATGATTCCGTTATGTCGAGGTATCGGGCTGGCCACCCCTTATTTCGGAGAGCGAGTTGTCACAGATGGTATCAGAGCATCAGGTTCTAAAGTCTTTTGGATCTTGTGGACTTGTCACGTTCTACCGTAGCGTTCTTTGACATAGAGCCTAATGTTAGGACTGCTTTGTTGCTTATGCTTATGATCTTCTGCAAACATAGATTGTTTTAAGTGAAATTCTAACTCTATTGTTTCTCCATCTCAGAGGCCACCTAAAAGATGTCGCCCGGCGAGACGCAATAGGGTCTTAGATGAGGATGTTGGTCCTCCTCCATCGCCACAAGGAACATTTAATGCCGCGGATGTGGCGAATATAGTGGCTCAAGCCGTTAATGCAGCCATGATAGCAGTGTCCCAACAAGCGCCACAGGCTCAACCGAGAGCGCCAGATGCCCAAGTTCCTACCGAACCTTCTCCGTGGGAGAGAGCAAAGGAATCTTTTCTAAAGGGTCAGCCCCCGAAATTTGATGGGAGCTCAGATGTTATAAAGGCGAATCAATGGAAGAAAGATATTCAACGCCATCTACGTATGGTGGAGTGTGGTGAGGACAGGAAGCAAGTCTTTGCTACTTTTAAATTAGTTGTGGCCGCATTACAGTGGTGGGAGTCCGTGACTACGCAGGATCAGAGGGATACAATGTCGATCTCTGAATTCTGGGTTTTATTTGATCATAAGTACTTTCCTCCCGCAATTCAAGGGGAGATGATAAGGAGGTTGCAGGACCTTGGGCAAGGGGAGAGGTATGTAGTGTAATATGTGGACGAATTCACTCGGTTATAAAGTTTTGTACCAGATGAAGTGAATCTCGAAGAAAAGAAAGTTTCGATGTTTTTGAGAGGGTTGAACTGGAGAATCCGGAAACACTTGTTGGGTAATCCTGCAGTACAGACTTTTGGGGATGTGATGAATGCAACTCTATTACATTGCCAAGAGCATAGATTATTTTTGCAAAGTGGTAAGAAGACCTCCGTTGTGGGGCAAGGGGGAAGGCCGGGAGGTAGAGGGACTGGAGGAGGAGTCTTTCCCTCGTCCCAACCTTTGGGCAGTAAACAGAAGGAAAGGGATCCCCAAAAGGGGGACTTATCGAAGAGGCAACGTTCTAGTGGGTTCAATCCGAGGAACCAAAATAATAGGCAAGGTCAGGGTGCCCCACAACAACAAGCAGGCGGTGGTGGTCAGGGAGGCAGGGGCCAGCAGGGCTAGGGTGTGAATCAGTTTAGAAACAATTATGGTCGAAATGCCGAAAATATGATAGGTAGGTGTTTCCAATGCAGGGAAGCGGGTCAGTATAAGAAGGAATGTCCTCAGGTGATTGGGGGACAGTTTCCTCGAGCTCCACAGCAGTCGTACGTTCAGTTTTTGCCGCAGGTGCCTAACCCAGTTGCTCATCCACAACAGGGTGAGTTACAGTATGGTAGGGTATACCATATTCAGGACGCTATGCTTCCTCCAGCTCCGCCTCCACCGCCAGCCATTGAGGGTAAGTTCCTCATTCAGGGACATATGGGTTGTTTTTTATTTTATACCGGTGCTACATATTTGTTCATTTCTAGGAGCTTTGCTCAGGTCACCGAGTTGATTAAATCTGTTGAAAGGACTTTTACTAGTGTTGAGTCCTCTATGGGTGATGGTTCACTCATCTTCTTTATTTGTAAAAATATAGAAATATCTCTCGGTAATTTATGTTTTGAGGCCGATTTACTCGTCCTGGACATGCTCGGGTATGACATAATCTTGGGAATGGATTGGCTTATGAAGTATCATGCTTTTGTAAACTTCTACGGGAAGAGTATAGTCTTCGCCGTTCCGAGACAAGAGATGTTCCTGGTAATTTTACCTCGTTTAGAGGGGAGTACTACAACATATTTGTATTGTATTTCCGAGGAGACTTCTGGGGATGTAATTGTTCCCTTGGATTCTATTCCAGTTTTGAAAGACTTTGAGGATGTTTTTCGAGAAATACCGGGTTTGCCTCCTAGCCGTGAGATTGAGTTTGTGATCGATTCAGCACCGGGAACGAGGCCTATTACGAGGGATCCATATCAAATGGCTCCTATTGAAATGAAGAGCTAAGGGATCAAATTCAGAAGTTGTTAGAGCAGGGATTTATTCGGCGTAGTACATCGCCGTGGGGTGCTCCAGTGTTGTTTGTTAAGAAATGAGATGGTTCTCTCCGGTTATGTGTGGACTATAGATAATTGAATAAGGTCACCATCCGGAATAAATACACTTTACCTCGTATCGATGATTTATTTGATCAACTTCGAGGAGCGAGGTTTTTCTCCAAAATATATTTGAGGACGGGGTATCACCAATTGAGGATACGAGAGAAGGATATATCCAAGACTGCTTTTCTAACGAGGTACGGGTCCTATGAATTTTTGGTTAAGCCCTTTGGACTAACCAATGCCCCCGCTGTATTTATGGATCTCATGAATAGGGTGTTTTGGGATTTCCTGGACCAATTTGTTATTGTGTTCATTGATGACATTTTAGTCTATTCTCGAACGGAGTCTGATCATGCTATGCATTTGAGGTTGGTCCTACAGAGACTACAGGACCATCAACTATATGCCAAGTTCGAGAAGTGTGGATTTTGGTTACAGGAAGTACAGTTTTTTGGTCATGTGGTGACGTCCCAGGGTGTATCAGTGGATCCAGATAAGGTAGCTGCGGTGAGGGAGTGGAGTCAGCCCACGACACCTACCGAGGTTCGTAGTTTTATGGGTTTGGCGGGTTATTACCGACAGTTCATCAAGGGTTTTTCTAAAATAGCTAGCCCTTTGACAAATTTGACCCAGAAAGGGGTGAGCTTTATTTGGGATGATTCTTGCCAAGCAGCATTTAATGAGCTTAAAGATAGACTGACTTCGGCTCCGGTCCTTGCGTTGCCAAAACCAGGATTGGAATATCTAGTCTTCACCGATGCATCTCTTCAAGGATTAGGAGGTGTACTTCAGCAAGAGATATGGGATATCGCTTATGCTTCTCGAAAGTTGAAACCTCATGAAAGAAACTATCCGGTTCATGACTTAGAACTAGACGCAGTTTTTTTTGCCTTGAAGATATGGAGGCATTATCTCTTGGGAGAGAAGTTCAGTCTTTTCACGGACCACAAATCACTGCAATATTTATTTTCACAAAAGGACTTGAATATGCGACAGCGCCGATGGTTAGAGTTCGTGAAAGATTATCAATTTGACATCCGTTACCATCTGGGTAAGGCGAACATTGCAGTGGATGCCTTGAGTAGAAAGCCCGAGGGAGAATTAGCTGAGGTTTGGAAAGCTAAATGGAAGGAACTCAGTCAGGAGGATGCGATGGTGATATCATTCATGTCGGTAATGACCATTACTCCTACCATTGTGGCATGGGTGGTAGAAGCTCAAGGAAGGGATAAGGGGTGTCAAGAACATATTCGCCAATTGCTGTCCGAGGGAGCAGAGTCCTACTCGAATGGTTCTGAGGGTGGATTACGCTTCCATGGAAAACTCATCATTTTGGAGGGAGGAGATTTGAGGAGGGCAGTGATGGCTGAATCTCATGGGTCTAGGTTCACGGTTCATCCCGGTATGAAAAGGGATATTTCAGAATTTGTGTCCCAATGCACTACTTGTTAGCTTGTCAAGATTGATCATCAGAAACCGACAAGTTTCTTGTAAACGTTAGAAATCCCAGTGTGGAAATGGAAAAGCATATCGATGGATCTTATTACGGGCTTACCGAGATCACAAAGAGGGTGTGATTCTATTTGGGTGATTGTCGACCGCTTGACAAAGTCAACACACTTCCTACCCGTGTGGACAGATTATGACACTGCTCGGTATGCTCGGTTATTCTTCGAGGAGGTAGTGAGACTCCATGGGGTGCCTTTGAATATAGTTTCCGATCGAGATAAGATTTTCGTTTCCCACTTTTGTAGGAGTTTCCAAGAAGCGATGGGGACCGAATTGAGGTTAAGCACTTCATACCATCCTCAAACAGATGGCCAAATGGAAAGGGTAAACCAAATGTTGGAGGATATGTTTCGCATGTGTATGCTTGACTTCAAAGGTGGTTGGGAACAAAATCTCCAATTGGTTGAGTTTGCTTATAACGACTCTTACCAATTCACAATTGGAATGGCACCTTATGAAGCTTTGTATGGAAGACCATGTAGGTCACCCGCTTATTGGTTGGAAGTGGGTGATAATAAATTTCTTGGACCTGAAATGATCCAAGATACTTCCTCGAAAATTGAGTTGATTCGAATTCGCATTCGGATAGCCCAAGACCGTCAAAAGAGTTATGCCGATGCGGGTTGACGACACATAGAATTGGAGATTGGGGACCAAGTTTTGTTCGAGTGTCGCCCATGAAAGGGATAAAGCTTTTCGGTAAGAAGGGGAAACTTGCGCCGCGCTTTGTTGGACCTTTTCCAGTTATTGCAAAGGTGGGTCCCGTGGCATACCAACTTGCTTTACCGAAACCATTGCAACAAATTCATGATGTATTCCATGTTTCCTCCCTAAATAAGTATAGGAGATGTGAAGGTGCGCTTTGGCACATTCCTTTTGAGGATATTGATTTGCAACCCGATGTTTCATATGAAGAACAACCGGGTGCTATATTAGAGCATGGGGAGAGTAGATTGAGGTCTCGTGTGTTTCCCATGGTGCGGGTTCAATGGCGTCACCATAATGCCAAGGCATCTATGTGGGAGCGCGAGGATGACATGCAGGAAAAGTATTCGCATCTCTTTATACGAGGTACGCTTGAATTTTGGGGACAAAATTCTCATAAGGGGGCAAGTATGTAACAACCCTCGCTTTTGAGATCCTATTTTATATTTCATTTTCTAAATATAGTGATTAGATATAAAGATGTTGATATGTGGAGTAGGTATTAATTTAAGAAATAAAAGTTAATATCTACTATGATGTTTCATATTTACCGTGTGTTGAGGTGAACTTTGCTATGTTATGTTTTGTAATGTCATATGATTTAAAAATGACATTTGGCTTAAAATGAAACCGGAACCATAATGAATTATAAAATCTCCAAATGATAATTTGGAGGGTGCCATTAGTTTCGGGAGGTTCGAGATAGTCAATTTATGTGCCATGTTGTATTTCTAGTTTTTGGGCACTTTTGACTTGTAGTAACTTAAATGAGTAATTGTGTATTATTTTACCGCATACTAATCACTTAAGCTAAAATTTTAAGCCTAAGTCACGATTTATGTCTTGAGTTAAGTCACTATTCCCCTAATTAGATCGTTAAACCTAGAGAAAGGAAGAGAAGAAGAAACCTAAGGAGAAAAAGAGAGATTTAAGCTTGGGTGATTGTCTTGCATATAACTTCATCAAAATCTGAACTTACAACTTTCGGGCAAGTTTTCTACTTGCTATTTTATGATTTAAGTAGAGTAATTTGCATTAATAGTTATGGTAAGGTATGGTTTATGGAATTTAGGGTTTTTGTTTGATTTATGGGCTTTAGATCTTTGGCAGTTAAATTGATATGGTTTGGAGGTAAATTATGGTTGGATGATGCATTCATGATCAGTTCGTAGCATTAAAGGATAGGGATTTGAGTTGGTTAAAGTTGGGTAGAATTTGGAGTCAAATACTCCATAAATAAAAACTTGGAATTTCTGCAGAATCGAATCGATTCGGCCAGACCGAATCGATTCGCGTTGAGACAGTTTCCAAGCTTGGGTTGTCCGAATCGATTCGGCCCGTCCGAATCGATGCCGAACCGATTCGAACTTATGCAGAATCCCATTTTTCCTGGCCGAATCGATTCGGCTAGTCCGAATCGATTCGCCTTTAAGGACCCAAATCGATTCGGCCAGTCCGAATCGATTCGGAAGGCCTGCATTTTTTTCCTTAAATTTTCTTTTGAATTTTGACCCCTTTTCTTTAGGATTATGACCTAGGACCCTTCTTGTAAGATGTAAACATAGGATGCTAGAGTTTTAGTCGAGTTTGGTCGTTACCCTATAGTTGAATGGGATCACTTGGCGTTAATTCAGGGGTACTTAAGTGATGCTTAGGTATCACTTCTATTTTGGTAAATTACCTAAAATTAGTGTTCTAAGCCCATATGTGGAGATGTTAGAAACCCTTTGGTGATATATAAAACCTTGGGACTTATGTGAATTTGGGAACTTGTTTAGAGAATACTTCGGGGCCTAATTATATGATGAAAGTGAATAAGAAATATTCAAAGATAAATGTTTCAAGTAAAATGAAACGAATGAGATTCATGATAATGAAAATGAGATTTAATTAGTAATTTCTAAATTACTTAAACACACCTCTCTAAATGATATCAGAAGGGAAGCTCGCGCATGAGGTGTTGTCCCCTGACTAGTGAATGCAGGCTGACTATAGTCCTCGGCCATATGCGGGTTTGTATATGTTTTTCTGCGCTAGTGAGGTAATTTCGGGCGTGGTTATGACTCACTCGCATGTATATGGACACTTCCCGACGTGCATTAGGTGCCCAGGTTGTCTTGTATAGATAGGCCCTGGAAGATGATAGTCATTTAGGGGCGCGCTCAGTGGGGAAACTCGGAGGGGCGGTCTTAGAAACGTTATATGTATAAGAATATAACCTTTCTAACTCAAGTGGGACTTGAGGTATGTAAATTGCTGTAAGATATCAGATGGTAATTATATTCTTGCTAACGAATGGAAAAACAGAAAGATATAATGGAAACTATATTCCTATTAAGGAATGGAAAATGATAAGATATGAGAAGAATTGAGATTTAATTTAATTTCTCTTACTTGTTTATTAACTCTTAGAAATTTATATAGGATTGAACCATCATCATTATATGATTAGGTTGTTAGAATCACCTTCATATTCTCTACGGGCCCTGACCCGTTCTTTTTCCATGTTGTGCATGTTATTGTATCCGCTCAGGTGCTCCTCCGCAAGGGTGACAGTTATGATTTTCCACTCTCATGCTTTTGACGAGCTGTATGACCTTGCGAATTATTAGAGGATGTTTGTTAGACGCCCTCATTTTTGGAATCTTGTTATGATCGGGTCTTTCATTCGGGCTAGTGGCCCATCTTTTGTACTTGTTAATGATTGTAGTATGTAATATATATTGAAATTGTTGAAACACTTGGATGTAACTGTGGACCGACAGATTATTCAGTTCTTTTATTGTAGGTTGTTTTGGATATTTATCTATATGCTCCATGTACATTCCACTTTTATCAGATTTGGGTTGTTTAACTTATTTCTTAAATCTTTATTAAAATAAAATTTTTGACAACATGTTTTCTTAATTATGGAGTGGTTGTCCCGTATACCTATTTTATTGTTATGATGCTGAGGATGATATCCGTCCATGATTCCGTTATGTCGAGGTATCGGGATGTCCACCCCTTATTTCGGAGAGCGGGTTGTCACAACTATCTATATATCTATGTAGCTATATTTAACTATATAAAATTTGTAGATCCAAATCGTATGAGGTTGACACGTGACTGTCATAAATGCAACTTCCTAAACTCTTCCATTAAAACTTATAAATCGAAAGCTTTGCAATTAATTTCCAAACCCATTTAGGCCTCCACGTGGAACTTCTCCTTTACTTATCTCCAAGTGTTTTTCTCTTCCTCTATTTCCACATATACGTGTTTCTTGGAAACCAACAGTACAGAAAAAGCCAAAGGTTAGTCACCTTGTTTGATGTACCTCTCTTAATTAACACCTCTCCCTCTCCCTTTCTTTTACTCCGTTAATCTATCTATCTTTGTATCTATTAACTATATAAAAACTACAGTAATAAAAATTTGAGTAAATCTCTATAACTAATGCTACAAAATTAAAGCTTCAAACCATTGAAAACCTAACCTAACAAACTTTTCTAAGATCCCTTGAAAACCTAACCTAACAGACTTGAAAATCCAAAAGTCATCGTTGAGAGCGTGGTGGGTTTCAGATATGTGACTATTCGGTATATCACTTTTTCCATGGTTACAAGATAGGAACTTAAGCATTAAAACTTGGGGGCTTAAGTTTGTATTTTTTATCTTAATGTTCTGTTTGTGGAACAAATAGTTTGCTTCTTTTGTTCTTCTTCTTTCCTAGGTGCCTTCCTTTACTCTACCGTGCATTACTCCCTTTAGTTTTTGAGAAATTAAATGTCTTGCCATTTTTCCACCCACCATACAATCTCATTAGAAGATTTCATGCCTGACCAACTTAAAGTAGAGGTTAGCTTTTTCTTTTAATAAACTATTTTGAAAGATGAAGCATTTTTTTATCTACTTACATATATATTTTTAAAAAATTGAATTTTTAATAAAAATGGTTGTTTAAGAACTTTATTTTTATAAAAGCTGTATTTTTTTTAAATAGTTTCGAAAAAATACGTTTTATAAAGAAACACAGTTTAAAAAAAATACATTTCATTTTATAAAGAAATATAGTTTAAAAAAAATACATTGTAGTTTATTTTCTTTTTTTTATAGATATTTTTTCCTTTATTTCTTTTAAAAATATAGTTTTTATAACCCAATTATGTTTCTCTGTCTCTCTTACTTATGGATTTTGGGTTCTATTAGATTTTTAATTTGGTCGTTTTTAAGAAAAAATATTTTCTTTTCGTTCAGACCACTTGCTTGGCAAAAAAAAAAATGTGTTGTACGCTGAAATAGAAAATAGAGGTTAATAGTTGTGAAAGTAACTTAATACCTGTGAATGCAAACCAGTCATGGCCAGAACACTATATGTACCTATGGTTTTTTACTTATTTTTGGCCATGTTTATTATTTTAGTCATTTTTATTGTATTAAATTTATTTGTATATTAATTCTTTAATTGTTTCTGACTTTTTTTTATGTACAGGGTTTCAAAAAAAATCTCTCATATAATATACTCGATTTTGTTATTCAAAAAAGAAAAACAAATTACATCCAGGCATGTTTATCTCTCTCTCTCTCTTACTTATGGGTTTTGAGTTCTATCAGATTTTTATTTTTTTTATTTTCGTTCAGATCACTTGCTAAACAAAAAAAATGTATTTGTAAGCTGAAATAGAAAATGGAAGCTAATGGTGGCAAAAGTAACTTTTTACTTGTGAACGCAAAGCATTCATGGCTAGAACACTACAAGTACCTATGATTTTTTTTTGTCATTTTTATTATTTTAGTCATTTTTACAATCAAATTTACAATTTTAGTAGCAATATATAATTTGTAAAGTTTTTTTTTTTCAAATCATCTCTTATGACTTAGAGATTATTTAATTTTTTTTGGAGGGTTTTAATTTTAAGTTCGGACAGCCATAGATGAAGCTCCCAAAATCGGGTATGATGTTTTTTCTGTTTTATATATATATGGATCCACGTATATAATAGTATACCTATAGTTATATATATATATATATATATATATATATATATATATATATATATATATATATATATATATATATATATATATATATATATATATATATATATATATAGTCACGTATCGCGTGACCTTCATGCTAGTATATATATAAAATAAAAGTCCAAACTCAGCTGAAGATGAGGTGGCACTTTCCTTTAATGAAGGCTTAATTGAAATTGAACTCCCAAATCGTTCATCTAAAAAGAACTAATTACACATTCCTATGTGGGATGGAAATTTGAGATTCATTTAAGAACATCTTTTCCCATGATGCCCTTCCATTTTCTCATTTATGTACACGTGACTTCTAATTTCTCCTCTTAAACAACCTTTCAAACTGGATCCGCTCAAACATCGTTTCAATTTTTCATATCTCTTTGAGATTTTAGTTTACCTCTAAAACGGTGGCCCTCCAAATTAAAAGGTCATTCAACTCTCCCTCCTCTCTCTCTCTCTCTCTCTCTCTCTCTCTCTCTCTCTCTCTCTCTTCCCGCATTTATTTTGATATTGCACCCTCTCTTTCTTATCCCACTCTCTTCATTTTTTTCTTATTCCTCTCAAATCTCAAACATCAAACATCAAGATAAAAACAGAGATTAAAAAAAAAGGCTATGCATCACTACTAAGGCATGCTGAAATATTTATTCAGGTTTGCACATTCCTGGGACTTTTACTCAACAACACTTTGTTGGATAAATTCCAATATTTATTGATATTTTAATTTTTAGTTGTTATTATTTTATTATATTATTGGTGTTTTATTTTAAACATAGTTTGGGTTTTATTTTTAGAAGGTAGAAACATGAGCAAATGGGTGTGAAAGATATGGGAGTGCTCAAAATCCCATATTGTCTCACATTGGAAGAATACTACAAAAAGTAGTGGTATATCAACTAAAGGACAACTAAGATTCTTAGTTGACAAGTCAAATAAGAGGCTATGATCCTACGCATCACGGTGGTGCTTAAGCACCACCAATCGCGATACGCGTAAGCGCGACACGCGGCGCGCGAAAGGGAGATTGGGAGACTTAGGGCGCATTGCGCGCTTTGACGCTCACTTGTCACGTGGCATCGTCGCTTGGAGCGTGGGGGCCTAAAGTTTTGATGAGGTAAAATAGATCAACGATTGTGATTAAATGATCCGATCAAAGGGTTTGAAATCCGAAATGACTTGATCTAAACCATTGGATGAACTCGTAGCGTTTCGTGTAGGGGATGTCCATTCACTTACGATGGAACGCCTAATCTGAACCGTTAGATCGCAGTTGTTCCAAACAGGCGTCGATCCAACGGTTATTGAGTCACTCCATGAAGAGCTGTGACTGTTGAAGAACAGTCACAGAAATGGCTATAAAAAGAGTTCCAGACCTCTGTTTTGGATACTGAAAATTGCTAGTTTCTCCTCTCTCCGTCCTCTATATTTTGGCATTATCAAGTTAAAATTCAGAGTGTTCTCGGTTTGGTCAAACAGTACATAGTTTGAATCAAACAACTGTTCATACACTGCGTTGTATCCTGAAGGTAGATTCTATAAAATCCATAGTGTACTCATAGTTCTGTCTCAACCGGATTGGGAGAAATTTTTCCTAAAAGAAAGAGATTCAAGAACGTGCCTTGCAGAAATACATTAAATAATTTCGTTCTTTCCATAACAAAACTCCAACACACTTTTCAAGCCTCATGTTTTTTTTATTGTTCACATTTCCATTTTGGTATTCAAAATACTCACCCCTTTGTACCTATGAAATTAGTTATTTTTTTATTGGGATTTAGGTTTACTCGTATTTTTTTTTTATCTACACCATGTGTAACTTAATGTTCTACACCAATTCACATTTCAAACCCGTTCAAGAAAACAGTTAAACTGTAATGTATATTAGCTCTTGATTGGATATAAAACCTACTAATTTCCAACCATAATATGTACCACTGAAAATATAATTTGTAGACGGAAACATAAATATTTAAATAAATTCAACGCTTACAACTGACACATAAGTAGCCTTTTAAAGGAGCTCCACGGTTGTAATAGAAAGTATGTCCACACCTGTATTTCATAAACAAGCAACCTTGAGACTTCTCCACATAAAACCTGCATTTAGGTTTACTCACATTTGGATCATGGTATGAACCTGTTATTTATTATTATTATTATTTTAATTTTCTTTCTTCAGCTTCTTACTATATAGACATTTTGACAGTGCGTTCATAATTGCTTTTCATTTTATTTTGTTTTTAATCTACGAGATTATTGAAACTAATGATCTAGATAGTCTATATCAGGTACACGCCCTACTCCTTATAGTATTATTTATTACCACTGCCAGGATTTACCTTCAAAGTGTGTTGGAACAATCCAAAAAGAAATGTTTTGTATAGGTTTTAGATTGTGAGGCATATCCTCTTAAACTATATATCTACTATAAATAGGATGCTGTAACATGTGACGAAAAGACGCTCAAGCTAAGAATCCACATTGAAGAGTGTAGTGTAAACCTACCCTACCCATTCAAACCAATCAGGAGTGTCCACGTGATGACATATATGATTTTTTATTGGTATTTAGCCTTAAATATATGGTTTAATTTTAAATTGGATTTTTATTTTTATTTCAGAAACATGCTTCTTCCTTTGTTAAGAAGTAATTAACCTCGACTGTTTTCAAATTTGTTGTAAGACTTTACATCGGATATCTATTTTTTATAACCTAATTTCCAAATTTTGGGAAAATGTGTGATCAATCACCCCCTAAGATCAAAAAGGTTATGCATAATTTGATCTATCTCCATTTGGCAACAGAACATAATAAATTTTTGACAGATCCAACAAAACAGTTTTTACTTCACAGGAGCGAAGCAACATTATATACTTTTTGTATGTCCGTTACATATGAGATTTGATTATTCAAACTAACCAAATCTTTTCTAAATCACAATTATTTGCGTTATTACTGTATCACAATATGCAAGATAGTATCTAAGGCACCTAATAAAAATCTAGTCAAATTATGTAAGATTTCTTCACGCATATATGAGACTCAAAGATTCAGTCATTTATATAATAAATCAACAACCATTCATCCTCAAACATAACATAATTCTCAAGTACCATCACACTTTATTAATCAGAGAGCATAATTCATAAGTGCCATCACAATTTATTAAAACATATTCCAAATTCGTAGAAAACAAATAGCCACGCTCATTCCAAATCTGAACCACCATCTTCGGTGTTTAAATGCGTGGGACTCGGAGCTGAACCCGAAGATGCGGGATAAAAATCCCGCAAATAATTGCACATAGGGTTAGTATAACCGAGAGTTGTCAACAAGGCAAGCAGGCATTGATGAACAATAAATTTCATATACCCGTGGCAACAAGGTAGCCCAATATAAATGTCGCCGTCGGGGTCGAATATGCAAAATTCTATCTCCTCGACAGCATTCAAACAATAACTTTCAATAAGATCTATTGATAAAGTGATAAATTTATGTGCCATGAATAAAGCGTACACGAGATAGAGTGCTATAACAAACATAACTGCCATGATACTAAGAAAAGGAAATGATAGTTAGCAATTGAGATATAAAGAATTGAAAGAAATGGGGTTTAATTTATAGAGTGGGTTAGGGAGATGAGAAGGTGATTTCATTTTTTTTAGATGCCATTTTAACTGCCAATAACCCAAAAGGCATGAACGTGGAGGGTAAGAGACTGCATTGAGTTTATTAATCAAATGGTAAACAAATAAGTAATGAGGTGGATTGCTTCTACATCAAAAGAACTCTGGATAGTTTAAGAGGCTTTTAGTCTTCAGTTTTTGGTTAGTAACGTGGATTGACATAGAGTAACTATATGCAACTTTCGTAAAGATTGTATTTGTATATCTATCTATCTTAAAATGTACCTGAAAGAAATCATAAAGATTTAGATAATTTACTGTGACAACCCACTCAAAATAATAACGGGTGGCCAGCCGTATACTACATTAAATCAGGTATCTCAGATGGCACAGTCTCAACATCAATTGACAATACTAAATAATATAAGGCTAACTACCCGAAACTATTAAAAGTGGATTGTCAAAAATTTTAAAACTTTTATTTAACACCACAACAAAACCAACTATGAAACCATAACCAACAATACACATATAAATATGATGAATGATATGTGAAAACTCCAATAATATGAAAGGGTACAATACAATGTACAACAAAATCTCCACAATGAAATATCCGAATAAGCTGTCGGGTCACAGACAATACAATAATCAGAGAAATGAAATATAAAAGTGTTAAGCTACAACACTTGAGTATAAACCTGATATACAAACTGAATCATAATCTAGATATACAAAGATAGGAATCGACTAAAGCAAAGTGCCGCAACAGTCCGCTACTGCCACAGCTCCACGAATACACTAGATGGATGAACATCAAAGGCGTCCTTGCGGAGGAACACCTAAAGTAATACAATATATATACATGGAGGGAGAAAATATAAACGGGTCAGAGCCCGAGTTGAAAACATTTTATAGCAAGTGCATTAAAATGCATAATAATTATAAATGCATTATTACATGATTAAGGTGGAGTCAAACTCCCCATAATAATCTCCCTCACCTCTCAACTAAAGCGCGTAACTAAACGTATGCACGCGATCTCCAAATGGATGCCCAATTCTAGTTAGGCAAAAGAGTCTAACTTAAACCCAAATGGATTATTTAATTAAAGCCATCTAACCTATCTCCCAATCTACTCCTATCTATATACTTTAAATCATCTACTTTAACTTTAATGTTATAATACTCTTTATATTTGTTCATTTGTTGAACATATAAAGTTGCATAATCAACCTCATAATAACATCATCACAATACATCAACTTTCTCTTACTAGAATTTCATATATTCTAGTTATGCCCTCATTTGGCATGCAAACATATATATATAAATAATTATATATGAGTTATTAGCATCAAGTGCTAAGGACTAAACTTCTCCCGCTTCTCAATACGGCACTGCGTTTCGTGCGTGGGACATCTCGTCGAGGCAAAATCCAAACAAGGAACCCCCCCATTACACTACTCCTGACAGTATTGATCCTCGAGATTCATTATGCCCTCAATGCATGATGCATGTAACCCAAATTATTATTACTTAATTTTAATTAATTAATATTTCCAATTCTCAACAGTACACGGCGTTTCATGGGTGGGACGTCTCGCCGAAGCGAAATCCAAACAAGGAACCCCCCCGGTTACACTACTCCTGGCACTGTTGATTGTCGGGATAGGTGATATATATATATATATATATATATATATATATATATATATATATGAGCATTAAGGACTAACTTCTCCCCAATTTCCAATATTACACCGCGGTTCGTGCGTGGGACATCTCGCCGAAGCGAAATCCAAACAAGCAACCCCCCCATACACTAATCCTGGTAATGTTAGTCGTTGAGGTCCATTATGCCCTCGATACCCAAGTACAAGCACAATCAACAATAACCATTCAACCGATCTATAACTCGAGGACGCAGGCTCACATGCTATCATCTTCCAGTAGCCTATCTACGTAGCAAGCTGGGACCACCTGGTGGGGTTCAACGGCACCCATCTCGTGATCAACTCATGCACACGACGTCCCGAGAAGCAGTCATAGCTCCTAATAGACAAGTGAGAACGACACCTACCCACGACTTCTCACCCCCAAAATAATAAATGTATATCACATAATAATCACATGGACGACTATGCCCTGGGGAATATCCACACCCTGCTCATCGAGACAGGATGCTCAAATATACTAAACAATGACATTAATTCTATTGCACCTAAGAGCGTATTATAAATATGAAAACAATGCGATAGGTATACCTACATACATCACATCAAATAAAGATATACCAACATATAAGGTATACCTATCACATTGTTTTCATATTTATAATACGCTCTTAGGTGCAATAGAATTAATATACCCCCTTCTTGCTATCATTGGGAAGTTGCGTGCGTTGAGTGTGAACATCCTGGCTCGATGAGCAGGGTGTGGATATTCCCCAGGTCATAGTCGTACATGTGATTGTTATGTGATATACATTTATTATTTTGGGGGTGAGAAGTCGTGGGTATGTGTCGTTCTCACTTGCCAGTTAGGAGCTATGACCGCTTCCCGGGACGTCGTTTGCGTGAGTTGATCACGAGGTGGGTGCCGTTGAATCTCACCAGGTGGCCTCAGTTTGCTACGTAGATGGGCTACTGGAAGATGATAACATGTGAGCCTGCGTCCTCTAGTTATAGCTCGGTTAGATGGTTATTGTTGATTGTGCTTGTACTTGGGTATCGAGGGCATAATGGACCTCAACAACTAACATTGTCAGGATTAGTGTATCGGGGGGGTTCCTTGTTTGGATTTTGCTTTGGCGAGATGTCCCACGCATGAACTGCAGTGTAATGTTGGAAATTGGGGTGAAGTTAGTCCTTAATGCTCATATTTATATATGTATCACCTATCCCGACAATCGACAGTGCCAGGAGTAGTGTAACAGGGGGTTCCTTGTTTGGATTTCGCTTAGACGAGACGTCCCACGCACGAACCGCAATGTAATATTAGAAATTAGGGAGAATTTAGTCCTTAATGCTCATATTTATATATATATCACCTATCCCGACAATCGACAGTGCCAGGAGTAGTGTAACGGGAGGGTTCCTTGTTTGGATTTCGCTTCGGCGAGACGTCCCACGCATGAAACATCATTTACTGTTGAGAATTGGAAATATTAATTAATTAAAATGGAGTAATAATAATTTGGGTTACATGCATCATGCATTAAGGGCATAATGAATCTCGAGGATCAATACTATCAGAAGTAGTGTAACAGGGGGGTTCCTTGTTTGGATTTCGCCTCGGCGAGACGTCCCATGCACGAAATGCAGTGCCGTATTGAGAATCGGGAGAAGTTTAGTCCTTAGCACTTGATGCTAATAACTCATATATAATTAATTATATATATGTTTACATGCCAAATGAGGGCATAACTAGAATATATGAAATTATAGTAAGAGAATGTTGATGTATTGTGATGATGTTATTATGAGGCTGATTATACAACTTTATATGTTCAACAAATGAACAAATATAAAGAGTATTATTGTTGATACCAAAATTAGTATGCTGATATAGACGAATCACAAGAAGACACGTGTCAATCTACGTGGCACAATAGCAACGAGGAAGTCTATTTCCCCTACCAAGTCAGACTCACTTTGAGCAACAAGTATACTCCGAGGAACTCCAGCTCTCCGAGGAACACTTGAACGACGAACAACTAAGGCGGTTCGAGATGCATCTCGACCACAGCATTGATTGCCAGATAATCAACAGTTTAACTATTCATTGAATGCTTATCATCTTGACGCACACGCTTGAAGAGCATTAAATGAGTTACCCTTTAATATGTATATCATTTAATGTATCACCCTTTCATGTACAGCCTAAGGGCTATAAATACCTTGTATGACCCTCATTCAAGGGGATGGGAATTTATTGATAGTATTTGTAATCGAGAATTCCCAAACACTCAACAATAACATAACAGTGGACGTAGGCCATTCATATAAGGCTGAACCACTTTAAAATTCTTTGTCTCATTTATATTTATCGGTGATTGAATTATTAGAGTAATCTAATTTTTTACATCAACAGATTGGCGTCGTCTGTGGGAACGATTGTTATTATCGTTTTTCACCAAAAATCATTCATCATCAATGGCAGATAACCCGGAATCCAGCAATCAAAACGCTGGAAATGCTGGAAATCCTCCAAATCCCTCTGCACCTCCAGATCTGACTGGGATTATGACGAATCTGGCTTAAGGACAAACCGCCATGCAAGAAACAATGCGACAACTCATACAGACCCTTCATGGCGGTGCACCTGCACGTTCGGGACAGCGAAGTGGTCAAAGGCAAACTTATTTACTTTCTTCACGATCCAGGCATACTGAGTCATATCGTAATGAGGAATCTGATGATTTCTCTTATCAACCTGGGCGAACTTCGTCAATAAGGGCTACAGATACTGATGAACGTATCACTCTCTCTCTAGAGAGACCCAGTGCCTTGGAAAGACTGAGTAGGGTGTCTCCTTTCAGTCGATTAGGCCCTAGGAGGAATAGGAGTCCACCTAAGACCGTGTCGAGGAGTTTTCGATAACCATCAGATCTCAGAGAAGGATCAGCACAATCACGACCAGTTGCTCGTCAAGATAGATCTCAGGAGGCCGCTTCAGAGCAATCAATTGCTCGAACTAACAAGCCCGAGGAGGGAAATGATGCGTGGAAAGGTTTTATTCAGCGGTTGGAGGATAGATTGGGAGAAATGGCTAAGGCGAAGAATCCCCTACAATGAACTTTTTTTCAAGGGACACCTTTTGTCCAGGCCATTGTGGTTTTTCCTCCCCCGTCAAAGTTTAAAGCACCTGTGGTGACCCCCAAATATGATGGAAAGACAGATCCTGTTCTACACATAGAGCAATATCAAGCTGTTGCCGACATCTATGCCGTCCCCGACGAGATGAGATGCAGAGCATTCTCAGGAACTCTTACCGGATCTGCCCAGATATGGTACAACAATCTTCCTCGGGGTAATATTTCAACTTTCTTTCAGTTGGCCGAGTTGTTCATCGGTAATTTCTATTTTGGGGCAAAGCCAGTAAAAAGAGTAGCACACTTGTTAAGTGTTAGACAAAAATCTGGTGAGAGTACTAGAGATTACATAACTCGTTTCAATAACGAGAAGCTGGAAGTCATAGATTATGAAGAAAAGACAGCAATCACCGCCTTGATGAGTGGGTTATTGCCTAACAAGTTGTATTACACTTTGGCCAAAGATCCACCTACAACTATATCAGAGTTGATGGCAAACGCGGACAAAATCATGAATGCCGAGGAGGCTATGGCTGCGAAGAAGAATATGGATAAAGAAACCAAGGTGGAAGTCGACAAATCTAAAAAGAAAGAGCATAAGGGTAATGGCGGTGACAGGCATTCCAAGAATAATAAAACATCATGGGAAGTCCTGAAGAAATTCGATAATTATACTCCTTTGAAAATGGGTATTAATCATGTCTTGGAAGAAATCAAGAATAGCGAGGAGGTAAAGTGGCCGAAGAAACTGAGGTCAGACCCTGATACGAGGAACAGGGATAAATATTGCGAGTTTCATAATAATCACGGTCATATGACCAAAAATTGCATAGCTCTTCAGAACGAGATTGAAACACTCATCCGAAGAGGAAAGCTAGCAAAGTATGTTGATCGGGGAGGGGAAAGAAGAAATAATGATCGAACTAGAGAGAGGTCTAGATCTCCTCGTCGAGCAGAGGAGAAAAAGAAGAGAAATCATGAAGATGATCCAGATGATGACCCGGATCTTCCCAAGAAACCAAGGCAGCCAGAACGAGAGGTATTTTCCATACGTTTTGGTTCATTTGATTGTAATGTTATTAGAGGAGGAGATGCAGGAGGAGGAGACCTTACTACAGAAAGAAAGGCTTACCTCGGAGAGGCCCAAGCTTGCTCGTACATTCAACGAATAAATTTGGCCGAGGAGGATCGTCCGAGGAAGGTAAACAAAGAGAAGCTGGTCATTGTCTTTTCAAAAAATGACCTGGCAGGTGTTCTTTACCCTCACGACGACCCTTTGGTGATCAAAATGAGGATGAAAGAAGTAGTGATTTCAAGGGTGCTGGTAGACAATGGTAGTTTGACAGACATCATGTACTATTCATGCTTTGACAGTTTAAATTTGAAATTATCTCAATTGGAACCTTATCACGGACCTCTTCTGGGTTTTGCTGGCGAGAAAGTTTTTCCACTTGGGACGATAAAGTTGGACATATTCATTAGAACTTGGCCTGCTTGTCGAACAGAGAGAATAAGCTTCTTTGTGATGGATAAGAATGTGCAGTCAGCTTACAACATCATCATGGGAAGAGTTGGTTTGAAGAAGTTCGTAGCAGTCCCATCTACAGTACATCAGTGCTTAAAATTCCTAACAAATTTTGGAGTAGGAGTTGTGAAAGGTGATCAAAAAGTAGCTCGAGAAAGCTATTATTCATCTGCCGAGCAAGAGGAGCTTGAAGAGTCAAGGAAAAAGACTACTACCTACCAGGTGGATGAAGGTACAGAAATTGAAACATTGGATCCCAGAGATGAATCCCAACTTATAAAAGGACACGTGGTAGAATCTACAAAAAATGTTATTCTGGACGACGAGCACCCTGAACGAGTAACCCAGATAGGTTCGTCGTTGGATGACTCGATAAAACATGAATTGATAACTTTTTTGCGAAACAGGAAGAAATTTTTTGCATGGAGTCATGAAGACATACCAGGAATAGATCCAAACTTCTTATGCCATGAACTCAATGCGAATAAGGAGATCAAACCTGTAAAGCAGAGAATAAGTGTGTTTAGTCCCGAGAAGAATCAAGCCATACAAGAGGAGGTCGAGAAGCTCCAGAAAGCCCAATTCATTGAAGATGTGAAATATCCAGACTGGTTAGCAAATGTGGTGATGGTAAAGAAGAAAAACAATAAATGGAGAATGTGTGTTGATTTCACTGATCTCAACAAGGCCTGCCCAAAGGATCACTTTCCATTGCCCAGAATTGACCAACTAGTGGATGCTACCTCGGGACACGAGCTGCTCAGCTTCATGGACGCTTACTCTGGATACAACAAGATCAAAATGAAACCTGAAGACAGGGAAAGAACTTCTTTTATTACCCCTAGGGGAACTTATTGTTATAATGTTATGCCTTTTGGTTTGAAAAATGCAGGAGCGACATACCAGCGGCTGATGAACAAGGTTTTTGCCGAACAAATTAGTTGCAATATGGAGGTGTATGTCGACGATATGCTGACAAAGAGCAAGAAAGTTGTTGATCATCTAGTTGACTTAGGTCAGACCTTTGATCAACTGGATAAATACCAAATGAAGCTCAACCCGATGAAGTGCACCTTTGGAGTACGAGAAGGAATGTTCCTCGGGTACATCGTCAACCAGCGAGGCATTGAGGCAAATCCAGCAAAGATCAAAGCTCTTTTAGGGTTGCGATCTCCAACGACGAAGAAAGAGGTGCAGAGTCTTACAGGACGAGTTGCAGCGCTCAACATATTTGTATCCCGAGCAACTGATAGATGCCAACCATTCTTCAAAACACTTCAGAAAACTTTCGAGTGGAATGATGAATGTGAAAAAGCCTTTCAAGACTTGAAGAAATATCTGGGAGCACCTCCACTGTTGTCCAGGCCAGTAATGGGAGAAAAGTTGTACTTGTACCTGGCAGTATCAGAGAATGCAGTCAGCTCGGCATTGATCAGAATGGAGAATGGAGTCCAGAAGACAATTTATTACACAAGTAAGGCTTTCCGAGGTGCAGAGATCAGGTACCCAAAGCTGGAAAAATTGGCATTGGCATTAATTGAAGCAAGTAGAAGAATGAGGCCATATTTCCAGGCCCATACCATTGTCGTGTATACCGACATGCCATTGAGACAAGCCCTTCATAAGCCAGAAAAATCAGGGAGACTGATGTATTGGGCGATAGAGCTCGGCGAATATGATATTGTGTATGAACTAGATCATCACTAAAAGGGCAGGCTGTAGCAGACTTTATAGCAGAATTTACATATCCTGATACCCCCGAGGAATAAAAGTTTCTCACAGACCAACCTGTGGATGTTACAGGATCAACAGACATAAGTCCAGATCAACTCCGGTTGGTAAAAAGGCTTGTGGATGTAGAAAGATCATCAAATTCAAACCCAGACCAACTCCGGTTGGTAAAAGGGCGAGAAGAGATGGTCGACGAAAAGCGAAAAATACCAGGGGAGGATGAAAGGAAACAGCAGATATTTCACCGAGGAACTCTGTCAGATAAGAAATTTGAAGACGAGTTACCTACATGGAGATTATATGTAGATGGATCATCTTGCACAACGGGTTGTGGAGCAGGGATTGTTTTGAACACCCCAGACGAGATTGACGTGGAATATGCCTTACGATTCCAATTCAAAGCTTCCAATAATGAGGCTGAGTATGAAGCCTTGATAGCAGGTCTTAATTTAGCAAAGATTATGGAAGCGCAACAAGTGATGGTATTCAGTGATTCTCAATTAATTGTGAATCAGATGATGGGAACATACGCAGTTAAAGGAGAATTAATGGTCAAGTATCATGCAAAGGCGATGGAGTTGTTGGCAGAATTTGATGCCATTCAGTTGATGAGAATACCAAGAATGGAGAATGCACAAGAAGACGCACTTGCCCGACTAGCATCAGCTACTCGTACCGAGCTGCGAAGAACGATACCAATTGAGGTGTTAGAAAGTCGAAGCATAGATGAAGACCTGACGATGAATATTATTACCCTTGATTTAGGACCATCTTGGATGGATCCCATCAGGTCATATGTTGAGGAAGGAGAATTACCGGAGGATAAGATCGCTGCCAAGAAATTGAAGTTTAAAGCTGCTCGGTATGTACTAATTAATGGTGTTTTGTATAGACGAGGAATTATGGCAGGTTTGCAAAGATGTGTACATCCCTTCGAGGTGAAAGAATTGATTAAAGAGATCCATGAAGGGTCTTGTGGAGTGCATGTAGCAGGTCGAACACTTTTACAAAGAGTGATGACGCAGGGGTACTACTAGCCAACGATGAGGGCTGATTGTATAGCCTATGCTAAAAGATGTGATAAATGCCAACGTTTTTCTTCCATCCAACATACTCCACAAGCATTGTTGACACCCATAAGTTCCCCTTGGCCATTTTCCATGTGGGGAATTGATCTGGTTGGACCACTGCCAACGACCCGAGGAAGATTCAAATACCTCGTCGTGGCAGTGGATTATTTTACTAAGTGGGTAGAAGCTGAGCCACTTATTGATATGACGTATGAGAAGGTATACCAGTTCGTTTGGAAGAATATAATCTACCGATATGGTTTCCCTCATGCCTTCATCACAGACCATGGAACATAATTCGATAACGAGGAGTTTACTGTCTATTATCGACAATCAAACATTTTGAAGACTCATTCAGCACCAGGCCATCCTCAAAGCAATGGACAGACTAAAGTGACGAACATAACATTACTCAATGGTTTGAAGAAGAGGCTAAGTGAAGCTAAAGCTAATTGGATTAACGAGCTACAGTCAGTATTGTGGGCTTACCGAACAACTCCCCGAGCATCAACTGGAGAATCACCATATATGCTGGCATTTGGAAGTGAAGCTGTAATACCTGCCGAGTTGGGTCTTCCAACACATAGAGTGCTGAATTTCAATTCCCCAGTAAGCGACTTAATGAGAAGATTAGATTTGGATATGCTCGAGGAAGTTAGAGAAGAGGCAGCCATTAGGAATGTTGCTTATTAACAGCAAACAACCCTGTTCTACAACAAGAGGGTGAAAAAATGTGACTTAAAAGAAGGAGATTATGTGCTAAAGAAGGTCATTCAGAAGCACAATAAGTTGGAAGCAAACTGGCATGGACCTTACCGAGTTACTGCAGTTGTCCGACCAGGAAGTTACCGAATAGAGACTCTAGAAGGAGAGGAATTTAAGAATGCATGGAATGTTGAACACCTACGCAAATATTATCAGTGATGTAAAATGTAAAGCAGTTCCATCAATATGAATAAAACGATGATATTTCACAATATTCTCTCCTTTTATTGAAAGTTTTTCGGGGAATACTATTGTTTAACACTACGCTGCTCGGCACACAACGCTGCTCGGCAGTAAAAAGAAGACGATAGTTCGAACCCAGACCAACTTCGGTTGGTAAAAGGGTGAGAACAAACTATACTCCTTTGGTTAGGAGGCGTACACTAGCGTGACCAACTCAGGTTGGTAAAAGAGCTAGTGGACATGATAGTTCAAACCCACGACCAACTTCGGTTGGTAAATGGGCGAGAACAAACTATACTCCTTTGGTTAGGAGGCGTACACTAGCATGACCAACTCAGGTTGGTAAAATAGCTAGTGGACATGATAGTTCAAACCCACGACCAACTTCGGTTGGTAAAAGGGCGAGAACAAACTATACTCCTTTGGTTAGGAGGCGTCCACTAGCGTGACCAACTTAGGTTGGTAAAAGAGCTAGTGGACATGATAGTTCAAACCTACGACCAACTTCGGTTGGTAAAATGGCGAGAACAAATTATACTCCTTTGGTTAGGAGGCGAACACTAGCGTGACCAAATTAGATTGGTAAAAGAGCTAGTGGACACGATAGTTCGAACTCAGACCAACTCCGGTTGTCTAAAGAGCGAGAACACGAGACTCCTAAAAAGGCCAATCTCAGTTGGTTAGGAAACTAGACATGCTCTCAAATGCCAACTTATGTTGGTCGGGAAGTAAGATTATCTCAAAATGCCAACTTATGTTGGTCGGGAAGTAAGTTTATTACATAAAAGTTCCTCGAAGAACAAATATTCCAAACTGAACCAAGCATAGTTAGTCGGGGATAAAAACCCACTAACTGTAGTTGGTCGACAAGGAAAATTCATCGACCTTGGTTGGTCGGGCACATTTTATGAAAAAGACAAAAATTTACCAAGTATGGTTAGTCGGGGATAAAAACCCATTAACTATAATTGGTCGACGAGCACAATTTAACAACCTTGGTTGGTTGGAGTAATTTTCAACATTTTTATACTCATTACTTTATTATTAAGTGATCGAGCAACATTTCTGATACTTGTAACTTTTTATTACTAAGTTAGTCGATTAACCACACAATATTGTTATGAAAGCACAAATATAAAGTGTTTGACAAATATAAGAGCAATACAAATTTGCAAACAAAAATGAAATTCTTTCATTAAAGTCGAAATGAATTACACAAGTTTATTACATTGATATTAAATTGTGTACTAATTATTACATCAGAATTTCCTATTCTATTGGCTTTTTTCCTTCAGCTTTCGATATAGGCTCCTCGCCAGCAGGAGGATCTTCCAAGCAAAGGGGAGAATTAATGAAGTTAATATCTCGGAGCATTCTGACGTTCATTATTAAAGGGGTGTCCAGTAGATGCTCGGGACGAGATATCTCGATCTGAGAATGAAGATTGTAATCACCGAGGTATTTTGCAATTAAGTTCCGAGGAATGGCACGAGCTGGGATCCATTCCATGTCCAATTTATAAGGTGGCACAGGCAAGTCTAATACCCCAGGATCATAATAGTCCCACAGGTAGTGCCCTTGTTCGAGCTTCAGCACGCCCAAGGCATTCAGCCAACCTTGCTTGTAGCCCTCATTATTGGCATTCTGGATACGATCATCTAAATGGAATAAAGCTTCGTTGTATCCAGCCATCCAAAACTCCCTGGGCTGTTTATTAAATTGAAATGTCAACCTTGCAATCATCTCGTTAAGACTCTGGATGAAAAGTTCGTTAGTCTTCAAAACTGATTCCTTTGAAGAGAGTTGTTGTTCCAATTCTCTAACTTTCTTGGACAACTTAGACAAGGCTTGGTTCTTAGCCATTAATTGGAATGCTTGATTTTCCAACGTTGATCGAGTATGAGCTTCTTCAACATTACGACTAAGAGCTCTTGATCCTCCCCGAGCAGGTCGAGAACTTGGTTCCTCGACAACATTCTGAGCAGCTCTTCCTCGACCATGAGAACCTCTTCCTCGTCCCTGAGTAGCATTAGAGGCACCCGACCTTCTCCAAGTATCCAACTCTTGCCTTAATTTGGCATTTTCAACCTCTAAAAATGAAAATCCCTCGTCAGTCACTGGGATTACAGCTGTTGAAGAAGAAGCTGCAGACTTATACTCTGCTAGCTCTTTCTGCAAATTGTTATTCTCTTGCTCCAGCAGCTTGGCAATCTGTCTACATGCTTCAACTTCACCCCTTAGGATTCTCTCCCTGACATCGTACCCAGCAAGGATCTTTTTGTGGCCTGTTTCGGCAGAAAGTTGTTGATACCTCTTTTCATACCCCTCGTGCAAAAGGGCAGTTGATTCCTTGTACTGAGTTTGAAGATCTTCTAAAGTATATTGAAGCTCCTCGATCATGTCATAGTAAGCCACGTTATTGGCCACAGCTCGATCAAGTAAGTCCTTCAGGTATTGATAAGCTTCGACAGCCTGCTCTAAAGCATCATGACCGAGGATGTCAGCAACTTCTGATACACTCAATTATGTATGACCAGCCTTATAATATTCATGACATTGCTGCATCAGCTTTGTATCATTAGCAGATAACATATTCATCCTGGCCAGAAGCTAGCAGAGAAAGAAAAAGTAATCATCAAAAAGAAGATCCAGACAGAATGCAGATAGAAAAAAGACAGTCATATGGAAGAAAAGAACTCAAATTTTATTAGATCATAATGCAAAGTTACAAAGATCTGGGTTACACTTGAAAAAGAAGAAAAATAGAAAGAGAATACCGAACAACTTCACACCTTTTCCTTGTCTCCCAAGACTTTCTCGGGAGGCTGGGATGAGGAGCTCGGTTGCTCGGTGGGAACAACGAGTTGGTCGGCAGGAACTGGAACTTGTTCCAGAGGAGCATGCCGAGATGAAAGCTCCTCGTTAGCAGGCTGGGTAAGGATGAGATCACCCACTACCATTGAAGATTCTTCGGAGGCAGCTTCATCCTCTTCTTCATCCTCAATAGCTGGGGGAGGACCAGGCAGATGTTGTTGAAACAGTTCTGAGTCCTCGCTCACCTTCAATTCTTACAGGGCAGCAACCCAACCATCTCGGAAGTATTTCAAACTCCCATACTTGACCTGGGTCATCATTTCCGCTACCCCCTATACCATCCTTTATCCCAACCGGTGCGAAAAGATTTTTTCACTGCCACTTTTCTCTTCATTTTCTCCGAGGAGAGCTTCTCGGATAGAAGATTCTCGGAGGCTTTCAACTTGGCCTCCACCTCCTCCTTCTGGCGATTTACTTCTCGCAGAAGGGTTAGCTCTTCCTCAGCCGATTTTAACTTATTTTCAAGCTCCCCAAAGTTTGTGAGCTTCTCGGCATATTTTTTATTATCTCTCTCCAAGTCCTTCACTTTATTTCCCAACTGTACCTTCTCTGCCTCAGATGCAGCCAACTTCTTCTCCCATTCACCCCTATCCTCGTCATACTTTTGACGAGAATCCTTCAAAGATTGGGCCAAACCCAGAAAAGCATCCTCCACTCCAGACGAGGAGCTAGAAGCCTTGAGTGCTTCATCTTTCTTCACTATGGTGTTAAAGCAACTCACCAGCTGTAAAAAGAAGAAAATAATGATAAGTCATTGCAGAGACATATGTATTGATGGGAAGAAAGAAAAATTCAGGATAAGAGAAACTTACTGAAGCAATGTGACGAGTAGCTAGGGATGTCAGCATATCCCTAGACATGTTCTCTTCAATTCCTTAGACTTCAGGAATAGTCCAAGTCTTTACCGAGCTCATTGCAGAACTCGGGGGAATAATGGTTGGAACACTAGCTCCACTAGCTTGGAGCTGGGGAATGGTTTCAGAAAAACTGACCGAGGAGGATTTCTTCAATCTCCTCAATGGCACTTCAGTAGTTTCAACCAAAGAACTTTTGGTGGGGGAGATGGTGACCACTTCCACAGAAGCACTTTTCTTGCTCGGAGCAACTGGGGGCTTCTCGGCAGCCTTCTGAGGAGCAACAGAAGGGGCAGCATCTACTTTCTTTGTCCCCTTTGGGACATCATTCTTGTTTCTCTTTCCATCTCCAGCAGAGGAAGTCTCTTCGAAGATAGCAGGAACTCTTCTTTTGCCCATCTTCTGACTTAAAGGAATGTGAGATTCTGGAGAAGAGTCCTCAGGAGTTGATGTTGGTTCACTGGTACTGACCACAGGGCAAGCAATAAAGGATGTAGTATAACTCCTATACTGCAACAAATATGAAGCAGACCTAATGTGCTCATCTGCAACTCTTCGATGCAAATTCCAGATATGTTTCAAATGTTTAATATTTACTTCTGATTCTTTTGGAGTTTTTCTCTTACTGTCAACTGCAAACAAATACATAGTGAAATATCAGTCATACATTTTGTCAAACACAATGAAATCGTAATTTCAAAATTAAAATAAGATGAAAATAACCGATCCTATTGCCATATGGGGGGCATCTGGGATCTTGATATACTTCATCTCCAACCAATACTAAGGCCCTATTCAAAAATCTAGTTTTTAAATAAAAAACATTGTCTAAAACAGCCCATCTATAACAGTACATAATCTCAGGAATTCCTATACGAGTTCCATGAGTTTGATTTAACCTATACACCCCATTAACTATTCTCCATGTGTTGGGGGCTATTTTTGCAGGGACAACATCGAAATACTGACAGAACTCTAAACACAAAGGGTTTGGTGGAAAAAAAAATCCACATTCAGCAATAAAGAGGCTAGGGAACCAATGTCCCTCAGCCAAATTAAAATAATTTGAAGGCTCAGAAAGATTCTCCAAAGTTACCCAAGAAGGAATAGAAAAGTCAGAACGGAATTTCTCTAGAGATTTGATAATATAAACCATGGTGAATAAAAAGAAATGAAGAAGAAGGAATAAAATCTTACAGGAAAAAGGACATCTGTTGACAAACAAACGAAGAAAGGGATGAACACACAAGAGAGAGAAAATCTATAGAAAACTCGAAAGCAGAAATTAAAAAATGTAGAAGACGATGGGATTGCCTCTGAAGCTTAAATAATTTGCCTTGGGAAACGGCGAAAGAAATGATTACAAAAAGGAAACTATTACGCTACCGGCGGCTAAAAGGATAAAAAGTACACGAAGATCGAAGCGCTTATAAAAATGCAAAAAGGCGGATTTTGCGAATTTGGAAGGAAATTCAAATACGAAGAAAATGCTCCTAAAACCTTGGAAAGTCATTTAATATTGCCATATACCGAGAAAGAATGTTCCATACTCCTCAAAGTTCGAAATATGAAACATTGGGGGCTTCTGTTGATAACAAAATTAGTATGCTGATATAGACGAATCACAAGAAGACACGTGTCGATCTACGTGGCACAATAGCAACGAGGAAGTCTATTTCCCCAACCAAGTCAGACTCACTCCGAGCAATAAGTATACTCCGAGGAACTCCAGCTCTCCGAGGAACTCTTGAACGACGAACAACTAAGGCGGTTCTAGCTGCATCTCGACCACAGCATTGATTGCCAGATAATCAATAGTTCAACTATTCATTGAATGCTTATCATCTTGACGCACATGCTTGAAGAGAATTAAATGAGTTACCCTTTCATATGTATATCATTTAATGTATCACCCTTTCATGTACAGCCTAAGGGCTATAAATACCTTGCATGACCCTCATTCAAGGGGATGGGAATTTCTTGATAGTAATTGTAATCGAGAATTCCCAAACACTCAGCAATAACATAACAGTGGACGTAGGCCATTCATATAAGGCTGAACCACTTTAAAATTCTTTGTCTCATTTATATTTATCTGTGATTGAATTATTAGAGTAATCTAATTTTTTACATCAACAATTATAACATTAGAGTTAAAGTAGATCATT
Source organism: Sambucus nigra (assembly GCA_949130495.1). Classification (NCBI taxonomy): domain Eukaryota; kingdom Viridiplantae; phylum Streptophyta; class Magnoliopsida; order Dipsacales; family Adoxaceae; genus Sambucus; species Sambucus nigra. The sequence continues at coordinate 600,390,429 of OX422214.1, read as the reverse complement.
TAAAGTATATAGATAGGAGTAGATTGGGAGATAGGTTAGATGGTTTTAATTAAATAATCCCACTGGGTTTAAGTTAGACTCTTTTGCCTAACTAGAATTGGGCATCCATTTGGAGATCACGTGCATACGTTTAGTTGCGCGCTTTAGTTGAGAGGTGAGGGAGATTATTATGGAGAGTTCGACTCCACCTTAATCATGTAATAATGCATTTATAATTATTATGCATTTTAATACACTTCCTATAAAATGTTTTCAACTCGGGCTCTGACCCGTTTATATTTTCTCCCTCTATGTATATATATTGTATTACTTGAAGTGTTCCTCCGCAAGGACGCCTTTGATGTTCATCCATCCAGTGTATTTGTGGAGCTGTGGCAGTAGCGGTTTATTGCGGCACTTTGCTTTAGTCGATTCCTATCTTTGTATATCTAGATTAGGATTCAATTTGTATATCAGTTTTATACTCAAGTGTTGTAGCTTAACACTTTTATATTTCATTTCTCATATTATTGTATTGTCTGTGACCCGACAACTTATTCGGGTATTTCATTGTAGAGTTTTTGTTGCACATTGTATAATACCCTTTCATTTTATTGGAGTTTTCACATATCATTCATCATAGTTAGATGTGTATTGTTCGTTATAGTTGCATAGTTGGTTTTGTTGTGGTGTTAAATAAAAGTTTTTAAATTTTTGACGATCCACTTTTAATAGTTTCGGGTAGTTAGCTTTATATTATTTAGTATTGTCAGTTGATGTTGAGACTGTGCCATCTGAGATACCTGATTTAATGTAGTATAGGGCTGGCCACCCGTTATTATTTTGAGCGGGTTGTCACAGTTGGTATCTGAGCATCTGGTTCTAGTGTCTTTAGGATCTATGCGGGTTACTACGATCTTTCGTAAGCATTCTCGATGTAGAGCCTTATTGTTAGGACAGTTGCATTCTTACGTCCATATTTCTTCTGCGATATGAAAATATTTGATAGGCGTTCTGATACAATTGTTCTTATTTCAGATGCCACCGAAGGAAGGCCGTTCAGTCAGGGCAAATAAAGGGGCTGAAAATGTGCAACTCCAAATCCCTCAAAGGGATATGACTACAAATGAAGTTGCCAATATTGTGGCATAAGCAGTAACTGCTACCATTTCTACGATGGCGCAACAATCTACCGTTCGAGCAGCCCAACCCCATTTAGGATTGTATTTATGGGAGAGAGTGAAGGAAGATTTTAGTAAAGGCATCCTCCCGAGTTTGCAGGGGGAGTTGATGCAATGGATGCAAGTCAATGAAAGAATGGTATGCAGAGGCACCTCCGTATGGTTGAGTGTAGTGATGTACAGAAGCAATTTTTACCCATCTTTAAGTTATCGAGTGCAGCTCTCCAATGGTGGGAGTCTGTTACCACATCTGAACAGAGAGATACTTTACCTATAATAGATTTTTGGGAACTTTTCGATCAAAGGTATTTTCCTTCCCCTACTCGGGATATGAAGATTTTTCAGGGTAATAGAGCGGTGGAAGAATATGAGGAAGATTTTTCTAGATGGGCGAAATTAGTACCTGATGAGGTAAATACAGAAGACAAGCGTATATCAAAGTTTTTTCGAGGTTTAGATTGGAAAATACGACAACATTTGTTAGAGAGTCCTACGTTAGTGACTTTCGTCGATGTAGTGAATGTGGCACTACTAAAGTGTCATGAATATCATTTTCATTCGCAAGAGGGTAAGAACTTTAGAAATTTGAGTTCATCAAGTAATTTTGGCGAGGAGAGTGCCACTAATGCGAGTGGGTATAAGTCGGACTATGGAGAGTCTCAACGACATTTTATTCCTCAGAGTGAGCCGAGAGGAATTTTGGGTAGATGTTTCTTTTGTAAAGAAATAGGTCATATAAAGAGTGATTGTCCTAAAAGAGGTAAAGGACCACAGTTTGATGAAGTTTTGGAAGTGCAACCCCTACAACAGATTCGAGGTCATTTTAGATCGGGGGACTACATGTGGGAGCCCATTGATGAGGAAGGGCAATCGGACTAGAGATGGATGATGTAAGTTATTTTCCTTTATGAAAAGGAATATTATTATATGAAATTTTTGGAATATCGTATGGGAGATATTGACGAGAGGGTAGTGCTATAGACCTATTATTTATGTAGAGACCCTAAGGGGAATTTTGAGCAAGTTAGGCTCTTATGTTATTATCTTTTGCAAGACTAGATAATTTTAATGCGCTAAAAAAGAGCTATAAACCATGTGATGAATGTAAGAATGGTTATTGTGTGTTAAGTGGTAATGATAAAGCTACTTCTTTTATATAGTCATGTTAGACTTATATATTGTTGTATTCCATATATGGATGAGCCTTATAAATGGCAATATATTAAAATGATGTAAGATGTTGTTTCTGATAAGAGTTTTAAGATGGTGGATTGTTGGGACGCAGGAAGTTTAGCTCATAATTATGCTAATTTTTGTGAGCTACATATTATTATATGTATGATGATTGTTAAGACCTTGTGTTGGACATAATGTATTTTATATGAAGATTGTATTATATAAACCTTTTTTAAAATAAACTGTTTTCAAAATAAAACTTTTTATTGGCCTTTAGGCCATTTCAAAATGATTTTCACAAAATTATTTCTTTCAAACTCTAATCTGGATTTAACAAACTCTCAATCCCCGACATCGCTACATAGTAGTGTATTGGGATGGTTCCTTGTTTGGATTTCGCTTTTGCGAGACGTCCCCCACACAAAAGTGGCGAATGTCAGGAATTGAGAGGAGTTATTTCTTTGGACCATTCAAAAATTTTACACTATTAATATGCTAGTATACTTTATATATATATGGAATTGTGAAACTTTGGAGGCAAATGAAGCCTCATTATGATTGGTACGAGAAATAGATCGAATATAAAGGGTGTATGGGCGCCGTAGTTGTGGAAATTGGTTTTATAAAACTCAAAATTGACTTAAAATAAAATAAATTAAAATAAATTCATCATGGGAAGTTAGAAGTTTGGAGATAGGATTAGTGCGGATGGGTGAAGTAGAACTAGTTGAGCTTTGGAGAATTAGGCTTAGCTAAATTTCGAGGATGAAATTTTTGTAAGTGGGGAAGTTTGTAACAACTCGAGGTCATGGAGACGATGATTTATTTATTTTAGGAGAAATAAATATTATTTTATTTGGAGATAAATTAAATCGGCAATTGAAGTCAAAATTTGAAGTCGTTAGAAGGTGTTTCGAATGGCGATTCTGAGGGTATAGTTGTGTTCACAAGGGTCGAGAAAGTCAAAATGACTGTACTTGGGGTCTATTTAGGTTTCGAAATATTTTAAGCTCGTTTGGCTCGAATTAATGTTACCGAATCATTTAAAGTGTGTATTATCATTTAAAGTTGTGTATATTGGGAGTTAGGTTTTAAAAGCCTACATGAGATTTATTTCTCCAAAGAGAGAAAGAGAAATAGAAAGAAAGAAAGAGAGAAGAAGAAAGAATAAGAGAAGGAAGGAGAAAAGAGAGAGAAAGAGGATTTTTCGGCATCCACGCGATCTCAAGGACGAATCAGACCCTACGAACCCGAGGCAAGTGATTAAACTTGCTAAATAATTGTTGTGTACCATTTATTGCATGATTTATGGATTAAATCTTTGGGTTTTAGGTTTAGTTTATCAAAACCTAACTTTTGGGTATAATCGTAGATTTGATATGTAGATCTTTGATTTGAGGATAGAAATTAGTTTAAATGTATTCTAGGATGAATATTAATGATATATATGTGATTGGGTTGAAGAGAAAATGATTAAAACAAATTTTTGGATTTTTCGCATACTTAAAAAGTAGCCATATTCGAGCCTCCAGGTAGGCCGAATCGATTCGGCCCCCTAGCCGAATCGATTCGGAAAGTTGTAGGTGCCCAGGTCCGACTGACCGATTCAATTCGGACCCCAGCCGAATCGATTTGGCCTGAGACAGAGTCCCATATCTGATGACCTGAATCAATTCGCCTTGGAGGAAGAATTGATTCGCCGGGCTAAATTGATTCGGAATTGGCCCGAACTGATTCGGAAACAGGGCTTTTCGAGGGATGTTTTTCTAGGTAGAATTTCATTCCGTTTTGTTCGAGGTTATTGATTGGGAACCTCTATAGGACTTATTTGGAGTATGTTTTGGATACTTTTAGAGAGTTTCCCTTATAATAAAATTATTGGAGTCATATAGACTTAAATGGAGGAATTAGAGATTATGTTATATTCTAAGTGGGGAAGCCCACCTTTATTGGAGATTCTATTTGGAGATAATAATAAATTTATATGAAAGAATGAGAACGAGTTTAGAGATATTGGATCTTAGGATCCAATACCAAATGGGATAACTTTAAAGGTTCATAACATAAATTGAACCCTATTATGGATAGAGAATTATAATGCTATGAACCTGTAAAGATATACCAACATCAATTAGCATTATAATTCTCTATCCATAATAGGGTTCAATTTATGTTATGAACCTTTAAAGTTATCCGATTTGGGATTGGATCCTAAGATCCAATATCTATAAACTCATTCTCATTCTTTCATATAAATTTATTATTATCTCCAAATAGAATCTATAATAAAGGTGGGCTTCCCCACTTAGAATATAACATAATCTCTAATTCCTCCATTTAAGTCTATATGACTCCAATAATTTTATTATAAGGGAAACTCTCTAAAAGTCTCCAAAACATAGTCCAAATAAGTCCTATAGAGGTTCCCAATCGATAACCTCGAACAAAATGGAATGAAATTCTCCTTAGAAAAACATCCCTCGAAAAGCCCTGTTTTTGAATCGATTCGGGTCAATTCCGAATCGATTCGACCTCCAAGGCGAATCGATTCGGGTCATCAGTCCTGGGACTCTGTCTTAGGCCGAATCGATTCGGATGGGGTTCGAATCGATTTGGTCACTCAGACCTGGGCGCCTGCAACTTTCCGAATCGATTCGACTAGGGGCCGAATCAATTCGTCCTACCTGGAGGCTCGAAAATGGCTACTTTTTAAGTAAGCCAAAAATCCCAAAATTTGTTTTAATCATTTTCTCTTCAACCCAATCACATATATATCATTAATATTCATCCTAGAATACATTTAAACTAATTTCTATCCTCAAATCAAAGATCTACATATCAAATCTAAGATTATACCCAAAAGTTAGGTTTTGATAAACTAAACCTAAAACCCAAAGATTTAATCCACAAATCATGCAAAAAATGGTACACAACAATTATTTAGCAATTTTAATCACTTGCCTCGGGTTCGTAGGGTCTGATTCATCCTCGAGATCGCGTGGATGCCGGAAAATCCTCTTTCTATCACTTTTCTCCTTCCTTCTCTTCTTCTTCTTTCTTCTTCTCTCTTTCTTTCTTTATATTTCTCTTTTTCTCTTTGGAGAAATAAATCTCCCGTAGGCTTTTAAGCCCTAACTCCCAAGATACACAACTTTAAATGATAATACACACTTTAAATGACTCGGTAACATTAAATCGCGCCAAATGAGCTTAAAATATTTCGTAACCTAAATAGACCCCAAGTACAGTTTTTTCGAATTTCTCGACCCTTCCGAACACAACTACATCCTCAGAATCACCATTCGAAACACTTTCTAACAACTTCAAATTTTGACCTCAATTGCCAATTTAATTTATCTCCAAATAAAATAATATTTATTTCTCCCAAAATAAATAAATCATCGTCTCCAAGACCTCAGGTTGTTACATTTACCCCTTCAAAAATGTATTAAAAAGTGAGATTTTTTCATAAAAAATTCATAATTACCTACAAAATTTAGTGTTTACATTACAAAAGTGAGTATAATCAATGGTGTCCTAAACTCAAAAACTTATCGGCGAGAGAGTTGAGCAAAAAAAATCGCGTTGAAATAAAAAGTAATCCACATCTCATTCTTTATTAAAATGAAATAAAAATAATTGTACACATAAAAGTAAACTTTGTTTGCCTTCTACTCCCTAAAATGCTACATATATGCTTGTTTGATGGCATGAAAAAAGCAAATTTTGCCCTGATAAATGACTATTTTCTCACTTTTTTTCTTCATTTGAGACACTAATTTGTTTTGAAAAATATTGTCCACCTCCCAGGAATCTACAATACTCCTAAAGAACTTTTGCTTTCGTGAGGAGTAGTTTTTTTTTTCAAACTTTTGGTGGTAAATATGAGTTACCTTTTTTCTATTTTTTAATTCTCTTTAAAAATATGTAATATATTCCAGAAAATTACTAAAGTTATTATTATTTTAAATGGCAATCCTTCTGAAATGTAGATTATTTATTTATTATTAATAAGTTATGGTTCCACTAAATTATAACATTATATTTAACACTAATGTTCTACTAAATATTAATATTAACCTTCCAATAAATAAAAATATTAATTTTATTATTAATACTGGCATATAACCCGCGCAATGCGCATGCGTAATAGACTATTGATTAAAAATACAATTTTTTTGGACTAATTAAGTAAAGAACCGACTATAAAAAAACAGTTGCGCAAGACTATTTGTTGACGGTGGGCTAATTACGAATTTAAAATTATTGTTCACCATTGTAATAATAAAAAAATACGGTTTAAATTATACATAAATATAGAAAAAATAAAAAATTTTGTAACATTTTGAAAAAAAAGTTGTACATGAATAAAAGATTCACAACCAAACTCATGTCGAATAATATAACATGTCTCTATCTTATATCCATTTTGGAAAACATTGCTCCAAGATACGAAAATAAAAAAAGATATTGCATAATTGAAGTTTGGAACATTTTTCTTATAGATGTGGAATCAGATAGGAACTGCTCAAGAGCAGGAGCCATAATAAAATTTCTTTATAAGAAATGAAAATCAATTTTAAAAGCCAGTAAGATTTCTTCAAGCGAAGATTAAATTCATCTCCAAATAATATTTACACTTACAAACAGTTGATACATATACAAGCTCTCATGATGTCTCACTTTGAGGTATTAATGAGATGGTGTCTAACAACGCTCCAACTGGTCGTTTGGTGCCCAACTATATCTAAAATAAAAAAAATATTGTGACAAAATAGTAACATGCCCCCAAACGCCTCCCCGTTGTTGTACAAAACAAAAACAAGGTTAGAGAAAGGACTGAAGGGAGCTAGGTTGGTAAACTTAACGAAGGAAGATAAAAAAATAAAAAGAAATAAAAGAGGCTGAAGAATAAAATGTTAGAAATATTTTTATGAGAAAAAACTTTTTTAATTTACATTAAAAATAATTTTGATATTTTGAAAACATCTTTTAACTTAAAAACTATTTTTTATAGATAAAAACAGCAAAAAACCTGCACGTATTTTATATAAAAAAAAGTATACCCATTTTTACTTTTTTTAGTTTAAAAAACTTTATGACATTTATAGATAAAAACCTAAATTTGTTTTCTATAAATACAATGTTAAAAATGTATTTATAATCAAAAACGTTTTTATTTATATAAAAAACAATTTTGAATTAAAAACGGTATATTGATGTAATAGTATTTGTAACATTGTGTAATGTGATTTGATTGGAGAATGATGAAAATAGATTAATTGAATCTTGATTGTGTTGGATCGAGAGAGTAATTCACGGAGTCTAGAATGGATCATCTTTTTATTTTTCAATCAACCTTCGATTTATTCATTTTTTTGGTTTCAGAGAGATTTTTTATTTATTTATTTTTTTGTTTCAAAAAATTCAATGTTAAGATGAGAGAAAAGATAATAAGTATTGAAGCTTCATTAACTCCTTTAATACTATCATATTAGAGGTAGCCAAATTGATAAAAAAAAATCTCACGCACATAAAAATATTAAATTTTTTACATTACGGGTGGTCAATAAAACAGATACATTTAAGAAAGTTTACTATAGTTTATGTGAAATTAACATGTGAACTCTTTTAGAAGGCACTTTTGAAATAAAAAATAAAAAATAAAAAATAAAAAATAAAAAATAAAAAATAAAAAATAAAAAATAAAAAATAAAAAATAAAAAATAAAAAATACAAACTTTACTAAAAATCCACTTATAACATTAACAAATTAATTCCTTAAACAACGAACCTGAATAAACCTTTGATCATCCTCTTCTCCATTAACCTCAACACAATAATAACAAAAAATATTAAGAACCCATTCAAATGCCTACAAACAAAAACCCAAAATCAAATAAACCCAAAACAGAATAACGAACGAAATATTCATTAAAAACTAAATCAACTCACCTCCAAATGTTTAAGCTTTCATTTTGCCAAACAAAAACGTTGAGAAAACATACTTCAAAGGCATTCACACTAATAATAAGCCAAAATAAACTCATTGTCCTTTAAATACTATGACGAAGCCTTGTACTTTATCAATCTTATCTTAGTTTTTTCTCTTTTGGGGGGTTGTGTTAAGTCAACTCAGTGGCTATTAATGGGGTTTGTGATTTTTCCAACTCTTCGTTTGATTTTTCATCGAAAATTTAGCAATTTTTTGGCAAGAAACTCGCCGAAAAATTGGTATGAATTTAAGGGTGTATTCATGTATAGGTCTAGGTATGTTAGTGTAAATATAAGTGGTGGGTGTATTGGATTGGACATCATTTGAATTCCTCATATAAAAAATTAGCTATCAATTCATCTGAATCAGAATCACTTGCATTGTAACTTGGACGTTTGTTCTAAATTTTTCCCTTGAGTTCATCTATGGGGCGCCATAACCGATGTAATACATTCGAGCCACCAAAACCTGCCTAGATAAATCCCCTACTTTGCCCTACTTGAGGGTATCTTGGAACCACAGTTTCACATAATCAGAGACTACATGTGAGAGCTAGAAACTATTACTCTCAGTGCTACTGTGGTGGATCCGCTTTTCACTATTTTTGCTGATGTTACTCTCGTCCATCTTATTTTCACTGTGCGCGCGCACACACACACACACACACACATATATATCTTTGTCTATATGTGCATTAACTAATATTCTTGGGCATGGTAAAAGTCATGCGAAAGGGAAGATAATCTAGTCTAGAATGTAAAACTGTGAGAGTACATAGAGGGGTATAGATTTGAATGTTTGAAGAAGGATTTAATATATTTGATGAGTCAAACTCCATTAAATGGCTACTAACCCCCTAATACTATTGTATTAGAGATATAACTAGAACGTAACCCACGTGATGAGCATCTAATTGTGATTGACGGTAATATGAATTATCTCACTTGCAAACCAAAACTATCACAAAACAAATTTGAGGAAAAACCCCACCAATTTATTTTTCTATAAATGGTAAATCTCCAACTTACAATTACATAGCAGAAATACACGTGACAATGAATACCCTCAAGTGATGGTTCGAAGTCTTCAACAAGAGATCCTGCAAGAGCTTCAATGGTCAGTAGTGGAGACAACATTCTTCTCCACAAGTTTCACTCAAGAATGAGTAATATGAGTAACATGGTTTAGGAATGATTCACATAAATTATTTGGGAGGCTTGAGTGAATTAAAAAGGTTTTAAACCTAAAAGGTGAAGTTTTAAAAATGCAACAGTTCTGCAAAAACGGACTTGGAGAAGTCTTGGAAAACCCCGATATGAAAGCAGGGATTCATAAAAAGAAATTAATTCGGCGGGGTCGTTCGAACGACAAGTGAATGTCGTTCGAATGACAACTGATGTCATTTGATCCCCCATCTCGTGACATTCTAACGACCAATTAAAAAGACAAACAGTACAGGGTCATTAGATACTATGCTTGAAACGAGGTTCTAGAGACCTATCTCGCGACATGTGATGTCATTCGATGAGGTCATTTGAATTACTTGAGCCTGTCATTCGAATGACATGGCTTTGTCGTTTTAACTAATGAAGCGTCAAAAAATATTTTTCTAAGTATGCCAACATATCTTCAAAAATTAAATTCAACTTAAAATATCCGACTTATTTTGATAAAAATATTCTATAAAAATTCCCAGATAAATACATAATCATAAATAACTCCAATTAAACATTTTACTTATAACGTAGTGGAGTTCATAGATCATGGTTGAAGTTGCACAATGCACGTTTGAAGATAGTGGGTGAGTGATGATTTTGCATGATGCTTCAGATTCGGGTAGAGGTCGTCGTGTGAGATCAAGTAGGGACGTGACAAATGTAACGGTACATGACATACTAATGGTGATATAGGGACTACAAAAATATTCCTAGATTCTAAACGGACATTTATAAAATCATGTCCTTACAATTTTGAAAGGATTACTCTTTAATTAACTTCTAGGAAAATAAAATGCAAGCAAAAGTACTAAAACGAGTAAACTGAGCAAAACAAGTGTTGAGATAAATTAATGTTTGAGAATCCACCTAGGTGGATTAAATATTATCGCTTTTTTTACTTTAGCGTCATCTCCTTATATTTATTAGGCTTACATCCCATCTTATTTTTAAATTTTAGCAAGTCTCATAGCCATCCAAAATCGTCCATAACTGCTATGTAACTGTCTTTTTTTCTATTTACAAAAAACGACACTTGTTCCATAGTGGTTACAATGGGGCCAACAACTAAAAAATAGAAACATGGGATTGGTTACAAATAATTGTTAAAAAATGAGAATGAATACTTAATATCCCTTTATTTTATTATTAATTAAGTAAATTATAATTTTAAGATACTCTCTCTCTCCCTCTCTCTCTCTCTCTCTCTCTCTCTCTCTCTCACACACACACACACACACACATGTTTAGGATCATTCACAAGAAAATAAATTGGACTCTCGTAATAATTGTGATAAAAAATATTATTTTTTTTAGAAAATAAATTTTAGACTCTTATAAGACTCTAGAAAATTAGATAAAACCCTCTTAGGATCATTCACAAGAAAATGTAGTCCTTAAAAATTAACTTTGGAGTTGTAGAAAATTTTAAAACAATATTCAACTCAGAAAAGTCTATCCCTATTTTTATTCTTAATAAAATTATGTAAAATGAATTTTTAAATCTATTTTCAAAGGATATTTACCCTTTCTCAAGGCATGACTTTGATGTGAAAGTTTAAGATTAATGCTCAATATGTCTCGGGATAAATGAAATATTGAATGGATATTTTAAACAAAAACTTTCTCACAACTTAATTTAATTGAGCGCTTGTGACTCACAAATGTGCATTGACCTATAAAATTTTCTAAGAGTATAGTATAATCATTTTCTCCACAATATTGTAAATTTCTTATTTCCTATTATAAAATACACATTGAGTCTAGTTCAAGTGGTTTGGAAAGTATTCATCAAATTCATATCGGATCGTTCATATAAAAGTTTCTATAGTTAATCACTTCTGATAGAGGTATTTTGTCTAGCGGACATAGATTCACCCCAGATTACCAAATAAAAGAAGTTACATTGTTCTCACATAAAAAAACTTATGTTTTTGAAATGTATCTTTTATGTTTATAATATTTCGTATCATTGATATACAAGAGAAAATTCTATTCTTTTATTAGAATTGTAAATAGAGCAATTTACGTTTCCAACCACGACTTTGATTACTGGTAGATCACTGCAGCGAAATAGGACTTCGTGTTAATGAAAAATCAAATTCATTAGTTGCGACTCTGGAAACTATGTTGGTGTAAAGATTTGGTCCTTTGTGTGACATCGTTCGTTGGTTGTCGCCTCAGAAAAATAGGACTTCTTATTAGCGAAGTATTTTTGTTTTTGATTGAGAAAATTGGTAACCCAAGTAGAAAATATCTAGTTGTAAGCACGTACATGAACAAAGTTATAACTATATCAAAGAGACTACAACCTTATCAAATTTGACACCTTTTTGAGATATTTCCATTTTGATTTTATTAGAAGTTGTTCCCAGACACAACCTTTATTATAAGCTAATAAAGATTGTTTCTAAGATAATTAAGTTGCTTCACTTGAGTGTTATCTCACTTGTCTCCTCCTTCCATGTTACCTCACTTGAGTGTTACCTCACTTGAGTGTTATCCCACTTGAGTGTTATATCACTTGTATAGAAAGTATCCATCTTTCCAAATAGAAATTTTCTTAGTTCCATCTTATGTGTATTTCAGACTTCGTGATTTATTTTTGGATCCTTGAAAGTATTCTTTTGTACTAAAGCTAGTTTGGACAAATCATTTCTCAAAGATAATTTGTTCTTGATTATGTCCTTGTTTCAAACTTAAAAAACACACTTATGGGTTTTTAGAGAGACAAAACATTTTACTACATCTTTTCAATCATAGGATATTCTCGCACATCGTAGTTGTATTGGTGGTTACTCGGTGCTTCTGTTTCCTCAAAATAAAGTATTATTGCACTTTAAAAAATATTTGTTGGCATAAGACTTAAAGATAATGAACAAATTCAAAACTTGTTGCAGTTGTCTAGTGTTATCAAGTTGTTGGCTATTTCTTCGAAGTATACAATTGGAAAGAGTTAATAAACGATCAGTGCGGTATTTGATTGTAACTCATTATTTTCTATCTTCAATACTCAACCATAGCACATTTTTCTTAATTTGAAGATAATATTTATTGGATTCTAGTATTGATAAAAAAATGTTTGTTACATAGGATTTTCACTACACCAAAATGGCCAAATTGTCACCTTTCAGCCGGCCACCCTTGTCAAGGTCATTGACCGTGACACAAATCTCACGTTTTGTGTCACGGTCATTGACCTCGACATGACCGTGACACAGAATTGTCACGGTATTTGATCGTGATAAGGACGTGACAAATTTACTTGTCACGGCCGTGTTACGGTCAATGACCGTGACAATTCTGTGTCACGGTCGTGTCAAGGTCAATGACCGTGACACAAACGCGAGATTTGTGTCACGGTCAATGAACTTGACACGACTGTGACAACTTTTGCAGCAAAAAAAGCCCTAGGCTTATTTTTTTCCCACCTCTTTTGGTTTTCCCTCCCTCTCTCTCTCTCTCTCTCTCATCCGCGATTTCTGCTCTCTCTCTCTCTCTCTCTCTAAGGTATATTTTTTTTCCTCTCTTTCTCTTTCATTTCTATATGTATGTGTATGTGTATGTGTATGTGTGTATATATGTGTGTGTATATGTATATGTATATGTGTGTATATATATGTGTAAATGTTAGTGATAGTTAGAATGGTGTAAATGTTAGTGATAGTTAAAATTGTGTAAATGTTAGAAAAGTTCTAGAATTCATATGTTAAATTTAATTATATAAATATTTAAATTGATAATAATTTTATTCATGAAATTAATTCAATTAGGTAAAAGCCTAGATAATTTTTTTAACAGAATTTGATAATATTATATAAAGTTTAGTCAATTCACAAAATGTTGCCAATTGTATGTTTTTAGGAATATCATTAGTTACTTTCATTAGAATCCATACACTGGTAATATCATTAGAATCCATACACATGCATGTTGTTAGAAAGTCTTAAATTTAATTCTCACTTTAATTTGTAGAATCTCTATACTTGGTTGGATTTATTATATTATGATAACGAAATTTATGCTCCAATTATAATTATCTCATGTCATAATTTTATTGATAAACAATAACTGTAGTTGTCACGGTCGTGGTGGGGGGAGGGGGTGGGGGTGGGGTGGTGTGCGTAGGTGTGTGTATGGTGGTGTGTGGTGGGGGAGGGGGGTAGTGGGGGTGTGTGTGGTGGGGGAGGGGGGTAGTGGGGATGGGGTGTGGTGGGGGGAGGGGGTGAGGGTGGGGGTGGGGGAGGGGGAGGGGGTCGTGGTGGGGGCTGGGGGTGGGGTGTGTGTGTGTGTGTGTGTGCGTAGGTGTGTGCGTGGCGGGGGGAGGGGGGCAAGGGGTGTGGTGGGGGTGGGGGTGGGGGGTGGGGGGTGTGGAGGGGCAATTTTAATAGTGGTATATCTTTAATTAAGAAATTATATAGCTTTAATTGTAATTTTAATTGTATAGTTTTAGATGAAAGTAAATTAATAATTAGTGACAATTTCATATGAAAGTAGGATTGTCCCTCATTGTAAATTAGTAAATTAATAATTGTATACTTTATTTGTTAGTTTAATTGATGAAATGTTGGGTTGGTTAGTTTTAAAAGTGGCATGACGTGTGCGTGTGTGTGGTGGGGATGGGGGTGGGGTAGGGGTGTGTGTATGTGTACTATTAACATTTTTTTTATCTGTACTAATAACATTTTTTTACAGCAAAAATGTCTCCTTCAGATATTAAGGCGAAGATGATGATGCTGTTTATGATGACGTCGTCTGGGCTCGGTGGTAGCGGAGGCGACGAGGGCTCCTCCGCCCCTAGGCTCCCCAAATATGAAAATTTGGGATTACCGTCGAGAACAAGTCGGAGCTATTAGCGAGATCCCTCGAGCTCCTAAAGACGGTCATCGGCCCGGGGTTTATGAGTTGGAAGGAGGTGCCATATGAGCTCAAGTTAGATGTTTGGGTGGCACTACAGGTAATATATTTCAATTTCAATTTCAATTTCAATTTCAATTTCAATTTCAATTTCAATTTCAATTTCAATTTCAATTTCATATTTATATTTATATTTATTCGCAACTAACATTGTATTTGTTGGACAGGAAAAATTCAACTTGGATCCAAAGCTACGCGATCCCGTCTTGGAGCAGATTAGGGAGCAACTCAAGTCGTGGAAAAAAATATGCGGGCACGGTACTTTGGGAAAACAAGAGAGTCGATTATCCAATGGCGTGAATCCGTCCCGCCCAAGGAGCCGATCTCATTGGCACAATGGCAGAAGTTCATTTACAATGAGATCGAGGATTGACAATTGGTTGCTCGCCAATCAGGGAGGGAAAATCGGGCAAAAAAGACGGACGTGCACTACTCCGGCCGGACCTCTTACGCCGAGGTGGAGCATAGGATGCAGGTAAGACTTAATTTTTCTATAACTACAGAAATATATTATTCTTCATTATTTTACTTTGCGGGGCCGATACTAATTTTACTTTTCTTTATTTTATTTCAGGGGGTGGGGAGTGGGCCAGGGGGTAAGCCACATAGGCTCGATACTTATGTGTCTCTTCGGACGAAGAAGGGGAAGGACAAGGAGGTGTCCCCGAGCATCGCGACCACGATTGTAAGTAATCCGACAGTTTAATTTTTGTGAATTACGTTATAATTTTTTAGTTTACTTATTTTACTAATCATATGCTTTTTGTCGTTTCAGGCAAAGCTTAAGGAAGTGCATGAGTCGCAGTCTGATGCCGACAAGGCATCTTTGTCCACAGACGCACTCAGCCAAGTGCTTGGCTCTGATCGCAAGGGGAGGACAAGGGGAGTGAGCTCGCGGGTGGCCAAATCTAGGATCATCGGATTGGAGACGAGCGACACCGGGTTGGCTCGAACGGTGGATTAACACGACGCGAAGCTGTCCCATTTGGAGGCGACGGTCCAAGATATGTACGCATTCATGAAGCGTACGTTGGGCGGAGACCA
The DNA here is from genome assembly GCA_949130495.1 of Sambucus nigra. Lineage (NCBI taxonomy): Eukaryota > Viridiplantae > Streptophyta > Magnoliopsida > Dipsacales > Adoxaceae > Sambucus > Sambucus nigra. The sequence continues at coordinate 600,374,923 of OX422214.1, read as the reverse complement.
TAAAGGGAAAGGGAAAGGGAAGGAGAAGGCGGTGGAGGAGGAGGTGCGGGAGGACGAGGCGCAGGATGACGAGGATGTGGACCTCGCTGCTTCATCACCGACACGTTCGTACTTCGATGATCCACTTCCCTATTTGGCGCCCTTCAACAGACCATTGTCGACACTTGGTTGGCCGAGCGTGTTCATATTGGACATATTTGATGGCCAGCTGATAGGGCGGGAGTTGAGGGACCCGAATATCGTCGAGGGTGGAATAGTTCATGGACGTGCACTTCAATAGATGGAGTCCAGGGTGCTCGTCACGCATGTCATACCCGGGAAGGAGAACTCCCTATTGTGGTTGCGTGAACAATGCGGGACGACGTATATTAGTGGGTGCATCAATTCGTATGTCGTGTGGCCTACTCACGTCCTCACATTTACCCAAGACATGTAGTAACATTATTTTTAAGTTTGTCCATTTTAATTATATTTGGATTATATCGTCATGTATATTATTTCTATTTTGAATATTTGGATTATATCGTCATGAATATATATTTGCATTATCTTTAGTTTGTTTGGATATATGATGTTTGGAACAGGTACGACGTTGCTATAACAGGTACAAATATACTGCTGGGCGGTGGCAGTGGCCATACTGCCCAACAGATTTTTTTTTTAAATTCTGCCCAAAATTGTCACGGTCATTGACCGTGACAAGTCCGTAACAAAAAGTTGTCACGGGCGTGTCACGGTCATTGACCTTGATATTTTTTTTAAAAAGGGTTACGGCTTTGTCATGGTTATAAACCGTGACAAACGTGTCACGGTCATTGACCGCGACACGACCGTGACAAAAAAAGTTGTCTCGCCTCGAAATGTCACGGTCATTGACCTTGACAAGGGTGATTTGTCAGGGTCAATGACCTTGACAATAGTGCAGATTTGGTGTAGTGTTTTGGATGTTTTTTTAACCCATTGATTAATTTGAATGTAAAACTATCCCTCAACCAATATTTTATTTTGATTGGGTAGCTACCGTTGATTGCTCTCACTCCCAACATGTATTAGCGTGGGTATTTTTGTTTTTTCTTTAATACCCGAGAGTATATCATTTATTTGGAAGACGGATGGAGGTTCATCATTACGACATCCATATTTTGATGGTAGCAAATGTTCCTATTGGCAAATGCACACATTGATACATATGATCTCAATGAATGATCGAATATGGAGTTATGTTTTGACACGTTGTGATCCATGGGTTACTGTTGATGCAAAAAACTGGACCGAATCCCATTTTTATGATCACAGATAAATAGATGAAAGCAATCCAATCAAGCACATGAGAGAAAAAGATTTTTAAAGTGGTTCGGCTATAATAAAAGGCCTACTTTCACTGTTATTTTATTCCCACGGGTTTACAATAGCACAATGTGGTGTAGAGAGAGAAAAAGGTGTGGATCTTGTGTATGATGTCTCTCGGTTCTCCCCGATCTCCTTTGGATCTCCTGGATCTCCTGGATCTCCCCTTTTTTGTCTAAGGGGATACATGTATTTATAGTAATGGGAGATAAAGAGATTCATTGTATGTAGACATTTATGTCTACATTCAACGAATCTAATTGTTGAATTGCTTGGTATGCTATGTGTTGTCATCTATTAATACAATATAAATGTACATTAAGGCTCATTAAATGCGCTGCCATCTTCATTAATGCACATTAAATGCATAGTTATCCTTTGATCTTCCTGGCTGGTATGCCGACCAACTCTCCTCGGGTGCCGACTAACACTCCTCGGGTGCCGACCAACTCTCCTCGGGTGCCGACTAATTCTCCTCGGGTACTGACCAATTCTCCTCGGGTGCCAACTAACACTCCTCGGGTGCCGACCAACTCTCCTCGGATGCCCACCAACTCTCCTCGGGTGTCGAATATTGCCACGTAGGATGACATGTGTCCTTTTCTGATTTGGTCCTCGTAGATGGAGAATTTTGGCATTAACAGAAGCCCCCAAAGCTCCATGCTTGAAGTTTTACTTGAAAGGATGGAGTATTTATTCTGCAGTGTTGCTCGGTGCTCGTGAAATTCTTGATCTAACTTCTTGATTTGTTCAACATAAAGTGCATTATATCCTGGATGACATATGATGCAGGTTGATCGATGGTTGCTAATCTTTCTTTTGAGGAACTCCGTGTGCTATGTATCACCCCTGGGAATTTGGATGCAGCCATGCCATAGTATGCAGCTTGTAGCTTGTCATAATCTTCAAGTATGTTGATTGGTTTGCTAGCAGACCAACTTCCTCCTGTGCCGAGAAACTGAGTGATAACTTCACGTGCTTGATTCTTCTGATTTATGATTCTCTGAATACTTTGTCGAGTAACATACTACATTTTTAACCCAACTCTTCAATCTGATTAGTACCAAGCTAGTGGTGGACTTCGAAACATTTTCATATAACTTCTTCTTATCTGTTGGTCGACGAGCACATCAGGTCGGCTTCGTATCTGCTCCAGTACAAGAGCTACACAACCTCTTTCACTGCTCGTCCAGTGATCAGTGAAGCAGATCCAGTACCAACCTCTCCAAGTTCTTCGCCTGAATCTCATATTCCTTTGAGCAAAAGGATGAAGAAAAGAAGAACTCCTGCTCTGTTTGAGAAAACTACCTCCGGTTCTGGGGAGGTAAACCCACTAACTGTAGTTGGTCGACGAGGAGAAATATTCCTAAAAATGCCAACCTGTTTGGCTAAGAAACGAAATATTCCAAACTGTACCAAGTATGGTTGGTCGGGGATAAAAACCCACTAACTGTAGTTGGTCGACGAGGAGAAATATTCCTAAAAGTGCCAACCTGTTTGGCTAGGAAACGAAATATTCCAAACTGTACCAAGTATGGTTGGTCAGGGATAAAAACCCACTAACTGTAGTTGGTCGACGAGGATAAATATTCCTAAAAATGCCAACCTGTTTGGCTAGGAAATGAAATATTCCAAACTGTACCAAGTATGGTTGGTCAGGGATAAAAACCCACTAACTGTAGTTGGTCGACGAGGAGAAATATTCCTAAAAATGCCAACCTATTTGTCTAGGAAACGAAATATTCCAAACTGTAACAAGTATGGTTGGTCGGGGATAAAAACCCACTAACTGTAGTTGGTCGACGAGGAGAAATATTCCTAAAAATGCCAACCTATTTGGCTAGGAAACGAAATATTCCAAACTGTACCAAGTATGGTTGGTCGGGGATAAAAACCCACCAACTGTAGTTGGTCGACGAGGAGAAATATTCCTAAAAATGCCAACCTGTTTGGCTAGGAAACGAAATATTCCAAGTTGTACCAAGTATGGTTGGTCGAGGATAAAAACCCACTAACTGTAGTTGGTCGACGAGGAGGATTTATCGACCTTGGTTGGTCGGACACATTTTATGAAAAAGATAAAAATTTACCAAGTATGGTTAGTCGGGGATAAACTCTCACTAACCATAGTTGGTCGGCGAGCATAATTTAACAACCTTGATTGGTTGATACTAGTGACTTCTTCTTCAATGTTGGTCGGGACAGTAGTAGTAAAGATCTCAGTGCTGTAGATGCTGAATTTGACTTTTGAACTTCAATAGTATGTGCATAATAACTCCTGAATATGCCTCCTGAACTTCTGAATCCCTCCTGAACTTTAATATGCCTCATGAGTAAGAAAAATAACTTCTGAATGATAATTAGTTGGGGCTGAATCTGATGCTCGACTGCATGATGTTATGAGAATGTGCCACCGAATGAATAACTGGATTTTTAATAGAGCCCCCAAGTGTGGAATGTGAACTTTGAATGCTTTTTGCTTGATCGCTTTCACATACTCATAAAATGTTTCCGACCAACTGTAGTTGAAAGCTTCTTATTTCCGACCAACCTGAGTTGACATTTTTAGTTATAGTTTTACTTCCCGTAGGAATACATAGTTTTACTTCCCGGAGGAATACGTAGTTTTACTTCCCGGAGGAATAGATAGTTTTACTTCCCGTAGGAATACAAGTTTTACTTCCCGGAGGAATACAAGTTTTACTTTCCGGAGGAATACAAGTAGCTTTTCTTCCCGGAGGAATACAAGTAGCTTTACTTCCCAGAGGAATACAAGTAGCTTTACTTCCCGGAGGAATACAAGTTTTACTTCCCAGAGGAATACAAGTAGCTTTAGTTCCCGGAGGAATATAAGTTTTACTTCCCAGAGGAATACAAGTTTTACTTCCCGGAGGAATACAAGTAGCTTTACTTCCCGGAGGAATACAAGTTTTACTTCCCGAAGGAATACATTTTTGATAATAAATGATAGAGACTTCCTCGGAGCTGACCAACAGATTGTTGGGAATAAGATAATATAAATGCTGGAGACCTCCTCAGAGCTGACCAACAGATTGTTGGGAATAAGATAATATAAATACTGGAGACCTCCTCGGAGCTGACCAATAGATTGTTGGGAATAAGATAATATATGCTGGAGACATCCTTAGAGATGACCAACAGATTGTTGGGAATAAGATAATATAAATGTTGGAGACCTCCATGGAGCTGACCAATAGATTGTTGGGAATAAGATAATATAAATGTTGGAGACCTCCTTGCTGAAATAAGAATAGAATATGCATCCAAATAGATATAAAGAATAATTAAAAATAATAAAATTCCTCGTTGATCTGTCGAGGTAGAATTATATAATGCCGAACAAGAATAAGATCTTCCAGAACATAAGAATATGGCCGAGAACGTTGTCAGGCCTGAATATAAATAAGAATTATCCGACCAACTATCCGTTGGGGGTGAAATACAACGAATGTTGTAATTCTCCTCAAAGCTGAATAAGTATCTTGTCGAGGCACAATTGCATAATGCCGAATAAGAATAATATTTTCCAGAACATAAGAATATGGCCGAGAACTTTGCTGGGCCTGCATATAAATAAGAATTACCCCGACCAACTATCCATTGGGGTGACATATAATAAATGTTATAGTTCTCCTCGGAGCTGAATATGATAATAAGTATCTCGCCGAGTTCCATGTTGAGATGAATATAGAATATGAATCCCAAGGGATATATAGAATAATTTGTGCTTGAGCCGATATCTGGGTCTGAATATAAATAAGAATTGCCCCGACCAACTATCCGTTGGGGGTGAAATATAATAATTGTTGTAGCGTTTCCTCGGAGCTGAATATATAATGAGTATCTCGCTGAGTTACATGTTGAGATGAATATAGAATATGAATCCCAATGGATATATAGAATCATTTGTGCTGGAGGAGATATCATAGCAATAATAAAATCAATAGTTCCTCGCTGAGGTGAAATTTCATACTGCCGAGCTATGATAATACTTTTCAGAAGAGTAAGATTATTTCCGAGCATTCGTCGGAGTTGAATCTTGTACCTGTAAAAATTAATATCTTGCTCTACCATTTGTGTAGGCTGAATTGATTAGTCGTGAGAATAATTTAATCATTCAATCAATATATGATATGTATATGCTTGAGAAATAAAAATATTAATTTCAAAAAATGAAATAATATATGTTGGTTGATATGTCGAGGCACAATTGCCTGATGTCGAGCAATACTACTTTTCCAGAGGTTTACGAGAGATTTCATCGGGATTGAATCTCATCCCTATGAAATTTTAATAAGCTTACCGAGCACCTGTCGAGACTAGAGAAAATAATTATTATCATGAGAATAATTATTCAGCCAAACAATATGTGATGTGTATCAGCATAAAATAATAAAATTTTCAAAATATGAAATAATATTTTTATGCCAAATGTGTGTGAGATGGACAAATTTTTATCAGATATGCATCATAAATAAGACGGAGAGTTTTTTGTAAAGTTATTTAATCTCCAACAACTAATTAGGTATAAGTTGTTGTTTGAAAATTATTTATCACTTGGTTTTAAAAATATTTTTGGGGTGATCACAAGTTAAAAAATACTTAAGCCCCTTGTTTGTTCCCAAGCTGAACTCGTGTTTAAAGAAATATCTGGGGTGCTTCGCATTTTTTAATACCCCAAGATTCTACTGCTGCTGAGAACCGGCATGGATGTTGCCGACCAACATTTAAGGATATCTCAAGTTATAGAATATATGTTGCCGACCAAGATGCAAATGGTCCCCGACCAGCTGAGCAATTTCGCCGATCAACAAAAATGGTGGATTGACAGCACCGAACAACATTAGATGTTACCGACCAAAAAGTGGATGGTTGGATAGTTATAGACCAACATTTAAGGATATCTCAAGTTATAGAATATATGGTGCCGACCAAGAAGTAAATGGTCCCCGACCAGCTAAGCAATTTCGCCGATCAACAAAAATGGTGCATTGACAGCACCGAACAACATTAGATGTCACCGACCAAAAAGTGGATGGTTGGATAGTTGCTGACCAATAAATTGAACCCTCCGAACAAGACTGAGATGTCGCCGATCAAGAAGTAGATGATCGTCGACCTGCAATTGGTTCCATCGAGCTACAATAAGAGTCTCTGACCAACAATAAGACACCTCGTAGTTGGATAAAATTATTTCAACGTTGCTGATGAATCTTCACATCTTTTCTTCGACAAACAAAAATGGTCTGGTTAAGCTTCCCTTTAATAAAAGATGGCCCAAGATGATGCCGACCAACATTATGGATGGATGACCAGAATATCTCGAATCCTTAGATCAGAAAAATAACATTCGATGTAAAATTTAAGCATTAAGAATGTTAATTAAATGAATAATTATCTAATCCACTATATCGTGTGATTCCGATAAAGAAACCCTGTGATGTGATGAACAAGGGGCCAACATATCAAATTTATGCCCAGAGTCTTGATATGGTCATGATTTGTTTTACTGATCCTCTTTTACAAGAGGTGGGTAATGATTTTTCAGGTGAGAGAAAATTATTTTTTATATTGATCCCTTAATATTCCCTATTTGGAGAGATAACAATATGGTGAATGATCGAAGTTATTACCAAATTTATATAAAAAATCAATCAATTTGACTTTTATTGACATAGATGGAAGATGAACCAAATTAAGTATATAGTTTATAAAAACGAATGCAAAGAGACTCAAACTTAAAGAGAGAGAAAATAAATCTGGGTCATGATTTTCATGAGAAAACTTTTTATTATCTTTAACCTTTTCCCATTCTCTGATTAAAAATGTAATGGGAATTTGAATAGTCATCAAAGATCTTACAAAATTTATAATGAAAATTATCAAATCTTACCATTGTCATATATATTGGTATATGTAATCATTTAAAATATTTATTCCATGATATAAAATTGAAACTTGAGAATCAAGTAAAAAGTTATGATTTATGAAATCCATTATTTTTCAGATTTCTAAATAAGAATTAATCTAACAGTTATGATTTAAAAATCATGATATGCAACATTTTGCAGATAAAAATTGGACAATTAATTTATGTATATAAACATAAAAATCATGATTGAATCAAAAGATGTATGTATAATTGATTATACGTAGAGAAAATAAAAAAATTAGCTTTTGATGGAGAACGATGCTTGTAACAAGTTCCCACAGACGGCGCCAATCTGTTGATGCAAAAAACTGGACCGAATCCCATTTTTATGATCACAGATAAATAGATGAAAGCAATCCAATCAAGCACATGAGAGACAAAGATTTTTAAAGAGGTTCGGCTATAAGAAAAAGCCTACTTCCACTGTTATTTTATTCCCACGGGTTTACAATAGCACAATGTGGTGTAGAGAGAGAAAAAGGTGTGGATCTTGTGTATGATGTTTCTCGGTTCTCCCCGATCTCCTTTGGATCTCCCGGATCTCCCCTTTTTTGGCTAAGGGGATACATGTATTTATAGTGATGGGACATAAAGAGATTCATTGTATGTAGACATTTATATCTACATTCAACGAATCTAATTGTTGAATTTCTTGGTATGCTATGTGTTGTCATCTATTAATACAGTATAAATGTACATTAAGGCTCATTAAATGCGCTGCCATCTTAATTAATGCACATTAAATGCATAGTTATCCTTTGATCTTCCTGGTTGGTATGCCGACCAACTCTCATCGAGTGCCGATTAACACTCCTCGAGTGCCGACCAACTCTCCTCGGGTGCCGACTAATTCTCCTCGGGTACTGACCAATTCTCCTCGGGTGCTGACTAACACTCCTCGGGTGCCGACCAACTCTCCTCGGGTGTCGAATATTGCCACGTAGGATGACATGTGTCCTTTTCTGATTGGTCCTCATAGATGGAGAATTTTTCCGTTAACAGTTACCATAATTGATGTTGTTTAAGTCCCCAAAATCTGATGTAGTCATGTAAGGAAACAAATTTCGAATTGAGTACTTTGTAGTTTTGGCTCAATTCCGGAAAAAACATATTTGCGTCATAGGATAGAGTTCATTCGTATCCTTCCAAGCCTATAACGTGTTTATTGAAGATGTAGCGGCCAGATTTGTAAAGCTTTATCCTTGCCGAGTTTCTAGTGCCTCGTTTCTACGTCATCAACTTGAAGATTTCATAGTCTCCAAAAGGTATGAATGCATTTTATATATATATAGGGAGACTTGGAATAATTTTATAATGGGTGTAATTTTATTTTAAAAGGAATTTTATTTTCAGAAGGTTACTTTAGAACTTTGAATAAAAAAAATTTAGGCCTAAAATGAAATTTGATCTTTCTGGCATTTCGTTCAAAATTATCGTTCGAACGAGTTTGCCAACGAATTTTCCCTTTTTAGCAACTAGATTGTCGTTAGATGTTCATTCGAACGAGATTTCTGATGGAAATTTTTTTTTGGTAGTTTTCTCCATAAATGAGCACGGGGAAGGGCTCTGAAAGGAAATATTATCCTTGGCGAGTAAGCCACTATTTGGAATGGACCTAGAAGAGATACGTGATCCAATGGCCTAAAAGAATATGGCATTAATAGAAAATATTTAGCCAAGGCCTATATTTGTTTATATTGATATAGTCATTCAAAAATATATATGCTTATTTTGAGGGAGTTTAGATGGTATATCAACGGTTTGCACAATGTCTTTTTATTCTAGTTACGCTTTCATTGTCATGACTCTATTAGTTTGTAAAATCATCAATATGCCAGGCTTGTATGCATTGTGTTTGTTTGTTCATCGAGTTCAATTTATCTTGTCACATGAGGCTAAATCCTAAGTTGATAAAGTTTTGCAATCAAATTAAAACGTTGTGAACATGTTTAAGTGATTGGATTTTATTTCATTGGTATCTTGCTCACACCCCTTCACTTCAGTTTTCCATATGACACATTTATGTCGTAAGAGTGTGGAAAACTTATATTATCTTATTTTGTGTCATGCGTGGTGTTTATATATATATATATATATATATATATATATATGTGTGTGTGTGTGTATGTGTGTGTGCGTGTGTGCGTGTGCGTTAGTGATATTCTTTATGTCTACATATATATGGTAATTTTTTTGTCTTTGCCATTTTAACTAGTCCACCTATTCTTTAATTCATAATTGGTATCTAAATCGTTGCAAAATGTTTGTTTGATATCATTTTGTCGCATCATAGTTGGTATCATTGATATTTGTTTTGGATTAGTTACTTTTATTATTGCCCATATGCTTTCATGCTCTTATCACCTTTTGATTAGCATAAACTCCCAATTAATATTTTATGAATCTCTTTGAAGCCTCATAATCACATATTCCATTCTTGGAGTTTCTCTTGTGGAGAAGTTGTCTCCATTGTTGGACTTATAATTCTCAAGGGAACTATTGCTGAGGAAGACGAAGCGTCGCCTATGGGAATTCCGTCTATCAAATGCTGTCTATATTTCTCTATGTACATGTAAGTTGCGATTTGCATCTATAATAGTGAAATAAGAAAGGTTTTACCCCTTTGCGGATTTTTCCTGAAATTCATCTTCTTGATTATTTGGTTGGATGCTTATATGACTTACTGCTTTCATTCAGGTAGTTATATGAACTAGGGTTTAAAGGGTTTAAAACTTGTATAAAATTGACATTTAATTAAATAAGTTTGGACCATTTAACCGTAACGCACTCTCAAGGTTTGTTAATTTATTATTGCTAAAGGGTTTCACAATCCAAAATTCCAAGTAATATTGTACTAAGTTTTAGAGTCTTCAACTTATTTTTTTTAATTAAAACAATGATTTTAAAAATTGCATAATAAGTATAATAAGCACAAGAACGGATGTACGAGGGAAGCCCCTCTAACGGGAGAACCTTGGGCCGATAAGAATGATAAATGATTTATGCTAGAGTTTTACAACATAAAAAATATACGTACAATCTCACGAGGAGACAACCGACTATACATTCTTTCCCACCATATTCTCCTTGGACAAACAGTAGGGGAACATTGTACAACCGCAACAGGTTTTGGTCCACAAGGCTGAAGAGACTTTTTGTTCCTAGACAAAACCTTCAACCAACCAAAATTCTATACCGAGTATTTTAAGGGAATCCTATAAATATTTGTGTTAGGGTGCTTGAAAAGGCGTGATTCTTTAAATCTCAAAAATAAGTTTCCTAGGCCTAGGAAGAGAAAATATTTACTCACTAATGAAGATTATATTTTGAACACTAGGTGAGTAAATACTCCTCTATTAGAAACAATGGCTTTAACAACACAAAGAAGAGTGTTGAAAAAATATTCTCCCAAATATATGAAATATTTTTATCAGTAAAAATATTTTTTCAAATCTCTCACTCTTGGTTTGGAAGAGTAAACAATGTTTAACTTATAGCCTTTTAATTTTGAAATGAATTAAAGGCTCAAATGCTAGGTATCACACTCTTAAGGTGTCAAATAGTCACATCAGGGTTCAAATCACCCAAAACGTTGTATTTCACACAAACCAAGCAGATCTTGCAAAAAATGACTTTTGGCCCGATTAGACGTGTTTCTCCATTGGGTCACTACAGTGAGCTATTACATCGATGTGGCGAACTTAAAGCGGTCCAGGTCGTGCTAATGTCAAGACATTTTGAATGGCGACATAAGTTATCAGTGAAAAACCATCGCTACAGTGAGGAAAACCATAGCTGCAGCAAAACTGCTGCGAGAGAGATTGTGCCATTGTCCAGAGAATTTGATCATGGACAAAAGGTACTAGCGACAAGATTTTTCTGCATCAAGAAAAACCATCGTTGTGGTAAAACTGCAGCGAGGCAGATCGCGCGACTGTTTTAAAAAATCCAATTTGCACTACAGCAAAATGGGCAAATTGTCACCTTTCAGCCGGCCAGCCTTGTCAAGGTCATTGACCGTGATAAAAAAACACGCGTTTTATGTCACGGTCATTGACCTTGACACGACCGTGACAACTAACTGTCACGGTCAATGACCTTGACACGACCGTGACAACTTTTCCAGCAAAAACCCTTTCCCCCTTCTTTTTTCCCTCCCGCCGTTCCCTCCCTCTCTCTCTCTCTCTCTCTCGACGCTGCTCTCTCTCTCTCTCTCTCTCTCTACTTTGAGGTCCAATTTCTCTCCCTCTCTCTCTTCCATTTATATATATATTTGTGTGTATATTTATGTGTGTATGTGTATATATATATGTGTGTATGTGTGTGCGTGTGTGGGGGATGGGGCGGGGTGGGGCGGGTTGGGGCAGGGTGGGGGAGGGGGTGGTGGAGGGGGGCAGGGGGTGGGGTGTAGTGTGTGTGTGTGTGTGTGTGTGTGGTGTGTTTTGGGGGAGAGGGTGGTGGAGGGGGGAGGGGGTGGTGGAGGGGGGCAGGGGGTGGGGTGGGGTGGGGTGGGGTGTGTGTGTGTGTGGTGGTGTGTGGTGGGGGACGGGGTGGTGGAGGGGGCAGGGGGTGGGGTGGGGTGCGGTGTGTGTGTGTGTGTGTGTGGTGTGTTTTGGGGGAGGGGGTGGTGGAGGGGGGCAGGGGGTGGGGTGGGGTGGTGTGTGTGTGTGTGTGTGTGGTGGTGTGTGGTGGGGAGGGGGTGGTGGAGGGGGGCAGGGGGTGGGGTGGGGTGGGGTGGGGTGTGTGTGTGTGTGTGGTGGTGTGTGGTGGGGGAGGGGGTGGTGGAGGGGGGCAGGGGGGAAGGTGGGGTGGGGTGGGGTGTGTGGTGTTGTATTTGAAGGAAATAAAAGCATGAATTAAGCATTTTTAACACTAATATGCAAGTTGAATCAATAAACACGCAAACAATTATACACCCTAGCAAGAACACATAAACACCATAAATCACTAATGAAAAAATAAAAGGATGATTCATACCTATAAGTTATTAGATGGATATTTGAAATTCTTTGGGGGGAGAAATAAGGTTTTGTAATGCTAGAACTTAAGGAAGTCCCGAGATTTTGGGGAGAGTATGGGAGAAACGTTGTAAAAATGATGGGGAGGGGTAACTTAAGAGAGTCAAATTTAGTGACTTAAAGGCGCAAGTCGATTCGATTCAAATTCGAATCATTTCACTTTGTCCCATCTTTCTTACTTCCTTGGTTTGAATCAATTCGAAAAAGGCCCAAATATATTCGGCACCTGTTAGATTTGGCACTGCTTTTTATTTTGGTCAAAATGGGAGGATTCATGGGATTTTGGATTTGACCTACTCTATAATGCTTGTAACTGACCCAAAATCAATTCCCATTACAAATTTTTAACCCTAATGAATGTTTGTGGTTGTTCGGCATAAAAAGCAGGCCTGGGAAAACCAAAACAACTCCATATGAGATTTCCCATGTTTAATCAAGAACATCCTTAGACTTGTAGGGGGTGGGGTGGGGTGGGGTGTGTGTGGTGGGGGAGGGATAATTCACGGGCTTTAGCTAAACTAGGGTTTTATAGAGTTTCGCTCCTACTACTTGGGCAATGACTATACTAGGGACCAAAGATAAATAAATAAACTGGATTCAAAGTAAATACTAGGAAATCCCAATTTATAATCGTCTAATTTATATCCTTTATTTATTTAATCACGATTCATTCCACTAAATAATCATGATTGCACTCAAATTTAATTATTTATAAATCACTCGAAAGAATGTGATCTTATTATTAAAGTTGATTACGGTATATTATGATTCCTCACGTTTTGTTTCGATACCCTCTTGGTTAAATAAATTTTCTACTAACCGATTTTAATGAATATCTGATCAATTCCTTGATTCTAAAACTTAATTCTATAGGATTATAAAATAGTTCATCGGTCGGGTAAACAAAACATATAAGTCTATCAAGGGGTATCACAATCCAAATTATTTCTTGGACGTGAATTCCTCCAAATTATGATCTCATACCTATTCACACAATGATTGACCAACTTGCGAGGATCTATTGTTCTAACATATAATTGAACTTCACCCATCGCAATCGAAGAAATAATTGTGAAAGAAATTTAATATCCATAACCCTAGGGATTAAGAATCTATGAACTTTTTGCAAACGATATGAGATTTCACATGTTTAATCAAGAACATCCTTAGACTTGTAGGGGGTGGGGTGGGGTGGTGTGTGTGTGTGTGTGTGTGGTGTGTGGTGGGGGAGGGGGTGCTGGAGGGGGGCAGGGTGTGGGGTGGGGTGTGTGTGTGTGTGTGTGATGTTCAATTTAGTTGGTGCACAAACTAACGGTCAAAGTAATAGTATATAATTCCAACATTTCAAACTACTTGAACATCACAAATGGATACGAACTTAAAATATAAATTGAGATAACCTTAGAATCTAATTAGGGTAAAAATATAATGGCATCATGAAAGACCCCGGATTTTAATAATCACAATTAAAATATATTTTCCTTTTTATTTAAACTAAACAGAGATGATGCGGAAGCGTTGTAAAACAGGTGATGGTTCAACTTCAAAAATTAACAACAACAAGATTTAATTAAATCCAAGTCCTAGAATTTGCCTAAGTCATAATTAACAATTATCCAAAGTTAGGCGAAACCAATTTTAGTAAAAGACTTGAATAAACCAATTTTACCCAATATTTAATTTAGTCCCAAATTAAATGAGTGTGATAATTTAAACAAAATTTTATATTGAAATTAACCTAGCATGCGTTCTAAATTATGATGCAAAATAAAATAAACAATTTCACACTACGCCGAGATGTACGAGGAAAAAACTCAAGACGGGAAACAGCCTCGGACGGCCCTAGCCACAAGTCCACTAGATACGGAATTACAATTACAAGACAGGTAGACTTACAACGACTGACTCGATCCCTCTCAAGCCTCGATGCTCCTTCTCGTAGAAACCTCTTGCTAGCGAACAACCTCGGAACACCACCGCGGTCTCGGAATCCACCGATGGGACTTTATATGATCATCGTCACCCAAGCATGGAGCCTTTCTCCGTGTGGGTAGAATCTCAACAAAAGTCTTCTTTGTGATGGGGTGTAGAAGCAAACTCGAAACGTCTCTTGAATTCGGTAGAGAAAACCGGTGCCAAAAACTCCAAGTAATTGATATAAATATAGAAACTTGGATAAACACAATTGGGTGTAAACTAGAGTGTGTATGAATTTTTCTTTGAAAGAATAACACTCAAAACATGATCTTTTTCCTTAAACAAATTTTGTCTCAAAATACTCTTTAGGAGTTTGTATGGTATGAAAAAGATCCCCTTGAAAAATGATTCCCGTCCTTGATAAAGCCTTAAAAAATCAGTTAAGAAACAAGTGGGATAATGGGGTGAAAACTGCCAAAAAACTGCTCAAAACCGTTCCCGCCTGGCGTCTCGTTCGAACGAACTTGACTCTCGTTCGAACGAGACTTCTAACGAGCGACCAGCCTGGGCTAGTTAGAATCTCGTTAGATACCTCGTTAGAACGAAAAACTCGTTCGAACGACATATCGAACGACTGACCAGTTTAGGGTCATTGGCAAACTCGTTCGAACGAAACTGGTTCGAACGACAAAACTCGTTCGAACGAAATCTGGTTCGAACGAAAAAACTCGTTCGAACGACATTTCTAACGAACGACCAGAAAGTTTGTAAAATTCGATTTTGGCCCATAAACTTTTATATACTTATTTTAAAGTTCTATTTGATTCTTTCTGAAAATAAAATGCAGTTTTTATTACACCTAACACCCAATACATATTGTTCCAAGCTCCTATATTAATATAATTACATTCATACCTTGGGAGCATGGAACCTTAGTTGATGACGTAGAAACGAGGCACGCAAACCGGCATTTTGATGAAGATTTAAATTCTTTGCCGCTACGTCTTCAATACATACTTCATAGGCTTGAGAATATTACAAATAAATACTATCCTATGAATAAATGTTTTTGTCCGGAATTGAGCCAAAACTATATATGGACTCAATTGGAAATTTGTGTCCTTACAAATCTCCCCCTTTGGCTATTCCGGGACAAAAACCAAACAAAAATCCTAAAGGGCCGTCAAGCTCTACTAGACTCAAAACATAACCCGCCCAATCTTGACTCAACCCAAGGATCAAACGCTTTGCCATTAAACAATGCTGCTTTAGTAGAATACCTGCACACTTAAGCAAACTCATCAAATGCATAGGGAATATCAAAATATAAAATGCAATTAATTCTCCCCTTTATCAAATACATGACCTACTTAGAAAGACGTCTCCCCCTAAGATAAATCTCCCCCAAACGAAGATACGATAATAATAGGATTAGATACCATTTCTCCCCCTATCATCATTCTCCCCCCTTTTGTTCAGGAATAGGCAAAGGATAAAGAACTAATAAACAGCATGTGGAAGCTTAAAGAAAAATCATGACAGCATATGGGCAATAAAAGCAAGGCAAAGACAAACAAATATCATATATATAGATACTAAAAATATACCAATAGAGCACTTGCATATATATAGATATAAACACACACATGACACAAAATACAATAAGTTTGCACACTCGTATGGCAAAAATGTGTCATATGGAAACGGAAGTGTAGGGGTGTGTACTAGCTACAATTAAATTTAGACCCAAACACTTAAGAAACGTTCACGGAGTTCTCATTTGATTGCAAACTTCATCACAGTTAAATATAACCTCATGTGACAATATAAAGATTGAACTCAATGAACAAACATACACAATGCATACAAGCCTAGCATGATGATGATTCTACAAACCAAATAGAGTCATGACATTAAAGACAACTAGGATAAACGGACATTGTGCAAACCGTTGATATACCATCCAATTCTCCCTCAATGAGCATATATATTCTTTTGTTTTTGAATGAAAATATCAAACAAACATAGGCCTTGGAAATTGCTTTCTGTTTAATGCCAAATATTCTGTTTTTAGGCCTTTGGATCACGTATTTCTTTTAGATCCAATCAACGGTGGCTTACTATCGCAAAGTATTTAATTCCTCCTTTCGGAGCCCTTCCCCGTGCATATATTAATTTATCATGTTTTCATTTTTTCGTACAAATCTCACATGCAACGGATTTTGACATGCACTAGTCCTCCTAGGTCATAGATATGTAGATGACTAGATTGATAGGAGAACACCTCAAAAAGCTCAAATATAACATGTGATATTAAGATTTCAAAAGAGCTCGTGCATGTGTGAAAAGAGGCATATAGAAATAGAATCCATTTAAACAATACAAAATCCAACTACTCCATGTAAAACATGGTAAAGAACATTTTAAGGATTGAAAATCTAAACCAAAAGTTCTAGCCACATGGGAGCGTAAACGATAGGATTCAAACACAAATATATGCCACATAAAGTGTGTCAAACTAAAATACACACAAAATAAAATCTTTTTGAGTTTTGAACATTTTTAATCAAAAATAAATATTTACTCAAAAGGACAAACAAAAATCATTTGTATTTTTCATTAAGCTTAAATGAAACAAATAAAACACAAATGATAAACAACAATCTTTTTATATTTTTCAACTAATTCAAACACAAAATACAAAAAGATAAACAAGTCATAATTTCTAGCATGTGATATGAAATAAGGCAATGACTAGAAAATTACTAAACAAGCATACATTTAGCATATGAATATAGCATGAAGTACAAACACTAAAGTATGCAAACACTAACACATTCATCCATTAGATTTAGCAAGGGAGGAAGGATGTGAAAGTAAGTGAGAATCAACAACCCTATTTTGTAAGGCAACCAAGTCGGATTTCCTAACCCAAATTAATGAGGAATGACTATCTTGGGGTGTAGGAACGTTAACTACCGTGGTTACTTGACTATGGGGTTTTCTAGGAATTCGTTTAAGATCTAAACAAAATTTCCTAAGATGACCTTGTCGACCACAATGTGTACAAGTGAGAACATGTCGAGAAGATTTACTTAAGGAGTGATCTTTAAAAGTATTCCTAGTTGATTCTCCTAAAACATTGGTTTGGGCATTATGAGTAAATTCATTACAAGGATTGAAGCCTAAACCACAAGTGTCATTTTTAATTTGGATCGTTCCTAACATTTTATCAAGTTTTTCCGAACGACATTCCAAATCAAATTTGACATTACTAGAATCTTTTAATTTATTTTCCAATTCTAAAATGTTAGATTCTAGTAAAAAATTATGCTCTTCAAAAATAAGAAGCTCCTTTTTCAAGGATTCCATTAAACCCCTAAGGCTATCTCTTTCGCCTTCTACATAATCAAGCTTCTCTTGAAGAGTCCTCACATGAGTCCTAAGGTCTTCTATTAAGGCACTATCATCAACGACCTTGACACTCTTTCTTAAACAAGCTTCTAACTTCAAATTAGTTCTTTTCAAATTAATAGATTCTTTATATAATTCATGAAAAGCATTTTGAAGTTCACTCACATCAACCTCTTCTTCATTTTCACTCTCGCTTTCTTCTCTCTCACTATCATTAAAAACAAGGGAATCATGAACAATGACCTTGGAAGTGGCATGTGCTATCGTTTCATCAATCGATGAGTTGTCACAATCACTCACATGACTAGCCATAAAAGCCACAAAATTTTTCTTAGTGGGGGAATTGGGCTTTTCTTCCTTATCACTATCACTAAGGGTTGCATTATATGCAGTGGGTCGTTTACCCTCTTTCCTTAGTTTAGTGGGGCACTCATAAGCTCGATGGCCATAACCTTCACAACCAAAACACTTGTTAGACTCGTCCCTATCTAAATGTTCATTACTAGGTTTAGGGATTTTCTCGGCTTTAGAAATCTTCTCGCTTTTATCATGTTTAGAAGTATCAAATTTCTTCAAATCATTTTTAACTTTATCTTTGTTAAATTTAAGAAATTTTCTAAATTTACGAGCAAACAAAGCCATGTCTTCCGAGTCACTATCACTATCGCTCTCTACTACTTGTTTGACCTCTTTTCGGGCTTTTAAAGCAACACCCTTTTCAATTTTCTTTTCAGTTTTAGAGGGAAACATATCTAGTTCATAGGTTTGTAAATCACCTACAAGCTCTTCTAATTTCGTAGAGGCTAAAGTGGGTAAAGAATTTAAAACGGTCACTTTAGGAATAAATCTACCGGGTAGGGACCTCAAAATTTTCTTTACAACACGGTCGTCAGGTATTTTTGCTCCCAAGTTGAAGGATGAATTAACAATATCAGAAAGTCTAGCATAAAATTTATCAAAAGTTTCTTTTTCATCCATTTTGATAGTTTCAAATTGAGTGGTGAGGTTTTGGAGTTTTGAAGCTTTAACGACACTAGTTCCTTCATGAGTTAATTGTAAAATATCCCAAGCTTCTTTAGCAGTTTCACACGTCATAATACGTCGGAATTCATCCGGTGCGACAACGCTAAACAAGGCATTTAAACCACGGGAATTAAAATTAGCAAGTTTAAACTCATTTTTTGTCCATCTAT
Source organism: Sambucus nigra (assembly GCA_949130495.1). NCBI lineage: Eukaryota > Viridiplantae > Streptophyta > Magnoliopsida > Dipsacales > Adoxaceae > Sambucus > Sambucus nigra. The sequence continues at coordinate 600,356,081 of OX422214.1, read as the reverse complement.
CGGCGGGTTTGACAACACGTTCATTTTCAACTAAGTTGGTGGGGAATACCCGTTAACAACAGACATCCAAACTCTCTCGTCGATAGATTTTAGTGCCGATCTCATTCACGCTTTCCAATACGCGTAGTTTGAACCATCAAAAATAGGAAATTTTGAAAATGGGGAAAAATCTATTTTAGCCAAAAATTAAAGGATCTTAACGAAATAATTTATCGTTTTTGGCTCTGATACCAATTTGAAAGACCCCGGATTTTAATAATCACAATTAAAATATAATTTCCTTTTTATTTAAACTAAACAGAGATGATGCGGAAGCGTTGTAAAACAGGTGATGGTTCAACTTCAAAAATTAACAACAACAAGATTTAATTAAATCCAAGTCCTAGAATTTGCCTAAGTCATAATTAACAATTATCCAAAGTTAGGTGAAACCAATTTTAGTAAAAGACTTGAATAAACCAATTTTACCCAATATTTAATTTAGTCCCAAATTAAATGAGTGTGATAATTTAAACAAAATTTTATCTTGAAATTAACCTAAGCATGCGTTCTAAATTATGATGAAAAATAAAATAAATAATATCACACTATGCCGAGATGTACGAGGAAAAAACCCAAGACGGGAAACAACCTCGGACGGCCCTAGCCACAAGTCCACTAGATACGGAATTACAATTACAAGACAGGTAGACTTACAACGACTGACTCGATCCCTCTCAAGCCTCGATGCTCCTTCTCGTAGAAACCTCTTCCTAGCGAACAACCTCGGAACACCACCGCGATCTCGGAATCCACCGATGGGACTTTATATGGTCACCGTCACCCAAGCATGGAGCCTTTCTCCGTGTGGGTAGAATCTCAACAAAATTCTTCTTTGTGATGGGGTGCAAAATAAAATAAACAATATCACACTACGCCAAGATGTACGAGGAAAAAACCCAAGACGGGAAACAACCTCGGACGGCCCTAGCCACAAGTCCACTAGATACGGAATTACAATTACAAGACAGGTAGACTTACAACGACTGACTCGATCCCTCTCAAGCCTCGATGCTCCTTCTCGTAGAAACCTCTTCCTAGAGAACAACCTCGGAACACCACCGCTGTCTCGGAATCCACCGATGGGACTTTATATGGTCACTGTCACCCAAGCATGGAGCCTTTCTCCGTGTGGGTAGAATCTCAACAAAAGTCTTCTTTGTGATCGGGTGTAGAAGCAAACCCGAAACGTCTCTTGAATTCGGTAGAGAAAACCGGTGCCAAAAACTCCAAGTAATTGATATAAATATAGAAACTTGGATAAACACAATTGGGTGTAAACTAGAGTGTGTATGAATTTTTCTTTGAAAGAATAACACTCAAAACATGATCTTTTTCCTTAAAAAATTTTTGTCTCAAAATACTCTCTAGGAGTTTGTATGGTATGAAAAAGATCCCCTTGAAAAATGATTCCCGTCCTTGATAAAGCCTTAAAAAATCAGTTAAGAAACAAGTGGGATAATGGGGTGAAAACTGCCAAAAAACTGCTCAAAACCGTTCCCACCTAGCGTCTCGTTCGAACGAACTTGACTCTCGTTCGAACGAGACTTCTAACGAACGACCAGACTGGGCTCGTTAGAATATCGTTAGATACCTCGTTAGAACGAAAAACTCGTTCCAACGACATATCGAACGATTGACCAGTTTAGGGTCGTTGGCAAACTCGTTCGAACGACAAAACTCGTTTGAACGAAACTGGTTCGAACGAAATCTGGTTCGAACGAAAAAACTCGTTCGAACGACATTTCTAACGAACGACCAGAAAGTTTGTAAAATTCGATTTTGGCCCAAAAACTTTTATATACTTATTTTAAAGTTCTATTTGATTCTTTCTGAAAATAAAATACAGTTTTTATTACACCTAACACCCAATACATATTGTTCCAAGCTCCTATATTAATATAATTACATTCATACCTTGGGAGCATGGAACCTTAGTTGATGACGTAGAAACGAGGCACGCAAACCGGCATTTTGATGAAGATTTAAATTCTTTGTCGCTACGTCTTCAATACATACTTCATAGGCTTGAGAATATTACAAATAAATACTATCCTATGAATAAATGTTTTTGTCCGGAATTGAGCCAAAACTATATATGGACTCAATTGGAAATTTGTGTCCTTACACATCAACTAACATATATGTAGGGGTGGGGTGGGTAGGGGTGGGGGTGGGGTGTGTGTGTGTGTGTGTGTGTGTGTGTGTGTGTGTGCATAGGTGCGTAGGTGTGCGTGTGTGTGTGGCGGTGGGTGGGGGTGGGGGTGGGGCACCCATTTAATAACTCTTTAAATATTTAGAAAAAACATAATATTACAAAATTGAAACGAAATGGTATTGACGGAACTTACACATACGTTATAATATAGATGGAACATTTTTTTATCTGTACTATTAATTCAATTAATTCAATTAGGTAAAACGAAATGTGTACTATTAACATTTTTTTTTATCTGTACTAATAACATTTTTTTTACAGCAAAAATGTCTCCTTCAGATGTTAAGGCGAAGATGATGATGATGATGTTTATGATGATGTCGTCTGGGTTCGGTGGTAGCGGAGGCGACGAGGGCTCCTCCGCCGCTAGGCTCCCCAAATATGGAAAATTTGGGATTACCGTCGAAAACAAGTCGGAGCTTTTAGCGAGATCCCTCGAGCTGCTAAAGACGGTCATCGGCCCGGGGTTTATGACTTGGAAGGAGGTGCCGTATGAGCTCAAGTTAGCTGTTTGGGTGGCACTACAGGTAATATTTATATGAATATTTCAATTTATATTTATATTTATATTTATTCGCAACTAACATTGTAGTTGTTGGACAGGAACAATTAAACTTGGATCCAAAGCTACGCGATTCCGTCTTGGAGCAGTTGAGGGAGCAACACAAGACGTGGATGAAAAATATGCGGACACGGTACTTTGGAAAAACACAAGAGTCCATTTTACAATGGCGCGGATCCGTCCCGCCCAAGGAGCCGATCTCATTGGCACAATGGCAAAAGTTCATTGACAATGAGAGCGAGGATCGACTATTGGCATCTCGCCAATCGGGGAGGGAAAATCGGGCTAAAAAGACGGACGTGCACTACTCCGGCCGGACCTCTTACGCTGAGGTGGAGCATAGGATGCAGGTAAGATTTAATTTATCTATAACTACAGAAATATATTATTGGATATTATTTAACTTTACGGGGCCGATACTAATTTTACTTTACTCTATTTTATTTCAGGGGGTAGGGAGTGGGCCAGGGGGTAAGCCACATAGGCTCGATACTTATGTGGCTCTTCGGACGAAGAAGGGGAAGGACAAGGAGGTGTCCCCGAGCGTCGCGGCGACGATTGTAAGTAATCCGACAGTTTAATTATTTTTAATTACGTTATAATTTTTTAGTTTACTTATTTTACTAATCATGTGCTTTTTGTCGTTTCAGGCAAAGCTTAAGGAAGTGCATGCGTCGCAGTCTGATGCCGACAAGGCATCTTTGTCCACAGACGCACTCAGCCAAGTGCTTAGCTCTGATCGCAAAGGGAGGACAAGGGGAGTGAGCTCGCGGGTGGCCAAATCTAGGATCATCGGATTGGAGACGAGCGACATCGGGTTGTCTCGAACGGTGGATTCACACGACGCGAAACTGTCCCGTTTGGAGGCGACGGTCCAAGATATGTACGCATTCATGAAGCGTACGTTGGGTGGAGACCGTAAGGGGAAAGGGAAAGGGAAGGAGAAGGCGGTGGAGGAGGAGGTGAGGGAGGACGAGGCGCAGGATGACGAGGATGTGGACCTCGCTGCTTCATCACCGACACGTTCGTAGTTCGACGATCCACTTCCCTATTTGACGCCCTCCAACAGACCATTTTCTACAATTTGTTGGCCAAGCGTGTTCATATTTGACGTATTTGATGGCCAACGGATAGGGCGGGAGTTGAGGGACCCAAATATCGTCGAGGGTGGAATAGTCCATGGACGTGTGCTTCAAGAGATGGAGTCCAGGGTGCTCGTCACGCATGTCATACCCGGGAAGGAGAACTCCCTATTGTGGTTGCGCGAACAATGCGAAACGACGTATATTAGTGGGTGCATCAATTCGTATGTCGTGTGGCCTACTCACCTCCTCAGTTTTATCCAAGTGTAGTAACATTATTTTTAAGTTTGTCCATTTTAATTAAATTTGGATTATATCGTCATGTATATTGTTTTTACTTTGAATATTTGGATTATATCGTCATGAATATATATTTGCATTATCTTTAGTTTGTGTTGGATATATGATGTTTGGAACAGGTACAACGTTGCTATAACAGGTACAAATATATTGCTGGGCAGTGGCGGTGGCCATACTGCCCAGCAGATTTTTTTTAAATTCTGCCCAGAATTGACCGTGACAAGTCCGTGACAAAAGTTGTCACGGACGTGTCACGGTCAATGACCGTGACAATTGGGGTCACGGTTATGTCACGGTTTATAACCGTGACAAACGTGTCACGGTCATGGACCTTGACACGACCGTGACACAAAACGCGAGTTTTTTGTCAAGGTCAATGACCGTGACACGACCGTGACAAAAAAAGTTGTCTCGCCTCGAAATGTCACGGTCATTGACCTTGACAAGGTGAATTTGTCAAGGTCAATGACCTTGACAAATGGGCAGATTTGGTGTAGTGTTGCCTTAGAGAGATGTTTCAAAATGATTTTTTACGAGAACTCTAAGTAACTTTATTTCACACACGATCAGACATAAATACACAAAAGAATGCAATATCTTGTTAAAATTGAGTTTATTATATGAAGAGTGTATTTTCATGCGTATTTGACAAGATTACAAATCAAGGTTAATTAAAAATATTTTCTAATTGTAAAAATATATTAACCAAGGTGAATCTAAGTCCGGTAAGTATTATACCTTTTCCTAAGTGGTGTACTCGAGGTTCGGTATTGAGTGAATATGGTTAGTTAATGAAGCTTTTAGGTCATCTCTTGGATAAACTCAAATATACTTTGGCGAAGAATTTAGACAATCTATTCTATAGATCATGTCAAGTATACTATACTCTTACAATCTCCCCCTTTGTTGAATTCTGAGGCAAAATATAAATAAGAAAAATTACAAGTAACTGAAAGAATTCTACCATTTTATGACTCACCTAGCTAAGGACAAATATAAAAATGGTAATTTACATTTGTTGAAAGTAACTAATCACTACAAGAGACTCAATCATCTTCATGGATAAAAAAGAATCTCTTGTACAAAACTTTCCTGTCACGCATCATCAAACTCACCAAGGTACCAATGTGAAGAAATATGACAAGAAAATAAGATAAATATAAAAATTTGAATATAGCATTTTTAACATGTAAATATGATATCTATATAAAATTATCCCCCATTAAATATACTATTACTCTCAATAAACATGATATAGTAACAAATAACTTTAGAAATCTAATACGCTTTAATAACTATACTCCCCCTATCTACAAACTTCTCTCCTTTTATCACGGAAATAGATAAAGGAAAGAACTAAGCAAGTAATGGGATCAAGTTCTCAAGGCATTTTAAGAGAGTAAAAGATTCTAATCAAACCAACAATTAAAGAATAATCATTAAGTAAGTGAATAATTAAAATGTTAGTTTAGGTAAGAATGATCATGAGAATAATAGGCCTATGATTAACTAAGTAAACTACACATGGGAGGATAAAATATATCAAGAAAAAATATATGTAATGCTAAAAAGTGATTAGCATCCAAAAGATAAGAGTTTACGAGGATTACAACAAATATGATCAATACAAATCGAAATCCAAATAACTCTAACACAAACAAATTACTTTATTTATTCTTCTTTAACATCCCAAAGACATGCAAATCAATAAGCTCATTGTTAACATCATGCGAGGATTCCCTAAGATTCTGTGGATGAATATCAAACTGGTGCTATAAAAGTCATCATAGAAGGAATAGTTCATCGAACTAAACGATGCTAGAAAACTAGAATCCTTTTAACTAGATTCTGAGAGACACTAAAATCCAACTCATTACTAGGTAGAGGTTATGAACTAGATGTTTGTCATATAGAGGAACGATAAGGAGGTAGTGGAGTAATAACTTGCGATGGACCCGGTGTGTCATCGTAGCTGACAATTTGAGCAATGGACTTATAATATGGATTAATACTCAATGCAAATTGTGAATTTTTCGCATCTTCTTTAGAAAGTAAAGGAACTCAAAACTATAAAAGCAAATGCACGATCAAATGATCATCGGGGAAAATGTGAGATTTCGTAATGCCCTTAGTTTGATTAAATATTATGTCCCGAATGAAATCACACAAACACAAACTAGTACTACCGGATCCAAGTGTGCACGTTTAAAAGTTACATTGTGCCGGTAGTATGTGAGAAAAATATAAGAGTACACAACCATGTTTAGAATATAGAAGTCCTTAGTAAGAAATGCATGAGAAAATCCATTACATTCCAAGCTTAACAATGTTTGTCACTCAAAATAATGATCACATTTCGATTGTAAGGTCCACTTAAAATCGACTTGTAAGGATAATTCGGTTGATTTTCTTTCAAAACAAAAGGTGATTGCTTATCCACTTGGAAGAAATCTTCACCTTAATTTCATCACTTTGGCATAAAGAACTATATTGTCCAAGTGATCCTTACCATCTACAAGAGTCGAATAAAATTCTCTCACGAAGTTGCGTTAACATGGTCTGGTTTGAGAGAAAATACCAATTCATTTCTTTCTTCCACCCAAGAACTAATATAAATGGGTGTCGAAGAAAGATTCCAAATCAATTGATCTCTCCTAATGGATATTTCATCAAATCTGGAGAGGTTAAGACGCGTGATGGTGATTTTGGAGCCATGAAATCACCTGAAATCGCACACCAAGACACAATAACATAAGTACTATGAGATATATAAATGAAAACCATGGATCCTATTCTAACACTATGAATAGACAAACACCAAAATGTAAATAAAGGCTATACGTACTAAAAGCCACTCAAAATATTGAATCTAAACTCAAGATAAGTAAAAATTCACCAATCATAGAAAAGATTTCATCAAAATCTACCAAAACTATTATCACCAAGACCTAACTCTAAAAAGGAGTAAATCTAAAAATCAATGAAGAAAAACTTACCAATATGAAGATTAATCCAGTAGAATCAGGTAAAGATAACCTAAAAATGACTTCCAAGATTCTAAAATAGGAGGAAGGTAGGAGGTTACTTAGAGGTGAAAGTGGTTTTGAGATTAAATGGGTAAAGAGTTCAAAAAATTCTGATTTGGGCATTTTTATCACTCCGAGTTGTTGTAACTACAGTGAGAGATTTTCTCGTAGGCCACTATTATGTTCCTGCAGCGAAGCTCCGGAGATATAGGTCATGCCAGATTCCAGCAAGCAAAATATGTGAAAAAATAGCATAAACCCACAAGGAAATGTACATATGATTTCTTGGAAACAATTAGGCACATTTTAATCCCCAAAATACCATTTTGAATAACCAAACAAGATATAAAATATCATACAATGGTTCTTAGTTAAAAGAATGGTTTAGCATTCAAATAACTAAGATTAAATTAAATTCATATAAAACTTAGAGTGTTTACAAAATATAACTCATGATAGTAAAGTGAATGAAATGAGCACGGGCCCCTAAAATCAAAGAATGAAGATTAAAGTTTAAATTCACTTTTGAAATTTTTAACTTTATGCAACAAATATAAAGATTCATTTTTCCTTGAAAACAAATAAAAATTTTAATTATCATTTTTCCTTCCTCAAATAACGATTTATTATTTGAACCTATTAAGTCTCATATCCTTAATATTACCCAAATTTTTAATAAATAAAAATATTTGAGGCATCGCTTTATGAGAAAAATTTATATGTGGTGGATTTCGCTCATTCATTACAATGGGTGAGGAACTATTTTCAATCTTTCAAAGGTAGTTATCAAGACCCAAAGTTGCATCCCTTACCATATCATCATTCATGATTGTGAACATATATATTTTTCAACTTCAATCGTAATGCTAAAAACTCTCATACACAAAGGATTTACAATTATACCCTTTCATCAAAGCATCGCATACATCATTTAATTTTTTGTAAAACTGGAAAACAAATCCCTTTATTATATTTTTTAGGGAAATGCTTAAGTTTATTGTGCGGTGTAAAGCGCATGAGTTATTATAAATACTCTAAAATAACATACTCATTTTATTAAGGAATTTAAAGTTATGAAATTTCAAGGATGGGGTATTAAAATACATAAGTAGAACATCATCATCACCATCATCCTTGCCTTCCATAAGTAGAACCATTAGTACAATAACAAAGCATGTAGATTTACATTTTAGCTCATGGGATAAAATAATACCTAACGATATAGAAGACCAATATTGTACAAACCAAAAATCTAAAGGTATTGACAAGCCAAATATCATATCAAAAGACTAAAAGTAGTGCATAAAGAGAAACTTATATGCTTATCCAAAAGAGTAAATCAAACACTCTAGGACACCTAAACCAAAAGAATACTATTTATTTCTAGATAAGAATTGAGCCTTAGCATATTTATCTAGGGATTTTAGTTCTTATCTATCAATAATTTGTTTCGAAACCTTATCTGAATCAAGTCTCAACATGTTGGATCTAGGGATCGAATTGGGAGGTGTGGGAGGATTAAAAAATTTCATTTTCCCTCACCTTTTGAGGGGCATCCAACTTCTTCTTCTCTTTCCTATCAACCTTCCTACCCTTGTCAAAATCACCTACATCTAAAGAGAATTGAATAAAGACATTGAAATCCTTAAGATGTCCTAATGTGTGAGAATTTGTGCACATATAGGGTTGGGGAACGATTGGGTCGATAGGGTGATTTAGTTGTTTCTTCATTATTCTAAAGTAAAACTCCTTCAAGATTCCTTCCTTACTGCAAAAAGAACACATGAAAGTCACCTTCCTTTGGTCTTCTTTGGGTAAAGGGTTGGTTCAAGATTCACCAATGGGAAATGGGAAAATGGATTCGGGTGATACAAAAGCTTGTCTAGACGTAGATCCATCACTTTTAAACCAAGTCCTCATTTATCCAAAGTGGACAACTTGGCATGAAAAAAATCTTATCCATTTTTATACCTACTCGACATATTCAACTTAAAAGTGGTCTTAAATAGTATCTCAATCTCAAGCAAAGAGATTTGGTTCTGTAGGACTATTCTTGAGTTTTTCACTCTTATTTAAGAACATCCTAAGAAACTAATTGTCCATATGAACAAAGTCAATGGAATGTCCATCAAAGTGTGGGGAACTACTCACCACATGTGGAGCAACAAAATGGATCACACTTCTCTCACTCACTATAGCCATTTATCTCTCGACATTAGCTAACATGTTGGAGAGTTCCATGTTATTCCTTTTGAGGTTTATGGATTCATCGTAAATCCTAAAATAGTCTGCTTAAAGAATATTTACCTATTTTTCCTCATTTTTTCTCAAAGATGGATTAGAAATAGTCATTGCTTCATTTGGTGGAAGAGGAACAACAAAATCTTCAAAATTTCCTAACTTGTTAAATTTCTCTCTCGCCATCAATGCAACATATTTGAATTCTTGAAATTCATCTTCAGAGTTGGAGTCCACATCACTAAAAGTATCTTGATAAGCGTTCTTTCAACCATTATGATTCATATTTTAGATACATTTTTTATACATGTGTCATAGACCACCGCATGTAAAACACGTAATGGTCTTTCGAGATTCATTATTCTTTTCTCCCCTTCCATTAACAATCTCAAGTCTAGGTGGATAGTTCTTGGGTCTACCTCTATATTTAAATCATTTTTTCTTTAAAGATAAGACAAATTTGCCTTATAGGTTTGGAGAGAGACAAACAATTCGTCTACATGCACTAGCTTAGAAGGCAAAGATCTAACCTCTTAATGGCATTCACTTTGCCACGAAACCTAGGTGGGAGAGATATCAACAATATTATTCTCCATAATAGTCTTACCCAAAGAAAAAATGGAGGTAACTATGTCGTTAAACTCGATATAGAATTCGTCAAAAGATTCATTCTCCTTCATGGTATAAAGTTCGAAATGGGTGGTAAGTCGTTGAAGCTTAAAATGTTTCATGGTGGAGGTGCCTCCGTAGGTCATTTATAAAACTTCCCACGCCTCCTTAAACATTGTGCATGAGTATATATGTCTAAATTCACTCAAGGACACGTAACCAAAAATAATGTTAATTCCCCTCATATTCCACCCACTCTCCTTTAAATCATTTTTATCTCGGAGCGTTGGACTTCTATCGATTGCACAAAAAAGGATCTAAACTTACATTTTTAAGCCAAAAACTTATAGACCCACTCTAATACCAATTGAGAATATCCCTCTTGATGGTAGCTACCCAAATAAAAATTAATTCCCTTAATTCAATAAAAAAAAGGTTGGTTAATTTATAATGGCAAAACGATTTAACAATTCAAATGTATACGTGACAAAATATTTTACTAAGTTTTAGAATCATCAAGTTTTAACTTCTTTAATTAAGACAATATTTCAAAAAAGTGTGAAAAAAGTAAATTAGGCACAACACTGGATGTATAAGGTAAAATCCCACTAACGGGAAAACCTAAGGCCGATAAGAACGACAAATGCACTATGGTAGAGTTTTATAACTACAAGAAATAGACTTTCAACCTCACGATGCTATAATTGACTAGACACTCTTCCCCTCAATATTATCTTTAGAGATCGCTAATTATTGCAGAACACTGCACAACTATGACATGTTTTGGTCCTTAACCAATGGCTTCAAATCTATGACCAAAACTTTAATCTATAAATTTGAAGCAAATTTTTGTTCCTATATGGAACCTTCAAGCAACTAAAATGCCACACCTAGGATTTTAAGGGAATCCTATAGATATTTGTATTGGGTATTTGCAATGGTGTGGTGCTCTAAATCTCAAAAACAAGTTTTTTAATCCAAAGAAGAGAAAATATTTACTCAATGATAAAGATTATATTTTGAACACTAGGTGAGTAAATATACCTTTAATAGAAATAATGTCTCGAAGAACTCGAATAAGAGGAGTGAAAAATGTTCCCTCAAATATATAAAATATTTTGAACAACAAAAATCTTTTTTCAAATCTCTCATTCTTGGTTTGGAAGAGTAAACAACACTTAACTTATATCATTTTGATTTTAAAAAGAGCTAAAGGCTCAAATGCTAGGTGTCACACTCTTAAGGTGTTAAATAGTTACACTAGGCTCTAAGTCACCCAAGAATTTGTATTTGACACACTAACCAAGAAGATATTTAAGAAATAGCCTATGCAGAGGTGACTCTCGGTGTTGTCAGAAGCATTTCGATGGTGAATGCTAGTGGTAATATATGTCCATTATCATCCAAGCTCATGGCGAACAATATTTTCCCTTTATATTTACCATAAAGGTGGGTGTCGTCAATGCCTTTTTATAGGAAACCAATGTATAAATCCTTTTCTCGAAGTTGGGAGTGCAAAGAAAATTGGGCAGAACATCTCCTTATAATTAGGTTAAAGGACACCAACTAGCTCGATGAAGATTAATTGATTTTGGCATTAGATTGCAGCTAAGAATTAAGGAAAATCTTTGTACTATAAATCCTAATCATCAAATTGAGAAATAATTACCTACATTTTCGCATTCCATGTCATAGCGTAAGAAAATTTATCGTGAGTGAATTATTTAGTATACGTAATCAGTACGTATATCCTAATGTAGGGATCTACCTTAACCATACATTGAATCATTCTCGCCAAGTATGTTAAACTCAATTGTTTGTGATATGTTTTAAAATTAGGGAATGTACAGCGTGAGGGCTACAAGTGCTACTGGAACTTCCTCTCCTTTAGGCGCCACTTACACCCAGTTATCAATCATTCATTACAGTTTACAGCCCATGTAACATTGTTGGGATCAACAACTTCTATCTTCACACGATTAGAAACGATCTATCTTATGACATCATCTTGAAGGTCCTTTTCGTGATATATAAGAGCGACACATGTAATTGTCCCTACATGGGAGAATCGATTTCCATGTATACTGAGGTGATTTCATGGTTATGCTCTAGTGGTATGGTGTCCTCCCCTTCTGTCCCATACTATGTCATCGGGAAATACTATAACACCCTGTATTTTCATGGAGTTATTTATCGTCTATTAAAGTGATAAATAAATTAACAAATGGGATTAATTATTACTTGTGCGGCTTGGTAATAATAAATTGCATAATTTAGATGGTAATTAAACTGCGCATGTGTTGTTATTTCTGTATTGCATGTTATAAATAATTAGTTGGTGATATTGACTATATGATATTGGATTATGTGTTAGGTGTACAATAATTAAGTTTATATTTTATTTATGCCATGAGGTATTACCATGCGTGTGTGAGGTTTACCATTTGGATTGAACTCTAGAGTGTCAAAAAGGCTCGGGTGTGCATTTTTTGTAGTTTGGAATGGGACTATACGGTAGGTATACATTTAACTAAGTTTTTGAGTGGTTTGGGTAGTATTTTGGACTCATTTGGAGGCCTAAAAATAGGCCTTTTAGGAACTTGTGAATTTAGACTTAGTTAACAATGTTAACCCTCATTAGTTGGACACGTTACACACAAAACATAAACCGTATAAGCTCAGGAGATTTGAGAGAACTTGGGATGAGTTTGGGAGAGGAAGAAATCTCTTGTTATATCATTGTGTAATTTGTAATTTGTAACTTGTTTATGCTTTCATTGTCATGTAGTTGATTTTAGACTTAGAATAATGTCTAGAGATTTAATATGCTATCTTAATCACTTTTATATTTGGTTTTAATTAGGTTGTAGAATTAAACCATTATTAGGAGTAAAATCTTATTGGAAATTGTTTTTTTCATTAAGACTCGTGAATTGATTCGTTTTGGTGTTTGATTATGTGTTTAGAACCCATTTTTAGGATATAATATCGTTTATAAGTTGATAATAATATTTGAATTTGGTGATTGGGCCTCAAATCGTACGTGTAATTGAAGCCATTTTGTGTAGAGGACAAACTAGAGTTTAAACTTGGGGATTAGTAGTTTTAAAGCCTTCAATTGATGTTGTAAATCTTGAATAATTGTGAGAATGATTTAAAATAGTAAACCTGTCATTGGTTTTGAAAATAGTGATGTTTGGATTTATAGACTTAAGCTTAAGCCTCATCAATGGCAGATTCTCTCGATTTTGGTGTTTTTGGGACGAACTACTAATTTTTGTCAATCTCGTTCGAACGTGGTGTGTATTTTCATTCGAATGGGAGGTTCATTAAAATGAGAGATATACTTTCGTTCTAACGATGTTTGATGGCCGTAAGAACGACCTGTGCTAACAATGGCAGTTTGGGCAGATATTTGATGATTTCAGAGTTTATTTATGTGGGAGTATCGTGCTTTTAATTTTTCAGTTTTATACGAGAGATAAACTAGATAATAATAATAAGGACGAGATGTTGGTATGGGTTTCGAGTGGATTAAACCTAACGATACTTAGTACAATCTAGCGTTTGGATATTGGGATGTTTTTAGTACCATTGAAATTTTACGTTACCCCATTTTATGGTATATATGTGATGTAACTAAGGTTTAAGAATTGATAAACCTACAAATGTAATGAACAATCCAATGACGGTAATCGGGACAGTTTTAGAGTACGCTTGAGAATACACTGTATCTTATTTCGGTGGCTTATGTATGATATATTGTACAGTTGGGTGTGATTAAGATTTTGAGAGCTAATAAACTTGTAATGGAGATGATAATATAGAGTTTGGAGATTAGGATATTTCGGGTACACTTGAGAGTATACCTTATATATATATATATATATATATATATATATATATATATATATATATATGTATATATATATATATATGTATATATATATGTGTGTGTGTGTGTGTGTGTGTGTGTGTGTGGTGACAATTATTTGCAACACAAACAGATGAGAGAGGTGCAATCACCAAGTAAAGTAAGAAACATAAAATGCCAATCACACAACAGGAGATGTACGTGGTTCAGTAAGAATGCCTACATCCACAGTGGTGCAGTCAGTATTATTTTAATATACTCCGGGGAGCGATTACAGAGAATACAGTGCGTGTCCTTTGCCCCGGACCTAGGGTTGATTATATACATATTTGTTTTAAGGAGTGGGGGTGTTGGACTCCCCCACATTTACCATATTCTCCTGGAATATCTCTATTTGAGAATATGGGAGAAGACTAAGTTACAACTGGGTTAGTGTTAAGGTGCGAAGGGACTGGACTTTGGGCTGTTTTAATTGGGCTACTTGTCCGGGACCGTATCGTCAAATCTGGGTACCCACAATTGCCCCTAAATTTGTTGGGCTACAATTTTGGGCTTAATAAATTTAAATCATTAGCCATAATGACTTTTTTGCATATCGTGCAGCTCTTCCCAAAGTTTGAGGATTGTATTAGTTGACAGTTTCTTCGGGTCTTGTGCGCGATGATTAGCAACATTTAAAAAGTCTTTTTGGGCAACGTTTCATTGTTGCCATTTCATGCTTCTCAGTATTCTTCCATCTTCTGCGAACCTTTTGCGAGTTTTAGCGATTTATGCCCTCTTTTCCAAGTCTTCATTCTCTTTGCCTTTGATCTCCCTCGTCGTTCGGACTTGTGTTCTTGCATTCTCTCATCTCGTAAGTCTCTTTTGCTCTTTCTCTATGCTTTCTTTGATTTTGTGGTTTTAGGGTTTACAAGTGGCAAAGATAGGTAATAGATCAATATCCGAGTTTAGGAAGTTCTACAATATCCCAGAGTGGGTAGAGATTGAGTGCGCCTCTCTCCCTAAAAATATTAGAGAGATGGAGGGTGCCCATTGGATCCACGTCTTATTACTTTACCAAGGGGGGCTTACTTTTCCCCCAAACAATTTATTCTTGCAATTCTTTTGTTATTTCAATATTGTTCCTACACAGTGTTCGCCCAACGTGTGGAAGATAATTAATGGCGTCCATAGAATAAATCAACTTTATGGCACCAAATTGGGGCTCGCCGAAGTCTTCTTTTGTTATTCTTTTTCTTGAACTAGTTCTGGTGTTCTCTATCTCAAATCCAGGAGTCCTGACAGGGTATTGGTAGTAAGCCTACCTAATTCCCACAAGGACTACTGAAAAGATGGCTTTCTTGCTATAAATTGGCAGTTCTCCCCACAGATTGAGGGGTCGAGGTCTGGCAGTTTTACAGTTCCCTTTTATGGGGAAGAGTATATAGGTAGTCTTTGCTCTGTCCTTTCAATTTCTTTATTAATGTGTTATTACTCTAACTCCTTCCTATTTTTTCTTCAGCGAGGTCGAAGAATATGGAACCTGCTCTTAGTAAGGTTCGTCTTTCTGAGTTGGTCAAAGCTTGGAATATTAGGGAGCCCTTAGCTGACGGTGAGCATCTTCGGTCTACTACTTTCTTACTCAAGTACAAAAACGTTGGGTATAGCTTTATAGCGAGGCATGTGGATAGTATTCCTGAATTTGATTCTTCTGAATAGACTGCTGCTGATCCCATTCAGTTAGATGGGGAGGAGAGCAGTTTTGAGAGTGATATCGTAGGCGGTGCTGAAGAAAATTTTGGTTAGGGGAGCTCCAGTGATGACAGTTCTTCTGATTCAGAAGAGGTTTCTGAAGCCCAAGAACCTTCGAGCACATCCAGCAGCTGTAGTGAGGAAATGGTTCCTCTCAGGAAATATTTAATCCGAGATAATGATGATGATGATCATGTGATTCTTGCTCAGATGATGAAGAAGCAGAAGTCCAACACTTGGGCGGTTGCTACTGGTTCCCAGTCTTCTGCTTAGGAGCAGGAGAATAAGAGAAAGGAATAAGAGCAAGTGAAAGAAAGAGAGGAAGAGGGAAGAGGAGAAGAATAAGATTGAGGAGAAGAGGAAGGTTGATGAGAGGAGGAGGATATAGAAAGAGAAAGAAAAGGAAGAGGAGAGGAGAAAGATGAAGGCGAGGACCAAGGTTGGGCAAGCCTTAGTGCCTGTGTCCGCTTTTCCAGAGGGGGCCTCGATCGTCACCTCTCCCCAGTTGGCCCTCGCACTGCTCGAGCGAGCAATCCTTCCTGTTGACCGCCAAAGGGCGGTGGGGACTGACCAATTAGATCTGCAGGCGAGACAGAGGCTAGCCCTGGTAAGTCTATTTCTCTTACTTAATGTCTCATAATTTTTGTCCATCTCCTCTTTCTAATGTCTTCTTTTTCTTGCAGCTTGTGACTGACTTTGCCATGATCTATCGCTCTCGCGATGAGCTGATCAATAAGAACGGTGAGCTGGATAAGCAGAATGCTACCTTAAAAGTGAGGGGTATAGAGCTGGAGGCTAGTCTAAAGGCCGCTGATGCTTCTCGGACATCATCCGACCTAGCTCTGGTTAATGCCAATAGAGAGAGGGATGCGGTAGTTAAGGAACTAAATGAACTGCGAAAAACCTATGACCTGGTCTGCTCAAGCAAGCTGGCTATTATGGAGGTGAACAAGGCGATGATCGAGCAGCTGAAGGAGAAAGAGTCCCAAGCAGCCACTGTTAAGGAGGAGTCATACAACTCCGGGTGGGCTGCTGCGTATGAAGACGCTGAGGTTCAGATAGGCTACATCAGCCGTCTGAACTTTAAAAAGGGCTGGAATAAAGTCCTTCTAGCTGCTGGTGTGTATGTTGCTTCTCCTCTATTTGATGAGAACAATCTAGGCTCGAGGCCAATTGTGGATGAAGCCCCTACCCCAGCCATTGAAGGACTTGACCTTGCTTCCCAGATAATTCCTGCTGATGGTCTCCCTGCTCAGGCGACAGAGGGTATCCCTGCTGAGGGAGGTGCTTTTACTGCTACTGATAAGGGGAAGCAACCAGCTTCTTCTGGGCAGCCTGAGGTTGCTGGCTAATCTTTCCTTAGGGCTTTACTTGTATTTTTGTTTGTAATTTCCCTTTTTTCTTCTTCAATGTATTTCTGATCTTTTTCGTATGAATGAAATGAGAAGACTT
Source organism: Sambucus nigra (assembly GCA_949130495.1). NCBI lineage: Eukaryota > Viridiplantae > Streptophyta > Magnoliopsida > Dipsacales > Adoxaceae > Sambucus > Sambucus nigra. The sequence goes on along the minus strand of OX422214.1, from coordinate 600,338,950 downwards.
TTCCCTTTAGTGTACTGAATAATTCTATCTTTCATTGCTCTTATATTGCTTGTAGTTGATTGCTGTTGATGATTATATACCAGCCACTTCTCAGTTGGGAAGAATGCTAGGCCCTGATGTAAGCTCTAAAGTTTTCATACCTTTGTGAGGATTTGCAAATCATTGCGATTGCGGAACAAGCGTTTCATAGAGCAAACTGAGCTAATTGTTAAATTAAAAGACAGGCTCCAAGAGATAGAGGAAGTTAGTGCCTCAGTTCAAGAAGAGGTGAATACACTGAGAGCAAAGCTTCTAGATGCTTCTGAGATCAACCAGGTTGGGAAAATTCTTCAGCAAGAGAATGAGGCTTTGAGGAGAGAGGTCTCGCGACTTGGGGATCAGGCGCCGAGCATCACTCCTATAGTATTACAAGGTTTCTCCTCATCACGAGCTGGAACTGGCCCGAGCGATGTTCCTCCGGTGCTGCGAGGCCCTACCCCACCGACTGTTCCACGAGCTAGTATAAATGCAAGAAGTTAAGCTAGGGAAATGGAAGATCTCCGAGGTGATGTCCAATGAGGGTATTTAATTACTGCTGGGCTTCAAAGGGATGTCACTCAGCTGAGGCATCTATTTAAGAGAGGAACTCGACAAGTATGGGCCGATGGTTATGACCAAGGTTGGTTGGATGCTCCAAATAGGCTAATAGAGTTTGAAGAGATCTCCTTTATCAGGGGATGGTTGAGTGCCTTGAAGGAGCTACAAGTCCCCAGGAACTCGATAATCTGGTATTGTCATGAGATCTCTCCTTCTACTCTACTACCTAATCCCTTCCGGAGAGATGATCATTGGATCCCTATTGATGCCATCCCTCTGTAGCTATTGGAGTCGGATGCGAATGAAGTCGAGGAGGAGCTACTTCCCCATCCCGACGATGGTTGAAAAGCCTAAGTGGCTGATTATCTTGTTCAGAGGCCCATCCTCATTAAGATTTTGCTAGTAGTAGCTCTATATATTCTGTAATGCAGTAATATAATGTAGATGTTTTGGGCTAACTCGCCGACTAAACATGGGTTGTATTTGTTGTAAATGTGATGAAGTAATATAAAGTTTATGTTATGGGCGAATTTGCCGACTCAACAAGTGTTTTATATTGTCCACATCTCTTAGATTTTTCTTAATAACGTTGGGCCTCTCTTGGCCGGCTAGATTTGTAAGTTCGTATTATGGAGTAAGTGTCCCTCCAGTCCAGTATGCTTATAAGATACCATTTTTCCCCCACCTTAACTTTTAGGTTGTGTCGTCACACTTCCTTAGGCCTAAGTGTGGCAATTAGCGAGGACACACCTGGTGTTGGATGCTTCATCCGATCAGGATTTTATTAACTAAAAATTGTTTAGCAGCTAATTTGAACTGGCCATATTACCTAAGGATCTCCTGTAGGGCTTCATATATTGCCAGGGCAATGCTAGGAGGTTTTTCGTGTTTCATAACGAAAACCTGAGGAGGGTGATTTCCCTACTATGTCGTAATGATTAATGTGCCTATCACTTGGAAAGGGTGTGTGAGTTATAAAGTTCGTATACTAGTTAACTGACACTTCATAGAATGAAATTGCTAAATAACTTTTATTAATGAGTTTCAATATCATAAGTACAACTCAAAAGAAGAATCTAGAAATAGAATTTCTTAAGATTGGATGCATTCCATGCTCAGGATATCTCTCTGCCCTCCAGCGTTTCTAAGTGATAGGCTCCTTACAGATCGTCTTTTGTTATCTTAAATGGTCCTTCCCAGTTTGGCCCTAATTTGCCGTTCGATGGTCTTACTGCGCTACCCAGGACTTTACTTAGGACATAGTCCCCAACTCGGAATACCCATGGATTGACCTTCTTGTTATAGTGCTTTGTGAGTTGTTTTTGATAGGTCGCTAGTTTTACTAGGGCAAGCTCTCGACGTTCGTCATCTAGGTCAAGCTCAGCGAGTAATGCACCATCATTCTGGCCTTGGTCGACGAGGGTGGTCCTCATAGTGGGTAAGCCTTCTTCCAATGGTATGAGTGCTTCCATTCCATATGTTAGTGAGAATGGGGTTTCCCCTATTGCTCGACGTGGGGTGGTACTATAGGCCCACAGAATATGCAGTAGTTCATATACCCATACACCTTTGGCTCGTTCTAATCGTTTCTTTAGCACATCGATCGTAGTTTTGTTAGAAGCCTCGGCTTGGCCATTACTCCAAGGATAGGCCACCGAGCTGAAATGGTTACTGATTCCGTGGTCATTGCAGAAATTCTGAAAGAAGTCTCTCTCGAACTGCGTTCCATTGTCAATGATGATGGTCCTGGGGATCCCAAAATGGGTGATTATATTTTTCATATGAATCTTATCATATCTGCGTCTCGGATGTTCGCCAGTGGCTCTGTTTCTATCCATTTGGTGAAGTAGTCTGTTGCGACCAAAAGATACTTGCGATTGCCGACAGCGGTAGGAAGAGGTCCTATGATGTCCATTCCCCATTGGGCGAATGACCATGGGCTGGAAAGGTACTTTAGGTCGCTGGCGGCTTGATGGACCATGGGAGCGTGAAGTTGGCATTTCTTGCATTTGCAAACATACATTGCAGAGTCTCTTTGCATATATGGCCACCAATAGCCTTCCTTCATTACTCGTAAATCCAATGACCTTCCACCAATATGGTCTCCACAGATTCCCTCGTGGATTTCACGTAGGATTTGTTTGACATTCCTCGGGTGAACACATTGAAGGTAGGGACCGAAAAATGATATCTTATGTAGCTTGCCCTCAGGAGATAAGTGAAAGCGAGCAACTTTGACTCTTATCTGGTGAGCGGTCTTCTTATCATCTGGTAGTGTGCCATCCTTCAAATAGTCCCTTAGTGGGTCCATCTAGCTGGGTGCTGACTCAATTTGAAGCATCTGCTCTGTGCTTGGTAGCTCGCTATTACGGCTAATGCTTGGATGAGCGAGGAAATTGATGGGGATTGTTCTTTTTAAGTCGAAATCGATTGCCGAGCTCAGGGCTGCTAGGGCATCAACATGGTTGTTATATCCTCTGGGAAACTGCTGGACATTGACTTCCTCAAAGTTAGCCAATAGCTTTTTTGCCAAGGCGAGGTAGGCTGCCAATCTTTCATCTTTTGCATTGTAGTCTCCCCTTATTTGATTGGAGACTAGTTGTGAGTCGCTGAACACCTGCAACTACTTTGACCCTAAAGCGTGTGCCTTCTGGAGGCCGGCTATTAGGGCCTCATATTCTTCTTCATTGTTGGAGGCTTTAATTCCAAGTCTAATTCCCTGTTTGAGGATTGCATTTTCCAGAGTGATAAGCACGATGCCTACTCCTGCCCCCTTTGAATTGGAGGCTCCATCAACAAATAATTTCTAGATTTCCCCTGTCGTATGATTCTTCCTTTTCTTCACGGGTTGAAGTTGGTCGAGAGGCTGCTCGCTTGTGAATTCTGCTATGAAATCAAAATGCATTTGTCCTTTGATTGCATTCTTTGGTTGAAATTGGATGTCAAATCGCTTGAGCTCGACTGACCATTTAGATAGTCTGCCCGATAAATCCTCTTTCCTCAGGATTTTTGTAAGGGGGTGCGATGTGAGGACGATGATAGTGTGAGCTTCAAAGTAGTGCTTTAACTTCCTCGAGGCAACTACAAGTGCAAAGGCGAGCTTCTCCAGTGGTAGTACCGCTGCTCGACTTCTAATAAGGTCTTGCTCGGGTAATAAACGGGGTACTGGATTCCTTTTTTTTCGCACATCAATGCAGAACGGACAGTGTGGTTGTAAACGACGAGGTATAAGTATAAGGAATCTGTTTCCTGTGGTATGACGAGAAGTGGTGGGGAGCTAAGGTAAGTCTTGAGCTTGTCCAATGCTCGCGAGCAATCTTGATTCCATTATACCATTTTGTTTCCCTTTAGGAGCTGGAAGAATGGTTTGCACTTCTCGGGGGACTTGGAGATGAAATGGTTCAGGGAAGCGAGCATGCCGGTGAGCTTATGTATGTCACGGATGGTGCGAGAAGGTTGTACCCTATTCACTGCATCGATCTGGTCTAGATTAGCTTCGATGCCTCTCTTACTGACCAAGTACCCAAGAAATTTTCCTGACTGGACGCTGAAAGAACACTTGCTTGCGTTAAGCTTCATTCGGTACTTCCAGAGGATTTCGAAGGTTCTTGATAGGTCTGAGAGGTGGTCTTCTTTCTTCATTCTTTTGATGAGCATATCGTCAATGTAAACTTCTATGGTGTCTCCCATTTGATCTTTGAACATCTTGGTGACCAACCGCTGGTAGGTTACCCCTGCATTTTTAAGCCCGAAGGGCATGACCTTGTAATAGTATAATCCAATGGTGGTGATGAATGTTGTCTTGTACTGGTCTGGAGCATACAGAGGGATCTGATGATATCCCGAGTATGCGTCCAGAAAACTCATCCTTTTATGGGTTTCTGTGGCATCCACTAACTGATCGATTTTTGGGGGAGGGAAACTGTCCTTAGGGCATGCCCTGTTAAGGTCAGTGAAGTCGATGCAGACTCTCCATTTTTCGTTATTCTTTGGGACTATTACTGGGTTGGATAACCATTTAGGAAATTGAACTTCCCGAATGGATCCTGCATCCATCAGTTTCTCAACTTCTTTTTCCACGGCCTTTGCCTTCTCGGGCGCAGTTCGCCGTGATTTTTATGTGATCGGTTTGAAGGTGGGGTTAACGTGTAGCTGATGAAAAATAACACTAGGATTAATCCCATGCAACTTGTATGGTTCCCATGAGAAAATGTCTACATTGCTTCTTAATAGAGTTGTCAACTCCTTCTGTTCTTAATCTGTGAGAGAAGCTCCAATCAAGAAAACCCTATCATCGTTGCTACCTCCAGCTGTAACCTCTTCCAGGTTCTCGACAACCCGTTCAGAGGGGAGGAGCCTGGTCTCCTCTACTCCGGGTCTTCCGTACTGTAACTGATATTTTGAAGGTGTCAGACCTTCTTGTTCTTCAACTTTCTCGCTGGGCTTATCGGCCTTCCTTTCTGGTCTTGGGCGGATAGCGGCTATGAAGCACCTTCTCCCCATCGCTTGGTTACCACGAATCTCTATTACTCCTCGATCGGTCGCATATTTGAGCTTCTGGTGGTAGGTCGAGGAGACTTCCTTCATTGCGTGCAGCCATCCTCTACTGAGGATAGCCTGGTATGGTGAGTCAATGTCGACTACCAGAAACTCAATCATCTTAGAGATATTATTATCCCTTACTGGCAGCACTATCTTTCCCAAGGGCATAGTTACTTTTCCAGCGAAGCCAACTAAAGGGACAGTAGCTTCCTTTAGGTCGGCGATGCTTAACTTCAATTTTCTGAATAGGTCAAGATACATTACTTCGGATGAGCTTTCTTGGTCTACGAGCAACTTGTCGACGTCATAGTTAGCTATCCTGAGAGTAATGATCAAAGCATCATAATGTGGGGTTATCACTTCCACCAGATCTTCATCTGTGAATACGATATGCTTACTATAGTCGATGTCATCTGCTCGCCGAGACTTTCCCGATTGCATCTTCGCTGGATCGATCTGAAAAGCTTGCATCACCGCCGTAAGCTTCTTTACCTCCATTCAAGCTAAATTTCCTTGAATATGTTTTACGTCAGATGCCCTATGAATTACTGCGAATTCATGGCCAGCATCATCTTCGAGTACGTTGTCAGGCCTTGCTTCTCTATGGGCGGAAACTTTCACTGCCTTTTTTCCATGAATTCGTTCAGATGCCCGGACTGGGCCAGCTCTTCGAGGTGGGACTTAAGAGCCTTGCAATGCTCAGTCTTATGTCCTCCTTCTTTGTGAAAAGCGCATCTCAGCGCGTTGTTTCTCTTTAAGGGATCTCCTCCCATCTTCTTGGGCCACTTAATAAATGGCTAGTATTTGATTTTTATGAGAATTTTTTAAATTGGTTCTTTGAAAACGGTGTTGACCGCCTGAAATGCTTTTGCCACATCGTTACCGCCTCCGTTCTTAGAGCCATTCTTTCCCCCATTCTTTCCTCCTTTCTTCTGGTTCTCGATCTTGTCACTGCCCTTGGCAGCGAGCTTAGTTCGATCATTTTCTCCTATGCTAATGCGGGTCACATCCTCCACCTTGGCATATTTCTCAATGCGGGCCATCAGGTCGTCGATGGTCATGGCTTCTTTCTTTGTCAGGGACTGGTACAGAAGGGAAGAGCTGGGTAGCCTAATTTTAAAAGAGGCCACTACCACTTGCTCCAAGCAGTCCTCAACCTCGTTGAATAACTCCCAGTATCTCTTCGCGTAGTCTCGGAGGGTCTCTTGAGGCATCTTTTTCATTGTTAGCAAAGCATCCATCCTTTTAGGATGGGAGCTACTAGTAATGAAGCAGTTCGTAAAGAGCTCGGCCAGGGACTTGATGCTTCTAATGGACCTATGGGGGAGCCTTTCGAACCACTTCTGTGCCACATCATGCAGGCTCGAGGGAAAAATTCGGCGCATTAGTGCGTCCCGATGGTTCCAGAGGGTCTTGGTTTGCCTGTACTGCATGACGTGATCAATGGGATCAATTTTACCATCATAAATCTTGAACCTTGGAATAATGAATTTCTTGGGGGCTAATTCTTCTTCTATTTCCTTTGAGAAAGGTGATTTCATCTGAGTTTTGAGAGCTCGCCTAGTGAGTTCTCGGGTTGATCTGGAACCGCGATGCACAGAGTGTTGGTCTATCTCCCTTCGGACCAGACTTCGTATGTTCTCATTGCTACGAGCTGGGCTCCTGCGATTGCGAGCTAGTCGCAGTTGCTCGAGTAGGTCATCCTCTGACTCGTTTCCCTCAACATTCTGGGACTCTTGTCTAGGGCTCCTTCCTCAGCTGTGAGACTTGCTCGCCTGAGGGCTAAGGGTGCGGTATGGACATCTACTGGTGCCACGATGGAGCTCTATCTCCATTCTTTCTAACCTTCTTTTGAGGTGAGAATTCTCAGCTTCGTGCCTGCGAGAAGACTCCCTTTGATCTTGGAGCCTCGCCTCATAAGCATCAATCAACCTGGATGTTTGTGTGGACCTCGCTGGTCCTTGGCTCTCTTCTGAGGCTGGCCTTTCTAGGCAATCCCTCTGATATGAACGCCGAACTTCAAATTTGATCCTGCGAGGATTAGGTTGTTCTTGGATATCTCCTGCCTGAGGAGCATTACTACTGTGACCAGACATTTCAGACTTCTTTATTGGTGTGGGCTTTCTCAGGGAAGATAAACGTTTCCCACAGACGGCGCCAATTGTGGTGACAATTATTTGCAACACAAGTAGATAAGAGAGGCGCAATCACCAAGTAAAGTAAGAAACATAAAATGCCAATCACACAACTGGAGATGTACGTGGTTCAGCAAGAATATCTACGCCCATGGTGGTGCAGTCAGTATTATTTCTATATACTCCGGGGAGCGATTACAGAGAATACAATGCGTGTCCTTTGCCCCGGACCTAGGGTTGATTCTATACATATTTGTCTTCGGGGAGTGGGGGTGTTGGACTCCCCCACGTTTACCATCTTCTCCTGGAATATCTCTATTTGAGAACATGGGAGAAGACTAAGTTACAACTAGGTTAGTGTTAAGGTGCGAAGGGCCTAGACTTTGGGCTGTTTTAATTGGGCTACTTGTCCGGGCCCGTATCGTCAAATTTGGGTACCCACACACACACACATATATATATATATATATATATATATATATATATATATATATATATATATATATATATATGGATTGATTATATGGACATACTAGTTACTTGTGGGGAATTTATAGATCAGGGTTTTATTTATTTAGGTAGTCAGGTTAATTTCCCTGTGGAGTTTAGGTATCACTATTGGAATAGGTGAGTAATTTGTTGGAGTAGTCACACGTGGGACTTACCTCGTGATTGATATTTAGTATGTGAAGATAGAGAGTATCGAGCGTAGAGATATTCCAAGACTTAAGGCCAGCGAGACCAAGGAGTCGATAGTGCGAGCACCAAGAGATGTTCGCACCACCAATGGAATAGGTGGAGCAATCCCAGAAGAGTCAAGTTGCGATTAGTAGGGTGGTAGAGTATTCCTTTACCTTACGCATAAATATTTTATATATTGTTGTTGAGTTTTGCATCTATATGCTTATATGTACGTATGTGATGTGTGTGATGTGTGTATACATGTGGTATTGGGTGTATGGGAACCCCAATCGTGAAACACTATGGAAAGGCGTATGTGAGCCTTGTTTCTTTACCCGTGGTGATACAGGTATGGGTTAGATGTGTATGAGCCTATGATATTTGTAGATTTTACGTTTTGATATTATGATTTAGTGAATTCTAAGCATGGAATATCAATATTAGTTGGGAAGAATGTAATACCCCGTATTTTTGTAATGTTATTTGTCGTTTATTAAAGTGAAATATAAATTAATAAATGGGATTAATTATTACTTGTGGGGTTTGGTAATAATAAATTTCATAATTTAGATGGTAACTAAATTTTTCATGTGACGTCATTTTTTTTGGTGCGTGTTATAAATAATTAATTGGTAATACTAATTATATGATATTGGACTATATGTTATGCGTATAATAATTAGGTGTATATTTTATTTATGTTGTGAGGTATTACCATTTGTATGTGAGGTGTTACTATTTGGATTGGACTCTTTAATGTCAAAGAGTCCCGAAAGTTCATTTTTAGTAGTTTTGATTGGATCTATAGGATAATTATACCTTTGGGCAAAGTTTTGGAGTGATTTAGATAGTATTTTAGACTCATTTAGAGGCCTAAAATAGGCCTTTTAGGGACATGTGAATCTAGACTTATTTAAGGGTATTAATCCTTATTATTTGGACACATTACACACAAAACATAAACCCTAGCAACCCTGTATATTTTAGGAAAACATGGGGAGAGTCTAGGAGAGGAAGAACAAGGGATTAAGAGGAGGAATCAGGCGCTCATATCATTTCAGGCAAGAAATCTCTTATTTTATCACTATGTAGTCTACAACTAGTTTATACTTTCACTATCAGGTAGTTGATTTGGGATTTAGAAGCATGATTACAGATGTAATCTACTATTTTAATAACGTTTATAGTTTGGATTAATTTGGTTGTAGAATTAAACTATTATTGCGAGTAAAATCTGATTAGAAATTGAGGGGTTTTGTTGAGACTCGTGAATTGATTCATATTGGTATTTTTTTATGTGATTAAGGATTTAATTTCATTTATAAGTTGAATCCATATGTTAATTTGGTGATTGGGCCTAAAATTATATGTGTAATTGAATATATTTTGTGTAGAGAAGAAACTAGGGTTTGAAGTTGGGGATTAGTAATTTTAAAGCCTTTAATTGATGTTGTAGATCTTGAATAGTTGTAAGAATTATTTAAAACTGTAAATTTGTTATTGATTTTGAAATTAATGATGTTTGGATTTCTGGAAATAAGCTTGAGGCTCATCAATGGTAGATTTTCTAGATTTTGGTGTTTCTGGGACGAAGGACTAATTTTCGCAAATATCCTTCGAAAGAGATTGTTGTCTCGTTTGAAAGAGGTGTGTATTTTCATTCGAATGGGGTTTGGGGTTCATTCTAACGAGAGGTGTATTTTAGTTCGAACGATGTTTGATGTTCATTCGAATGGCTTGTGTTGATAGCGATAATTTGGGCAGAAATTAGAGGTTTCGAAGTTTATTTACATAGAAATTTTTTGTGAGAGTAATACGAGAGTTAAATTAGATAATAGAAATAATGAGATGTTTGTATGGGTTTCAAGTAGATTAAACCTATCGATACTTAGTACGATTCGACGTTTAGAGATTAGGATGTTTTGAGTACGCTTGAGAGTATGAATTACCTTTTTTATGGTATATGTATGATGTAACTAAGGTTTGTGAATTAGTAAACCTAAAAATTTAATGAAAAATCCATCAACAAAATTTGGATAGTTTCGAGTTATGCTCGAGAGTATGCGATGTCCTATTTTGGTGGCCTTTATATGATATCTTATACAGTTAGGTATGATTACAATTTTGAGAGATAGTAAACTTGTAACGGAGATGACAATCCGGTGTTCAGGTTTATGTTTTGGGTACGCCTGAGATTATATATATATATATATATATTGATAATGTTAGCATAACAGTTCATCATGGGGAATCTATTGGTCGGGGTTTTAGTGATTTTTGTTGGGATCGTGTACCTCACTCCTTCATGTTGATGAAAGAGCATACGCAGGTCAATATGCTTGATCACACATTCATGATGGTCATTTACTCATGATGAGGGATACAAATGGTTCGATCCATAGGGCGATATAGATGATGGGGGACTTGTATGTTAATATGTTAGTATCATATGTTCAAGATGGTCATCGCTTCATGATGAGAGACATGGATGACTCGATCCATCAACTGATTTTGGTATGGACTAACTGATGGTGTTATTACATAATGATAACCCGCTCTTATGTGTGTTTCTGTGTTTAAATCCATTACGTGAGTGACTCCTATGGGTATATCATAATTAATTAGTATCGGGGTCCTAATTATGACATCTAATCCAGGCCACCCTCTTAATTTCCCTTCAATCTCTTTTTTTCCAAATCAATTATACACCAAAAATTATATCCAAAAAATTATAACCAAAAAAATTATACTCAAATAAATTATATCCCCAAAAAAATTGATTGAATTTCGCCCCAATTGAATTAAAATCCTGGATCCGCCACTAGTTTCATGTACAGGTCAGTTCGACAAAATAGAGGATTAGGGCCAACTGAGCCACATTCCATAAATACTTCATCTTTCTTAGGTCAAAATCCTAATCATTACCCCGATTGCAAAAAATTACAAAGTAGAATGGCGAAAAATACAACTAAAACCGAATACCTGAGATGTCTTAGATCACCACACAAATGCAATAGCCAAAAAAAACTTGAGTGACCAAATAAATGCCTCGAAACCAAAATAAAAACAAAAATAAGTCATAAAATATTAATCACAAATACATAAAGGTGAGTTACCAAGGGATCAGAGTGACTAGAAATGTTACAATACAAACAATAAAAACTGGGAGGAAAAAAAAGTAAACATAATGAAGAAAAATATTAATAGTTATGCTGCTAAAAAGCTAAATGCTCAACTGTTATAAAGAACAAATTATGAAGACATCATTTTTGTTCATCTCTCACATTCCATCCCAATCAGCCCCTGTAAAAAACATAGGAATATGATATCAGAGGACAAATAATAATATTCCAACTATTCAATATATGAAAGAAACCACATCTCATTCAATCATCCCTGCCTAGTACAAATAATATAACCAATTACCAGAAGAAAATATTCCAATTTATAAACTGTCGAAATATTTTGAAACTACTAAATTCATTGGTCGATTTCTTTTTGCATTATATAATAATCCACCTTATGCTGCAATAAAAAACAATCATCCATCCATGTAAGAACATATACGAATCAGATAAAACACTTTACCCAATTCAAACAATCCCACTCAGCAATCAGTTTTCACGTGCATCGAAATGGGTAGTGAAATCTTTGGAATAAAAATCATTAGTCTCTATCAAGGCTCCCAATGCGTCATGAGATTTCAACCTGAAACAACAACGCAAAAACCCATGATTTGAAGAAGAGGAAGAGGGTCGGAGTCGACGTTTTACTTTTTTGAAACGAAACTCGACCTTTCTAACTAACCCATCTTTTTTCCGATTAGAATCACCACCATTAATGGCGTCGGTTCTATCATTGTCAGGCTCGGACACACACACACACACACACAAACACACATATATATATATATATGTGTGTGTGTGTGTGTGTTTGTGATGGGTCAATCAAAGAATTTAGAGTGGATGACGGTGGAGGGCCTCCATCAATAAAAATAAGATCTATTCACATGAGGAGTCACCAAGGAGGTAATAAAATTTAGAGAAATGATTTGTGTCCCAAATAACTCTCTCAAATCCTCCCCCCAAATAGCATTAAGTGTTATACCTTGTGGTATGGGTCCAGTCAGGACACAACTCATTAATGCTATTTGGGGGAGATTTGAGGGATTTATTTGGTACCCATAGCATCACTCTAAAATTCATGGTTAAACTTTTTTGGAACCTTTTCATTAACCCGATAAACCTTTGGGTGTGTGTGCTCAAATAAAAATACTTCCCTCACTCCTACAATGGTCGGATAAAAAGTAAATACGGATAAATATGGATGGGTCAAGGGCGGTCAACCAGAATAACGTGGACGAGTCGGGTTGACCCGTTTTAGAAAAATATTACTATATCATATACGGATAAACATGATATAATACTTTTGAAAAAAGAGTTTGTTTAGGCCGACACAATTGTCGACACAATTTGCTAAAAAACCCATTTTTTTTCTTTTTTTAATAAAAACTAAAAATTTGTATTTTCCATAAAAAACATTTTTTTTAAAGTTTAGAAAAATCGTGTTTTATGGAAAGTACAAATTTTTAGTTTTTATTAAAAAAAAAATTCAATAAAATTAAAAACGTTTTAAACTTTTTATAATTATTTAAAAAAAACATTTCAATGTTTTTTTTAAAAGTCATTAAATAACGTGGGTCCGCACCAGTGGCACTAACCAATCGCGATGATGATGTAGGTCCGCGCCAGCAGCACTAACCAATCGCGATAATGTGGGTCCGTGTCAGCTTTTAGAACGCAAACCCATGCCAACATTGCGATTGGTTAGTGCCGCTGGCGTGGACCCACGTCATTTAATGACTTTTTAAGTGCCTTTTATTGAAAATACAAAATTTTAATAATTTTTTTAAAAAACGTTGAAATGTTTTTTTTTTGTTTTTTAAAACAGTTATTAAAAGTTAAAAACATTAAAAAAAACATTTTATTAATTTTTTTTAAAAAAAAACTTAAAATTTGTATTTTCAATAAATTTTAAAAAAAGAGTTTTTATGGAAAATCCAAATTTTTAGTTTTTATTAAAAAAAGAAAAAAAACAGATGAACCAAAGGTTTCATTTTTGTCTTTTAGCAAATTGTGTCAACAATTGTGTCGGCCTAGACAAACTCTTTGAAAAAAAATATATTAGTAAGTACTTCAATAAAAAAATCTATAAACTCTTTAGTCTCTTAAAAAATAAAAAATAAATTTAGAAATTTGAAGGTTCTAGCATTTAAATTTGAGGGTCCTAACAGTTAAATTTGCATTTTGAAGTTTAACCTTTAAGATATTGAGTAGCCAACTCTTTTAGTTAAAGTAATTTGAGTTTTGTTTTTGAGAAGTTCTAAAACCATTTTGACCCGCCAATAAATCGACTTATTGGATCAATCAAATCATTTTGACCCACAAACAAAATTAATGGGCCCAAACACATAGTTTTGGGCGGGTTATAGATGATTTCATCCCCAAGAGCCCATATTGACAGGCGTAGTCTTACCTCATTGATAAGGATGGCAACAGGGCGGGTTTGAGACGGATTTGGCAAAATCCTAACCCGCCCCATTTAATAAATGGGACGGGTTGATTTTTATTTAAATTAACTCCTAACCCGTCCCATTTAATAAACGGGGCGGGTCGGGGCTCCTACGGTTTGGGTTAGTTTTAAAAATAGTAAAATTAAAATTATAACATTATACTCTTAGAGGTCTATAATGGTTCGTATTTCAATATATGAGACAATCCCCCAATTTTCAATTCATGTTTTCACATAGATCTTTTACAAAATTAACATACAAATAAAGTTTTTTTTAGTATGTGTGTATATATATATATATATATATATATATATATATATATATATATATATATAATGCACTTGTGCGGACTAGTTTGCATTTTACGAATGCGGACCAAACATGTGTCACCTAACGGTGCCCCTAGAAATTATCGCCTAAATTATAGGCACACTCTCTCTCTTTTCTGCGCTCACCGCCAGGTGGCACATGTCCGTTTCGCATTCTTAAAATGCGAAATAGTCTGCACAAGAGCATGACTCTCTCTCTCTCTCTCTCTCTCTCTCTCTCTATATATATATATATATATATATATATATATATATATATATATATATATATATATATATAATTAACATACATATAAAGGGTAATTATGTAGGCATAACAATTTGTAATGGTTTTCACACCTTCTTGCTTCCCATGTTGACATTCAGTTAGTTTTTCAGTCCATGTTTCCGTGAGAGTAGAACTGCTCTAAGAGGAACCACTACAAAATATTTTAACGTCTCCACTTGAGTTACTTATTTTTTAGATTGAGGCCAAACTAATGAGAAACAAGTGAAAATTTTGTATTTATATGTTTGATTATAAAGGTTTGTGTTTTGATTGTTGCTTATGTGAAAGTGGCATGATTTATGTTTTGATTGTCGCTTATGTTTCGTTGGAACAAATTGTACTATTGGGGCTATCAGGTCCTATAAAGGCAATGGGATCAATATAATGTAGGTGCAATTAGTTAATTTATTATAATTGACAAAAAATAATTATTAATTTGTAATCATTGCATTTTTTATCATAACATTGCAGAGTGAATTAGTGTCGTTCCATCGACACGATTATATATATATATACAACATGGTCTTCGATTCCAATTATGGGAGCAGTCTATCCATATAAATGGACATTCACCTCTCGCATACCCTATAGTTTAACGGGAGCCTTGTGCTCTCGATACGACCTTTATTAGGATCAATTTCCAAAAATTCCATCGAACATTTTTTAATTCACGTTTGGTCTAAGCATTTTTATTTTGTTCCTAAAAGTCACTCACCACATAAAAACACAAAAAAAATACCTATTTTTAGTCTAATTCATTCAGTCCCTCCAACACCCATTTACCGAATCTTCTCTTATTTTTAGATATTTTTAATAGAAAATGTTAAAATTTTAAAAATATTTTTCTATTAAAGCAAAGAAAAACGATAGAAATATTCAATTTTAGATTTTTTTTTACGGTCTTGTTTCATTTTCATTATTAATAAAATCAAATGAGCGTTGTAAAATTTGGAAAAAAAATTTATCTCCTTTTTTATTGAAAAAAGGTCCCATTTTTTAAAATCGTTTTCACAAAAAAAGGTTACAATCCCAAAATTGATTTTCTTTTATTTCCAATTTTTCAATTAAAAACTCATTTTTAGATATTTTTAATTGAAAAACGCTAAACACTCCCAAAACATTTTGTTTCTTCCTTTACAATTTTTCTAATTAAAGAAAAGAAAAAACGGTAAAAATATTCACTGAGATAAGAGTTTGAAAAAAAGATATGAGAATAAATATTTCTACCGTTTTTTCTTTGCTTTAATGGAAAAAATATTTTGGAAATGTTGATCATTTTGCTATTAAAAATATCTAAAAATCAATTTTTTGCAGAAAAACTGGAAATAAAAGAAAAAATCATTTAGGATTGTCACTATTTTTTCGTTAAAAATTAAAAATAACTGGGATAAAAAAAATTAAACCAATTTTTTTTATTATTATTCTTTGATAAAAACTGTTTTTTATTCCCAAATAGTAATAATTAATAGTTTATTTTTCAAATTTTATAACACCCATTTCATTATTTATCAATAAAGATGGGTAAAATATTCAAATGTATCCAAAATAGTTAATAAAGGGAGTAAATTGATACAAAATAAAAGGTTGAGGGTTAAATTGAAAAAAAAGGAGAGGAATGAAATTGAAATAAATGAAAAGGTGGAGGACTAATGGAATAGTTTACTCAAAACTATATAACTCGAAATTAAAAATAAGTAATAAGAGAAAATAACTTACCTAAAAAAATTCATAAATTTTTGTAATTTGATTATTTTTTTATCAACAATTATGAGAGGTAGTAGGAGAGGAGAGGCTTTTTGATTATATTTGTCTCTGAATGAGGGAACGTCCCTTTCTCTCCCAGTTTTAAAGACTAGATCCATTTCTCTTCCTTGACTTTAAAACCTTTTGGCTTTCCAAACATAATACTTCCAAAGCTTCATACGTGACTTTTACCTTTCCAAAGATCTTATATTAGGTTTCACTTCCACTTTTCCTGAATATGAAAACCTATAAACTTGTTAAACAAACCCAAAAAGATCAGATAGAAATACTAAAGATTTGCAAATCCTCCAACACAACTCCAAACAGCAAAAAAAAAAGGTCCCACACCATGAATGTAAAGAAGAACGCTACAACAAACCTTGTTGATATTGAACCTGATCTGGATCTGGATGAAAATGACGAGGTAACACTCTCAAAATCTGATCTCATATTTATTTATGTGCGTTGATATTTATTTATGACGAGGTAATCTGATATGGATGAAAACCATTACGTCCGTTGATATTGGGTGTATTTTTTAGAACACCCGATCTGGAATATTTGTTGAGAATATATTTTTTGGGTGTATTTTTTGACAATCCGATCTGGAATAACAAACCCAAATCTCATAATAGATAAAAACTAAATGTTAATATATTAATTTATATTATAGGATTTGGCTGTATTAATTTATATTACAACAAACCCGATCTGCACAACACTGGTAATTCAGAGTGCATTTAAGCACCCTGACCATTTTTCCATGCACCCTCATGATGCAAAAAAAGTTTTATGATATGTTTTCGAAAAATAGAAAATAAAAATGAAGAAGATGATAACAAAATAGTCAACAAACGAGATATAAGTTACTCTAATGCGAGAGCCGTTTTTCACCAATATTTCTACTTGTTTGAGATCTCTAAAAGATTATGCATCTAACGAGATAAATGGGATTGATTTCAATTAATCTCTGAATACTTATTGAATGGATGATCATGTAATCTCTGATTATTTTTAAAGACTTATCGTATATTTCAATTCATCTCCGGCTATTTTTATTCATCTCTGTCATATATTTTACAAATATAAGTGTACCGCATCTCCTAATAATAGTTACCATGTCATTCTTAAAGTTTTTATCTATTATGATTTCGACGACCTTCCTATATTTAAGTTTACTTGTGTAATATAATTTAAATCATGTATTTTTTAGTTTCTCTAAATTTACAGTGGAATAACAAAACAAATCTCATAGTGTGTATATTTTTTTTACAGTGTTTTTTAGAGTGTATTTTTTTTGGGAGTATATTTTTTTTACTGTATTTCTTTTAACACTGTATATTGTGTTTTAGATGGAGGACAGTGGAGAAGACAGCTCATGCGAGGATGACAATAAAAATGCAGTTGAGGTTGAGGTGATAATTGAAGCACAAGAGGAATGGCTTGAGTTTGATGTGATAATTGAAGCACAAGAGGAATGGCCGTTGTTTTGGAGACTGTCACTGTTATTTAGAGAGTTACTCTTTTGTTTTGCAATGCTATACTAACTTTGTCACTGTTATTGAGATAGTTGCTCTTTTTGTTTTGGACTATAAATGTTGTTTTGCAATTTTATTTTGGACACTTTTTTTGTCTTTCACTATCACTGTTATGCAGAGTTCACAAAAGTGTGATGTCCTTTTTTTTTGGAATGGCATAATTATGGAAGAATGTTCTCTTTTTTTGCGATTATTTTGTGCAAAATTTTTGCTGTTATGTAGAATTTTTGTGTCTCATTCAATGTTAACCCACTTATTTTGTGCAGAATTTAATTCCTTTTGTGCAGAAGTTAAATTCTGCACCTATTTTTGTGCAGAATTATAATAGTGTCACCTTTTTCGCTACAAAATTATTTTTGTGCAGAATTTGAATAATTTTTATAATTGTTGTTGATAATTGTTTACTAAAAGTGCTCTAGATGTAGTCCCGGAAACAAAAATTGGATGATAAATTATAATTCGTGTCAATCGTGTTTCTCGTGTCAAATTGGATGGAAAATTGTAATTCGTGTTAATCGTGTCGTGTTGTATTTTTAATGGGTCGTGTTCGTGTTACTAAAAAAATATGAAGTCGTGTCGTGTTCGGGTTTAATATATTTTTGTTGTGTCGTGTCGTGTCGTGTCAAGTTAAAATATGACCCAAATACTCGAATTCATGAAGATACTTCTTCAACATGAAGACATGGAACATATTATGCACTTGGGACAACTGTGGAGGTAGCGCCAAACGGTACGAAACATCCCCAATTTGCTCCAGGATCTCAAAGGTACTGTTATACCATGGGACCAGCTTCCCTTTCTACTCGAAACATCGATTACTGGTTCTTGCTCTAACCTTCCCAAAACTCTAGTTGTACCCGACGATCATTAGTGTAATTCTTTTTCCATCTCTACGCCGTCATGTTTCTATGACGAATTACCCAAACATTATCAATTCTGAGTTAGTGAGATACTTCTCACCCACCTCAGCCCAACAAATTGGAGAGCGGCATGGCCTCCAATGAAGGGCCTTAAAGGGGGCCATCTTGATGCTCGCCTGATAGCTGTTGTTGTAGGCGAACTCTGCGAGATGCATATTCTCCGCCCAATTGCCCTGAAAGTCGAGCGCGCAATTCTTAGCATGTCCTCCATAATTTGGATGGTTCTCTCTGATTGTCCGTCTGTCTTGGAATGGTATGACGCACGCATATTCAGCTTAGTACCCAACTCCTATTGAAACTTCTTCCAAAATCGAGACACGGACCGAGGATCCTTGTCTGAGACGATTGAGAGTTGGACACCTAAAGCCCCTCTGGCATATAACCTTGCCAATTGTTCGTAATATTGATCAACAAGAAGTATGCAAACTTCATGAGTTGATCCACTATAACCCAAACCACATTATGACCACACTCGGACCGTGGTAATGTCGTGACAAAATCTATCGTGATATGCTCCCACTTCCATTTTGCCCCGGGTAATGGTCGCAATAGCCCTGCTGGCTACTTATGCTCGTCATTTACTTGTTGACAAGTGTAGAATTTGTCTACATACGTTACCACATATCTCTTCATGCCGAACCACCAGAAATCCCTACACAAGGTCCTTATACATCTTGGTGGCTCCGGGATGTATATTGAAGCGTAAGTGATGGGCATCTTCCATCACCTCATCCTAAATCTGCTCAATAATGGGGACAATGAACCGACCCTTATGTCGTACCCCGCCATCCTTATCCACAGTAAGAGTGTCAAAATCTTCCTACTCTGAATTCGATCGTGATAATAGACAAACTCGGGATCACATGATTGGTCATCTAGAACATTCTGCGGAATGAGTTTACTAGCAACCACACCCCAAAGGTATGCTTTATCGTAACCCCGATGTATGTGAAAATCAAACTTCTCCAATTCCTCGAACATTTTCACCCGATAGCATCTCATTGCTGCAAGGGTGATTCTAGGCTTTTGGCTAAGAGCATAAACCACCATATTGACCCTGTCGAGATGATACTCTAATGAGAAGTCGTAGTCCTCCATCAATTCAATCCACATTCTCTTGTGGATATTAAGATCACGTTGTGTGAAGATGTACAGAAGGCTCTTATGATAAAAAAACACCTCGAACCATTTCCCATTCAGATAATACCTCCAACTTTTGAGTTCAAACACCACAACAGCTAGCTCTAGATCATGGGTGGGGTAGTTTATCTCATGCACCTTTAACTGGAGGGATGCAAAAGCGATTACTTGACTGTTATGCATTAATACTGCCTTGAGCCCTGAACACAAAGCATCTCAATACACTGTGTAACCTTTACCTCGCTCTAGGAGGACAAGAATGGTCCTAGAAGTCAACCTAACTTTCATCACTTGAAAGGTTGACTCACATCCTTCCGAGTTAACATGATGATAACCACTCAAAATGCACATCCTACAGTTGTAACTGGAGAAACCCAAGAAGCTATGCACTTCTGCGACTGTCCTATGATGATTTCAACTCAGAACGACTTCTACCTTGGAAGGATCGATGGAAATTCCCTCGTCGAAAATGTCATGGCCAAGGAATTCGGCCTTCTCCATCCAGAATTAGCACTTGCTGAATTTAGCTTACAACTGATTCTCCCTAAACACTTGCAACTTCGTGTGAAGGTTCTCCTCGTGGTCTATATCTAATGCCGAATAGACTAATATGTCATCCACAAAGAGCACCACAAACCAGTCTAGGTAGGGATGATAAATACGGTTCGTCAAGTCCATGAATGTTTTTGGGGCATTGTCAACCCGAAGGGCATCACTAGGAACTCATAGTGCCCATATCGCATTCAGAACACCATCTTAGGAATACCATTCTCTTACATGCAACTGATGGTCCCTAGAAGGTCAATCTTCGAAAATTTGCCCACTCCACGGAACTAGTCGAATAAATTGTCAATGTGAATCATGGGGTACTTATTCTTTACCGTCACCATGTTCAACTATCTATAATCAATGCAAAGTCCCAGGGTGCTGTCCTTTTTCTTCGCAAAGAGGACAGGGGCTCCCCATGGAGACACACTGGGGTGAATGAATCCCTTGTTGGTCAACTCCTTTAATTGGAACCTTAACTCCTGCAATTATACCTGAGCTAGTCTGGGAGTGGAATGTAGATATGCAAATCACCCTGATGCACCTCTATAGCGAAATCCACCTCTCGATGGGGTGGTAATCTAGGGACATCATTCGAAAACACATCGGGAAACTCCCACACCACAGGGTAGTCTAGAACCATACCATTCGGGTCATCCTGAGCCATCGAGATGCTTAACCAATCAAAATACCTTTTTTTGCTCGTAGACAGTAAAAAACTTGTAAAGGTAGTCGACTCCTTGCTCTCTGCTAAAGCCATGGCGAGACCTGTCTGGAATGACACTATGTCGATGGTATTCGATGACAACTTCAAAACATAACATCCAATCTATAGCAAGGATCAACTCGAATCCATCCATGTCCATAAGGATCAAATCATACTCGAGAACATAGTCTCTTGCCATAACCACACATCTATGGCAGACCTAAATGAAGAGGTATACATTCCATTTTGAGACCTCCAAAATTAATAGTCCACGTTCCTTTTTGAGACATAATCGAAGAACCAAATTTCATATTGATGAACAAGTTTTGATCTTGACCAATGAATAAGTGAATTCTTAATTAATACAATGAAAAGAAAAAAAGATAGGGACTCTTAATTTGGGGTGGAGAATCTTTTTTAACTCACCCAATGCAAACGTTTATTTTATATTGTCGGTCCTAAGCCGGATAAAGGAGGAGGGGAAGAGGTGTTTATGAAATTATTTGAGCTTTCCATTCAAGATAATCATTCAAAATATGAAGAATAGAAAATAGAAGTTTATCTTTATCTTTTATTGTCTTTTTTTAGGTTTGTTTGACTAAATATAATCCAGGATCAAGCAGGGGACATTTGGGAGAACTTGTTAGTGTCCATATGAATACTTGACCTCTGAAAGAATGGGTGATGAATGGTTTATGTAATGTGAACAAAAGGAGATAAAATCTTGACTATTATTGGTATTTCACTCATGGGTATGTCCTAGTCCATTAGAACATAAAATTTTAGATTGCAAACATGTTATTATTGTGTGAATTTTAAATATTCCTCCTTAATTAGTTGCTTTGTGGGATCGCTAGGTTGTTACATCTGAAATACTCGTGTCTATTGAAATTATATTTATTGCAAACCAAAATTATGTCTTGTTATTGTTGTAAGAAGTATGTCATGCATTTTCTTCGTAATTTGAGAATGCATTTGTGTAACTGATTAATTCTGTTGCGTTTTACATCATTGACGGTCTTGAACAGAGGAAAGTTTCGTTCTAACTCGAAATTCTGTATGCGTTCAGAATCTTCCTATTAGGATTTTTGGTAACACTAAAACTCAGAGGGTGCAGCTTTCTGTTTTTCTATGGCATTAGTAGATTAATAGACATAAAATTTCATATCCTAAGCTTCATTTCCATACACAGTATGTGTTGTAAGTAATGAGCGAATCACTTGTGTAATTGGTTAAATAGTTTGGATACCTTTGCAACAGGTTGTCAGAATTCATATTGGCGAAGTTGTCAGAATTCATATTAGCGATGAACATGGATAATGCCACTCAGGATATCCCCAATAAGCAACTCCTCTAGGATGCGAAGCATAAGGCCTACGTTACCCTCTCCATCCCTACTCACTATCTACGAGCCCTTCTTAATCTCCCCACCCTTGCCTACCTTCACTAAGGTGTCTTCATTTCTTTGGACCTACGGCCATGGATGCCAAGCTTTGTCCTTAAAAAGTTGTCCTCTGCCCAACTTACTTACCCACGAACCTTGAATCCCCCACGTTCTCAGTTTGGACAATCTCGTGTCATGTGGCCAATTTCCTTTGTAACTATAACCTCTTCTCATTAATCAGGACAAAAGAAGAATAGCTCATGGTGTGCGCATGGTGATTTATGTTAGTAAGCAAATCCCTTCAATTATAACGACTTCGATGGATGGTAGGGTTGACGTTCAGGCATAGGCTGCTTCACATCTTTTTCTTTCTTCACACATTGATTGACATTAAATGCCCAAAGAAGCCTTAACGGAATACAAACTAATGTGGGGGTGGTGAGATCTTGTGCCACAGATCTTGTGGAAAAGGGCTAGTGGGTTCCAGATTCAGTGTGATCCTATCTCTCTCTTTTATTTTTTGTTGGTGTGTGTATGCTAAAAACACAGCCAAAGATCATCCATTAGTGTTGCAAGCATGGCACTCCACTGTAAGTTAGATCAAATCACTGTAAGTTAAATATCTTAAAGAGCTAAATTTATTTATTTAGAGAAAAATTAGTGATCCCACCTCCTAGGATAGCAACCCAAACAATAGTTTGAAACAGAATTTTGAGATAATCTAAGATGACCTGCCCCATTACAGTCTAAAAGTAACAATGTGGGTAATCATGATGATGACCCAGTATAAAAAAAAGGCATATACACTAAACTCAAAGATAATATAAGATGAATTTCAACGATGTGTTTGATGGTCTCTCTGCAGACTCTTGATCTTGGGTTTCTTG
Organism: Sambucus nigra; assembly: GCA_949130495.1. Classification (NCBI taxonomy): domain Eukaryota; kingdom Viridiplantae; phylum Streptophyta; class Magnoliopsida; order Dipsacales; family Adoxaceae; genus Sambucus; species Sambucus nigra. The sequence goes on along the minus strand of OX422214.1, from coordinate 600,315,983 downwards.
TAGAATTTGGGCAATGCCTTCGTCAATGACTACCTTATCGTCATCAATTGAATCTGCAACAGCAGCTTCAACAAGCTATATAGTGATCCTGTCTCCAGCTACAAGTTTTATTTTCCAGATTCTCTTTCCTATTGAAGTCAGAAGGTTTATAAAACAATTTAAGATTCACAGTTCCATTTTCAGTTTCAGATTATTAGACTAATGACTCTTTTCATTGTATGTTTTCTCTTTTGATTTCATGTAGTTCATTTGGCATAATATTTTTATTTTTTTTAGTAAGAGTCAACTTGTTCATTATAGTGCACTGTATTAATACATTTTAATTCATGGTTCCCATATTAGTCTTTTGAATTTCTATCGATATGTAGAGAAGATAAATGATGTGCCAACTTGTGTACGGGGTATTAGAAATCACCAGAGTCATTTTCTTGCTTCTTTCTCAACTAATTTTGGCACTGGGGACAATATGTAACTGAAGTGAATGCCTCACTGGATTATCTCTCATCGTCCATGATAACTTGGAAGTTGTTCAAACGTGTTAGTGGAATGTATCACATAAACTTTTTACAATAATTTGCAAATTATTTATGAATTGAGACATTACATAGCCTCTCTCCCAATCCAACCAAGTGTCCCATATCCTATGCTTACTCCTATAGCAAGACCCAAGCTTTTGGGCTCATTACAACCTTCAAGAAGAAATTAAGAACAATATATTACAAGGTGCCCATGGTTTATACTACTTCAGACCTGTTTATAGTCCCTAGTTTAAGATTTATTTCTTTCAGTTGTGGATTGATACTCTCTTTGTAATTATCTTGATTGATCTATTTTGAAATAACTACCTTGGGGGCCTTTTCCCCTTCGCTCCCCCCTCTCAGTTAAAAAGCTAAAAAAACTGCGATATGAGCTAATTGATACAGATTGAATCCAACTAGATCTCTTAAAACTGAATGGATGGCATTTTCCTTTGAAATGAAAAAGATAGGCCTAATATGTGTTTTTATCAATAAATAAACTTACACAAGGAAGAGAGATTGGATAAACAACTTCCTTGCTTATTACGTCTACCCTTCTCAAGAAATAAGAATTATTTTCCAAAATTTTGTTTGATAATATGAATTCAAATACAGAAATGGAACTCTTTATATATCACAGTAATGTCAACTTCAATACAACAATGTAACTTCTAAATATAATAGAAAACTTCAAGGCGTGATGTCACTTTCCGAAATACAGTATTTACCCCACACAATCAACTTCGGTATACAAACAGGAATCAGCAAATCCGTACTCAAGATACAATGAAGCAATTGCACTGTCTGTAAATTGTATGTTTGAAGACAACCCTTAGATGAAGCAGCGAAGAACAGTCAATCAATTTCTTATTATGTTTCTGTGCACAAAACAGAATAAGATAATTTGTATCTCCTGAAAATTGTAAGAGAGTTATAGCAGGGTTTGGAAATCTGAAACTGGATTTTTTGTTATTATCCAATTTCGTTTTAGGCAGCCTTTATTTATAGATAATGAAAGTCTTTGTCTTCAAGAGTCATGACTGTTGAATTAACAGTCTTAAGTCAGTTCCGAACACGTATGATTGTTAATTACCAACTGTCTTAAGTCAATTCCGAACAGGTATAATAATACCGAATCGGTTTGCACGGGTCAACCAAAATTTGACTGCGCCTGAGCTACCACGATCCGACTTGGATGAATCCTGGCAACTCGCTACCACTGTGGACACGCGGCGTGCGAAGTGCAAAGTGTGCCACTAGCGCCTCTACATCCCACTGCCCCATACCCTCACGCGCGCACGAACGTGTGCATACGGTGCTTCGTACCGTATTGAGGTCTCTTGAATAGCCTCTTAAATGCTAGATGAATTAACTCTTCATCTTACATTTGTACTTATTAAGTGCACAAATTTTTAATATTTTTCCAATGTGGGACACAAAGGTTGCCCACTCCTTTTATAGCTTAGTGATGACACTTAGCTTTGTACATTTTCCAATGTGGGACACTATCCCTTTTTATATTTGGGTTAGCTTCCCACCTCTTCCTCACACTTCCAATGTGGGACAAGCTCTTTAAGCTTTTACACCCAAAAACTCTTACTCACTTATTTTAAAAATCACCAACATTCCTCAACCATTTTCAAAATAAGTTTTGTAAATCTTTGATTGTCTGTAAGACTGTGTATAAGCATTGGTGTCTCACGACTTGAACCAATACCCTGTGAAGATTGGTTAAGGTTAACCATGAAAGTATAGTAGACTTGTCTTTGAATTATCAATCTAAATTGATTATCCATATTTGTCTTCACACACAAATCTTTTAGTCACTGATTATCCATATAAGCCGACACGTGTATTAGGCCTTGTGTCTGTACCTTGATTTCATGAGTGCTTTAGAGTCAAGCCCAATTCTCATAGGAAGCGGCACCACTTCCACACTCATATAAGTAGATTATCATAGGTGTCCATGTAACTTAAAACATCATAAATCTATTAATGTTAAACTCATCCTCTTTCATTATTCATTACATGTTCTAAGCACTTATCGTTAGGATGTTAAAGTTTATAGTGCTTATAATCACGTCGTATGATGTACTTTAATCATTGAACTTGAGACTTGAATATATCAAGTTTCAAGTTGAGTTTCCATCAAGAGTGATTATTATTAATGGGATTTAGTCCCGTCCCTATTTATGTCTTAGACACCAGTCCTCTTGCAAGACCTTTTGTAAAAGGATCAGCTAAATTTTGACTTGATTTTACATAATCCACTATGATTACACTATCTGTAATCATTTATCTGACATAACTATGTCTTAGGACAATATGTCTAGATTTTCCATTATACACTTTACTATAAGCTTTGAAAGTGTAGACTCACTATCATGGTGTATAGATATTGGAGGCATTGGTTTTGGCCAAACTGAAATTTCAATTAATAAATTCCTTAACCATTCTACCTCTTTACTAGTTGCAGCTAATGCTACAAACTCAGCTGCCATAGTAGAGTCAGCTATACAAGTTTGTTTCTTTGATCCCTAAGAAACAACTCCTCCACCAAGAGTGAAAATCCATCCACTTGTTGAGGAATGATCCTCCCGCTCAGTTATCCAACTGGCATCAGAAAACCCTTATAATACTGAAGGATATCCACTATAGTATATACCATAGTCTATAGTTCCTTTCAAATATTTTAATATGCTATTGACAGCATGCCAATGCAATAAACTTGGATTACTAGTATATCTACTTAATTTACCAACAGCATAAGCAATATCAGGTCGAGTACATGTCATGGCATACATTAAACTACCAATTACTCGTGCATATTCCAATTATGAAATAGCTCTACCATTATTAGGGATCATCTGTAGCTGTGGTTCAAAAGGTGTACCGACAGGTGTGCAATCAAACTGATTAAATTTCTTTAAAATCTTCTCAACATAATGAAATTGAGTGAGAATTATATTTTTATCTTTCCTTATTATTCTCATTCCTAATATGACATCAGCTACACCCATATCTTTCATATCAAATTTAGAAGACAGAAAACTCTTTGTATTATTAATGCTTTCTAAATCAGTACCAAGAATTAACATGTCATCTACATATAAACAAATGATCACACCTTTACCATTAGCAAATTTACTATAAACACACTTATCAGATTCATGAATTTTAAAACCATAAGAAATAATGACTTTATCAAATTTTTCATGCCATTGTTTAAGTGCTTGTTTTAGGCCATATAAGGACTTAATAAGTTTATATACTTTATTTTCTTGTCTAGGCATAACAAACCCTTCAGGTTGTTCCATGTAAATTTCTTCTTCTAAGTCACCATTTAAAAAGGCAGTTTTCACATCCATTTGATGAATCTCAAAATTATATACAGATGCTAATGCAATTAAAATTCTAATAGTGGCGGTTCTAGCAATAGGTGCATAGGTATCAAAATAATCAATTCCTTCTTTTTGTGTAAAACCTTTAGCAACCAATCTAGCCTTGAATTTATCAATTGTTCCATCTATTTTCATTTTCTTTTTAAAAATCCATCTACACTTAATGGGTTTAGATCCTGGAGGTAAGTCTACTAACTTCCAAGTTTTATTTCCCAAAATTGAATCCATTTCATCATTTATAGCTTCTTTCCAAAATGCTGAATCTACAGACTTAATTGCCTCACTATAAGTTTGTGGGTCTGTTTCAATGCTAAGAGTCAAAGCATATTGATTACAAGATGTGTCTCTAGTTCCTTCAACAAGATAGACTACAAAGTCGGGACCAAAGCTTTTTTCTTTCCTAGGTTTTTTACTTTTTCTAATTTCTTCTTGTTCTACTGGAGGAGTATCAGATAATTGTGAAGGAGTGCTAACTTCTTTTTCATTATTAATTCTAGGAATAGAAGAAAACCTTTGTTCATAAAAAATTGCATCTCTCGATTCAACTATTGTATTTACCTCAACGGAATCATTAGGTTCACTAACCAAAAATCTATAAGCTTTACTATGTTGTGCATAACCTATGAAAATACACTCAACACCTTTTCTTCCTAATTTCTTTCTCTTAGTTTCAGGTAGTCTTACAATAGCTCTACAACCCCAAACTTTAAGATAACCTAAATTAGGTTTTCTATTCTTCCATAATTCATAAGGAGTTTTCTTATTATCTTTAACAGGTATCCTATTTAGAATATGACATGCAGTTAAAAGTGCTTCTCCCCAAAACCCTTTACTTAAACCAGAATAAGAAAGCATATCGTTAACCATTTCAGTTAATGTCCTATTTTTTCTTTCTGCTACTCCATTTTGTTGTGGTGTATAAGGTGCGGTAACTTCATGTATAATTCCCATATCTTCACAAAATTGAGGAAAGTGATATTCACCACCTCTATCAGATCTAAGACATTTTATATTAGAATCACATTGATTTTCAACTTCATTTTTGTATGTCTTAAATCTATTAAGCACATCATCCTTAGAGTTTAAAAGATATACGTAACAATATTTTGAAAAGTCGTCAATAAATGTAGCAAAATATTTACTACCACCTCTAGTAGGTGTTCCATGCAAATCACAAACATCACTATGTACTAATTGCAACAAAGATGTAGTTTTTTCTATTTTTGGAAAAGGCAATATTGTTATTTTTGTTTGGATGCATATTTTACACTTTTCATTCATGTCATTCTCATATTTAGGAATTAAATTTAAATTAACCATGAAATGCATTTTCTTTGTATTAACATGTCATAAACGACTATGCCATAATGAAAGACAATCAACGATATAAGCAGAAGAATCTTTTTCATTGATATTGAGCTTAAACATGCCCTCATACAAATATCCTTTGCCTACAAAGGTACCATTCTTAGTCAGAATAAATTTGTCTGACTCAAATACAAGCTTAAAGCCAAATTTGTTAAGGAGACTTCCAGAAACTAAATTTTTCCTATCATCAGGAACATGAAAACCATTAGTGAGGCTAAGGATTTTCCAGGAAGTTAATTCGAGATCCACTATCCCTTTGCCTTTAACCGCAGCTGTAGATGAATTTCCCATGTATAGAACATCTCCTTCCACTATTTCATAGGCAGAGAACAAGTTCTTGTCCTTACAAACATGCCTTGTGGCACCAGAATCAACCCACCAAGAGTTGTCTTCTCCAAGCATATTAGCCTCGGATATCATAGCAGAAAATTTTTGCTTTGTGTCTGATGTCCCTCCTTTTTCCTTTAGTTTCTTGAACTCACGACAATCCTTCTTGAAGTGACCTGGTTTGTTGCAATGAAAACAATTTCCTTTCTTTTTTTTATTTGCTTTAGAATTATTTGAAAAATTCTCCCGCTTGTTATTTTTTCCATGATTGCCATATTTTTGCTCCTTTCCTTCCTCCATCACATGGACCTTAGAAACAGAATTTTCTTGTTCCTCTTTACCATCTAGAATTCGAGACTCTTGTTCAATTCTTAAATGAGTTTCTAATTCTTCAAGTGAAAGATCCTCCTTTTTGTGTTTGAGTTCTTTCTTATAATCTTTCCAAGAACGAGGAAGTTTTTCAATTATGGCAGCAACAATTACATTATCATCCATATTTCATTTTTTCAGTTTGCAATGATTTATGATACGTTGGATGCCATGAAATTGTTCTAGCACAGGCCTATTATCATGCATTTTAAAGCTTAAAAACTGACCGATGAGGAACTTCTTACTTATCCGTAAGATATTTGGTCTCCAATGTTTCCCACAAAGTTTTTGTAGTCCCAACATTTTGGTACAAGTCGAACAAATTATCAGCAAGTGCACTGAGAATGTGACCACGGCACAAGTAATCATCGGTCTCCCATTTTGTGCATTGCCTAGTCTGTTCCACGGTTTCATCTTCATCTTCATTTGGTTTCGATTGTGACAAGTCATATACAATCTTCAATGTTATTAGAATAAAATGAACCTTTTTCTGCCAACGCAGAAAATTACCACCATCAAAACGGTCCAATTTGACAAAGCTTTCTGTTATTTGACGAAGTGATTTGGAAGAGTCGGCCATTTCTGATAATACTGTATTTAGATTATTTAATAATATGAATGCAAATACAAAAATGGAACTCTTTATATATCACAGTAATGTCAACTTCAATACAATAATGTAACTTCTGAATATAATAGAAAACTTCAAGGCATGATGTCACTTTCCTAAATACAGTATTTGCCCCACACGAACAACTTCGGTATATAAACGGGAATCAGAAAATTCGTACTCAAGATACAATGAAGCAATTGCACTGTCTGCAAATTATATGTTTGAAGACAGCCCTTAGATGCAGCAGCGAAGAACAGTCAATCAAGTTCTTATTCTGTTTCTGTGCACAAAATAGAATAAGATAATCTGTATCTCCTGAAAATTGTAAGAGAGGAATAGCAGGGTTTGGAAATATGAAACTGGGTTTTTTTTATTATCCAATTTCGTTTTAGGCACCCTTTATTTATAGATAATGAAAGGCTTTGTCATCAAGAGTCATGACTGTTGAATTAACAGTCTTAAGTCAGTTCCGAACACGTATGACTGTTAATTACCAACTGTCTTAAGTCAATTCCGAACAGGTATAATAATACCGAATCGGTTTGCACGGGTCAACCAAAATTTGACTGCACCTGAGCTACTGCGATCTGACTCGGATGAATCCTGGCAACTCGCTACCACTGTGGACACGCGGCGTGCAAAGTGCGCCTCTACAGCCCACTGCCCCGCACCCGCACCCGCACCCGCGCACGCGCGTGTGCATACGGTGCTTCGCACCGTATTGAGGTCTCTTGAATAGCCACTTAAATGCTAGATGAATTAACTCTTCATCTTCCATTTGTACTTATTAAGTACACAAATTTTTAATATTTTTCCAATGTGGGACTCAAAGGTTGCCCACTCCTTTTATAGCTTAGTGGTGACACTTAGCTTTGTACATTTTCCAATGTGGCATACTATCCCTTTTTATATTTGGGTTAGCTTCCCACCTCTTCCTCACACTTCCAATGTGGGACAAGCTCTTTAAGATTTTACACCCAAAAACTCTTACTCACTTATTTTAAAAATCACCAACATTCCTCCACCATTTTCAAAAAAAGTTTTGTAAAGCTTTGATTTCCTATAAGACTGTGTATAAGCATTGGTGTCCCACAACTTGAACCAATACCCTGTGAAGATTCGTCAAGGTTAACAATGAAAGTATAGTAGACTTGTCTTTGAACTATCAATCTAAATTGATTAGACAGATTTGTCTTCACACACAAATCTTTTAGGCAGCCTTTATTTATAGATAATGAAAGGCTTTGTCTTTAAGAGTCATGACTATTGAATTAACAGTCTTCAAGAGTCATGACTGTTGACTGTTGAATAGGTATGACTGTTAATTACCAACAGTCTTAAGTCATTTCCGAACAGGTATAATAATACCGAATCGGTTTTGCACGGGTCAACCAAAAAGTGACTGCGCCCGAGCTACCGCGATCCGACCCGGACGAATCCCAGCAACTCGGTACCACTGCGGACACGCGGCGTGCAAAGTGCACCACTAGTGCCTCTGCAACCCACTGCCCCGCACTCGCACGCGCTCGCGTGTGCGTGTGCGTACGGTGCTTCGCACCGTATTGAGGTCTCTTGAATAGCCTCTTAAATGCTAGATGAATTAACTATTCATCTTTCATTTGTACTTATTAAGTGCACAAATTTTTAATATTTTTCCAATGTGGGACTGCCCACTCCTTTTATAGCTTAGTGGTGACACTTAGCTTTGTACATTTTCCAATGTGGGACACTATCCCTTTTTATATTTGGGTTAGCTTCCCACCTCTTCCTCACACTTCCAATGTGGGACAAGCTCTTTAAGCTTTTACACCCAAAAACTCTTATTCACTTATTTTAAAAATCACCAACAAATTTCATATACTATATTAGTTTATTTTCTGTTCTTTTGGCTAAGTTATTTCTTTTATGATAATTCTTCTAATGAATGCAAGGCATTTGAACCACTCTGGACAGTTGAGGTTAGTGAATTTTGGGCCCCTTGTTAGTGGATTTGTGATATTATTTGATTATAATATAGAATTTTATGTTTCGTATTTAGTTTTTTTAACCTCTTGTTGACATATACTGTTTTTAGTAATGGTCCATAACAGTTACAATTGGGTTTATATTGTTGACCCAACCTTATTCATCATTTTCTATTTATTTTACTAGTTTTGCATTGTTATATTGTTATGGGCTTATTGTGTGCTCATGTTGGAGTAATTTGGAAGGCCTTCGTGCGCGAGTTATTAATTTCCACTAAAGATCAATTTGTTTGTTAGAACTGAACAAGGGAAGAATTAAGTTTATATGTTTTACCGACCCCTACAAAAAACCAAAAAAACTTGTATCATAACTGTGATCTCCCTCTGTTGTTCACTGCAATATTTTTTGTGTTAATCATGGATTATTGGTTTTATTTTGGTATTTCCTATATAATAATTTGTTAGTTTATTATAGGAAATTCAAAGTTCATATATCCCCAAAATAATAAAGAGATATTCAACAATACAAGAGATGGGTTTTGAATCTGTAGAATGAACTACAGACCAAAGAAGGACATCAGCTGCTTTCTTCCGAGTTAATGATAAAGTGTGGGACAAATTCTTATTTATTCAGTTTCGAAAATATTCATAATGATTGTTAGTAAGGAATACAACTCTCATAGGTAGTTATTTTCTTCTATCTTATTCCTTGCATCTTTTTTCCTTCGTTTTAACTAGTACTCAGTGAAATTTTTTATGCTGAATTATTATTTCTGTTTCGGTAGGCCTCATGACATTTTTTTTGAAGAAAAAATGCATACACAAGAACTAATAGATCTACCGGTCATATGTGAAAATTCATTTCAGACCCATATTAAAAGTGGATTAAATTTGAAAATGTTTCACAGGTAAAGATTCTGATGCTTTTAGGCTCTGTGATGTTTGTTTCTATACAACAAAGGAAATTGGAGGTCTTGATATGTCAACTTTAGGAGTGTAATGAGTCATGAGAGGACTAACTCATTTGAAATCATGGTGTGTTATGTATACTGTAGATATAAATTTACAATGTCTGGTTGTTGTTATGGTTTCTCAACAGCCATGGGAGGGTGAATTTATCGTACGACCTTGAATAGAATATTCACTAGAGAGGGAGGAAATGAATATCATGGACCTATTCTTCCTTTAGGCATTGAAGTTCTTGGTAGTTTTTGATTGATTATCTAGATAAACTTGTCCTATTATTCCATACTTTAATCCATGGTTGTATATGCATTCATCTTTCTGTTTGCGTTTGCAAGGATTTTCAATTGAGTGTGATTTTCTATTTGTCATGCTAAGGATATGCTTGATCATGACAGGTGGTAAGTATACTTGGGTAAACTTCATTTACAGGTATTGTTCACTCAGTGCATTTTTGCGAAATTTATTTCAAAGTACCAACAATACCTGCCGTATGTTAAAGGATGGATAGTTTGAAAATAATTCAAACAATATCAAGTTTTGAAACAAAATCCATTTTATGGACACGTCTCTAAAAGATTTGGAGCTAGAACTCATGTCTCTGAATGCCTGGATGTGTTGAAGGAATTCCTAACATACATTATACGAGGGAACTTATTACGATTCATTTGCTTTACTCTATTTTGTTTCCAATCCATCTTCATCTTCATCTTGATTCGGCCAATATCATCCCTTATGTCTTCCCATTTTAAGTTTCATATTCTGTGGATATTAATTCACTAGAATTGGGAAGAAGGCACTAAATCTCTTAATAAATAAAAGATGAACATTTTTAGTTTTCCATTTTTTTTAATGAAAATGGATAGAAATTTTTTTAATGTACTCACTGCAATTGGCTTGACTAATTTATCGATGTATTTTTTTTTTTATTTTGTTACTCCTCCATTCAGAATTGTATTGTTATGGGATAGACACACATTGTCTCTCGGTATATACATGTATGAACTCAGTCATTAATGAAATCATTTGTTTTAGATATAAAAGAACCTAGCTTGTCTTTGATACTTGAGATAGAAAAAAGTTGGAATGTATTGGTATTGTTTCCTTTTAAAAAGTATCAAATACCAAAAAGTCCCTCAAATATTTTTCAATACACATTTAGTCCAAACCTTTTATTTTGTACCAAAAAGTCCCTTATTCTCTTATCTTTAAAGGTCCGCGCCAGCGGCATGGTAAAGCCTTTTTGGCATGGTGAAGGACTTTTTGGTGCAAAATAAAAAGGCTTGGACTAAACGTGTTTTAAAAAAAGTTGGAGGGACTATTTGGTATATGCCCCTTTAAAAAATCTATTGGTATTGTTTACTTTATTTTTTAAAAAATCTATTGTTATTGTCAAGTACATTCCCATAAAGAATAGTGACTTGGATAAGCAATGTGTTATCAGATTTTGTCTTAAATTGATGTGATATTCTAGACTAAAGGGTATTGAATTAATAAATGTACCTGGACTTGATGAAATAAAAACTGATAACGAGCATTGATGAGGTCTTATACTCTCTAGTCGCTACCTAATAGGTAGCACCTTTGGCTTATCTTCCTCATAAAATAATTGGAAGCTACTTTTGTATTGTAATGACACATCTTCTGTGACAACTATTTTTTTAAAAGGTTAGTTTCTTATTACATAAAACTCTTACATGCCTAGAATTTTAAACATAACAAATAAAAAATCATCCAAAAATTTTAACTTGAATTTCATTTTCGTTATAAGAGTGCACTGCCAGATATTTGATGAATCTCAATCTTTTTCATTAAGTAGACACGAAATAAATACAAGAAGGAAAATAAAAAAAGATCCTACAGTTATGGAACTGCTTCCTAATTCTAAGGGGGAGTTAGAACAGAGTCCTAGTCTTAAGGAATTGCAGTCGAGCATACACAATTTGAATTCAAAAGTAACAGTTCCTAAAGTGAAGGAGTGAATTCCTCTATTATGCCCCCTCAAGATGGAGCTCGGGATAGGAGTCCAATCTTGAACTTTAGTTGATGAAAACGTGAACGAGGGAGAGGTTTGGTCAAAGCATCCGCAATTTGATTGGCGGAAGACACATGAGCCACCCTAAGAGCACCTTGCTGAACTTGATTCCTAATGAAGTGAAAATTAATAGCTACATGCTTCATTATTGAATGAAAAACTGGATTTGAGCATAATTGAGTAGCCCCCACATTGTCACAATAAATATCAGGACAATTTGATAAATTAACTCCAAGATCAGATAAAAGGTAGCAAATCCAATTTAGTTCAGCAGCTATGTTTGCAACAGAACGGTATTCAACTTCAGTTGAGGACCTTGCCATGGATCTTTGCTTTTTTGAACTCCAGGAGACAAGATTTTTACCAAGATAAACAACATGGGCGTTTGTGGAGCAAAAATCGTCTTTGTCCCCAGCCCAGACAGCATCAGAAAAAGCATCTAAACGGAGTGGTGAGTTCTGATGTAATTGCAGACCATCATTCATAGTGCCAGCTAAGTAACGCAAAAGTCATTTCACAAAAGCCCAATGATATGTTATCGGGCTATGCATAAACTGAGAGAGTTTGTTTATAGCAAACGCAATATCAGGTCGAGTGACCAAGAGATATTGGAGACCTCCTACGATGGTTATTGGATTTGATGGGGTGGACCCTGAATGCAGCTGTAAGGTTGGACTTGTTGGTAGTGGAGTGGTAACTGATTTGGCTTCTAACATGTTTGTTTTAGCTAGAAGATCCCAAATGTCACCCCGTTGAGACAGAAGTAGACCACGCTTGTTGTGAACAACTTCTACACCAAAAAAGTAAGTCAACAACCCAAGATCGTTAATAGAAAATCATTGAGCAAGAATAACCACGAACTTGTTGATGTGTTCAGTATTGTTTCCAGTGAATATTAAGTAATCAACTTAAGCTATTAAATGTATAATTTGGCCATCATGATTGAAGGTAAACAAGGAGGTATTTGCATGTGAGTTGGAAAAACCAGAATGAATAAGAAAGTTTCATAGTTCATGATACCATACGCGAGGGGCTTGCTTAAGACCGTAGATCGCTTTCTTGAGTTTGCATCCATGAGTAGGATTATCGTGATAAAAAAATCCTTGTGGTTGCGACATGTAGACAGCTTCAGACAGATGACCTTGGAGGAATGCATTGTTAACATCAAGTTGTCGTAATGTCCAACCATTAGTTACAACTAAACTGAGAACAACGACAGGGCAGAAGGTATTATAGTAGTCTACTCCAGGACGTTGATGAAATCCTTTTTCAACCAAGTGAGCTTTGTACCTATCAACGGAGCCATAAGATTTTCTTTTAGTTTGAAAAATCCATTTACATCCAACAAGATTTTGACCGTTATCAGGTGGGACCAGCACCCATGTTCCATTTTGGACTAAAGCGTCATACTATTCAGACATAGCTCGACGCCATTTATGATCTTTGAGTGCTTGGGTAACAGTGGTTGGTTCAAGGTCATCAGATTTGGAAAGTTGGGTATTAAAGTTCAATTTTTTGAAGAGGTTTGTGAATGTTGTTCTTGGCTCTAGTAGTCATCGGGTGAGTAGGAAGGGAAAGCATTTCAGGAGGAGGATTTTGTGATATGGTCTGGTGGGAACTGACGTGAGAAGGTGGTTCATGGGAAAGTTGTTCAAGGGAGTTATTTGGTGTGGTTGGAAGTGATGAAACTTCATTAGAGGGTTGCTGAGGAGCTTGCACTATCGATTGAATATTGAGTGGTGGTACCAATGAGGATGTGGAGATTTTAAGTGGTGTTGGTATCCAAGTGGTTATTGTGTGTGGTTGAGGACGAGGAGAGTGATCTAAGAGAGAAGTGAAAGGAAAGACAGATTCAATGAATTTGACATGACGAGATACATATATTTTTGAAGTTGAAGGATCTAGACAATAATATGCACTTTGTTAATGAGTAGCCAATGAAGACACATGGTTTTGATCGGGTATCTAGTTTGTGTGAAGCATAAGGTCTAAGCCAGGGGTAACACGGGCATCCAAAAGTTTTTAGTTTGGAATAATTAGGAGCAGTTCCAAAGATTGTTTCATATGGTGAGGAGAGATGTAATGTAGGTGTAGGCATGTGATTAATGAGATATACGGCTGTGGCAAAGGCATGAGTCCAATAAATTAGAGGTAAAGAGGCATGAGATAGTAAAGTTAGGCCGGTTTCAACAATATGGAGATGTCTCCTTTCAGAGAAACCATTGTGTTCAGGTGTGTGTGGCGGTCTAGTAAGATGAAAAATGTCATTAATGGAAAGAAGGTGTGCAAGAGAAATGTATTCACCACCATTATCAGAGTATACAATTTTGATGTTTTTCTTAAAGTATTTTTCAACAATGGTTTAAATCTTATAAAAATATCTTTCACTTCAGATTTTTGTTTGATGGGATCAAACCATATGTATTTTGTAAAGTGATCGATGAATATAACATAGTATTTAAAGCCATCATGTGAAATAATTGGTGAGGTCCATACATCAGAATATATAATTTCAAGAGGGTGGGAAGAGACAAGTGATGAAGTAGAAAATGATAATGTGGCTTTTATTGGAGAGACATGCATTACATGAGAAATTAGATGACAAAGTACAAGATAAATTAAGTTTATTTCTTAAAATAATGTGCTTGAGAATAGAAAATGCTGGATGACCTAATCTATGGTGCCACTCAGTGGAGGAGGTCTTTGTTGTGGAAAAGGCAAAAATTGGTGAAGATGTTGGTTTAAGAGGAGTTTGGGCAGCAACATTAATGCCGATAAGAGTGTTATGAGATTCATTGGTGTTGTGAATGGTAGTTAAAGAAGAAGATGTCATGGTTTGCTAAAAAAAAGAGTGGGATAGGCTACCACTTTGAATGCTCTGATACCATGACAGATATTTGATGAATCTCAATCTTTTTAATTAAGCAGACACGAAATAAATACAAGAAGGAAAATAACAAAAGCTCCTACAGTTATGGAACTGCTTCCTAATTCTAAGGGGAGTTACAACAGAGTCATAGTCTTAAGGAATTACAGTCGAGAATACACAATTTGAATTCAAAAGTAACAGTTCCTAAAGTGAAGGAGTGAATTCCTCTATTACGCACACCATAGGGATCTCTCAGCGCACTTCCTTCGCAAATCGGATGTACAATTTCATGGGTAAAGGTAACACTGACCCAATCATGAACTCAAACTACATTTCTCAATTGAAGCTAAAATGTAAGCCAACAAATAACACCGCAATCATTGAGATGGACCCTGGAAGCTCCAACATTTTTTACACCAATTATTACACTTTAGCAAGTGTAAAAAAAGGTTTATATCAATCCGACGAGGCTAACCTCGATGATAGTGAAACAAAAGCATACGTCCAACTTGAGGAAAGTTTTGGAGGAACCAAATTCTTAATGGACTTTGCTATGTCCCTGGTGAAGATGGGTCAGATTGGTGTCCTTACCGACAACTCTGGGAAATCAGGAAAAACTGTTCCTTGTAAACTGGGCTCACTTTCATTTTCTATTTTAGGTTATTTGATTTGGTAATAACTTTACAATAATTTTTTTAATTGGGACAATTTGGGACGCTTGGTGAATTCGATAAAATATTGAACTTCCATTGGAATGGCCAATTATTTTTTGTAGATTGGGGTTTTCAGTTAACAGCTTTTGATTATGCTCCAGGGCCTTAGATGGTCGAGTTAGTTCTTCCTCAGTGTATTGTCGGAGTTCATCTTAAAGTGTGACTTGCCCTCTCAAATTAAATCTAAAAGCTAAAACAAGAAAAGAACACATTAAATTTAGATGGATCCTTTCCAATTAAGAGAAGACTAAATTCCAACGAATGGTGAAAGTCCAATAGATGTTAGTGTGGATATCATAAGTAATTACCATCATTACAACTCAAAGAGACAAAGAATGAAATTGTGGAAAAATGAACTTTTCCTTGGCCCCAGAATGGAAAAAACACTAAAAATATAGAATTCGATTTTAGACTTTAATTCAAATTAATCAATTTATTAGACTTTCGTACATTTTTCATTGCAAAAATGTGAAAAATTTGCCACTATAATTGATCTTTGGTGACATTTATCGATGAAAAACGTTATAAAATCTAATAAGCTAATTAATTTGGATTTAAGTCTAAAATCAAAAATTATTAATGTATAAATGTTAAAAAAAGGAACAACTCACCGCTGATGCAAAAAATAAAAATAAAAGGGACTAGGTGAATCCTTTAATGTCCCCATATAGAAGTCCTTGCAAATGCAAATATATGAATACATGTGCAACCACGGACAAGGATACATAATATGCTATGATAGAACACCCGGTTCAAATCACTAAGGGTGTGCTTGATTGCAAACATGGAAAATGCATGGAAAATTGTTCATTTGGATGAGAAGTTGGAAAATGCGTAGAAAAACATACGAGTTTTTTGTCTCACTTTTTTTATTTTCCATCTATACCAAAACCAATTCTTTGTTGGGTGAATAAGAAATATTTTCCACTAAAAATGATGTTTGAAATGTAGCACTTGTTACGTGGATGGGTATTGTTCTTACATGAATTATTCACAATTAAAGTAATATAAAAGCAAAACATGAGTCAAAACACTTATTTTTCATGAAAATTCTTCCATGTTAATCAAACAAATCCTAAGAGAAAATTGATAAGAAATAGAGGAGAAAAATCTTACTGTCACACCCTCTTCTATGACTAAACTAATTCACTTAGAAATCCTTATGGATAAAACACGTGTGTTACCAATTGTGGTTTCTAACTATTTAGGGCATATTATGCCCAAGCTCGTTGTGAGTCGCTAAATTCACTGTCCCCTGACTGTTCAAAATCAAGAATATCAACCAGATAAAGTAAATGTATATCTACAAAATGCATAACATCCCATGCTAAGCATTAACCATGCATACATATAAGCATAAATATTTCAAACTAATTGGTTCTCTTTATGACTCATTCCATCCCTAAAGTGTCCCATACATAATTCCCTCTACTGATTGTATGTGACCCATCGTTAACATGTCGAGCCCCCTAGTTTCCATTAGTGTATAGAAAATAATGTAAGGTAACCTAAAAGCAAACAACATCAGAATAACACTGCCCCCCCTCCCCCCCCCCCCCCCTCCACACACACACATAAAAAAATTAAAAAAAAATTGTTGAAAATTACTAACTGAAATGGAAACAAACATTACATGCTTGGTGCTTTCAAATTTAATCTACCTTAATACAAGTCTGAATGTCATTCACATTTGACTGGTAGATCTAATAGTCTTGTGTAGGTATTGTCTATTCACAGAAGTACTCCATGATGCCTAAGAGAACATGAAGAGTCATTTATCATAGGAGATGTTACTAGGTACTAGTTAACACAAAAGAAAGCCATATCTTGTCAAACCAATGAGAGTAGTATTCCACTTACTGATAATCTTTATATTTGTTGTCAAACCTGAAAACATAATAATTGATTGTTACTTCTTCATTTAACACAACATACCCCACACTGCTTCTATATCCCTATCTCTCAATCTTAGAATTGGTAACCTAGGTAGTACGTAAGAGTTGCCGAACTTAATTACTAAATGGCGGACTGGGAACTAGTGGTGGTAGCTGTGTTGATGTTTTTTCTGTTGACGCTAGGGCTCCAGTATCCAAAATCCAAGTATTAACATGGATAGAATTATATTGAATTTGAGAAGACAAGGAAGCTATACCAATGAAATGTGAAACTAAAGGACCGATTGAATGACATCCACCAACAGTAGAACCTTGATTGAGTTATGAAATGAGAAAATTGATTAATTGCTAACATTGAGAAATGATCCAAAGTGTTCATAACATAGACTTCTGAAGAAAAAAGCTGAGAAGATAACGCTCTAATATTAGAAATTTGGCTTGTTTCACAAAAGATTTATTTCGTGTATTTTTTTATTTGAACTAATATACAGGTGGATATCCATGTAGCTTATAGCATTTTTTAATTGTGTGACTAGAAATTCCAATGTGAGTGCAAAAAGGTTTGTCTCTCTTAGACATTGAAGTACTAGCAATTGAAACACTTGGAGACATTGAACTAGTTCCCAAAACATAAGAATCTGATACTTTGTTGATATTAGGTAAAGGATCAAGCATAAGAATCTGAGCTCGAACTTGAGCATAAGACTCCATCAATCCCATGAGAAATTGAATAACATATTCTTGATGCTGATAATCCATACAAGACTTAATTCGTCCACAATTCCAATCAGGGACTGGTCTTAAATATTTGAGCTCATCATAAAGAATTTTGAGTCTAGAATAGTAAGAAGTGACATCAGAAGAACCTTGAGAAAGACCGTGCAGATGTTGACGAATCTGAAAAACCCTAGGTCCATTACTTTAATAAAGTCAATCATGCAAATCTCCCCAAACCTCATTAGAAGAATCAAAATAAAGACAAGTATCTGCAATTTCCTTATTCGAAACATTTAAAATCCAGGACATGACCAAGAATTTCATCGAGACCAAGAATTGAAAATAAAATTAGTAGTTAAAGATCAAAGAAATGTACCATCGACAAAACCTAACTTGTTCTTCACGGTCAGATCCACATGCATCGCTCTGCTCCAGGTATTGTAGTTATCTCCAGTCGACTGCCGGGCCGAAACAAGGCGGTGGAGTTTGGACTCATTACCATCTTTCTCATTGCCATTTGGGTCTACATCTACGCTAGCTAGTTACACCATTTTTCTCTTAGGGCATTGCTATTTCTCATACTTTTCAAGGGTTGCTCGCCTAGAGTTTCATTCCTTTTTTTGTTTCCGTTTTGTTACCTATTTTTCTCTATTATATGTTTACCTATTGAGCTTCTTTGTAAAATCAATGCACCAACTGGTTATGTAAAAAGGTTAGAGGGCAGAAAAACTCTTGAACTATGCGAGTTTGGTAAATTCATTTGAGCCATATACTATGCAGTTTTTTTATTTGGTACGAAAAGTCTTTTTATGTGTTGTTAAAAAATTCAACATATAAAAATCCTTTGACACAATTATTCAGTCTCCCGTTTTCTTAAACACCAACTTATACGAGCAATTAATGTCGTTCCTTTGTTTGTTCTTTCTACAGATTCTGAACTTCATCTCTTGTATTGTATTGCTGAATGACTAATTCTTATTTCATGGATATGAACATCGAATTCCCCGGGGAAGAATGGTCTGGGTTTCACTGAGAGGAGGACATCCAAGTCGAGGAAGGAAAGCATTTGGGCCATCTGCTTGCTACGATGAGGCTTCCTTTGTGTAGGCTAATATTTGAACACCAAAATTACATCCAGTCTTCCTTTGTGGACTTCAAGGACAATCGACATGCGAGGACAGGATGGGAATCAGTTCATGCTTGAACCCCACCATCTATCTAGACCGTTGTGGTCCATCCTCTGCCAATTGAACCAACATCATTGGTCATTTATGATGAAGGTCACAAATTTAAGGACACCACCAACCTATAGGGATAGTAAGTCTTCTTTTGTCCAAGTTAACCAGAGGTGTTATGGTTGCAAAGAAAAATAGCGACATGGTGCACGCTTATCAAATTGGAGAATGTAGGGGATTCAAGGACAGGACCCCGAGAGAGTACCCTGTGGCAGAATGGTCTGGGTTTCACCGAGAGGAGGACATCCAAGTCAAGGAAGGAAAGGGGGTGGGCATTGAAAAGGGTCCATATGCGACGTGTATTGATGCAGGGGTAACAGAGGCGTCACCATAAACTCTTAGAGAAGTCTCTTCATGGGGATATCTGGATTGACATCCCCAGTTTTTACGACAATATACATTCAGACACCTTTGTGGATTGGATTAACACTATCGAGAAAGTGTTCAACAACAAGAAAATCACCGTGGCATGTTTAAAAAATTGGCCTCAAATAGACTACAGGGTATGCTCTTGTATGGTAAGATGAATTTCTGTAGGGTTATGAGGTGAGGAGAGGGACGATCAAATCATGGCCCCTGATGAAGTAACACGTATGAGTGAGTTTTGTTTTCTCCGGTGCAAGGTTGAATTTCGAGCAAGGAATAGACGAGGAAATTTTATTTGTTATGTCCACGGGCAAGGTTGAATGCGAGCACAGAATAAAAGATGGTTGTTATTGCAAGGGTTAAAAATGAGGTAGCCTAGAATCAAACAATGGAGGACGAGCCATGGCGCAAGAAACTCAAGCAATGATGACGGATACAACTACACCACAACAGACAACTTTTAAGTGTTATGAATGTTGAATTTCCTGAAGAAGAACACGTCGTACTCATCACCAATGGCCTTAAGGTAGAAGATTTATCTGGTTGAGGACAAATTTCTTATAAAGGTTTCGTTTGCCCATGATCTTGTCCCATCTGAGAGGCTGTGGGCAGGGGGTAAACCTAGAAAAAGAGGGGAAATTTAACCACTGATTTTTTTAATTTTACATCCAATTGAGGTATCTAATCACTAAAGATATTTTTGGTACATAATTCTCTTTTTTTTTTCTTTTGTTAGGAGACTTTGGAACCAGGTTTTGTAATGCCTATTTGAAGAGCTTCTTCTCGGTAATTCAGAATTAATATTAAGATATTATGAGAGGAAAACTTTAACTCGAATTTTGTTTTGGTACCATCCTTCCGTTGTGTGTGGTATGTAAGTCAATATCTCGTTACTGCAATTGCGAGTACGTTAAAATTTGAACGTCAACCATGTATTGCATTTTCCCGTGTAGTTTTATTTGTGTGAGATTAATGCAGTAACACTACACATGGTAAACAATTGAAATGGCAAATTAGGTGAATCAGCTTTCATTTAAATCTTGACCTAAATTATCTGTAGGCAAACAAGGCCTGGAATAAAAAAGAAAGACATTGGTACTAATAAGTTCCACCAAGGGTCCCTGATGGATCCTAAATTATTTGTAGGCAAACAAAGCCACAAAAAATGGAAACATGTACAAAACTATCATTAATTATTAGACCTGGATTAGGCACAAATTTGGTTACAAAAATACTTCTATACTTTGATATATTTATTGCAACCTTGAATGAAGTGCAAATGAAATTCAAAAAAACTCTTCCCCTCCTCCTTCATTCGGGCTTGGGACCGGCAATACAAAATAAAATTTTGCATTGGCGGAGTTAAAAAAGGTTTTTAATACTCCCTCCGTTCCAAATTAAGAGTCTCAATAGTCAAACCAAAACTTGTTCACCATTCTGACAATTCATTCATTAATTATGTTTATGTCTCAAAAAGAAAAGTGGAGTCTTAATTTGGGACATTTTAAGGAAAATAGGACCCTTAATTTGGGATGGATGTAGTCGGTTAGAAAACACAAAATAATCTAATTCCTACATGGCCTTCATTATAAAAAAGGTACATGTCCTTTTGCCATAAATTATTTGATTTATTACCCCCTGTCAAAAACGAAATAACGAATCTTTTGGCCTCAATTCCTCGATTTATCACCACAAATATTGTATCAAAAAATTATGTCGTCGTTAATAAAACTCTTATTTTTTTGGTGTCAAAATTTCAATTCATTGCCACCTTCTCTCTTTTAAAAGAATACATGTCCTTGCATGTTATCTTTATGTTGATTTATCGCCTTATTCTCGATTATTCTTTAACATTATAGCAGAATAATATGTCAAAATATTATACCATGATATATATTATACCTGTATATGAGACCAGGAAACGGTTATCTCATTCTTTAACATAGAATGTGATCTCGCCATGTCCATTCTGGTGGAGGTGGACTCGCCTGAACTACAACCCGTATTATTCATTCATTTCCATACGCGTAACTATAGTTTTGATAGTCAAGGGAAATAATGGATCAAAATTATAATTATGCGTATGGAAACAAATTGAATAATACGAAAGAGAATGAGACACCGAAAAATGCTAATGGGTTTTGTATGGACGTCATCAAGGGACATGAATGATAAAATAGCAAGGGAAAGGTTATTTATATTCTAATCATCCAATAAGATTATGATTTGAACAACAGACAGTATGGTTTCTTGGTTTCCAACGAAAACACATAGAGGTACATACATATATAGGTATACGAAAGTTTGGATTAGTCAAAGAATGAGAAAAAATACTTCTCCAAATAGTGCGTACTTCACTTACCTACCATCGTCTTTATATAATCAAAATTTCTAATTTTACAATAATGTTTTTACTCCAAAAGGCAAAATAAAATATATCTACCCAACATAAATAAACTAAGGGGTTATCATATATAAGCTCCACTAAATTAACGTTTCTCATTTAAGTGTTATTAATATTTTAATCATTAGATAGGTCCTATGATTTTTTTTTCATCTTATTTTAATCTTCAAATCATCATAACTTTTTATTGATAAATTCATTTTTAACAAAATTACTATTTTTGGAATCTGCTCGCCGAGAGCTATCAAACAAGATTCATGAACCCTATAAAATTCCAAAGAAAGTAAATTTTACTGTATGCATCAGAAAATAAAATAGTTTTATATATGTAGCATTCGCACAAACAGTAATATTTATTTATTGTGTTCACAAGAAAATGAAATTCATATAATTATCAAATAACATCCACGGAGTACATAATATTTCAATTAAAAAATTTACACAGACAATAATATTTACTGTGTACACATTTAAAAATAGAATTAATTAATGGTTGAATAATCAACAGGACTTGATTAAAAAAAATTAAAATAGGAATTACATATAACATTACATAATATCTGGGTTATCACATATGTTTTTATTATTAAACAATAATACTAACAAATTAGTTAAATAAATGAGTCAACTATATATATATATATATATATATATATATATATATATATAGAGAGAGAGAGAGAGAGAGAGATAGAGCGAGTTTAACCTGTCCAAAATTAAAAAAAGGTTTTTAATACTCCCTCCATCCAAAATTAAGAGTCTCAATAGTCAAAATCAAAACTTTTTCACCATTCTGAAAATTCATTCATTGACTATGTCTCAAAAAGGAAAGTGGAGTGTTAATTTAGGACATTCTAAAAAGGAAAATAGGACCTTAATTTGGGACGGATGGAGTCAGTTAAAAGTAAACATAAAATAATCTAAGTCATACCTGGAACTTGATTATAAAAAATGGTACATGTCCTTTTGCCATTGATTCTTTGATTTATCACAAAAACTACCTGTATCTCAACATTATGTCGTCATTATAAAAAATCTTATTTTTTCGGTGTCAAATTTTCGATTCGTTGCCACCTTATCTCTTGTAAAGGAATACACGTCCTTTTGGCATTTATTCTTCATGGCATTCCTGCTAAAAAGAAATAGTTGTCCAGCTGGAATTCACTCCCGATTTATTGCTTTCCTGTCAATAAATATACATGTACTTCCAGCGTTGATTTATCGCCTTATCATATTTACCTTCCATCCTGTCAAAATATATGGGTACTTCTAGCGTTGATTCTCGATTTCTCTTTTCACATTGATTCTCTAATTTATCGCCTAATTGCATTCATGTTAAAAGAAACCTGTCATTCTCGTGTTGATTCTTGATTTATTACCTTTCTTAAAAAAGAATACATGTTCTTTTGAACCTAATGCTTTGACTTATTGTTTTACCACCATATATTCTTTGTGTCAAAATAGAAATTAAATAACTATCTACACATCTATTGCAATTCAAAATGTATGCATTGATCCAGCCACCAAATCTGAAGTTAATTGGACCAGTCCCGATACTAACTCCCACGGGCTGCAAAAGTTAAATTCGGGCCTAATTCTTTTTCGTTAAACAAGCATAACCCATTTCTCCTATTTCTCCTAGTCGTGAAAAAGGTGTATCACTAAATAATTAGTTAATCCAATTAGTGAATTTTGAATTACTTTCGGAAGCTTCTGAAGTATATATGAAAGAGAATCCAATTAGTATTCCTCTAACCATGTTTCACAATGAAGAGTGCGCATTTGTTCAAATTAAGAAATTATTTAATTAAACATAGTTTTTCAAATTAAATCCTAAAAATATGCATCTAGATGATTTATCAAATAAAATAAAGCACGTGATGCAAAATATCAGGAAAAATCCCTACAGGGCAAAACCATATTATTTTCATTATAATTTGTAAAAACGGTTACACAGATTAAAATGAAAATAAGTGTGACATAGAAAATACCCGTAGATTTCGGTTTCGGTGTCATCGGTCGGAATCTCCCGCAAGAATTTCCGATGGGCAGCAATGAAGAAGGGATCGACTTTTCCATAAAATACTCCAAAAATGAGTAAGAATAATCTCTTGAAGGTTTATGATGTGCACCTAATAAATGGGAATGAAGTGTTCATTTATAAGGAAGGCTTAAAGTCTAAAAAACAAGTTTAGGGAAAGAAGGCAGAATCTAGGCCGGATTTTGCTCAACATGCTGCAAAAAGGATTTTGACCAATAATTAGTGGTGACAGTATTTGACACAGAAATCGAGGTCGGCGGCGTTGTTCGAACGAGATCAGATGTCGCTCGAATGAAGACAGCTGTCGTTTGAAGGAGATCGCGCGACATACTGATCTCGCGTGAATGACAGTGCTAGTCGTTTGAGTGAGCACGCCTACCAAAAAAATTCGTTTCTGCATAGAAAATTTTCTGAAATTTTGATAAAAAATAATTTAGACTTTAGAAAATATTTTCTAAAAAAAATTCCCAAATATTTATGCAAACATAAACAACTCCAATTAATCATTTTACTGATAATGCGTCGTGGAGTTGTGGGAAACAGTTGAGCAGCACGTCGCATGTAGCATGATGCACGTGTGAAGATAATGGATGCATGGATTCGGATAAAGGCCATCGAGGATGATCGTGATGACGTGCCGAATGTAGCGGTATCAGACATACAAACTGTGATCTAGGGAAAACAGAAAATTCTTAGATTCTACCCGGACATTTATAAAATTATGTCCTTACAAATCTCCCCTATGTCTATGCCGGTACATACATAAAAAATTCGAATTATGCAATCTCCCAAAAACACATGACATATAAGATAATATCCCCATTAAACCCTCAAACTGAGAATACTAAATGACATATCTTCAATCAAACTTCATCTTCAAATCTTTAACACTTCAGAAACTCCCAAAACTTTTCTCATCAGGGTGTGCAATCTAATAGATATCAACTTTGAACCTACACACATGAGATAAAGCAGATACCCGTGACACGCAATAGTTTGAAATATAATGATATGAAAAAATTAAAAATCAATTAAGCTTAAGCAAATCATAGATAAATCAATAAGAATTTCTCCCCCATAATTCATTCTCCCCCTTTTTCAAAATTTTTACTCAAAATATACAACAAAAAATCTTCTAGTTTTTGAATTTTTCAAAATTTTTAAACAAAATATACAACAAAGAATCAAAGAATCTTTTTTTTTGAATTTTCAAAATTTTACACAAAATATACAACAAAGAATCACACCATGAAAGAACGCAAAAACAACCAAGTCGATTATAGCGCAAATGTATGGGTGTGAACACATTCGATAGGTAAATAAACTCAATCAATCATATGTGCACCATGCATACGTGTACTCCTAACGAATAAACATCAAAAGTATCCTTAGGTGTAAAAACTGTTGGATTTAAATGACATCGACTTAATCAAAACAACAAATCAAAGTCAAAGTGATTTTCACATCAATAACCTCCAAAACTATTTAGCATTTTTTCAAGATTTTGAAGGATGTGCAAACCCGTTTTAAATTTTCCAACCAAACTCCCTCAGATTTAAATTTTGAATAGGGGTGACCTAAATTCTCAAACTTTGGAGAATTGATGGTGAAACCTAATGGCCCATATTTGGCATGTATTGCTTTTTATTGTCTTTAAATTTTTCGGACTCTTTTAACCTCTTTGGACCCCGAATAATAAAATTCCTCATTTTTTTAGGTCCGATATAACGGTGGCTTTAAGGCAAAGGATAAATAATTACCTTTTGTAACCCTTCGTCGTTTTTTTAAAATACCACACAACCTCACCAAATGGTTTTTACAGGCTCACCTTTCTTATCAAGTTTTATCACGCTTGGTTCGTTTCAAGGACTTGATTGAAGTGAAAACACCCAACCAACATGTGATAATACAAGTACAATAATCAAACAAATCCGTGCATGTGTGCAATAAAGAAAATCAAGAGTCAAACATATAGGAAGTAACACTTAATTACATCTTAATGACTCCAAACATTATAAAGCACAAAAATGACAAGATATATTGTCTCGAAACACTATCAAATAGTCACATGAATAAATGGAATGAAATTGTGACTTGTCTATCTTAAATGCTCATCCATAAAAGGTGAAAAAAAATACAAAAATATTTTTGGTCTTTTTCTAAATTTTTTATAAAATGAAGATCTTTTTATTCTTTTTCTAAAATTTTTAATAAAAGAAAATCTTTTTTTCCTATTTTTTTTTAAAATATAACAAACATAATAATAATAATAATAATAATACACATGATACAATCTAGCAATATGAATCATTTTATATGAACATGACAAAGCATCCTATCCTAGACACGGACCATCCCCTCAGTCAACTTTGGAAATCCCTAAAGACTTCCTAAGACTTTCGAATCTAAGGGCATCTAACGGTTTCGTGAAAATATCGACTAACTTACAGTCAGTGGGTACGTAACTCAGGGATACAACTTTCTCCTCAACTAGCTGTCGTATAAAGTGCTCGCGTATCCTGATGTGCTTTGTGCACGAATGCTAGATTGGATTGTGGGATATGTGTATCGCGCTCGTGTTATCACAGGAAATGATCATGGTGCCCTGTGAAATCCCATAATCCTCCAGCATCTGTTTCATCCACAGGAGTTGCGTGCAACAACTCCTGGTGGCGATGTACTCTGCCTCTGTTATGGATAAAGAGATGGAGTTTTTCTTCTTACTCAACCAGGAGACAAGAGCATAACCAAAATAGAAATACCCACCAGAAGTGCTCTTACAAGCATCTACATCCCCGGCCCAATCGACATCCGAATAGGCGGACAAACGGTCATTGGTATTAAAGGAATACCAAATACCGTATGAGAGAGTCCCACTCACGTATTTGATAATACGTTTTAGAGCGAGTAAGTGTGACTCTTTCGGGGACGCATGATATCGTGCACAGACTCCAACACTAAAGGCTATGTCGGGGCGACTGGCAGTCAAGTTGAGAAGAGTACCTATCATACTCCGATACAAGGTTTTCTCTACGACCTTGCTTGAAGTCTCCTTACTAAGCTTGATAGAAGTACTCATAGGTGTACGAGCATTCTTAGGGGAGTCTACACCAAATTTCTTCACTAGGTCTCTAGCATACTTGGATCGGGAGATGAACATCCCATCCTCTACACTACACCAAAATGGACAAAATGTCACCTTTCAGCTGTCCACCCTTGTCACGGTCATTGATCGTGACATAAATCTCGCGTTTTGTGTAACGGTCATTTACCTTAACACGACCATGACAAATAATTGTCACGGTCATTGACCGTGACAAGTCCGTGATAAATTGACTGGTCACGGACTTGTCACGGTCAATAACCGCGACAATTCTTTAAATAATTGTCACATTCAATGACCTTGACACGACCGTGACAACTTCGTCAGTGTTGATACCAAATTTAGTCTACTAACGTGGAACAGTTAAGTGAACACACGTGTCTATATACATGGCACTTACAAACATTTCTGAACAACACCTTGACTTCGAGGAACTCAACCTCCCCGACCAACTCAGACACTTCGAGGAACAGGTGCACTCCGAGGAATTTTACTGTACCGAGCAACTCATGAATATCAAACTACTTAGGCGGTCCGAGCAGCTCAGGCAATCCGAGTTGCACCTCGTTCGGAGCATTTATAACTGAATAATTAAGAGGATTGAATGCGCATTAAATGATGATTATTATCATACAGATGTACACACCTATTGGACAGCTGTAATCCCTTTCACATTCATAGCCTGAGGGCTATAAATACATCGTATCATCCTCATTGTAAGGGGACTCGGAATTTCTTGGTAAAACCTGTAATCGAGAATTCCCAAACAGTCAATAATAATACAATCAGTGGACGCAGGCCATTCATTCAAGGCTGAACCACTATAAAAATCTTTTGTCTTATTTATTTTTTATCTGTGATTAAATAATTAGAGATAATCTAATTTTTTACATCAACAGATTGGCGCCCTCTGTGGGAAACGACTGAAATTCTCGTTTTTCACCAAAATAATTTATCACCAATAGCTGATAATCCTGAATCCAGTAATCGAAACACTGGAAACCCCCCGAATCCATCTGATCCTCCAAATGTCCAATATCAAGCTGGAATTATGGCCAATTTAGCTCAGGGCCAGACCTCCATGCAAGAGACTATGCGACAACTCATGCAAACTGTCCAGGGTGGAGCGCCGACCCATTCAGGACAACGAAGTGTTCAAAGAAATACCCATTTAGTTTCTTCACGTATTAGGCAAAGCGATTCATATCACACTGAGAAATCTGATGATTTTTCTTATCAACCGGGTCGAACTTCGTCAGTACGAGCCACAAATACTGAACAACACATCACTCTCTCTCCAGAAAGGACTAGTGCATTGGAAAGACTAAGTAGGATCTCTCCTTTTGATTGATTTTTTCCCTAAGAAGAATAAAAGTCCTCCTAAGGTTGTGTCGAGAAAATTTCAACGACCATCTGATCTAAGAGAGGGTTCTGCCCAATCACAACCAGTGGCTCACATGATAGATCCCAGGAAGTGACTTTAACATAATCAATTGATCGAACCAATAGGCCCGAGGAGGGAAAGTATGCATGTAAAGGCTCTATTCAAAGGTTGGAGGATAGACTAGGGGAAATGGTTAAGGCCAAGAATCCTCTACAAAGAACTTTTGTCCAAGGGACGCCTTTTATACAGGCAATTATGGATTTTCCCACACCATCGAAGTTCAAAGCACCTGTTGTGACCCCTAAATATGATGGAAAAACTGACCCTGTCCTTCATATAGAATAATACCAAGCTGCTGCCGACATCTATGCTGTGCCAGACGAGATGAGATGCAGGGCATTTTCTGGAACTCTTACCTGATCTGCACAAATATGGTACAATAATCTTCCTCGGGGGAAGATTTCGACTTTCTTTCAACTGGCCGAGCTCTTCATTGGAAATTTCTATTTTGGAGCAAAACCAGTTAAGCGGGTGGCACATTTGTTAAGTGTTAGACAAAAAATAGGTGATAGCACCAAGGATTACATAACTCGTTTCAATAACGAGAAGCTCGAAGTTATTGATTACGAGGAAAAAATAGCAATTACTGCTTTGATGAGTGGACTGTTGCCCAATAAATTGTACTATACTTTGTCCAAAGATCCACCCAGAACAATGTCAGAACTAATGGCAAAAGCAGCCAAGATCATGAATGCCGAGGAGGCTATGGCTGCGAAGAAGAACATGGACACCAAAGAGACCAAGGTGGAGTTTGATAAGGCTAAAAAGAAAGAACATAAGAACAATGGTGGTGACAAGCAGTCAAAAGCAAAGCCATCATGGGAAATATTGAAGAAATTTGAAAATTATACTCCTTTGAAAGTAGACATAAACCATATCTTGGAAGAGATCCAGAACATCGAGGAACTAAACTGGCCTGAGAAAATGAAGTCATATCCTGACAAGAGGAATAAAGCCAAATATTGCGAGTTCCATAAAGACCATGGTCACATGACCAAAAATTGCATAGCTCTCCAGAATGAAATCGAAGCACTCATCAGACGAGGAAAGCTGACCAAGTATGTTGATCGAATAAATGAAAGAAAAAGCAACGATCGATCAAGGCAGAGGTCTAGATCTCCTCGTCGATCAGAAGAAAATAAGAAAAAAGATCATGAAGATGATCCAGAAGATGACCCTGATCTCCCCAAGAGACCAAGAAATCCAGAACGTGAGGTATTTTCAATTCTTTTTGGATCATTTGATTGTAACGTTATTACAGGTGGAGATGCAGGAGGTGGGGACCTTACTACGGAAAGAAAAGCTTACCTCAATGAAGCTCAAGCTTGTTCATACATTCAACGAATAAATCTAGCCGAGGATGATCACCCGAGGAAGGTGAACAAAGAAAAACTGGTCATTGGTTTCTCCAAGAACGACCTTGCAGGTGTACTATATCCTCATGATGATCCACTGGTGATCAAAATGAGGATGAAGGAAGTAATAATCTCAAGAGTACTGGTGGATAATGGTAGCTCGGCGGATATCATGTTCTACTCATGCTTCGATAGTTTAAATCTAAAGTTGTCTCAGTTGGAACCTTATCACAGGCCCCTCCTCGGGTTTGCTGGCGAAAAAGTCTTTCGACTTGGGACGATCAAGTTGGATATGTTCATCGGTACATGGCCCGCTTGTCGAACATAAAGAGTACGTTTCTTTGTGATGGATAAGAATGTCCAGTCAGCTTACAATATCATCATGGGAAGGGTAGGTTGGAAGAAGTTCGAACCAGTACCATCTACTATACATCAATATCTGAAGTTTCCAACCAATTTGGAGTAGGAGTTGTAAAAGGTGACCAAAAAGTTACTCGGGAATGTTATTACTCATCTGCCGAGCAAAAAGAACGGGATGAATCTAGGAAAAAGACTACGACCTACCAAGTGGATGAAGGTACAGATATTGAAACATTGGATCCTAGAGACGAATCACAGCTCATGAAAGGTCAGGTGGTGGAAGTTACTGAAAATTTCATTTTGGACAACGAGCACCCGGAACGAATAACTCAAATAGGTTTGTCGTTAGATGCCTCGCTAAAACAGGAATTGATAGCTTTCCTAAAAAGCAGAAAACAAACTTTTTCCTTGAGTCATGAGGATAGGCCAGGAATAGATCCAAATTTCTTATGTCACGAGCTCAATGTGAATAAGAAGATCAAGCTAGTGAAGCAGAGACGAAGAGTGTTCAGCCCCGAGAAGAAGCAAGCCATACAAGAAGAGGTCGAGAAGCTCCAACAAACTTGCTTTATTGACAATGTCAAATATCCAAACTGGTTGGCAAACGTAGTAATGATAAAGAAGAAAAACAACAAGTGGAGGATGTGTGTAGACTTTACCGACCTTAACAAGGCATGCCCAAATGATCATTTTCCTTTGCCCCGAATTGATCAATTAGTGGATGCTACCTCGGGACACGAGTTGTTGAGCTTCATGTATGCTTATTCTGGTTACAACCAAGTTAAAATGAAACCTGAAGATAGGGAAAGTACCTCTTTCATTATCCCTAGGGGAACTTATTATTATAATGTTATGCCTTTTGGTCTAAAAAATACAGGTACAACATATCAACGGTTGATGAACAAGGTATTTGCAGAACAAATCAATTGCAATATGGAAGTTTATGTTGATGATATGCTGACGAAGAGCAAGAGAGCTGCTGACCATCTAATTGACTTAGGCCAGACCTTTGATCAACCAGATAAATATCAAATGAAGTTGAATCCCATCAAGTGCATATTCGGAGTACGAGAAGGCATGTTCCTCGGGTATATTGTCAACCAACGAGGAATCGAAGCAAACCCAGAGAAGATCAAGGCTCTATTAGGACTACGATCTCCAATGATAAAGAAGGAAGTACAAATTCTAACTGGGCGAGTTGCAACACTTAATAGATTTGTATCATAAGAAATATATAGATGCCTCCCATTCTTCAAAACATTCCAAAAAATGTTTGAATGGAATGAAGAATGAGAGAAGGCTTTTCAAGAATTGAAGAAATATCTGGGAGCACCTCCACTGTTATCCAGGCCAGTGATGGTGGAAAGATTGTACTTGTATTTGGCAGTATCGGAGAATGCAGTTAGCTAGGCATTAATAAGAACGGAGGATGGAGTGCAAAAACCAATTTATTATACTAGCAAAGCCTTCCGAGGAGCAGAGATCAGATATCCAAGACTAGAAAAGTTGGCGCTAGCTTTGATCGAAGCGAGTAAAAGGATGAGGCCATACTTCCAAGCTCATACCATAGTTGTGTATACCGATATGCCGTTGAGGCAGGCTCTTCATAAACAAGAAAAATCAGGGAGATTGATGTACTGGGAAGTAGAACTTGGTGAATATGACATAGTTTATGAGCCTAGATCATCGCTTAAAGGACAAGCAGTAGTAGATTTTATAGCAGAGTTCACCTATCTTGATACGTCCGAGGAGCAAAAGCTGGATACCGACCAACCTGTGGATGTTACAGGATCATCGAATTCAAACCCCGATCAACATACGCTGGTCGATGAACAAAAAAAGTTGGTCAACGAGCAAAAGAAGTTGGTCGGTGATCAAGAGAAGACGGTCGACGAGCAACAAGAAGTTCTAGAGAAGGATAAAAGGAAGCAGCAAATATTCCACCGAGGAACTCTGTCCAATAAAAAATTTGAAGACGAGGTACCTATATGTGGATGGCTCATCTTGCACTACAGGATGTGGGGCAGGGATTGTTTTAAACAGCCCGGATGAGGTCGATGTGGAGTATGATCTGCTCTTCTAATTCAAGGCTTCTAATAATGAGGCTGAATATGAAGCTATGATTGCAGGTCTTAATTTTGCAAAAACCATGGGGGCAGAGCAAGTTATTGTATTTAGTGTCTCGCAGTTGATCGTAACTCAAATACTGGGAGTATATGCAGCCAAAGGAGAATTAATGATCAGGTATCATGCAAAAGTTATGGAGATTTTATCAAGTCTGATGGCAGTGCAGATAATTAGAATACTAAGATTAGAGAATGCTAGAGCAGATGCCTTAGCTCGTTCAGCTTCAGCCACACGCACCGAGCTACGAAGAACAATCCCAATAGAAGTCTTGGCTAGTCGGAGCATAGATGAAGAACTGATGATGAAATTTATTACCCTTGATTTAGGACCATCTTGGATGGATCCTATCAGGACATATATTGAAGAAGGGTATTTGTCAACTGATAAACTCGCAGCCAAGAAACTAAAGTTTAAAGTTGCTCGTTATGTATTGACCAATGGTGTTCTATATAGATGAGGAATTATAGCTAGCTTGCAGAGATGTGTACATCCAACCGAGGTGAAAGACTTGATCGAAGAAGTCCATGAAGGGTCTTGTGGAGCCTATGTAGCAGGTCAGACACTTCTGCAAAGGATAATGATGCAGGGATATTATTAGCCGACAATGAGGGCTGACTGCATAGAATAAGCCAAAAAAATGTGACAAATGTCAACGCTTCTCCAATATCCGAAGAACTCCCCAAGCATTATTGACACCCATCACTTCCCCTTGTCCATTTTCCATGTGGGGAATTGACTTGGTCGGGCCACTTCCAACGACCAAAGGAAGTTTTAAATATCTCGTCGTCGCAGTGGATTACTTTACTAAGTGGGTGGAAGCTGAGCCCCTTATTGATATGACATATGACAAAGTGTATCAATTTATATGGAAGAACATCATTTATAGATATGGTCTTCCTCACGCATTCATCACAGACCATGTAACCCAATTCGACAACGAGGAGTTTGCTGCGTATTGTCATCAGTCGAACATATTGAAAACTCACTCTGCACCAGGCCACCCTCAAAGCAATGGACAAACTGAAGTGACAAACAGAACGCTGCTGAATGGCTTGAAGAAAAGATTAAATGATGCAAAGGAAAATTGGATCAACGAGCTACATTCTGTACTATGGGCTTATTGTACTACTCCACGAGCAACCACGGGAGAATCTCCATATATGCTGGTATTTGGAAGTGAAGCCGTTATACCTGCCGAGTTGGGTCTCCCCACACACAGGGTGCTGAATTTTAATTCTCCTGTGAGTGACTTGATGAGAATATTAGATTTGGATATGCTCGAGGAAGTTAGAGAAGAGGCAGCAATCAGAAACGCTGCATACCAGCAACGAACAACTCTATTCTACAATAAGAGAGTAAAGAAATGCGACCTGAAAGAAGGAGACTATGTGCTAAAGAAAGTAATTCAAAAGCACAAAAAATTGGAAGCTAACTGGCATGGGCCCTATAAAGTAACAGAGGTTGTTCGACCAGGGACGTATAGAATCGAAACATTAGAAGAAGAAGAGTTTAAGAATGCATGGAACACAGGGCATCTGCGCAAATATTATCAGTAATTTAATCTCTATGTAATGCAGTTTTCTTCGATATGAATAAAGTTTTGGATATTTCGCCCTTTTGTTGAAATTTTTTTGGAGTATTAGTGCCACACACTACGCATCAAGCCCAGAAATACCAACTACGGTTGGTTGGGAAGAAAATCCACCAACTAAGGTTGGTCGGGATTAAAAAATTTCCCAAAAATACCAACTACGGTTGGTTGGGAAGAAAATCCTCCAACTAAGGTTGGTCGGGAATAAAAAATTTCCCAGAAATATCAACTATGGTTTGTTGGGAAGAAAATCCACCAACTAAGGTTGGTCGGGAATAAAAAATTTCCCAGAAATACCAACTACGGTTGGTTGGGAAGAAAATCCACCAACTAAGGATGGTCGGCAATAGAAAATTTCCCAGAAATATCAGCTATGGTTGGTTGGGAAGAAAATCCACCAACTAAGGTTGGTCGGAAATAAAAAATTTCCCAGAAATACCAACTATGGTTGGTTGGGAAGAAAATCCACCAACTAATGTTGGTCGGGAATAAAAAACTTCCCAGAAATACCAACTACGGTTGGTTGGGAAGAAAATCCACCAACTAAGGTTGGTCGGGAATAAAAATTTCCCAAAAATACCAACTACGGTTGGTTGGGAAGAAAATACACCAACTAAGGTTGGTCGGGAATAAAACATTTCCCATAAATATCAACTATGGTTGGTTGGGAAGAAAATCCACCAACTAAGGTTAGTCGGGAATAAAAAATTTCCCAGAAATACCAACTATGGTTGGATGGGAAGAAAATTCACCAACTAAGGTTGGTCGGGAATAAAAAATTTCCCAGAAATACCAACTACGATTGGTTGGGAAGAAAATCCACCAACTAAGGTTGGTCAGGTATAAAAATTTCCCAGAAATACCAACTACGGTTGGTTGGGAAGAGAATCCACCAACTATAGTTGGTCGAGAATAAAAATTTACCAGTAAAGGTTGGTCGGGAACAAAAAACCACCAACTCCGGTTGGTCGGAAATAACTGGTTAAACAAATGAAAGTCATTTCAGGGCTTAAAATTAAAAAGTGATAAATTTCTTGATACTTATGGCATTTTAAACTACCACCATAAGTGGTGGCGAAATAAAATATCACCAACTCTGCTTGGTCGTCAGATAAATTCAGATAGACGACAATAAATTTTCACCCTCTAGTTGATCGACAATAACACAAAATATCTTTATCTTTTCAATAGATATACATTCACATTCATTACAAAATGTCTTACAAAATATTTCCGAGACAATGATAATCGAGATTGCAAATAAAACTAGAAGTTTTTCATTAAATCCAGAGCAAAATACATTAAGAATGAAATACATATTTAAAAAATTATTACATCAAGATTCCTATTCTATTGGTTTCTTCCCCTCTGCCTTTGAAACATGTTCTTCGCCAGCAGGAGGATTGTCTAAATCATAGGGGGAATTTATGAAATTAATATCTTTGAGCATCCTGATGTTCATCACAGATGGCCGATCAAGAAGGAGCTCCAGGTGAGATATCTCAAAGTTGGAATGAAGGCTATAGTCACCGAGATACTTTGAAATCAGACATTGAGGAATGGACCGAGCAGGAATCCATCTCATGTCGAGTTTGAAAGGTGGCACTGGCAGGTCGAGTAACCCAGGATTAGAGTAATCCCACAAATAGTGACCCTGTTCCAATTATAGCACACCCAAGGCATTTAGCCATCCTTTCTTGTACCCCTCGTTGTTCGACTGCTAGATTTGTTCATCTAGATGGTAAAGAGCTTCATTATAACCAGCCATCCAGAACTCTCTGGGTTGCTTGTGGAACTGATAGGTTAACCGCTCCAGTTGCTCGAGGAGGTTCTTCGTTAAAAGTTCTTTACTCTCCAAGGCAGACTTTTGTGCAGAGAGCTGCTCGTCCAGATTCAGAATCTTCTTAGACATCTCAACTAATGCTTGATTCTTCACCATTAACTAGAAGGCCTGATTATCCAAAGCTGATTGAGTTCTTTGTTCTTTAATAGTAAGCCGAGCAGTCCTTGCTCATCCCCGAGAAGCTCTTGCTCGTCTGTGAGAAGAAGTAGAAGGACCAGTTCTCTTCAAAGTCTCCAATTCGTCTCTTAAATTGGCATTTTTGACCTCTAAGAAAGAGAAACCCTCGTCGTTGACAGTGACCAAAGCGTTCGAGGAAGACGCTGCAGATTTCAACTGAGATATCTCTCCTCGCAGGTTATTGTTTTCCTGCTCCAGCAACTTAGCTATCTGCATGTGCTCTTCGACCTCGGTCTTCAAAGTTCTTTCCTTTATATCGTAAGCAACAAACAATCTATCATATCCTTTATCAACACTTAGTTGCTGATACTTCTTCTCATATCCCTGGTGCAAAAGGGTTGTAGATTCCTTGTATTGTTGTTGAAGCTCCTCGAGAGTGCCCTGGAAGTCTTCAATCATCTCATAATATGCTACATTATTAGCCACTGCCCGGTCGAACAGACACTTTAAATACTGATAGGCTTAAACTGCTCGCTCTGAAGCATCTAGACCGAGGATATCAATAATTTGAGCTTCAGTCATATCTGTATGACCAGCTTTGAAGTATTCATTGCATTGTTTCAGCAATTTTGTATCATGAGCTGATAATAATTCCATCCTGTCCATAAACTAGTAAAAGGAAGAGATAGCAAGAATCAATAAGAATGCAAACAGAGCAAGAAGAAGAGAATCAACAATATGAACAATCAAAATTTCAAATTTTATTGCATCATAAAAGAGAAGTACATAGTTCAGAGTTACATTTGACAAAAACAAAAAGCAAAGAGAAAAAAGTCCGAACAATGCTACACCTTCTCCTTGTCTCCTAAAACTTTCTCGGGAAGCTGGGACGAGGAGGTAGGTTGCTCGGATGGCATAGAAGGTTGCTCGGTGGGTGCTGAGAGCTGCTCGGCTGAAATGTTGGTTGGTTGAAGCTGCTCATGGGAAGTCTGGACAACTGGGGCATGAGAAATCTGATCTCCAATCACCATGGAGGATTCCTCGGAGGCAGTCTCATCCTCTTCTTCTTCCCCATGAGATGGAGGAGGGCCAGGGATGTGTCGCTGAAATAGGTCTGAATTCTCATCAACATTCGTCTCTCTCAGAGCAGCGACCCATCCATCCCTAAAGTACTTGAGGCTGCCATATTCCATTTGTGAAATCATGGCAGCCAAACCCTTATTCCACCCCTTATCCCAGCCATCACTGAAGGACTTTTTCACAGCCAGTTTCCTTTTCACCTTCTCCGAGGAAAGCTTCTCAGATAGAAGTTCCTCGGCATCTTTCAATTTCCTTTCTGCCTCTTCCTTCTGACGACCAGTGTCACGAAGTCTACTTACCTCTTCCTAAGCATATTTGAGCTTGCTTTCAAACTCTCCAGCATGTTGGAGCTTCCCCTCGAGCTCTTTGTCATTTTCTCCAAGTCTTTTATTTTCTTTTCCAACCCCTTGGAGACTTAAACAGCCTGATCCCTCTCCTGCTTGGTGGAATTAAGCTGCTTCTCCCAAGAAGCTTTATCATCGACATACTGCTGATGAGAATCCTTTAAAGACTACGTCAGACCTAAAAAATCCTCCTCTACACAACCCGAGGAGATGAACGACTTGATGGCTTCATCCTTCTTTAGAATAGTATTAAAGCAAGTTAGCAATTGGAAAAAGAAAACAACTGTAAGTCAGTGCATGAACATAACATTGAAAAATGAAAGTTTAGATTAACAATACTTACTGAGGTAATGTGTTGAGCTGACGAGGTGGTAACCCTATCCCGATAAAGATTTTCTTCAATACCTTGGATCTCGGGGATGATCCAAGACTTCACCGAGCTCATGGCAAAGCTCGGAGCAACGAAAGTGGGAACACCACTTCTAGTAGTTGGAGGCTGAGAGATGGATTCAGCCAAATTGACCGAGGAGCTCTTTTTCAACTTCCTCGTGGGAGCAGGAAAATTCTCGACCAAAGATGTCGTTATAGTCAATGATATAACTACAACCTCGCTTGGAGGGAAAACAGTCACAATATTTCCTGGAGCCACAGGGGGCTTCTCGGCAACCTTCTTAGTAGTAGCGGGAGGAGGTGCATCAAGTTGTCTTGTCCCTTCTTCCGGGACATCCTGCTTGCTTTTCTTTGCCTCTCCAACAATAGAGGTAGATTTCTCAAAGAGGGCAGGAGCTCTTCTTCTCTTCATTCTGTCAGTAAGAGGAATATGTGACTCAGGAGAAGAACTTTTAGAACCAGGTACTGGTTCTATGTCACTTATCACTGGACGAGCAGTAAAAGACGAGGTGTAACTCTTGTACTGCAACAAGTATGAAGATGATCTGATATGTTCGTCGGAAACAGTTTGATGCAAACCCCAGATAAGTTTCAGATGCTTTAAATTAACTTCTGTCTCTTTCGGAGACCTTCTTTTGCTGTCAACTGCAAATAAATGAAATATAAAATATCAGTGACACATTTTATCAAACACAGAGAAAGCATAATTTCAAAAATAAAGTAAAAACAACCTATCCCATTGCCATAGGGAGGAAATCTAGGACCCTGATACACATCATTTCCAATTAGTGGAGCATGTTGCTATTTTTTCATAACTACACCATGTTCGAAGTAATCCCCGTTGGCATCTGGGAGATTGACGACTAAAGCCCTATTTAA
Source organism: Sambucus nigra (assembly GCA_949130495.1). Lineage (NCBI taxonomy): Eukaryota > Viridiplantae > Streptophyta > Magnoliopsida > Dipsacales > Adoxaceae > Sambucus > Sambucus nigra. The sequence goes on along the minus strand of OX422214.1, from coordinate 600,277,552 downwards.
AAACCTAGTTTTCAAATAAAAAGTATTGTCACTGACAAAACATCTATAGCAAAACATAATTTTTGGAATTCCTATACGAGTTCCATGAATCTGATTTAACCTATGGACTCCATTAACTATTCTCCAAATATTGGGGGCTATTTTTACAGGAACCACATCAAAATATTGACAGAATTCCAAGCACAAGGGGTTTGGAGGAAAAGAAAAGCCACATTCGGCTACAAAGAGACTGGGGAACCAATGTCCCTCAGCCAAACGAAAATAATCAGGAGGACCAGAAAGTTCTTCCAAAATGACCCAGGAAGGAATAAAAAAATCAGAACGAAATTTATCAAGCGACTCAATAAGGTAAACCATGATGAACAAAGAAAATAAAAGAGAAGGAAGAAGATCTTATAGAAGAAGGGTAGATCAGTTGATAACGAATGCCGGAAGGAATGAACGCACAAGATGGAGAAGAAATGGAGAGATCAAAGATACAGATTTGAAAAAGTAAGTGACGATAGGATTTTCTGCAACGCTTAAATACCTTACCTTGGGAAGGGGTAAAAATAATGATTACAAAGACGTTTGCGCTACCGGAAGCTAAAAGGACAAAAAAGGCACGGAGACCAAAGCAGTGGGAAAAATTCAAAAAAGTCTGATTCTATGAATTCGAAAGGAAATTAAATACAAGGAAAACACTCCTAAAATTTAGGATGACTATTTAATCTCGCTGTATTTCAAGAAGAATGTTCCACACTCTTCAACCTCGAACTGTGAAACATTGGGGGCTTCTGTTGATTCCAAATTTAGTCTGCTGACGTGGATCAGTTAAGTGAATACACGTGTCTATCTACATGGCACTTACAAATATTTATGAACAACACCTTGACTTCGAGGAACTCAACCTCCCCGACCAACTCAAACACTCCGAGCAACTGGTGCTCTCCGAGGAATTTTACTGTACCGAGCAACTCATGAATACCGAACTACTTAGGCGGTCTGAGCAGCTCAGGCGGTCCGAGCTGCACCTCGTTCGGATCATTTATAACTGAATAATTAAGAGGATTGAATGCGCATTAAATTCTGATTATTATCATACATATGTACACGCCTATTGGACAGCTATGTATTATTCTTTCACATTTACAGCCTAAGGTCTATAAATACATCGTATCATCCTCATTGTAAGGGGACTCGGAATTTCTTGGTAAAACCTGTAATCGAGAATTCTCAAACAGTCAATAATAACACAAACAGTGGACGTAGGTCATTCATTCAAGGCTGAATCACTTTAAAAATCTTTTGTGTTATTTATTTTTTATCTGTGATTAAATAATTAGAGATAATCTAATTTTTTACATCAACAGTCAGCAAAAACCCTTACCCCTTATTTTTTTCCCTCGCGTCGTTCCCTCCCTCTCTCTCTCTCTCTACGCTCTCTCTCTCTCTCTACTTTCAGGTTTATTTCTCTCTCTCTCTCTCTCTCTCTCTCTCTTCCATTTATATATATATATATATATGTGTGTGTGTGTGTGCGTGTGTGGGGGGTGGGGCAGGGTGGGGGTAGGGGGTGGGGTAGGGGGCTGTATTTGGGGGGTGGGGCAGGGTGGGTGTGGGGTGTGTGTGTATGTGGTGAGTGGGGGGTTGTGGAGGGACGTGGGGGTGGGGGTGGGTGTGTGTGTGTATTTGAATTAACCCATGAATTTGTATTTTTGTATTTTAATTAACCCATAAATTTTTTTTTTGTATTTGAATTAACCCATGAATTTATCAATTTGTTTGTGGGGGGGTGGGGGTGGGGAGGCGGGGTAAGTCAAGGTACCATCGTAATTCTGTTAATATTGTGAAAGTATTGCCCCTCAGTGTAAATTAGTAAATTAATAATTTTGTACGTTAATTGTTAGTTTAATTGATGAAATGAATTAATTGAGTAGATGAATTAGAAGGAGTACGGGATACACATTTGTTGTTGACATTGCTGTTGGATTATTTTGTTTAGTAAATGTTTGGTTGGTTAGTTTTAAAAGTGGCATGACCACTGGATTATTGTATATATGGGGGTGGGAATCTTCAACTTTTTTTGAAAATTACTCTGTATATCGAACAATATATATATAGTATGATAATTAAATGAAACATACTTGAAATTAAATATAGTGCGCATTGATACTAGCCTTCTAGTTCTTATGCGTACGCATTGAATAGACCTTAGACCCGTTCGAGAGTCATTACCCCTGTAATGAGATCTCTCGAATTGTCCCGTTTGGACAGTTTGAGACTGTATAATTTCTGTATAATATTCTTATTGGCTTACAGTTGTTACTTTTGGAGGAAGTTCTGTAGTCGTATCTTAATGTTCTCTGGGTACATACTAGATTGACAAGTGTGACTGTTATTTCAATTGATCAATTGAAATAACACTCACACCTACCAATCTACGTCGTGTACTTGAAGAACTACGTGGATATGCTGTCGAATTGTTTTCAAATCGTAACAATGTGCATGAGATGTTAAGTTATTACAGAAAAATGCAGTCTTGAATGGGATAGGACCACTCACCCTTTAATAGGATAATTAAATGATGGGATAATTAAATAAAACATATTATAAATCTAAGTTTTGTTTACGTTTAATAGGTGTTTAGTTGTGGTAGCTGTGATGGGATATCCGAAATACAAAGAGTGGATGGGTGAGACTAATAGAATGGGGGATGTGTTTCACAGAGGTGCTAACGAATTTGTGAAATATGCAAAGAGATGTCATAATGATTAAGAGTTTCCGTGTCCGTGTGCTAGGTGTAAGAATGGTAAGGTGTTTGAGTGGAAAACAGTTGAACTACATTTGTTAAGATCAGGTATGCAAGATAGTTATCGATTTTGGAGTTTTCACGGTGAATTGAAAGTTCCTTCTGTCCGCGACCAACCTTCACAACAACCTTCAACAAGTAGAATAGATGTATAAGGGGACGACGTAGATCATAATATGTTAGAGGATTTAGTTGATGATGCATACGGAATTTATGAAGCAGAGGAGAATGAGGTTACTGATGATGTAGAAGATTCAAGTGCTCGTGAAGATAACACGATAAAACTTGACGATGACTACCAACATTTAAAATTTAAGGCGACCCAACCGTTATACTCTGGCTGTGAGAAAGATCAAACAACTTTACATGCCACGATTGGTTTGCACAGTTTGAAGACGCAATACGGTTTGTCTGGAAATAGCGTGACGGGAATTTTGAAATGGGTGAAGGGCTTATTACCCAAGGTGAATACACTTCCAAATAGTTATCCTGTTATGAAGAACAGTTTGAAAGGTTTGGGAATGAAGTATAAATCGATTCATGCTTGTGTGTATGACTTCATACTATACCAAAAGGAGTATGAAAATCTCTATCGTTGTCCGGTATGCGATGAACCTAGATATGTCCAATCTACTAGTAAGGAAGGCACAAGCTCAAAAGTGCCTCAAAAAGTATTGAAATATTTTCCTGTTGGGCCTAGATTAAAGCAATTTTTCACAGTACCATGGATTGCTGAGGCGATGACTTGGCGTGCTAGGGAAGAAGTAGGGCATAATATCATGCGTCATCCTATTGATTCTACTGCCTGGCGGAGGATGAATTTTGAGTATCCCGATTTTGTTCGAGAACAATGCAACATTCGTTTGGCTATATCAACATATGGTTTCAATCCATTTGGAAATCTAAGCACCAATCAGAGTGTATGGCCATTGATCCTAGCCCCACTCAACCTCCCTCCTTCACAGTGTATGAGACCTGAATTTTCGATGATGGCTTTGTTGATACCTGGGCCAAAGGCACCAAGTGATGACATTGACGTCTACCTGGCTCCTTTGGTAGAAGAATTAAATGAGTTGTGGGAAGAGGGTGTGCAATCATTTGACTCTTTTAGAAAAGAAGAGTTTACGCTGAAAGATATATTGATGTGGGTAATTCATGATTTTCCAGCTTATGGGACATTATCCGGTTGTGTAGTACATGGGTATTTGGGGTGTCCTATTTGTGGAGAGGAGACTTAATCTCTTCGTCTATCCTCTAGCTTAAAAAATGTATACCATTGCCACAGGAGGTTTTTACCCCCAGCTCATAGTTTCAGATCTGAGAAAGGTTCCAATTTTTTATTGGGCGGAGTTTAACATAGGCTACCGTCGAGATAACTTTCGGGTTCAGAAATTGAAAGTAAATCTTCTGAATGTGGCCCTAATATGCCAGGTAAGAATCCCAAATTTAAGAATGTCAAGCATAAGAAGACCCCAACTGGGAATGAAACTGAGATAAGAAAGGCATGGTCTCGGAGTCAATTTTATTTGACTTTCCTTTTTGGAAGAATAACCCGGTGCGCCATGTATTGGATGTGTGATGCATGCACAGAAGAACTTCGCTGAACATATAGTGGTACTTTCCTTGGGGGGAGTCATTCGAAGGATGGAGAAAATGCACGAAAAGTCCTTAAAACGTTAAAACTTAAGCCACAACTATGGTTGAAAGAAGATAGTAGGGGAAGGACAATAATTCCCCCTGGTGTGTTTACTTTGACGAGTGGGGAAAGGAAGGTGCTTCTAGACACAATATATAATTTGAAGGGCCCATCTACTTTTTTGTCCAACTTGCAAAGGGTTGTGAATTATGCTACTCATGATTTACATAAGTGTAAGTCCACGATTGGCATGTGATCATGCAATTGGTTCCTCTTTTGTTTAAGCACTATTTCTCCAAGCACAAGGATTTGCGTAGGGCTATTATGCAAATTAGTATTACCTTCTCCCTCTTGTGTGAGAAGGTAGTGAATCGAGAACACACAGTGGCCACAAAATTGGCTATGATCGAAGAGATTTGTGTATTGGAGAAGTACTTTCCCCCAGCATTCTTTGACATAAGTGTTCACTTGTTGGTACACCTATGTGACGAGGCACTTCTTTGTGGTCCAATTAGATATCGGTGGATGTATCCGTTTGAAAGATAGATGAAAGTTTTTAAAGATTACATTAAGAATACGCGATACATTGCAGGATCAATTGCAGAGGAATAGATCACCGTGGAGTCATCAATATATACTCGGGAATATATGCCTGACTCGGCCAGCATTGATGACACTGATGAATTCGTCGATGATGATGGTCATGTGATGGGAAAACGAGTGAAATTAACGAGTTTGCAACATGAACAAACAGCTCGTTATCTATTTGACACACATGAAGATGTCGAAGAATGGAAAAAGTAAGTTTCGATTATTATAATGTTTAACATTATTTTAGATTATTTTATACATGATTAATTTTTTAATATGCAGAAAATATGAAGCCTGTGAGAACAATAAAAGACGAAAAACAATGGTACAATCAGACAGCGAATTTAGGCTGTGGTTGACACAAGAGATAATTATAATGAAAATAGTCGTTATATGACATTACATTACACTCAAATTTTACCACTAATATAATTAAATTATTTATATTCTCATCTCCTAAAGACGGGTGATGCGACATCAAGGCTTGCTCGTCTAGCCACTGGACCCTTGTTCCTGGTACAATAGTACAAAAAGTATCGATTCAACGGTTACATTTTCGGGGCTAAAGTGTACGAGGAAAGTACAAATGTACAGAACTCGGGAATTTCATACAAAGCTCTTACTATCTTTCGAGCGAGCGCAAAAGATAAAAACCTCGTTGAAGCTGAAATGACTTACTATGGTGTAATCCAAAATATATTTGAATTGGATTATATAAGCTTCAAAGAGGTTGTATTTTACTGTGACTGGGTAAGAGTTGAGGATAAAAATACTTGTAAAGTTGATCCTGCCACCAATTTGATCATGGTTGACTTGTCCAAGTTGAAGAGCAACGACCACGTGAGCGATGAGCCGTTTGTTTGTGCATTTCAAAAGGTTAAGCTAGTGTTTTATTCAGAGTATATCAACAACGAGCCGTGGTCAATTATCCAACACGCTCCAAGGCGTCTAAATAGTAGTGTGGATGACTTGGCTGCTCCTACCGAATATCAATCCATTTTTTATGATAACCCGAATTTGAAATAATTTTTCAATTTGTTATAAATATTTCAATTTGTACTGAAACATCCTTTTTAATGCTTTTAATTGATTTGCACTTTATCGTTTTCACTTTTGTGTGGTGTGCGTGTGTGGAGAGGAGATTAATACATAAATATTCCAACTACATATAAGTTTTCTTTATACTAATCCATGGATATACGCTTCTTACCTTTAATAGATGATTAGTACATAGTTATTTGGGGTGTCCTATTTGTGGAGAGGAGACTGAATCTCTTCGTCTATCCGAACACTAAGAAATGCCATAATCCTATGGAGTATGTTTTTCAAATTCCTCCCAACCGTTATGTAGGCAAACATCACCGGTTGAAATTGTCAATTCCACTTTCCATACCCCACCACTTGGAACCTCTAGCAAAACATGGGAGACCATTGAAAGGTGGAATTGACAACTTCAACTGCTGATTTTTAGCTACACAACGGTTGGAAGGAATTTGCAACGCATAACTCCATAGGATTATGGCATTTCTTAGTGTTTATATATGAAGATAATTATATTTGACACGATTTCCCGGGGTACATTAGTTGGAAGGAGGTGCCATATGAGCTCAAGTTAGCTGTTTGGGTGACACTACAGGTAATGTATTTATATTTATATGTCAATTTCGATTTCGATTTCAATTTCGATTTATATTTATCTATATTTGCGGGACGGATACTAATTTTACTTTATTTCAATTCAGAGGACATGTAGTGGTCCTGAGGGTAGGCCACATATGCTCGATAATTATGTGGCTATTCGGAAGAGAAGGGAAGGATAAGGAGGTGTCCCCGAGCGTCGCAGTACAAAATCTCTTTTCCAGCTAAATAGTTTAAAATAATTGATGGTCATGTTGTTTATTCTTAAATAGTTTTTATTTTGAATATATACTTGCATTATCTTTAGTTTGTTTGGATATATGACGTTTGAACAGGTACAACGTTGCTATAACAGGTACAAATATACAGCTGGGCAGTGGAAGTGGCCATACTGCCCAGCAGATTTTTTTTAAATTCTGCCCAGAATTGTCACGGTCATTGACGGTGACATTTTTTTTTAAAAGGTGACAAGTCTTTGTCACGGTTAATAACCGTGACAAAACACGTCATGGTAATGGCACGTGACACGACCGTGACAATTCTAACGAACTTGTCAAGGTCAATGACCGTGACACGTCCGTGATAAAAAAAGTTGTCTCCCCCAGTATTGTCACGGTTATTGACCTTGACAAGTACAACTTGTCAAGGTTAATGACTGTGACAATATGGCAGATTTGGTGTAGTGCTAGCTGATGAACCTGGAGACTAAGGAAGAAGGTAAGGTCACCTACCATTCTCATCTCAAACTCACTTTTCATATCCTCCTCAAAGTGGTGAGCATGTTGGGAGCACGTGGATCCAAAGACTATGTCGTCCACATAGACCTGGGCAACCAAAATAGCACCGTCATCTCTGTTGACGAACAACATCATATCAACTCCCCCTCTATTGAAGCCACGGGCTAAGAGATAGGAAGTAAGCCTCTCGTACCAAGCACCAGGTGCTTGCTTCAAACCATATAAGGCTTTCCTCAGATAGTAGACGTGCTTCGAGTGTTTAGGGTCTTCAAACCCTTTTGGTTGAACCACATAAACCTCCTCCTATAAAATTACATTTAGAAAGGCACTCTTGACATCCATCTGATATAACTTGAAGCGCAGATGACATGCGATGGCGAGTAGTAAGCAGACGGACTCAAACCTCGTAATAGGAACAAATGTCTCCCCAAAGTTTACACCCTCAATCTGTGTGTATCCTTGAGCGACCAACCTAGTCTTATTTCTGATTATGGTACCATTTTCATCCATTTTATTCTTGAAAATCCACCTGGTACCTATCACATTAGTTTCACTAGGTCGAGGGACAAGTTACCAGGCAATATTCTTTTTAAATTGAAGCAACTCATCCTGCATGGCAGATAACCAATATTCATCTTTGAGTGCCTATTTTTGATTCTTGGGCTCGACTGTGGACGTGTAGTAAAAATGACTAACAATGTTCTCTAGCTGAGCATGAGTCTTGACTCCTAAAGTGGGATCGCCAATAATGGAAGAAGGATCGTGACTCTTGCGAACCCAAGCAGGTGTGTTCCCTAACACAGGAGTAGGGTCCACAGAGTGTAGGTGAGGGACAAGTAAATTTCTACCAGAAGAGTCCTCATCCTCACACAAAAGGCTAGGATCAATAAACGCCGAAGGTTCGTCATCTTACACGGTGACATTTATTGATTCCATAACCTTAGAGCTCTTCATGTTAAAAACTTGGCACGCTCTACTATTTGATGAATATCCTAGCAATATCCCCTCGTCGCTCCGGGAGTCAAACTTTCCTAATTGCTCTCTATCCCGTAGGATGTTGCATTTACTCCCAAAGACACGAAAATATGCAAGGTTGGGTTTCTTGGCAGTCCACAGTTCATAAGGTGTCTTAAGTGTGTGTGGATGTAGATATACCCTATTCACCGTATGGCATGCAGTAAACACTGCCTCTGCCCCCCAAAATTTCCTAGCAACCTTACAACCTAGAAGCATAGATCTAACCATTTCTTAAATCGTCCTATTTTTTCTCTCAACAATCCCATTTTGTCGAAGAGTCTTCACAGAAGAAAACTCATGTTTGATTCTTAGGCTGTCACAGTAAAGATCTACCTTTACTTCCTTAAATTTCATGCCGTTATCACTACGTATCCTGTTAGTAGTGACTCCGTGTTGATTTTTCAGGGTGCGGAACTTGGCCGTTAAAAACTCTACAACATCGAATTTTTCTTTCAGAAAACCTACAAACGAATATCTGGAGAAATCATCTACCATCACGAGGATATACCTCTTACCACCTAGACTTTCAAAACGAGTAAGACCCATAAGATCCATGTGAATTCACTCAAGCACACGAGAGGTGGTAATGGAATGGAACTTCCTATGGGGACTATGGATTTACTTTCCCAGCTGATAGGGTCCACAAACCGTGGAAGTTGGCTTTCTAAGAGATGATAAGCCACGTATTAGGTCCTTTTTATCTAAATGTGTCAAATTTGTTACGTTCACATGACCTAGACATTGGTTCCACTGATCCATAGGAGTGATCGTGGCGTTGTTGCAGACAAGAGAGGATGTGGTCACAGTCCCATAGCAATTATCTTTTATCCTCACCCTTTGCACTAAAAGTTTACCGGCTTGATTATAGACATTACACACGTCCCGGTTAAACTTTACGGCAAAGTCAGTGTCCCACAGCTGGCTAATGCTGAGAAGGTTTGCCTTCAAACCTTTGACGTACAAAACATTCTCTAGCTTAGGAAATCCTGGTAACACTATTGTACTTCATCCTATAATGCTAGACTTGCTCCCATCTTCAAAGGTGAATCTACCATCCTTATAATCCTCTAGATAGGTAAAAAAATGAGACATCACATGTCATATGTCTGGAGCACCCACTATCAAAATACCACTGTGAGGTATTATGTTCTTTGAGAGCGACATGAACAATAAGGGCCTTTTCTTCTTTCTTAGGTACCCAAGACGTGGTAACCTTTTGTTTACCCTTGTTGTTGTTGGTTTTAGAGGGGATGCGAGAAGCATTCACTGATGATAAAGACATCAGTCGAAATTCCTCCATTAAACTTTGTGAGGTGGTAGCTAAAATCTCAACACGCTCTCTTAGACTGGTAAAATCATTCGAATGATGTGGTGGAGCATTAGTATGTTGTGTCCGACCCAAACTATAGAAAAATTGCCTAAGGCGGCCTTTTCTTTTGCAGTATATACAGAAGAACATAGTCTTAGGCGGTGAAGTTGCATTCATGCGGTGACTCTTCTCCAGAATCTACCGACTCGACCTCACTTTCATCACTAAGGGTAGCATTAAGGACAGCTTTGCCCTTTTCTTTTGCAAGTCTGTTCAGCCTAGTAGCACACTCAAAAGCTCTATAACCATTACCGTCGCACTCATAGCTTAGGAAGGTATTAAAAATCTTTTTCATTTTTCATATTTTTCTCAAAATTCTTTTTATCTTAGAAATTTCCATTTTTCTTGAATTTGATAATTTTCTTGAAGTTTTTAGCAAGCAGGGCCAAATCATCTAAATCAAAGTCACACTGAGAATCTGTCATTTCTATCTCCCTTTTTCTATATGACTCAACTCTCTTTCTTGCCGACCAATTACTCTTTCTATCCTGGGCATTAAGTGCAATTCTCTTATCTTTAGACTTGACAGATTTAGGAAACATATCAATTTCATACGTTTGTAAGTCTCCTAAAAGTTCCTCTAATTTAAGCGTGTTTAAATTACCAATAGAATTTAGCACAGTGACTATAGGGATAAAACGCTTAGGAAGAGATCTGAGAATCTTTTTAACAACTCTAGCATTAGGAATTTGTTCACCAAGATTAAAGCTAGTGTTTATAATATCAGATAACCTAGCATAAAATTCATCAAAGCATTCAGTATCAAGCAAGGTGATAGTTTCGTATTTAGTTGTTACATTTTGTAGTTTAGATTCTTTCACAGCATTAGTTCCTTCATGGGCAAGTTGCAAAACATCCAATGCCTCTTTTGACGTGGTGCACGTCATAATTCGTCGGAACTCGTCGGGTGTGACGAATCCAGAAATAGCACTTAAACCCGTAGAATTAAAATATGACCATTTAAATTCTTCTTCAGTCCAGTCAGTCATAGATTTAAAATTAGTCACGTTATTAGCAGTGACGGAGGGAGGTGTCCACCCTTTTTCCACCAAAATCCAAACACGTTCATCAATGGCTTTTAAGGCAGATTTCATGCAGGCTTTCCAGTAAGCATAGTTTGTCCCGACAAAAACTGGCATTTTATTATATAATTTCTCCATTCAACACACCCTTTTCAAAAATCAATTTTTCAAAAAATTAATATCTTAGAAAAATTTTACGGAAAATTACACGGTATAATTGTGTAATTGAATCTGACACCAATTTAAAGAGTGCGCATTTGTTCAAATTAAGAAATTACTTAATTAAACACGGTTTTTCAAATTAAATCCTAAAAACATGCATCTAGATGATTTATCAAATAAAATAAAGCATGTGACACAAAATATTAGGAAAAATCCCTGCAGGGCAAAACCATATTATTTTCACTGTAATTTATAATAATAGTTACACAGATTATAATGGAAATAAGTGTGACATACGAAATATCCATAGGTTTAGGTTTCGATGTCGTAGGCCGAAATCTCCCGCAAGAATTCCAGATGGGCAGCAATGAAGAAGGGATCGGCTTCTCCATAAAATACTCCAAAAATGAGTAAGAATAATCTCTTGAAGGTTTATGATGTGCACCTAATAAATGGGAATGAAGTGTGCATTTATAAGGAAGGCTTAAAGCCTAAAAAAAAGTTTAGGGAAAGAAGGAAGAATCTGGGTCGGATTTTGCTCAACATGCTGTAATAAGGATTTCGACCAACAAGTAGTGGTGACAGCATTTGGCACAGAAATCGAGGTCGGCGGCATCATTTCAACGGGATCAGATGTCGCTCGAATGAAGACAGTTGCCATTCGAACGAGATCGCGTGACATTCTGATCTCGCACGAACGACAGTGTTAGTCGTTTAAGCGAGCACGCCTACTAAAAAAAATTCATTTATGCATAGAAAATTTTTTGCAATTTTGATAAAAAAAATTAGACTTCAGAAAATATTTTCTAAAAAAAATTCCGAAAGATTTATGCAAACATAAATAACTCCAATTAATCATTTTACTGATAATGTGTCGTGGAGTTGTGGGAAACGGTTGAGCAGAACCTCGCATGTAGCATGATGCACGTGTGAAGATAATGGATGCATCGATTCGGATAAAGGTCGTCGAGGATGATCATGATGACATGTCAAATGTAGCGGTATCAGACATACAAACTGTGATCTAGGGAAAAAAGAAAATTTCTAGATTCTACCCGGACATTTATAAAATTATGTCCTTACACACAAATTTTAAGTGAAATTCAAGATAAATAGTCTGCAGCACATAAATTATCTCATACATTATTGAAATTGTTAAGTTTTGAGATGAACATATGAAATTTATTTAAAAAGTCTACGACATATTATATTAGCTTTACGCCCACTTTGTTGGCCTTTTTTCTTGTATTGGATCATCGTTTTGTCCCATCCACAGAACAAACTTATAAGCCGCGACCAACAGGAGCAAAACATGTAGTTACGAACGCAGGTTATCGTGACGAAGGGAGGGAGTTCGGGAATGTGTATGGGCCATCTTCTTGAGTGATATATTTGAACACCAACATTCCATCCAGGATTCTTTTGCGGACTTCAAGGACAATCGACATGCAAGACCAGAAAAGGAGGGGAAGCAAGCAGCCCATGCTTGAACCCCACTTGCTTTCTAGGACCATTATGGTCCATCCTCTGCCAATTGAACCCATAGTATTTGGTAATTTATGATGTAGGCCACAAATTTTAGGTTAACCCATTCACGACCAAAGATTACGTAATTTCGTATATGACACCATCAACCTATAAGGACAGTAAGTCTTCTTTTGTAAAAGTTAACTTAAGGTGTTATGGTTGCAAAGAAAAATAGCGGCATGGTGCAGGCTTGTCAAATTGGATAAAGTGGGGGTTTCAAGGACCCCGGGAGAGTACACTGGGGCAGACATGGTCGGGGTTTCTGAGAGAATAGGACACCCAAATTGAGGAAGGAAAGGTGTGGACATTGAGGAGGTCCATAGGAGGCGTGTAGTGGAGGGGTAACATAGGCATCACCTTATATATGATTATTATAGTGTTATGAAACAAATTTTAAGTGTTATGAATGTGGCTATTTCAGATGCATGATTATTATGTAATGTCAAATCTTAAAAAATCAAGAAATAATTAAATAATAAACCATTACAGGAGAAAAATATGTCAAAATATCATACCATGATATATATTATACTTGTATATGAGAACAGGAAATGGTAATCTTATTCTGTAACAAATAATGTGATCTCACCATGTCCATTCTGGTGGAGGTGATGACTCGATTAATAGCAAACTCAGGTGGAGGTGGATTCTCCATAACCAACTCTGGAGGATAGCTGTGGAGATATATGACTATCAAATGTATATGGCATCTTCAAGAATACCATCAAATGTATATGGAATCTTCAAGAATCAAAGAATGAATATTACAGGTTGTGGTTCAAGCGACTCCACCTCCACACGAGTTCTCTATCAATCGAGAATGAGACTTCGAAAAATGCTAATAGTTTTTGTATGGACGTCATCAAGGGACATGAATAATAATATAGCAGTAAGGGAAAGGTTATTTATAGTATACCTTCCTTCCTCTTTATATAATCAAAATTTATGGTTTTACAATAATGATTTTACTCCAAAAGGAAAAATATAATATATCTACCCAACATAAATAAACTAAGGGGTTATTATATGTAAGTCCCATTAAAATAATGTTTCCCCATTTAAGTTATATTAATATTTTAACCATTAAATAGGTTCTACGAATTTTTTTCATCCTATTTTAATCTTCGAATCATCATAACTTTTTATTGACAAATTCTTTTTTAGCAAAATTACTATTTTTGGAATCTGTTCATCGAGATCTATCAAACAAGATCCATGAACCCTATAAAATTCCAAAGAAAAAAATTACACAGAAATTAAACTTTAGTGTCAGCACCAGAAAATGAAATAGTTTTATATCTGTGACATTCGTACAAACAGTAATATTTATTATATTGATATTACACAGACATTAAAAGTTACTGTGTTCACAAAAAAAATGAAATTTATATATTTATCAAATAAGATCCACGGAGTACATAATATTTCAACTAAAAAATTTACACGGACAATAATATTTAATGTGTACACCTTTAAAAATAGAATTAATTAATTGATGAATAATCAAAAGGACTTAATTAAAAAAATTAAAATAGGAATTACATATAACATTATATAATATCTGGGTTGTCACATTTGTTGTTATTATTAAATAATAATACTAACAAATTGGTTAAATAAATGAGTCAATTATAAATCCATATATATATATATATATATATATATATATATATATATATATATATATATATATATATATATATATATATATATTCTCTTAAGCGGACTTCCTTAAAGAACGGATTAACAGACTTTTGTCCTTATCCGGATGTGGTCCCCTCGTGGACCCCAAGACTTTTTGTTATTTTCCTTAGATGGTCCCCCTCTTGTCTTATACTAAAACCCTATTTTAAGGCTATATATTTAAAAGATTTGTAGTTTAGACCCAAATTGGCATCAAGACCTTAAGAACTTTAGAAACTCACCAAATTCTGACCAAACCCCTAATTCTGGTATCAGAGCCATAAGACATTCCTTTTATACTTATAGTAAAAAGACTTTAATGCCCTTGGGATTTATCCCTCGCATTTACAAAGATATTTTTGGAACCAACCCAGACTATCAACCTATACCCATAAACGACTTAGACCCAAAAGGTTGTTTAAACACACACATAGACGGTTGTTCACACGTTGAACATATCCCAACTAAACACGCAGACAGTAGACAAGTCACTCCTAGTGCTATTAATGCTCATATTAGATCAAAATAATTGTACCCTCCTTATTCTAAGACAATTAATTAAAGATATTCAAACCCAAGAAATAGAGATAAAAAATATCTCTAAAAGAATACTAGAAATAGATAATCAAATCCCAATAGACCTAGTACAAGTTTTACAAGAAATAATATTAAGATTAATCATATAGAAGTTCGTATCAAAGACATTTTAGAAATTAGAACTTTAACTAAAAATCAAGACGGTGAGTTAATTAAACTTACCAAAGAATAAGCTAAGATATCCCTAGATTAGATAATTATCTTCCTAATGGAGATAGTTAGATCAGGCTGGGATGAGGTACCAAGAGACCTCTCCATTCAGACCTTAACATATTTTTATCAAAGAATTTTAGAAAAAATAAATGATGATAGATTTTATTATAAGATAAATGAAAATGAGATTTCAAATGGTTCTAAAGCAACTAGACTTATATTAGAAAGACTAAATTTAATTTCTATATCCATAGCAGCTACCCAAGACTATAACAGTAGCTTTGTTAAAGACTTACATTTAGATTTAAAAGCTAAGACATAAGGATTAACCACCTTCTACACAGACTTTGTTAAATTCCAACAAAATTTAGCAACTTATCTTAATAATATGGAAAGCCATAATCTATCCAAAATGGATAGTATTATTAATAAACTTAGACTAGATATGGCCCAAGTAGAAGAAAAATATGAAGAAATTATAAAGGGAATAAAGGCCGTATATAATAAATCTTCCCAAGCATAAATAGACTCTCCTTTTATTCTAACTCTTTTAGATAAAATAGAAAAGACTGTAGAATCTATAAAAATTAGATATATGCAACAATAATAAAAAGATAATGAAGTAAAAGACTATATTACAAATGTTGCCAAATCCCTAGTTAATTCTCTAGCTAGACATAGTGAAGAAATTTCTGAGAAGACAAGAAAAGAAAATAAGAATTTTAAAGAAGAAATCCTTAGTCAGATAAAAAGATTATTCAGACTTCTTAGAAAGAATTGAAAAAAGACTTGAGCAAAAATAAGTAACCACCTGTAAATTTAGAGACCCCCCTCCTATAAAAACTAGAGAAAGGAAGACCATAGATAGAAGAATAATAAATGATGGATTAGACAAGATTAGTAAGATAGCTAGCTCTATCCTAAATATTGGACAGAGTAATTGTATGCTCCAAAGACTTAAGGATTCATCCTCCAATGTTTGAACATGGTGGGAGGACAGAAATTTCACCAATCCTCTCCAATGGAAAGAATGGGGTGAAGTTGACTGGAAGATTGTTGAAAATTCCATTCACGATGCACAACTTCCTGTTGTTAGATACGTAGACTTGTTTAAAGAAGGTGCCACTCCCAAGACTTTTAATTATAGCATAACCTATCACTGTAGAAATCATGTGTTAGACAAATACTATATTGAGCTCTAAGTGTTTGACTCAGAATGGCTTAAATCTAGAGGAACTGATAGGAAGTTCCAATTCCTAACCTTTGGACTCTTTCAAGAAAGAATCCAAGGATTACATAGACCTCAAAATAATATCAACATATTGTGTTGTTTAATAGATAAAAGATGGAAAGATTTCGAGAAAAGCCTTATTGGGATAGCCCAACTAGACATGTCAGATAATATTGGATACTTTAATGTCATTCTGGCATTTACAGTAACCGTAGACACAACCAAAAATTTTAAGTTATTCTTATATGCTAGTGGTTATGAAGACTATATTATCCCAAACGCCAACATAAATATAGAATTCCAAAGCTATGTGAACTTCTCCCAAATTCCTTATGAAGGAATGCAGTCGGGAATTCCTAGCGGTAGACTTAATAAAGAAATATTAGTTAGAACCAATATTTCAGACTACAATCATACTTACTGTATTAGGAATACAGGACCTATGAAAGAAAAAGCTAAGACCCTTTAGAAATTGCAAGAATTTTAAGAAACTAAGACTATACAAAATAAACCTTTATTTATTAATCAAGACGATGTCACTAGAAATGTTACCATCCAGTTTGGCCCTCCTAAAATTATCAATAAGAATATCCAGACTAAAGAAGTTAGATTTAAGAATATGGGAGAAGCTGTAATCAATGATCCTTCAGAAGGAGAATGTAGTAGTAAGACTAGTTCTACAAGCCCCGGTAATTAGACCTAAAAGATCATTTGAAAACAAAGACTTAGTTAGAGAAAAAGCTAGGATCCAAAACATTGGACATGAACCCTCAGAATTAGAAATGAAGATATTTAAAGATCACTTTAAGAAAAGTCATTCTGTTAAATTTCAAGAAAGAGAAAGATTTAATATGATAGCTCAAGACCGCATATTAAAATTAAAAGAATCTAAGAATACTAAAGAACTTCTTATAAATCTTAGACTAATATAAGAATGAGAAGAAAGACTAATGCCAGCTACACAAGTAGAACCTAATAAGCAAGAGGTAGGAAGCAGTAGTAGGCTAGAAGATGCTCCTAGACTTTTTAGTAAACCAATAGGAATAAATATTTTTATACACTTAAGCACTATAAAAGACCAAACCTGATTATATAAAAGACTTTCCAACTAGTGACAAGAGTTTTACTCCCGTTAAGACTATGGCAAGACAAGACATAAATCTTGTTGGTATATACCTCAATTTAGACAATATCCAAGATAAGAAGAAGGCCTTAGACGAATGGTGTAATCAGATGAACATGTGTTTTGCATCTAATGAACAATGGGATGCAAGTTCATGTAAGCAATACGCTAAGCAATCCATTAGAGGTATTGCAAAATACTATTTAAATAATCTAAGAAAGGCTACAGATGAAGACTATTTAGCTAAAATTGAAAAGATGAAAGAGAACTTAGAATAAAGATCAATTGAAGATTACATTCAATTGTTTACATCAGAATTCATTGGAGCTGGACAATTAGCTCAAATCAATGAACAATACCTAGCAAAAACTAAGTTAGCCCTCCTTAACATTTGCAAACTAGATAAGATAAATGAATATAACAATCATTATGAGCAGCTATATTACCAAATTAAAGAATTTGGAGAAACCTTAAAAGACGAATACTTTAGAAAGATATCAGCCATAGGACAAATTCTAATTAGTGAATATAGGAATTGGCCAGGAGTAGCTGGAATTAAGAATAACTCCCTTGGTGAAAGAATTAATTTTTCTCCAAAGACTATATCATATCTATGAGACGTGATATAACCCATGAAAAGTTTATAGACACTTTCAAGCAGATACCACCAATCAAAGATGAAAGGGATATCGCTCCAATCCAATGGGGATGTGGTAGTGAATCTAAGAAATTCAAAAAGAAATTAGAATGGAAACATAGGAATTTTAAGACTAGACCCTTAGGATTTCTAAAGAAGTATAAATTTAGACCATCTACTACCTTTAGAGAAAGGAACACTAAGACTAAGAAAAATAGATTTAACCAAAGAAGATACTTTAAGAAGAATACTAGTAAATATAAGAAGGTTCCTAATTATAGAAAGGAAAAAGATATAGCTCAATCTAAGACTGCCAGCAAAGAATGTTGGACTTGCGACAAAGAAGGACACCTTGCTAAAGACTTCCCTAATAAGAAAGATAAAGCAGGTATTAGATCATTAATACAATATTAGACTATTCTGATTAAGAAGAGTTAGATATCCTATATGCTATAGAAATATCAGACATAGAAGATGATGATAATATTAGTATCTATACTGCATATATAGATAGTGATTCAGAAGACTATACTACTGATACTGATGAGTATGAAGACTCTCAGGGTACTTTATATTTATATATGATGAAAGATAATCAAGATGATTTAGATGTTGAATATATAGACTTCGAAGAAGCTTGGTATAAATGTATATTAAGCCCCTTTTTAAAGAAAAGATGGACAGTTAGTAATCCTGAGTTACTAACCTATATACATAGATGTTATTTTGATGAAAGACATTATTAACTATTTGAAATAAAATGTAGCAAGAAAGACTTTATATGCGTAGAATGCTTTGAGATTATACAAACAGAATTGTTTATGGTTTGTGTTATTTGCAAATTACACTACCATAAAAATTGTTGGAGAACTAGATTTAGATCTATTTATACTAGACAGTATGATGCTCAAATAGACTTAGATCTTAAAACATATTATCAAGATATTGAAAGAAATATAGCTAAGAGATGGCAAGAAAATGAAGACTTAAAAAGAAAGGTAATTTCCTATGATTTAGAAGGATCCCGCTCTGATAGTAGTTCAGAAGACCTAATACCCTTATATTTTATATAAACCTAAAAAGGGAATATCTATTTTAGAAAAGAATAATTTAGGAATTTCTACTAAGCCACGAGCTTATTTTGTACAATTATTCGTTCAACACAAAGACTATCCTAGACGACTTTCAGCTTTTATAGATAGAGGATGCTCTCAGAGTATTTGCAAGGCTAACGCCTTCCCTGAAGACTAAATTTTATAAAGTACTCAAGAAATATATGGTAAAGTGGCTGATAGCACTACACCAAATATGCCCATTTTTCAAGGTCATTGACCTTGACAAATCCAACTTGTCAAGGTCAATGACCGTGACATTTCAAGGCGAGACAACTTTTTTTGTCACGGTCGTGTCACGGTCATTGACCTTGACACAAACTCGCGTTTTGTGTCACGGTCGTGTCGCGATCAATGAACGTGACACGGTTCTCACGGTTTATAACCGTGACAAAGTCGTGACCCTTTTTAAAAAAATTGTCACGGTCAATGACCGTGACAATTCTGGGCAGAATTTTAAAAAAATCTGCTGGGAAGTATGGCCACTGCCACTGCCCAGCAGTATATTTGTACATGTTATATTAACGTTGTACCTGTTCCAAACATCATATATCCAAACAAACTAAAGATAATGCAAATATATATTCATGACGATATAATCCAAATATTCAAAATAGAAATAATATACATGATGATATAATCCAAATATAATTAAAATGGACAAACTTAAAAATAATGTTACTACATGTCTTGGGTAAAACTGAGGAGGTGATTAGGCCACACAACATACGAATTGACGCACCCACTAATATACGTCGTCCCTCATTGTTCGCGCAACCACAATAGGGAGTTCTCCTTCTCGGGTATGACATGCGTGACGAGCACCCTGGACTCCATCTCTTGAAGCACACGTCCATGGACTATTCCACCCTCGACGATATTCGGGTCCCTCAACCCCCGCCCTATCCGCTGGCCATCAAATACGTCCAATATGAACATGCTCGGCCAACCAAGTGTCGATAATGGTCTGTTGAAAGGTGCCAAATAGGGAAGTGGATCATCGAAGTACGAACGTGTCGGTGATGAAGCAGCGAGGCCCACATCCTCGTCATCCTGCGCCTCGTCCTCCCGCACCTCCTCCTCCACCGCCTTCTCCTTCCCTTTCCCTTTCCCTCTACGGTCTCCGCCCAACGTACGCTTCATGAATGCGTACATATCTTGGACCGTCGCCTCCAAACGGGACAGCTTCGCGTCATGTGAATCCACCGTTCGAGCCAACCCAGTGTCGCTCATCTCCAATCCGATGATCCTAGATTTGGCCACCCGCGATCTCACTCCCCTTGTCCTCCCCTTGAGATCAGAGCCAAGCACTTGGCTGAGTGCGTCTGTGGACAAAGATGCCTTTTCGGCATCAGACTGCGACTCATGCACTTCCTTAAGCTTTGCCTGAAACGACAAAAAGCACATGATTAGTAAAATAAGTAAACTAAAAAATTATAACGTAATTAATAAAAATTAAATTGTCGGATTACTTACAATCGTGGCCGCGACGCTCGGGGACACCTCCTTGTCCTTCCCCTTCTTCGTCCGAAGAGCCACATAAGTATCGAGCCTATGTAGCTTACCCCCTGGCCCACTCCCTACCCCCTGAAATAAAATAAAGTAAAGTAAAATTAGTATCGGCCCCGCAAAGTAAAATAATGAAGAATAATATATTTTTGTAGTTATAGATAAATTAAATCTTACCTGCATCCTATGCTCCACCTCGGCGTAAGAGGTCCGGCTGGAGTAGTGCACGTCCGTCTTTTTTGCCCGATTTTCCGTCCTCGATTGGCGAGGTGCCAATTGTCGATCCTCGATCTCATTGTCAATAAACTTTTGCCATTGTGCCAATGAGATCGGCTCCTTTGGCGGGACGGATCCGCGCCATTGTATAATGGACTCTCGTATTTTCCCAAAGTACCGTGCCCGCATATTTTTCTTCCACGTCTTGTGTTGCTCCCTCAACTGCTCCAAGACGGAATCGCGTAGCTTTGGATCCAAGGTGAATTGTTCCTGTCCAACAAATACAATGTTAGTTGCGAAGAAATATAAATATAAATATGAAATTGAAATTGAAATTAAAATTGAAATTGAAATTGAAATTGAAATTGAAATATAAATATAGATATAAATATATTAGCTGTAGTGCTGCCTAAACAGCTAACTTGAGCTCATATGGCACCTCCTTCCAACTCATAAACCCCGGGCCGATGACCGTCTTTAGCAGCTCGAGGGATCTCGCTAATAGCTCCGACTTGTTCTCGACGGTAATCCCAAATTTTCCATATTTGGGGAGCCTAGGGGCGGAGGAGCCCTCGTTGCCTCCGCTACCACCGAGCCCAGACGACATCATCATAAACAGCATCATCATCTTCGCCTTAATATCTGAAGGAGACATTTTTGCTGTAAAAAAATGTTATTAGTACAGATAAAAAAAATGTTAATAGTACACATACACACACCCCTACCCCACCCCCAACACACACACGCACACGTCATGCCACTTTTAAAACTAACGAACCCAACATTTCATCAATTAAACTAACAATTAAAGTATACAATTATTAATTTACTAATTTACAATGAGGGACAATCCTAGTTTCATATGAAATTGGCACTAATTATTAATTTACTTTCATCTAAAACTATACAATTAAAATTACAATTAAAGATATGCAATTGTTAAAATTTCCCCTCCACACACCCCACACCCCACCCCCTCCCCCACCACACCCCTTGCCCCCCTCCCCCCGCCACGTACACACGCACACACCTACGCACCAACACACACACCTCACCAATACTATCACTAACCTTGCATTCATACTAAGGTTTACATAGTTTTAACAAATTATAACAAAATATTATCATATTTTTAGTTAGAAAATTCCACCCCCACCCCCTCCCCCCACCACACCCCACCCCCACTACCCCCGTCCCCCACCACACACCACAATACACACACATATACACATACCCCACCCCCTCCCCTTCCCCCCGCCACGCACACATGCACACACACACACACACCCCACCCCCATCATATCATAAAGGGATAAATCCAACCAAGTACAGAGATTCTACAAATTAAAGTGAGAATTAAATTTAAGACTTTCTAACAACATGCATGTGTATGGATTCTACATAGTTAGGCACGAAAGTAACTAATTATATTCCTAAAAGCATACAATTGGCAACATTTTGTGAATTTACTAAACTTTATATAATATTATCAAATTCTGTTAAAAAATTATCCAATTGGCAACATTTTTGAATGAAATATTTATTTTGAATGAAAATATCAATTATTATCCAATTATTATCTAACTATTATCAATTATTTATTTTGAATGAAAATAAATTGTTATCCAATATTTTTGGGAGCGATTGTTTATTTTGGATTTCCTTTCATATTTAAACAATCACACCATAGGAGTCATTCTTCTCCCTCAAAATTCCAAGAAAAGTGAACCTAAAGAAATCATCCACAATCACAAAACAATATCACTTGCCTCTTAAACTCTTAGTTTATAGGGACCCTTAAAATCAATATGTACTAACTCTAAAGTCTTAGAATAATTTATCTTATTTAGTTTCTTGTGGGGACTTTTCATTTTTTTCCTTTTTAACATATTCCACAAAACTTGGTATCTGGTTTTCCTAACTTAGGTAAAACCTCTAACTCGTTCCTTTCTAGATAATCTATCCAAATATCTATAGTTGATGTGTCCCAATCTTGTAAGACATAAGTCAATGGCTTCAATTTTTGCACTATCACACACAAACTTCACATCATTTGTGAAAACGTATCAATCCTTTTTGCACTATCACACACAAACTTCATATCATTAATACCACATTGCAAGTATAATTTTCTTTTCTAATTTACATATATATACACACATACACACATATATATACACACAAATATATATATAAATGGAAGAGAGAGAGAGAGAGAGAGAGAGAGAGAGAGAGAGAGAAAATCGACCTGAAAGTAGAGAGAGAGAGAGCAGCGTCGAGAGAGAGAGAGAGGGGGAGGGAACGGCGGTAGGGAAAAAAGAAAGGGGAAAGGGTTTTTGCTGCAAACATTGTCACGGTCGTGTCAAGGTCATTGACCGTGATAAGTATTTAAAGAATTGTCACGGTCATTGAACGTGACAAGTCCGTGACAAGTAAATTTTTCACGGTCAATGACGTGACAATTCTTTGTCACGGTCGTGTCAAGGTCAATGACCGTGACATAAAATGCGTGTTTTTTGTCACGGTCAATAACCTTGACAAGAGTGATCGACTGAAAGGTGACAATTTAGCCATTTTGGTGTAGTGTAGAGAACTAATTACCTTATATTTCCAGACTATTCCTATTTATTTTAAACATGGAAATCAGACCAACAAAACCGTTAATTATCGATTTTGGATAATGGATCCTCGTCCTAGTTTTACAGGAAATATAATTTTAGTAAAAGACTTTATTAGTAAATATCATCCTTATACTCAGTATAACGATAAGATGTTAATTAGTGATAAAGAAGAATATAATATTAAAGCTCCTCTAATTAATCACAAGACTGCCTTTGACCTTATGCAGGTCAAACCATATTATATATCCATAAAACATCAGAGTTCTTCAACTGAGCATGGTGGACCTAGACCTACAACCCAATAAGAAGCCCTAGACATTACTAAACCCTTACAAAAGGAATGTAAGTGTCCAGACAAAAAGTGTTATAAGCAAATAACACTTATACAACAAGAGATTCTAGATCAAGCCCAGCACACCTTAATACTAGTTCAAGCTATATCCAAACAAAGGAAAATGGATATAGAGGTAGAAAAAGAAAAGATTAGGCCATTAGGAGAGCCCACTTTAAGAGAAAATTCCATCGCCAAGTGGAATAAAGACCAAAGTTATTGTGAAATTATCCCTATTAACCCAAACACCACTATTAATAATGGAACCTATAAAAAATGATATTCACAAGAAGACATGGAAGAATTCAAAAAATACATAGATGAAATGCTTATGTTAGGCATTATTAGAGAAAGTAAAAGTAGACACAATAGCCTCGCCTTCTATGTTCAAAATTAATCTGAACGAAAAAGAGGAAAAAGACGTATGGTTATAGATTATAGAGAATTAAATAAGAATTGTGAATTTGATTCTTATAAGTTACCAGACAAGAATAATTTAATCAATTTGATAGTATATAGAATCATATTCAGTAAGTTTGATTGCAAACCATGCTTCTGGCAAATTAAGATGCATCCAAACAGTATTACTTGGATGGCCTTTAGTGTGCCCCAAGGAAAATACGAATGGCTAGTAATGTCATTTGGATACTTGAATGCTCCTCAAGTATTCCAAAGAAGAATGGATAATATATTTAGACCTTATTCAGAATTTTATCTTGTTTACATAGATGTCATTCTTGTATCTAGTAAGACTGAGAATAAACATGTAGACCATCTTAAAAAGATTATTTTAGAATTAGATAAACATGGTATTGTTATTTCCGAAAGGAAAATGAAATTATTTCAGACTGAAATAGATTTTGTGGGGATGCTTATAAATAAAGGAAAAATATCCTTAGCAGAACACATAACTAAAAATATTCTTGAATTTCCAGACCAGCTTAAAGATAGAAAACAATTACAATTATTTTTAAGATTTCTTAATTGTGCTGCAGATTTTATGAAAGACCTTGCTTCAAAGAGACAAAGTTTAATTGCCAAATTAAAAAGAACAGAGAAGACTAATCCTTTTTATTGGACTAAAGATTATTTTGAAGTTATAAGACAAATTAAAAATGCCGTAATTCCTTTGCTTGAACTTCCCAACGCGAAGACCAATTTATAGTAGAACCAGACGCATCTGATAAGCAATGGGCAGCAGTATACCTGTCCATTCATCATCAGATCAAAAAGAAGAAACTTTGTAGATATAATTCTGGAACCTTTATTGATCCAGAAACAAGATACACTTCCCATGAAAAATAAGTATTAGCTATAATAAGGGCGATAGAAAAATATATACTTTTTCTTAGATCGAAACATTTTAGTGTTTATACTGACTCTTCTTATGTAGTAAAATTTTGAGACTTAGACTTGTCCAAATTAAGGACTAATAGACTCATTAGATGGCAACAATTGCTTAATGATTATGACTTCTCTGTTAAACTTATTAACGGAAGTAAAAATACCATTCCAAACATTATATCTAGAGAACCAATATTTGCTAACACTAATATGATATCATGTTTTATGTTACAAACATCAGACTTAGACATCATGAGTTCCTCTAGAACGAATAGACTGAACAAAGAAGACGTTACAGACTATCTTAGACACATAAGACCAAATGCTGGCGTAACGCAAAGACAAACTCATATTCAATACTCTCAAAAAAGACCAATACTAGAGAATGTTGATGATATCTTAGTTCCTCCTGGAAAACCTAGACATGAGATTGTTTCTTAAAATAGACTCATTGGAAAGATGTGTTTCCCCCAAATCAAAGATACCCAGACTTGATAAAATTTATACGAGAATTTTCAAATGATGAAAACACTCGTATAGACGCTATATAGTGGAATGTAAAGAATAGACTATGGATAGAGTTCAAATAAAACTTAGTAGACATATCCAGATTCATGAGGACTCAAAGACTTACGGTTACCCAACTCAGTGGTACTGCTATGACTAGAACGCAGACTCAGACTTATGCTCAGACTCTCGGAGAATCCTCCAAAACTAGACCCGCTGATAATTTTTGTTATCAGAAAAAAACTTTTCAGACTAAGATTGTTATACCTTTTGTTCATAATAATCTTCCATTATCATAATACCATCAAAAAGAAGATAATAGCATTATTGAATATTTCAATATGTTATTATCTGAGACTAATGGAGATGCCTTAATGATGAGAGGTTTCTTCAAAAATGTTCCAAAGATTTGTCTCTTTGGGAAAGCAAAGATAGCCCATATAACCTTAGCAGACTATGGGTTCATTGGACTCATCTAAATTGAGACTATAGAAGACTCTGTTGCTCTTTGAAAAATAGTCCATGAGTATGTTAAGAAGGTAGAAGACTTCCTTCCTTTATTTGCTAGAATCTATCAGAATGCTACAAGTTCCTGTAGAAGAATGAAAGTTAAAGGATTTAGACTTGTTAGATTTTCCAATTATATATTTGAAGATGTTGAGATTTTATCTCAAGACGAGACTAAAGATTTAATTGTTGATAAGTCCAAAATCAAAATTACCCAAGCTATAGAGAAGATAGAAATCATGGAACTATTAACAGGTGACGATAGATGGTATACTGCATACATAAAGAAGACCTCATTATCCAGGCTGATGATCCATTTAATGGAAGACTTAAGAAAGAATCTAAAGAAATGGTAGAGATAACCTTACCATCCAGCCTTAGAGTGGTAGGCCTCATTAATGAATTTTTCAATAATAATGCTCTCCCATGCCAAGAGAAAGTAGTATAAGACACAAACGAGACAAAAACAGGTCCCTCATTAGCTGAAGAATTATTGAGGATAGAAAATGCCATGCTCTAGACTTATGCATTATTACAAGATGACAAGACTCATTTCAAAGACTTGACATGCTCCATCAGACAACCCTGATTTTCAAAAAGAAAAAGATGCCCCAATTATCACAAGACGCCAAAAGCCTGTAGATCCATCAGATAAGATTCTTAAAGACAAAGTTCTTTAAAGACTTTAATAATTTATATTTTTCCACCAGATTGCTTTTGGTAGTTGGTTACCAGTCGTTTGTAGTGCCCTTGAAGCTTATAAAAGGGAGCGTCTAATATGTGTGAAAGACATCAGTGGTAAGACTTCCAGTATTAGATATTAGAGAGAGAGTATGCTTGTAGTGAGTAATAGGTATATGAGTGAGTAAACCTCTCATAGTTAGGGGAGAGGGGAGAGTTGTAATTAGATATGATGTGCAAAAAAAGTATTTTCTTTTCCAGAAATCTCTTATGTTGAGTTGTTATTATTTTCAAAATTGTCTCCAACTTTCTGTTCCTAGATGACTATTTTGTGGAAACTCCGGTGTAGCACACAAGGTGTTATACTGTTGAACCACCGTCAGGTGGAGATTAGCCATGAGCCGTTAGCCAGGTGGGCGTTAGGCTTGAAGGTGTACAGGCAGGGAACGGGCACAACACCAAAATAATAGATTGAGGTGCGACACATAAAGAGAGAGTTATAGGAGGCCGAGACCGGAGAAGAATAGTAACAAAGATGAAGAGAAAAAGGAAAGAAGATAAAGATATTGCAGACCATATGAAAGGTATAACTCGAACCAAACCCTTAACTATTTTACATATTATTATTTTAAAAAGAAACTTATATGAGCCTACAAATCACTGAAGATTTTTTAGCATTTGTTAAACAAACAAATTTAGACTTAACTAGAGAAATCCAAGATTCGACTCTTACAGAACCTAAAGATAAAGAACTTATAGAAACTGCTTTAACATACGCAGGTGGTACTTTCAAATATATAGACTAGGTTATTGAGTGGTTAGTATGTGAAGTACCTAGAATAAAAATAATTAGAACGGGGATCCGAGATCTCTTTAGACAAAAGATAAGAACTGTAGAATTCGCAGAAGAACTTTCAAGACCGAAAAAACATGAATAATACACTAGAATACTTGATGATGGTATAGACGTATTAAAATATATTAAACGAAAAAGGTTAACTGAAACAAAGACTATTTTAATTAGAGCCATAGGAATCCTTCCTCTCCTTAAAAACGTAGAAACAGCTACCCCTAGAACATATCGAAGATTTTTATCATCTTACGGAGATAACAAATTGTAATACCCCGCATTTTTTATCGATATTTATTTATGGGATTAATTAAATTAAATGTGAATTAATTGAGAATTAATCCGGATAAAATACTAACGAGATGTGAGTTGGTATTTTATTAAAATGTGTATATATGGCAATATATGAATATTGAAAATATTGAAATTGTCGCGAGGCTGAAATACTGCAATTTGGAAATTTTGTTGGGACGCGCGTGACAGTCGCGTCAGGAAGCTAATTATTTAAATTAAAAAGTGAATTTTATTTTTATCAACGGTATGGTCATTTTGAGTGCGCCAACGTGTCCGGAAGGGTCGAAATAGTCAGAAAACACTAGCCGGGGGTTTAGTTTGGATCCCGGGACATTTTTAGGCCATACCGACAACCCAAAAGGGTAGTTTGGTAATTTCGAAATTTTGGGAATTAAAACCCACGAAAATTAGAAGTTAAAATCTGATTTAGTCTTTACCGACTAAACCCACTAACAACACTAAATGACTTAATGGGCTACGGGAGTTATTGGAAGAAATTTTAAGAGGTTCCTAAGGCAACCTCTAAACCACCATTGTTATCTAGGAGAAGAACTTGTAGAGAGAGAAAGAGAGAGGAGAATTCTGCAGAGAGAGAGAAAGCAATTCAACCTTCTTCAACCAACAACAAAAATCTGAAGAACATAAGGCAAGTGATTTAGTTACAATTGATTCAATGAATGTGTTCTTCCATGTTTAGTGTAATTATCGAATTTTGTCTTGGAAGATTGATATAGACCCATGAATTTGAGGATTAAAACTATAAACCATGTTAGGAATTGCATGTAGACATATTCTGGACGAATTATGAATCCAAAACATAATACTTGATGATCTAAAAATGGATTAAAGAAGAGAATTACTGTTGTTCTTGAAAGAAATAGAAAACTAGGGTTCTTGAGGATGTTTTGATCTAAATAAGGCATTTGGGTGATGATTAATTAGTTTTAGAACGTTAACAATGTTGTAGGATGATTATTTGATGATATTATAATGTTAGAATGAAGTTTCATGCATTGTAATGAATTTTTGGGACGATTTGAGGACTGTAAAACGAAGCAGTCTGTAGCATATCTGGTGCAATCGATCGATCGACATTCATCAGTCGATCGATCGACCACCATCGATCGATCAATGTTCAAGGTCGATCGATCGACCTTCCCAGAATGATTAAAATTTTCCCTAGTTATATTTTAATGATGTTAGCCCTTAGAAAATTATTATGGGGGACTTTTTGAATATCCTTAGACTTAAGGAAGACCAGTAGGTATGGTTATAAAATTTGGACCTTAATTAGAATTCAATTTGAGGAATTATTCTAAAATCTAATGAAATTCGATGAGTGAGATAATATTAGGGTTAAAAGAGTAAATTTGAATAATTTGATGAAATGAGATTTGGGGAAGAAGTAAGGACCTTAAGAATAATGATGTTATATGTGGGAATAATAGGAAACTTAATAATCCCTTTGAGATAGGTTTTAAGTACAAGAAACTATGACGTGAGATGTGTCGACAGTCTACATTATATATTATCGGAAGACTTAAAATGTATAAAATTGGAATAATGGTATAAGGATGTAGAATATACCTTTATTAATATTGAGGCATCTAAGATGTGTGAATGCTTAGTATATAACTTATGTGTATGTCATACCTACCATACTTGCTATCACGGGAGGTTGGCGTTCGGTTAGGACCATCTATTTTTTGTGTGCCTACGGGGGGATATATATTGGTACCTCGAGGACATAGGTCAGAGAAGGACTTATTGAGATGTTAATACGTCTGCTGATCATGGGAGCGTAGCTATGTGCGTGACCCATGTGATGTGACTGTGTTCGCCTCCATTGTTTGTGATTTGCTATTATCTAAGAACGATTCCTGAGAGATTCAGAATTCGTGATCCTTATGTACTTGATGTACCGGGATGGATAGCAGAGTATGTGTGCACCGCAGCTTAGTCTCGGGGTGCTAGTATTGTATATTTATGTTGAGAATAACATACGGTTAATTGAAAAGAATTGTCATGTTTAATTGTGAGTATGATTATTGTAACGTTATGAAAAGATAAAAAGGGGATATATACCAGTAAATGGTTTTGTTAATAATTGGGAATCCGAGAATTAAAGTAGAAATCTCTATTTAATTGTTAAGGTTAGAATTAATGCGTAAACCGAGTAGATATGTTAGAAACTCTTTTGAACTAGATAGATATGAGAAACACTTGAATGGGTACGGGAACGTTTGGAGTGCACAGTTAGACGAGAGGTGAGTATTTCATGCGAGAGCACGTCCTAACATGTATTTTGCATTCATTGTTTTAATGTTATTAAAGCACTTGCTATTTTTAAAAATATTCTCCACATTCGGGCTCTGACCCGTTTGCTTTCAAATCTATCTTTTTGTAAAAACCTTTTTAGGTGCCCAGCCACAAGGACACCATGCATAGGAATTCTATTCAGGTGACGAGCTGTAGCTGTTGTGGAAGTTACAGGGCCTTGACAGTAGACGCCTCCTTTCTAGTCTTGACTCCATATTCAGTTTCATCATTTATAGGGCATGTTGCCCATTTCCTTTTGAGACATTTTATATTTTAGTTATTCAGACTTTGGTTTGTAATTAATTCAGGATGCAGACTTGTTTATTCAATTCATTATTGGGATTGTTGTGAGGAGTATTTCCTCCAGACTCATTATTATATTGGTTGGTTATTCTATTGTGACTTTACTGTGATTGGTTATGTCAACCTTTATATTTATTATTGCATGTTGATCAGATTTAATTTAAAATTTGACATCTCACTTTTCATATACTAGGTGGTTAGTAATTATTAAAATGTTTTCGACAGTGATGCTATTAACTGAACCAACTTGGCATTTTGTATTAATTTAATAAAGGAGTAGCTACCCGGTATTTAATTAGTTGGGGTGTCACAGGTGGTATCAGGGCATCAGGTTCTAGTGTCCTTTAGGATCTGTATGGCTTATTATGTTTCCGCTGAGCTTTCTTTGATGTGGAGCCCTATATTTTAGGATTGTTGTATTCTTTTATGTATGCTTCGCTCTTCAGCTATTTTGGGTTTATAACTGCGAACTTATAGACCTTAATCTTATTTCAGATACCTCCACGACGTGCACCACGGGTTCCTAGGGATGCACAGCCAGAGCCCCAGCCAGCACCAGTACAGGGCACCATGAATGCCGCTGAGGTTGCAGCCATTGTAACTCAAGCGGTAAATGCCGCTCTAGCAGTTGTACAACAGGCACCACCCTAGGCGCCAGTAGCCGCGCTAGTTCAGGCACATGCATTCCCGTCTGCTTGGGAATGTGTACGTGATGCTTTTCAGAAAGCGCACCTGCCGGAGTTTGCAGGTAGCTCCGATGTTGTGGTATATAGTCAGTGGAGGAAGGATATTCAGAGGCACCTGAGGATGTATGAGTGCACCGATGTTAAGAAGCAGATACTAGCTACTTTCAAGCTAGTAGGTTCTGCATTGCAGTGGTGGGAGTCCATTACCACCGCAGGGGAGAGGGACACTCTCACTATACAGGAGTTTTGGGTGCGGTTCGACCGCAAATATTTTTCGTCAGCTGTTCACACGGAGATGAGAAGGAAGTTGATGAACCTCAAGCAGGAGGGAAAGACTGTGGCCGAGTATGAGGCCGAATTCACAAACTTACTGAACATTGTTCCGGATGAGATACCGACGGAAGAGAAGAAGATTCAGAAGTTCACAGATGGATTGACTTGGAGGATCCGTCAGCATTTGTTAGGGAATCTCTCTTTAGCCACTTACTCTGATGTGGTTAACGTTGCACTGCTACACTGTCAGGATCATCGCTTTCACATGTCTGAGAGCAAGAGATCAGGGGAGTCCAGCCATCAGGGAAGGACCGGGGCAAATGGTGCCAGCGGGGCACATTCTTCTCAGGGAGAGTACAGGCAGGGTGACCAGGGTTCCCAATAGGGGGATCCTAAGAGATTCAGATCTGGGGGATTCAGAAGTGGACATGGAGGTTTCAGGCAGGGCCATCAGGGTCCGAACGGCCATCAGGGCCAGCAGGGTCAGAATGGGCAGCAGCAAATTCAGCAGGGCCAGCACGGCCAGGGGAGGAATGGTAACGGCCACTAGGGCCGAGGACAGCCGGGACAGCGAGGGGGAAACTTCCCGGGGAAGTGTTATGTTTGTGGCAAGACTGGCCATAAATTCCAGGATTGTCCTGATAGGGGCAGGGCCCCACAGCAGCAGCAGCAGGGTGCTCGACACGAGCCACAGAGGCTTATGTTTCCCACCGCTCTCCTTGCACCACCACAGATGGCAGCACTACCACCCATTCCAGCGGTCCCAGTCCAGCAGGGACAGCTTCAGTATGGGAGAGTGTACCAGCTTCAGCAGGCCGCAGCCCCACAGGATCCACGGGTCATTGAGGGTATGTTCTCTATTCAGGGGACTATGGGGTTTATTTTATTTGACACGAAGGCCACACATTGTTTCATTGCCATGAGATTTGCACGCACTATTGGGTTATTAGACACCGCAGAGAACACCGCTACTTGTGTAGACTCACCGTTGAGTAGGGGTTCCATGATTTCTCTTATATGTAAAGGTGTGGGTATAGAGATCAGGAGGTTTACTTTACACGTTGATATGTTAGTGTTAGAGTTGACCGAGTATGATGCCATTATTGGTATGGATTGGCTACTTACGTACCGAGCCATGATTGACTGTTTTAGTAGGAGTATTATCTTTTCCATTCCTAGGCAGGAGATGTTTTTAGTGGCGATGCCTCGCCCTGAGGGGGGATCGTCCACTCATTTGTACTACATAGAGGAGGAGACCTCTAAGGAAGTGGTGATACCACTTGATTCGATACCCGTTGTTAGTGAGTTCGCCGATGTATTTCAGGATATACCTGGACTACCTCCGAGTAGGGAGATAGATTTTGTGATTGATTTAACGCCGGGCACTCGGCCTATTGCCCGCGCACCTTACCGTATGGCTCCAGCTGAGATGAGAGAGTTATGGGATCAGATTGAGCAGTTGTTGGGTCAGGGGTTTATCCGGAGGAGTACTTCGCCGTGGGGTGCCCCTGTGTTATTTGTAAAGAAGAGGGATGGATCGTTGAGGTTGTGTGTAGATTACCGGGAGTTGAATAAAGTCACGATACGGAATAAGTATCCGTTGCCCCGAATCGATGACTTATTCGACCAGCTGAGAGGAACTTCTTTCTTCTCAAATATTGATTTACGATCAGGATACCATCAGTTGCGTATCAGGGAAGAGGACGTATTGAAGACTGCTTTCTTAACTAGATATTGTTCATACGAGTTTCGGGTTATGCCTTTTGGCTTGACGAACGCTCCAGCAGTGTTTATGGACTTGATGAATAGGGTGTTCAGAGAGTTCCTAGACCAGTTCGTCATTATTTTCATTGATGACATTATGGTTTACTCCCAGACAGAGGAGGAGCACGCCGAGCATTTGAGGCAGGTTTTACAGACGCTACGTCAGAACGAGCTGTATGCAAATTATGAGAAGTGTGGGTTTTGGCTGAAGGAGGTTCAGTTTTTTGGGGCATATTATTTCGGACCGGGGGATATCTGTTGATCCGGGGAAGGTATCCGCGGTGAGGGAGTGGGGACAGCCCACGACACCGACTGAGATCCGTAGTTTTTTGGGCTTAGCAGGATACTATAGGAGGTTTATTTGGGGTTTCTCCAAGATAGCGGGTCCCATGACACATCTGACTCGTAAGGGTGTGTCATTCATCTGGCGTGATGCCTGTCAGTTGGCATTTGATGAGTTGAAGGACAAATTGACCTAAGCACCTATGTTAGCATTGCCTAGACCGGGAGTTGAGTATCTAGTTTACACCGACGCGTCCTTACAAGGACTTGGAGGTGTATTGGAGCAGGAGAGTCAGGGCATAGCCTATGCTTCCCGTAAGCTTAAGCCTCACGAGAAGAATTACCCCACCCATGACTTGGAGTTAGCAGCAGTGGTATTTGCCCTTCGGATTTGGAGACATTATATTTTGGGGGAGAAGTTTCAATTGTTCACGGACCACAAGTCCGTACAGTACCTATTCACGCAGAAGGAGTTGAATATGCGGCAACGAAGGTGGCTTGACTTTGTGAAGGACTATCAGTTTGATATCCAATATCACCCGGGGAAGGCTAGCGTGGTAGCAGACGCGTTGAGTCATAGGCCAGTAGATGAAGTGGCAGGGGTTTGGAAGGCAAAGTGGAAGGAGTTTGGACACCAGGATGCAGTGGCCCGATCATTCATGTCGGTGATGACTGTTACACCGCAGATTGTCACGAGAGTGGTAAAGGCACAAGCAGATGACTCGTTCTGTCAGGAGCAGATATTTCGATTATTAGCAGAGGGAGTTGAGTCCTATACCGTTAGCTCAGATGGGGGATTACGCTTCAATGGGAGATTGGTAGTTCCGGAAGGGGAGGAATTGCGACACGAAGTGATGGCAGAGTCGCACGGCTCACGGTTCGCGGTACATCCCGGTGGGGATAAAATGTACCAAGAGATGAGACGTCAGTATTGGTGGAGCGGTATGAAGAGAGATATTGCCGTGTTTGTTTCTAAATGCGCCACTTGTCAGCTGGTAAAAGTGGACCATCAGAGACCGGCAGGACTTCTACATCCATTAGAGGTCCCGATGTGGATGTGGGAGAGAATCTCCATGGACTTTATCACGGGGTTACCTACGTCACAGAGGGGTCACGACTCCATTTGGGTAATTGTGGACAGGTTGACCAAAGTTGCTCATTTTCTACCCGTAAGGACAGACTACACTACGGGACAGTATGCCCAGCTTTTTATTGCAGAAATAGTGAGATTTCACGGTGTGCCCCTAAATATCGTGTCTGACCGAGACAAGATATTTGTTTCACGGTTTTGGGAGAGTTTTCAGGAGGCCATGGGCACGGATTTGCGGTTGAGTACGGCATATCACCCGCAGACCGATGGGCAAACCGAACGTACAAATCAGATGTTGGAGGACATGTTGCGTATGTGCATCATTGATTTTGGGGGTGGATGGGAGCAGTATCTTCCACTGGTGGAGTTTGCTTACAACAACTCCTACCAGTTCACCATTGGCATGGCTCCATTTTAGGCGTTGTACGGTAGACCTTGTCGTTCCCCAGCATATTGGTTGGAGGTGGGGGATAACAAAATACTTGGGCCGGAAGTGATTTAGGATACTTCGGCAAGGATAGAATTGATACGGAGTCGCATTCGGGTAGCTCAAGATCGGCAGAAGAGCTATGCTGATGCGAAGAGGTTCTTCAGGGAGTTCCAAGTGGGGGACCAGGTTTTACTCAGAGTATCTCCTATGAAGGGGATTATGCGATTTGGGAAGAAGGGGAAGTTGGCACCGATTTACGTGGGACCATTTCCTATCATCGAGCGGATTGGGTCTGTTGCGTATAGACTTGGGTTACCGGAGCATTTACACAGGATTCATGATGTGTTTCATATTTCCTCGCTAAGGAAATACCTTAGAGATGATTTGGCTCATTCTCATATTGCTTTGGATGACATCGATCTCCAGCCCGATAGCTCCTACGAGGAGGGGTCGATTGCTATTTTGGACCGAAGTGAGCGGAAACTGCGATCAAAGATAGTTCCGTTAGTTAGTGTTCAGTGGCGGCATCATAATGCTGAGGAGTCCACATGGGAGCGCGAGGATGAGATGAACGAACGTTATCCAGAGTTTTTTTTACCAGGTACTTTTTAGTTCCGAATTTTGGGACGAAATTCTGTTATTAGGGGGAAGTATGTAATACCTCGCATTTTTTATCGATATTTATTTATGGGATTAATTAAATTAAATGTGAATTAATTGAGAATTAATTCGGATAAAATACTAACGAGATGTGAGTTGTTATTTGATTAAAATGTTTATATATGGCAATATATGAATATTGAAAATATTGAAATTGTCGCGAGGCTGAAATACGGCAATTTGGAATTTTGTTGGGACGCGCATGACAGTCGCGTCAGGAAGGTAATTATTTAAATTAAAAAGTGAATTTTATTTTTATCAACCATATGGTCATTTTGAGTGCGCCAACGTGTCCGGAAGGGTCGAAATAGTCAGAAAACACTAGCCGGGGGTTTAGTTTGGGTCCCGGGACATTTTTAGGCCATACCGGCAACCCAAAAGGGTAGTTTGGTAATTTTGAAATTTTGGGAATTAAAACCCACGAAAATTAGAAGTTAAAATCTGATTTAGTCTTTACCGACTAAACCCACTAACAACACTAAATGACTTAATGGGCTACGAGAGTTATTGGAAGAAATTTTAAGAGGTTCCTAAGGCAACCTCTAAACCACCATTGTCATCTTGAAGAAGAACTTGTAGAGAGAGAAAGAGAGAGGAGAATTCTGCAGAGAGAGAGAAAGCAATTCAACCTTCTTCAACCAACAACAAAAATCTGAAGAACATAAGGCAAGTGATTTAGTTACAATTAATTCAATGAATGTGTTCTTCCATGTTTAGTGTAATTATCGAATTTTGTCTTGGAAGATTGATATAGACCCATGAATTTGAGGATTAAAACTATAAACCATGTTAGGAATTGCATGTAGACATATTCTGGACGAATTATGAATCCAAAACATAATACTTGATGATCTAAAAACGGATTAAAGAAGAGAATTACTGTTGTTCTTGAAAGAAATAGAAAACTAGGGTTCTTGAGGATGTTTTGATCTAAATAAGGCCTTTGGGTGATGATTAATTAGTTTTAGAATGATAACAATGTTGTAGGATGATTATTTGATGATATTATAACGTTAAAATGAAGTTTCATGCATTGTAATGAATTTTTGTGACGATTTGAGGACTGCAAAACGAAACAGTCTGTATTATATCTGGTGCAATCGATCGATCGACATTCATCAGTCGATCGATCGACCACCATCGATCGATCAATATTCAAGGTCGATCGATCGACCTTCCCAGAATGAGTAAAATTTTCCCTAGTTATATTTTAATGATGTTAACCCTTAGAAAATTATTATGGGAGACTTTATGAATATCCTTAGACTTAAGGAAGACCAGTAGGTATGGTTATAAAATTTGGACCTTAATTAGAATTCAATTTGAGGAATTATTCTAAAATCTAATGAAATTCGATGAGTGAGATAATATTAGGGTTAAAAGAGTAAATTTGAATAATTGGATGAAATGAGGTTTGGGGAAGAAGTAAAGACCTTAAGAATAATGATGTTATATGTGGGAATAATAGGAAATTTAATAATCCATTTGAGATAGGTTTTAAGTACAAGAAACTATGACGTGAGATGTGTCGACAGTCTACATTATATATTATCGGAAGACTTAAAATGTATAAAATTGGAATAATGGTATAAGGATGTAGAATATACCTTTATTAATATTGAGGCATCTAAGATGTGTGAATGCTTAGTATATAACTTATGTGTATGGCATACCTACCATACTTGCTATCACGGGAGGTTTGCGTTCGGTTAGGACCATCTAATCTTTGTGTGCCTACGGGGGGATATAGATTGGTACCTCGAGGACATAGGTCAGAGAAGGACTTATTGAGATGTTAATAAGTCTGCTGATCATAGGAGCGTAGGTATGTGCGTGACCCATGTGATGTGACTGTGTTCGCCTCCATTGTTTGTGATTTTCTATTATCTGA
Source organism: Sambucus nigra (assembly GCA_949130495.1). Classification (NCBI taxonomy): domain Eukaryota; kingdom Viridiplantae; phylum Streptophyta; class Magnoliopsida; order Dipsacales; family Adoxaceae; genus Sambucus; species Sambucus nigra. The sequence continues at coordinate 600,239,968 of OX422214.1, read as the reverse complement.
GAACGATTCCTGAGAGATTAGGAATTCGTGATCCTTATGTACGTGATGTACCGGGATGGATAGCAGAGTATGTATGCACCGCAGCTTAGTCTCGGGGTGCTAGTATTGTGTATTTATGTTGAGAATAATATACGGTTAATTGAAAAGAATTGTCATGTTTAATTGTGAGTATGATTATTGTAACGTTATGAAAAGATAAAAAGGGCATATATACCAGTAATTGGTTTTGTTAATAATTGGGAATCCGAGAATTAAAGTAGAACTCTCTATTTAATTGTTAAGGTTGGAATTAATTCGTAAACCGAGTAGATATGTTAGAAACTCTTTTGAACTAGATAGATATGAGAAATACTTGAATGGGTACGGGAACGTTTGGAGTGCACAGTTAGACAAGAGGTGAGTATTTCATGCGAGAGCACGTCCTAACATGTATTTTGCATTCATTGTTTTAATGTTATTAAAGCACTTGCTGTTTTTAAAACTATTCTCCACATTCGGGCACTGACCCATTTGCTTTCAAATCTATCTTTTTGTAAAAACCTTTTTAGGTGTCCAGCCACAAGGACACCATGCATAGGAATTCTATTCAGGTGACGAGCTGTAGCTGTTGTGGAAGTTATAGGGCCTTGACAGTAGACGTCTCCTTTCTAGTCTTGACTCCATATTCAGTTTCATCATTTATAAAGCATGTTGCCCATTTCCTTTTGAGACATTTTATATTTCAGTTATTCAGACGTTGTTTTGTAATTAATTCAGGATGCAGACTTGTTTATTCATTTCATTATTGGGATTATTGTGAGGAGTATTTCCTCCAGACTCATTATTATATTGGTTGGTTATTCTATTGTGACTTTACTGGGATTGGTTATGTCAACCTTTATATTTATTATTGCATGTTAATCAGATTTAATTTAAAATTTGATATCTCACTTTTCATATACTAGGTGGTTAGTAATTATTAAAATGTTTTCGACAGTGATGCTATTAACTGAACCAACTTGGCATTTTGTATTAATTTAATAAAGGAGTAGCTACCCGGTATTTAATTAGTCAGGGTGTCACACAAATTAGACAAATTTATAGAAGACGATGTAGTTTATATTGTTAATTTAATATATAGAAAAACTAGACTGATAAAACAGCAATACCGTATAAGATATTTAAGACTAGAATATTTCCCTTCAAAACCTCTTGCAATTTCTAGACTCCCTGAGGAAACTATTTATATAGATAATCCTCGTTGTTCAGAATCCCAGTACGATAGTGACGGAAGAAGCTTGATAAGTAGCATTAGCCCTGGAACTTCTACACTTATACTTTCAGATTACTTAGGCTTTAAAATAATCTTAAAAGACCATAGAAATCATTGGGGTAGAAATTTATATTTCGAAAATATTGGAAAAAGACATAAGCATAAAAAGACAAAGCGATCCCAAAATCGTAAGGCTGACATTAGCCCGTCATTTAAGCCCGTTAAATAATCCCGTCAAAGAGACTTACCGTATATATATATATATATATATATATATATATATATATATATATAGAGAGAGAGAGAGAGAGAGAGAGAGAGAGAGATATTCTCTTAAATGGACTTCTTTAAAGAACGGATTAACGGGATTTTGTCCTTATCTGGCTGTGATCCCCTCGTGGTCCCTAAAACATTTTTTTTTTCTTTTGATGGTCCCCCTCTTGTCTTATAGTAAAACCCTATTTTAAGACTACGTATTTAAAAGATTTATAGTTTAGACGCAAATTGGTATCAAGATCTTAAGAACTTTAGAAACTCACCAAATTTCGATCAAAACCCTAATTCTGGTATCAGAGCCGTAGGACGCTCCTTTTAGACTTATAGTAAAAAGACTTTAATGCCCTTGGGATTTATCCCTCGCATTTACAAAGATATTTTTGGAACCAACTCAGATTACCAACCTATACCCATAACTGATTTAGATCCAGAAGATTACTTAACCTCACACATAGATGGTTGTTCACACACTGAACATATCCCAGCCAAATATGCAAATAGTAAACAAGTTATTTCCAGTGTTATTAATAACATAATAGACCAAAATAAGTGTATACTCCTTATATTAAGACAAATAATAAAAGACACTCGAACCAGGTAAAAAAATATCTCTAAAAGACTACTAAAAATAGATAACAAAATCCCAATAGACTTAGTACAAGTTCTACAAGAAATAAATATTAAGACTAATCATATAGAAGTCCTTAACAAAGAAATTTTAGAAATTAAAACTTTAACTAAAAATCAAGACAGTGAGTTAATTAAACTCACCAAAGAACAAGCTAAGATTATTCCTAGATTAGATAATTATCTACCTAATTAAGATAGTTAGATCAAACTGGAATGAGGTACCTAGAGACCTCTCCATTCAGACCTTAGCATATTTTTACCAAAGAATTTTAGAAAAGATAAATGATGATAGATTTTATTATACGTTAAATGAAAATGAGATTCCCAACGTTGCTAAAGCAACTAGACTCATATTAGAAAGATTAAATTTAATTTCTACATCCATAGTAGCTACCCAAGACTATAACAGTAACTTTGTTAAAGACTTACATTTAGATTTAAAAGCTAAGACAAAAGGATTAACCACCTTCTACATAGACTTTGTTAAATTCCAATAAAATTTAGCAAATTATCTTAATAATATCGAAAGTCATAACCTATCCAAAATGGATAGTATTATTAATGAACTTAGACTAGACATAGCTCAAGTAGAAGAAAAATATGAAGAAATTATTAAAGGAATTAAGTTTATATATAATAAACCCTCCCAAGTCGAATTAGACTCTCCATTTATTTTAACTCGTTTGGATAAAATAGAAAAAGTTGTAGAAACCATAGAAGCTAGGATGGCACACGAATCTGTGCATAAATAAGAAAAAGAGGATGAGGTAAAAGACTATATTAATTAGATCGCTAATTCTGTTGTTAATACTCTTGTTAAAAATAATGAAGATATTAACAATAATATAAAAAGAGAGAATAAGACATTTAATGAAGAAATCCTTAGGCAAATAAAAAGACGAAAAGATTATTCAGACTCTTTAGGAATGATTAAAAAAGACTTGAACAAAAATAGGTAAACACCAGTAAATTTAAAGAATCGCCTTATGTAGGAACTATGGAAGGAAACACCATAACTAGAAGAATCATAAATGATGGATTAGATAAGACTAGTAAGATAGTTAGCTCTATACCAAATATTGGACAAAATAACTGTATGCTCCAAAGACTTAAGGATTCATCCTCCAATGTTTGAACATGGTGGGAGGACAGAAATTTCACCAATCCTCTCCAATGGAAAGAATGGGGTGAAGTTGACTGGAAGATTGTTGAAAATTCCATTCACAATGGACAACTTCATATTGTTAGATACGTAGACTTGTTTAAAGAAGGTGCCACTCCCAAGACTTTTAATTATATCATAACCTATCACTGTAGAAATCATGTGTTAGACAAATACTATATTGAGCTCTAAGTGTTTGACTCAAAATGGCTTAAATCTAGAGGAACTGATAGGAAGTTCCAATTCCTAACCTTTGGACTCTTTCAAGAAATAATCCAAGGATTACATAGACCTCAAAATAATATCAACATATTGTGCTATTTAATAGATAAAAGATGGAATGATTTTGAGAAAAGCCTTATTGGGATAGCCCAACTAGACATGTCAGATAATATTGGATACTTTAATGTCATTCCGGAATTTACAGTTACCGTAGACACAACAAAAAATTTTAAGTTAATCTTATATGCTAGTGGTTATGAAGACTATATTATCCCAGACGCCAACATAAATATAGAATTCCAAAGATATGTGAACTTCTCACAAATTCCATATGAAGGAATGCAGTCGGGAATTCCTAGCGGTAGACTTAATAAAGAAATATTAGTTAGAACCAATATTTCAGACTACAATCATACTTACAGTATTAGGAATACAGGACCTATGAAAGAAAAAGCTAAGACCCTTTAGAAATTGCAAGAATTTCAAGAAACTAAGACTACAAAATAAACCTTTATTTATTAATCAAGACGATGCCACTAGAAATGTTACCATCCAGTTTGGCCCTCCTAAAATTATCAATAAGAATATCCAGACTAAAGAAGTTAGATTTAAGAATATGGGAGAAGCTGTAATCAATGATCCTTCAGAAGGAGAATGTAGCAGTAAGACTAGTTCTACAAGCCCCGGTAATTAGACCTAGAAGATCATTTGAAAATAAAGACTCAGTTACAGAAAAATCTAGGATCCAAAACTTTGGACATGAGCCCTCAGAATTGGACATGAAGAGATTTAAAGATCACTTTAAGAAAAGTCATTCTGTTAAATTTCAAGAAAGAGAAAGATTTAATATGATAGCTCAAGAGCGTATATTAAAATTAAATGAATCTAAGAATACTAAAGAACTTTTTAGAAACTTAATACTAATACAAGAAGGAGATTAAAGACTAATGCCAGCTACACAAGTAGGTCCTAATAAATAAGAGATAGGAAGTAATAGTAGGCTAGAAAATGCTCTTAGACTTTTTAGTAAACCAATAGGAATAAATATTCCTATATACTCTAACACTTTAGTTAAGACTAAACCTGACTATATAAAAGACTTTACAACTAGTGACAAGAGTTTTACTCATGTTAAGACCATGGCAAGTCAAGCCATAAATCCAGTAGGGATATACCTTAACTTAGACAATGTCCAAGATAGGAAGAAGTCCATAGACGAATGGCATAATCAGATGAACATGTGTTTTGCATCTAATGAATAATGGGATGCAAGTTCATGTAAGCAGTATGCTGAGCAATCCATTAGAGGTATTGTAAAATATTATTTAGATAGTTTAAGAAAGGCTACAGATGAAGACTCCTTAGCTAAGATTGAGAAGATGAAAGAAAACTTAGAAGAAAGATCAATTGTTCACGTCAAAATTCATTGGAGCTGGACATTTATCTCATATCAATGAACAAGACTTAGCAAAAACTAAGTTAGCCCTCCTTAGAATTTAAAAATTAGATAAAATTAATGAATATAGCAACAACTACGAACAGCTATATTACCAAATTAAATAATTTGGAGAGACTTTAAAAGATGAATACTTTAGGAAGATACCAGCCACAAGACAAATCCTAATTAATGAATATAGGAATTGGCCAGGAGTAGATAGAGTTAAGAATAACTCCCTTGGTGAAAGAATCAATTTTTCCAAAGACTATATCATATCTAAGAGACGTGATATAACTCAAGGAAAGTTAATAGAAGAAACTTTCAAGCAGATCCCTCCAATCAAAGAAGAAAGAGACATCGCTCCCATCCAATGGGGATGTGGAAATGAATCTAAGAAATTTAAAAATAAATTAGAATGGAAACATAGGAAGTTTAAGACTAGACCTTTAGGATTTCGAAAGAAGTATAAATTTAGACCATCTGCTACCTTTAGAGAAAGGAACACTAAGACTAAGAAAAATAGGTTTCACCAAAGAAGATACTTTAAGAAGAATACTAGTAAATATAAGAAGGTTCCTAATTATAGGAAGGAAAAAGATGTATCCCAATCTAAGACTGCCATCAAAGAATGTGGAACTTGCGGCAAAGAAGGACACTTTGCTAAAGACTGCCCTAGTAAGAAAGATAAAGAAGGTATTAAGATTATTAATACAATATTAAACTATGCAGATCAAGAAGAATTAGATATCCTATATGCTATAGAAATATCAGACATAGAAGATGATGATAATATTAGTATCTATAGTGCATATATAGATAGTGATTGAGAAGACTATACTACTGATACTAATGAGTATGAAGACTCTCAGGATATTTTATATTTATATATGATGCAAGCTAATCAAGATGATTTAGATGTTGAATATATAGACTTCGAAGAAGCTTGGTATAAATGTATATTAAGCCCCTTTTTAAAGAAAAGATGGACAGTTAGTAATCCTGAGTTACTAACCTATATACATAGATGTTATTTTGATGAAAGACATTATTAAAGATTTGAAATAAAATGTAGCAAGAAAGACTTTAGATGCGTAGAATGCTTTGAGATTATACAAACATAATTGTTTATGCTTTGTGTTATTTGCCAATTACACTACCATAAAAATTGTTAGAGAACTAGATTTAGATCTATTTATACTAGACAGTATGATGCTCAAATAGATTTAGATCTTAAAACATATTATCAAGATATTGAAAGAAATATATCTAAGAGATGGCAAGAAAATGAAGACTTAAAAAGAAAGGGAATTTCCTATGATTTAGAAGGATCCCGCTCTGATAGTAGTTCAGAAGACCTAATACCCTTAGATTTTATATAAACCTAAAAAGGGAATATCTATTTTAAAAAAGAATAATTTAGGAATTTCTACTAAACCACGATCTTATTTTGTAGAATTATTCGTTCAACACAAAGACTATCCTAGAAGACTTTCAGCTTTTATAGATAGAGGATGCTCTCAGAGTATTTGCAAGGCTAACGCCTTCCCTAAAGACTAAATTTTAGAAAGTACTCAAGAAATATATGGTAAAGTGGCTAATAGAGAACCAATTACCTTATATTTCCAGACTATTCCTATTTATTTTAAACATGGAAATCAGACCAACAAAACCCTTAATTATCGATTTTGGATAATGGATCCTCGTCCTAGTTTTACAAGAAATATAATTTTAGGAAAAGACTTTATTAGTAAATATCATCCTTATACTCAGTATAACGATAAGATATTAATTAGTGATAAAGAGGAATATAATATTAAAGCCCCTCTAATTAATCACAAGACTGCCTTTGACCTTATGCAGGTCAAACCATATTATATATCCATAAAACATCAGAGTTCTTCAACTGAGCATGGTGGACCTAGACCTACAACCCAATAAGAAGCCCTAGACATTACTAAACCCTTACAAAAGTAATGTAAGTGTCCAGACAAAAAGTGTTATAAGCAAATAGCGCTTATACAACAAGACATTCTAGATCAAGCCCAGCACACCTTAATACAGGTTCAAGCTATATCCAAACAAAGGAAAATGGATATAGCGGTAGAAAAAGAAAATATTAGGCCATTAGGAGAGCCCACTGTAGGAGAAAATTCCATCGCCAAGTGGAATAAAGACCAAAGTTATTGTGAAATTATCCCTATTAACCCATACACCACTATTAATAGTGGAACCTATAAGAAATGATATTCACAAGAAGACAGGAAAGAATTCAAAAAAGACATAGATGAAATGCTTAAGTTAGGCATTATTAGAGAAAGTAAAAGTAGACATAATAGCCTCTCCTTCTATGTTCAAAACGAATCTGAAAAGAAAAGAGGAAAAAGACGTATGGTTATTGATTATAGACAACTTAATAAGAATTGTGAATTTGATTCTTATAAGATACCATACAATAATAATTTAATCATTCTGATTAAAGATAGAATTATATTCAGTAAGTTTGATTGCAAATCAGGATTCTGGAAAATTAAGATGCATCCAGATAGTATTACTTGGATAACCTTTAGTGTGCCCCAAGGAAAATACAAATGGCTAGTAATGCCATTTGGATACTTGAACGCTTCTTAAGTATTCCAAAGAAAAATAGATAATATATTCAGAACTTATTCAGAATTTTGTCTTGTTTACATAAATAACGTTCTTGTATCTAGTAAGACTGAGAGAGAACATGTAGACAATCTTAAAAAGATTATTTTAGAATTAGATAAACATGGTATTATTATTTCCGAAAGGAAAATGCAATTGTTTCAAACCGAAATAGATTTTGTGGGAATGAATATAAATAAAGGAAAAATATCATTAGCAGAACACATAACTAAAAAGATTCTTGAATTTACAGACCAACTTAAAGATAGAAAACAATTACAATTATTTTTAGGATTGCTTTATTGTGCTGCAGATTTTATTAAAGACCTTGCTTCAAAGAGACAAAGTTTAACTGTCAAATTAAAAGGATCAGACAAGACTAATCCTTTTTATTAGACTAAAGATGATTTTGAAGTTATAAGACAAATTAAAGATGCAGTCAAAGATATTCCTTTGCTTGAACTGCCTAACGCTGAAGACCAATTTATAGTAGAAACAGACGCATCTGATAAGCAATGGGGATCAGTATACTTTTCCATTGATTATCAAACCAAAAAGAAGAAACTTTGTAGATATAGTTCTGGAACCTTTACTGATCCAGAAACAAGATACACTACCCGTAAAAAAGAAGTGTTAGCTGTAGTAAGGGCAGTAGAAAAATATATGCTTTTTCTTAGACCTAAACATTTTACTGTTTATATTGACTCTTCTTATGCAGTAAAATTTAGAGACTTAAACTTGTCCAAATCAATAACTAATAGACTCATTAGATGGCAATAATTTCTTAATGGTTATAACTTCTCTGTTATACATATTAAGGGAAGTAAAAATACCATTCCAGATGTTATATCTAGAGAACCAATGTTTGCTAACACTAATATGATATCATGTTTTATGTTGCAAATAGAACACCTAGACAGCATGAGTTCCTATGGAATGAATAGACTAAGCAAAGAAGACATTGCAGACTATCTTAGACGTGTAAGAACAAATGTTGGTGTAACGCAAAGACTGACTCATATCCAAGGCTCTCAAGAAAGACCAATCCTAAAGAACTTTGATGATATCTTAGTTCCTCCTGGAAAATATATACATGAGATTGTTTCTCAAAATAGACTCATTGGGAAGATGTATTTCCCCCAAAATAGACCCAATCAAAGATATCCGGACTTGATAAAATTTAGATGAGAATTTTCAGATGATGAAAATACACTTATAGACGCTATATGGTAGAACGTGAAGAATAGACTATGGATAGAGTTCAAACAAAATTTGGTAGCCATTGCCAGATTCATTAGGACTCAAAGACTTGTAGTTACCCAACTCAGTGGTACTGCTATACCTAGATCGCAGATTCAGACTTATGCTCAGACTCTTAGAGAATCCTCTAAAATAAGACCCGTTGATAATTTCTGTTACCAAAAAAAGACTTTTAAGACTAAGATTGCTATACCTTTTGGTCATAATAATCTTCCAATATCAAAAGACAATCAGAAATACGCTAATAGCCTTATTGAACATTTCAATATGTTATTATCTCAGACTAATGGAGATTCCTTAATGATGAGAGGTTTCTTCAAAGACGTTTAAAAGATTTATCTTTCTGGGAATGTAAAGATAGCCTAGATAAACTTAGCAGACTATGGGTTCATTGGACTCATCCAAATTGAGACTATAGAAGACTCTATTGCTCTTGGAAAAATAGTCCATGAGTATGTTAAAAATTTAGAAGAATTCCTTCCTCTATTTGCTAGAATCTATCAAATTGCTCCAAGTTCCTGTAGAGGAATGAGAGTTGAAGGATTTAGACTTTTTAGATTATCCAATTATATATTTGAAGACGTTGAGATTCTATCTGAAGATAAGACTAAATATTTAATTATTAAAAAGTCCAAACTCCAAATTACCCAAGCTATGTAGACGATATAAATCATGGAACTATTAACACGTAAAGACAGATGGTTTACTTCATACCATAAAGAAGACCTCATTATCCAGGATGATGACCCATTTAATGGAAAACTTAAGAAAGAATCTAAAGAAATGATGGAGATCGCTTTGCTAGCCAGCCTTAGAGTGGTAGTCCTCATTGATGAATTTTTCAATAATAATGCTCTCCCAGACAAGGACATGACAGAAGAAGACACATATACAACAAAAAGGGCCCCTCAGTAGTGGAAGAATTATTGAAGACGGAAGACTCATTTGTTTAGACTATTCTTTCCATAAAGCAAAAATATTCCTGCCCCACATGGGCCACCAGTCTAAAAAGAAGACGAAGATGTCGGTTGTTTGATCCTATTCCATTATCACAAGATGACAAACGACAGACTTATGGTCCATCAGGTGTTCCCCTCCAGACAAACACCACCCCAAAGAAGATAAATTAGTTTATGAAGAGATAAACTCATAGACTTTAAATATTTGTATTTTTTCTTTAACCAGTTAGCTTTTAGCCTCTGGTAGTAAGTCGTATGTAGTGCCTTATGCTATAAAAGGGGGCGTTCAGTTTGATTTTAGAGATCGAAGTTTAGAAGTGAGAAAGAAGGTGTAAGCTTGTAGAGAGTAATATGTTTGTGAGTGAGTAATTCCCATATTGTTAAGGAAATGGTGAGAGTTGTAATTACTAATGCAATGAAATAAAAGTATTTTATTTTTCCAAAATCTCTTATGTTAAGTTGTTATTATTTTCCAAATTGTCGCCAACTTTCTGCTCATAGAGGACTATTGTGTGGAACCTCTGGTGTAGCACACAAGGTGTTATATTGTTGAACCGCCATCAGCTACCGATTTTCCATGAGTCGTTAGCCATGTGGGCATTAGGCGTGAAGGCGTACAGGCAGGAAATGGGTACAATGCCAAAATAGTGGATTGAGGAACGACACATAAAGAGAGAGTTGTAAGAGGCCGAGACAGGAGAAGAATAGTAACAAAGATGAAGAGAAAAAGGAATGAAGATAAAAATATTACAGACCAGAAGGAAGGTATAAGTCGAACCAAACCCTTAACTATTTTACATATTATTGTTTTAAAAGAAACTTGCATGAGCCTTCAAATCACTACAGACTTTTTAGAATTTATTAATCAAACAAGTTTAGACTTAACTAGAGAAATTCAAGATTGGACTCTTATAGACCCTAAAGATAAAGAACATATAGAATCATCTTTAACATACGTATGTGGTACTTTTAAATATATAAACCAGGTTATTGAGTTGTTTGTACGTGAAGTACCTAGAATAGAAATAATTAGAACAGGGATCCGTGATCTCTTTAGATAAAAATTAAGAAATGAAGATTTTACAGAAGAACTGTTGTGTGACAATTAAACTCAACACAAAATAATAAGAAAAGGTAATCACCAGAATAAATAAAGAACTTAAAGAATGACAATCACACACGACACAAGATATACGTGTTTCGGTAAGAAGGCCTACGTCCACGGTGGTGCTTTGAGTATTTTATTTCTCTTTACTCTGGGGAGTGTTTATAAAAATTGAATGCCCTTCGCCCCGGGCTAGGGGTTTGATATATACATGGTATTTCGGAGAGTGGAGGTGTGGGAATCCTCAATATTAGCCCATAATCCCTAAATTATCTCTCAAGAGAGATTTTAGGAACTGGCTAGGTCACAACGAAATTCCTCTAGACTTTGGGTCGTGTTTAATTGGGCTACTCTCTTGGCCAAAGTGACAAATTGAGGTACCCACAATTGCCCCTAAAAAATTTAGGTCATAATTCGGGCTCAATAATTTTAATTGATTTGCCTTAATGGCATTTTTGTGAATCGTGAAACACTCTTGGGATTGAAGCGTCTTTCCCAAATTGATTTTGGCGACAGATTGCCTCGTTGCCTGTGCATTATGATCAGAAAGGTTTAAGTCATCTTGGAGTGGTCATTCCCAGATCGTCGCTTCAGACTTCTTCGTATTCTCTAAATTTCTCTAAGTTTTCACTGTAGCTCTCTTAATCCTAGGTCTCGTCTTCCATCTTCAAGCTTCTTTCTCATCTTCTCATCATCCCTACTTGCGACTTTGCATCGTCCCAAGCTGACTCTTACTTCGTAAGTTCTTCTCACTTTTTTTTCTTTTTCTGTTGGGATTTATTCATATTCGATATTAGGGTTTTGCTCTTCTGATGATGAAAATAGGCAATAGGTCGATAACCGAGTTTAGGAAACAATATTCCAAAATGGGTAGACATTGAATGTGCCCCTGTTCCTCGTAATGTTAAAGACATTGAGGATGGTCACTGGATATATGTTCTTTTGTTGTCCCAGGGGGGTCTTAATTTTCCCCCAAATCGCTTGTTTTTGCACTATTTTAGTTACTTTAATATAGTTCCTACACAGTTCTCGCCAATTGTCAATGGTGTGCATAGAATTAATCAGCTCTATGGCACCAATCTAGGGCTTGCTGAAATCAACTTTTGCTATTCCTTTTCTCGAATAAGCTCTGGTCTTCTATACCTCAAAGCTAGGAGTCTTGATAGGGTATTAGAAGTAAATCTACCTGATTCCCACAAGGACTACTGGCATGAGGGGTTTATTGCCAAAAATTAGCAGTTCCCTCCCCATACTAAAGGGTCGAGGTCTGAGAGATATGTGAATATCTTTTATGGAGAGGAATATATGCGTAGGCATAGCTCTTATTCTTCTCATTGATCTTATTTTTAGTGTATGGTATTTCTTATATCTTTCTCTCTTTATTTTTTCAACGAAAATAAAGAACTCATAACCTACTCTTCGTGAGATTCGAGTTGCTGAGTTGATTAAGGATTAGAGCATCAGGGAACTCCTAGCCGACGGTGAGCATCCTCGATCAACTAAATTTCTTTTGGAATATAAGAATATTGGGTCCAGTTTCATCACACGACCTGCGGATAGCATTCCTCAACTAGACATGACATAAGAGGTTATTGCCGACCCAATCTAATTGGACGAGGAGGAAAGCAGTTCTGGTAAGGAGAGCGAGGGGGCTAACAGGGGTGGTACTGAAGGTGGTTTCAGTGAGGAGAGCTCAAGTAGCGAAGAGTATTCCATCTCGAAAGAAGGTTCAGAGGCTCAGGAGTCTTCAGGGGACACAAGTAGTTCCAGGTAGGAAGGTATATGGTTCCTCATAGGAAGAATTTGATCTGAGATGATGATGAAGACAATGTGCTTCTTTCTCATCGGTTGAAGAAGTAGAAATCTAGCAACGGGGATATTTTCATTGGTTCCTAGTCTGCTTCCCATGAGCATGAGAAAAGGTAGAAGGAGGAGGCGGAGGCAAAAGAGAGGGATAGGAAGAAAGAAGAAGAGGGGAAGAAAGTGGAGGAGAGAAAAAGGGTTGAGGGGAAGATAAAAGAGAGAGAAGAAAATAGGTGGAAGAGGAAGTGAGGACAAAGGTGGGGCAGTCTTTGGTGCCCGTTTCTGCTCTACATGAAGGGGCTTCCATTGCCATTTCACCTCAGTTAGCTTCGGTGGTGCTCGAGAGAGCAGGGGGCTGATCGTCAGAGGGCGATGGGGTTGACCAGTTAGCCCTGAAGGCAAGTCAGAGGCTAGTCTTAGTAAGACTGATTTTCCCTTTCTTTTCTTGCAATATCCTTTTCAATATTTCTCTTTCTAATATTTCTCTTCTCTTTGCAGTTCGTGACCGATTTATCTGTCCTATACCGCAGTTGTAATGAGCTGGCGAGGAGAAATGCCGACCTGGATAGGAAGAATGTTGAGTTGGAGGCCAGTCTAAAGACTATCAATACTGCTCAAAAGTCTTTCAATCTTGCCTTAACTAAAGCTAATAAAGTGAAAGAGGCGGAGACCAAGGAGCTTGAAGAGTTGAGCTAGTCATATGACTTGGTCTGCACCGGTAAGCTGGCTGTGGTGGAGGAGAAAAAGGTGCTCGTGGAGAAGGAGAAGAAGGTGGGATCTGAGGCTTCCACCCTCTAGGAGCGCTCGTACAACGCTGAATGGGTTATTGTGTACGAGGATACTGATGTTAAGATTGGATATATTAGACGACTGAACTTTAAGAAGGTTGGGATAATGCCTTGCTTGCTGCCGAGGTGGATATTGATTCCATCCTCTTTGATGAGCATGACCCTGGTCCCAAGTCTTTTGTAGATGGTGTGCCTCTTCTTGCTGCCAATGAAGGTTCCCCTAATGTTCTGACCACCATTATTGATGTTCCCCTCAACTAGGGAATGGCGACTGCTCCGTCTGAGGGGGGGTACACATGGAGCTGCTACAGATAAGGGGAAGCAACTAACGACCTCAGAGCAGACTGAGGTTGCTAGCTAGTCCTTTTTATAGATCTCTTTATATTTTTCATTTTTGTCGTTCTTTCCTTACCCTTGCTGATGTACTTGGACCCTCTTTTTTAATGAAATGAAATTATTTTCCCTTTCGCGTACTGATTTCATTGTTCTTCAATGCTTATATGGTTGTTAACTGATTGATGTTGATGAGTATATACCTGCTACTTCTCAAATAGGAAGGATTCTCAGTCCTAATGTGAGAAATCAAGTTCGCCAAGCCTTTGTAGGGATTTATAAGTCTCTTAGGTCAAGGAATCAGAACTTTAAGGACCATTTGGATCTTGTTGCCAAATTGAAAGATAGGCTTCAGGAGATGGAAGTGGTTGGCGCTTCCATTTAAGAGGAAGTGAATACTCTGAGGGCTAAACTTCTGGATGCCTCCGAGATTAATCAAGTTAGAGAAATACTTCAACAAGAGAATGATGCTCTGAGGAGATAGGTCTCGCGTCTTGGAGAGCATGTGCCAAGCATTGACCCTCAATTTTTGCGGGGTCCCTCCTCATCGACTAGGTCGCGAGCTGGTACTGACAGTAGTGGCTCAGCTAGGGAGATTGCCGAGCTCCGAGGTGCTGTTCGCAGGGCGTATGTGATAGATGTCAGCCTCTAAAGAGATGTTACCCTATTGAGGCACCTATTCAAGAAAGGTCCTCAGCAGGTGTGGGATGATGGTTATGACTAGTGTTGGACCGATGCACCAAAAAAGTTGAGGGAGGTCAAGGAGTTATTCTTCGTTAAAGGATGGTTGAGTTCTCTTAGAGAGTTGCAGGCCCCTAGGAACTCAGTTCTCTGGTATCGCTGAGAGATCTCCCTCTCAACTTTTATGCCTAATCCATTCAGGAGGGATGATTAGTGGATCCCCATAGATGTTATCCCCAGTCAGCGACTAGATCCAGATGCGAATGAAGTCAAGGAGCAATTAGCTCCTCACCCAGACGATTGTCGAAGAGCGCAAGTAGCTGATTATCTTGCTCGGAGGCCCAATCCTCATTAGGGTTTATTTAATTCAACCAATGTAACTCTTTGTACATGTAGTGAAGTAATAAAATAATTATGTTTGGGGGGATTTGCGGACTAAACATGTGTAGTGTATTTTTCACTTCATTGATTTCTTGTTCAATTATTTTAGGCTCTTCTTAGCCGACTAGATTTAATACAGGCAGAGTTGTTTTATTGAGTGAGTATCCCCCCAGTCCAGTATGCTTATAAGATACCATTCTGCCTCACTTTACCTTTTAGGTTGTGTCATCACACTTCCTTAGGCCTAAGTGTGGCAATGGAGAGGTTACACCTAGTGTTGGATGTTTAATCCGAGTAGGTTTTTTTACCCAAACATTGTTTGGCGACCAACCTGGGTTGTTAGAGATGCCTGAGAGTCCCATGTATGGCTTCATATACTGCCAAGGGTAATGCTATGAGGTTATTCGTGTTCAATGAAGAAAACCTGAGGAGGGTAATACCCTACTTTTATGTGTTGAGAGTGGATCCTGTAACTTAGAAAAGGTACATGAATTATAAAGTATAAAAATCAACACTTCGTAGAATGCTACTACCAAATGATATTGCCAAGCAGTTTTTATTAATCAGAATTGAATTGTAAATTTCAACATAAGTTTAAAAAACATGAAAACTAGAAGTAGAATTTCTTCAAATTGGCTGTGTTCCAAGCTAGAGGTATCTCCCTGACCTCCAACATTTCTAAGTGATAGGCTCCTTGTAGGTTGTCTCTTGTCACCTTGAATGGTCCCTCCTTGTTTGGCCCTAGCTTATCATCTGATGGTTTTACTGCACTGCCAAGAACTTTCCTTAGGACGTAGTCCCCAACTTGGAATGCTCTTGGATTAACCTTTTTGTTTTAGTGATTTTCTAGCTATTGCTGATAGCCTACTAGTTTCACTAAAGTTAGTTCTCTTAGTTCCTCAGCTAGGTCAAGTTCAGCGAGTAATGATGCATCGTTCTGGTCTTGTTCGACCAGGGTGGACCTCATGGTGGGGACGTCAGCTTCCAAGGGAATGATTGCCTCCATCCCATATGTCAGTGCAAATGGTATTTCACCAGTTGTTCGTCGCGGGGTGGTGTAGTAAGCCCATAGGATATATCGCATCTCGCTCACCCATTCCCCTTTGGCTCGCTCTAATCGCTTCTTCAATCCATCAATCATTGTTTTGTTGGAAACTTCAGCTTGTCCGTTACTTTGGGGGTATGCCATCGAGCTAAAGTGGTGCCTGATCTCATGGTCATTGCAGAAACCCTAGAAGAGACCACTTTTAAACTGGGTTCGTTGTCAGTGATGATGGTCCTAGGTATCCTAAAGCGGGTGATAATGTTATTCCATATGAATCTCATCATATCCGCGTCTCTAATGTTCGCTAGCGACTATGCCTCAATCCACTTGGTGAAGTAGTCTGTCGCAACCAACAAATACTTGCGATTATCAACAGTGATAGGAAGAGGGCCCACGATGTCCATTCCCCATTTGGCGAAAGTCCATGGGCTAGTAAGTGATTTTAGGTCATTAGCTGGTTGGTGAACCATAGGAGCGTGTAGTTGACATTTTTTGCACTTACGAGCATATATCCCAGAATCCTTCTGCATGTACGGCCACTAGTAGCCTTCCTTCATTTCTTGAAAAGCTAGTAACTTGCCTTAAATATGGCTCTCACATATTCCCTCATGGAGCTAGTGTAGGACTTGATCGACGTCCTTTGGGATAACGCATTGGAAGTAAGGTCCAATGAAAGATCTCTTATGCAGTTTGCCCTCATGAGATAAGTGAAAGCGAGCAGCTTTGACTCTTATCTGATGAGAGACCTTCTTATCGTCTAGTAGGGCACCATCTTTCAGATAATCCCTCAAGGGGTCCATCCAAGTGGGAGTTGGTTCAATCTGGAAAACATGACATGTGTCATGTAATTCATCGTTGTGGTTAATGCTCGGTTGGGCAAGGAAGCGATCAAAATTATTCTCTTCAAGTCAGAATTGATTGCTGAGCTTAATGCCGCTAGGGCGTCACCATGGCTATTTTGCCCTCTAAAAAATTAATGGACGCTGACCTGTTTGAAGTTGGACATTAATTTTTTTTTTGTAGCGAGGTAGGCCGCCATTCTATCATCCCTTGCATTGAAGTCACCACTTATCTGGTTGGAGACCAGCTGCGAGTCTCCGAACACTTGGAGTTATTTTCCCCCCAGCACCTGTGCCTTCTGTAGGCCTACTATCAGTGCTTCATACTCTGCTTCATTATTAGAGGCTTCAAATCCAAGCCTGATTCCTTGCTCTAGGATTGCATCTTCAGGGGTAACTAGTATGATGCTTACTCCTACCCTTTTGGAGTTAGAGGCTCCGTCAATGAACAGTGGACAAACACCTTGCACCGAGGGGATTTCCCTTTGACCAATAGGTTGAAGTTGGTCAGAAGGATGTTCTCCTGTAAATTTTGCGATGAAGTTGGAGAGGACTTGTCCCTTGATTTCATTCCTTAACTGAAAATGGATATCAAATCACTCGAGCTCGACTGACCACTTTGATAATCGACTGGATAAATTTGCCTTTCGTAGGACTGCTTTAAGGGGGTGAGATGTGAGGACGATGATGGAGTGAGCTTCGAAATAATGTTTTAACTTTCTTAAGTCTACCACTAGTGCAAAGGCGAGCTTTTCTAATTGTAGGTATCATTGTCCGGTGTCTAAGAGAGTCTTGCTCGCGTAATAGACTGGGTGATGGATTCCTGTTCTTTCGCACACAAATGCAGAACTGACAGCGTGGCTGGAAATTACGAGGTATAGGTATAGAGAATCATCCTTTTGAGGTATTAAGATTAAGGGTGGTGTGCTGAGGTAAGCTTTGAGCTCCTCTAATGCCTTCGAGCAATCCTTGTTCCACTCCACACTTTTGCTTTTCTTCAGCAATTGGAAGAATGGCTGGCACCTTTCGAATAACTTTGAGATGAGCTGATTTAGGGCGGTGAGCATCCCTGTGAGCTTCTGCATATCTCTTATCGTATGATGGGGTTGCACCCTATTGATGGCATCAATCTGGTCCGAGTTGGCTTCTATGCCTCTCTCACTAACCAAGTACCCGATAAATTTTCCTGACTAGACACCGAAGGAACACTTGTGTTAAACTTTATTCGGTATTTCCTGAGAATTTTGAAGGTCCATGATAAGTCCGAGAAGTGATATTCTTTAAGCCTGTTGTTGACGAGCATATAATCAATATAAACCTCCATAGTGCTCCCCATTTGATCTTTGAACATTTTGGTGACCAACCGCTGGTAGGTCACTCCTGTATTTTTTAACCCAAATAGCATGACCTTGTAATAATACAACCCGACGATGGTGATGAATGATGTTTTGTCTTGATCTGGCTCATGTAGAGGGATTTAGTGATAATCGTAGTAGGTGTCTAGGAAACTCATTCTTTTATGAGCTGTCATGGCGTCCACCAACTGGTTAATCTTTGGGAGAGGAAAACTATCTTTAGGGCACGCCCTGTTAAGGTCGGTGAAGTCAATACAGACTCTCTCTTTTCCATTTCTTTTAGGGACCACTACTGGGTTGGACATCCACTTAAGGAATTTGACTTCCCGTATGGATCCTGCATCCAGCAGCTTCTCCACTTCCTTCTCCACAACCTTGGCCTTCTCCGGTGAAGTTCACCATGCCTTTTGCACGATTATCTAGAAAGTCGGGTCAACATGCAACCGATGACAAAGCACACTGGATCAATCCCAGACAACTCGTAGGGTTCCCATGCGAAAACATCCAAGTTATTCTGTAAAAGTACTGTTAGTTCATTCTTCTCTTGATCTGTGATAGAGGCTTCGATCAAGAACATCCTATCTTTCTTGTTGCCGTCGGCTGCAACCTCCTCCAGGTTCTCAATGACCCGCTCAAAGGGGAGGAGCCTGGTCTTCTCCACTCCAGGTCTTCCATATTTTAACTGCTATTTATAAGGTATCAAACCTTCCTATTCTTTAATCTTCTCCTTGGCCTTCTCGAACTTTTTCTTATATTTTGGGCGGATGGCTGTTATAAAGCACTTTCTCGCCATCGCTTGATCTCCATGGATCTCCATCACTCCTCGCTCACTTACGCACTTAAGTTTCTGGTGGTAGGTAGAGGGGACGATCTTCATCGCATGTAGACACCCTCTGCCAAGGATGCCCTGGTAGGGCGAGTTAATGTCGACCACCAGAAACTCGATCATCTTGAAGACACTTCCTGCCCTTACTGGTAGTACAATCTTTCCCAACGGGATGGTCACTTTACCAATGAAGACAACTAGAGGGTCAGTGGATTCCTTTAAGTCAATGACGCTTAACTTCAACTTTCTGAATAGGTCGAGATACATTACTTCGGATGAGCTACCCTGGTCGATGAGTAACTTGTCGACATCGTAGTTAGCTATCCTGAGTGTAATGATCAAGGCATAATGGTGTGGGGTCCTTAATCCCACTAGGCCTTCGTCCATGAACATAATTTGTTTACTCTAGTCGACGTTATTTGCTCCTCGATGCTTTCCTGCCTGTGTTTTTACTGGATCGATTTGAAAAGCTTGTATTACTGCCGTAAGCTTTATAACTTCCTTCCGAGCTGAGTTTCCTTGAATTTGCTTTAGATCCGATGCCCCATAAATCACTACAAACTCATGGCCAGTATCCCCCTCGATCACGTTGTCAGGTCTCAGGTCTCCATTGGCAACGACCTTCTCTGCCTTTTTCTCCACAAATTCGTTCAGGTGTCCAGTTTGGCTAACTCCTCAAGGTGAGACTTTAGAGATTTGCAGTTCTAGCTTTTGTGCCCACCCTCTTTGTGGAAATCACATCTCAGTGCGTTATTCCATTTTGAGGGGTTCCCTCCCATCTTTTTGGGCTACTTAACGAACGTCTCGTCCTTAATCTTTGCTAGAATCTTGTAGATTGATTCCTTAAAGATAGTGTTCACTGCCTGAAATGCTTTTGGAGCATCATTTTTGTTCCTTCTCTTGGAGCCAATTTTGCCCCCATTTTTGCTTCCTTTCTTCTGGTTCTCAGTTTTGTCGCTGCTCATGCTAGTGAAATTGGCATGACTATTCTCCCCTAAACTGACGCGGGTCACATCCTCAACCTTGGCATATTTTTTAATGCAATCTATTAGGTCATCGATGGTCGTGGCCTCCTTCTTAGTGAGGGACTGGTGCAAGAGGCAGGAGTTGGGTAGGCCAATTTTAAAGGATGCCACAGCGACCTGCTCCAAGCAGTCCTCGACCTCGTTGAACATCTCCCAATATCTTTTCATGTAGTCTCTAAGGATCTCTTGAGGCATCTTCTTCATTATCAACAAGGTATCCATCCTCTTTGGATGGGAGCTGCTGGTGATGAAGCGAGCTGTGAAGAGCTCTGCTAGGGACTCGAGCTCCTAATAGATCTATGAAGGAGTCTCTCGAACCACTTTTGGGCCATATCGTGTAAGCTTAAGGGAAAGATACAATACATTAATGCGTCCTTGTGGTTCCAGAGAGTCATGGTCTGCCTGTACTGCCTAATATGATCGATAGGATCAGTCTTCCCATTGTAGATATTGAATTTAGGAATTATGAACTTCTTGGGGGATTCTTCTTCTTTTATCTCCCTTCATAAAGGGGATTTTATCTGGGTCCTGAGAGCTCACCTGGCTAGCTCTCTGGTCGACCTGGCACCCCGATGTGCTAGGTGTTGGTCCATTTCTCTCTTGGCCAAATTTTTTATGTCATTATTTCCTCGAGTTGGGCTCCTGTACCGGCGAGATGGTTTTTATTGCTCGAGAAAGTTATCATCTAACCTATGTTCCTCAAATCTTTGAGATCCACGTCTAGGTCTCCTTCCTCGGCTGCGAGACTTGCTCGCCTGAGGGCTAGGAGTGCAATATTGACGTTGCTAGGTACTACGCTGGAGTTATCTCTCCATCTTCTCCAATCTTCTGTTGAGACGAGCATTATTAGGTTCCTTCTTGCGAGTGGATTCCTTTTGCTCTTGGAGCCTGGCCTCATAGGCGTCGATTAGCTTGGAGACCTGTGTGGACTTGGTTGGTCCTTGGCTTTCCTCCGAGGCTTGACATTTTGGGCGAGCCTTAGGATTAGATTGTCGAACTTTAGATCTGATCCTGCGAGAAGCAGGTTGTTCTTGAATATCCCCTGATTGCGGGGCATTACTGTTGTGACCAGACATTCCGAATTCTTATTGGTGCAGGCGTTCTTAAAGGAAGACAAACGTTCCCACAGACGGCGCCAATTGTGTGACAATTAAACTCAACACAAAATAACAAGCAAAGCCAATCACCAGAATAAATAAAGAACTTAAAGAATGACAATCACACATGACACAAGATATACATGGTTCGGCAAGAAGGCCTACGTCCACGGTGGCGCTCTCAGTATTTTATTTCTCTTTACTCCGGGGGAGTGTTTACAAAATTGAATGCCCTTTGCCCCGGGCAAGGGTTTAATATATACATGGTATTTCGGAGAGTGGAGGTGTGGGACTCCTCCACGTTATCCCATAATCCCTAAAGTATATCTCAAGAGAGATTTTAGGAATTGACTGGATCACAACGGAATTATTCCAGACTTTGGGCCGTGTTTAATTGGGCTACTCGTCTGAGCCGAAGTGACAAATAGAGGTACCCACAACTGTCAAGACCTGAAAAATATCAAGAATACACTAGAGTACTTGAAGACAGTATAGACTTATTAAAATTTATTAGACGAAAAAGGATAGCAGAAACCAAAGCTATTTTAATTAGAGCGGGAGGAATCCGTCCTCTTCTTACAAACGTAGAAAAAGATGCCCCTAGAACATATCGTAGATTTTGTCATCCTATGGTGATAATAATTTAGACAAATTTATAAATAACGATATAATTGATATTGTTAATAAGATATATAAAGAAACTATACTGATAAATTCGCAATACCGTATAAGGTAATTAAGACTAGAATATTTTCCATCAAAATCGCTTGCAATTTCCAGACTCCCTGGGGAAAATATTTATATAGCTAATCCTCGTTATTCAGAATTTCAGTACGATAGTTACGCAAGAAGCCGAAGAAGTAGCAGTAGCCCTGAAACTTCTACACTTAGACTTCCAGAATTAATTTGGCTTTAAAATAAAAGACCATAGAAATCATTGGGGTAGAAATTTCTATTCCAAAAACATTCGAAAAACACAGATACATAAAAAGACAAAGTGGTCCCCCAAAGGTGGTCCTAAAAAGATAAAGGTTGTCACAAAATTGTGTGGATGACATTAGCCCTTCATTTAAGCCCGTTAAATTAGCCCGTCGGAGAGTATATATATATATATATACATAGTTTAACCCATCTAGTCGCTCAAATACCCATTTATCCAATATGCTTTTATTTTTAAAAATCTCCACTAGCGTCACCCAATGTCACCCCTACTCACTCCAAACCGGATCTCCGGTGGATCCAAAATCCATTTATCTAACATTATTTTATTTTTAAAGGTCCGCGCCAGCGGCACTCAATGCCACTCCTACCCACCTCAAACCGAAGCTCTGATGAATGTCGTTGGAACTCCGACAATAAGGGTGGGTGGTGATGGGGATTGGCTGCTGCTAGCGTGGACCTATAAAAATAAGATAATACGGGAAAAAAAAGGGGTTTGGATCCATAGGAGCTCCCGTTTGGGGTGAGTAATGTGGCATGGGGTGCCACTGGCGCGGACCTTAAAAAATAAGAGAATATTGGATAAATGAGTGTTTGAGCGACTAAATTGGTTAAACTAAAAATAGTTGTCTTTTTAACAATATATATATATATATATATATATATATATATATATATATATATATATATATATATATATATATATATAAACTTTACTGTACGCGCCAAAAAATGAAATAATTTTATATCTCTGACATTTTTACAAAAAATAACATTTACTGTGTTAACATTATAAAGATAGTAAAATTTACCGTGTTCACAAAAAATGAAATCTGTATATTTATCAAAAAAGTTCCACAGAGTACATAATATTTCAATGAAAAAAATTACTCAACCAGTAATATTTAATTTGTAGACCTTTAAAAATAAAATTAAGTAATGGTTGAGTTGTCAGTAAGACTTAATTAAAAAAAACTTAAAATATGAATTACATATAATAATACATATTAAATGGGTTATCACATTTGTGTTAGTATTAAATAATAATACAAAAAAATTGGTTAAATAAATTGGTCAATTAATGTATAAACTGAAAATTGCCTAAATAAAGTTGCTCAACACAAGTTAAAGCAGTCTAGTACACTCTGAAGTTGTTTCTTAGAGAAACTCTTTTAGAAAACCAACTATAAATCACAACACGTGTTTTAAAAAATGTTATGAACGAGTTATTTCAGATAGCAGAGAAGAAGTTTTGAAAAATAAAACAAATCTTAGTTATAGCAGCAATAAATCAGTAGGGATGAGATGATTAGTAAACATGCACAGAAGATATACCAGTTCCTTTAGGTAAATCCTAACTTCTTGTAAGGCTCAGATTTGTTATGTCATCCTTCATCTTGTCTTCCTTAGCTCATTCTTTACGTCGACTCTAATCGTTCAAGATCTTTATACCAACAAACTTTTAAAGTGATGTTATGTGACAGTGTTGTGAGTGAAATGCCTAACACATGCATGAACTCACAAACGAATCCTATGAATTACAAGATTATTTCTAAGTATGAAGTGTTGTGTGTCAAACAACTAATATTTACTTCTATACAACTTTCATATCTATTTTCCTTGAGTCATTAAAACTAAAAGCCTTTCAAATATTATTTATATACAAGTTTTTCAAAGTGAAAAACTCATATTTGAACGCATGCAAACTCTATTTCAGTTTTGTAAAAGAAAATAGGTAACAAAAAAAATCAAACAATGACTTCTAATACCCCTACATACCAATCCAAAGTAAAAGGCACTGATCTTTAAAACAACACCCCCTACCAAATTTTATACTAATTTTTCTTTTTTTGTTTTTTGCAACCCCATGGTATACAGTATTTCCTTATTTGAATTTTGAAAAAACAAATATTACACTATTTTATATACATTATTATATAATGTCAAATATTAAAAAATCAAGAAAGAGTTAAAGAATAAACCATAACAACTGAAGAATATGTCAAAATATTATGGACTCATGATATATATTATACTTATATATAAGACCAGGAATGTAATCTCGTCGTGTCCATTATGGACAAGATGGATCGATTGATAGCGAACTTAGGTTGAGGCGGTTCACCAAAACCACAACCCATAGGGCATGAACGAACGAATGAATGCTACAGGTTGTGGTTCAGGCGAATCCACCTCCACCTGAGTTCGCTATCAATTGAGAATGAGACACCGAAAAATGGTAATGGGTTTTGTATGGATATCACCAAGGGACGTGAATGATAAAATAGTAACAAGATTATGATATGCACAACAGATATTATGGATTTTTGGTTACCAACGAAAACACATGGAGGTACATATATAGGTATACAGAAGTTGGGATTAGTCAAAGAATGAGAAAAAATACTTCTCCAAAAAGTGCATACTTGACTTACCTATGGAATGAAATATCTCACCTTCCTCTTTACATAATCAAAAGTTAAAATTTATAGTTTTACTAATGTTTTTACTCCAAAAGGCAAAATAAAATATATCTACCCAACATAAGTAAACTAATTGATTATTTTTTTTATACAATTTTAATATGACATAATTTTTGTACATATAAGAGATCAGATGGGTCAATAAACTATTTTCGAGTGATAATAAACTAGAAATGATCATTTTTAATGAATTGTATCATCTTTCCTAACACAATCAAGTTAACTCACTAAAAGTATTATTTTATTAAAAAGTGTTACTCCTTCGTGATAGTGTCACATCAGTAATAATAATGAACAGTTCTTTAGAGATGTAAGGAGAAATTTTTTAATTCAGTCCATTGTATGTATTTGATTTATTCTCGAAACAATGTAATAGATAGATTTTTTATTGCCACGATCTCACACAGTCTATGACATAAAGTTTATTGAAGACGTTGCGGCCAAGCTTCAAAGATTTATTATGCTTAGATTAATTTGGTGCACGTTTCACGTCGTCATTGCATTCCGATCTCTCAGGTATGAACTTGTAATGTTTATGGGACTCAAAAAATATTTTTTGAATGTTATTTTATTAATAAATATTTTTAAAATGTTAAAATGTGTTTTAAAACATTTTAACTTCGTTTATTCTGAGATATGGATGGTTTAGAGATGTGTAAATCCTTCCCTTTTGTTTAGAAGGATCAAACGACGTTCACAGTCATTTAAACTCCATGGCTTTGTCGTTCAAATGACATGGATATTTCGTTCGAACGACTGCCTCATCTCACTCGAATGATGCGCCACCTCAAGTTTTCTATTTAAGGCGTGTTTCACTTAGAATTTCGCAAGTTGGAGAACCAGAAAAACAATTTACAAAAAGTACATTTTCTGCATAAGTTTTCTATGGTTTTTAAAGTCTAAAAATATCCTTAGATTTTAAAAGATATGAGCTTTCATACTCTTATTTTATAGAGATATTAGTATGAACCATTGGGGTTTTGTTCATCACTTTTAATGTTTGGGTTTTGTGGTGAATAAGCGAAGGAGTTCATGTTCAACATCGTAGACGTTGTCAAGCTGTATCGGTGGACACCGAGTTATTCGTGGATGCGTATGCTTTGTACAAATATCGTAGAAGGACTTCTGCATGGGCATTGTGGAGGAGTGATTGAAGGATCAGAGATAAGCGTCAAGACTTGTGGGGGATAGAGGCATTGAGTAAGTATATCATTTGTACCTTGTAATACCACATCATAGTGATTGTTTGGCTTAAACCGTTCGAGGTTTTTTCCCTTAGTGATTTCCTCATACATCCGGCGTCGCTTTTGTGAACGTATTTATTCTACTTATTTTAATCACCTAGATGCATATTTAGGATTAAACAAGATAAAATTGGGCTTAACTAAAATTGGTGCACATACTTGGTGCATATAAAATTTGGAAAAGAACTTTTTCAAAAAGAAAGTTGTTTTTGACATCCTTAAAACACATTCGAAAGAAAAAGGGGCCTACAAATTGGTATCAGAGCTAGAAATATTTTTTTTGTGTGTTGTTCCCTTGTATTTTTAAGGATGAATTTTAGAAATTATGAAAGTTTTAGAGATCCTATTTTTTATGGCACAAACCATGCTTATTGGAAAATGCGAATGAGAAGTGGTTTCAAATCAATTGGTGAGCGTGTGTGGTTAGCGGTCGAAAATGACTGGACACCATACACGAGAGGGTGAGGCCACTACTTTAAAACCCGTTGAGTCACGGACAGAAGTCGAGCATAGGCTTGCACTTTATAACATGAAAGTTCTTCACGTTATTTCCTCATATGTCACACTGGATGAGTATAATATAATCATGATGTGTGAAACTTATAAAGAGGCTTGGTATATTCTGGCATTTACTAATAAGGGCACGAGCACGGTTAGGGTATCTAAACTTCAAAACCTAACTACACAGTTTGAGACAATTACGATGTTAGAGAGTGATTCATTTGATTAGTTCTACACTAAATTGTCAAATATTGTCAACTCATCTTTAATTTGGGAGAGAAAATACCCGACAAGCGATTCATAAAAAAAATATTAAGGTCGTTTCCAAGTATATTTGATGCAAAAGTGACTGTTTGAAATCCTTGGGTATGATTGAATCGATGAAACTTGAAGAGATTATAGGTGACTTACAAACCTATGGACTCGAATCGTCATTTAAGCATACCCAAGTAAGTGTCAAAGAAAGATAAGGGCATTGCTTTGAAAGCCCAAAAGGAGGAAACTTAAGTTTTGAATGATGATTATGATTCCTATTTTGAGGATGTGTCCTTGTTGGTAAAGAAGTTCAAAAAGTTTCTTAAGTTTCAAAAGCAATCGAAAGATGACAAACGACTTGAGAAATCCAAGAATAATAAGGTCGATCCATCCCCTAAGGATAAAAATGAGAAATTTAAGAGGAATGAGTCAGAGAGGTGTTTTGGGTGTGAGGGTTATGGTCACAAGGTTGTCGAATGTCCCACTAGATTTAAGAAGGAGGGCAAGAAACTGATAACAAATAATGCCACCTTAAGTGACAGTGAACCAAAAGAGGGAGAGAGTTCGACCATTGAGCGCAACTTTGTAGCGTTCATGGCATGTCATGTGAGCAACAATGATAAATCTTCCCATGAAGATTCTCATGTTCATGGAACTTTCAAGATTGTTGAGTGTGAATCCTAAGTAAGTGAGGGTGAAGCTAGTGAAGACGAGGAGACTGATGTAGGAGAGTTGCACGTTGCATTTAATGATTTGTATGTGGAAGCAGTAAGGCTGAAAAAGGAAAACTTAAACTTGCAAGCTAAGTTCAATGAGCGTGCCATAGAAAATAATGATGTTTTAATTAATGAACTTAGGGCACGGGAGAAGACTCTTAGGGAGAAACTATAATACGTTGAGAAAGAGAGAGATAGTCTTTGTGTTTTGATAGACGCTTTAAAGAAAGAGATTCTAGAGTTTAAGGATTATAGGCGTTTGCTTGAGTCTAGGATTAGTGAGATAAATGAGAGATTGAAAGAATCGAGTAAGGTAAAGTTTAATTTTGAGGCTAGGTCGGAGAAGTTAGATAGAATGTTAGGCACCATCCAAATCAAGGGAGATAGGTTTGGTATAGGCTACGATGATAGTGTTGTTTCCATTCCCAAAGCCAATTCCAATCATGTGAGTGAGCCCACTAGGAACGTTAGGAGAGGTTGACATTTTTTTAATCATTCCCGTCGTGTTTATACTTCCACTCGTTTCATTAGTAAAAGTCACCTTAGACGTTTCTATGACCTTAGGATTGCTCCTAGAAAGTTTAGGAATAAAGTCGTTTCGATTACCAAAACCCTCATGCTTCATTTCAAACATTCTTGGGTTAGGAAATTGGACTTAGAGGATTTAAGAATTAAACTTCATGGTTCTTGTTTGGCTGCACTTAATTCTTCCCATGCTAAATCTAAAGGATGATTGTGTTGCCATGTTTGTCATATGCTACTCTTTGCATTATGATTCATATCTTGCTAGTGTTATGACATGTGTATCTTTTGTATTATATTTTTCTTATTTATTGAGTCTTAATTGAAAAATGCAAAAAGATTTTCTCTTTGATAAAAAAAATCGAAAAATACATAAAGATTTTTGAGAAAAATACAAAAAGATTTTATTTTGGGGTAAAAAATATTATTAGTATAACACAAAAAGACTTTCATTTTATTTTTGTGTCATGAGTTTTTCATATTTGATATGGAATATTGGTGTACTTGGACCCTTGTCAATACATTATTCATGTGGCTAGGACATTTGGTCATAATTGTTGATGCATTGAATGATCTTAACCATTTTCTTAATGGGGTTGTTTCGAAATTGATATGCATTTGAATTCAACTTTGTATTTATGCCATCTTTGCACACATGCACGAGTTTGTATGAATGTTTGACATCTCATGCATATTTGAGTTGGTGTGACGTTACTATCTCAATTTTATCATCTATGCGTAATAATACTTAGGAGGAGGTGTGCATGTAAGAATCATTTACCATGAGGATTAATATTGTATATATAAAAAATGATGAGTATCCACGGGAAAGAGCTGCATGAGTACAATTAACTCCTCGTGAAAGCCACCGTTTAAAAGAGCCCGAGAAAAATTTGTGGCAATAAAAACAATCATATGTGAAAATGGGCCAATTAGTTTAGTTTATGTTCATTCCAAAAGAAAAGAAAAATATGATTATATGTGATGGAGTTTGGATGGATATATAAATGGGTTTGCACCATGAATCCTCATGTTGAAAATCATATCATGACGCTATTATTTGTAGAATCGTCAATATTTCAAACTTGTGTGCATGTTAATTTTTTAGTTCATTTAGCTCAATATATTAATGGTCACATATGGCTAAAGCTAGTTTGATGACATTTAGCTATCAATTAAAGATTCTTGAGCGTTTCAACGTGTCGAAATTATGATTCATTTGTTGTAGTTCACACACATTCACTCCATATCCATGTCTGAGCACATTGATATTATGTTAGCATGAAAATCACATTGTTTTACTTGTTTTATTTTTTTCTGTTTTGAGTTTGTTTTGCTATTGTTTGGTATTTCCAGTTACTATTTTTTTTAAATCTTTGGGCAAAACTTCATCATTTTTAGAACTGGAATTGAGAAATTTTGATGTCATTCAAATGACATATGGACCTCGTTCGAGCGACAAGTCCATATCACTTAAAGTCCTAATCTCGCAAGGTTCAAGTGAGATGGTGAAAAATATCAGGTTTAGGTCGCGAGATGATCGCGCAATGGGTCACGAGAAGGGGAGTTCACGTGAGAGCTGACTGGTTTGGTGTTTCTAATGTCGCTTGATGCATGGTTCAATCGACATGCAAAGTCATTCAAATGACCTAGCATTGTCGTTCGAGCGACCTCTAGGAAGTTTTTTAGAATAGTTCCTGTTTCATACCTATTTCATTTATATGATGATTTTCATATAGTTTTAGTACTTTTGGGCAGTTTATGCAGTGTATGACGATTTTGAATTATTCGTTTAGTCACACCATTACTGATTTTGATGATTTCTTTTATATGACTATTTACTAGCTGCGATTTTGTACATTATGATTATTTTTAGCTAACAGTTTATGTTTATCTAGATATGATCTATTGATTATTTCGTTCTAGATGTTTGATTTTTTTTTTCTTTTTAACTTATTGTTAATTCGAGACAAAAAAGGGAAAGAGATGTATGTTATGTAAGGGGAGAGTTTATGAGCACATAGTTTTTTTTGCGTTACAAATTAATACCATATGCTTTCATGCTTATATATTGGTATTAATTAGTATGCACAAATTGATATCCTAATTTTAATGTTGTTCTGAAATTGGTATAAAAATAATTTTCTCACATGTTTAACAAATGGTTTGTTTTTACATATTGGTATTTTTATATCGTTTGTTCCTCCATACTTCACGGGGTATTTGTCTGTGTCATGTGTGTAGGTATTTTTCAACGAGTCAAAATTTCGAGACTACATCACATTCAGACAGCTTATGCTTCTAGAACCAACATTTACTAGTCTTGTCATGTAATTTTTAATTTGGGTTTTTTTGGGATGGGATTTAGGTGGCATACGGCTTGACGGCCAGGCTTAGGCATTTCACTATTGGGGTTTTGTCTTGGAATAGTCGAAGGGGGAGATTTATAAGGATAAAAATTCTAATTGACTCCATTGTATGTATTTGACTTATTCCCGGA
This sequence comes from Sambucus nigra, assembly GCA_949130495.1. Lineage (NCBI taxonomy): Eukaryota > Viridiplantae > Streptophyta > Magnoliopsida > Dipsacales > Adoxaceae > Sambucus > Sambucus nigra. The sequence continues at coordinate 600,209,685 of OX422214.1, read as the reverse complement.
ACAAAACATTATATTTGAGTCATAGATAGATTTTTTACTGTCACAATCCCTTACAGTCTATGACATAAAGTTTATTGAATAAGTTTCATCGAAGCTTCAAACATTTTATTATGCTGAGATTAATTTGGTGCACGTTTCACGCCTTCATTGCATTTCGATCTCTAAGGTATGAATGTGTAATGCTTTAGGATGTTACTTTATTAATAAATGTTTTTAAAATGTTAAAAAGTGTCTTAAAACATTTTAACTTCGTTTATTCTGAGATAAGGATAGTTTAGAGTCGTGTAAATCCTTTCCTTGTGTTTAGAAGGATCAAACGGCATTCATAGTCGTTCAAATGACACATGGAGGTCGTTCAAACAACATGGCTTTATCATTCAAATGACATGGCTATTTTGTTCGAACGACAGCCTCATCTCATTTGAACGACGAGTCGCCTCAAGTTTTCTATTTAAAGCGTGTTTCACTCAGAATTTCGTAAGTTGCATAACTAGAAAAATAGTTTACAAACAGTACGTTTTATGCAAAGATTTTCTAAGATTTTTAAAGTCTAAAAACATCCTTAGATTTTAAAAGATCCGATCTTTCATACTCTTGTGCTATAAAGATCTTAGTTTGCACTACTAGGTTTTTTTTTCATCACTTTGAACATTGGGATTTGCAGTGAAGAAGCGAAGGAGTTCGTGTTCAACATCGTAGACATTGTCAAGTTGTATCGGTGGACACCGAGGCATTCATGGATGCGTGTGCTGTGGACATGTATCGTAGAAGGACTTCTGCATGGGCACTGTGGAGTAGGAGTTGAAGGATCAGAGGAGCGTCAAGACTTGTGGGTGATCGAGTCGCTATGTAAGTCTATCATTTGTACCTTGTAGTACCACATCATAGTGATTGTCTGGCTTGGGTCGTCCGACGTTTTTTCCCTTAGTGATTTACTCGTATATCATGCGTTGCTTTTGTGAACTTATTTATTTTACCTGCTTTAATCACCTAGATGCATATTTAGGATTAAACAAGATAAAATTGGGCTTAACTAAAATTGGTTCACATAATTGGTGCATATAAAATTTGAAAAAGAAGTTTTTCAAAAAGAAAGTTGTTTTTGACATCCTTAAAACACATTCGAAAGAAAAAAGGGGCCTATAGGAGAGAGTGAGATTAGGGGACTATAAAGCGAGTTTATAAAGGTCTATATACATGAAGGAGGGGGAGGATTGGAGACTCGCCTTAGATGGTTTATAAGAGTACTTCTGAGATGAGGAGGTAGCATATTCCCACCCCCACTCACTCTCATCTACCATTTCTCTCACTAAGAAAACCCTAAGAACAAAATTTAAACTCCCCTCCTAACGGATACTTCTTCTCTTACCTACATTTTTGCCTCACATCCTGGCCTGCCTCTCCTTTTAACACCTCACGAGGGCCCAAATCATCTCACGGCTCCACATATGCCTCAAAATCTCCTTCTCTTAATCTCGTCTCTCTCTCTCTCTCACTGAGCCTTTGGGTTTCGACCCAAAATTCCTTCCTCGATGGCCAATCAACACACACACATAATATTTATATATATATACACACAATGGTTGGATGAATAAAAAATTGTGCAAGGTTATTTATTTGTTGTATATTAGATTCTTTTTCATAATAGCTTGTGTAACAAATTATTTTGCAAATAGTACCCCATGGGGAGTCTGATTCCCATTATAATTGGGTACGGGGAATCTTCAACCTGAACTAAATGGGAAATGGGGAGGTTATGGGTATTAAAATATCTAACGGGATGGAGTGGCTTTGCCTACCCCAACCCGCCCTATTGCCATCCTAATGTCAGTTTTAGGGGAATCTCAGCGTGTCTTTCATCATTTTGGTTCCTAAGATGGTGGGTGTTATTGATGTGAGGGGTTTTAGATCGATTAGCTTAGTAAGGAGAATTTAAAATTACAATTGGTAGGAAGGTTGTGGTTATAAGCAATCTGTGTGATCCATTGAAGACGTGGAGAGCGAATCTACATATAATTTATTTCAATATCTAAGATAAAAATATGTAAAAGTTTTAAAAGATAGGATTCCAACAAGAAACGTGATCCCCCTCAATGAGTGGGATGCCTTTGTCACACTTGAAACATCAGAGGACAAAATTAATTGAAAGAAACAAGCTTAAAAGATGGATGATATCAAGTCAATCACAACTATTTACTCATTAATATTAATAACATCTATTTTTAAAGGAAGATCTCAATAACTATTGGTTTACTAACATACACAAAATCAGTCCATAATGTTGAACTTATAAATATCATTAAGAGTCTTTTATTCACTTTTCAATTTCATATTATACTAATTGCATCATTTCACTTTCAATGAATCACATTGTTTCATATTTAATCTTTATTCTAGCTAAGCGGCCTTATTAATTTCAAATTTAAAGAAGCATTAACCATTTATCTCTTTCTTATCTCATTCATATCGTCTTTGGTCTCAATTTGTTTCATTCTAGTTAACTGGCCTCCTTCATGGGCTCAAATATCACAATACCTTAAATTAACTCATTAGTTTTATCAATTAATTATTCTCATAATTGATTACAATGCAATCAACATGAACCCATTCTCCCCATCCAGCACAAGCAACATGTAGTATGTTTATAAAGAAATGGTATATAAACTTGTCATCGTATGTTGTGCAGTGCCGAAAAACGTTTCACCACCTATTAAGTAATGCCTGAAAGTGACATTGTGCCGTAGGTTTATACGAATTATCAAAAACAAAAAATAATTTTATTTTTCAAATTTATATGCGCACCAATTAAATTAAGTGTTGTGTTCAACAATTTACCAAACTTAGTTTTGACCTAATCATGCATTTAGGTGAGAATAAACAAAAATAAAATAGTAAATCACAACGGAGCGATGTAAGAGGAAATCCCATAGCGAAAAAAACTCGGATGGCCCAACCACACAAATCTACTATGATATATGAAGTTTTACAAGAACGACTTAGACTTGCTCAGAGACTTAACACCTTCAAGCCTTGACGCATTTCCTCATTCCTTGTAACCTTCTTCGTAGTCACCACTGGATGCCTTCCAATGGCCACATAATGCAAGTGCTTACCACATTTCGATATCCCACCGATCTTACTTATCACGAAACTGGTCTAGTCACCGCACAATACAAAATACGATCTCCATCGCTAAAAATTCTCATAGTATGAAGAGCAAGAATCTATGGTGAAACACAAATAAGATCTCAAAAAGACATATATATGTGGGATTATTGGATCCTAAACTTAGGTGGAAACTAGGGTTTGGAGGCATTTTGATTTTGATAGGAAATAAATGTTTACCTAAAAACTTGCACAAAACGGTTTCTAAAATGCCTATTTATAGAGAAAATGATTTTTGAGGTGGCTAAAACTCGTTCGAATGAAAATAGTAGGTTCATTTGAACAAAAACAACAATCTTGTTTAAATGAAAGTTAACTCGTTCAAACAACAGTACCTAATTCATTTGAACGGCCATCGGACGATATTTCTTTGACAAGCATAAAAATCTCCTCAAAGGTCCATTTAAACCATGTTTGAATGACATACCACGTCTCGTTTGAATGCTTGTTCGAACTACCCTTAAACTTCGTTTGAACGATCTTGAAAAGTTTATTCAAATGACTTAAACCAAAAACAGGTGCGTGAGTTCTTTGGGTCAGCGGTGATATCTAGCTACCCCAAAAGAGCAAGAAGCTTCCGCAATATCTAGCTGAAGAATGATACCAAAACTCAAAGGCCTGAAGTGTGAAGAAAGGTATCTCTTTCTCTCTCTTATTTATTTTTCAACACTCTATTTTTTAAATCAGTGTTTAACAATTCTAACCATCTAGCCACATCCTACTCTAGACTGGGCCAGTATCTTCAGCTTTGGTTGGTGGACGTAGAAAAGCCATCATTCTTTTCCATCGCGTCACCACCATATCTTTACATTGAGAGCAATTTTTTTACTTTTTGGTGAAAACCATTGTTATCTCCTCGACGAAGCTTCTTTATTGTCTGGGAGAAGGGGACTTTGGTGAGATTTGTCCGCCTCAATATTATCACTCATTTTCATTTTTACTGATGGATTTGGATAAGGCTTGCTTAAATGAAAATACATTATGTTAACGCTTCAAATTATTTTATTTGGGTAAAGAAGTGTGACCTGTTGTAGGTGTGTGTAGCATCTGTAGGTGGGTCTCGATTTAAGTAGCGGTAATGATTCAGGTTTTGAGATTTGATGTCAATGTTTCTTTTTGTACAACTGTAGATAATTTCATTTTTTACCCAAGTCCTTTTGCCCAACTTATTTGAAGTTGAATCCTCTATTTATATTGGATCTTTGGGAGACACTTTCAATGAATTTTTTGTCCTACTTGACAATGGGGGATCTTATCAACTCCAACGGTTTAAAGTCAAAAGGTTTTTATGTTTATATTTTTCGTTGCGGGAAGTGAAAATGAAGAAATGACACTTAACTTTTCAAGTTCACTCCTGGAAAGAATATATCTATATTCTTTCCTTTATTTGTATTGCAAATTTTCATTTTTTATTTTGAATATCTTCCCTTTATTTTGAATGTTGAAATGGGTTTAGATGGGTGTTTGTGTATTGTAGGAATTGTGAGAGAGAAAGGTGGGTTCAGATTAAATCAAGTTCAAAACTCAGGATTCGGTCTTTAGGAATTTGAAAACATAATTTTTTGGGGCTTTCGTGTTGAAATGGGAGAGTTGGGTTTTAAAAATATGTTTTTTTCATTTATTTGGATCTTTTTAGGTTTCTATCGTGGTATATTTTTAAAAAAATCATATAAAGTTGTAAGATTTATTTTTTATGTTTTTCCCCTATGTATTGTTTATTTGATCAATAAAATTGATTATTTTGTATATAATAATGTTTGTTGACGTTATTTTTAGATAATAACCACTTCTGCATAATGAAATTTTTGTTAGAGAACAATACTAAGATCAAGTTGAGTAGATTTTAGCTGCTAACTATTTTTGCACAATGGAAATAGCAATTTTTTTGTGTTGGTTTATAATAGGTTCAGTACTTTTTCTTTTGATTACGGTTGAGAAGAAGTTGCATAATAGCATTTGATTACAATTTGTATTATATCTATATATGTTAAGAAAGTTTTGGTGGTTTTGATTACAGCAAGTTGCATAATGGCATTTGATTAAAATATTCCATTGAGGTTTTCGTTGCGCTGTTTTAACACGTATATCCGTAGCAAAGTTCAGAGAAAATTGAAATTAAAGAAAAAATTACGCATATGTGGTGCTACATATGACAAGAAAGAGAAAATTTTAGAAAAATTATTCATACGGATGTACCTAAAATATTGATCACTCCATGGCGCACATGGTTCAGTGGTACCTTTTTTAATCTTTAATGGTACTTTTTAATCCATATATAATTTGGTTGAGTTAATATGAAGTTTGAATACCATAAGAAATTTATTCCATGATGATATAGAAGCAGCTGGTAAAGAAGCAGAAATTGGCAAAGAAGCATAAATTAACAACTACCCTAAATATTGTTGTGGGTTATCAAATTCGATGTAGTGTATGTAATGCTGATTTTTTCGAAAAAGGTTTTTTTAAAGACCACCATCAGATCAAGTTAATGACACCTACAAATCTATTTTAAAAGATATGGAATAAGTAGAGTGTGGTGTGGTTTCATGATATCTCATATACATCGATTGAATTGTCGTGTTAGAATAAAAACCCAATCTCCCTAAAATCGTGCCATTGTCACGATATGTCATGTAAAGGTAATTGTTGTGTATATTTTGACCATTTTTATCTTCTACCTCCTTTAATTTTATTTTATGAAAGCTTTGATAAATTGTAAATTGTCACGGCATGTCATGTACTTTGAAATTTTCACCCGCTAGTGTATATATATATATATATATATATATATATTTGAGTGTGTGTGTGCATGTGTGTGTGTGTGTGTGCATGCTTCATATTTTATTTAAACATACCTACTCAGCGGTGCTATTGTAGAAGGTTGCATGTAGTGGGCGGTCCATCCTGGAGTTGACGAGAAGGTATTGGATTAATTTCACAGTTCATAAAAAATTTGTATTGCCACTATCTGTGTGTGAGGATAGGTGTTGGTTTCGAGACCGATTGTGTATGATGTGGTATGGTTGTGACCCCCGATCGTATGTCTATGACCGCCTCCATTATATGTGTTTATATTTGGGATCGGTGGTGACATTTGACCCGGTGTCTCAGTGTGATGTGTGATGCCTGGAGCAGAATAGCACATGAGGGATATATCTGCGAGGTCCGAGATCTAGAGATATGATATACATATATAACGAGTGATATATGTTTGTTTGTATGATATAGTGGATGTATCTACTTATAGCACGAGCATAGCTATACATTGGTTATGATGTGAATAATTATTTATAGCAAGTGTGTCACTACAATATTTTTTATGTGCATATACTTAGTGAAGATAGTTATACCTAGCCAGTAGAGAGTATTAGCGGGGTTTGGACTTGGATGGCCGTTACATGTCCAATTTAAACTGAGTAATTTAATTAGGATGATAATGAACACGTTAGCTACGCACTATAGTTGAGTTGTGAGGTTTGTGTCATGTGAGTGCGATCGGTTAATTATGAAAGTAATACACTACAGTTATCTACTTGTAAAAATATTTTTTACTTTTTGGGCTTTGACCCATAGGATTTTATTTTCCCTTATTTTTCTTACACCCCACGTGTGCAGCAACGACAACCGGGGCCATAGGGATAGATCCATTCTTACCGTTACAGTGGTTGTGGACGCTACATCATTGCTTAGACACCTCGACTTATTTTATCAAGATAGGATTAGTCATTTCAATTTTTATTTTGGGCAAGTTACTCGTAGATGAATAGGCTTTTATATAATTGTCCGACATTTATATTTCAGTACTCAGTTTTATTATTCAGTTCTATACTATGGATGTTTTATTTTGTAACCGATTGTTTATTCGGTTGAGTCTTATTACATATTTATGCATAGTGACTTATTCATTTATTTGATTGTATGGTTTGTTATTATTAGATATATTATATTGTACTTGCGATAGTGATACTAAGAATAAACCATACTGAGATTCCTATTTTATTTTAGTAGAAGATTGTCCACCCGGTATTAGAATAAGCAGGTTGTCACATCGGGAGGGAGATTTGCCGAAGTCCTGTGATAAGGGCTATGAGGTGGTCGTCCAAGCTAGACTATTATTAGTCTATTTCCTTGAACAAAGGCTTCGTGTTTAGCCTCTAACAGGTCAACGCCGGAAAAGGAGACCCAGCCTATTTTGAATATCCCCCCAATGGCAATCCTTTAGTCATTCTCCTTGTGGTCACTCGTCTCAGTACTTCATCAATCCTCTTGCCCTTGTTCTTAAGGATTATCCTTAGTCTCCCTGCTCAAGGATCATCACACAGAGGCCGACCAGACTTAACTTATTATTTTTTTGAATTTTCTTTTTCTTTTTGACCCTTAGTGGTCATTTTGTTGGCCCGCGCCATTTTTGAATTATGAATGAAAAAGTTTATATGCTTTATTTACCATTATCCTCCTATTGTGCAAGTAATGTAACCTTACTACCACGTTATCCAAGTTTGTTAGATAATTTTCGTTTGCTCTCTTTGTGTTGTTTGATCCTCTAAGATCCTTTCCTTGTTAAAAGAGAAACAAATAGTTCATTTATGACTGAACCTGGTCGGTCTTTGTTACTTGGTTAAGGCACAATGTCTATAAAGGTCGACCGAATGTGCTTGATTCAAGCTAGTTTTAAAGTCGTAAAAGGTCAATCTACCTTAGATCATAATATTTCTAAATTGGCTCTTGTTATTATATGGACCGAGCTATTTTAGGTCGTTATATTTTTTAAGCAAGTCTTTGGTTCTCAGCACAACTAACCAATTATTGCCTTAGTTATACGCTGCAGTTTTTCACATTGGTTTATAACTAGTCTTTTTTTGTTCCTACCACTCCTTATGGGTTTTGACCAATCTAACTCAAGTCGTAGCACTATTCAAGTGGGTTTTTAATGCGATAAATACGCGACCAGTCTCAAGTTTGAGTTGTACCACATAATTCTGATGTGGATTTCCTTCCTCTTCTAGTCCGATCTGTCACACCCCTCGTATTCTGATAGACGGGGTGGCCAACCACCGCCGGCGAACTATGCCGGGCGTGAACTAAATAAATAGCATTCTTAGCATGAGACAGATATGAAAAATAAATAAATCAGTCCATAAGATATATAATTGAATTAATCCAAACTGATAATAACAAATGAACGATAAAGATCCATCATATGCTGAAACTTCGAATAAATCCAATCTCCAATAAACCAACTGAAAACTTGTAACAAATTTGGAACCGAATGACCCAATAAAAACCCGAATGAAGTCTCATAATTAAATACGACTGAAAAGGAAAGTCTAACTAAACATACCAATAAAATGAATAAAATCCAGTTGCACCTCCAAAATGATAACTCCGACAATCCTATGCAGAAAAAGTTAGTCAACGCATGAGGTCAGAGCGTCGAGCATGAATACACATTACTCCCCTCAAATAGGATCCTCTAATCCAAACAGTAGCATTATATGAAATAAATATCACAATAGAATATTTTAATTAAACGAGATAATTAAACGCGATTAATATAAATCACTAACTACCCGAAGAGATCCCCATTTAAAAAGGCACACCGATATGATTTTAAATTCCCAAGTCCTACGATGTTAATTTAATTAAATTAACCCAATTTCATTAGTGTTCTCACTTTTTATTATGGAGGTCCTCCCACCCCTAGTGGTAATTTACACAAAAATGTCACACTTTCCCTTGTCAATAGCCAGTCGAAATCCGTTTAAACTGTCAATTCCCCCACAATATGAAAAGGTTCTAACACACGAGACAACATAAATTTCCCAAGAGGACCTGATTAAACTGTCGGTCCCTGACACATTATGTCACCACCAACTTTAATACTTGTTTTTATCTTAGGCATTAAATTAAAATTTTCTCAATTTCACCATTTATAAAATTAACCCACCCTTTTAATCGATGTGAGATCGTCAAAATACCCCTTACTCCCATACCTAAGTGTCCCCAAGTTATCAATACATCCTACCCTATGTATAAGATAAATTTCTGACATAAACCTCGACCTAGTCTCATGCCTAGGCTAGTGTAACTACAATAAAGTAACAAAATTAGCCCACCCCGACATAATAAAGTCATAATAATCTGTCCTAACTAGTCCCATACCTAGAAGGAGAAAATCATCAAAAGGCCTACCCACTAGTCTCATACCTAGAAGGCATCCTAAAATATAGGCAGAGCAGAAATACCCAACAACCCATCGTCAAAATGGATATTTAATAATACCAACAGGTCACATAAACAAGCATAGTCAATTAACATATAAAACTACGCCTACTAGTCCAATTTAATTAAATCTTAATTTAATTTATACAACGTCATAAATACCCAATTAATCTCATTTAATTATTTTTAATTAAATACACCAAGATTTCATCATTAATACAATAAAATTCCAATTTCATTATCTCTACACAAATTACGTGAGTTATACGCCTCCAAATTCATCTAATTCAAAACCAATATTTTTCTACATGCAACCTACACAAACAAAACCCAAAGTCCACTCATGAATCCTACGTACCCACGGGTTATGAATATTATTCATATTAAAAGATTTCATAAAAACAACCCAGAGATTTAATGTCCACTTTCTCTAATTAGGTTACTAATTGCTTTTAATCAAAAACACATGATTAAGTGTTTAGGCAATACTTAAAATGCATAATACTAAAGGAAAAGAATAAAGTATTCATGCATGTGATTAATTTGATCAAAATCTAAATAGAAGGTTGAACTCCTCTTGAGAAAACACCAATTGAATCTTCAAAACTTGTTAAAAGTTGGCGCTAGGGTTTGAAGATGAGAAAAATATGTTTTGAGAACCTTACTAGAGAAAGTTTGAGAGAAAAGTAATTTTCGAAGTCCCAACCCCGTATCAGTTTGGTATATAAAGGGTTTAAGAGTCATAAATAATTAGGACTCAAATTCATCCGTCCCCTCTGTCATTCAAACGAGATGCTACGGCGTTCGAACGACATACGTTGTCGCTTGAACAACCCCACATACAAAAATGCAATATTTTAAAATTCGATTTTTTTTAATATGATAAATATTCCACTCACCTCCCAGTTAAATGATAAAAATCCTTATAAACTTTTTATAAAAGACCCGAATTAATTTCGATTGAAAAATTTACTAATAAAACCAAGTTAAATTCTTAAAGGCCAGTAACTCCAAGATTTTACTTTTCTCCAAATTAATTAAAATACGGGGTGTTACACGATCTACTCTAGATCACACCATTCCTTGAGTGGGTTTTGACCTATTTGCCTCAGATCGTACCACTATATAAGTAGGTTTTAATGCCATAAGTTGAAGACCAATATCACGTTTGAATTGGACCATGTAATTCTTACGCGACTATTCTACCTCTTTTAGGCCTATCTACTTTAGATCATGCCAATCCTTGTGGGTTTTGACCGATCTGCCTCAGAGTGTGCCATTATAAAAGTGGGTTTCTAAAGATTGATAAACTTAATCATGAATTGGAATAATTTTGACAATCACTCGCATATCGTTTTATTTTGGATACATTAAGAAAAAGGGGAAATTTTTTAACTCTCTACCTAATGATAAAACTTTCAAAGGTGCTTGGAATTCCATGACCTTAAAACTACCTTCCCATCTAACTCTTCCAAATGATATGACCCTCCTACCTCCTTTCCAAGCTATGAGAGGTAAGGTCCCTGCCAGTAGGATGCCTGCTTCCTATCTAATGGCTTCTTTCCAGCGAGTAGTAGCTTTCTAAGGAAGAAATCAATGACCTAGAATTATCTGACCTTTATCTTTATATCATGTTATCTCGCCAGTTCTTGTTGATAAATAACCAAGTGTATTAGATCTTTCTCCCTTAGTTCCTCAACCATATCTAACTCCTCTCCTATTTGATCATCATTATTATTGTCCATAAATGCCTTTGACCTGAGTGTTGGAATTTTGATATCTAAAAGGATGAATGCCTCTATACAATAGGCTAAGGGGTAGGAGTCTTACCTATTGGTTTCCTAGGGTTTGTTATATATACCCAGAGAACATATGGGAGATCTTCAACACATTACCCTATGGAATTCTCTAATCGACGCTTGATTCCTGACACGAGGGTCTTGTTGGTTATATCTTCTTGCCCATTGCACTGGAGGGAGACTATGGATACATAGTGGATCCTGATTCTACACTCAACACAGAATTAGCGAAAAGAATCATTATTATACTGTGTTCCATTTTTGGTGACCAGTGCTCTTTGTTTGCCATACTTGGTGACGAGGTTCCTCCAAATAAACCTTCTAGCATGTAGCTCTCTGATGTGGATGAGTGGTTCGGCCTCAACCCATTTTGTGAAGTAGTCGATCACCGTTATCAAGTGCCTTCGATTCCCTATTGCGATAGGTATCGACCCCATAATATGCATGCCACATTGGATGAAAGGCCATGGACTTGTGAGGGGGTTAAAATCACCCATAGTATGATTGATCATTGGTGAGAACATTTAACATTTGGGGCACTTTTTGGCAAACCTTCTAGAGTCCATCTGCATGATTGGCCACTAGTATCCCTTAGAGATAACCCTATAGGAAAGTTATCTTTCACATGTACATGCTCTGCAGATGCCTTCGTGCATCTCGCTCAAAACTCCTTCAACCTAGTCTGGGTTGACGCACTTTAGTAATGGGCCGATGAATGATTATCGATAGAAGTTTCCATTGGAGTTGAGGCGTAACCTCACCGACTTGATTTTCAAGCATGCTTACTTAACATTGGCGAGTAGATCATCAATTTTTAAGTAGGATATGATGGGATTCATCAAGGATGGATTAAATTCCACCTGGAGGATGCATAAAACCTTCTTTGCATCTTCAATTCTTGGTCAGTCTATATACTCCACATATATTGTTCTTTTCAAGTCGTTTCTATGGCAAAAACCAGAGTAGAAAGAGATTATGCATGGATGTTGTCATTATTTGGAAGCTACTCAACCGAGGCCGACTTGAATCGTTGGAGGAGGCCTCTCTCCTTGTTCATGTAAGCTATAATGCTAAGATCTTTGTATTCCTTGTTGACCTAGTTAGTGATCAAGTTGGAGTCACAATTACATTTTCGTTTAACATTCTCCCCCTTTTTGATGATGACAAATAATGATTCACATTGATCCGTAAAAATAAATAAATTTAGCACAATCAATGAATCACGCATATTTATCCCCCTTTTGACATTATCAAAAATATTTTTTGTAAAGTCCAAATGTCAGGGGTAATAAGCAAAGCTCTCCCTATAAAAAAATAATTTGTGCAAGGGATTCATCCCTAAATCATAAGAGGTATAAAAATATATTTTGAAATTCATCACAATTTTTTTCATAACATGTATTTGAATCGTCGGATGGACATGAATATAATCAAATAACGCACAAGTCACCAAAATGATAAAATCAATCATTTCAAGCATGTAATGGTGAATGTTTCACAACTCAATGTTTTCAAATAATTTGAATGACGTAGACAACATGAGTTAAAAGATAGTGGTATATATAGTGATAAGAAATTTACATTTTCTTCTTGCTTTAACCATTTTCTAGATAAGAGCTTAAAATTCTCAGAATTATCAAACATATTGCAGTATCCATAATAATGCATCAAAGTTCATGATCAAGCATTTTTCTAAAAATCAATTTCAATAAGAATTTATCTCCTCCTAGGGGATACCAATGGAGGCATATATGCATATGACAAATAAAGTGCATCTTTTTTATGAGATAAAATACTTGCAATATTTGCTTTCATAAAATCAATTTCAATAAATCTTAATGTATTCACAAGTCATTTTAATTTTAATGATAATAAGCACAAATATCACAAATGTTACTTTCTTTCAAAAAGAAGATTCTTCATGAATGTCATTAAAATTCAAATAATCGAGCTAATCATATACAATGCCATATAGCTAAATCATAAAAATCAATAAGTTAATGTTATCAATGAATGCATATCTTAATATTAACATATATAATTAATTGATTACGTACTATCATATTCATAAATATTATTTTCATTTTGAATCAATATTCAAAAATATCAAGAATCAATTTAATGTTATAAAATACATATATACATCTAAATCCAACATAAAAGATAAAAATATATGAATTTTCATCTCAAGACTTTATCATCAAAATCAACCGTATGTCTTACATCATAAAATCACCAAAGTAATAAATATACAAAGTAACATGTGAAGACTTAATCATCAACATCAAATTATCATCCTTAATGTACTTTAATCAAAATAATCTAAGCATAATATTAAGGCATTAAAACTTAATGGAATAAATATCATATTTCAAATCATCAATAAATATAGGATATTTGGAATTCAAGAAAGGTGTTCTTTACCACCTTACCAATACCAATGATATTTCCATGAAGTTGTTTCCAAGTGGGGCATTTTCCACATTAAGTAATGATACTTAAAATTTCAATTTTACTTCAGATACTAATTCATATGCCTTGAAAATCCACATACCATCTCATCATGAAACCTACACAACTTTGATGATTTTTTCTTTTGGTACCTGTAACACCCCGCATTTTTCATGCATTAAATATTTAATTAATTCGGGAATTGAAAATTACTTGTGAGTCGTAATTTAATTGACTTAATTAGGGAAATTTTATTTAAATATTAATCGAGGAGTAAATGGTTAATATTTACGGGAAGTTATTTACTAAGTGAATAATAATTATTTATTTTAGTCATTTCGAGTATTAATGACAGGGTATGCACTTATCTCAACCGGGAGTCGGTATAGACTAAAGGGGTGAGGGGATAAATATTTTTATAAATTAATTAGGATGCCAATTCTGAGTGTACGATTGAGTCCGGATGGGCCGAGATAGTCGAAAAAGTGTACCCGGGGGTAGTAAACGGGTCACGGGGCGTTTTTAGACATAGCCGGGCGAACACGGGGGCATTTGGGTCACTTGGGCTTGGCCCATTAGGCAAAAAACGGGATTAGGTAAATTAAGGAATTGGGAGGAATAATAAAACGGCTGATAGGGTTTTAGAAAAACCCTAATAACAGTTAAAGGCAGTTTTGGGATCACTAGAGAGCCAACGAGGATCGTCTTCAACCTTGGAAATTCATCTTCGAATCAGACACTACGAAACCTAAGGCAAGTGGATAACTTGCAATAGTATTGAATCTGTTTTGCAATTCATATCCATGTGATGTGTTTGATCAAAATTCTTTTTGGGTGTTCATGGCATAAACATGAGGTTTTGAAAATAATAATCTGATTTACGAATTTAAATGAGGATTCTTGTAGAAATATGATATTATAAATTGATACATATCTGGTAGGATGATATCTGGATAATTAGAAATGAATTTGGTGAAGGGATTTGGGATGTAAATGGGTAAGGAATTAAAGATGGATATTTCCCCAAATTCAGAAATTGTAGTTAATGGACGAATTAGTGATGTTGGTGGACATTCTGGAGGTCCCTAATAAGGTTTCTAACATGTATTAATGTTAAGAGGGCTTAAGTTTGCTGGTAGAGAAAACTAGGGTTTGGGAAAAATCGTCCATGGCTGAATCTGTCTTCGCGAAGGAGACGAAGACCTGCTCGATCGATCGATCGAAGGTCTGGGGTCGATCGATCGAAGGTCGACAGATTTTGATAGTTCGCCCAGTTTTATTTTATATAAAGAAAATTTAATTTAATCTTTTTCCATAAATTAATTTGGTGAGAAATTTATACATGGGTTTTAAATCTAATTAATGGTGAATAAAATTAATTAGAATTTGTATACGACTTAGTGTGACATCCTAATTTAAAATTGTTGGGTTTTGGAGAAATTAGGTGTGACACACTAAGGTTGAATTATTGGGAAGGTGTTCGAAAGAATTAAATATAGATGTAGTGAACAAGTCCGGGAATAACGGCTGAGGAATACCGAGTGATCAATCTTATTTAGGTAAGGCTAAATAATTTGGGAGTCGAGAAGTTAGACTCGGGTGAGGGTAATTCGGACTTCGAGAGTAAGTTCAATTTTATGGTGGGGGCGACACCAAAGGTGACTTAATTAATTAATGTGCGAATTAATTAATAATTAGAGTTGGACCATAAACTCTTAATAAATTAAATAGGCTTATGTTACGGGTTTTGTACATGGTGTAGCCGGGACGTTTTATATATATATATATATATATATATATATATATATATATATATACGGAGTGTGATGGTATATATATATATAGTGTGTGTGCATTAATATCAGTGATTGAATATTATTAGTATGTACTCTAGTGCTATAGGGGGAGGTTGCGCGTAGTGGATGAATCCCCTAGCTTGAGGAGTAGGGCGAGTATAATTCCAGGTCATAGCGTTCGTTATATGGGTGAGGGGCATCTCACTTTCAGGGAAGGAATATGACCGCCTTCAATTCGTATGTTAAACTAAGTTAGTGAGCGAATCTAACTTGGATAACTAGGTTATGTGAATACGCCTACTGGGATAGCACTTTGGAAAATTTATATTTTGTGAGAATTTTTACTCGGTCGAAAGTTTGTATTAAATGTTAATTCAGTATGTTCGTGAATACTGTAACATGATTAAATATATAATTAGGTAAATAATTATATATGGGATAATTAATACATAGTGAGAAATGTATTATGTGCATAACAGGTGTGAATGTTATGAAATTAAAAAGGGTAATGATTTAATTAAGTTTGACGTTTATAATAACTTAAAAATCATGAATTAAGGCATACTCGGTTAGAGTAGGTAAATTTCAAGGGTTAAAATAAGTATTGGGTCAGGGGCGTATGACCTAGTAAATTAAATGGAAGCGTTAGTAGTGCACATTAGAGGAGGGGTGAGGAAGTCCTCAAGAGAGTGCGGCACTAACTAAAATATGGAGAGCATGCATATTTATTTATTACTGCAAGTTAATCATTTGCTAAATGTTTTCAAATGTTTTTGGGTACTAACCCTTGCTATAAAAAAATTTAAAAACCTTTTAGGTGTCCAGCCACAGGGACGCCAGGCTTGACTCTATTCCAGGTATCCTTTGCTGCAGCACATGTGGATGTCGCGGGACTTTTGATAGACGCCTCCTTCTTTCATTCGTTTAGAGACTCTCTAGTAGTTATCTGAGCTTGTCGCTCACAGTTCATTTATCAGTATTAGACTTTTTGAGATTTTCTTCTTATCTTTACTTGTATTGGATATTTGGACCGATGGTTTATTCGGTTAAGTATTTTATTTGTGGATGGTTATTTTAGTTAACTATGATTGTGTATTATTTTATGTTCCGCATGAGTTGTATTTAATTAATTGAAAGATAAAAATTGGCACCAGTCTACTTTTCTCACTTAGGTGGTTAGTAATTAAAAAGACGACAGTGATGCTAAGAATGGAGCAACTGAGAAACCTTTTCTAACTTGATTTAGGACTGATCACCCGGGATTAATTAGGCGGGGTGTCACAGTACCCAAAATGTGTTGAGTCCATGTGGGTTAGTATATATCATAGTTCATTTAGAAACCCAAGTTAATTTTTCCAATTCAAATTTGTATGGACAAAATTTTGAAAAATGTGTGTGTCTACCACAATATGTGCATAGGGGTTGAAGTTACTCGATGAGGTATTATTTTATATTAACTTTGAATAATTATTTTTCTCATTCTAGTTAATATCATAACCAATTCTAGCTTTGTCAAAAGTCCATTTTGGTCTCCTAATAACTTATCTAAATTATTTCTACCATTTAAAAAAAATAACAAGATAGGCAATTATGCATCAAGTTTCTTTTTCAATTCTGAATTTTCTAATTCAAGTTTTGCAAGAGCTATGCTACTAGTATTTTCTATTTTCAAAATTTCAACTTCTTTTCTTAGAGAATGATTTTCTAATTTCAATTCATTAATTTCTTTTGAGTACAAATCAGATTTTGTTGAAACTAATGAATGGGACTTTTAAATTTTAACATATTTATTTTTAAGTTCATTAAAACTATCACATAATTCATTAAAACATATTAAAATTCCTCATTATCATCATCACTATCACTAGAGGATTCAAGGTTAGAGTGTACCCCATCTTCCATAGCCATTAAACAAAAGTATGTAGTATCATCATCTTGGCTTGAATATTCATCAAGAGATTCATTCTCATTTAGATTCGTCACTTCTTCATACTCATCTGTACCCATATCATAGATAGCTTGTAATCTGTCCCAAATATCTTTTGCATATTCACAACAACAAATTTTGTTATACACATTAATATTTAATTAACAATGTAAAATATTCACATCTTTAGCATTTAATTGAATTTTCTTAATACTTAAATCACTTAATTTATTTTCATTTTAGAAATGTGTGACTCGTTTATAATTAATCTCCAAATTTCATAATCATAAGAATGAATAAAATATTTCACTCTATTTTTCCAAAAATTTTAATCATTTTCAAAAACACAACGGAGGTTTATGTATAAATTGACATTCGCCTAGGGAAGTAAATGAACATTTTGCCGTGATCTTTTAACTCTTAAAATTGTTATATAAGAATTAAATTATAGCCCTTCCTCTGATATCGATTGTTACCTAGAAAATATCGAAGATGGGGTGAATTGGGATTTTATAAGTTTTTAGCGCCAAATTAAAATTTCAAGAAATATGTAATTTTAATACACTTAATCAAATTTATGATTAATATTAAAACAGAGAATGACAAATATATAACACCAATTAATTAGCAAGTTAAATTTACAGATTATAACACCAATAAATATATAATCATTTTTTGTATTTAATATTAATTAATATTCTGGAACTAATTATTTACTTCAAAAATAATTATTTTAACTTTAAAAATATTTTACCAACTTTGAGAATTAATTTATTTACAAGGTTGCTGAAAATATAAAAGCAAGCAGCCAAAACCAAATAAGCAAATAAAGCGTAGAAAGTAAATGACACCGATATTTAACTTGGTTCGATAAAATTTCGACCTACATCCACGCACCTAAAGTGTTTATCTCCTTACGCTTCACTATCGTGATCCACTTGTGGGTAGAATCAAATCAATGTTTACAACCGTGATCCACTTGCAGGTAGGACTAAGCACTGCTAAACCGCGATCCACTTACGGGTAGGGCTGAGTATCGTTACAATTGGAAGCTTCAATAAAGCTTCAAAATAACTCTAAGTTTGTTGTACAAGGTTGAATAATGAAACTCTTTAAAATACAATTTCAATCTGAGTTTATTTTATAATGAGAAGACATGAATCTGATATTAATGTTGGCTCTTGTATCTCAGGTTGAAGTAGAATATTTTCTTCAAAAATCTTTATTGTTTTGCTAGAATTTGTTAATACGTGCCTTTGAACATTTTAGCAAAATATAATTTCTTGAGTTCTGTGTTCTCTCTCTTCAATAATAGCAAAATATAAACTTTGTTATTATTTCAAATGTGAAGAGCTCAATGTCAACTTAGGTTGCTCTCTTGAATATATATTAGGAGTATATATATATATATATATATATAGGTTTGTAGATAAAAAAAATCCGTCCATAATGGTTAAGATGAAATATACCAACGCGGGGCCCAAGGCGTTTTAAAGGGAGTGTGAATTTGTATAAGAGTTTTATATGATATAATTTTATAAGAACTAGAGACGCCCTATATATATATATATATATATATATATATATATATATATATATATATAGTTTTAAAAAAAGGAATGAGCATGTAATATATATGGAGTATAAAAAAACTTACAAATTAACAACCTGCCCATTTTTCTTTTGGCTTTACTTGTGCATGAAAAAATATAGTAATAGATCTATATATATATTATAAATTAAGAAACAGTTTCATAACACTCAATAAATATTTGTTTAGAATCATCAAAATCAATATATTATATTAAACTAAAATATACATTAATAATCATTATAATTAAATAATAATTAAATAGGAGAAATTAAATATTAATTAAAGGGTTAATTACATTTTCGTTTAACATTCGAGAAATTATTTGATTACATGGAATCCCTCAATCCATAGTATCACATAGAGATTCTCATTTTGTAGGAAGATTTTGGCAAGCACTTCAAGCCGCAATGGGTACTAAACTTCATTTGATTATCACATTTCATCCATGGATAGTCTGAGCGCAGGATTTAAACCTTGGAACGTATGTTACGAGCTTGTGTTTTAGACGTGCCCAACAATTGGAGTGAGCACTTATCGCTAATTGAGTTTTCATATAACAATAGTTAGCAGTCAAGTATCAAAGCCTCCCCATTTGAAACCTTGTACGGAAGACCATGTCGATCACCAGTATGTTGGGCCGAGTCAGGAAATAACAAGCAATTTGGCCCCAAAATAATCCCAGAAACTATCGAGAAGATACAACAAATCAGAGAAAATCTTAAGACCGCCCAAGATCGATAAAAGAGCTATACGGACCATTGCCAGAAGCCACTATAATTTCAAATCTCCAATCGTGTATTTCTAAAAGTTTCTCCTCGAAAAGGAATCTTACATTTTGGGAAGAAAGGGAGCTAGCACCAAGATGTATTAGACCCTTCACTATTGTTAAACGTATTGGCCTGGTGGCCTATCAATTAGAATTACCCATAGAATTATCCAATATTAATAATGTGTTCCATGTATCCCAGTTATGTAGATATATTTCAGACCCAACACATGTCATTACATGGCATGAAATCTAGGTTCCACCTAATCATGAGTTTGAAGAACTCCCTATTCAGATTTTAGATCGTTAAGTGAAAGTTCTTAGAAAAAAATAAATTCCCTTAGTAAAAATACTTTGGAAACATCAAAATTCAGCAAGAAGCCACATGGGAACCAGAGCAAGCAACAAGAGAACAATACCTTAAGCTTTTTAAAGATAAAATTTGAGGATGAATTTTTTTTTTAGGTGGGTAGATTGCAACACCCGTACACTTCAACCAAGCTAATTGAATCAATGAATACATAAATTTCCCTTTATCTCCCTTATAAAGTACTCAGATCCAAAAACATCCCCAATAAAGTTGAAACTACATTACTAACCCTATAACTTTGCATAATTATCCAAGTACCCCCTAAAATTATAAAATGATCAAAATACCCCTAAAGTTTTACAAAAGGTATAATTTAATCTATATTTCACCCCTAGACCCAAGATTTTTATCCATTTGATCCTCTACACTTCAATTAATTATAAATTACAACACTGACCCTTGAACATTCATAAGTGTAAAATACCCCCAAACATGGAAAAAATCAATATTTACTACCAAAATAAATACAATTTTTTTTCCAATGATCAATATCAAAACCTTGATATTTACACTTTTCTCGTGCTAATTTAGCCTCTATCTAGGTAAAAGACGACAAAATAACATGGCTACACCATGTAACCATGTGAATTTAAACTCCCCACAATCCTATCTTCTTAATCTTAAGGAGAAACCGTCTCCCGTTTTCACTAATAAACTCCTCCCAACTTCTATTATAAGCCCTTGATGATTATTAGTAACAAAACTCACCTCTTTACCCTGTCTGCTAGTTTGAAATTCTCCCTCCAAACTGGTAGACTGTATTTTTATGTATAAATTTTTGTTTTTTCAATTCCAATAGTTTTTTGCACTATTATTATGTTCATACAAATCAAAAACACCAAGTTCTTACCTGTAGAACAGTGTGTGTTCAAAGAATGTTCAAAAACACCATCAATGCTTCAGCTTTAATGATGAAATTTTATTCTTTAACTCTAAACAAGTTTCAAAGTGAGGAATAAGTTTATTTTGATCCCAGGAGATCAAGTGCAGTTGATATTTTTGAAAACTTATAAACTTTGAACCCCAATTTCTCAAAAGTGTTTTTTATTTGCAGAAACTAAAAATTTAAAATTCTCCATACCCAGAGTACCCTAATCTTTCAAACCAAATTCAAACTCTTCCTTAGAATAATAGAAACTCAGACATAAGCTTAAAGTGCATTGCCATATCCAGTAAAGATATGAATTTTTGGTCAAATTTTCTGTAAAACACACAGTGTTTGAAACTCGATGAATAGTGAACCTCAATCTATGAAACTTATATATTAGCATTCCTTGTGAAAAAATAGGTTGGATTCGTTCTGGAATCATCTCAAATGGTTTAGAAAAATAGAAGTTATTCAAGGTCAAAGTTTTTTCAAACCCTAGGTCAACCGTCGAGAGGTTGAAGATGAACTTTTCAACTAAAAACCTTGACTAATCGCGTAAGGGCACATGACTAATAAAAAAATTCTAATTGTTTTCCTAATATTTTAACTAAATTTTTCTGGTCAAAATGGTATAAGGTAAGGTAGTGTTAATGTCTAAAAATGGAGTAGGTCCAAATTTATAATCAGAGATAAAATAAAGATAGTCAAACAAGACAAATACACACCAAAGAGGTTTTTATAGTGGTTCAGCTATGAGAAAAGCCTACGTCCACTGTTTTTAGTATTTCTGGTGGTTACGATAGCTCAGGAATGAGTATGTTTGTGTTTGATCGAATCATCCCCTTGAGCTGAAGGAAATTATATATTTATAGCAGTTAAGAATCCAAGAGATGGAATACATTTATATATTCAAGCATTTACATCCGTATACAATAAATAAGACTATTGATATTCATAAGTACATGTACTAAGGTTGTTGACATTTTCACCCAAATAACTTTTACTATTCTTGATGGTTCGTATTCTTAAGGTTGGTCAGCATGTTGGTCGACCATGTGTTTCTAGAGCTGACCAAAAAAGTAAGTATTATGAGGATAGCCACATAGGAGGAAAGGTATTCATTTCTCATTGGTCCATGTAGATAAATAATTTTTAAATAAAACAAAAGCCCTTAATTCTCCATGCTTGACGATTGATTGAAAGTATGGAGTATTGGTTTTAGAATCTTTCTCGGTGTGTGTTGGTCGACATTCGATCTCGTAGACTTGAAAAAATTTTCACCCGTATATCTGATAATGTTATTTTTGTAAACAGTTTGAACTTTAGCAAACTGCAAAAGGGTACGCTCGTATTTTTACCTTTTGGGACTCGTACAGTCACCAATAGTTCAATCATTTGTTCAGTTTAATAATTTCATTTCTAATTTTGAGGTAATCTATAAAAGGATGATTCTTTTCCCTTCATTTCTCCTTACCTAAAACCTTACTCCTTTGCTTCTCAAGCTCTCTCTTATTTCTGCTCAAACTATTTATCGTTCTTCCCAATCCTGTAAGTTTTCTTTCCCTTCTTCTCCTATTTTTGAGTTTTGTTCTTCCAACCATGGTGGTGTATGCTGTAGACGTACATTCTTTGGATAAATTTTGGGTAACTAGGAAAATAACAAATTGTGTGAGTATATAGGTTGTATATGCTACCGTTGATGTTCTATCTTTAGAAGAGGGACGTTGGATCCCAACTCATTTTATAACTGAGTGTGGCATAACCTTTTCCCCCAAACTAGCTTTTTTTTCATTTCTGTCAATACTTCGACGTTGTTCCAACTAGGATAGCCCTCAATACTTGGAGAGTAGTCAATGGGGTAAATAGGCTCAATGAGATTTATAAAAGTCGAAATGGGATTCATGAGTTGATGTTTTATTATAAGTGGGGTACCACTGGTGACAACACTTAATATTTAAAAACTAGGCAGGCCAATAGGAAATTCGTTGTTAATCGTCTTGATTCAAATAAAAACTACTTGGGCCATGGGGTGGTTGTAAAGAACTGGAAGTATGCTCCCCTTCCTAAGGGGGAGAAATACAATGGACCCAGATGCTCCCAGGCAAGACATGGCATAGGTTGTAAAACATTTTGATTTCATTTTTATTTTTTCTGTATATTAACTATTTGATGAAATACCAACTTACTTTCTTGTGTTGTTCTTATGCAAAGGAAATTAAGAAGAAGTTTCCCAAAGAGGGAGACATCAATATCAACGACCTCAAATACTCGTGGGCTATCCAACAAAAGTTAGCTGAGGAACACCCTAGACCAGCTTCTGTCCTTCTAGATTAGAAGAGCTCAATCACCTCTTTTGTTGCTCGCCCCACCGTCACCTTACCTCAAATTCCCATTCTTTTAGATGAGGAGCCTATTTCTATATCCTCTGCTACTGAATACCTTGTAGTATAGAAAGAGTTTACACGAGGAGGAACTTCATCCTCTATTGAATCCTTGGACCTTACAATTGTCCCGACCTCCCGTCTGTTGAAATAGTGAAGAGAAAATTTTCAAATTTATTGGCTGCTTCCCCCACTATTGCCAAGAAGAGCACTGATGCCGACAAGCGACCTCGGGTTATTGAGAAGGGGCCTCCTGTCCTCAATATTAAAGAAACCAAAACTAATGAACCTCAATTCATGAGGTTGAAGAGGGGTCTACCTAATCCCAAGGAGCTGACCCAGAAAGCCTCTACCGACTAAGGCAGTATTGAAGATGCCAAAAATCCTCAAATTAGAACAATGTGCATGAGCTATTAAGTATATTATTGAAATATGCAGTCTTGAATGGGATAGGACCACTCACCCTTTTAGAGGAGATGAAGTAAATAGGAATTAATATTATAAATTCATCTTAAAATTTAAAAATCGAATATAAATAAGATATAATTAAATGAAACATACTATAAATTTTATACAACAAGTAATAAATGATTGTTTTTACTAGTAGGAACAAAATGTTCACACTTTTATTCATATTAATTCATGAATATACACTTCTTACATATAATAGGTGATTGTTTGGAGTAGTTGTGATGGGATATCCAAAATACAAGGAGTGGATGGGTGAGACAAATAGATTAGGGGATGTGTTTCGCAGAGGTGCTAATGAATTTGTGAATTACGTATAGAGATGTCATAATTATGAAGAGTTTCCATATCCGTGTGCTAGGTGTTAGAATGGTAAGGTGTTTGAGTGGAAAACAGTCGAACTACATTTGTTAAGATGGGGTATGCAAGATAGTTATTGATTTTAGAGTTTTCACGGGAATCAAAAGTTCCTTTTGTCCCCGAGTATCCTTCGCAACAACCTTCAACAAGTATGATAGATGTACAAGGGGACAACATAGATCATAATATATTAGAGGATTTAGTTGATGACTCGTACGGAGTTCATGAAGTGGAAGAAAATGAGGTCACTCACGATGTACAAGGTTCAGGTGCTCATAGAGATATCAGGATAAACCGTGATGATGACTACCAAATTTTAAAATTTAAGGAGACCTAACCATTATAATCTAGCTGTGAGAAAGATCAAATAAATTTACATGCCATGGTTGGTTTGAATAGTTTGAAGACCCAATACGATTTGTCTGGCAATAGCGCGACATGAATTATAAATTGGGTGAAGGGATTGCTACCCAAGGAGAATATGCTTCCACAAATATCTATCCTGTTATGAAGAATAGTTTGAAAAGTTTGGGAATGAAGTATAAATCGATTCATGCTTGTGTGTATGACTGCATACTATATCAAAATGAGTATGAAAATCTCGATCGGTGTCCGGTATGCGATGAACCTAAAAATTTCCAATCTACTGGCAAGGAAGACACAAGATCAAAAGTGCCTTAAAAAATGTTTAAATATTTTCCCGTTGGGCCTAGATTAAATCATTTTTTTATAGTACAATGGATAGTGGAGGCAATGACCTGGCAAGCTAGGGCAGAAGTAGGGAATAATCTCATGCGTCATCTTATTGATTCTACAGCTTAGAGGAGGATGAGTTATGAATATCCCAATTTTGGCGAGAAGAGTGTAACATTCGTTTGGAAATATCAACAGATGGTTTCAATCCATTTGAAAATTTAAGCACCAATCAGAGTGTATGGCCAGTGATTTTAGCCCCCACTCAACCTCCCTCCTTCACAGTGTATGAGACCTGAATTTTCGATGTTGTCTTTGTTGATACCAGGGCCAAAGGCACCAAGTGATGACATCTATGTCTACCTGGCTCCTTTGGTTGAAGAATTAAATGAGTTTTGGGAAGATGGTGTGCAAGAATTTGACTCTTTTAGAAAAGAAGAGTTTACGCGGAAAGCTATGTTGATGTGGAAAATTCATGATTTTCCAAGTTATGGGACATTATCCGATTATATAGTACATGGTTTCCTATTTATGGAGAGGAGACTGAATCTCTTTGTCTCCCCGCTATCTCAAAAAATGTATACCATTATCATAGGAGGTTTTTACCCCCCCCCCCCCCCCTCTCATAGTTTCAGATTTGAGAAAGGTTCTAATTTTTTATTGGGCGGGGTTAAACATAGGCTACCGTCGAGAAAACTTTCAAGTTCAAGATTTGAAAGTAAATCTTCTGATTGTGGCCCTAATATGTCAGGTAAGAACCCTAAATTTAAGAATGTCAAGCATAAAAGACCCCAACTGGGAATAAAATTTTGACAATAAAGTCATGGTCTAGGAGGTCAATTTTATTTGACTTGCCTTATTGGAAGAATAACCCCGTGCGCCATGTATTGGATATGATGCACGCAGAGAAGAACATCACTTAACATATTGTGGGCATATGCCTTGGGGGAGTCATTCGAATGATGGAGAAAATGAATGAAAAGACCTTAAATCATTGAAACTTAAGCCACAACTATGGTTGAAAGAAGATAGTAGGGGAAGGACAATAATTCCCTCTAGTGCGTTTACTTTGACGAGTCAGGAAAGGAAGGTGCTTTTAGACATAATATATAATTTGAAGGTTCAATATAATTTTTCGTTTAACTTTTAAAGGATTGTGAATTATGCTACCCATTATTTATATAAGTGTAAGTCCCACGATTGGCATGTGATCATGCAATTGGTTCCTCTATTGCTTAAGCATTTTTTCTCCAAGCACAAGGATTTACGGAGGGCGATTATGAAAATTAGGATCTGCTTCTCACGTTAATGTGAGAAGTTAGTCAATCGAGAACACATATTGGCAGCAAAAGTGGCGGTTATTGAAGCGATTTGTGTGTTGGAGAAGTACTTTCCCCCATCATTCTTTGACATAAGTGTTCATTTGTTGGTACACATAAGCGACGAAGCACTTCTTTGCAGTCCAGTTAGATATAGGTGGATGTATCCATTTGAAAGATAGATGAAATTTTTCAAAGATTACGTCAAGAATACACGATACATTGCAGGATCAATTGTAGAGGAATACATCACCGCGGACTCATCAATCTATACTTGGGAATATATGCCTAACTCGACCAACGTTGATGACATTGATGAGTTAATCGATGAGTGTAGTCATGTGATGAGAAAACGAGTGAAATTAACGAGTTTATAACATAAACAAGTAGCTCGTTATCTATTTAACACATGTGAAGATGTCGAAGAATGAAAAAAGTAACTTTAAATTATTTTAAGTTTTACATTATTTTAGATTATTTTATACATGATGAATTTTGTACTAAGTTCGTCAAATTAAATTTTATGCAGAAAATATGAAGCCTGTGAGAAAAATAAAAGATGAAGAATAATGGCACAATCAGACAATGAATTTAAGTTGCGGTTGTCACACGAGGTAATTATAATGAAAATGGCTATTATTAAATGTTACATTACAATAAACCTTTACAACTAACCTAATTAATTTATCTATATTCTTAGCTCTTAAAGACGGGTGATGCGACATTAAGGCTTGCTCGTCTAGTCACTGGACCCTTGTTCATGGCACAAGAATACAAAAAGTATCGATTGAATGGTTACGTATTCGGTGCAAGGGTGTATGAGGAAAGTAAAAATGTACAAAACTGAGAGTCCTACACCGGAATAAATGTTACTTATCAAATAAAACCAATTTTAATTGTGTGTCAACCAAAGCAGTTTTAATGAAACTCAAGTTTTACTTTAGTCCTAACACATGCATCTAAGTAATATTAAATCATAAAGCAATAAGCATGTAAAGGAAACCAAATAACAGGAAAAATGCCCCATGGGGGTAAATCCTTTTATTTCTAGAACTTTGAAAACTTTACAAGACCATTGACTTACATACAACTTCCCCCAAGTGTAACGCACGGTGTCTTCATCAAACCTTCAAAGTGTCAACAAGAAATCTGCAGTGGTTCACGCGCAGCTATACCACAAGGAGACACAGTCTGATCAACCCAGGAATACCTGCATGCACTCCCTATAACACGCAGTCAAAAAACTTTATAGAGACTCCCTCCACAATAGCACGTAGCCCTCCGGTTGTAGAGATCTCCACACAAAGTATGAACAATAGCAAAGTTTTGTTCTTGGGTTCCAAAACAATTCACACAAAAAGATAATGGGATTTTGTGAATTGTAAAACAAGAGAATGAAGTCTTTTAATGTTATATAATAAAGTAAAACATTTAAAATCGTAATCTGTTTAAAACCAGTGTTTCTCCACACGAAATCAAAAGCGTGACACCCTTTAAATACTAAAAATCAAGGCGGTGACATGTCAGAAAAAAACTCTTCTCATTCGAACAACATACGATGTCGTTTGAACGAGATGCTTATCTCATTAGAACAAGATCCTATATCATTTGAACGACCTATCAAATGAGGCCATGATTGTAGATAATTTTGATACAAACGCGTGGTAGCCAGTTTCGTATTTTTCTGATTTTTTATGAATGAGTTATGATTTTTCTACGGAAAGGTGTCTGAGAACAAAATCTTTAGATAGTATGAATTAAAAAAAAAATTAATAATAAATTTTAAAGCTCCGCTCCAACACTTAGAAAATATTTTATGAAAAATAATCCCAATACTCTAAGTGCATTATTAGGGTACTCTAAAACATAACCTTATCGAAGTTAACCTTGCAGAGACTGTTTGTTGAAGAACCTTGATTATTCGGATCCGTCTTGATGTGAATGTGAACTTGATATTCTTTGACGGTGTAATGGTATACGACATATAAATTGATAACGGATAAAAATATCCTTACAAGAACTCGAGTATTTTATACAGGGCTCTTACTTTCTTTCGAGCTAGCGTGAAAGATAAAAACCTCGTTGAAGCTGAAATGACTTACTATGGTGTAATTCGAAATATATTTGAATTGGACTATGTAAGCTTCAAAGAGGTTGTATTTTACCGTGATTGGATAATAGTTGAGCATAAAATTCTTGAAAAGTTTATCCTGACACCAATTTGATCATGGTTGACTTGTCCAAGTTGAAGAGCAACGAACACGTGAGCGATTTGTTTATTCTTTTCAAAAGGTCAAACAAGTGTTTTACTCGGAGTATATCAACAACGATCCGTGGTTAATCGTCCTATATGCACCGAAACGTCTAAACAGTAGTGTGGATGACTTAGTTGCTCCTACCGAATATCAATCCATTTTTTATGATAACCCAAATTTATAATAAATTTGGGATTTGTTATAAGTATTCCAATTATCGGACATCAGTTTAATGCTTTTGATTCATTTGTACTTGATCAGTTTAGTTCATGTAACATTTTAATTTAATTATTAAGCATTAATTCAAAGCCCATGTTGAGTGGGTGTATTATTCTAGTGTTTTATTATCATCGGACATCAGTTTAATGCTTTTAATTCATTTGTACTTGATCAGTTTAGTGCATTAATTCAAAGTTGCCAGTGTTTTGTTATAATATGGTTAGTGCTTTTTATTCCTATAATTCATTTGGATATGTACTAATAACAACAATTTTTACATAATATGTCTTCTTCAAGGCTTGGCGACAACGGAGGCGAACAGGGCTCCTGTAATACCCCACACTTTTATGGATATTTAAATTACACAAATGGATGTAATTTGGTAATTTGAGGAATTTTAGTGACTAGTGAATTCAGGATTAATAAGAGTTAGATGCTTACCGACACGTGTTATATTTACTTAGAGGACTGAGTAAATGAGTCAGAATGTTTTTATATCACGTCGCAACTGGGTAAAGCGACGGGAATTATTTTACGTTGTAGAAAACACGTATTGAGATGCGTTGGGTTTAAATAGTGAACTTTAGTTAAGTAACTCAGATGGATATTTCGAGTGTACAGTTGGTTTCGAAATGGCAGAGATAGTCAGAATAGATTACCCGAGGTAGTGTTTGAGTTTCCGGGATTTTTGGACTAGTAGGGACTCGTAATTAAGTAAACGAGTCATTTTTGGGTTTATAAGGGATAAAACATTGTTCTCTCTTATAAAGGCATGAGAGAGAGAGAGAGAGAGAGAGAGAGAGAGAGAGAGAGAGAGAGAAAAGAAAATGAGAGAAAATAGGAAATAAGAGAAAGGAAGAGAGAAAAGGGGATTCCGGGCCAAACTCCGCGGGATTCGACTTGAGGTCGTCGGATTTTATCCACGAGACAAGTGTTTACTTTCTTTATTCATTTGTGTGTATCTCATATCATAGTTGGTAATTAAAATTATGATTTTGGGTTGGTATTCATAAATAAAAATGGGTTTTGTGAAATGAACTCGTAGAAATTGATGTAGTAATTTTCCCATAAGAAATCTAAGCTTGAATGGATGAAAATGGTGTAGTTTTTGTGAGAAATGAATTTAATGGAGTTAGGGTTAGATTCTTGAGTTTTTTTATGAGTACCACGAAATTAATGTTGTGTTGGTTAGAAAAAGATGTGTAGATGATTATATTGTTGGTTGGTGAAGTGAAGTGAAAAATCATAAATCTTGGATTGATTGGGTGTTGGTTTGATTTGGAGTTGGAGAAGATGATGAATTGTAACTCAGCGTCCTTTTCGAATCGATTCGTCTAGGAAGATAATCGATACGGATATTGGTCAAAAAATGAAATTTGTATATCTTTTCTATATGGTCGCTTGGGCGCCGCCGCATATTTTTCTGATTTTTTTTAATTTATAATGATTTTTCTACGGAAGGCTGTCCGAGATCAAAATGGTTAGCTAGAAATCAAACCTGATATTGAGAGAATTAAGGCTAAAATTGTTTGGAGATTATTTTAGGGCATTCTAGAAGTGATATTAGGAATAATAGATAACGGTATTGAGGGTGAGTAAACCTTGGATCGAAAGAGGGACCCTCGGGTTAATTTGGTGTACAATCCGGGATATGGATTTAATGAATCTATGAATAACATTCACGGGAAGTATTCGGCAAGAATATGTATATATATTTATGTGGTTAGAATAAATAGGGGCCGATTGTAATTGAGTAAATCCTAGGATGCGATTAGGATGGCATTTAGGATACGGGCTCGAGATAATTGCACGATTATCCGGTACGTCTATTGACGACTATTATTATAGGTGATGCGATACCTATGGAATTAAGATAAGTTGATAGTATACTTATTTGATTATTATGAATTGGTATATTCGAAATTATATAGAAATCCTTAAAAGTGATTAAGGTGCGAATTATATATTAATTAAGAAAATAATTATAAGTTTAGTATTATAAGTGTGCGAATAATTATATACTATTACGAATTGGAACATTCAGGTTACTGGCTATCGCTATTAGAGTTCGAAAATTATAGCCATAAAATATTGAGAAGTGATATATATCATATATACGGGAGTTGTTAAAGTATATGTATGATATGGTACGGAAATAAATATATCTATGTGTGATTGGTATATTTGTACTTTAAAGGCTGATTCCACAGGCTTCCCCATGCATAGGGATGGACAGCCAAATTATATATTTTCTCTAGTGCGATCCAGGGAGGTTGTACGATATGGGTGAATCCCCTAGCTTGAGGAGAAGGGGGAGTATATCCCCAGGTCATATCGTCCCGCATATGAGTGCCATAGCATTATTCCACTTTTAAGAGGGAATATGACCGCCTCCACTGTTGTGAATTTTTTTACCATGCCTATAAATGAGTCTAGCATGGTACCCTGGTTGATTGAGTAAACCCAGATGCGGATAGGCACTATCAGGCTGCATCCTTGAGTTATAGTTTGGTGGCATGGTAATTATACTTATGATTATAATACATATAATTATACTTGTTGCATATTGTATATTGCTTGTATAAGAAGATGAGACATCATATAAAGTGAACTTGTGTAAGGTGAAAAGAATTAATAAGAGATTCTCCTTCCGGTAGATTTATATCCGAATTTATATGAATATGAATCATAGGTTCTAGTAAGAACTATATATATACGAGTTTTTATAATATGCATGATGTGCTGAGGGCCTAATGGATCTCGACTATCAACATTGTCAGGTAGTAGTGTATCGGGGGGTTCCTTATTTGGATTTCTCTTCGCGACACACCCCACGCACAAAACATAACGCAATGTTAGGAATGGGGAGAAGTTTAGCTCTTAGTACTCGGGTTTATGAGGATTTTAGTAGATAGGTGAAGCATATAAGTTAGGCGGGGTAGCTTAACTAGGTTGTTTAAAAGGTATGCGATAGGTCTGCACTATTAGTAGAGGTGTATCTCATGAGAGTGCGATACCAATTTAAATATGAGGGTTTGCATTTTTTAAAATATGGTATTTAATCACTTGATAAAATATTTTCAAAACTCGGGCTCTGACCCGTTTCTCTATTTTCCCCTCTCTTGCTATATATCTATATATATTAGGTGTATAGACACAAGGACGCCTGAATGATGATTCTTTCAGATCATACGTTCGCTGCAGCAGTTGTGGATGCATGTAGGTTTATTTTTAGATGTTTCCATTTTTAGACGTTTATTTTTAGACGTTTCTATTCTTATAATCTAGAATAAATAGGGGCCGATTGTAATCTATTTAGATTTCACTTTGCGAGACGTCCCACACATGAAACCAAGAAAATGTCAGAATTTGAGAGGGGTCTTGGGCACTAGGGACATTATTAGGATAGTGCTCATTTTACGTGTGTAGGAAACACATTGATATTAGGACTACCATGAAGTAAGGTCAGTGAGGCATGTAGCGCAGTTTTAGGAAGATTGTAGTGACTTAACCACAAGAAGATTGGTGGGTTAACCTTACGAATTATTGATTTCCAGGTATAGATAGAATTTAATCTTGAGAAGACTATTAAGAATATCCAGGTGTTAGCACCAAGCCCAAAAAGTTAGACCAATTTTTAGAGAGAGTGTTATGTCTGTGACGCTTGCAGTAGTGGTACTGATAGGCACGGATTTTAGGGTGTATACGCACCTTAGTAAGTTGGTTTTATATACCGTCAGAATTAAAAGAGGCGTATTATATAAAGCTGAAGAATATGCTTTGGGGAAGTTATAAATGAGATTGGAGTTTGTTGGATGGAATGTCGTAGGAGGCATGCGATAATCCAATTATATAGGTTCAATAAGAGGTAGCACGCCCAAACTAAGCGATGAGACTGATGGGAGTAGTCAAACGTTAGTGTAATTTCCTTCTTGAGGGAAATTATATGTCCTGATGTAGATGAGTGGAAGCCTAGTAGCGGATCTACGAGGGGTCAATAAGTTAGAGCGGCGATTATAGGCTCATTTTCTTTATATGACGGTATAGAAGCACTAGGTGCGATGCGTCTTTGTTAGATTCAACCTTACGACCGAGGTAGTGTGTTAGCATATAGAGGTATCATTAAGCTTGTTGTTAAGCTAGTGCGCTGGAGTATAACCCTTGAGATGGGTGGTTACCATGAATGAGTATATGGTAGGGTACCATTTGGGTCAGTACCTTTAGAATTTTATGCACTAAGATGTAGTGTGATTAGCGATCTCAGGTTGGTAGTACCGGTCGTATCTGAATTTCGAGGATGAAATTCCATTGTAAGGGGGGAGAATGTAATACCCCGCACTTTTATGGATATTTAAATTACATAAATGGCTGTAATTTGGTAATTTGAGGAATTTTAATAAATAGTGAATTCTGGATTAATAAGTGTTAGATGCTTATCGACGCGTGTTACATTTACTTAGAGGACTGAGTAAATGAGTCGAAATGTTTTTATATCATGTCGCAACTGGGTAAAGCGACGGGAATTATTTTACGTTGTAGAAAACACATATTGAGATGTGTTGGGTTTATATAGTAAACTTTAGTTAAGTAACTCGGATGGAAATTTGGAGTGTACGATTGGTTTTGAAATGGCAGAGATAGTCAGAATAGAGTACCCGAGGTAGTGTTTGAGTTCCGGGAATTTTTGGACTAATAGTGACTCGTAATTGAGTAAACGAGTCATTTTGGGTTTATAAGGGATAAGCCCGTGTTCTATCTTATAAAGGAATAAGAGAGATAGATAGAGAAGGATAGGAAAAGGAGATAAAAGAGGAAAAAAGAGAAAGGAAGGGAGAAAAGGGGATTCCGGGCCAAACTCCGCGGGATTCGACTCGAGGTCGTCGGATTTTATCCACGAGGCAAGTGTTTACTTGCTTTATTCATTTGTGTATATCTCATATCATAGTTGGTAATGAAAAGTATGATTTTGGGTTGGGATTCTTGAATAAAAATGGGTTTTTGTGAAATGAACTCGTAGAAATTGATGTAGTAATTGACCCATAAGAAATCTAAGCTTGAATGGATGAAAATGGCGTAATTTTTGTGAGAAATGAATTTAACGGAATTAGGATTAGATTCTTGAGTGGTGTAATGAATTCCATGAAATTAATGTTGTGTTGGTTAAAAAAAAGATGTGTAGATGATTATATTTTTGGTTGGTGAAGTGAAAAACCATAAATCTTGGATCGATTGGGTGTTGGTTTGATTTGGAGTTGGAGAAAATAATGAATAGTAACTTAGCGTCCTTTTTGAATTGATTCATCCAGGAAGAGAATCGATTCGGATCTTGGTCAAACAATGAAATTTTTATATCTTTTCGATATGGTTGCGCGAGCGTCGACCGGGTATTTTTTTTATTTTTTTTTTCATTTATAATGATTTTTCTACGGAAGGCTGTCCAAGATTGAAATCGTTAGCTAGAAATCAAACCTGATATTGGGAGAATTAAGGCTAAAATTGTTTGAAGCTTATTTTAGGGGATTATAGAAGTGATATTAGGACTCCTAGATAATGATATTGAGGTTGAGTAAACCTTGGTTCGAAAGAGGGAACCTCGGGTTAATTTGGTATATAATCCGAGATATGGATTTAATGAATGTATGGATAACATTCACGGGAAGTATTCAACAAGCATATGTAGATATATTTATCTGATTAGAATAAATAGGGGACGATTGTAATTGAGTAAATCCTAGGATGCGATTAGGATGGAATTTAGGATACGATCTCAAGAGAATTGCGCGATTATCCGGTACGTCTATTGACGACTATTATTATGGGTGATGTGATACCTATGGAATTAAGATAAGTTAATAGTATACTTATTTGATTATTACGAATTAGTATATTCGGGATTATATAGAAATCCTTAAAACTGATTAAGGTGCGAGTTATATATTAAGTAAGAAAATACTTATAAGTTTAGTATTGTAAGTGTGTGAATACTTATATATTATTACGAATGAGAACATTCGGGTTATTGGTTATCGCTATCCGAGTTCGGAAATTATAGCCATAAAATATTGAGAAGTGATATATATTATATATACGGGAGTTGTTAAAGTATATATATGATATGGTACGGACATAAATATATCTGTGTGTGATTGGTATATTTGTACTTTGGAGGCTGGTTCCACAGGCTTCCCCGGGCATATGGATGGACAGCCAGATTATATATTTTCTCTAGTGCGATCTAGGGAGGTTGCGCGATGTGGGTGAATCCCCTGGCTTGAGGTGCAGGGAGAGTATATCCCCAGGTCATATCGTCCCGCATATGAGTGCGATAGCATTATTCCACTTTTAGGAGGGAATATGACCGCCTCCACCATTGTGTATTTTTTTACCATGCCTATGAGTGAGTCTGGATTGGTACGTGGTTGATTGAGTAAAACTCGATGTGGATAGGCACTATGAGACTACATACTCGAGTTATAGCTTGGTGGGATGGTTATTATACTTATGATTGTAATAGGTATAATTATACTTGTTGAGTATAGTATATTGCTTGTATATGAAGATAAGATATCATATAAAGTAAACTTGTGTAAGGTGAAAAGAATGAATAAGAGATTCTCCTTTCGGTAGATTTATATCCGAATTTATGTGAATATGAATCCTAGGTTCTAGTGAGAACTATATATATATATATATATATATATATATATATACGAGATTTTATAATATGCGTGATGTGTTGAGGGCCTAATGGATCTCGACGATCAACATTGTCAGATAGTAGTGTATCAGGGGGTTCCTTATTTTGATTTAAATTCGCGAGTCACCCCACGCACGAAACGTAGCGCAATGTTAGGAATGGGGAGAAGTTTAGCGCTTAGTACTCGGGTTTATGAGGATTTTAGTAGATGGGTGAAACAGATTAGTTAGATGGGGTAGCTTAACTAGGTTGTTTAAAAGGTATGCGATAGGTGTGCACTATTAGTAGAGGGGTGAGGTGTATCTCATGAGAGTGAGATACCAATTTAAATAAGAGAGAGTGCATATTTTAAAACATGGCATTTAAGCACCTTTTAAAATATTTTCAAAACTTGGGCTCTAACCTGTTTCTCTATTTTCCCCTCTCTTGATATATATGTATATATATTAGGTGTACAGACACAGGGACGTCTGGATGATGATTCTTTAGAGTCAGACGTTCGTAGCAGCAGCTTTGGATGCATGCAGGTTTATTTTTAGACGTTTATATTCTTGTGATCTAGATATGAATCATTGTAGTAACACTCGGGCAGATTGCCCAATTGTACTCATTTATTCTTTTACCGCCTTTTTGCTGCGACATTCGATTTGGTTGTATTATGTTACCAAGTGTTTGGTTATTTCATTTCAGTTCAGTTTTTGTGTATATAAACTGTTGTGGTTGGTTTAGTTAAAAAGAATAAAAAATATTGACGCCAGCCTAATAGGTTATTAGTAATTAAATTGGTTTTCGACCGTGATACTGAGAATGAACCATATGAGACTCCAGTTTTAATTTGATATATGATTGATCACCCGGTATTTTATTAGGTGGGGTGTCACAGCTCCTAGACCCCTAGTCTCCCAAAATGGGGCAAATTGGGATCAACCGTTGAGAATAAGTGGGAGTATTGGCTAGATCTCTCGAGTTGGTGAAGACGATTATTAGCCCGGGGTACACTAGTTGGACGGAGGTGCCAAATGAGCTCAAGTTGTCTCTTTGTGCGGCACTATAGGTAATGTATTTATATTTATATTTCAATTTAAATTTAAATTTTAAATTTTATATTTATTATCAACTAATACTTATTTTTATTTTTTTGTACTTGATTGACAACAACAATTCGGCATGCCCCCATAACTTTGCGATTCCATATTGGAGAAATTGAGGAAACAACATAAGACATGGAAGAAGAATTTTTAGGCTCGATACTTTGAAAAGACCCGGGACTCCATTCTCAAACTGCGTGATACCTTCCCGACGAAGGAGCCGATCGTATTGGCACAATGGCAAAATTTTATTGACAATGAAATTGAGGAGAGTCAATTGGCAAGTCGCCAATCGAGGAGGGAAACTCGAGCAAAAAATTTGAGCGTGCACTACTCCAGGCGGACGTCTTACGCCGAGATGGAGGATAGGATGGTAAGTTTTTTATTTTTCTATAATTATAATTTTATGCTATTCTGCATCATTTTATTTTGCGTTACTTACTAATCTTGCATTATTTTATTTCAGGAGACGGGGAGTGGCCCAAGGGGTAGGCCACATAGTCTCGATACCTATGTGTTAATCTAGACGAATAAGGGCAAGGACAAGGAGGTGTCCCTGAGCGTCGTGGACACAATTGTAAGTTATAAATGTTTAATCTTTGTTAATTGTGTTATAATTTTTTATTTACTTAATTAACTAATCGTGTGCTTTTGTCGTTTCAGATAAATCTTAAGGAATTGCATGAGTCACAGTCTGATGACAACAAGGCATCTTTGGCTACGGACACACTCAGCCAAGTGCACGGAGTTGATCTCAAAGGGAGTGTAAGGACTTTTTGCCCATTGTCAATATGTATTTCGTACGCCGCTACACCGTTGAAGAAATTCAAGATCGCATTTACATTAACGGATTCGAATATCAAAAGCATCTTCAACATGGAATTAGTTTTCTGGTAAACCGGATCGATCCGCCCATTTCAAAAATGAATCGATCCGCCTCCGAACCCATCCATATCTAAGCCGGACCGATCCGCTTTGCATCAGAAACAGAATACCCCGGATCGAAGCTGAACTGAATAATCCCTTTGAGAAAATGAACCGATCCGTCTCCAAGTCGAACCGATCCGCTTCTGATAAAATCGAACAAATCTTGTGAGATTTTTTCCGGCTTAGGTTTCCTTTTATAAACCAACTTCGGGGGAGTTGTTTCATAAGACTTTCAGAGATGAATTTAAGAGTTCTAATTACTCTAGTCTTCACCTTTTTTATTCCCAAGACTCATGTTTTCATTCACTCAATTGTTTAATCATTTGTGAATCCATTTTACAACCCAAGAACACAACCTTGTGTTTGTTCATACTCTTGTGGAGAAGACTGTCCTTCTTCTTCATTGCTTCCCTCCTGGAAAGGGAAAGTTACACCCGCCGACTAGGGAACTAACACCCGCGGGTATTTTTGTGTCACTGTATTTTCATTGTAATCCTTGTAATTGTGTATTACAAAATTATAGTGAAAATAAAAGATTTGGCCCCTTTGGGGGATTTTTCCTCACATGTGTGTGTTTAAATGTTCTTGCATGCTTCATCATCTTATTCAATCACACCTAGTTGCATGTTTAGGACTTAATTGATTAAAACTGAGTTTAAGTAAATAATATCCCTATTTTAACGCACGCGCACTCTTTTCAAATTGGTATCCGAACCAATTACACAACTTTACGGTGAAATTTTTCCGTAAAATTTTTCTAAGATATCAATTTTCAGAAAAATTGATTTTTAAAAACGATTGTGTTCATAATGGAGAAATTATATAATAAAATACCAGTTTTTGACGGGACAGATCTGTATTAAAATCCATTGATGAACGTGTCTAGATTTTGGTTGAAAGAGGTTGGACACCTCCCTCCGTCACTCTTGAAAATATGACCAATTTAAAACCTGTTACTACATGGACTAATTTAAAACATGTTACTACATGGTCAGCTTTTAATTATAAGGGTTTAAGTGATATTTCTGGATCTGTCACTCCTGATGAGTTCAAACGCATAATGACGTGCACCGCGTCAAAAGAGGCATGGGATGTTTTACAACTCACCCATGAAGGAACTAATGCTGTGAAAGAGTCTAAACTGCAAAATTTAAATACTCAATTTGAAACCATCACCGTGCATGAAACTGAATGTTTTGATGATTTTTACGCTAGGCTATCTGATATTGTTAATACTAGCTTTAATCTTGGTGAACACATTCCTAATGCTAGAGTGTAAGGACAAATTTCCAATCGAGTCATTTGTTATATTGGCTATATTCCGTTGGACAAAACATTTTTGGGTCATACTGCATCAAGCTACATTCATCGCAAAGATTCAAGCATCGCATCCAAAGTTCATGCGCTATCAATATTCATGCCATGCTATCTATCCCACAAAGATATATGACCAAAATACATTTTAATGTGTTGGAGTATTTTCACTAATCAAGAATTTCTCATATAAGAAATTGTTAGTAAATAAGCAAAACTAATATTGAAAAATCCTTGAAATAATTTTGAACAATTTGGGGCAAATTTTAATATCTCGTTCGAAGTGTAATCCAGGTCGTTTGAACGACCTGGATCTAACGACCTTGGCCAGCCTATACTGGTGCCTCGTTAGAAGTTCGTTAGAAAGGTCGTTCTAACGACCTCGTTCGATCGAGGTTTCTAACGACCTCTATCAATCTATACTGGCACGTCGTTAGATATCTCGTTCGAACGAGAAGTCGTTCGAACGAACTCGTTTGAACGAGTTTTGCCAGATTTGATTTTTTAAACTTATTTTTTATGCAGTTTTTTCCCATAACTGTTTTTGCCCACTACTTGTTCAGTTATTTTCATATGGACGAAAATCAGTTTTATATCTTAAGGAAGTTCATTTTTCATTTGAGAACCTTTTCCACAACTTCCATCTTTTCGATAAAAATCAACTCCAACATTTTTATTATCTTTTGAAACAAAACCCCTCCATTCAAATTCACTTTCAAGAAGCAAGTTTGCGGTGGATCTCTGCATTTAAGCTTTGAGGAGACGGTGGTTTTGGGCTTCGGTGGATACCGCAACACGAGAAGTGTTGAGCAACGCATTGGATCTTCGCGGTCTATAACTTCAGAGGTCGAGGACGGCAGAAGCGAGTCATGAGTGAGTCAATGTCTGTAAGTCTTTTGAGTCTCTTGTAAAACCTATTGTTGTAGTTGATTTTGTCTAGGCCCAGCCGTTCGAGGTTTTTCCCATTTGGGTTTTCCTCGTACATTGGCATGTTGTGGTTGGGATTTTCGCATTTCATTTTATATAATCACCTAGATGCATGCGTAGGATAAAATGAATATAATTGGAATTTGTTCTTACAAACTTAAGAAACTGCATTTAATTTGAGATTGGAAAATACCGCTTTATATCTTATATTAAAATTGGATTGCGTGTGTGTGTATTCTACAAATTAAACTAAGATCATATAACCCTGCAACTTCAAATTGGTATCAGAGTTTGTTTCTAAAAGTTATTTAGATGAATCCTGGAGGTTATATGGATAGTTTTTCGTCGAATAGATTACCGTTGTTTGATGGAACAAATTATACCTATTGGAAAGCACGTATGAAATCCTCTCTTAAATCTATTGATGAACGTGTTTGGGTAACTGTTGAAAGAGGATGGTCCCCTCCCTCTATGGTTGTTAATGATGAACGTATTTTGACTCCTGTTGAACAATGGAGTGAGGAAGATTTAAAATGGTGTGACTTTAACTCTAAAGGATTGAATGCCTTATTTGGTTCCGTGTCTCCCGATGAATTTCATCGTATAATGACGTGCGAAACGTCAAAAGAAGCTTGGAACATTCTCCAAGTTACTCACGAGGGAACAAGTGTTGTTAAAGCATCTAAGCTTCAAAATTTAACTACACAATTTGAAACGATCACCATGAAAGAAGCTGAAACTTTTGATGAGTTTTATGCTCGTTTATCTGACATAGTTAACTCTTGCTTTAACTTAGTTGAAAAAATACCTGAAAATCGTGTTGTTAAGAAAATACTTAGATGTCTCCCTAAGCGATTCATTCCTAAAGTCACTGTTCTTAATTCTTTAGGAAACCTAAATACTTTAAAACTTGAAGAACTTGTTGGTGATTTGCAAACTTATGAACTTGATATGTTTCCTAAAGATAACAAAGGGAAAGATAAAGGAGTTGCTTTAAAAATTAAGAAAGTCGATGTGTCTGATTCTGATGAGTCTGACTTTGATTCTGATGATATAGCCTTATTCGCTAAAAAATTTAAAAAATTTCTCAAATTTAAAAAACAAAACTCTAAATTTGAAAAACCTAAATTTGAGAATAAAAACAAAGGAGGAAATAAAAAATTCACTAATACAGATTCAAAGAAGTTCAATAAAGACAACTTTAAGAAGGAAGATTCAGAGAGATGCTTTGAATGTGAGGGACGTGGCCATAGAGCTTTCGAGTGTCCCCCAAAACTTAAAAGACAAGGAAAAGAAAAGGCTGTTTACAATGCTACTCTAAGTGACAGTGATAATGAGTCTGAAGACTATGATGACTCTAACCCATCTAGAAACAACTTCACTGCCTTTATGGCGAGCCTTGCTAGTAATTCTTATGAGTCCTACCTTAATGTTGACAATTCTAAACAAAATCTAGAGGTTGTTTCCACTCATTCTACGAGTAGTGATGAAAAAGAGAGTGATAGTGATATAGACGAGAGTGAACTACAATCTGCTTATTCCGAACTCTACAATGAATCTCTTCGGATTCAAAAAGTCAATAAAAGATTAACTTTGAAAGTCATAACTTTAGAAAAGGAGTTGAAAGGCCTGAAGGAGAAGGAGTCTTTAGTTAGTCAACTCGAAGCTATTAAAATATCTCTATCTGAAAAGCTTATCGTGATTGGAAAAGAAAAATGTGACTTGATTATCTCCTTAGAAAGTGTTAACAAAGATCTTAATGAGTCTCTAGAAATTAGAACATCGCTAGAAGCTAAAATAGCCCAACTTGAAAAAGATCTCGAGTCCTCTCCTGAAGTTAAAGTCACACTCGAGGACAATTCAGGAAGAATGGGAAAACTATTTCTAGGTCCTGTTTTAGGATATAAGGAGAAAGGTTATCAAGAGAGAAAGGGTATAGGATATGAAGAAGGAAATTCTTCAAATGTCAAAACTGAACCTGTTGCTAAGCTTGTTACTAAATCTAAAGTTCCTAAAGTTAATCCCTCTAAGCAACCTTTAAAAGACGGCCCAAAGCAACCCTATGTATGCTCATATTGTCACAAACAGGGTCATCTTAAAGACTTTTGCTACAAACTTGGAAAGAACTCTCAATTCACAAATTCAAAACAACCCTATAGCTCCTTACCTAATCTTAAAAGTCAAGTCGAGTATCTTGTCAATACTTCTAAAAATCTAATGGAAGAGTTTCTTAGGTTTTCTAAAGTCCAAGGAAATAACTCTAATTATAAGACTAGAGCCAATCAAGGGAAGAAAAGTACTCAAACTTGGGTTAAGAAAAATCAAACCAAGAAAGCTTTCGTCGCTCATGTTGCACTAAAGGAACAAAATACCTCTCAATGGTATTTTGATAGTGGTTGTTCTAGACATATGACTGGCGATAAATCTCTATTTACCACCTCGAAAACCATAAAGATGGTAAAGTAACTTTTGGGGATGGTAGCAAGTCCCAAATCATGGGTAGAGGTTCTATTGAAATCTCAGGATTCCCTAAACTTAAAAATGTTCTTTATGTTGATGGTCTAAAGGCTAATTTGATAAGTATTAGTCAACTCTGTGATGATAAACTTGATGTGAAATTCAGTCAATCGGAGTGCATTGTTTATGATCATTCTGGTGAATCGATTTTACATGGTGTTAGAACAAGTGACAATTGCTATGGAATCATTCCAAAATCTTCTTTAGTCTGCAATAATGTAAAAATCTCTTCTACCGACCTTTGGCATCAAACATTAGGTTATGTTAACTTTAGAGATCTTGACAGACTTGTGAGAAAAGAGCTTGTTCAGGGCTTACCCCCACTAGGAAAGCCAACGTCCACCATTTGCGGACCGTGTCAATTTGGTAAACAAATTAAAAGTCCTCATAAAAAGTTAAACTCGATAACAACATCTCGTGTCTTAGAATTGATACACATGGACCTTATGGGTCCAACTCGTGCCGAGAGCATAGGAGGAAAAAGATACATCTTGGTTATGGTGGATGATTTCTCTAGATACTCTATTGTAGGTTTTTTAAGAGAAAAATCTGAAACAGTTGACTTTCTTACTGTTAAATGTAGAGCTCTCCAAAATCTTCACGGGGTTACCATAAAGCGCTTTAGGAGTGATAATGGAACCGAATTCAAGGAATCCGGTGTGAATGCCTTCTGTGATGAAATAGGTATAAAACATGAATTCTCGGCCGTTCGAACACCTCAACAAAATGGTATAGTTGAACGAAAAAATCGAACGATCCAAGAAATGGCAAGATCTATGCTCCTTGGAAGAAATGTGCCCCATAGGTTTTGGGCCGAAGCGGTTAACACTGCATGTCACACAGTAAATAGAGTCTATTTGCGTCCTAACACTAACACAACTCCATATGAATTGTGGACGGGTAAGAAACCAAATTTGTCCTATTTTAGAGTGTTTGGAAGTCCATGCTATATTCTTAGAGATAGAGAACTGCTAGGGAAATTTGACTCGAGGAGTGATGAGGGTATTTTCCTAGGATATTCTCAAAATAGTAGAGCATTTAGAGTTTTTAACTTAAGTAACTCTAAAGTAATGGAATCCATAAATGTTGTCATAAAAGATGATGCTCCGTCCACTCAAATTAATAACGAGGAAGATTTGTCATGTGAGTGTGATGTTGTGTCAAATGTTGAAAGTATTGATTCTCTAAATGATTTGGTTGTCCCAACTACCAAGAAAAAG
The DNA here is from genome assembly GCA_949130495.1 of Sambucus nigra. Classification (NCBI taxonomy): domain Eukaryota; kingdom Viridiplantae; phylum Streptophyta; class Magnoliopsida; order Dipsacales; family Adoxaceae; genus Sambucus; species Sambucus nigra. Next base: position 600,166,342 of record OX422214.1, on the reverse strand, counting down.
GAAGTTACTCCTTGGGTGCGTAAAAATCATGACACTACACAAATTATAGGAGATCCCGAGGTAGGTGTCAAGACTAGGGCGCAATTAGAAAATGAAGTTACCTACCTTTGCTATACTTCTACAATTGAACCCAAAAACTATAAAGAACTATTAAAAGATGAACATTGGGTTAATGCTATGCAAGAAGAACTGTTTCAATTTAAGAAAAATGATGTTTGGGAATTAGTCCCTAGGCCTTCTAATACCAATGTCATTGGCACTAAATAGATTTTTAAAAATAAAATGGATGAAAATGGTGTCATTGTTCGAAATAAAGATATATTAGTTGCTCAAGGATATACCCAAATAGAAGGTGTTGACTTTGAAGAAACTTTTGCTCCTGTTGCTAGGTTAGAATCGGTTCGTCTTTTACTCGCCATAGCATGTCACCTCCAATTTAAATTATATCAAATGGATGTCAAAAGTGCCTTTTTAAATGGTATTATTCAAGAGGAAGTATACGTTGAACAACCAAAAGGGTTTGAGGACCCAAAACATCTTACTCATGTCTTCTTTTTAAAGAAAACTTTATATGGCTTAAAACAAGCTCCTCGTGCTCGGTATGAGAGACTCACCTCTTATCTCCTTTCTCGTGGATTTTTTAGAGGGGGAGTAGATATGACACTTTTCGTTCGGCGTGATGAAAAAGGTATCCTTGTTGCTCAAGTTTATGTCGACGACATAGTGTTTGGGTCTACGTGTGATAAACATACTCAAATTTTTTCAAAATAAATGCACAATGAATTTGAGATGAGTATGGTAGGTGAACTTACTTTCTTTCTAGGTCTTCAAGTTCGTCAACTCAAAAGTGGGATATTTTTGTCCCAAACTAAGTATGCTAAAGACCTCGTTAAGAAATTTAAACTCGAATCCGCTAAACATGCTCGTACTCCTATGAGCTCCTCTATTAAACTTAGTAAAGATACCGACGGAAAGGATGTAGAGCATACTCTTTTTAGAAGTATGATAGGTAGTTTACTTTACCTAACTGCGAGTCGTCCAGATATTTCATTTAGCGTAGGAATTTGTGCTCGTTATCAAGCCGCATCAAAAGAGTCTCATTTACTTGCTATTAAATGTATCATCAAATATGTTAGTGGGACCCTGTCTTTTGGCATTTGGTACTCTTTTGACACCAATGATTGTCTATCGGCATATTCAGACGCCGATTGGGCAGGAGATGTTGATGGATGTAAAAGTACATCTGGAGGTTGTTTCTATTTTGGTAGTGCAATTGTCTCATGGATGAGCAAGAAACAAAATTCTATTTCCTTGTCCACGGCGGAGGAAGAATATATTATCGCCGTGAGTTGTTGCACTCAACTCATTTGGATAAAACAAATGTTGGAAGATTACAGTATTACCCAAGGCACTATGACCATATATTGTGATAATACTAGTGCAATTCATATTTCCCGTAATCCCGTTCAACATTCTAGAACCAAGCATATTAAGATCCGTGAACATTTCATTCGTGACTTGGTTGAAGAGAAAATTGTTTCTCTAAGCTTCGTTCCTACCGATCAACAATTGGCCGATATCTTTACTAAACCTCTAGATGCCCTTAGGTTTGAAAACCTTAGGAAATCAATTGGGGTTTGCTCCATTGATTGAGATCGAAGTCGTTTATCTAGTTTATGTTGCTATTCTTGTATACTTTATGCCTATGAACTAGATTTCCTTTGTATATATTTTATTCAAAATCTCAAAAATATTTTCTCTTTATTTTCAAGGAAAATGGGAATGGTTAGAAAAGCTATCAAATTTTTTTTCCATATGGCTTTGTGGTCAATGTATTCAAAACCCAATCTTTTTCCATGTTCACGTGGCTTTCGATGAATAGTTAATCCATACATTGTTTATCTTGTGCACAATAATGCTCTTTTATGATATATAATTTTGTGATTTCCTCACATCTTTGCCTTTTGCACACACCGTACACGGAATATTACGAATATCTTGTTCACAATGTTCTTGCAAAGTGAGATTTGGTGTTGTCTTCTCAATCCTGTCACATTCCTTATAAGCAATCAAAATTGTGCATGATCATCCGTTGCCCGGATTGAAACAAAATGATTATATTCTTCCGGTTGGTTTCCTTTTCAAGCAATGGAATCGGGCTGCGAAAAACATCAAAGTTTTTGCGTGAAAAGCCACCATTTGCATTCTCAGTTGTGTGGCTAAAATAGAAGCATTGAAAATGATATATATGCTGCCAAGGACAAAATAATAGGCTTGATTGATTCTCAAAAAGATACATCTCAATCTATTATTACTCATGGGAGATATAAGTTGAAGATCAACGAGCATGCACATTTCATCAATTTATTGCTTTCTCCTTGTGACTTTATTGGCGAGAGAATCATCTATTTTGTATGCTTGTTACATTCCTGGTTAAGTGTTCAACAATATTTCATTTTTGACACAAGGCTAATCTGAGTGAATATTGCACATATATATTGTTTGGCATTATGCACTTGTACAATGTTGTGGCTAAAAACTTTCACTCGTATTGTTCACACCCCTACATTCTCGCTCCCACTATTTGGATATGTTGCCTCAAGCTAGGATTAATAAAATCACATTTTGGCATTATTCTGGCCATCCGAATTCCTGATATTTTGGTAATTTTCATTATATTTTATGCTATTTTTATTTTAAATTTTCTCATTTTCGTTAGAAATTCTCGTTCGAACGAGATTTCTAACGACATCCATAAGCCCCAATCTGTTACTATTTTCTATAAACACTTACATCCCGACTTTATGGTCCTTAATTGGATCGTCTGTGCTTGTCTTCTCCCTCGTGCCAACACCACTCAAATCACTAAACAGCACGTGGACCTTATGTTTGCTATAAGCATTCGGGCTCACCTTGACCTCCCCTCCTATCTTTTTAGTGTTATCCGGTCTGTTAGGATCCTTCCGTCCAGCCCCACTCGCCAAGCCCTCCCATTTGTGGAGATTATCACTCGTTTTTGTCTTAACGCCGGTTGTCCCCGTGTCTCCACCGATATCCCCACCACTAAATACCAAACCGTAGACATGTCCTCCATTAGCCGCTCTCGTGGTCATTTGCCACCCGATACTCCACCCCTCACCCCCTCCACCTCTTCCCACTCCGCCACTTCCTCTCACCCCTCCCCTAGTCGTCCCGCCCCCTCCCACTCTATCCATCGCACCTCACCTTCTCATGTTTCCGCACCCGTCGCGTCGGAGGATTTTCTGTTTGTTCGTTCACAGGTTGAGCAATTTCAGGAGGATCGCCGTCAGGACCGGGCACTTATGCAGGAGCTTATACTGTCTATGCAGCAGGAGCGCGAGGCCCAAGCCCGTCGAGATGTCGCTCGGGATGAAGCCCAAGCCCATCGAGATGAAGCCCAGGCTCGTCGAGACTCTCTCCTTTTACAGCATCTTGATGCCATCCGTCGTCTGGAGATATGCCGCGGGGCAGGTTCTTCCAGCACCAGCTCTTTTCCCGATGACACTCCACCTGCTGATCCTGCCTCTTGATGTACTTGGCTCATTTCATATTTATTTTTATTTATGAGGCTGAGTGATTTATTAATCTCTTGTATTGGATTCATTTACTTTAGTTATTTCATTGTATGAACCTTAACTATTTCCCATTTCCCCTTACTTAATGCAGTCTTAGTATGTCACTATTATTCTTTATTATCTCTATTTCCTGCTATGTTATCTATTCTCTTTTATATTGCCGGCCCTAATCCCTTTGTCTTTTCCGGGCAAAAAGGGGGAGAAACTTTCATTAAAAGGAATACATATTTAGGGGGAGTTGGATAAACTTGGGAAAATTAATTGAAGTTAATATTCATTGAATTTAATAATAATGGAAGGTACTTATAATTGAATTTCGTAATTGATTTTAATGATTGACTATATGCATAATTTAGGGGGAGTTAAACTCTTAACATTGAATATTGAGACATTCATGCTCCATTCACAACATATTCTATCTCATTGTCTTACATATAACTTACTCTTTATTTCCCCATGCGTTTATGAATTTGTTGTTTCATGTGTGTAGGATACATCTCCTACTCCCTTGCAGCTCGTCAGTCTTGTCTTTGTGTCTGTCTTTTTTTGGGTTTTTGGGACGGGCCTTAGAAACGGCTTGACGGATGGCTAAGCAAATTCAGTCTTTTATTTATTTTTTATTATTTTGTTTTGTCCCGGAATAGCCAAAGGGGGAGATTTGTAAGGACAAATTTCCAATCGAGTCATTTGTTATATTGGCTATATTCCGTTGGACAAAACATTTTTGGGTCATACTGCATCAAGCTACATTCATCGCAAAGATTCAAGCATCGCATCTAAAGTTCATGCGCTATCAATATTCATGCCATGTTATCTATCCCACAAAGATATATGACCAAAATACATTTTAATGTGTTGGAGTATTTTCACTAATCAAGAATTTCTCATATAAGAAATTGTTAGTAAATAAGCAAAACTAGTATTGAAAAATCCTTGAAATAATTTTGAACAATTTGGGGCAAATTTTAATATCTCGTTCAAAGTGTAATCCAGGTCGTTCGAACGACCTGGATCTAACGACCTTGGCCAGCCTATACTGGTTCCTCGTTAGAAGTTCATTAGAAAGGTCGTTCTAATGACCTCGTTCGAATGAGGTTTCTAACGACCTCTATCAATCTATACTGGCACGCCGTTAGATATCTCGTTCGAACGAGAAGTCGTTCGAACGAACTCGTTCGAACGAGTTTTGCCAGATTTGATTTTTTAAACTTATTTTTTATGCAGTTTTTTCCCATAACTGTTTTTGCCCACTACTTGTTCAGTTATTTTCATATGGACGAAAATCAGTTTTATATGTTAAGGAAGTTCATTTTTCATTTGAGAACCTTTTCCACAACTTCCATCTTTTTGATAAAAATCAACTCCAACATTTTTATCATCTTTTGAAACAAAACCCCTCCATTCAAATTCACTTTCAAGAAGCAAGTTTGCGGTGGATCTATGCATTCAAGCTTTAAGGAGACGGTGGTTTTGGGCTTCGGTGGATACCGCAACACGAGGAGTGTTGAGCAACGCGTTGGATCTTCGCGGTCTACAACTTCAGAGGTCGAGGACGGCACAAGCGAGTCATGAGTGAGTCAATGTCTGTAAGTCTTTTGAGTCTCTTGTAAAACCTATTGTTGTAGTGGATTTTGTCTAGGCCCAGCCGTCCGAGGTTTTTCCCATTTGGGTTTTCCTCGTACATCGGCGTGTTGTGGTTGGGATTTTCGCATTTCATTTTATATAATCACCTAGATGCATGCGTAGGATAAAATGAATATAATTGGAATTTGTTCTTGCAAACTTGAGAAACTGCATTTAATTTGAGATTGGAAAATACCGCTTTATATCTTTTATTAAAATTGGATTGCGTGTGTGTGTATTCTACGAATTAAAATAAGATCATATAACCCTGCAACTTCATAGAGGTGTTAAAAAGATTCTTCGTTCTCTTTCTAAGCGTGTTATTCCTAAAGTCACTATGCTAAATTCTATGGGTAATTTAAATACGCTAAAATTGGAGGAACTTGTAGGAGACTAGCAAACATATGAAATTGATATGTTTCCTAAATCTGTCAATTCTAATGATAAGGGAATTGCACTTAATGCCCAAGAGAGAAAGAGTGAGGGGTCGGGATGAAAGAGGGGAGAGTCATCTAGAAAAATAAAGACAGTTTTGACTTAGATGAGTTGGCCCTTTTTGCTAAAAATTTTAAGAGAATTCTCAAATTCAGGAAAAATGGTAATTTTAAAAAGAAGTTTGAGAAAAATAAGTCTGAAAAGAAAAATGAAAAAGTCTTTAAAGATCCTCCTAATAAAGAAAGTGAGAGATTCTTTGAGTGCGACGGTAGGGGTCATTGAGCTTTTGAGTGTGCTACTAAGCTGAATAGAGAAAAGGGAAAATTTATCCTTAATGCTACTCTTAGTGATGACATTGAGGTCGAGTCGGTGGATTCCGGAGATGAGTCACCGCATGATTGTAACTTCACCGCATTCATGTCTAGTCATGTGAGCACTTCTAGTACCTCTCACGACGATGAGGATGATGCATCACAGGGACACCTCGATATTGATAATGATGTTAGTGAGGGGGAGGATGACTCAAGTAAGAGGGAGAAGGATCTTCAACGCGCCTACGCCGAGCTATATTCTGATTCTTTTAAAACTAAAAAGCGTAACGAAGCACTAGTTCTTAGGATCACCGCTTTAGAGGAAGAGTTAAGAAGATCGAGAGAGAGAGTCCTCCACCTGCACTACCTTAAGAGAGAGAGAGAGTTTGCCGATGTTGAGAAAGAGAGTTTATTTAGAGAGAGAGAGGGAGAGTTGTTTTGAGAAAGAGAGAGGGGAATTGACTAAACAAGTGGATAGTCTTACGAATGATCTCCATTCCTCCGTGGAGACTCGGAAGAAACTTGAAGCCCTTGTAGCACAGCTTGCTCATAATCTTGAGAAAGCACGATAAGTCAAGGTTCAAATCGAGGACAGATCAAGGAAGATGGGAAAGATGTTCCTCGGCCCCGCTTTAGGTTTTGGTGATAGGCAGGGGATTGGTTATGATGGTGCCTCCATGTCCCAAATTGCACCTGGACCAGTTCCTGAGTTTACTACGACTCCTTATGGCTATCGTCAAAAACCTCGTCGGAGAGTTCGACCAAGAAAAACAAACCTAGGTCTGCCTAAGACTGTGTTTTTCTGCATGTTCTTCAAAAGAAAAGGCCACCTCAGGGAGTTTTATTATAGTTTGGGTCGGACACGACGTACTGCTGCTCCTCCTCATCATACTGATGATTTTTCTAGTCTGAGAGAGCGTGTTGAGTTTTTAACCGCCACATCACAGAGTTTGATGGAGTAATTCCAATGGATGTCTTTGCTATCTGTGAATGCTTTTCGCATCCCGGCTAAAACCAACAACAACAAGGGTAAACAAAAGGTTACCACTTCTTGGGTGCCTAAGAAAGATAAAAAGGCTCTTGTTGTTCATGTTTCTCTCAAAGCACATAATATCTCACAGTAGTATTTTGATAGTGGGTGCTCCAGACATATGACAGGTGATGTCTCATTTTTTACCTACCTAGAGGAGTATAAGGAAGGTAGAGTCACCTTTGGAGACGGGAGCAAGTCTAGCATTGTAGGACGATGTACAGTAGAGTTACCAGGATTTCCTAAGCTAAAGAATGTTTTGTACATCAAAGGTTTGAAAGCAAACCTTCTCAGCATTAGCTAGTTGTGCGACGCTTACTTTACAGTAAAGTTTGACCAGGACGCGTGTAATGTCTATAATCAAGCCGGTAAACTTTTAGTGCGAGGGGTGAGAACAGAGGATAATTACTATGGGACTGCGCCCACGTCCTCACTTATCTGCAACAGCGCCACGATCACTCTTATGGATTTGTGGCACCAACGTCTAGGTCATGTGAACATTAGAGATTTTACTCGATTAGTTAAAAAGAACCTAGTACGTGTCTTACCATCACTTGGAAAGCCGACTTCCATGATTTGTGGACCCTGTCAGTTGGGAAAGCAAATTTGTAGCCCCTATAGAAAGTTACATTCCATTACCATGTCCCGTGTACTTGAGTTAATTCACATGGATCTTATGGGTCCTACTCGTACTGAGAGTCTGGGTGGTAAGAGTTATATCCTCGTAATGGTAGATGATTTCTCCAGATACTCAATTGTAGGATTTTTTAGGGATAAATCTGATGCTATAGAGTTTTTAATGACCAAGTGTCGTGTCCTGGAAAATCAACACGGAGTCACCATTAACAGGATACGTAGTGACAGTGGCACAGAATTTAAGGAAGCAAAAGTAGATCTTTACTGTGATAGCCTTGGGATCAAACATGAGTTTTCTGCAATGAAGACTCCTCGACAACATGGGATTTCTAAGAGAAAGAATAGGACAATACAGGAAATGGCTAGATCTATGCTTATAGGTCGTACGGTTTTTAGGAGATTTTGGGCAGAGGCAGTGTCTACTGCATGCCACACGATGAATAGGGTTTACTTGCATCCACACACACTTAACACGCCTTGTGAATTGTGGACTGGTAAGAAACCCAATCTTGCATATTTCCGTGTTTTGGGGAGTAAATGCTACATCCTACGGGATAGAAATCAATTAGGAAAGTTTGAATCCTGGAGCGACGAGGGAATATTGCTAGGATATTCATCAAATAGTAGTGCGTACCGAGTTTTTAACCTGAAGAGCTCTAAGGTTATGGAGTCAATAAATGTCACCGTGCAAGATGACGAACCTTCGACATTTATTGATCCTAACCTTCACTATGAGGATGAGGACTTTTTTGGAAGTGATTTATTTGTCCCTCACCCACACTATGTTGACCCTACTCTTGTGTTAAGGGACACACCTGCTTGGGTTCGCGAGAGTCATGATCCCTCTGCCATTGTTGGCGATCCCACTTTAAGGGTCAAGACTCGTGCTCAACTAGATAACGTTGTTAGCCACTTTTTCTACACATCGAAAGTCGAGCCAAAGAATCACAAAGAAGCACTCAAGGATGAACACTGGATATCTGCTATGCAAGATGAGTTTCTTTAGTTTAAAAAGAACAGTTTTTGGGAACTTGTCCCCCGACCTAGTGAGACTAATGTGATAGGTACCGGGTGGATTTTCAAGAATATAATGGATGAAAATGGTACCGTAATCAGAAACAAAGCTAGGTTGGTCGCTCAAGGCTACACACAGATAAAGGGTGTAGACTTTGGGGAGACATTTTCTCCTGTTGCGAGGCTTGAGTCCGTCCGCTTACTACTCACCATCGCATGTCATCTGCACTTTAAGCTATATCAGATGGATGACAAGAGTGCCTTTGTAAATGGCATTCTACAGGAGGAGGTTTTTGTGAAATAACCAAAAGGGTTTGAAGACCCTAAGCACCCGGAGCACGTTTACTATCCGAGTAAAGCCTTGTATGGTTTGAAGAAAGCACTCCGTGCTTGGTACGAGAGGCTTACTTCCTATCTCTTAGCCTGAGGCTTCAAGAGAGGGGAGTTGATATGACGTTATTCGTCAGGAGAGATGACGGTACTATTTTAGTTGCCCAGGTCTATGTGGACGACATAGTCTTTTGATCCACATGCTCCCAGCATGCTCGCCACTTTGAGGAGGAGATGAAAAGTGAGCTTGAGATGAGCATGGTAGGTGAGCTTACTTTCTTCCTTGGTCTCCAGGTTCGTCAGCTAGAGGATGGGATGTTCATCTCCCAATCCAAGCATGTTAGATACCTAGTGAAGAAATTTGGTTTAGACTCCGCTAAGCTTGCACGTACACCTATGAGTACTTCTATTAAGCTTAGTAAGGACACTTCAGGCAAGGACGTAGAGCAAACCTTGTATCGGAGTATGATAGGTAGTCTTCTCTACTTGACTGCCATTCGCCCCGACATAGCCTTTAGTGTTGGAGTCTGTGTGCGATATCAGGCATCCCCGAAAGAGTCACACTTACTCGCTCTACAACGTATTATCAAATACGTGAGTGGGAATCTCTCATATGGTATTTGATATTCCTTTGATACCAATGACCGTTTGTCCGCCTATTCAGATGTCGATTGGGACAGGGATGTAGATGGTTGTAGGATCACTTCTAGTGGATGTTTCTATTTTGGTTCAGCTCTTGTCTCCTGGTTGAGTAAGCAGAAAAACTCCATCTCTTTGTCTACTGTGGAGGCTGAGTACATCGTCGCCAGAAGTTGTTGCACGCAACTCTTGTGGATGAAGCAAATACTGGAGGATTATGGAATATCATAGGACACCATGACCATCTCCTGTGATAACACGAGCGCGATACACTTATCCTGCAATCCAGTCCAGCATTCGTGCACAAATCACATCAGGACACGTGAGCACTTTATACGTCAGTTAGTTGAGGAGAAAGTCATATCCCTGAGTTTCGTTCCCACCGACCGTCAGTTAGCCGATATTTTCACGAAACCTTTAGATGCTCTTAGATTTGAGAGTCTTAGGAAGTCTTTGAGAATTTGCACAGCTGATTGAGGGGTTGGTCCGTGTCTAGGATAGGTTGCTTTTTCATGTTGATATCATATACTTCCTATTGCTAGTTTGTATCATGTGTATTATTAATTATGCTTTTTATATTTTTTTTTTTTAAAAATCCAAAAAGATTTTCTTTTATAAAAATTTCAAAAAAGCTCAAAAAGATTTTTGTATTTTATTTGCATCTTTTATGGATGAGCATTTAAGATAGACGAGTCACAATTTCACTCAATTTATCCATGTGACTGTTTGATAGAGATTTGAGACGCTGCATCATTTCATCTATGTGCTTTACATTGTTTGGAGTCTTTGAGGTGTCATTAGTGATATCTTTCTACATGTTTGACTCCTATCCCCTTTTCTGCACACATGCACAATTATATTTTATTATTGTACTTGTCTGTCACATATAGGCTTAAGTGTTTCCAGATCTCAATTATTTCTATACAACTAACAATATGCAATAAAACTTGACAAGATTGGAATGCATGTAAAAACCATTTTAGTGAGACTGTGTGTTTATTTGAAAACAGGGAAGGGCTGCGAAAGGTTCATTTAGCCTTTGTGATTTCTAAGCTACTGTTAAAAAGGACCTAAAAAATTAAGGTATTTTATTATCCAAGGTCCAAAGAGGTTAAAAGAGCCCGAAAAAAAATTTAAGGCGATAAAAAGCAATATATGCAAAATATGGGGCATTAGGTTTCACCATCAATTCTCCAAAGTTTGAGAATTTAGAACGCCTCTATTCAAAATATAAATCTTAGGGAGTTTGGATGGAGAATATAAATGGGTTTGCACTTCCTTGAAATTGCTGAAAAAGCATGAAATAGTTTTGGACGTTATTGGTGTGAAAATCACCTTGAACTTTGATTTGTTGATTTGATTGAGTCAATGTCTCATATCACCACATTTTTACACCAAAGGAAGATTTTGAGTTCATTTGTTAGGAGTATCCGATATTCATCGTGCACATATGTCATGTTTGTATGCATTGATTTTCCTATCGAATTTGATCACACCCCCACATTTTCGCTATCATTGACTTGGTTGTTTTGTGTTCGTTCATGGTGTGTTTCTTTGTTTATATATTATGTGTGAAATATTCTAAAAAATTCAAAAAGCTGTTTCTTACCTTGTGACATTCTCCTCGTACATCGATTTCTGCATCTCATATCTGTCTATTTGGGGACATCATAAAAAGGGGGAGAAAGAATTATCATATTATTATGGGTGAGTTTGGAGTTTTGAGATGATGAGATCTATTTTAAATTTGTATCTATGTTTATCTCATTTCAAACTCGATATATCACTTGGTAATTTCCTTTATCTCATGTGTGTAGGTACTACATTGACGATCAGATGTTACACACCCTAAGGAGAAAATATTTGAGATTCCTGAAGATTTTAAGAGCAAACGATGAAGACTTATTCATTTGTATCTTTCCAGTTTTGGGTTAATAGAAGGGTAGATTTGTATAGGCAATCTGATTTTGACATTTGATAATTAGGAAATTTTTTATGTTTGTACCGGCATAGACATAGGGGGAGATTTGTAAGGACATTTTTGTCCATTGTCAATATGTATGTCGTACGCCGCTACATCGTTGAAGAAATTCAAGATCGCATTTACATCAACGGAATCGAATATCAAAAGCATCTTCAACATGGAATTAGTTTTTTGGTAAATCGGACCGGTCCGCCCATTTCAAAAATGAACCGATCCGCCTCCAGACCGATCCGCATCCAAGCCGAACCGATCCGCTTTGAATCAAAAATAGAATACCCCAGATCGAAGCCGAACCAAAGAAGCCCTTTGAGAAAATGAACCGATCCGACCATGGACCGATCCGTCTCCAAGCTGGATCGATCCGCTTATGATAAAATCGAACAGATCTTGTGAGATTTTTTCCGGGTTAGGTTTCCCTTTATAAACCAACTTCGGGGGTGTTGTTTCATAAGACTTTCAGAGACGAATTTAAGAGTTCTAATTACTCTAGTCTTCACCTTTTTGAGTCCCAAGACTCATGTTTTGATTCACTCAACTGTTCAATCCTTTGGAAATCCATTTTGCACCCAAGAACACAACCTTGTGTTTGCTCATACTCTTGTGGAGAAGACCGTCCTTCTTCTTCATTACTGCCCTCCTGGAAAGGGAAAGTTCCAGCCGCCGACTATAGAACAGATACCCGCGGATATTTCTGTGTCACTGTATTTTCATTGTAATCCGTGTAACTGTGTATTACAAAATTATAGTTAAAATAAAAGGTTTTTCCCCTTTGGGGGATTTTTACTCACATGTGTGTGTTTGAATTTTCTTGCATGCTTCCCTATTTGAATGCACGCGCACTCTTTTCAGGGAGGAATAGGGGTGAGCTCACGAGTGGTGAAGTCTAGGATCATCGGGATGGAGACGAGCAACATCGGGTTAGCTCGTCAGGTGGACATGATGACAAGAAGCTATCAAGGTTGGAGGCGACGGTCTTAGATACGTATTCCTTCATAAAGTGTAAGTTGGGAAAGGGCAAGGGTAAGGAGAATATGGTGGAGGTGAACCAGGATGAGGACGTGGACGTAAACGTCCCTGCTTCATTGTCGATACGCGCAAATTTGTAGCTATATGATCCAGTTCCCATCTTGACTCCCATTGAGTGGCCTACGTCAATAATCAGTTGATTGAGCGTATTATTACTCGACATATATGATGGACATCCGATAGCGAGGGGTTAAAGTACGCGAGAATCCTCCCGGTTATGCCGATTCATGGATGTTTCCTTCAAGACATTGAGGCCAAGGTACTCATCATGCATGTGTTGACCAAAAAGGAGAACTCCGTATTGTGGTTGAGCGAACAATGCGGTGTGATGCATATTGAGGGGTGTTTTAATGCGTATATCGTTTGGCCTTCCTTCCTCCTCTGACCTACTACTGACTTTATGCATTGACATTATTTGTATCTATTTTATTTGGACACTTGGATTATATTTGTATTGTTTTGATTTGTAACATTTTAGTTTGGATATGGATTGTATTTCTATATTATTTGGATATGGAATTATATATGCAATGATTTGGTGCATTATTTATATTTTATTTGGATATATGTTATTTGAACAGGTAGAATTTCGCTATAACAGGTACAAATATACTGTTGGGCAGTAGCAATGAACATACTGCCCAGCAGATTTTTTTTAATTCTTCCCAAAATTATCACGGTTAATGACCATGACATTTTTTTTGTCACGGGTTTGTCACAATCTTCGATCATGACAAACCTTGTTAAGGTTAAAGATCGTGACAGGATCATGACAAGTCCAATGAACTTGTCTCTATCTTTGATCGTGACAAGTCCGTGATAATAAAATTTTTCACCCCAATACTTGTCATGGTCATTGACCTTGATAATCCGATAGTTTTGGTGTAGTGGTAGATGAGGGATGGATTAACTCTAGCAATGTTGTGAAACAACTAGTGTCGACTAATCATGTTTCTAGGGAAGCTCAAGTAATGCGAATGATGTGTGACTATGTTAACGACCTAATTATATTACAGGAAGCCATCAATATTTCCTGAGCCAATACTTAATCGCCTCCTACACTTCACCCCGAAGCTACTTCAAATGGAGAACTTATCAATATTTCCTCAGAATCTTCCAGTGACTCTACCGATAATGATCCCTCCGAACCTGATTTTGTCGTTGCTCCTGATACTGATCCGTCCGATATTGATACAATAGCCCCAAATTAGGAAAATTCAAAGACTATCCCCTCCCAATTGTAAAATAATGAATAAAGCAGTTACACATATTGTGTCCAGATTACTAATCAAGAGGATGACTGACTTGAGACTTTATGTGAAGCTAGAATATGTAGGTTCTATTGTAAAATACTACTTTAACTCTCCTGAATAATATACCTAAAGTTGTTTCTATATGCCTTTTTAGATTTGTTCTTACACATTTTGTCATGCAACTATTATATTATGCTTTAGGATTGTTATCACTGGAACTCCTTTTACCGGAACTTAAATTGAGAATATCATGAAATACCTTCAAGAATTGACATCTCTAACTCAACAACAGCAAGTCCCACACTCATTTCCATAAGAAATTTCAGACGAAACACGTCGAATGAATGCTCTCAAGGAATTTTTGAGACAACGTCCCCCTCCATTTCTTGGAAAACCAGGTGCTAGTGAAACTGAAAAGTTGATGCGTCAAATCACTAAATTATTAAATGGGGTAGGAATCATTAAAAATATTTGAGTAACCTTGGCATTCCATATTTGAAGGTGAAGTCGATTATTGGTGGCAAGTTGTGGCCCGAAATCGCAATGTAGCCACTCTGACCTAGGAACAATTTGAAGAGATCTTCTTCAAAAAGTACTTTTTTGAGATCGAAAGAGATCGATTGACCGTGGATTTATTGAGGTTACAACAAACCAATATGTTTGTGGTTCAGTATGAAGCCAAGTTTCCTGAATTATCCCGTTATAAAGCTGAGATAATGAAGTGTAAACAGTTTGAAAGAGGATTACACCCAAGGATCAAAATTTTCGTTACCCCTTTGTAAATCTGTGACTTTTCTCAACTCATCGAAGTCGCTTCAATTGTCGAACAAAATTCCCCATCAGGAGAATATGTACATTCGCCTCACCCTATTAATAGGAATAATCATATTGTTAGAAGTTTAACTTGACCTCGACCCCAACCTTATCCCAATCTAAGTGGGCAAGTTTACTCCCAAAATTCGCCATAGTACCACCTACCCCTTAATTCGTTATCACGAATGCCCGAAAGTAGGACATATCCTCCCTAGTGCCCTAAATTGAATCCCCTGCAATTCAACATCAACCAAATAATCCCTGGAGAAACCATTCCATTCCAAAACCAACGTTTGCCTAACACCATTACGAAACTTCAACCAGTCCCAATCGTGGAAATAATTGTCCATACTACATATACGAAATTACTATGACGTGATAGAAGATACAATATTCTTTCATAATTTCCCCTTCGTATTTTATTTGTTTTAGTTCAACTCATTCATTCCTTAGCCTTAAACTAGCTAAAGTTTTACAAATTGTTCCTACATCTTTAAATACTCCCTTTAAAATAGAATTACCTACATGTGAAATTAATAAACCTACCCAAGGATATAATAATTGTAAAATTAAGCTAGGTTGTGAACCTAATAATCATAGATATACGCAGATTTGATATCATTATCGGAATGGATGTACTGTCAAGACATCATGATTATATCAATTGCCATTCAAAGAGAATATATTTTCGAGACCAAGATAATCATTCTTTTATGTTCCAAGGAACCAGTCATTCCGAACCTTTAACATTCCAAATCCAAATTTCTCTTCCTCCTTAATTCTTAGAAGAGACAAATTCGATCAATTGACCTTGACAAGTCCGTTAGAATTGTCACGATCGTGTCAAGGTCATGGACCGTGACAAGTTTAGTCACGGTTAATAACCGTGACAAACCCGTGACAATATTTTTAAAAAAAAATTGTCACGGTCAATGATCGTGAAAATTCTGAGCAGAATTTAAAAAAATTTTGCTGGGCAGTATGGCCACTGCCACTGCCCAGCAGTATATTTGTACTTGTTATAACAACGTTGGTTGTACCTATTCAAACACCATATATCCAAATAAGCTAAAGATAGTGCAAATATATATTCATGACGATATAATCCAAATATTCAAAATAGAAATAATATACATGACAATATAATCCAAATATAATTAAAATGGACAAACTTAAAAATAATGTTACTACATGTCTTGGGTAAATGTGAGGAGGTGAGTTGGCCACACGATATACGAATTGACACACCCACTAATATACAGCATGCCGCATTGTTCACGCAACCACAATAGGGAGTTCTCCTTCCCGGGTATCACATGGGTGACGAGCACTTTGGACTCGATCCCTTGAAGCGCACGTCCATGAACTATTCCACCCTCGATGATATTCGGGTCCCTCAACCCCCGCCCTATCCGCTGGCCATCAAATGCATCCAATATGAACACGCTCGGCCAACCAAGTGTCGACAATGGTCTGGGGAAGGGAACCAAATAAGGAAGTCGATAATCAAAATACGCACGTGACGGTGAAGAAGCAGCGAGGTCCACATCCTCGTCCTCCTGCGCCTCGTTCACCCGCACCTCCTCCTCCTCCACTGCCTTATCCTTTCCTTTCCCCTTCCCCTTATGGTCTCCGGCCAACGTACGCTTCATGAATGCGTACATATCTTGGACCGTCGCCTCCAAACGGGACAGCTTCGCTTCGTGTGAATCCACTGTTCGAGCCAACCCGGTATCACTCGTCTCCAATCCGATGATCCTAGATTTGGCCACCCGCGAGCTCACCCCCTTGTCCTCCCCTTGCGATCAGAGCCAAGCACTTGGATGAGTGCATCTGTGGACAAAGACGCCTTGTCGACGTCAGACTGCGACTCATGCACTTCCTTAAACTTTGCCTGAAACGACAAAAAGCACATGATTAGCAAAAATAAGTAAACTAAAAAATTATAACGTAATTAAGAAAAATTAAACTGTCGAATTACGTACAATCATGGCCGCGACGCTCGGGGACACCTCCTTGTCCTTCCCCTTCTTCGTCCGAAGAGCCACATAAGTATCGCGCCTATGTGGCTTACCCCTAGCCCACCCCCTACCCCCTGAAATAAAATAAAGTAAAATTAGTATCGACCCCGTAAAGTAAAATAATGAAGAATAATATATTTATGTAGTTATAGAAAAATTAAATCTTACCTTCATCCTATGCTCCACCTTGGCGTAAGAGGTCCGGCCGGAGTAGTGCACGTCCGTCTTTTTTTCCCGATTTTCCCTCCCCGATTGGCGAGATGCCAATTGTCGATCATCGATCTCATTGTCAGTGAACTTTTGCCATTATGCCAATGAGATCGGCTCCTTGGGCGGGATGGATCCACGTCATTGTATAATGGACTCTCGTATTTTCCCAAAGTACCGTGTCTGCATATTTTTCTTCCACGTCTTGTGTTGCTCCCTCAACTGCTCCAAGACGGAATCGCGTAGCTTTGGATCCAAGTTGAATTGTTCCTATCCAACAAATTCAATGTTAGTTGCGAATAAATATAAATATAAATATAAATATAAATATAAAATGAAATCGTAATTGAAATTGAAATTAAAATATTCATATAAATATAAATATATTACCTGTAGTGCCGCCCAAACAGCTAACTTGAGATCATATGGCACCTCCTTCCAACTCATAAACCCCGGGTCTATGACCGTCTTTAGCAGCTCGAGGGATCTCGCTAATAGCTCCGATTTGTTCTCGATGGTAATCCCAAATTTTCCATATTTGGGGAGCCTAGGGGCGGAGGATCCCTCGTCGCCTCCGCTACCACCGAGCCCAGACGACATCATCATAAACAACATCATCATCTTCGCCTTAATACCTGAAGGAGACATTTGCTGTAAAAAAATGTTATTAGTACAGATAAAAAAAATGCTATTAGCACACATAGACACACACCCCTACCCCTACCCCACCCCCACCACACACATATATACACACACATACACACACATATACATATACACACATAAATATGTCTAAATTAGTTGAAAACATCTAACGTGGAATAGATGTAAAGCATGGAATTTTTATTATATATATTATATATGCCGGAATAGATGTAAAGCATGAAATTATTACTACACAAACCCCCCCCCCCCCCCCCCCCACCACCACCACCCCACCCCCACCACACACACACATACACACACATATACACATATTTAATTTCAAGTATGTTTCATTTAATTATCATACTTTGTATATATTGTTCGATATACAAAGTAATTTTCAAAAAAAGTTGAAAAATCCCACCCCCATATGGACAATAATCCAGTGGTCATGCCACTTTTAAAACTAACCAACCCAACATTTACTAAACAAAATAATCCAACAGCAATTTCAACAACAAATGTGTAATCCGTACTCCTTCTAATTCATCAACTTGATTAATTCATTTCATCAATTAAACTAACAATTAAAGTATACAATTATTAATTGACTAATTTATAATGAGGGGAAATCCTACTTTCATATGAAATTGGCACTAATATTAATTTACTTTCATCTAAAACTATACAATTAAAATTACAATTAAAGTTATACAATTTATTAATTAAAGCTATACAAATGTTAAAAAAAGAACACCACCACACCCCCTCCCCCCACCACACCCCCTGCCCCCCTCCCCCACCACACAGCACCACACACATATATACACGTATACACATATTTAATTTCAAGTATGTTTCATTTAATTATCATACTTTGTATATATTGTTCGATATACAAAGTAATTTTCAAAAAAAAAGTTGAAAAATTCCACCCCCATATGGACAATAATCCATTGGTCATGCCACTTTTAAAACTAACCAACCCAACATTTACTAAACAAAATAATCCAACAGCAATTTCAACAACAAATGTGTAACCCGTACTCCTTCTAATTCATCTACTCAATTAATTTATTTCATCAATTAAACTAACAATTAAAGTATACAATTATTAATTTACTAATTTACAATGAGGGGCATTCCTACTTTCATATGAAATTGGCACTAATTATTAATTTACTTTCATCTAAAGCTATATAATTAAAATTTCAATTTAAGCTATACAATTTATTAATTAAAGCTATACAATTGTTAAAACCCCACCACCACCCCACAACCACACCCCTTGCCCCCGCCACACACACACGCACACACACCCACACACCCCACCCCCACCACCCCACCCCCTCCTCCTCCCCCCACCACACCTGCACCACACCACCCCCACTACCCCCTTCCCCCCTCCCCCACCACACACATATATATACACACACATATACACATACATATACGCACATATATATACACCCATACACATACACACATATAGAAATGAAAGAGAAAGAGAGGAAAAAAAAACATACCTTAGAGAGAGAGAGAGCAAAAATCGTTTAGAGAGAGAGGGGGGGGGGAAACCAAAAAAGGGTGGGAAAAAAGAAGCCTAGGGATTTTTTTTACTGCAGAAGTTGTCACGGTCGTGTCAAGGTCATTGACCGTGATAATTATTTAAAGAATTGTCACGGTCAATGACCATGACAAGTAAATTTGTCACGGACTTGTCATGGTCCTTAACCGTGACAATTCTTTGTCACGGTCGTGTCAAGGTCAATGATCGTGACACAAAATGCGTGTTTTTGTCATGGTCAATGACCTTGACAAGGGTGGCTGGCTGAAAGGTGACAATTTTTTCATTTTGGTGTAGTGTCAATTGCCATTCAAAGAGAATATATTTTCTAGACCAAGAGAATCATTCTTTTATGTTCCAAGGAACCAATCATTCCGAACCTTTAACATTCCAAATCCAAATTTCTCTTCTTCCTTAATTCTTAGAATTTTGGAACAATTTGAGGATGTTTTCCCAGAAGAATTGTCAGGTATAGACCCTTTCGGAGAAATCAAATTTACCTTCAATCTCTACCAAAACACTTCTCCTATTTCAATACCTCCGTATAGAATAGCTCCTTTAGAACTTCACGAACTTCGTACCCAATTATATGATCTACTCAAAAAAGGTTTTATTCACCTTTGTTTATGTCCTTGGGGAGCACATGTGTTATTTATGAGAAAGAATGATGGAAGTCTTAGATTATGCACAGATTATCTTAAGTTGAATTCACATACAATTACGAACAAATATCCTCTACAAAAAATTGGAGAT
This sequence comes from Sambucus nigra, assembly GCA_949130495.1. Classification (NCBI taxonomy): domain Eukaryota; kingdom Viridiplantae; phylum Streptophyta; class Magnoliopsida; order Dipsacales; family Adoxaceae; genus Sambucus; species Sambucus nigra. The sequence goes on along the minus strand of OX422214.1, from coordinate 600,146,459 downwards.
TTATTCGATCAACTTAGAAGTGCGAGAGTCTTTTCTAAGATAGACTTATGATATGGTTACCATCAATTACGAGTAAGAGAAGAAGACATTCCAAAGACTGCTTTTAAAATGCTTTATGAACATTTCAAATTTACTGTAATCTCTTTTGGATTAACCAATGCCCCCGCATCCTTTATGGATCTTATGCATCGAATCTTTAGGAATTTCCTTGATCAATTCGTTATCATATTCATTTATGATACCTTTGTGCCCATTCAGGTTGGATTCCTCCGGTGCGGGCCCGACCTTGATGTCAGGATGAGAGGAGAAGGTGGAAAAGGGTCCCCCACTCTCTCTCCCCCTATTTTACTATGCTCATGTGGGTGATTAAAGGATATGGATATCCTCTTTCCGCCACTCGTGTCGGCGTCTTCGCGACCTGCCTCAGATATAAAATTGGCCATCATCAAATGGGGATAACAAGAAGGGATGGAGTCGCCATCCTCTTTTGCTCAAAACAGGAAAAAGAATGTCGTTGCCTCGAGAGAATGACATCAAGGTCATACTGATGCATATGAAACCAAGTGATTCGAAAATCAGGGGACTAACTTACGAAATAGGAAGGTATTAGGCACTCATTCCACCTTTTTTGTCTCTCATGGGCTATATTGTTCTTCTACTTTTTCTCCATGATATGTGTGTGTACATGTGTATAATATAAATAATGGGAGAATGGAATTATCTAACTCACGTAATGGAATGGACGGAGAGGCCTCATCCGTAGGAGTATACCCAAAAATAGTAATAAACATATGATATAAGTGTTCGATGAATCACGAATAGCTATGGAAAAACTAATGTGCATATCATACGAGACAAAAATATGTAGAAGTTCAAAACTCACAAAATAGATATAATATAATATCAAAGACATAAAATGAAAAGGGAGGACTCGAATCTCGGGATTGGCCCAAGATGCCTACGTAGCCAAAAGTTCACGTAGTTAAAAAATAGCATAGGGGTTGGGTTCAACCCATAAATCCAAATGTAAGACTCCTCTTTGTGTGCTTTTGAAGGAAAATGTGTCCAAGTGTGAGAAAAGAAGGAAGTCTTACTTTTGGAATTTATGAATAAACCCTTTTTTTTCTTTTTGGAGATTTTATGAAATGTAATACTAATAGTAAAAAATAAAGATTATTTGATGCGAGATAATGAAACAAAACTAGAAGATATCACAAAATGAGAATAAAGTGAATAATAATACTTAAATGAATGAACTAGAAAAAGGGTGAGAGATGGACCTCCTTGTAGATCTTTGTTACTGACTTTAGATTATATGTAGCATAGTTGTTTTAGTGGTATGAAGTTCATATAATAGGGTGAGGTGGGTGACTAAGTTTGGTAAGAAAGTGAGGTGAGGGAATATGGAAAATAGATTTTACTATAAAGAGAAGCTATGATTTTGAGAGAATGTTTAATGATTACTGAAAATGACCTCTCTTCAGGGGTGAGGTTATGAGCCCTTTATATAGTGACTTTTAGGGTTGGGAAGGGGGTATTGATTAGCTTGGCCCCTAGCATGCTTATTGGCATAGTATCAGCCATGCCAAGTAAGGAAAGTACACCCTATTGATAGGCATAGGGTCTAGGGTTCCTATAGGCAGTTCGGAAAAGACTTTTTCGAAAAAATAGGCATAAATATAAAACCTAAGTCTGAATCGCACATATATGGGACCGTTGGAAAGGAAATTCAGAGCCCTTCAAGAATCCATGAGACACTCTCGGGTTCGAAAGTTAACCAGAGTCAAATGGGGCTCGGAAGCTCTCGATGGTCTCTGGACTGGGGGTTTCATAGGAAAATGGGTCGTTCGTGGGATTCGTGAGGCTGATCTGCACACGACATGGACTGTTGGAAAGAGAATTCAGAGACCTTCGAGATTTCATTAGCTTCACTTGGTTTGGAGAGTTGATCGGGGTCAAACAGGGCTCGAGAGCACCCAGTGGCCTTTCGGAGTAAAATAAGCCACTCATGCAAACCGGGAGGCCGATCTATGGGGTCGATATTTCCATCGTATATCTTAAACCATGGGGCTGTGAACTTACTTGGAGGCTCCTCCTCTTCAATTGGCCGTGAAAAGGTGGACTCGTCTGTGTAATGAGGGACCTTCTTACCAGCTCTTTTATGGATCTTGCCCCATGATGAGCTGGGTGTTAATCCATCTCTCTTCGGATAAAGCTTCATAAATCTTGCTTGTGATATAAGTCATCCTCATTTTGTCTTGACAGAAAACTCTCATGAACTGAATGATCCTTCTCGTCGCTAGTACTCCTTCCTTGGTTGCGAGTTTTGCTCGCTTGAGGATTGGGCATTTGACCACGGCGCTTTCGATTTCCCTCACGGAGTTCTTTCTTCATATTCTCTAGTCATCGCTGGAGACGTGCATTCTCTTCCATTTGGAGTTAAGTTGCCTCTTCTTGCCGGTGGAGTCATTTGCCATAAGCGTCAACCAGTCGTGAGATTTATGTTGATCTAGACTACTAATTGCTTTGCTCAGAAAGCTGCTCCTCTGGGAGAAATATGATATTTTTGTCTTGATGAACCTCGATCCGACTCTAGGTAGGGACAAATCCGCTCGTAGGTCACCAGTAGGGGGTGCAATGTGTGGGTGATGAGACATTGTGATCACTCTTTGGTTCTAAGGTGCTTTTCAAAAAATAGAATCGTTCCTATAAACGATGCCAATTGTGAGTGCAATAAATCATAATTAGTAATTCTAAAGAGCAAGGAAATAAGGCAGTAAGAAATGGCCACAACACCCCATATTTACGTGGTTCGATAACTGTCTACATCCACGGAGGATTTCTCAATTTTTATTAATTCGTCGGAGGTTCATAATTATATGCTCCATTGCTCCGGAGTAAGGGTCTTATTTATATTAATTAAAAGTAGTTGAGTTGTACAAAAACTCTCCCCGCTCTCCAATAAGTGGTTTGTTCGAGATTGGTGAGTGTGAATCTCATTCTATAAATAATTTCGGCTTTCTTTTCTGAAATCTCAATCTTATTTTTGTGGTTTAGTTGGAAGTCCTTGCGGGAGCAAACGAAACTACAATGACCATTGGAATGAAGAAAGAGAGTAGCCCTTTTATCCATGCAATGTTGATTTTGACTTGGGCAGAATGTTGGGCTTGCTTGGACTACCGAAAATTAGATCTCCATGGTTTTGCACCCATATTTGTCAAAACTAATTTGTTTTCAAACTACTTTTAAAAAAATTTGTTTTTTGATACAAGGTGTTTTTCTTGAAAAAAATATTTTTTTCTCGTTATAAATCGTTTTTATTGTTAAAGAATTTTTTTAGTTATAAATTATTTTTTTAGATACTATTTTTTTAATATCTATTTTATGTTTAAGATCTTTTTTGGGGTTAAAAATATTTTTTATATATCAATTTATTTACATTTGTCACTTTTGCCATTAATTCAATCAAACATTTCACTTTTATCATCTAAAAAATTAATACTATCAAAAAATTCTTTTCAAAAAGTTACGGAATTTGACACAAATTTTTTTGTCATATCGAAATTTACCATCTAGGTCAAATATTTAAAATTCAGAATTAGTATTTTCATCAAAATGTTCTTTAATATTTAAAATTCTATTATAATTGAATAAGTTTGATATCAAAATTAGTATTCTGACTTTAAATATTGATATGAACTTTCTTTTTCCAGTTCGGGTGATGTAAGCCAGCGGACGAATGTAATTTCGACTACGTGAGCTCTACTAACTGGACTAAAATGGTTGACTCAACTTCGAAAAACCCCGACTGCAATTTGTGGGGTAATGAGTCGAGCGTCCTCTGCTTCAACTGCCAGTCGTGCAAGGCGGGGCTATTCGACAACATCAAGAGTGACTGAAAAAAGGTGGTCGTTGTGAACGTCATCTTCCTTGTATTCCTTATCATTGTCTACTCTATTGGATGTTGTGCTTTCAGGAACAACCTCGAGGATAATTCGTGGAACCGATACCCTTAGATTAGGCATCTCATCATCATTTTTAATGGTGCTTGATATAGTGAGATTTTAGTGCTTCTTCTACTTATCTATGGTCTTTGATATTTGCTAGTCACTGCTCTATATACAGGTTTCTTTCTTTTAGAGCTAGCTCAATGGATATCTGTTTAGACTTACGTTATTAGATTTCTATTCCATTTATGTTTATTTGATTTATTTATTGGGAGTGGATTATGTTTGGATTTATAGTTATCCCTTTGTCTAGTTGGAAGGCACATCACCGATAACAATGGGCGAGACTCTCCAATTTAAGTCTCCAGCAGTAGCCTGCTATCCATGTGATGTGGCTCGACTTCAAGAGATATAAATGTGATTTATTGTTGAATGAAAAATTGACATTCTAAAAAATGATGGGCGTGATCGAGATGTTGAGGCCAAGCCTTAAGCCTTAGAAGCCTAGGCGGGCCTTAGGCGTAAAAAGGCGTTTAGGCCTTCTTAATATATTTTAATATTTTTTAACCATAACAAGACTATTAAAATAGTAAAATTTTACATATCATATAAATATGTCAATGGTCTGGTTTGTTAAAAAATTCTTTAAAGGGTGATATCGTTCCACTAAAGCATTGTTGTTTTTAGAAAACATTCAAGATGTTTACCCCGAGTCATTGTTCTTTATTAGTTTTAAATGCTCCGAAATTTACTATGTTTACTCGGGATAGAGGTAACGAATTGAACCCTAGAAAATGAAATGTAACAGACGAAAATTCCGATTCCATGGATCTCAAACCAACGATTCTAACTTGGTTTTAATGATTCTCTTTTCATTGATAAGAACGTTTGAAACTTAATTGGTGCTTAAAACATTATTAGGGTTTTATGTTCGTTATTAACAAGGTTTTAAACATTATCAAATATGGCAAAATCCTATTTTTTCTTTTTTTGTGAATGATGTTAATGATGTTGAGAACCAATCTGATTTAATGGGTGTTGATGATGATTTGTTTGTCTTTGAAGTTGAGAGCTTGATTGTTGATGAGGTTTTTGTGTTTAGAGATGAGGGAAAAGGGAAAAATGAAAATTTTAAACTTTAAGTAATGGGTACCCTTATGGTGGTATAATTCTGTAAATAATGAATTTGTGTGGTATTTTAGAGTTAAAATTGTCTTATGGTATTTTGGAGCAAATAGTGGGGAGCTCTTAGCGCCACCCTTAAAAACACTAATTTTGTTGTATTCAGTGCTAATTATAAAGACACATTTAACTATGACAAAAGTTTGCCAAGAAAATACTAATTTTGATGTATTCAATGATCAGTATAAAAACTTGTTTAGTTACGATTTGGAGAATTGAAATTCAAAACATTATTCATATTTGAGAAAAAGATAATTGTGAATTGGAAGAAAACAAGGTTGGTACAAAATGCTTACACATTGAGACAAAATTTCTCTCCAATAAAATCATGGATTGTTATTGTGGTGTGGTGTGGGGTGGGGTGGGGGTGGGGGGGATATACACCTCCAATAGTAGCATGACACATGACAAGTGGACCAATCAAGATGGCAACCCATATCCATTCTATCAATATGAGGACAACTAGACTCCTTGATAAAATAAAAACACTATTACAATGTAACTCAAACTTTACGAGGATAGGACTTATCCAATTGTAATCCCTAACTCTATATATAAAGGGGACACCCCTCATTGTAAAGGGGAGGCTCGGAGGCTACAGAAATACTCTCATGTAAATTTTTTCATTGATTATAGTACAATACTGTTAAAGTCCCTTGGACGTAGGCCATTAGTGGTTCGACCATGTAAATCTTTGTCTCTTTCTCATTTATTTTTATACTCTCATCGTGAAGGTTTGGCACCCCCTTTGAGTGGATTTTGTGACACCACAGATAGGGTAATCATTTAAATGTAGAGTGTTAGAATTGGGAAAAAAAAATATCTGTATATCATGCCATCTCTCATCATAGCTTACCGACCAGGCAGCTCGGGGGCCCATTCTGAAAAGATATCGAAGATTTTTTACATCACGGTTAAATCCCATGACCATAAAATTGCCCCTTTGAACCTTCTCTTCGAACTCTGCAAGCTTCTTTTTCAGATCATTATTTTCGTACTGAATCATGGAGCTAACCTCCCCCACATCCTTTGTCTTAGTAAGTTGAGCCTGCAAATTATTTATTTCCTCCTACATAGAGGAGCCCACATCTTCCAAGTCCTTAAGGTCAGCCTTGAGCTTAGCGACCAAGGTGGATTGGTTTTTACAAGCCCTGTCATATTCTTCAAGGCCTTTTAAACAAACATAAATGCTCGACAAACTTGGTTGCTTACATCCTGCCCGAGCAGATTATCTAGATTTATAGAAAATGATGAAATCTCCTCGGTAACAGGCTACATCAGCAAAACAAACACCCAAATCAAACAATAATTCAGAAAAGTAACATTCAAAGCAGTGCGAACAGATTGTAAAAAGAAATGACTTCTTCATTAATGTATAATAGAACGGGATGAGCCCTTACCATCCAATAAAAAAGGAGTACAAAGTTAAAAAAAAATCCTAAAAACTGAAGGTCTTATTTCTTCGCCTTCTCCTCAGTCTCAACTTCCTTCCCTTTATCGCCATCTCATTTTCCTGATCGATACGGTTGCTTGTGGAGGCCTCCTCATCGACTTGTGTGGGAGGGCCAGGGTGATGCTTGCTAAAGATAGGTGACTCAGCAGGAACATCAACCTTCACTAAGGCTTGATCCCAACCCTTCTTAAAGCTAGACTTTCTGATATAGGCCAGCTAGAGCCTAGCGTCAGCGTAAGCCTCCTTTCAACCCTTCCCAAAGATGTCCTCCTTGGCTGTAGGGAACTCAACAACCTAAGAGGCCAATCGATAATTCTCTGTCTTTAGCTGAGTATTTTCAACCTCCAATAGGCTGTTCTCGATCTTCAACGAGGTCATGGCCTCCATGGTGGCCTTTTTCTCTCGGTCATAGACCTCCTGGGACTTAATCATGGCCTCTTATATTTTCTTAAGGTCCAGGATAAGTTTATCATTAATCTTAGATTAGTTTTGGTGACCATCCAAGAGACTAATAAACTTTGCCACAAACTGCAAAATAGAAACACATAACAAGTGTTAAATAAACTCACGATAATAAGTGGAAAGATAAAATGAAGACAAAAGGAGGTAAATTTCTCACCATGAATAGAGTTTGGGAAGCACGGATGGTGAGTTGGTCAGGATCCAGTAACTTCATTTGCTCGCGATCTGCAGCGAACACGGCCCCTCTCAGCAGACTATGGGCCAGAGATGGATTTTGGGTCATAGACATGGCCTGAGAGGATCTGGGGAGGGGGTAGGAACATCAGTTCTTTTGGAAGAAGGAGGGATGATGGGGGCCTTTTCCTTCTCCTTTTTCTTTTCCTCGATGACCAGACCTTAGTCATCAACTTTGGGGACTTCAGGTTCAATCCTCTTTTGGGACTTTGCTTTGGAGGAGAGAGAGATATCATCATCATCTTCGATAAGAAGAACCCTCTTCCTAAGAGGAACCATATATACCTCATCATCTGGAAGGATGGAACTGATATCGAGGGACTCAAATGAAGATGAAACTTCCTCATCACGAATGGGAAGCTCAGGGATGTCGTCCACTAAGAGAGCAGTGAAGCTGCCGGTAGTGTTGGTGTATTCCAAAAGAAACAAGGCTGATCGTGGGAGATTACCTCCAGGAAGGTACTCTCTTATTCTCCCAGCTTTCAACATCTTATCACCGTTGAAATGGTTGATCGAAGACTCCTTGCTCTTCTTGGGATCTGCTCAAAAACACAACAAGAGGCGTTATCAGCAACAATAGAGCAAAATAATAAGTAAATGAAAAGTAAGCATTAACTTATTTTACTCCCCCCATCTAGGCACATGAACCAATATATTCTGTACCATAAGAAAGCAGTGGATGTTCCCAATTTCTGGCAATAAACCCTTGATCCCAATATCCCTAATTAGAATCAGGGAGATCTACGACCAACACCCTGTTGGCCTTCCTCGCCTTCAAGTAAAGAAGGGTACTGTGATATGAGTCTAGGTGTAATAATACCCGATGCCACGGATATTAAGGTTGGTCCCATAAAGCTCATTGATTTTATTTACCCCATTGACTATACACCATGTATTGAGGGCACACTGAGTTGGGACCACCCTGAAGAAATGACAAAATTCCAAGAAATGGGGTTTGGGGGAATGGTCAATCCTCCTGAACTACAACGAGGGTATGAATCCAGTATCCCCCATCAATGATAATTGCGTTTCTGTGCATGTGATCACAATCGATTGTAGCCCACGAAGGAATATAATAAGTTCTAAAGTCATCTACATTTTTGCCATGAAAAGTATTTGCCATTTTTAGAAAAATAAATTACGACAATTGAAGAAAACATAAATGGAAAAGAATGAAGCTATAAAGACAAAGAACGATAAAGAGGAAGAGAATAAATTACAAGATGAATGAATGCAAATAGGAAAAACTCTGAAGTCTTTTGTTAGCAGAAGACAGAGAGCAAATTGACGGTTTGGAAATGAGTACGGGAACAAACAATGTTTGGAGAATGTGTACAATCATAAGGAGCTGGAATCGAAGCAGTTTTGGTGCTTCATTTCCCTCGAAGACGAGCGTAACGCTATAATCTGGTGCCTATTTACGAGTTTAGCCTGCCGACGAAATTCATTAGAGTGGATCAGATGTATGGGCTTCTAGCAAATATAAAATCATCTAGTCCAATTCTGGCCCAAAATTAGCCAAGAATTTTAGGGACAATTGTGGGGACCAAACCATAATTGGACCCAACTCGAGTCTGTACAACTAAGCCCAGCAGCGCTTGGCACACGCCCGACCCAATTTACTAATAAAAATGATTAATTGAAAGATTTATCACGTGGATAATTATAGAGCAACTAGCATTTGGACAAAGCTCACATCAGTTACCCAAAATCTCGGATGTGATATTTAGGGGATCACCAACACGAACTGATAGCAACTGAAGGGAATTCATTAAACAGCTAAATCACTGTAGTTTTACGTAACTATAAATATAACCCATACCGCAAGGTCAATGGGGATGTAACTTTCGTACTTTGAGATAAGCTAATAAAAATTCAGTGACCTCCCCATGGACGCATACAATTTACCGAACCACGTATATTTGTGTGTGCTGTGTGTGACATTTTTATGCCTTTTCTTTAATTTCTTTATAGAATTCATAAATTATTATTATTTGCACTCACAAAGGGTATTCACCATTTTCTAAGAGATTGAGAACACCAACAGAAGAAATGAAGAAGAAGGAAGATACGGAGGGTAAGATACAATAAGAGGAGTAGAACTTACAAAGTAAATGAACACGAACAGGAAAGCTCTGAAGTCTTTGTAGTGAAGGAAAAGAAGCAAAGTGACGGTATCAGAAGTGTGGAAGCAAACAACGTTTGAAAAATGTGTATAACAATCGTGAGGAACGAAGATCGAAATGAGTTTTTGGCGCTTTATCTTTCCTTATGACCAGCGTACCTTTGTTAGTTATCACAAATTTACAAGATTGACCCGCCGACAAACCTCATAAAGGTTGGATCAATTTAAAAATCCTCCACCAGATTTAAAATTCTCTGGCCCAACTCTGGCCTAAACTTGACCAGGAATTTTAAAAGCAATTATGGGGTCTAAACCATAATTAAGCCCAATTCTGGCATGCCCAATAAAGTACCACGCCAGTCCAAACCAATCCTTCAATAAAAAATATTGGCATAAACATTTATCATGTGGATAAATACGAAATAATTATCACTTAATGAGCTCATATCGGTTACTTACAATCTCAGACAAGATAATCAGGAATCACCACACGAGCCAATGCAATTCCTTGAACAAGTTAACTGCTTTAGTTTTACAAGACTATAAATACAACCTACACTCCATGGGATAATGGAGTATTTTTTAAACTTTGAGAGACATACTAAAAGCTCAATGACTTATCCGCGAACATAGGCAATTTATTGAAACACGTATATTTGTATGTTGTGTGACATTTGTATGTTCTTTTATTAATTACTTTTTAGAATTCATTAATTGTGATCAACTCCCTGTGGAATTTATAAATGAAACTGAGCTCTTGTATATGCCATAAATGAAGGATACTACACTTATTTTATTCACATGAGCCATGAACTGATAGCATGGAAATAGGCGGATTACTATAATAGTTATTTGAATATACCAAAGACTAAGTCTAAACCAACTGTAACAACTCTAACTAATCTAGCCAGTATATGCGTGAGAATAGGTCTCTCTAAGAAATATTCCTAACACTCCCCCGCAAGTGAAGGTGGGTTGCATGACACACATCGAAGTTGAACCGAAGATTCTGAAATTCGAGGTAACAAATGTTTGGATATGAGTGTGATCGAACAAATTGATAAGATCTCCACTTTAACCCAAAAACCTTGAGAATAAATAAAACACAACTTCATAAAAAAATAAGGTCTCATAGACTGGAATGAGCTTGATCAAATTTGATTCAGAGGCTCTCGATTTTAGCTAGACTGACACCTGTAATGGGCCTCTTGGGACATAGTGAGCTTCATTGCAATGGATTCGGAAGATTTTTTATTTGTTTTGGTTGGACCAACATCTGTAGTTCAGAGGCTCTTTGCTTCTTGGGCTTGATCACCATGGATTTAGAGCCTTTTTTCTTCTTGGGCTTGATCACGATGGATTCAGGGGCCGTTTTTTTTTTTTATGAACACGTTACGTGTGAAGTAAGCTCCATGCTCGACATCGCCGCCGTTGAGGGTGAGAGTGTTAGTGTTGCCGCTAGTCTCGGTATCGAATTTATGCTTTAGGACAAAAAAACGTCAACATTTTCAAATGTTCCACATCTGGTTCCATGTCGGTAAATGTATTCAACCCATGTGGTGTCTAACACCACAAATGTCAAAGATATATATTAAGGTGTGCTGGAATACTTCTTGAGCCCTGATGCAAAATTCATTTTTAAGAATATTTGTATTTTCATACTGTACTTCCAAGGAGTTTAACAACTGCTAGCAAGTGTTTGAAAATTCTCATTTTAGAAAATCCTTGGTTCCTTTCATAAAGAGAAGAACCTTTTGTGATTTAACAACTTTAACCAAGGTCTTTAGCCTAAGAGATAATGCCGCTAAGCAAGTTTGAAGGCAATGCATGGTGGCTACCGCCACCGGAGAAACAATGTTCTTGTGGACTACCCGGATCAAGAACACTCGCAAGAGTTTTATTTCTCTGATACCATGTGGAATTTATAAATGAAACTGAGCTCTTGTAAATGTCATAAACGAAGGATGCTACAGTGATTTTATACACATGAGCCATGAACTGATAGCATGGAAATAGGCAAATAACTATAACAGTTATTTGAATATACAAAATACCAAGTCTAAACCAGCTGTAACAACTCTAACTAATTGTTAACGCAAAAATTCTCCATCTACGAGGACCAATCAGAAAAGAACACATGTCATCCTACGTGGTAATATTCGACACCCGAGGAGAGTTGGTCGGCATCCGAGGAGAGTTGGTCGGCACCCGAGGAGTGTGAGTCGGCATCCGAGGAGAGTTGGTCGGCACCCGAGGAGTGTTAGTCGGCACCCGAGGAGAGTTGGTCGGCACCCGAGGAGTGATAGTCGGCACCCGAGGAGAGTTGGTCGGCATATCAACCAGGAAGATCAAAGGATAACTATGCATTTAATGTGCATTAATGAAGATGGCAGCGCATTTAATGAGCCTTAATGTACATTTATACTGTAGATGACAACACATAGCATACCAAGCAATTCAATAATTAGATTCGTTGAATGTAGACGTAATGTATAAATGTCTACATTCAATGAATCTCTTTATCTCCCATCACTATAAATACATGTATTCCCTTAGCCAAAAGGGGGATAGAACCAAGAAACACCAAACACAAGTTACACATCATTTCTCTCTCTACCTCATTGTGCTATTGTAAACTCCTGGGAATAAAATAACAGTGGACGTAGGCTTTTCCTTATAGCCGAACCACTTTAAAAATCTTTGTCTCTTATATGTTTGATGTGAATGTTTATCTTCATCTTCAATCTCATCCTCATCATTTATCTGCTGTTGAAGCCACTAAAATGGCAGTGGCCATTTTCTGTCTTCAACAGATTGGCGCCGTCTGTGGGAACGTGTTACAAGCATTGTTCTCCATCAAAAGCTAAGTTTTTATTTTCTATATGATTCAATCATGATTTTTATGTTTATATACATAAATTAATTGTCCAATTTTTATTTGCAAAATATTGCATATCATGATTTTAAAATCATAACTGTTAGATTAATTCTTATTTAGAAATCTGAAAAATAGTGGATTTCATAAATCATAACTTTTTGCTTGATTCTCAAGTTTCTATTTTATATCATGGAATAAATATTTTAAATGATTACATATACCAATATATACGACGATGATAAGATTTGATCATTTTCATTGTTGATTTTGAAATAAATTTTGTAAGATCTTCGATGTCTATTCAAATTCCTATCATATTTTTAATAAAAGAATGGGAAAAGGTTAAAGACAATAAAAAGTTTTCTCATGGAAATCATGACCCAGATCTATTTTCTCTCTTCATGTTTGAGTCTCTTTGCAATCATTTTTATGAACTATATACTTAATTTGGTTCAGCTTCCATTTATGTCAATAAAGTCAAATTGATTGATTTTTTATATAAATTTGGTAATAACTTTAATCATTCACCATATTTTTATCTCTTCAAATAGGTAATAGGAAGGGATCAATATAAAAAATAATTTTCTCTCACCTGAAAAACCCACTAACGTAGTTGGTCGACGAGGAAAAAATATTCCAAACTGTATCAACGTAGTTGGTCGACGAGGAAAAAATATTCCAAACTGTATCAGCGTAGTTGGTCGACGAGGAAGAAATATTCCAAACTGTACCAACGTAGTTGGTCGACGAGGAAAAAATATTCCAAACTGTATCAACGTAGTTGGTCGACGAGGAAAAAATATTCCAAACTGTATCAACGTAGTTGGTCGACGAGGAGAATTTATCGACCTTGGTTGGTCGGACACATTTTATGAAAAAGACAAAAATTTACCAAGTATGGTTAGTTTGGGATAAACTCTCACTAACTATAATTGGTCGACGAGCACAATTTAATAACCTTGGTTGGTTGGAAAAATTTTGAACATCTTTATACTCATTACTTTATTATTAAGTGATCGAGTAACATTACTGATACTTGTAACTTTTTTATTACTAAGTTGGTCGATGAACAACACAATATTGTTATCTTTTTAACTTATACATATGCACAGATGTAAAGTATTTTACAAGACAATAGCAATTAAGATTGCGAACAAAAATGAAAGTATTTCATTAAAATCAAAAAAAAAAATACATCAGGAATGAAATACAAATTTATTACATCAATATTCGCATTCTATTGGTTTCTTCCCCTCTGCTTTTGAAACAGGTTCCTCGCCAGTAGGTGGATCATTTAAAGCAAGAGGAGAATTTATGAAGTTAAAATCTTTCAGCATTCTGATGTTCACCACAGATGGTCTGTCCGAGCAGCTCTTGCTCGTCCCCGAGAAGCTCTTGCTCGTCCCCGAGCAGGAAGTTGCTCTTCAAGACTCATGATCTTCTCGGACATCTCAACCAAGGCCTGGTTCTTTGCCATTAGTTAGAAGGCTTGATTCTCCAAAGCAGATTGAGTTCTCTGTTCTTCGACAGTTACCCGATCAGCTCTTGTTCGTCCCAGAGAACCTCTTGCTCGTCCCCGAGCAGAGGTAGAAGTCAAAATCAACATCTATAGCACTGAGATCTTTGCTACTACTGTCTCAACGAATAATGAAGAAGAAGTTGTGTGAAAATGTTTCGAAGTCCACCACTAGCTTGGTACTAATCAGATTGAAGAGTTGGGTTCAAAAGCTAGTATGTTACTCGATAAAGTATTCAGAGGATCATAAATCAGAAGAATCAAGTACGTGAAGTTAGCACTCAATTACTCGGCACAGGAGGCAGTTGGTCGGCTAGCAAACCAATCAACATACTTGAAGATTATGACAAGCTACAAGCTGCATACTATGGCATGTCTGCATCCAAATTCCCAGGGGTGATACATAGCACACGGAGTTCCTCAAAAGAAATATTAGCAACCGTCGATCATCCTGCATCATATGTCGTCCAGGAGATAATGCACTTTATGTTGAACAAATCAAGAAGGTAGATCAAGAATTTCACGAGCACCGAGCAATACTGCTGAATAAATACTCCATCCTTTCAAGTAAACCATCAAGCATGGAGCATTAGGGGCTTCTGTTAACGCAAAAATTCTCCATCTACGAGGACCAATCAGAAAAGGACACATGTCATCCTACGTGATAATATTCGACACCCGAGGAGAGTTGGTCGGCATCCGAGGAGAGTTGGTCGGCACCCGAGGAGTGTTAGTCGGCACCCGAGGAGTGTTAGTCGGCACCCGAGGAGAGTTGGTCGGCACCCGAGGAGTGATAGTCGGCACCCGAGGAGAGTTGGTCGGCATATCAACCAGGAAGATCAAAGGATAACTATGCATTTAATGTGCATTAATGAAGATGGCAGCGCATTTAATGAGCCTTAATGTACATTTATACTGTAGATGACAACACATAGCATACCAAGCAATTCAACAATTAGATTCGTTGAATGTATATATAATGTATAAATGTCTACATTCAATGAATCTTTTTATCTCCCATCACTATAAATACATGTATTCCCTTAGCTAAAAGGGGGAGAGAACCAAGAAACACCATACACAAGATACACATCCTTTCCCTCTCTACCACATTGTGCTATTGTAAACCCCTGGGAATAAAATAACAGTGGACGTAGGCTTTTCCTTATAGCCGAACCACTTTAAAAATCTTTGTCTCTTATATGTTTGATGTGAATCTTTATCTTCATCTTCAATCTCATCCTCTTCATTTATCTGCGGATGAGATTGAAGATGAAGATAAACATTCACATCAAACATATAAGAGACAAAGATTTTTAAAGTTGTTCGGCTATAAGGAAAAGCCTACGTCCACTGTTATTTTATTCCCAGGGGTTTACAATAGCACAATGTGGTAGAGAGAGAAAGGATGTGTATCTTGTGTATGGTGTTTCTTAGTTCTCCTCCTTTTTGGCTAAGGGAATACATGTATTTATAGTGATAGGAGATAAAGATATTCATTGTATGTAGACATTTATACATTATGTCTACATTCAACGAATCTAATTGTTGAATTGCTTGGTATGCTATGTGTTGTCATCTACAGTATAAATGTACATTAAGGCTCATTAAATGCGCTGCCATCTTCATTAATGCACATTAAATGCATAGTTATCCTTTGATCTTCCTGGTTGATATGCCGACCAACTCTCCTCGGGTGCCGACTAACTCTCCTCGGGTGTCGACTAATGTATCTAGTATGTGCGTGAGAATACGTCTCTCTAAGAAATATTCCTAACACTCCCCCCCCCCCCCCCGTATATATATATCTTATAATATATGCACGTGTCTGTATGCGGTGTGCGTGAGTTTAATTTTTTAAAATTAATTTTAAATCAAGTTATCAAATGCCTATTAATGTTTAAAAAGGATGGAGTTGATTGCGACGAATAGGCATTTGATAATTTTAGTGACAATGACTTTGATTGAGTTTGAATAGAGTTTTGTGGGTTTGAATTTGATGTAGTTGTTGAGATAAGAAATAAGCATATAATTAGATTGTTTGGGAAAGGAATAAAATAGAGATAAAATGGGTTTGAAGTTCTAAACAAGAAGGGATGGCACACGGGATCCCTAAGAAACATAGAGAACGTTTGGAAGATAAAAAATTAGAACAACTTCGCAAACAGATCCATGAAGAGAGAGAACGTTCGGAGTTTCGTCTCCTCCAAGAACAAGCCGGCCTCATCCCGTAAGCTCCTTTGTTTTCTTTCCCTCACTCTCGAGATTATAATTAGGGTTAGGGTTAGGGTTACCGTGATTGTGAATTAACCTCTATATTTATTAGGGGTGAACTTAAAATAGCCCTTGATTTTATTTTCGGCAACTATCTTGAGATTATTTTTCTTTTGATTGAGTAACAAATCTTTAGATTTATAAATTTTTGCTTTCAGGAAGCAAGAGAGGTTGGATTTCTTATATGATTCGAAATTAGCTGTGGGAAAGGCCAGTAGTTATGATGGATTCAAGGCACTCCAACCGTTACCCAAGATCGAACCTGAGATACCCTCCTCATCTTCTACCAAGGTATCATCTGTGCATACACTTCAATATCAAATTTTCTTTCTTATCGTACGATTTGCTAATTTTTGGCAAGAATATATGTGTGGTGTTTGACTCTCTTTTCTCTTGATGCTATTTAGATAATTTGTGTGTGGGGGTGGCAATTTATGTTTTTTTAACCTGATATGAACACGATTCAATAAAACATGACTCAACACGATTAATATTAACATGATTAATACACCCAATTAAACACAACAGTACACGAAAACACGAGTAAACATGACATAAACACTAAAAACACGAGTCAAAATTTTGACGTGAATATGATCCGACACGACTAAAAGACCCGACACGACTAAAAGACCCTACCCAAACACAATATATTGTGTTAATTTCTTGTCATTTTTTGTCGTGTATCTCGGTGTTTCTTAAATTTCCAATAGGGGTGGAAACGGTTAGTGTCGAGCTAGGTTTGTGTCAGGTGATAAACGAATTATGTCAAAAATCCATCCACCCAAACACAATTTGTTTACTAAACGGGTGAAAAAATTAAATTCATACACGATTCGTTTACTTAACGATTGATGTTAAGGAAGGAAAACCTTTAATCTTTTACAGGTTCATTCAACATTGTTGTTCTGGAGCAAGGCATTTGTTATACTTTCATTCCAACACAATCCCCTCAACAAATGACAAGGAGAAGAGTCGAACCTGTGACCATTGGCTCTGATACGACAAGTCAGATTTCAAGCCACCATCTCACCTAAATCCAATTAGTGTTGAGGGAAAACCTTTAATTTTTTACAAGTTCACTCAAAATCGTAATTCAGGGATAAGACATTTATTGTACTATCATTCCAATGTAAACAAATGGTTTCAATTCGTTTAACCCATTTAACCCGATTCATCCGTTGAACTCGATTCACCCGTTTAACCTGGTTCCCCCATATACCCAGCTACTTTAAAAAATTAGAGAGGAAACAACGTACTTATAGTTAGTTAAGAATGGAGAGTTTTTCATAACAAATCGATGTGGGATGTTTGAATGGCGGGTTGCGAACAGTTAAATGGGTTGTAAACGGGTGACGGGTTAAACACGTGTGGCGGGTTGTAAACAAGTTATGAGATGTAAACATATGGCGGGTCACACGACTAATTAATCAAACGGGTCACTACCGGGTTCGCGTATATACACCAAACCGATTCGTTTTCATAACGAGTCTGGCAGGTCCATTCGTTTTGACTAGAACTCGTTAAGGCTAAATCCAAACCCGTTTAAATCGTGTTGATTTTGCATCGTGTCGCAAATTGCCACCCCAAGTTGTGTATCGCTGCCACAACCCATCACTAAATCGAGACATAACGCTCATTTAAAACATGCGACGCGACTAACATGATTAATAATATTATTCCTAATTGATCACAACATTACACCACGACACAAACACGAATAACTAGTCATAATTTTGACACAAACTTATGAACGTTAAATATCGTGTTAATTTCATGTCATTTTATGTCTCATTGTATCATTTTTAAAATTTCCACCCCAATTTGTGTACTGCAACACATCACTACTCAGGCAATAACGTTGTCTTAGATGAACCCTTGATGTACAGGATTGAAGTAGCAAAGAATCATTCTCTATTTCAAATGAGAAACAGAGCTGAGCAAACTCTTTCCTCCATTGATTGTGTAGCTAAGGAAACAAATTAATACATATGGGTAATCTACTCTACAATCTATCCTCTATCAGACTTGATAACAACCGGCTAAGAGCATAACTAGTAATTTACAGCTACCTCCACACATGCTCAAAATGAAATCCTTCTAACAACTATATTAGGATTGCATAAAATGTCACTGTGGAATAAAACCCAAATGAAAATGCACTAGTAAAACTTTTATTGAAAGAACAAATTTCTTTTTCCATTCGATCCTGTGTTACATTTATTAGTGTACTTCAAGACGTTGCTACATTTTGCATCCACTATCACCATAGAGTTAGGGTAATGACACTTGATTTGATCATATGCGGATGGAATAAATTTTTGGAAAGATTTTTAAGCCTATGCAGTGAACTTTATCTTGTAAAACGAGGGTGTACACTTACGCACGCATGCACGCACGCACACACACACTACTCCATACATTAGCAGAAGGTGAGTTCTCTGTATCTCATTCTTATTTTTATTTATAACACTGATAATTGAATGCAAAGGGGAGGCAGAGGCATTTGGCAATGTTTTAAAAGGCATTGTGAGGCTCGCCTCGAGATGAGGCGGGAGGAAGAAGCCTTGAGGCTTACACCTTTGGGTATTTGGTTGAGGCTTACGCCTCATAAGGCTGAGGCTTACGCCTTAAGGAGATTGAGGCTTACACCTCACTAATTGTATGGTCAAAGAAGGTCAAATGTTTAAAAAAAAGTTGCGTGAAAGAAATAACAGGAAACCGAATTTCTTTAGTATAAGACCTAAGCCTATCTCAATACATAAGCCTCCCTCACTCTTTTGGAAGCCCTAACTGGAGATCAAATTTCTTTCTTCCACCGAAGATCAAATTTTTTTCATTCGGCCTAAATAAACCGGTAATTTCTCTTTCTTCTTCCATTTCAGCATTCAAAACTTCTTGATCTCTCTATTTTTTCGTGTTTTTCTTAAATTTTGAAAGTCGGGTTCTTTTTTTTTATTCCATGGATGATCCTTTGAGCAATCATGATGGGGATGGTGGTGGAGATAAAGTATATTATCCATTTTGTCGGTCATTAGATACTGATAATCCACTACTTATTATATAGTGATGATTCGATGATTCATTGCTCGATACATTATTTTTGGTTATGGTTTGGTGATAGTGATGATGATTATCTTGTCTTTCAAGATTATGGTTTTAATTGTGGGTTTCTTTTGTCTTAACAGTAGAATATGTATTATGATGATGATATGATGGTGTTATTATTCATATTATGTTGTGGGATCGATTTTACGCCATTTATTTTCATGATAGATATGATACATACTTTGTTCCTTATTTAATTATTATTTTTATATCATTCTTAGTGATATTTTGGAAAAGATTGAGGCTTACGTCTCGACTCACAAAGACAAAATACCTCAACTCCACCTCGCGCTTTTTAAAACATTGGCATTTGGCATCTACATAAATAAGGGAACCTAGAATACCTCCTAAAAATAGACCTAATTCTTAGCTACTCCCAATATTAAGGGTGTGTTTGGGAGACCCAATTCAATGACTTGGAATTGGAATTGAAAAATTTATAGTTGAAATTTTGAAAATTTTGAATTGAAAATATTCCAATTCCATGCCATGGAATCGGGTTTGCACCCTAAATAACTAATAAATATCAAAATCAGGAAAGAGCATTCTGTTCGGCTGATACAATGGATTTAATAAGTTCCTGGCACTTTAGATAAGAGCTCGTACACACTCCCCACCAAACTAATAGGCCCAAAGTCTCTTACATCCACCGCCCCCTTTTCTTGAGACTACGGGTGATGTACCATTAAAGCTCCTTTCAAACTGGCCATGAGAGTGATATCCCTCAAAGCACCATAACATCTCCCTGGGCCACATCCCATCATCCCCCATAGCGAAACCGCTTGTACTCGGAGCCTTATCTCCGCTCAATGGCCTGAAAGCATTGACTTCCTCCTATGTGAAAAGCCTCACAAGCTACTCATTGTCCACTCCGAAAATACAATCAAACTTTAACCCATCTAAAGAAGGCCTTTTATCTCCTCTTCCAACTCTCCATAAAACTATCGAAAAGCACTCCTTATTTTTTGTGTCGTCCGAATACTCTGACCCCTCCCCCAAACACCCCCCCACACCCCCACCCCATCCACACCAAAAAAAAAAATTTGAGTTTGAACTTGCGGTGAAAATTGACTACCCTTTTTGTCCCACCACTATTCCTTTAGCTAATCTCCTCTGCCGACAATCCCCTCCTACTTCTGCTACTCTGTAGTCAAAACTCCTTCCCCCCCCCCCTCTCATTCAACTGGTTAATGTCCTCAAAACCCTACTAACATTAACAAAACACTTCTTATTCCACTTCTTATGATCTTGTTTTGGATTTGTTTCTTAGCTAGCACGTGACTTGCGTTCCCCTTTACATGATACCTTGCCACTATGCCCGTATACCCTGACCCTCTCCTGCTCCTTGAGTGGAGCCACATATTCCCAAACCTAAACAGAGCTCCCCATATCATCCCACTACTCCAACAAAATCTTGTGTTGATCCAAAATGATCCTGGGTAAACAAGAGTGTGAGACCTCATCCCACTTAAGAGAAATAAAAAGTCTCCGTTGCTTGGCCATGTAAAGGGAACACCCTTTAATTGCAAATAAACCGACTCTAACTCATTAATGAACTTCTACAACTCTCTCATGCATTTAAAGAGTAGTGACATTTCGACTACGCTTAGAACGAAAACATACCTCATTAAAATCCCCTCCAATATACTAATCCCCAAACCCCACACTCCTTACCCTCCTCAGGGTTGGATAAATTTTAATATTAATATAATATAATATTTAGTTGTTAATGTTATTATGTTAATTGGTGTTTTATTTTTTAAACTTGGCTTGGGCTTTATTTTAGTAGCAAAAAACATGAGGAAATGGGTGTAAAAGATAATGGGAGTGCTCAAGTCCCACATTGGAAAAAGACCACAAAAAGTGGTAGTATATCAACTAAAGGACAACTAAGCTTCTTAGTTGATAAGTCAAATAAGGGGCTATGATCCCACGTATTGTGGTGGTACTTAAGCACCACCAATCGTGACATGCGGCGTGCGAAAGGGAGATTGGGCGACTTAGGGCGCATTGTGTGCTTTAACGCGCACTTCGCACGTGTGCATCGTCCCTTTGAGCGTGGGAGCCTAAAGTTTTGACAAAGTAAAATAGATCAACGACTGTGATTAAACGATCTGATCAAAGGGTTTAAAATTCGAAATGACTTGATCTGAACCGTTTGATGAACTCGTAGCGTTTTGTATGGAGTGTCCATTCGCTTACGATGAGACGACTAATCTGAACCGTTAGATCAAAGCTATTCCAAACAGGCATGATCCAACGTCTACTGAGTCTCTACATTGCAAGCCTCTGTTTTGGACATGAAAATTGTTATTTTCTCCTTTCTTCGTCCTCTACCTTTTGCCATTATCAGATTACAAATTAAGAGTGTTTTCGGTTTGGTCAAACAGTTCATAGTCTAAATCAAATAACTGTTCATACACTACATTGTATCTTGAAGGCAGATTCAATAAATCCCATAGTGTACTTGCGGTTTTTTCTCAACCGAATTGGGAGAAATTTTGTTTAAAAGACAACGTTCCCAGAACGTGCATGGCAGACATTAATTAATTATTCGTTCTTTCCATAAGAGATATCCAACAGTTTTATGCAAAATTATAATATTACTCCACTCAAATGGAAGGAATAGTGGCACAATCTATCCAAGTCATGAATCAAGACTTAATCCGACTCGATCGATTTGATGGCGAAAATTTCACCCGTTGGCAAGAGAAAGTTATGTTCTTTCTCACATCACTTAAACTAGCTTATATTCTAGATGACAACCTTGAGCAAATTCTCGAACCCACATCCGAAGACACCGAAGAAATAAAGCAAAAGCATGTGAAGAGGAAAGGAGACGAATATATGCGTCGAGGACACATCCTCGATGCTTTGTCTCGAACTGTTTATAGTGCTCATCAAATGATTCCAAGGCAAAGGAATTATGGAAGGCATTAGAGACAAAATAACAAAACGAGGAAGCGAGCAATCGTAAGTTTCTAATTTCAAACTATATAAATTTTAGAATGAATGAGTAATGATAAATCTGTCGTTGCACAACCACATGAACTCCAACAGATAGTTGGTGATCATAAAGCCGCTGAACGGCTTTAATTAAGAAGAAAATTAATCATGTTGAAAAGACTTACATAGTGGAATCCCTTCTTCGCCACCTTCGTTTTGAAGATGATTCTCGTATTCGAGAAAAGAAGGATGAACAAGGTGAGGGTCATTCAAAAGCCAATATGGTTGAGGATAAAAAATCCAAGAATACCAAAGACTCAAAATTGAAAGCGAAGAATGATTCAAAATTCAAGAACCAAGGTGAAAATAAGAAAAAGAAGGGCAAATATTTCTTTTGTGATAAATCGGGCCATTATTCTCAAGAATTTCATCTTAAAAAGAAGGCATTTAAAGAAAAACACGGGTCAGAGGAAATGTAATACCCGTACTTTTGGCTATATTTATTTTTGGGATTAATTAATTAAATGCGTATTAATTGGAAATTAATCCGGGTTATAAATACTAATGAGATGCGAGTTGGTATTTGATTATGTGCATATATGATTATATATGAATTTGGAATTATGAAATTTGTCGTGAGATTTATATACGGCAATTTGGAAATTTTATTGAGACGCGTGGGACCGCCGCGTCACGGTGTAATATTTTGATAATAAAAGTGAATTTAAAATCTATAATCCGTATGGTCGTTTTGAGTGCGCCAACGCATCCGGAAGGGTCGAGATAGTCAGAAAACACTAGCCGGGGGTATAGTTTGGGTCCCGGGATATTTTTAGGCCATACCGGCAACTTAAAGGGTATTTTGGTAATTTTACATTTTGAGGAATTAAAAGTGACGAAAATTGGTTAATTAAATCTGATGTGGATTTGACCCACAAAGCCCATAACCAACCCATATTAACCTAGAAGGCTACGTAGGTTATCATTTAGGTTTTCTAAGTTTCCCAAATCAAAACCCTAGCCACCTTAAGCCACCATTGGAGAAGGAGCTTGGAGAGAGGAATTCCTGCAGAAAACTTCATCAAACCTACACCAAAATCTGAAATCAAACCAAGGCAAGTGACTTTATTCCATTTAAATTCAGAGAATGTCTTTTCCATGTTAGAAATTGAAGAATTTTGATTGTTCTTGAAAGATTAAATGAAAACCCATGTAGTTGGAGTTTAGAACTTGAAAATTTTGAAGAGAATTGCATGTAGAATGATAGGTAGATGATTTCCCTCATAATAACTGTGATTAGGAGAAATTAAAACGAATTAAATTCTGGGATTTGATGATGATATAAAGTTAGGGTTCATGTTCTTGAGATATTGGGAAAAAGTGTAGAAATTTGTAAATTTAATTGATGTTAGGATGGATTGATCCCTTAAAAACATGTTAGGATGTGACTATATATGTTTAGTATTGATTATAGATCTTTAAACGATTGATTGGGACTTAGTTTAGAAGATTTGAGGTGTTAAATGGATGAAAAACGAATTGGGGAAAAATCTGGGCCGAAACTGGTCAGTCGTTAGAAGCAGTCCCCAGGTCGTTCGAACGAACTCGTTCGAACGAGCTTCTAACGAGTTGACCAGTCGTTACTAACGAGTAGTGATTTCGTTCGATATCTCGTTCGAACGAGATATCGTTAGAAGGGACAGTTCATTCGAACGAACTGGATCTCGTTCGAACAGCCTCGTTCGAACGAGACTTCTAACGAGCTGACAGTCCAAACTCGTTCGAACAGCTCGTTCGAACGAGACTTCTAACGAGCTGGCAGTTTGGGCCATTTTGGACTGTTTTGATTTTTGGAGTTCCGTAAACTTATTCGAGGATACAGATATCATTCCGTAGATATAGTAATGATAGAATTGGGACATTTGGGTATTTATGAGAAGGAATTTACATACGAGAGTTGTATTACATGGACGGTTTGGGTTGAGACATCAGTGTCTACTACGACGTGAGAAATTATGGCGCGTATGATTACAAACCAGAATAGTACAAATTGTGATAATTATAGTTAGTACGAGAGTGCAATATGTACTACGATTAAAATACGGTATTACTAAGATGTGTGTTTACTTAGTATTGGTATATGAATTGTGTGTATGACATACCTACCATACTTGCTATCACGGGAGGTTACGTTCGCTTAGGACCCTCTAATCCTTGTGTGCCTACGGGGGGGATATAGACTGGTACCTCGATGAACATAGGTCAGAGAAAGACTTATTGGGATGTTAATAAGTCCGTTGATCGTGGGAGCGTAGGTATGTGCGTGACCCATGTGATGTGACTGTGTTCGCCTCCACTATTTGTGATTTGTGTTATCTGGACTATTCCTGAGAGATTCGGAATATGTGATCCTTATGTACGTGATGTACCGGGATGGATAGCAGAGTATGTGTGCACCGCAGCTTAGTTCTCGGGGTGCTTGTATTGTATATTTATGATGTGAATAATATACACTTAATTAATGACAACATTCATGTTAGTGTTGTATAAATAATTACGGTATTGTTTCGAGAAACATAATGAGTTAGCTGATAGAGAAATATATTGCATATTGAGCATCTGAGTTTACATTAAATCCCTATCTAATTACGAGCGTTATATGTTAATAGAACCGGGTAATAAGGGTAGGAACTATTACAGTCAGGAACTATTACAGTCTAGCTAGTTATGATGTCACTTAGCTAGTGGTTTATATCGTTGTAGATGGGTACTTACGTTAGGAGTGCACAGTTAGACGAGGGTTAAAATATCATGCGAGTGCACGTCCTAACATGTACTTTGCATTTAATGTTTTAAATGTTTTTAAAGCACTTGCAGGTTTTAAAATATAACTCCACATTCGGGCTCTGACCCGTTTGCTTTTCAAATCTTTTTCTTGTAAAACCATTTTAGGTGCCCAGCCACAAGGACACCAAGCATAGGTTACTCATTCAGGTGACGAGCTGTAGCTGGTTGTGGGAGCTACAGGGATTTGCTTGTAGACGCTTCTATCTTTTGGATTCCAGAGTCACTATCTATCAGTTGTAGGGCATGTTGCCCATTTCTATTTAGAGCATCTTTTACATTTCAGTTTTTTGACTTTAGCATGTATTGTTTCAGTTTTCAGTTTACTTTTCAGTTGTGGGATTTGTAGTGAGGAGTTTTCCTCCAGACTTTATTTACACTATGTGATGGTTATTCGTTTTACTTCAGTATGGTGAATGGTGTTGTTATTCTTTATTACACTTGTTGCATGTTAATCAGACTTTAAATAAAATTTGCCACTTACTTTTAAATACTAGGTGGTTAGTAATAATAAAAATGTTTTCGACAGTGATGCTATTAACTGAGCCAACTTGGCATTTTGAATTAATTTAATAAAGGAGTAGCTACCCGGTATTTAATTAGTCGGGGTGTCACAGGTGGTATCAGAGCATCAGGTTCTAGAGTCCTTTAGGATCTGTACGGCTATTATGTTTCCGCTACGTTTCTTTGATATAGAGCCCTATATTTTAGGACTGTTGTACTCTTTTTGTGTATGCTTCGTTCTTCAGATTTCTTAAGTTTATAACAGCGAACTTATAAACTTTGTTCTTATTTCAGATGCCTCCACGACGTGCACGACGAGTTCCCAGAGATGCAACGCCCGAACCCCAGCCCGCTCCAGTTCAGGGTATGATGAACGCCGCTGAGGTTGCAGCTATAGTAGCCCAAGCGGTAAATGCCGCCATTTCCGTTGTTCAGCAGGCACCACCTCAGGCGTCGGTTGCCGCGCCAGTACAGGTTAATGCATTCCCGTCTGCTTGGGAGCGTGTACGTGACGCTTTTCAGAAAGCGCATCCGCCAGAGTTTGCAGGTAGCTCAGATGTGATAGTCTCGAGCCAATGGAGGAAGGATATACAGAGGCATTTGAGGATGCATGAGTGCACTGATGTTCATAAACAGGTGCTAGCTACTTTCAAGCTACTGGGATCTGCACTACAGTGGTGGGAGTCTATTACCACCGCAGAGGAGATGGATACTCTCACGATTCAGGAGTTCTGGGTACGGTTTGACCTCAAGTACTTTCCGTCGGTTGTTCACACGGAAATGAGGAGGAAGCTAATGAGTCTGAGGCAGGAAGGCAAGACAGTGGCCGAGTATGAGGCCGAGTTCACTAATCTGTTGAACATCGTTCCAGACGAGATACCAACAGAGAAGAAGAAAATTAAGAAGTTCACCGACGGGTTGAATTGGAGGATCCGTCAACATCTGCTAGGGAACCTATCGTTGGCCACGTATTCTGATGTGGTTAACGCTGCATTGTTACACTGCCAGGACCACCATTTTCATATGGCCGAGGGCAAGAGGTCGGGAGAGTCTAGCCATCAGGGCAGGACTGGAGGACATGGTGCCAGCGAGGCACAATCGGGTCAGGGGCAGAGACAGAATGAGCAGGGTACCCAGCAGGGGGATAATAAGAGGTTCCGGTCAGGGAACTACAGGCAGGGACAGGGAAGTTTCCGTCAGGGCCATCAGGGTCCAAACGGCCATCAGGGCCAATAGGGGCAGAATGGGCAGCAGTTTCACCAGGGCCAGCAGGGCCAAGGGAGGAACGGTAACGGCCACCAGGGCCGGGGACAGCAGGGACAGAGAGGGGGGAACTTCCTAGGGAAGTGCTTTGTTTGTGGCAAGACTGGCCATAAGAAGCAGGATTGTCCTGATAGGGGCAGGGCCCCACAGCAGCAGCAGCAGGGTGCTCGCCAGGAGCCACAGAGGCCTATGTTTCTCGCCGCTCTTCCCGCACCGCCACAGATGGCAGCATTACCACCCATTCCAGCAGTCCCAGCTCAGCAGGGGCAGCTACAGTATGGACGTGTCTACAACGTCCACCAGGCTGCAGTTCCACAGGCAACGCCCGCGATTGAGGGTACGTTTCCTATCCATGGCACTATGGGTCGGGTATTATTTGATACGGGTGCTACACACTATTTTATAGCTGCACACTTCACGAAAGCTTTAGGATTGTTAGCTGCGATAGAGAGCACAGTGACGTGTGTCGACTCACTATTGGGGAGTGGGTCACTTATTTTCTTTATATGCCGGGGAGTGGGGGTAGAGATTGGTGGTTTGGTATTACCTGCGGATATGTTAGTATTAGACATGCATGTTCACGATGTGATCATCGGTATGGATTGGCTCGTAGCATATAGGGCCATGATTGATTGCTTCAGCGGGAGCATTATTTTTGCCATTCCGGGGCAAGAGATGTTTATAGTGGCGATGCCTCGCCCAGAGGGAGGATCGACCGCTCATCTGTATTACATAGAGGAGGATACCTCTAAGGAGGTTGTGATTCCTTTAGATTCGATCCCGGTTGTCAGGGAGTATTCAGATGTGTTTCAGGAGATACCAGGCTTACCACCCAGTCGAGAGATAGACTTTGTTATAGATTTGCTATCGGGAACGAGACCTATAGCACGCGCACCGTACCGTATGGCTCCAGCTGAGATGAGGGAGTTACGGGATCAGATAGAGCAGCTGTTAGGCCAGGGCTTTATTCGCAGGAGTACCTCACCTTGGGGCGCTCCAGTTTTGTTTGTGAAGAAGAGGGATGGTTCACTGAGATTGTGTGTGGACTACCGAGAGTTGAATAAGGTCACGATACGGAATAAGTATCCGTTGCCTCGAATCGATGACTTATTCGACCAGTTGAGAGGAGCTTATTTCTTCTCGAAGATTGACTTGAGGTCGGGATACCATCAGTTACGTATCAGGGAGGAGGATGTCTCGAAGACCGCGTTCTTGTCAAGATATGGTTCTTACGAGTTTCAAGTTATGCCTTTCGGCTTGACCAACGCTCCAGCCGTGTTTATGGACTTGATGAACAGAGTGTTCAGGGATTTCCTAGATCAGTTTTTCATTGTCTTCATTGATGACATTCTGGTTTACTCTCAGACAGAAGAGGAGCACGCCGGGCATTTGAGGCAGGTTTTGCAGACACTCCGTCAGAACGAGTTGTATGCAAAATATGAGAAGTGCGGGTTTTGGCTGAAGGAAGTCCAGTTCTTGGGTCACATTATTTTCGACCAAGGGATATCTGTTGATCCGGGGAAGGTATCAGCGGTGAGGAAGTGGGGACAGCCCACGACACCGACTGAGATTCGTAGTTTCTTGGGTTTAGCAGGATACTACAGGAGGTTTATTCGGGGATTTTCGAAGATAGCAGGTCCTTTGACACATCTTACTCGTAAAGGTGTGCCGTTCATTTGGAGTGATGCCTGTCAGTTGGCATTCGATGAATTAAAGGACAAGTTGACCTCAGCACCTGTGTTAGCATTGCCGAGACCGGGAGTTGAGTATTTGGTTTACACCGACGCGTCTTTGCAAGGACTTGGAGGTGTATTACAGCAGGAGAGACAGGCCATAGCTTATGCTTCCCGTAAGCTTAAGCCTCATGAGAAGAATTACCCCACGCATGATTTGGAGTTGGCAGCAGTGGTATTTGCCCTACGGATTTGGAGGCACTATCTTTTGGGGGAGAAGTTCCAACTGTTCACGGACCACAAGTCTCTACAGTACCTGTTCACACAAAAGGAGTTGAATATGCGACAGCGTAGGTGGCTTGAGTTTGTGAAAGACTACCAGTTCGACATCCAGTACCACCCAGGTAAGGCTAACGTGGTAGCAGACGCGTTGAGCCGTAGGCCAGCAGATGAGGTGGCAGAGGTGTGGAAAGCAAAGTGGAAAGAATTGGGACACCAGGATGCAGTGACCCGATCTTTCATGTCTGTGATGACTGTTACACCGCAGATTGTCACGAAGGTAGTACGGGCACAGGCTAATGACTCGTTCTGTCAGGAGCAGATAGTTCGATTACTAGCAGAGGGAGCCGAATCCTATACCGTTAGCTCAGACGGGGGATTACGCTTCAATGGGAGATTGGTAGTTTCGGAAGGGGAAGAATTACGGCACGATGTGATGGCAGAGTCGCACGGCTCACGGTTCGCGATACATCCCGGAGGGGACAAAATGTACCAAGACATGAGACGGCAGTATTGGTGGAGCGGTATGAAGAGAGATATCGCTGAGTTTGTCTCGAAATGCGCCACTTGTCAGCTTGTAAAAGTGGATCATTAGAGACCGGCAGGATTGCTACAGCCATTCGAGGTCCCGGTGTGGATGTGGGAGAGCATATCCATGGACTTTATCACGGGGTTGCCTACGTCGCAGAGGGGTCACGACTCCGTTTGGGTAATTGTGGACAGATTGTCCAAGGTCGCTCACTTATTACCCGTAAGGACTGACTACACTACGGGACAGTATGCCCAGCTCTTCATTTCAGAGATTGTGAGACTTCACGGTGTGCCCCTAAATATCGTGTCTGACAGAGACAAGATATTTGTTTCACGGTTTTGGGAGAGTTTCCAGGAGGCCATGGGCACGGAACTGCGGTTGAGTACGGCTTATCATCCGCAGACCGATGGGAAGACAGAGCGCACCAATCAGATGTTGGAGGACATGCTACGCATGTGCATTATTGACTTCGAGGGTGGATGGGAGCAGTACCTTCCACTGGTGGAGTTTGCTTACAACAACTCCTATCAGTTCACTATTGGCATGGCTCGGTTTGAGGCATTGTACGGTAGGCCTTGTCGTTCCCCAGCATGTTGGTTAGAGGTGGGGGATAACAAACTGCTTGGACCGGAAGTGGTTCAGGATACTTCGGCAAGGATTGAGTTGATTCGGAGTCGCATTCGAGTAGCTCAAGACAGGCAGAAGAGTTATACTGATGCGAAAAGATTTTTCAGAGAGTTCCAAGTGGGGGACCAGGTTTTGCTCAGGGTATCTCCCATGAAGGGGATTATGTGATTCGGGAAGAAGGGGAAGTTGGCACCGAGGTATGTGGGGCCGTTTCCTATTATTGAGCGGATCGGACCGGTTGCGTATAGACTCGGGTTACCGGAGCATTTGCATCGGATTCACGATGTGTTTCATATTTCCTCGCTAAGGAAATACCTTAGAGATGATTTAGCTCATTCTCACATTGCTGTGGAGGACATCGATCTCCAGCCGGATAGCTCCTACGAGGAGGGGCCGACTGCTATTTTGGACCGAAGCGAGAGGAAACTGCGGTCAAAGATAGTTCCGTTAGTGCGTGTTCAGTGGCGACATCACAATGTCGAAGAGTCCACATGGGAGCGCGAGGATGAGATGCGCGAATGTTATCCAGAGTTATTTTTAGCAGGTACTTTCTAGTTTCGAATTTCGGGACGAAATTCAGTTATTAGAGGGGGAGTATGTAATACCCGTACTTTTGGCTATATTTATTTTTGGGATTAATTAATTAAATGAGTATTAATTGGAAATTAATCCGGGTTATAAATACTAATGAGATGCGAGTTGGTATTTGATTATGTACATATATGATTATATATGAATTTGGAATTATGAAATTTGTCGTGAGATTTATATACGGCAATTTGGAAATTTTATTGAGACGCGTGGGACCGCCGCGTCACGGTGTAATATTTTGATAATAAAAGTGAATTTAAAATCTATAATCCGTATGGTCGTTTTGAGTGCGCCAACGCGTCCGAAAGGGTCGAGATAGTCAGAAAACACTAGCCGGGGGTATAGTTTGGGTCCCGGGATATTTTTAGGCCATACCGGCAACTTAAAGGGTATTTTGGTAATTTTACATTTTGAGGAATTAAAAGTGACGAAAATTGGTTAATTAAATCTGATGTGGATTTGACCCACAAAGCCCATAACCAACCCATATTAACCTAGAAGGCTACGTAGGTTATCATTTAGGTTTTCTAAGTTTCCCAAATCAAAACCCTAGCCACCTTAAGCCACCATTGGAGAAGGAGCTTGGAGAGAGGAATTCCTGCAGAAAACTTCATCAAACCTACACCAAAATCTGAAATCAAACCAAGGCAAGTGACTTTATTCCATTTAAATTCAGAGAATGTCTTTTCCATGTTAGAAATTGAAGAATTTTGATTGTTCTTGAAAGATTAAATGAAAACCCATGTAGTTGGAGTTTAGAACTTGAAAATTTTGAAGAGAATTGCATGTAGAATGATAGGTAGATGATTTCCCTCATAATAACTGTGATTAGGAGAAATTAAAACGAATTAAATTCTGGGATTTGATGATGATATAAAGTTAGGGTTCATGTTCTTGAGATATTGGGAAAAAGTGTAGAAATTTGTAAATTTAATTGATGTTAGGATGGATTGATCCCTTAAAAACATGTTAGGATGTGACTATATATGTTTAGTATTGATTATAGACCTTAAACGATTGATTGGGACTTAGTTTAGAAGATTTGAGGTGTTAAAATGTATGAAAAACGAATTGGGGAAAAATCTGGGCCGAAACTGGTCAGTCGTTAGAAGCAGTCCCCAGGTCGTTCGAACGAACTCGTTCGAACGAGCTTCTAACGAGTTGACCAGTCGTTACTAACGAGTAGTGATTTCGTTCGATATCTCGTTCGAACGAGATATCGTTAGAAGGGACAGTTCGTTCGAACGAACTGGATCTCGTTCGAACAGCCTCGTTCAAACGAGACTTCTAACGAGCTGACAGTCCAAACTCGTTCGAACGAGACTTCTAACGAGCTGGCAGTTTGGGCCATTTTGGACTGTTTTGATTTTTGGAGTTTCGTAAACTTATTCGAGGATATAGATATCATTCCGTAGATGTAGTAATGATAGAATTGGGACATTTGGGTATTTATGAGAAGGAATTTACATACGAGAGTTGTATTACATGGACGGTTTGGGTTGAGACGTGAGTGTCTACTACGACGTGAGAAATTATGGCGCGTATGATTACAAACTGGAATAGTACAAATTGTGATAATTATAGTTAGTACGAGAGTGAAATATGTACTACGATTAAAATACGGTATTACTAAGATGTGTGTTTACTTAGTATTGGTATATGAATTGTGTGTATGACATACCTACCATACTTGCTATCACGGGAGGTTACGTTCGCTTAGGACCCTCTAATCCTTGTGTGCCTATAGGGGGGATATAGACTGGTACCTCGATGAACATAAGTCAGAGAAAGACTTATTGGGATGTTAATAAGTCCGCTGATCGTGGGAGCGTAGGTATGTGCGTGACCCATGTGATGTGACTGTGTTCGCCTCCACTATTTGTGATTTGTGTTATCTGGACTATTCCTGAGAGATTCGGAATATGTGATCCTTATGTACGTGATGTACCGGGATGGATAGCAGAGTATGTGTGCACCGCAGCTTAGTTCTCGGGGTGCTTGTATTGTATATTTATGATGTGAATAATATACACTTAATTAATGAGAACATTCATGTTAGTGTTGTATAAATAATTACGGTATTGTTTCGAGAAACATAATGAGTTAGCTGATAGAGAAATATATTGCATATTGAGCATCTGAGTTTACATTAAATTTCTATCTAATTACGAGCGTTATATGTTAATAGAACCGGGTAATAAGGGTAGGAACTATTACAGTCTAGCTAGTTATGATGTCACTTAGCTAGTGGTTTATATCGTTGTAGATGGGTACTTACGTTAGGAGTGCACAGTTAGACGAGGGGTGAGAATATCATGTGAGTGCACGTCCTAACATGTACTTTGCATTTAATGTTTTAAATGTTTTTAAAGCACTTGCAGGTTTTAAAATATAACTCCACATTCGGGCTCTGACCCGTTTGCTTTTCAAATCTTTTTCTTGTAAAACCATTTTAGGTGCCCAGCCACAAGGACACCAAGCATAGGATACTCATTCAGGTGACGAGCTGTAGCTGGTTGTGGGAGCTACAGGGATTTGCTTGTAGACGCTTCTATCTTTTGGATTCCAGAGTCACTATCTATCAGTTGTAGGGCATGTTGCCCATTTCTATTTAGAGCATCTTTTACATTTCAGTTTTCAGACTTTAGCATGTATTGTTTCAGTATTCAGTTTACTTTTCAGTTGTGGGATTTATAGTGAGGAGTTTTCCTCCAGACTTTATTTACACTATGTGATGGTTATTCGTTTTACTTCAGTATGGTGAATGGTGTTTTTATTCTTTATTACACTTGTTGCATGTTAATCAGACTTTAAATAAAATTTGGCACTTACTTTTAAATACTAGGTGGTTAGTAATAATAAAAATGTTTTCGACAGTGATGCTATTAACTGAGCCAACTTGGCATTTTGAATTAATTTAATAAAGGAGTAGCTACCCGGTATTTAATTAGTCGGGGTGTCACAGGAAATCAACAATGTTGAAGATCTTATTGCTACTGTATGCGAAGCAAATTCAATTGAAAATGAAAGTGGATGGTGGATGGATATCAGCGCAACGGTCCACATATGCAATGACCGCTCTTCATTCAAAACATATCAAGAAATTTATGGAAAAGAAGTGAAGATGGCAAATAATCTTCGCACTAATGTAGTTGAGAAAGGCACAGTGTAATTGAAATTAACTTCTGCAAAAAGACTCTTACTCTAATTGATGTACTTCTTGTACTTGATATGTGTAAAAAAGTTATGTCTGGGGACCTTTTCAAGAAGAGAGGTTTCAAACTTGTGTATGAGTGATAAGTTTGTCTTATCAAAGAATGATTAATTTATTGGCAATGGGTAGTCTTGTAATGACATGACCAAAATTATTGTAATCAATGATATTAGTTCTGCTCATATGCGTATATGGTTGAGTCTATTTTTTTGTGGCATAGTAGATTATGTCATGTAAATTATAAAAGTATTAAAATTATGACTAATATCGGTTTAACCTCGAATTGTAAATTTGATAACTTTTCTAAATGTGAAATTTGTGCTAAATCGAAGATAACTAGAAAGTTGTTTAAATCTGTTGATAGGACATCCGAAATCCTTGATCTTATTCATAGTGATGTATGTGATATGAAGAGTAATATGACTCGTGGTGGAAATAAATATTTTTTAACTTTTATTGATGATTACTCTAAGTATGCATATACTTGTTTGCTTAAAAGTAAAGGTGAAGTTTTCAAGAAATTTTTTATTTTTAAAGCAGAAGTTGAAACTCAACAAAATCGAAAAATTAAAGTCCTACGATCCAATAGGGGTGGTGAATACTACCCGAGTGAGTTTATACAATTTTGTAATACTCATGGAATAATCCACCAGGTTACGACGCCTTATACGCCACAGCAAAATGGAACGATGGAAAGAAAAAATAGGACTTTAGGTGAAAATGGTAAATGCGATGTTAATAAGTTATGGTTTACCTTTTTCTATGTGGGGAGAAGCGGTTTTATCTGCATGTTATATTTTAAATAGAGTTCCATTGAAAAACAAGGATATTACATCATACGAATTATGGTTTAATCGTAAGCCTAATCTTAAACGTCTTAAATTTTGGGGATGCCTTGCTTATGGAAGAAAACCTGAACCTAGAATACCTAAACTAGGAAATAGGACTTACAAATGTGTTTTTATTGGATACTCTAGTAACAGTACGACTTATAGATTTTTAAATCTTGAAAATTAAGAAATCATTGAGTCGGTAGATGTGAAATTCTTTGAACATCTAACAAAGTTTAATACTTTGAATCAAGGTTTAGAAAATAATATCCGACTGTTGACTCCTCATCTTCAGAAGAAGTTTCACAGCAAATATCTTCTTCAGAAACAACGGATGACGTTGAACCGAGAAGGAGTAAAAGACAGAACTAAAAAAACATATGGTCCTGACTTTGTTATTTATTTGGTTGAAGGGGATTTAAATGAAACTAAAAATAAAACTAAATTTGTTCTTAATATAGAAGATGAACCGACAACATTTCATGAAGCGGTAACATCTAGAGATACTTTCTTTTGGAAAGAAGCAATCAATGATGAAATGAACTTAATTTTGTCAAATCAAACTTAGGTTAATTCCGATCTTCCCCCTGAGGTAAACCTATTAGGTGCAAATGGATATTTAAAGGAAATTAAATCCCGTCGGTTCTATAAATAAATTTAAGGCGAGACTAGTTGCTGGAGGCTATAAGTAAAAATATGGAATTCATTATTTTGATACATATCCTGTTGCTCGAATCACTTCCATTAGAATATTAATATCTCTTGCTTCTATTCATAATTTAGTAATTCATCAAATGGATGTCAAAACTGCTTTTCAAAATGGTGATTTAGAAGATGAGATTTATATGGAACAACCCGAAGGGTTTGTTTTGCTTGGCCAAGAAAAGAAAGTGTGTAAACGGATTAAATCTCTTTATGGCCTTAAACGAGCTCCTATGCAATGGCATGAGGAGTTTGATAATGTTGTAATATCCCATGGATATAAAGTTAATGATGCCGACAAATGTATATATATTAAATTTGAAAATGGTGTTGGTGTTATTATTTGCTTATATGTGGATGACATGTTAATATTTGGGTCTAGTCTCAAATATGTTGAAGAATTCTAAAGGTTTTTATCTTCAAAATTTAATATGAAAGATCTTGGAGAAGCTGATGTGATTTTAGGAATAAAAATTGTGAGAAAGGATAATTCTTTTCTTTAGCATTATCTCAATCGCATTATATAGAAAAAATTCTTAAAAGATGTAATCGTTTTGAACTTAAGCCAGTTGCTACACCAGTGGATCCTAGTATCAAATTAATGAAAAAAACTGGGTGTGCTATGGACCAACCTAAGTATGCTAGTATTATTGGGAAGTCTAATGTATGCCATGCATTACACTAGACCAGACATTGCTTATGCAGTAGGTGTCTTGTGTAGATTTATAACTAATCCAGTACAAGAGCACTGAATTGCAATTTCAAGGGTGCTTAGATACCTGAAAAGGACTTTAGACTATGACTTACATTATGAAGGATATCCATCTGTTTTAGAAGGATATAGTGATTCAAGTTGGAACAATCTTGAATCAAAATCCAAGTCAACTACTGGTTGGATGCTAGGAGGAATGGCTATCTCTTAGGATCCAAGAAACAAACATGTGCGTCAGAGATTCAACAATGCAATCTGAATTTATAGCCCTAGTGGATGCGTGTAAAGAAGCAGAATGGCTTAGAATTTTTTTATATGATATTACTTTATGGAAAAAGCCATCTCCTTCTATTGTGATAAGTTGTGATAACCAAGCCACAATTTATAAGTTTTCGAACAAAACCTACAACGAAAAATCTAGACACATTAGTCTAAGGCATCGAATTATAAGACGATTACTCAAGGAAGGAGTAATTACAGTCGACTATGTTAAAACGAATAAGGGTTTAGCAGATCTTTTGACTAAAGGTCTTGTTAGGGAGATGATATATATCACCTCAAAAGGACTGGGACTGGGACTGGGACTGGGACTGAGGTTTATTAAGTAATACAACTATATTTAGTGGGAACCCAACTCATATCTTGAAAATATAGATAGATTTCAATGTGGTACTAACAAGTTAAATTATAGTTATGTAACACTAGAAATTTTTATGCAAAAGTTTCATACCTATGTGCCTAGTGCTGGTTTTTTGCATGTTAGAGGGTGAAGGTTACTTCTTAATAAACATATAAAGGTGACTTACAGAATCGCAGGAGTTGATTTACCTATATGAGTGTCGAAAGTGTGGCCGCTTTCTATGGAATCAAGGCCGGTCCTAAAGCACTCATGAAATCAGGATAAGCACAAGGCCATAAGTGTGCATGCTAAAAGAACACTTTTAAACTCAGAGATCGGTATGTGTAATAGTTTCGGCTCGTCTGAAAGGTCCTTGGTTCAAGATACGTTCACCACAACACCTTGATGCAACTTTGAATTGTTTACACTATATGGAAGTTCAAGTCCGGAAGACACTTCTCATTTATGTACTAGATTTCAACAATAGTGCCAAAAGTTCTCTATTATTTTCCTTTTGTTTTGTAATTGATCCTTTGTATTCTCTCTTGTGTATATTGAAATTGGTGGGGGAATGTTGGATAAATTTCAATATTAATATGATATAATATTTAGTTGTTAATGTTATTATGTTAATTGGTGTTTTATTTTTTAAACTTGGTTTGAGTTTTATTTTAGTAGGAAGAAACATGAGCAAATGGGTGTAAAGGATATGGGAGTGCTCGAAAAATACAACAAAAAGTGGTAGTATATCAACTAAAGGACAACTAAAGCTTCTTAATTGATAAGTCAAATAGGGGGATATGATCCCAAGCATTGCGGTGGTGCTCAATCGCGAGACGCGGTGTGCGAAAGGGCGACGTAGGGCGCATTGCGCGCTTTAATGTGCACATGTCACTTCCCATCGTCGCTTGGAGCATGGGAGCCTAAAGTTTTGGCAAAGTAAAATAGATCAACGACTGTGATTAAACGATCTGGTCAAAGGGTTTAAA
Source organism: Sambucus nigra (assembly GCA_949130495.1). Taxonomy (NCBI): domain Eukaryota; kingdom Viridiplantae; phylum Streptophyta; class Magnoliopsida; order Dipsacales; family Adoxaceae; genus Sambucus; species Sambucus nigra. The sequence goes on along the minus strand of OX422214.1, from coordinate 600,108,955 downwards.
ATTCGAAATGACCTGCTCTGAACCGTTAGATGAACTCGTAGCGTTTCGTATTGGGGGGTGTCTATTATCTTGGACGCCTAATTTGAACCGTTAAATCGAAGCTATTCCAAACAGGCATGATCCAACGTCTACTGAGTCGATACATGAAGAGCTCTTACTGTTGAAGAATAGTCACAAAAATGACTATAAAAAGAGTTCCAGACCTCTATTTTGGACATCGAAAATTGTTGCTTTCTCCTCTCTCCGTCCTATACCTTTTGGCATTATCAGATTACAAATTGAGAGTGTTCTCGGTTTGATCAAACAGTACATAGTTTGAATCAAACAACTGTTCATACACTGCATTGTATCCTGAAGGAAAATTCAATCAATCCCATAGTGTACTCGCGGTTCTTTCTCAACCGGATTGGGAGAAATTTTCCCTAAAATACAACGTTCCAAGAACATGCCTTGCATTGCAGACACTAATTAATTATTCATTCTTTTCATAAGAGATATCCAACACTCAGCTCCTCCTAAAGCTCCACATGTCACCATTCTCACTCCTGCTGTACACCCTAAAAAACGATCACATAATGTTATCCTCTAGACTTGTTAAATAAACAATCTAATTACTCCAGCGCTCTACAATCCCACGTGATCAAAAGATTCAAACTTTTCCAGAGGCACCGCAAGCACCTAGATCCCCATCCCCCCCCCCCCCCCCCCCCCCCACACAAAAACTGGTAGCATCAACTCATGACATGCAACATAATTTTGTCTCTTTAAAACACACCACATCCGGTCTCCCTTAACTATATCACTTTGATCGGGATCATTTAAGTCCCTAACATTCCAAGATATGATGCGGTGCATCATAATGAATTTTAGTTATTAAGGCATTACCTTCTTCCCTCCTCATCATAATTAATAGTGCATTGATGTTTTTTGAGCTCTCCTTGCGACTCTTCCCTCTCTTTGAACTACCACCCTCTACTTATTTTTAATTTTAATTTTTTAACAATGTAAGTGCCTCTCTTTCATGCCCTTCCTACTAAATCTACCAATAGTTACCGCAATCCAACCATCTATTGAATATATGCATCACCTCCCCTCCCTTCCCCCACTTCCACTAACACATTCCCCCACTTCCACTAACACAGTCAGCTGAGACCATCTATTTCTAGCATGGGCACGACCTGTTTTTAGCATGGGCACCAAATTACTTTAAAGCACCACGCAAGTGCTTTTTTGGGCACCACATATGGGCACTCACAACTAATATAATACTAGTCATAATACATGTTCATCGCACTTGATTTTTATGACTAATATATGACTGGAACTATCAAATTGCTGAAGTTAATTGGACAATATACAAACTGAATTTGTCTTGTAGTAATTAACAGTGAATTAGGTTGAATAAATTATAATCCTGACTTAACCTAATCAATCAAACCCTCCTTTCACCCACACCACCACCCCTCCCAACACCATCCCTCTTTGCATTTGTATATTTCAATATCGTATATTTGAATATATGAATCAATCGACATAAAAATGAACGTAAAATCATGTAAAACATGTTTCTTTTCCCAAGTATTTAGCCTCTCATTCAGAATTACAATTTTTGTTTCTTCCCTCTGAGTCAGTATAATAAATTCATTAACTTCTTGATTCTTGTCTTGAAAATTCTCGAACTTCTCTCATTTTAAATTATCCAAAAACCGCTGTAAAAATGCATGTCCACAAATGTCTTCGCCTCTTCTTCGTTCCATGGAATATCAATTGCAAATTGAAAGATCTTTGGCTTGTCATGGAAGGGCACTTTCAATACCAGATTCCTTGAACACCTTTCACATAAATGAGTCAAACTTGCAATGAATCAACAAGCGATTTAAATCCTCACTTGCATCATAACATAGCACAACACCAATTTGGTGAGAAATAGTAATTTGGTCGTCTCGCTTGGATCATATAATTACTTTTGACTCGTCTGTGAGTCACTAGCCAAGTGAATACTTGTACTTTCGAAGGACTTCTGCTTGTCCATGTGAATTTGAATGGTGCAAAAAACAATTAGTAGGAGATAAAAGAATACGTGACAAGTATGATTTGCAAGAAAATCCCTTATTGCTCAAAGTCCACCTCCTAAAATTCCTCACTCCCTCATGCAATCCATCTCTTTCCAACAAATTGTGCTAGGAAAAGAATTGAGTGATTTCATTATTTTTAAGATTTTATCGATAGGACAAGTTCTAAAAAGAGGAATCATAATTAGGAATAACCACAGCTTAAATGGTTAGATTACCAAAGAGTAGTCAAATGCTTTAAATAAAATATAAAGTAATTCTAAAATTGGTATGGGGAAAAGCCCTAATTTAGGGTGAAAAATTCCCTACAACAAAATCGAAAGAGAGAGTAGTGACCTGCTTCGGAGACGAGCGGGAGATGATTTGGCGGAGAAGAGAGGAAGGTGGAGGCAGGAGAAGAATGAAAGGGAGGCAAGGGGACACAAAAATGTTGTGAGGGAGACGAGGTAGAGTAGGGAGATGAGAGGTGAGTCATTAACAGCAAATAAAAGAGATAATCATGAGATTAGGGGGTTTGAAGGTAATCCTGAGATTAGGGATAATTCCCTAATCGGCAATAGTGTTTGAAATTAAGCAACCGAAGCAGCTCAAGCGTGGCAGCTCAGCGAGGAAACTTAGCGTGGCAACTCATATTTTATCTTGTTGTGTTAGTCATATTGTATATTTGTTTATATTGACTGTAAGCTATAACGGTTGTAATGTTGTAACGAGAATAATAAAGAGTTTTAGTGTGAGGTCAAAAACGGTACTCGGCAGGGCCTGAGAGAGCTTTCATGCTCTATCGAATGACCTCGCCGTGGGAACTTTAGAGAGACTTGGTTTGGAGGATTGAGAAGTGAGGCACCGTTGGGGCTTGTCCTGACCATCTTAGATACACCTGATAAAACACCGATGCACCCTGATCGTGGAACCTCGGGCAGAGCAGCTTGGAGTTCCATCGGGCATTGAGTTGTGAACCAAATAACCCTCTACTTAATGTCACATCTACTGTAGGTGATGTCACTAGTCAGCTAAACAATGTCAGACCTGCACTCGAGTAAACCACCGTGGTATTTGGGACTGTCAGGCAGTTGGTGAGCCACCTCTACGACAGCAGCCCCCTGACACACAGTGGTTAGGCAAAAGGCATGTCTTGGCATTTAATGCTTATGATGTGGAGACAACTAGTGCATCAGGCATTTAATGTGGTGACATAAAGTATGAGGGATGTCTTTCATAGTCTTTAATGACCGAGTTGCCTCGGGGGTAGAGCCGATAATTTTTGACACGATAACCCGTTTATGGTAATAAACCCGAAATGACCCGAACATAACACGATTAGCTTGTATAGATTTAAGAGTGCCCAAAACTTAACTCAACTCAAAATCAACGCGACTCGAAAATGACACGACTAACTCGAATTGCCACCCCTACTCGGGGGTGGTGTGGGGGGGCTATTTAAGGACCCCAACCACCTTTGAGGAGGGGATCAGATCCTTTTTAGAGAGTTTTATGATCTTTTGAGAGTTAAGGAGTTATTTCTAGGGAGAATACACATCTGAAAAACGTTGCTAATGCCGTTTAATACAAGATTGAACTGTATAAGCAACTCCGAAATGTTTGTTGGAGAAACCCTTTTCTATTGAAAAATAAAAATTATAAACAAGATGTGCTTACAAAGAAACTTATGTATGAGAGTAATTAAGATTGAGTAATCAGTTTTTAAAACTAAGGCAGTTTCAAAAATTCAGCACACTTATAGAATGAGATGAGTAGATGAAGATAATCAACACACAGTTTTTAACGTGGTAAAACCTCTCCCAACAGAGGAAACATCCACGGTGACTTCTAAGTCACAAAAACAAAAATCCACTAATAACAAATAATAGTTACAAACAATACAACATGCAAGCACACAAATCAACCTATTCTAAGTTTAGGAATATACCCCACTTGGTGTCCTTCTAACTTCTCATAGATCTGATTTGTTGATGATGTTCTTCCAGTTTGCTAACTTCCTTTGCTTTAGCTTCCTTACGTCGACTCAATGATCTTTGATCTTAAACACAACACTTCCAGTGTAGTAGTGTGTTAAGTGTTTGTGAAGTGATTCCTATTCACATGCATGAACTCACACACACTTAGATTTACAGATAGTCCTATAAAAATTACATATAAAGTCTATATGCAGTGATTTTAGTTTATTTCTTTCTCACAGAACTTCAACCCTTTTTGATCTTTATTCTATCCCAGATTCCACGGATATCTCGCTTATAAAATCGGTCAAGATCTTAATCAATCTCTTTTTGAAAACATTTGTGAGATTGAAAATCTCCAAGTGTGAATCCAACTAGGTCAGGGTTAAGTTTCGTAAGAATAGAAACCAGAAAACATTTTCAAAACCAAATGAATAACGATTTTCTTAAATCCAGTAAAAATATGCAGATCTAGTGAAAATGTAACATGCAGAGTATAGATCTAACGTTTATATGGAAAAAGAAACAAGATCTTCACTCTATAGTTTAAGTTGTGAGCAAGATCAAAAGATCAAGAGGTTACAGCAACGATATGAACAAACCACTCTCTCTCTCAAACACTCAAGGTTGTGTTTGGGGTTGAATATGTGAAGGTTTGTTTCAGAGGTGAAGTATTTAGGGTTAGGGTTAGGGTTTGGCTAACAGTTTCCCTTTCTCTCTCTTCTCTCTTTTCTTTTCTCTCTTCTCTCTCACTTCTCTCTTCTCTCTCATTTTTTTCTCTCAGAAAGACGAATGCCCAAAAGTCTTCTAAGGCTGAGAAGTGGAGGGTATTTATAGGGCTGAGGGAAGGTTCTGGATGTTTGAGGGAAATCAAGGGCTGAGATCAAGTCTTTCAAACTTTGACTTGATCCAAAGGTTATAAAACAGCGGTGGTTTAAAATGATTGTGATTGGTTCATATGGATAGCACCGGGATTAACCAAGAACACATGCAGACCCTCGATTAGGAATGATCCAACGATCAGCAATCAACCATCCAACCTTCTCACAAAAGAAACACAACTCGAAGCATCAGGAGGATGACAAGTGTAGGCTTGTGAGTGGCTCTCACACGCGCGTCTAATATAATTACAGAAGGTACCCTGAAGTCTCTAGCGCTTTGAGATCCTACCCAACTAAACAATTCGAGTGAAAACTGAAGTTTCCAAAATAAGATATTAACCCCACAAACTTTAAAATCCCATTTTATTTATGAAAACATTTATTTAAAAAAAGTTTAAAAATGTTTAAAAAATATTTAAAAATATTTAAAAATTCCCAAAAAATTATTAAAGCTCCAATTCAAGGGGAATTAAACACACTCAATTTTAAGCAATATGAACACATGTATGCACTTCTAATTGTGTGTAGTGTGATTCATTTATTCCTTCATAGATCATTGAAGAGGATTAGAGAGATAGGTTCTGAGGCTTTTTGGATTCTAGGATGGACAACAAATTTTGTCACTATTTCCAAACTAGTTGAACATTTATACAGTATAGACTTAAGCAAGTCAAAGGTATAAGGTGCTTAAATCTCCCCCTTTGGAAATATGAGACAAAATATCCTTTGAGTTAGCTTAAAACTCGTAGGGAACCAAAAAAAATAAAACCTAGTCCTATACAAAAGATAATATCTACCCATTTCCTAGAAAGGCAAAAATTACATAACTCAACTATTTACAAATTTTTACACTAGAAAAGGTAGACAACCAGTAGAAGAGATTCCTGTAAATATGCACACTAAGATCAAGCAGTTTGGATGAAATGTGAACAAAATATTGAACTCATAAAACTCAAATTTCTCCCCCATTTTGTCTCAAATGGACAAAGGGTAAAACTTAAGGTTTTAAGAGTTTAATCAGCACAAACCATGCCTATAGAATTTCGCAAATACAGAAATCTGTTATAGTCTAAAGGTTTAGTGAACATGTCTGCAAGTTGCAGATCAGTAGGCAGGTAATGAATTTCTAATTCCTTAGTTTCAACAAGTTCGCGTATAAAATGATGTCTTATTTTAATGTGCTTAGTTCGCGAGTGTTGAACCGGGTTTTTAGAGATGTTAATGGCGCTTTGATTGTCACAATACAATTGTAACTAATCTTCTTTAATCCCATAATCGCTTAACATCTGTATTATCCATAATAATTGAGCACAGCAACTTCCTACTGCTATATATTCGGACTCAGCCGTAGATAAAGATGTGCAATTCTGTTTTTTACTACTCCAACCAACTAAATTATTGCCGACATAATAACATGCACCTGATGTACTTTTACTATCATCAGTACACCCGGCCCAATCAGCATCAGTATACCCTATGATGGTGCTACAGGTATCCTTAGTATACCTAAGTCCAAGATTGAGAGTGCCCTTTATGTACTTTATTATACGTTTTACACTCAATAAATGGCTCTCTTTAGGGTTATTCTGGTAACGAGCACATAGACATACAGCATACATTATGTCTGGTCGTGAGGCAGTTAGATAGAGTAGTCTACCAATCATACTACGATAGAGTGTGGAATCAACTGACTTACCATTTTCATCTTTACATAATTTAACAGTAGTACTCATAGGCGTTTTGGCAACTTTGGCATTGTCTAAACCAAATTTCTTAACAAGATCGAAGGCATACTTAGTTTGAGAGACAAATAGACCATCAGAATTCTGTTTCACTTGAAATCCTAAGAAAAGTTATAGCTCCCCCATAAGGGACATGTGAAATTCCTTATGCATAATAGCAGAAAAAGATTTAACTTCAGAGTTTGAAGTTGACCCGAAAATGATGTTGTCTACATAGACTTGGGCTATAATAATGTTTTTGTCAAAATGTTTGACAAAGAGAGTCTTGTCATTTCCTCCTCTCTTAAAACCCTTATCCAACAAAAAGTTGGAAAGGCGTTCATACCAAGCTCTAGGAGCTTGTTTTAAGCCATACAAAGCCTTTTTTAGACGAAAGACATGGTTAGGGTGTTTAGGGTCAATGAACCCTTTGGGTTGTTCTACATATGTTTCTTCGGATAGAATTCCATTTAGGAAAGCAGATTTAACGTCCATTTGATGAAGTGTGAATTTTAAGTGACACGCTATGGCGAAAAGAAGTCGAACAGATTCAAGACGAGTGACAGGGGCAAATGTCTCGCTGAAATCTATCCCTTCTATTTGAGAGTAACCTTGAGCAACAAGTCTAGCTTTGTTTCTAAGAATCACCCCATTTTCATCAGATTTGTTCTTAAAGATCCAACGTGTTCCAATAATATTTTTGTTTTGAGGCCGCGGTACAAGATACCAGACATCGTGAATGACAAATTGTAAAAGTTCTTCATGCATAGAAGAAATCCAGTGTGTGTCATTCAATGCTTCATTAACATTTTTCGGTTCCACAAGGGAGACGAAACATGCATAATTAGCATAATTTCTTAACTGGGATCTAGTACGAACTGGCTCATTAGGATTACCGACCACGTTGTCAATGGGATGATCTTTAGAGACCCAGCCAGGTACTTCTGGACTCTCAATAGGTAATGAGTCATCTATTTCTGGTGAATCAGTTTTGAAATCATTTTCAGATTCAACCACAATAGGTGATTCAAATATCTCATTTTCGACAATAGTGTCGCTTACAATTACATTTATCGATTCCATAAGGGCCTTAGTACGCAGATTGTATATACGATAAGCACGACTGTTTGGAGAGTATCCTAAGAAGATGGCTTTATCACCACGCGTTTCGAATTTAGACAAATGTTCTCTGTCCTTACAGACATAACACTGACTTCCAAAAGTTCTTAGGTGTTTCAGATTAGGCTTCTTACCGTACCACGACTCATAAGGAGTTTGTTTAGAGTTTTTCCTAAGATAGACTCGATTAATAATATGACAAGCAGTTCTAATAGATTCTACCCAGAAGTATTTGGGCAGAGATTTTGCATGCAACATGACACGTGCCATCTCTTGAAGAGTTCGGTTTTTCCTTTCAGCAATACCATTCCGCTGAGGAGTCTTAGGGGCACTAAATTCATGTTTGTAACTGTTGTAGTCACAATATTCAACTATTCCTGTGTCTATGAACTCTCCCCCTCTATCGCTACGAATACGATTTACTTGTGTGTCCTTCTCATTTTCAATTCTTAATAAAATTTTCAAAAAATTCTGAAACGTGTCAGATTTTTGTTTCAAGAAGGCAACCCAAGTGAATCGTGTGAAATCATCAACCATGACAAGGATATAACTGTGTCCACAAAGACTAACAGTTCTAGAGGGACCAATAAGGTCCATATGGATGAGATCTAAAGGTCTAGAGGTGAGAATGTCTTTAACCTTTTTATGCGAAGTCTTAACTATTTTTCCTTCCTGGCAATGACCACAGACAACACTTGAAATAGGTTTAATTTTAGGAATTCCTCTAACTATCTCTTGACTAGACAATCTACCAAGGATATCATAACTTAAGTGACCCATACGATTATGCCAGATCTCATTGTCATCCATTCTGACAATGTTACAGGTTTCAGAACTGGTCTTGATAGTATAACAATTGTCAGGTGTTCTAAATCCTCTAATAATGAATTCACCTTTATCATTTAAAATTTTACAATTGTTCTTTGAAAAGGTGACTTTATGGTCAGAGTCACAAAATTGTGATATACTTAGGAGGTTGGCTTTAAGGCCTTTAACTAATAGAACATTTTCGAGAACAGGCATTCCTTCTTCTTTTAGGGTTCCTTTACCTATGATTTGAGATGAAACTCCATCACCAAAAACTACTTTCCCACCAGCAAATCTGGTTTTGTTTAAAAGTTTGGTTTCATCTCCTGTCATATGTTTGGAGCATCCTGAATCTAAATACCAACCAGATGAAGTGTGTTCAGCTTTTAAAGCAGTGATGACAATGTTACACTTCATTTGGGGTAAAAGTGTAATACCCCACATTTTTTTTATTGAATTAAAATTGAACGAATTGAAGAAAAATAATTATGACAGTATATATATTCGAAATGTTTGGAAATGAAAATTTAAAATGAATTAATTGAGATACGAATGTGCGACTTAAATATTAGAAGCGAATTAACGCGTAAAAGGATCTAGAGGGTTAAATTTGGCGCAATGGCATTTTTGTAAATAAACAAACCCTAGGTATAAATAGAAAGGAAGAGAAGAAGTCTTCATTCTTTCATTTGAAATGGAGGCTAGGGTTTGGTAGAGAGAGAGAGTAAGAAGAGAAGAAGCTAAGAGGATTTCAAGAAGATTTCAAGAGGATTTCAATTTCTTCATACAATCCAAGGCAAGTTAATAACCTATATGTGTATATTTTCTATCTATGATGAAATTTCACATGAACATGTATTTGGATCCCTAAATTAATATGAAATTAATGTTAAAAATGATATGCAATGTATTAGGATCATCCTCCATATAGATTAAAATATGATAACATCATTATAGGGATTGAATTGTTGAACAAACTCTTGAATTTGAGAAGTCTATGAAATTGAGTAAATCGTCTTATTAAAAATTGTTTTGAGCTATTTTAATTTCGAGAATTTATATTTCGTCCGCCTTGCCCGGTAGAAAATCATATTCTGGACAACTTTGTAGTTTTAAGTTTTTTCAAAAACGGATCGAAAAATCCTCGAATATGCGTTTTAAAATACTGCGCAGAAAGTTATCGTGAACAGGTCCGAACTGTATATGTTAATTTCGGGTCTGTTTTAAGCAGCCTACGGTAGCGTGCTCACGAGTCCTTATAGAAAATCACGTTCCGAACAACTTTGTAGTTTTAAGTTTTCCCAAAAACGGATCGAAAAAGCCTCAAATCGGCGTTTTAAAATTCTGGGCAGAATGTTGTCGAAAACAGGGGCGAATATTATATGTTAGTTTCGGGTCTGTTTTAAGCAGCCTACGGTAGCGTGCACGCGTGTCCTTATAGAAAATCACGTTCCGAACAACTTTGTAGTTTTAAGTTTTCCCAAAAACGGATCGAAAAAGCCTCAAATCGGCGTTTTAAAATTCTGGGCAGAATGTTGTCGAAAACAGGGGCGAATATTATATGTTAGTTTCGGGTCTGTTTTAGGCCGGCTATGGTAGCGTGCTAGCGTGTCCTTATAGAAAATCACGTTCCGAACAACTTTGTAGTTTTAAGTTTTCCCAAAAACGGATTGGAAGAGCCTTGAATCTGCATTTTAAATTCTGGCCAGCATGTTGTTGAAATAAGAGTGATAATATTTTTCATGTTGTTAGTAAGATAATTATGGTGTTGTGCCTAATATCCTAACTTGATCACACACTTAAGGTTATTAGGGATATATAACCTTGAAATGATTTGGTGTTGAATTAGTAAATTAATGATGTAAATTATGTTATATTATAAATAATGACTATTGTATAACTCGAGTAAGAGACTTGACACGATTGTATATATACATAAGTGTGAAATTGCTTTACATGTATATTGTCGAGTATACACTAGACTAGTCCTCCGGTCGATGTAGGCACATGTTGAAAGAGATTATTTGTGATTGATCCGATTAGGTTCCGCTCGAGTGCCGTGTCGGAGATAAACCACCGGAACCGGACACATGGTTGTAATGCGGGTCAGATAGAAAGACCTTGAAACACCATGTGATTTAGGACTTAGTATGATTGCCCTTGCCACGTAATATTGGGAAATATTCGTGTGTAGGCCTAGTGTTACGACTTGTTTCCCCGGGTAACGATAGTGACCCGATATGACTTGTATGAGATATTATGTTTGTGTATTAAAATAATATCTCGAATCAATGCATTTGATATTATACTTGAATGAAATATTTTTATACGTTAAATACTGAAATGAGACTAATAATGATTAATTAAGATACGATATGAGACTACACGTTACTCTAGTTTGGGTTGGGCAGTCCCGACATAGGAACATTGGTTGGGTAATTGAACAATTTAATTACTGGAGACGAGTAATGACTAGTGTGCTTTCATTATAAGTACATCTTATAATCTTATAGCTTGTTTTCTTGCTCTGACGTTCGTCTATCTTGCTTCTTGCTCCTCTCCTATGTATGTATTATACAGGTCCTCGCCCCGTTGGACAGTAGATCGTGGAGCTGGATGACCTCGCATCTATTCTTAGGATCTTGTAGTGGTGGACGCTGGTCCATATCCTATTTTGTCACTCTTCCTTAGAGTGTGGTATCAAAGATTTCCCATTGTTAGGGATTTGATAGTGTTGAGAGGTTTATATTACACTCTTTACCTAATTTATCTTTGGGCCCGTATGTTTGGGCATTTTATATTCAGTACTGCTATTACTTGTGGATCCTATACTTACTATGATGTGATTTGGTTACACGTATGGGAGTGTACATATTTACTTTACTGCGTTTATTTAAATTATGTTTCTAATGCCAACATATTGACGCTCCGCTTTAATTTAATTGGGCGTAGCTAACCGAATTAGATATAAAAAGCAGGGTTGTCACAAAAAGATCATCTTTTCTAACCCAAATAGCTCTAGTTTTAATTTTGCGCAAGTTTACCCTCATTTGATAAAATTTTCGAGAAACAGTTTTTTGTCGAAAAACATTTGGAGCAGCAAACTCATTATTGTGAAAAATTTGAGCTTTTGGTTTAGGAAAGTTTCTAGGAGCCTTTCTCTTAAATGAACTCTTAGTTTTGGTCTTTCTATTTCTGTAGTTAGAGTTCTTATCAGGTTGTCTTGGAAGGACATAATTGTTACGATTTTGTCTAGAATAGTTAAAGTTCTTGTAGACAGAAGTGTTGTACACAGGGGTGTTTAGACGTCGAGCATAACAACCTTCAAAGGAATGACCATAAATGTCACAGTAGGAGCAATATTGATTGCTCGAGGGATGAACTTCCTTAGGAAAATTTCTAAAGATAGGTTTAACAGCATTCTGTTCAGAAGTCCTATTCCTAGGAGGTATGGTCTTAAAGACAGAATCAGCCTTTCTGATCAAAGGACAGACATATTTAGTCTTAAGTGCAGTCTCAGCCTTAGAATTACTAGACTCTCCAATGTCTTTCTCTTGTTGCTTTTGATAAAATTGCTTTTTAATAAAATGAAAGTCTGGACATGTTTCAATTGGTCTTTTGCCCCCAGACACAAACTTAATAGGTTCAAGTTTTGTTGTTTGTGGTTTGTTCTTAGGGCAAAATCCAATACCGGTTCTATCATCAGAATTGGTCTTGGAGTCAACAACAAAGTCAGTAAAACAATTTGAATTGTTTTCAAACTTATAAATTTTTTTGAAAACAGTAGCTGTCTTTGTTTTTGCTTCCTCCAGTTCTAATAATGTTCCCTTGTATTTCATTTCCAGCGTTTCATTAGTTTTAATCAACTCTTTTAATTTTTTATCAAAAGTTTCAATTTCAGATTGATGAGTCAGACACTGGTTAGTGTACTCTTCGGCATTCAACTTCACAATAAGACTTAGATCATCTAATTTCTTAGTCAAGTCTCTAATAGTCTTCTCCAGTCTAGTGCCTTTTTTAAGAGTCTTAGCATACAAAGTATGGATATCAGGGAGGTCATCTGTGTCTGAGTCGCTAAGTGAAGTGTGTGTAGTGACCCCTAACGATTCAGTTTTAGTACTCACGCACCCATTTGCATCGTCATTATCGAGATCACTTTGACTCACACATACGGTAGTAGAACTAGCAACATTTTCATATAATAAGGCATCTAGGCCAGTCAAAACAGTATTCATACTAGCAAGAGTAGGAGCATCTTTATCACACACAGGCATATCATCATTGTAAATGATCTTAGCATAAAAGGACATGCAAGGGTCAAGTACATTTGATGACTTAAGTTCATCTTCATCAGATTCGCTTGGATCATCCCAAGTTTTACAGACATTGGCTCTATTATGTGTGTTGGCTTTATTCAGACTAACTCTGCAATCGTGAGCAATGTGACCTAGTTTCCCACATCTAAAACATTCAATCTTTTTAAGGTCTCTAGTGGGTCTGGAGTTGTTATCCTTAGGATGTTTGTCAAGTCCTCTCTCATGAGGTTTGGAATTAGACAGAGTAGGATAATTAGGCTTGCCTTGTTTAGATGCCTGTTTGTTTCGAAATTTGACAATTTTCTTAAATTGTTTGGACATCAAGGCAATCTGATTATCTAGTTTGTCTATATTGCACTCCTCATCAGAGTCAGAGTTGGTCAAATTAGACTCAAGTTTGGGTATCTTAGAGGCAAAACTCAAGTTAGAGTTGGGCTGTTTTCTTTGTGAATGATTTAATTGTTTCTCAAAGTCTAATTCCATTTCCACAATCCTAAGTTTGCTACTGAGTAACTCAGGGGTAAGGTTTTGATCATTCATTTCCTCAATAGCATACCTCTTACTGTCAAACTTTTGTGGTAATGACCTTAGGATTTTAGAAACAATTTCATTTCTATCATAAGTAATACCATTAGCATGCAACTTAGTGACTATATCTGTCAAGTTCATGTAAAAATCATCAAAAGACTCAGAATCAGACATGATCAAAGAGTTGTACTGCTGGATAAGCATTTGAGTTTTAGCAGCTTTAACTCTTGAGTCTCCTTCATGGGCAGTGATTAATGTGTCCCAAGCTTCCTTAGAAGTGGCACAAGATGAAATTCTCTTGAACTCATACTCATTAATAGACATAAAAATGGCATTCTTGCCTTAATTGTTATTTCGAGAAATAGTTTTTTCTTCTTGGGTAAATTCACTTAAGATTTTCTTTACCCTCTCATCACTTCCTTCAGTGGCTGGTTTAGTAGGATAAGTGTATCCATTTTCAATAATGTCCCAGACATCATCTCCTAAAGTCCCTTGGATGAAGGCAACCATTCTTACTTTCCAGTAAGCAAAGTTGTTTCCATCAAAGAGTGGAGGTCTGGACAGATTACCAAACCTTTCATTCTTCTCGTCCATAGTTAGGTTTTTCAGAAAACGATTTCAGAAACACAAGATCTTTTAAAATAAAAGTTAACAGGTCTCTGATACCAATTGAAAAACGTTGCTAATGCTGTTTAATACAAGATTGAACTGTATAAGCAACTCCGAAATGCTTGTTGGAGAAACCCTTTTCTTTTGAAAAATAAAAATTATAAACAAGATGTGTTTACAAAGAAACTTATGTACGAGAGTAATTAAGATTGTGTAATCAGTTTTTAAAACTAAGGAAGTTTCAAAAATTCAGCACACTTATAGAATGAGATGAGTAGATGAAGATAATCAACACACAGTTTTTAACGTGGTAAAACCTCTCCCAACAGAGGAAACATCCACGGTGACTTCTAAGTCACAAAAACAAAAATCCACTAATAACAAATAATAGTTACAAACAATACAACATGCAAGCACACAAATCAACCTATTCTAAGTTTAGTAATATACCCCACTTGGTGTCCTTCTAACTTCTCATAGATCTGATTTGTTGATGATGTTCTTCCAGTTTGCTAACTTCCTTTGCTTTAGCTTCCTTACGTCGACTCAATGATCTCTGATCTTAAACACAACACTTCCAGTGTAGTAGTGTGTTAAGTGTTTGTGAAGTGATTCCTATTCACATGCATGAACTCACACACACTTAGATTTACAGACAGTCCTATAAAAATTACATATAAAGTCTATATGCAGTGATTTTAGTTTATTTCTTTCTCACAAAACTTCAACCCTTTTTTATCTTTATTCTATCCCAGATTCCACGGATATCTCGCTTATAAAATCGGTCAAGATCTTAATCAATCCCTTTTTGAAAACATTTGTGAGATTGAAAATCTCCAAGTGTGAATCCAACTAGGTCAGGGTTAAGTTTCGTAAGAATAGAAACCAGAAAACATTTTCAAAACCAAATGAATAACGATTTTCTTAAATCCAGTAAAAATATGCAGATCTAGTGAAAATGTAACATGCAGAGTATAGATCTAACGTTTGTATGGAAAAAGAAACAAGATCTTCACTCTATAGTTTAAGTTGTGAGCAAGATCAAAAGATCAAGACGTTACAGCAACGATATGAACAAACCACTCTCTCTCTCAAACACTCAAGGTTGTGTTTGGGGTTGAATATGTGAAGGTTTGTTTTAGAGGCGAAGTATTTAGGGTTAGGGTTAGGGTTTGGCTAACAGTTTCCCTTTCTCTCTCTTCTCTCTTTTCTTTTCTCTCTTCTCTCTCACTTCTCTCTTCTCTCTTATTTTTTTCTCTCAGAAAGACGAATGCCCAAAAGTCTTCTAAGGCTGAGAAGTGGAGGGTATTTATAGGGCTGAGGGAAGGTTCTGGATGTTCGAGGGAAATCAAGGGCTGAGATCAAGTCTTGCAAACTTTGACTTGATCCAAAGGTTATAAAACAGCGGTGGTTTAAAATGATTGTGATTGGTTCATATGGATAGCACCGGGATTAACCAAGAACACATGCAGACCCTCGATTAGGAATGATCCAACGATCAGCAATCAACCATCCAACCTTCTCACAAAAGAAGCACAACTCGAAGCATCAGGAGGATGACAAGTGTAGGCTTGTGAGTGGCTCTCACACGCGCGTCTAAAATAATTACAGAAGGTACCCTGAAGTCTCTAGCGCTTTGAGATCCTACCCAACCAAACAATTCGAGTGAAAACTGAAGTTTTCAAAATAAGATATTAACCCCACAAACTTTAAAATCCCATTTTATTTATGAAAACATTTATTTAAAAAATGTTTAAAAATGTTTAAAAAATATTTAAAAATTCCCAAAAAACTCCCAAAAAATTATTAAAGCTCAAATTCAAGGGGAATTAAACACACACTCAATTTTAAGCAATATGAACACATGTATGCACTTCTAATTGTGTGTAGTGTGATTCATTTTATTCCTTCATAGATCATTGAAGAGGATTAGAGAGATAGGTTCTGAGGCTTTTTGGATTCTAGGATGGACAACAAATTTTGTCACTATTTCCAAACTAGTTGAACACTTATACAGTATAGACTTAAGCAAGTCAAAGGTATAAGGTGCTTCAACATCAGAGAGAGTTATTGCAAACCATAGGGTTTACTCACTCACCATTGTTATTTATTACCAAGCTGTTAATACCTTACAGAGATTCTTGAGGGTGTTTGGTGTGTTTCTACCTGCCTATCAAGGTGTATCTAGGGTGCTTACTTCTCTCTCCTTCTAGCTAAATTACTTCTAAAGTTCTTTACCATCTTCTGAGTTATACACGAGAGATTTGTGAGCTTAAACTGAGCTTATCTTCATTGGGTTTGTGTTTATGTGTCCTATCATTAATCCAAGATTTTGGCTAATTAACTTATCATTACCATACTCAAAAGGGGTTACGCCTACCCTCTTACAGAAGTGTAGGCTTTGAGATGTTCAATACTAATTTGGACATGGCACGGGTGCGACATGGGTCCCACATGTTCCCACTATAAAGACGACTTTTGTATGTGAGGTTATGTCACACCCATTTCACGTCCTTGGTTTCGGTGTTGAGTACGTACACAATGCCCTCAAACCATGATACTCTTTCTGGTATATTTTTGGTTATTTAATACACGTGGGACAATCATATTTTTGGGTAATAAATTCACATAGGTATAAAAGTAACATTTTATATTGCATTTTCCCCACCCAAAGTGCAGTACATCCTCCCTTGGCGAGCTCGGCTTATTTGCAACCCTTAGTTTTAGCTGAATTGCATAGTAAAAACACTTGCATAGTAAAAGAAGATCCTAGTTTGCTTCCTTGTTTATTAATATGGTTTTACAACTTGACTTGAACTTGCAAACACACCTTAATGTCAACAGCTTTCTTCGCTACGCCCTTAAATTGTTATGTTTTGCTAGCCAAATGTTTTTTATTAAGTTTGTTTGTCGTTCAGCTATTTGATCAATTAAGAAAATGGAACTTTTTTTTTATTTTAGAATGTCTCAAATGTGGTTTTTTGTTGTATCAGGCCCAGCAGCCAGGAGCTTTATTTGAGGAGAAGCCTCAATCAGCGAATGATGCATGGAGGAAACTTCATTCAGATCCTTTTAATTAGGCAACGGGAGCAAGAAGCCCTTGCTCGTGTAAAGAACAACCCGGTCCAAATGGCCATGATTCGCAAATTTGTAAGTACACTCTATATAGGATAGTTGATTTACTTTCTGTCGATTAGTGGATGTGAAAGTAATATTTATTGAATATTTTATTATATAAATATCAGCCATATATCCTTAAATTTATTAAAATTTACCATTTTAGAATTACAGCACCAAAATTAGGGACAGTGCACGTGTCCGCGTTGGTTCCCTAGTGGCACATTGATTTGGCCTTCTAAGGGTGTGTTTTGATTGGAGTGTCTAGGAAAAATGTCATGGAATGTTTTTTGTTACTACCCAACAAAGGCAATTTTTCCATGGTAAATGCCCGAAATGTCCACCTCTAACTTGTACCATAGGGGAAGTCGAATGTTTTTTCCTAGCAAAATAAATACTATCAAAACATCAAAAATGTAGAAATTTCCAAAGACGGTTATCAAACACACCCCAAGGGGAGGGAAAGAGACAAATTGAGGGAGACACCATCCTGTTTGTTATCAAAACATGCAAAATACAACTTGTTGTGACCTCGTGGGATCAAGGCAATGCTCTAAAGGTGAACTAGAGATTATGTGGGTCAGGTGACCATTTTTTTCTTCTTTTAGCACCTACATCAACTTTTTGGTTTCGGAGGTTGTGCAAGTGTGATGATAGGCAGTGAGTGTGTAGTGTTGATTAAGTCCTATACGTGTTTCTAAATATGGATTACATGTTGAAAAAGAAACTTCCAAATATGGAAACCTATCTAATACTGTGGGTCGTGGCATTGGACATGAATATAAAATCATAGAAAGTACGAAAAATCTCCAAAAATTCTTAAAAGTTGTATTCGTGTCCATGGTTCAAAGCTAGGAAGCGCGGACTCGACACGCAACACAGGATAACACAATTTTTCCAAAATGTAGGATACAGATACATTGGGATACGTATAATGTTATCTATATTTTTGTATTTAACTATAGGTAAAAAATTAATTTTTATATAATTAATCTTTTAAAAATATTTATTACAAAAAAATCATAATTTTAGCTACAAAAATTATTAATTTTAAAGTAGTTCAGTTATTTATTTCAAATAATTATGTTAATTAGTTTTACAAAAATATTAATTTTTATTTCTTATTAAGCCTTCTTAAATTTAACATGCAAAGAAAAAAGACGTATTGAAATAGAAGTCCAATAGTACCTTTATTCTGTCAGACTTCCCTTCTTTTACACTCCTCTTACTATGTCGGACCTTGTACCCTTTATATCTCTTTTTTCTCCCTCTCTCTCTAGGAAGAAATCGAAGAGAAACAAATCCTCAAAACAGGCCGGAATGGGGTCAGAACAACCTTCTGTGCGTTGGAACTACCTAAAATGGGTTGGAAAGGGGTCAGAACGGAGGTAGGTAGTTGGAAGTGAGCCGCAAGTTGGAAAATGAGTTGAAAGCAGGTCAGTCGGGTGCTCTTTTTGTTTAAAGTGTGTTTTATTTGATTTATGTTTTCAAACTTAAAAAATTTAATATTTATGTTTTAAAATATCACAAAGACCCCCGCGTATCTAAAAATGAGTCCAAAAACGTATCTGGCAAAATCCCAGCGTATTTAAAAAATATAAAAAACATAGGATACTCTCAGAGTCGCTTATCCTAGCGAATCTGAGATTATCCGGGCGAATCCGAATCCGAACGCGGGCGAGTTGTGAGACATCGTCAAGATATCGGCGCATATGTCTGGTATTGTTGAGATTCGGCCGAGACGGGACGAAAAGCAGGAAGTGGACAGCTGAGTTGCCGAGATGAATTTTATCGGCCGAGAACATTCGGCCATGGCTGAATCTTCATGGATGACGATGAAAAAGTGGGGCTTGGTTTTATTTCTCTATCCTGTCAGTTATCAAAGGTACGAGGGTTTTGTTTTATGTTCTCATAAGGGAATTCTCTTCTTTTCACACACTATTCTTTTTTTTTCATTGTGTGCGTGTGTTTCTTTCTCACTGTAAATTATTCTTTTTATTTCTCACTGTACTTTTTTTCTTTTCGTTTCTTATTATACATTTTTTAAATTTATTTTCTCATTGTTCATTTGATCTATATTACTCTTTTATTTATATTTTTTTTATATACCATGGATCCATAGATTTATTAAATTAAAAATATATAAATAAATTGATACTAATTTCTGAAAAACAGGTACTACTTTTGAAAAAAATTGCATTATTTTTTTGAAAAAAAAACTGTTACTAATTTTTAACAAACTTATTTAAATAATGGTATTATTTTTTTCAAAGGCGTTAACATTAATTATAATAATATTATTAATAAATTAGTACTAATTTGCAATGAAAATGGTGCTAATTTTTTTTACAAATTATCAATAAGTCGGTGCAGTTTTAAAAAAAATGCTAATAATTTAAATAAAAAAGCAACTAAAAATTATTAGTTTTGTATAAAAAAAGAGAGAGTTTTGGATAAGAAAAGAGTATTAATAGTTTTAGAGCACCAAAAATTGTTGTACATTTTTAATAAATTACCCTTACTCACCGGAGGAATTATTCTTACTCACAACCTTACTAAACAATGTAATCATTTATTTTTAACTTTAAGTAACTTCTTTATCAGGTTTTATGTGTCATTAGATTGTTTTTCTATCTTAATATTGGTTTATACTGGAATATGAAATTCGACAAGTCCGACGTGTGTCAGTATAATCAATTAGGCAATGCCATGTATATTGAAGGATGGTTTTTAACTCATCTGATCGGTCCACGCTAATCTTGTTTAAAAAAAATCTATTTTTTCCTGAATTTTTTGAGCTTTCTAAATAGCGTATTGTTCAATACCGCAACCAATATCGAGACCGAGTTGAAAATCGGGTGTCCGATATGAGGAACGATACTAAGACCGAGACTTTGGACCATGTTCGTCCCCAAAGAAGGAATCAATTCGCCGATGTATCCAGTTGGTGTGAAAAGTCAAAAACGTATTAATATGGGATACTGCCCATTCACCTTGCATGAACGAATCACAAGTCATCTCATGAGTTTTGCAAAATGGTTTTTGAAAATTGATTTTACTTTGGTTAAAAATGATTTTTTGAAAATTGAGTTGGACTTTGCTAAGACTCGATGAAGGGACTAATAACTCACGGGCCAGATCCTTAACTTAAGTTGTTGCTTCACATACCTAAAAGTAAAAAAAATGGCAAAAGAAAAAATAAAAATCTTTTTTCTTTTTTCTTTTTGGTTTTAAATATATTAATTTTAGTATTGTGCTTATCCTTGTGTCTAAAAGTGAAGGAAAACAGTTGGAAAATCCTTATAGGTCCTAGGGTTGGATATGCCCAGAAAACTGAAAGTGAAGTGATTCAATGGGCAAATAAGGTCACAAATAACTGCGTTTCTCTTGTGAGGTGGGAAAGATAATCTTGTTGAATTTTGGATTTTTATTTATTTTTTCTTATTTAAAATCGGAAACAAAGGTTCCATTGATAAAAACCAAGTATCTCACATGGGGATAAGGATACAAACTATCCCTTGAAATAATTTTCTATAATAATAGATACACACCGATGGATGTGTATTGAACTCTTAGGGTCCATTTGGTTAAGATTTTCCTTCTTTTTTTTGGTTTCTGTGCGAATCAGTCATGTAATATAAAAAAGGATTCCATCACGTGGACTTCTTTTTTGATTTTCCACTGGGTTGAATGTGCTCGCGATCAATGTTTTTAATCGCGGTCGCGTAGGGTGTCGCGTAATGGTTCCGAAATCGTGTCGCGCATCGCGCAAGCAATTCGTGCATTCCAGATTTTTAATTTGAAAACATGTTAAAAAAATATAAATAAATAAATAAGCTCAAAGAATAACTCCAAATCAATTCAAATATTGTTCTGAAGACATAAAGTACTACAACATTCGAAATCAAACATACTAATAGTACCAAATTATTCTAATCATACCACTACAACATTCATAGATAAATTAACCACAAATAGCATCAAAAGTAGTCTTCATCGTCCAAGATAATATCATCATCATCTTGATCAAGGGTGTCTATGTCTGGAAATTGTGCACTATCAAAGATCCTAGGAGCAACTCCTGCAAAGATATCAATCTCCTCATCTTCATCAACGGGATCCAATCTCACTTCTTTCCCTTTACCTCCACCTAGTATGGTAAAAACAATATTACAAATTATTAGGGTGCTAACTAGTAATTATGTGTATATTAAATTTGTTTTACTTACTTGAACATTCACCCACTTTACGCTTTTTTGAAGTTGGAGAAGAATCAACATCAATAATTGGGACTTCACTCTCTAGCGCACTATCAACGATTTCGGGTGGCAAACTCACAATAGGATCTCCCGAGAACAACTCATCATCATCAAGCCATGAAGTATCTTTAGGTAGGACAGGATCTTCTCTCTCCGTGATCCATTCATCATCAGACTCAATTTCATCAACAATAATTGGATCAATCTTGTCTCTCCTCCTAATACTTCTCTTGCTTAGATTAAGATTATATTTGACATACACCAATGCATTCAACCTCTGGTGTTCAAGCCTATTCCTCTTTTTTGTGTGTATCTACAAGTAATTAGGAAATAAATATAAATATTGGAGGAAAAAAATTAAATTAAACATATATAATTGTAAGAAATGGAATTAACAAATGTAAAAAATCAATACCGGAGCAAAAGTCCTCCAATTTCGTTCGCATCCCGATGCACTACAAGTAAGACCTAGTACATGGACGACAAAACTCATAAGCTCCGGTATCTTACTCCCGAAACGTATCCACCATTGGGCTAATAAAACAAAGAGAATCAATAAATAAATTATGTAACAATGTTAGTTTATTTGAATATGTAAAAAATAAATAATTAATACCCGGGGAACGGTGCATTTTTGATTTTATAGCCATTGGGCATCCAAAATCGCCTTGTTGATTGTCATAAAAGTCCAATTGGATATTGGCTTTTAAACGGTCGGTGGAGTTCAACATCCTATCCATGCAAGCATAAAGTCCATCTTTCCCTCCATCACAATTAGAAAATCTCTCTTCGTAACGCAATTGGGGATTCAAACAATATCCTGCCGCATGTAATGGATGATGGAGTTGTGGAGTCCACCTAGCATCATTTTTTCTCCAAATCGGCATATATTTTCTTTCAACATCCCCACAATTGAATTTGATTGTTTCTTTGGCCCTATCCATCAATTCATATATATATCCCATGGTCGGTCGCTCCTTGGAATCAACCTCCCTCAACACACTAACAAGCAGGACAACACTCTTAACACAAAATGCGACGTGGGGCCAAAAATCAAGATCATTCAATACCAACCTCTTCGCTATTTTCCCTTCTTCCTTCTTTGCTTGAGAACACTCAGTCCACAATTGAGAAGCAAACATAATTTCAAGTGGTTTTTTTTTGTTTGTAAAGACTTTGGAGTGTGAGAAATGCGGTGGCAAACCTTGTTATGGCCGGACGAAGGAGCTCTTTCCCTTTAGTATGTTCTCTCATCAAATAAAGAGGCCTCGAATGACCATAAATAAATTTAATCACCCGCTTTGCCTTTTCAATTGTGTCGTTAAAAATCTTCAACTCCCCTATATCCTCCAACATCAAATCTATACAATGTGCGGCACAAGGGGTCCACCATAAATGGGTCCACTTCTCTTCAAGTCTCTTTCCCGCATTCTTGCAATTACTAGCATTATCCGTGATAACTTGAATTACATTTTCTGCACCTACCTCAACAACAATATCAGCAATATAATTATATATCAATTCTCCATTCTTAATTGTGTTAGAAACATCAACGGACTTTAGAAAGAACGTACCCGCAGGGCTATTCACAAAAAAATTTATAAGAGCCCTACTTTTACCATCCGCCCACCCATCCGACATAATTGTGCAACCGTGAATTCTCCACATATTTTTATGGGTTTCCAAAATATGATTAATATCATTAACTTCTTCTTTAAGAATCCATGTTCTCAATTCATGCATAGAAGGAGGCTTAAATCCGGGGCCATATTTAGCAATTGCATCGATAGCGGGTTTAAAGTGAACATCATTCACACAATTGAAAGGAAGAGCAGCTGAACAGGTCCAACGACCAAATTTACAACAAGCATCAATTCTTAGGTCTTTTTTTAGAGCGAAATTAAGTGTAGTTTGTTTGGGTTGACGATTAACAAACTTATCCATTGAACCCTTAGTGGCATTACTATCACTACCACTACCAACACCTCCACCACTTGCACCATCACCCTCACTCTCAAAATTTGTCGATTGTTTACTCCCGGGACCCTTACCAATCTCAAATAGCAATGTACTTTGCTTGGCTTTTTTTATCACTAAATGTTTTCAATCCTTCAATAACTATATTTTTAACATCTTCCGAAACTTGTTTGCACTCCAAAACACCGGTGTGGGTGTCGGCCAAATGATATTTTAGACATGTAATACCACCTTTTGACCTATGATGACAATGCTTACAAAAAACTCCACTTTACCCTTCCTTTTCATATGCATATTTCCACCCAAAATCTTTCTTTGTAGACATTATTTTGACAACCAACTGAAATTTAAAAAACAATAAAAAAAAAAAAGCACTTGAGATAAAAAAAAAATTATGTTTAACATAATAATAAATAAAATTTATACTTACAGGTGCAAATTTATGTTTAACTTAATTTTTTTTTACTTTTGTTTAACATAAAAAAAATTTATGTTTAACATAAAAAAAACACTTGAGATAAAATTTATGTTTAACATAAAAATTGACCAACATAATAAATAAAATTAAAAATCAGTAAATCAGTTGTGTTTAACATCAATTTTATACTTACAGGTGCAAAGTGCAGCTTTTCGTGAGAAAATAACTGATTTTTGAGAAGAAATCAGTTGTGAAGTGCCAAAAACCTATGTAGATGAGTTGCTGTTTTTTTAGAGAAGAAATGTAGATGCCGAAGTGAAAGGAGTTTTTTTTTTTTTAGGATTGCTGTTTTTTTTAGAGAAGAAATGTAGATGTTGTGCCGAAGTGAAATGGAGGTTTTTTTTTTTTATGAGTTGTTGTTTTTTAAGGGTTTTTCTGTCGATCGGGCTTTTAAATGGAGGGTTTGCTTTTTTTTTCGTAACTTATGTTCTTACCAAAACGACGTCGTTTTGGTAAGACGTGAGGTTTTAAAAAAAAGCTCCGCTTGCGTCTCTGTAGCGTACTTTTGCGCCCAATTGCGCATGTTTGCGCAGTTTTGTGCCAAATAGCGCTCCGTAGCGCACGCAATCTGAACATCTCAAATAGCAGCCTTGTTTGCCTCGCTTTTTTTCAACGCAAATCGCACTGCTGGCGATGAGAGCTCATAAGCTGCCACAGATAATGATGTTCTAATAGTATGAAAATCTTTCGTCTTACGCATAAATTAGCACCTTTCTTCATACGCATATGAAGTTGGCTCTTATCTTTAGGGAGCTATGCTCGTTCATTTTCTCTAGCAGTTGATAAACATATTATTTATTTATTGAGAAAAGTGCAAAATTAACCGTGCAGTTTGGGGTGATTTTCAATTTCAGACCTAATGTTTCAAAAGTTACAATGTTAATCCCAAGTTCTGAAAATTGATTCAATTAAACCCACCGTTACATCTATACTAAAAAAATTAACAGAAATGTTGATGTGGCGTCCTTTGTGGCAAATTTTTTAAATGTGTCCAACAATTAATTGACATATAGCTCCAAAAATAGTCCTACACATAATTACCACCTTTACTATTAAAAAAATAAAAACTCCAAATATAAAAAAAGAATAGGCAAAAATATATATAGTGTAGTTAATCAAAATTAATTGAAAAATTTTCAAATCACCACCTCCGCCGCCACCATCACCACATACAGTCAGTCACACACCACTAGTAACTCAACTGTATTGATTTAAACAACGAAATTTCCGAGATGATTCAAATTACCATTTCAACAGAAATGTTTTAAACAACCTCCAATTTAAATAATGAAATCGATTGCATCGATTCAGATGTAAATAGAAACCAAAACAAATTTGCTTTCATATATTATAAAATAATTGAAATCAAAATGACAAACATCGGTTTCGATTTGAACAAATATCAAAACTGCTTGCCCTAACATTAAAACGAAATCAATACCGTAATCGGAATTGAAATTAATTTATTGTAAACGATTTGTGTTCAAAGCTAACTCGAATGAATTGGTTTGGATTTAAAATGAAACCAAAAACAAAATGGGTTAATTTCTCTTTACTTGGGTAAAGAACACATTTAACAAAATAAAAACCCAATCTCACAAAAAAATATCGAACCGAGATCTAACCCAGATTTCTACAATCTTGTTGTGGTGTAGATGAAGAGTCGAGAGAGGAGAGGAAGAAAAGGAGAACGGTGGCAGCAGTGCAGATGGCGGTGCTGCCGGCGTGGTCGGAGAAGTTGGTGGGTTTGGTTTCCGTTTGTGTAGGTTGGAGAAGTGGTTGGTTATAATGAGCCAAAGAATCATTAACTTGTGGGTTTGACTGTTAAAACATAATTTTTTTTTCCTTTTGCCTTTTTGTTGTAATTAGATTGTGTTTTAATGAACCACATGGCATGATTTTATTGAATGGGTTAAAAAATTTTCCACATAAGACTCCATGTCAGCATATTCGTTAAATTTTTTAACGGAGATGTGACGGTGATTTGATTGCATCAATTTTCAAAATTTAGGATTGTAACTTTTGAAACTTCGGGTCTAAAATTGAAAATCACCCCAAACTTTAGGGTTAATTTTGCATTTTCCCCTTATTTTTCTAAGGGACATTTACTCATTGGGGTACACTAGTTCTTCATATTTTCTCATTGGGGTACATTAGTTTTCTTATTTACTGATTGGAGTTCATTTTCACTTTTAGAGACGGTTCGTATGATTTTTAGCCATCGTTGCTAAAGGTAAAAATGACCCCCAATGAGTAAATACGAAAACTAGTGTACCCCAAGAAAAAAATATGAAGAACTAGTGTACCTCAAAGTGTAAATGTCCCTTTTTTAAAGAGGATTTTGGTCAGAAGTCAGAAGTCAGAAACCAGGGGTTATGTTTTATTAAAGCCCAAAGTGGATGTAGTTTCAAAGAGGATTTTGGTCAGAAGTCAGAACTCAGGGGTTATGTTTGATCTAAGCACAAAGTGGATGCAGTGGCATAGTTGAATTGTCTAGAACTGATAATGTTTCAGTACTGTTAGCACTGGATGCAGTAGCGTATGAAGTCATCTCTATTCTTAAAAAAAATCAAATGTAGCAAAAATAAATAAGTGTTACTGAGACATAATGAAGTCACAGAGGTATTGATTTTATGGGAAATTCGGGTTCACATAAAAAGGGTTCAAATCAGGCAAATTAGCACGAAAAAGAATATAAAAACTAGGGTTCTGAAACAGAAATACAAATCTTGGTTTCGAAATCAATAATACAAAGCTAGGGTTCTTAATAAAAAGGAACTGAATAATAAATACGAAGAGGAGAAGGAACGAACTTACCACAGTGCCGAAAGTCCACCCCGACGATATAGATGAACCTCCAACGATGCAAGTCTCCCTCCGAAGAGAATTGGACAGCGAGATGTTGATGAAACCCTTGTTCTGCTGCGACTAGGGCTGTGTTTTGGCCGGATCGGATCGAAAAATGACCCTTTGGAAAAAATTCCAATTTTTTCGGAAATAAAATAACTATTCCGATTTCCAATCCAATTTTTTCGAAAAATTAAAAAAAATTCCGAATTCAGAAAAATCGGAAATTCAAAAAATATACTAAAAATCCAGAAATTTTGGAAATTCCAAAATTTCAAAAAAATAAATATAGGATCTTTGATTACTCGAAATTCTCATTTTAAAGAAATCAAGATTATCCTTAAAGTCCTGGTGTCTTTAATGCCTTTTTTTTAAAGAGAACTCAGAATGTTTTTTTTAATATTGATCCCCATTTTCAAGTTCCAAAATTTTAAAAGCAGCCCCCACTATAGCGAGTCTGAACGAGTCCCATCCAATTTAAGCGTGTCGCCCGGTTTAAAACTAAAAAAAGGATACACTTGAACCAGTGTAGCATGTCTGGGCATATTCCCCATGAATCTGAGTCCGACCTTTGAGCCTAGCAAGGGTTTGAGGTCACAGGAGAGTGTCTGACTCTCCTTGCTTAATAGTTTAAAAGGATCTTTATGACTTTGAATTTATGGAATCTTAATGACTTCGAATTTGTGAAATTCTTATTGTTGATGGGGTAAATTAAAGTAGAGATAGTCAGCACTGGTGAGAATTTGATATTAAGCTTGGACTATGCAAGCATAAAAATGGAGCAACAACTTTGGCTAGGAAGAAAATGGGACCAGATACTGTTAATATATGGGTCGGGTTTTGTACCCGGATCCATAATCCGCCCACCGTGATATGGATTATCCAATTTAGTGTTGGATAAATCATTATTATAATAATTAAGTATTTATTATAATAGAGGAGTCTTAAATATAACAGATAAGAAGAGTCCAACTAACTCCTTGATTTTTGGAACTCTTATCTGTTATATATAGATATCCTATTTGGTGATTACAAGTAACAACAGAAAATATACGATACATATTTTCGGTATCTCTCTCTCTCTAGAAATCCTCCTACACAAATCATCTCTCTCTCTTGATCCATCATCAACGGATCTTGGATTTGTGAGCGTGACATTCAAAGGGGCAACTCTTGTAGCCAACCCGGATTTCCACGAGACGCGAAGCGTACACGGAGGAAGAACTCGCAGATTCGGTGTCGGCTCGTATCAAACAACGTGCATCGATCACTTGGTTACATTCCGCCTTTGAGGTAATCCGAAAACTCGTATGTGCTATGTGTATATACTCTAATATTACATTGGTATCAGAGATTTTTAATTTGTTTGATCGCAGGATTATTCGTCGGATTATTTTTTTTGTACATAAACTCCATTAATACCAATTTAAATTCGTTTTAAATTGAGCGCGTAATAATCCGAAATTTTTATAAGGTTTTGTTTCTGTGTTGATAAAGAACTCGTACGCGAAATTTCATTAATTTTCGTTGAACGGATTGAGAGAAAATCGAAACCCTAATTTCAATTTGAAGTTGTTCCGAATTTTTTTTTGCCAACTTTGAGGCCAAAAACAGTGGATCAAACGACGATGAAAATCTGTTTTTCTTTTACATAATTGTTCTACGTCGCGAGGGCTTTCCAACCATATATTATTTGTTAATTTTGGATTAAAAATGAGCAAGTTATGACCCTCTGAACATGGCTCCATGAAATCGCGAAATCTGAAAATTTTCTGTTTTAAGAAGACGATGAACAGTATTTATTTTTTTTTATTTTTTTTTTAATTATACTCTCGGTTTTGTACCAAACTGTACCCAAACCAAGTCGTGGGGTGGGGCTGGGCCTGGCGCGTGGGGGCTCGGTTTTTGATGTAGAATCCAAAAATATTTTTTGTGTATTTTTTGGCCCACAGTAAATAGTATTTTTTAATTATTTTAATTTTAAATAATTTTTTGAGGGCCTTAACGATGCGATAAAAATCTAGAAAAAATATATTTGGATTCAATAGGCCGAAAGCAATTTTTCCATGTTGTCAAAATATTTTTTACTGCTGTGCTATTATAAAAATGATTTATTGTATTTTTTTGACACTTAAATAATGTCTAAAAATTACCGAAAATTGCAGAAAATTACAGAATTTTTTTTCTGACTTAGTGGATGGAAAATTAATATTTTCTGAGAATTTTGACATTCTGGAAAAATTAATGTATTTTTGGTGGTCCATTTAATTTAGTATTTAATGGATTTTTATGCTTTTATTTAATGATTATTGTCTTGATAACTTGCGTAGTTAACACAATAGTTATGTTTGACCATGCTCGCTCCCTAAGTTGGTGAGTGTAGCAATAATTGTCCATTTAAAGGCCTAGGTTATGTGTTTTGCATGATTAAATGGACAATTCTGAAAATTAACAGGTGAATGAGCTAGTGTTTGCCTGTTTAATTCCTGTTTTAAGGTTGTTCCTATGTATATGTGCAATCGGACATACCCCGCCCGGCTTTCAGTAGATATTATGTATAGGCTTCTTCTCCTTTTATTGATGTATTGGTGAGAATGAGAGGTTTTTTAAGCCACATGTAAGGGGATGATTTCTGAATGCACAACAATACATAGGAATTATCTTAGCACAAGCTCTAAACTGTTAATTAAGGGGACTATGTGGGACCCTGCGCATTTATTGTTGTATGGCGCAAAACTGGTTATCATAATTTGTTTATCTGCCGTGATTTTAAATTATGATGAATGGATGTAAATGATTAATAGATGTGTTCATTAATCGGATAAAATTTGTTTAAAAATCAATTAGAAAATATGCTCTAATTTTACAATATTAGGAGATGACTGCGAGCTTTGCAAACTTTCGATTTTAATATGTAAGAGAAGAAAATATTTTCTAATTGGATTTTAGAACAAATTAAAAAGATGTGTTTTAATAATAATATTAATGTCAATCTTTTGCGCATTTTTCATGTAGTAATGGCAAGCAATAACGTAATCGCCGCTATGACTAAAGAAGATAAGCTAACTGGTAACAACTACAACATATGGCACCGTAAGATCCAATATCTACTCAATCAGCATGAGTTGCTTGATTGTCTCACCACTGTTATGACTGAACCAGTTGGGAGTAGTACTGCCGCCAGCCGGCGTGAGCATGAGGCTTACCAGGCTTGGGTGAATAAGGATCGTGCTGCCCGCTTTACTATGCTAAGCCACATGCACGATGACCTTATTGGGCATTACGATCACTTCAAGACAGTTAAAGAACTGTGGGATCAGCTTCGATTCGACTTCGGTGGTACGTCCACTACGAGACTTAGGGGTCTTGTTTTGAAGTTCGAAACTTATCGTAAGGATAATAAGCACACGATGACTGAGCATCTTCGAGTGATGTCCACCTTGATTCATGAGCTTAAGGAAACTGATCACATTCTCTCTGACGAGCAACAGGTTCAGGCTGTTATCCGCTCCCTTCCTGATTCATAGGTGCACATGAAACAAATAATGACTCACAATGACAGTATTAAGAATTTTTCTGACATATCTCGTCATGTTGAGCTTGAGGCGGAGCGCCAAGAGGCGAATCGTGCTGCTGTCCTTGTCGCCCAGAGTGGCAGACGTCAGGGAAATAGGCCCAGGCAAAATGGAAATGGAAAGCAGACTAAGCAGGCTGGGGCAAATGGCCCTAAAGGGAAAAAGATAACAAAAGCCAAAAGAGGCAAGCGTGGTGGGAAGAAAGATATTTCCAAAGTCAAGTGCTACAACTGTGGAAATAAGGGTCACTTTGCTCGTGATTGTACTGAGCCAAAGAAGGTATCCTCTTTCCTTTCCTCTTTATTTTCACCTCTCCATATTTGTGTATGTTCTCATGTATTAGTTGCTCATTCTATTCCTATGTGGATTGTAGATACAGGAGCAACAAAACATGTGACAAGGGATAGAGGAGGATTTGTAGATTATCGCCGTATTCCAGCCGGTACTCAGAGTGTCTACATGGGAAATGGTACTCGTGAAGATGCTGTAGGAGTCGGTTCGTACGAACTCCACCTTAGCACTGGGACCAAGCTACTTCTTCGTGATGTGCTCTATGTGCCTGGAATAAAGCATAATTTACTTTCAGTTTTAGCTTTATCAGACTATGGTTTTTCTTTCAGTTTTAATAGTAGTGGTTTGAATATTATTTTGGATAATATTATTTGTGGACATGGATCTTTATGGAATAATTTGTTTAAAATAGATTTATTTGATTCTGTTTCTTCAACTTCATTATCATATATTGCAAATGTTGATGTTGATTCAGTTACTTGGCATGCTAGACTTGGGCATATAGGAAAAGATAGGATGGCCCGATTAGCTAGAGAAGGCCTTTTAGGCCCACTCGCTAAGGTCGACCTACCTATATGTGAGCCTTGTTTGGCAGGAAAAGCCTGTAGAAAGCCTTTTGGTAAGGCTTTACGAGCTAATCAACCTCTAGAACTAGTACACTCAGACATATGTGGACCTATGAGAGTTAAGGCACGTCATGGCGCCTCTTATTTTCTTACGTTTATTGATGACTATACGCGATTTGGACATGTCTACCTGATCGCTCACCGCTATGAAGCTTTGGATTGTTTCAAACGCTATATAGCAGAGGTTGAGAATCAGCAATCGAAGAGGTTAAAAACTTTTCGTACTGACAGAGGACGCGAATACTTATCTGATCAGTTCAAAGAAACGTGTGAAGAAAAGGGGATACGCAGACAATTAACTATCCCTCACACTCCACAACAAAATGGTGTTGCAGAGAGAAGGAATAGAACTCTTCTAGATATGACTAGATCTATGATGGCGCAGGCCAACCTTCCAATATCCTTCTGGGGGGATGCTCTTTTGACTGCTGCCTACATACTGAATAGAGTGCCTTCTCAGTCAGTTTCCTCTACACCTTATGAACTATGGAGAGGCGAAAGACCCAATTTGGATCACTTGCGCCCTTGGGGTTCGGCAGGCTATGTTCACACAACTTCTCATAAGTTCGGGAAGTTAGGCCCTAGAGCTCGAAAGCATATCTTTATAAGATATTCTGAGAGCTCAAAAGGCTACGTTATGTACGGTGAACACCCTGATGGAGGAATGACTGAAATAGAGTCACGTGATGTCGAATTCTTAGAAAAGGATTTCCCTAGCACAAGCAATACAAAAGAGGATCTTGAACTCTATGAGTTAGAGGATACTGAAAACACTTTACCATCTTCAGGCGAGGCTAGGGGATTAGTTCCTTCTCCTGTAATCGCTGAAGATAGTAGTGGTCTTCAGCCTAGTGGGAGCATTCCAGATAGTGTGAGTGCACCACCACTAGATACTCACGATTCTCAGGTTCGCCGTAGTAAGCGAGGAAACATTCCACGTCGTCATTTTGAGATTGAGGGGAATACTTTCCTAAGCATTGCTTTAGATGAGGAAGAGCCAACTTCTTTTGCAGAAGTTCTTTCCTCAAGTGCCAAGGATGAGTGGATGGTTGCTATACAGGAAGAATTGAGCTCCATGGCTAAAAATAAAGTCTGGGAGTTAGTTGACCTTCCACCCGGGCGCAAGACTATTGGGAACAAATGGGTTCTAAAGGTCAAGCGCAAAACGGATGGTTCAATTGACAAGTATAAGGCACGCCTTGTGGCGAAAGGCTATACCCAACGAGAGGGTGTAGACTACGAAGAGACATTCTCCCCAGTGGTGAGGTTTGCCTCTATCCGCCTTATCCTAGCTATTGTCGCGCAAATGAATTTAGAACTATTTCAGATGGATGTTAAGACTGCTTTTCTCAATGGAGAACTTGACGAAGAGATCTATATGGAACAACCTGTGGGTTTTGTATCCAAAGGACAAGAGCCCAAAGTCTGCCGCCTAAAACGTTCTATATATGGCCTCAAGCAATCGTCAAGGCAGTGGTATTTCCGATTTCATCATGCCATTACCTCTGTTGGTTTTGAGATGATTAAAGAAGATCACTGCGTATATTTTAAACGATCCAAGAAAAGTGTTCTTATCCTTTCATTGTATGTCGACGACATTTTGTTAGCTGGGAATGACCTGGACTCCATTGTCGCCACTAAAGAGTGGCTGTCCTCTACTTTTGAGATGAAGGACATGGGTGAAGCAAATTATGTGCTGGGGGTTAAGATCGTGAGAGATCGATCTAAGAAGCTTCTCTGTTTGTCTCAGGAGACTTACGTAAAGAAGATTCTGGAAAGGTTTCGCATGCATAACTCTAAACCCGTAGACACTCCAATGGAGAAAGGGTGTACATTGAGCCTAGATGATTGTTCAAGAACTGATGAAGAAAAGAATCAAATGTCTAAAGTGCCATATGCACAGGCCATAGGGAGTCTGATGTACGCTATGTTGTGTACGCGTCCAGATATCTGCTATGCAGTTGGTATAGTTAGTCGTTATCAGAGTAACCCAGGCCACAAACACTGGCAAGCAGTGAAGAGGATTTTTCGATACCTTCGTGGGACTGCTGATCTCGTCCTATGTTATCATGAAGGGGACTTGAGACTTAGAGGCTACAGCGATGCTGATTGGGCTAGTGACAAAGATGGAAGGAAATCCACTTCGGGATATACGTTCATTCTTGGAGGTGGAGCTGTCACTTGGTGCAGTAAGAAGCAAACGTGTATTGCTCTATCCACAATGGAATCGGAATACGTGGCATGCTCGGCAGCTGTTCAGGAAGCTGTTTGGCTAAGGAGATTCTTTCAAAGGCTAGGCATTTCAGATCATGCAGCTGAGCCTGTGCTTGTCTATTGTGATAGCACGTCAGCTCTAGCTTATGCAAAGGATCCAAAGTATCATGGGAAGTCTAAGCACATTGGCATTCGTTATCATTACATTAGAGACATGGTTGCGCAAGAGGAGGTTGTCTTGAAACATATCTCCACAGGTTGTATGGTGGATGATCCATTAACCAAGCCCATTGCTCGAGATGTTTTCCTTTCACATGTTAGGAGTATGGGACTACGTAGGATTTGATATGTATGACACCATATTGTTTATTGACATTATTATTATTTATTGGATATAATATTCATTTCTTTTATTTGTTAAATTAAATGAATTGTTATCACTATGTACACATCTTATAGATATGTCACCGGGCTTGAATCGACTCTCTCACACGAGTGATTCACCTTGGCGCTTAGACAGCGAGCAAGATGAGACATTTATGTCTGTGGCGCTTTGAAAGCGAGCTGAGACATTTATATCCTTGGCGCCTGAAAGGCGAGCAGGATATATACGATTATGCAGATTCTGCTATATGTCGCCTTAGTTGAGTACTAAGATGAGACCTTATTTATACTTTTAGGTCGATCATAGAGTATCTCCATAACTCTATGTAGCCTGTTTTTAGCCGAATGTGAGATTTCAGGCAGGCACTATGTGAGTGACTGGGCTGAAACTCAGGTTAGGCGCTAGATAGCGACTAGACTAAGATTCGTATGGCGTCTTTTTATTTCAAAAGTGACATACCCTTTTCAACGGGATGACGCCATAGCATACATTTTATACTGTATATGCTTTGCCGACCAATAGTGGGAGCGATGAATGAATCCCTGCTTCATCGCTGTGTGAGCCACATGGATTATTATAATCCAACGATATGCCTTTTGTCGACCTGAGACTATGTCATGAAGAGAGGACTTGATGACGCTACTTTAGCGTGTTTACCTAGGACGAGGTTTGATTCCGTCTAAAGGGGCACGACTAGGAAAGCGGTTAAGTCTAATTGAATTGGCATGAGGACTTAGGGAAGACTATTTGATTATACACCATGATAATGTGACTCATAGTCCGGACGGCTTTACTGTGTTTTGTGCACGACTTAGTCAAGAGTACATTACATATTTGGGATCTAGCACTGCTTTCTTGAGGGATTAAGAGTGCTAAATTCGGTGTAAATCAAACTGTCTGGGTATATGCGAGATTCCTTCGAGTGATGCGTCTTCGTTAGTTAGATGATGGCTTAACGATTACGCTCCTGAGACTGTACGTTTTCTCGTGAGGTCGCACGTCACATTTTCCTGTATGAGGAGACGAGTGATGACAGAGATCGTTGGAGATTTGTTAGAGAGACCACGCCTTATGTGGGCGAGTGGGAGATGTTAATATATGGGTCGGGTTTTGTACCCGGATCCATAATCCGCCCACCGTGATATGGATTATCCAATTTAGTGTTGGATAAATCATTATTATAATAATTAAGTATTTATTATAATAGAGGAGTCTTAAATATAACAGATAAGAAGAGTCCAACTAACTCCTTGATTTTTGGAACTCTTATCTGTTATATATAGATATCCTATTTGGTGATTACAAGTAACAACAGAAAATATACGATACATATTTTCGGTATCTCTCTCTCTCTAGAAATCCTCCTACACAAATCATCTCTCTCTCTTGATCCATCATCAACGGATCTTGGATTTGTGAGCGTGACATTCAAAGGGGCAACTCTTGTAGCCAACCCGGATTTCCACGAGACGCGAAGCGTACACGGAGGAAGAACTCGCAGATTCGGTGTCGGCTCGTATCAAACAACGTGCATCGATTATCGGGTTACATTCCGCCTTTGAGGTAATCCGAAAACCCGTATGTGCTATGTGTATATACTCTAATATTACAGATACAAACACTGCCGATTTTCGTGATAGGATCTAAACAACACTATAGGATGAAATACCAATTGCACAGTTTTTTTATTATAATCTACATCCAAAGGAAGCTTCTGTGAATATTAAAGTTAAAAGCTAAGCTTATCATCTTACTGCATGACGGGGTAAAATGATTAAATAATGCCTCCAATATAACAAAATTAATTATAGTGCACCTCCCCTCCTTTCTTTTGAAATCTTAGGGTTTAACATAGAGAAATGTGCATGGGAGAGAGAGAGAGAGTTCATTGTGCATCCAATATTTTACTTAAATATTTTTTTTGTTCAAGTGCAGTATTTTTCAGGGTTATTTGCATCTTGGGGTCTAGCAATCAGGCATATTTCTAGCTTGTGGTCCAAAATTTCGCATTTTGGGGTCCATTTATACTTCTTGCAACACTTTGAAATATTTTTGTGAGATTTTAATACACAAAAAATATGCACAACTGCTGATCCTCAAAGTGCAAACAACCCTTTTTAGATGGATTATTTTCTTAAAAAGTATGGACCGTCATTGGTGCTATCCCCCCCCACCCCCCCTCTCTCATGAAACGGTTAAAGACCAAAAGGCCCTGGAAAAAGCCAGTGCTATGAATTTGTTATTTATAAGAGTACTAGGAGTCTCCACTGCTTTTTATAGTCTTACTTTTGAGCCTTTGCCTGATTGCTTGTGCAAACTAATTGTCTTTCACAGGTCGAAGTGAAAAAACACAAGAAGAAAACTTCCAATGAAGAAGAGCAAAAAAAAGAGAAGCACCATAAACACACGTCATCTGGATGCCACAATGACTCGGAAAATATGATTTCCTCCAAAGATGGGGAACGAAAGAGAGACTCCAGGAGAAGCTCAAACTACGAGGAAAAACATTTAAGAAAAGAAGATTCAAATTCAGATGCATCGAGTGATGATGAGGATATTCTGATACTAGAAACTCCAGGAGAAGCTCAAAATATGAAGATAAGCATATACGAAAAGAAACTCCAAATTAAGACGTTTCGAGTGATTATGAGGATATTCAGAGGGAGAAAAATACTAGAAACGTGAGAGAAAGCTCAAAATACGACAAGAAGCATTTACGAAAAGCAACTCCACATTTAGATGTATCGAGTGACGAGGAGAATATTCGGAGGGAGAAAAATACTAGACCCTGGTAGAAACTCAAAATACGAGGAGAAGCATTCAAGAAAAGAAGCTCCAATTTCAAACATTTCGAGTGACGAGGAGGATATTTGGAGAGAGAAATATACTAGAGACTGCAAGAGAAGCTCATTATTTTACCACTTGAGGTAAAAAAATGTATTATTATATTATATACTTAACTATTAAAATTTCATTATTTATATGCTTTACTATTAAAATATATGTTATTTTTCACTTTTGATACATCATTATTGTCTTGAGAAGGTCCTTTAAATTACAACGAATTGGAAATAAAAATAAATTCACTTAGTTTTTAATACCACCCCACACTTTTTTGAGATCTTTCATCCCGGGTAAAGTGGTAATGAAATCAAAAATTGTTCCGGAGATTTATTTCACAAAGTTCATGTAATCTCCAAATAGACTTGCATATGGAATTCGACCATACCAAGGACATAAAATAACTCACGATCTAGTAATTTTTTTATATTCATATATGTAATACACACACGGTGAGATTCTCCAACACATCTCGCTTAAAACATCAAATAACATATCTCACTTGTCCTCCCTTAAGTGTATCGGGTCATTCGAAAAAACTCAACCTAAAATGCTATAACCCATTACACTTAAGGTGTGTTGGAGAGCCTCACCATATATATATATAAAATATGATAGCTCAGCTATCATGCATGAAATATCATGCTACTCTAAATATTTAAAAAAATAAAAAATTAAATAATAATAAAAAAATTATTTAAAAAAAATTTAATAAAAAAAGGGGTTGTGGGGGTTGGGGTGGTGTGTGGAGTAGGGGTTGGGGCTAGTTTATATATATAGTCAGACTCGCAACATATCTCATTAAACATACCTATGAATATACCTATTTTTTTAAAACAGTAAAAAAAATAATTTTGAGTTGATGTAGTTTATTTGGCTTCTTGATATTTCAGTATGCCCCTATAAAAATATTCAGCTCAAAATAATGTGTTTTGTTATTTTAAAAAAATAGGTAAAAAATTGACAGTTTTAAAGGGTAAAAACTGTTAGTTTTTTGACCTACTTTTTAAAAATAGCAAAAAAAAAATATTTCCAGTTTTTTTTTTTGCAGGGGCTCATTGAAATATCATGAACCCATATAAAAAATATCATCTAAAAATTATTTTTTTTACTATTTTAAATAAATAGTATGTTCATAGGTATGTTGATAGGAGGTTTGTTGGAGAGTCTAACTGTGTGTGTGTGTATATATATATATATACACACTAGGGTATGCTCGTGCCTGAAGGCACGCTGATAATCACAAAAAGGCAAAAATATTCAAAGTACGTAATTGTAAAAAAGAAAAAAAATTCGCTCCCCAACAAAACAAAATGCAGTTTTCAAAAAATTGGTTGTAATCTCCTTTGTTTATAGGACTAAAAATATGTCGATTCATCAAACCACTGGTAACACAATTGTCATCTTCTGTAGTACACCAATGCTTTTGTTACATTCCACACGTCTTGTCCTCAGCCACGATTGTCGTCATACGAAGAAATTACTTACCCCAAACTCACAAATTAAGTGTGGAGTAGATTTATATTACAAAAATAATACTCCGCAACAAAAATATAGGACTGTCCATCGTGTTTATATGACTATCTTCCTTGTTTAAGAAATAAAAAATATTTCAACAATAAAAATAACAATACTAATAGTTCATAAATCTTGTATAAACAAAGTCGAAGCACCGTCGCTCGAAGCAGATTAATATATATAAAGGTGAAATAATACGTATGAGTTTAATTTCAATAACACAATTTTGCATTTATGCAAATTTGTATGATGTGCTTAAATTATTTCATGTAGCCATCTCTGCTAATGAAAAATGGTTTTTTAAAATACAAAATAAAGTTCATAATTTTATTTTATCTTCTAAAAGTTCATTTTTTTTCGTCACTTAACCGTTAATATTATGAAAGTATGAAACTGAGTAAAAACTACATGTACAGTTTGAAATTTTACTTCTAAATTAGAAAAAGGAAACAAAAGTTTGAAGTCCATTCGTAAAAAACTATCACTACATGACTTCAAGACTTAATCTTATTGAAAAAAAAGATCACTAATTTTCACCCATAAATTAAAAATGTCAAGTTCACGTAGTGTAGAATTGCAACAATCTTTTTTTTTATAGAAAACTACTTCAACTTACTCAAAATGAGCTACTCAGGTCTAAAGATATCTGACTCAAACATATACAAATAGTTATAGTAGTGTCAAATTTTAAAATAAGAAAACTGAATGAATTTTTGTAAAACCTAATTACAACTAAACTAAATTAATTAATCTTTTAATTAAATTAAAAAAACTAAATTTGGGCTTAATAGTGGTCATTTAAATAGGGTTAATATATTCAGTTTCTTTAATGTACAAAATCAGTGTAATAGTGGTCCTTATAACATGGTTTCTCTCATAGTAAGGAAAAAATAAATGCCATGAAAAGGATGGAATCCATATCGTTTTTTTAATCATCAAGTGGAGTTCTTGTACAGAAGGCAACATACCACCATGTTCAAGAAAACAAAATAGAATTTGGAGACAAATATACTCCTTGGGCAAACACTAATAATGTACGGTATAACCACCTCACACTAAGAAATATGATTTTAAAAAAGGAAGCTAAGTTTTTGGTGCTTCCTTTGATTACTTGATTTCCCCTGTCAGTAATCCAGTGGACCTCTGCTGACTGCTGCTTCCAACATCAATGGTGTCGGGCATGTATATTTTTCCTCTTCTCCACCCCGTTGTCACCGAGGATTATGACATTCAAAAGCATTCTTCTTCAAGAAGGCATCCTAAAGGTACGAACATAATCGATTTAGTTTCATGATGACATTATACACTATAAAAGAAAATAAGTAAGTTCATTGTGATATCCGAAAGAAAAAGGTTGCAAGATATTTAATAAATTAGTTTCAATACCATGACTACAACTATATTACTCCCATGAATCACATACATGTCAATGTCAATTGTGTAATCACCACAGATGGTGCCTGGTGCAAAGTTTGATGGGTTTTTGTCTTCGATAATTTTACGACCAGTTGTAACTACATTTTTAACCTCCTATATTCATAATACTCAATTACTTCCCCCTCTTTTCTTATTGAGTATCCTACACACCTACCCCAAAAGGAATCCAAAAACTATATAAAAGTGCGTACATACACCACAACATATAATTTTAAGATACAAAGGCCTCTAACATATTCTTATTACACAAATTGAATCTGTTTACAAATACTAAATGTGTTTACACCATGATTAACATTATTGTACCACAATGAACTTACGATCTTACATCGCGGCTGTAGTAATAAATTGAATATAACACAAAATGAAATCTTCAATGCCCTTGTTAATAATGAATAAATAAAAATGTATGATTTGAATATAAACCTGTAAATCTCCCTTAACATATCTGTACTTTTAATAGACAATATTTAGAATGGGTCATCAATGAATAAAAGAAATAGAGAAATAAGCATTAGTAACATAATTCAACTAAACACTTCAGCAGGTGATGAGAGATGATGATATGCAAATGAGTAGTTGATTGAGGAAAGAAAACAAATTAACACAATGGATGGACAAAGAATAGATCCTAGGTCATCGACTCATCACACCTAGGTTAATAGAAGATGCATTATATATCGTGCAATATACACTTGAAAGGATATCTTCGCTACTTGAAGGAAAAAATTACATCTATATAAAGGACTTGATGGAAGTCCATTAAACATAGCGGACAACTGACCTGAAACAAAAAGGAATTTGACTCATCGTGTCCATCCCAAATTTTCGGATTATGATGAACTTGTTCCTCGTTTACTGCCTTCGACTCACCCTCAAGTGCAAAGAGCTATGTTATGCACGCATTCGCACCTGCACCTGCACCCTCACACGTACAAACAGATGCATCCGCATCTCCATCACTTCTGCGACTGCTTGTCGAATTAGCATAATTCTCCAAGCTCCCATACTGTTTATCGACAGTTGCAGTTGTTACAACCACAACAGCGGCTGTAACGGTGGCTGCAGAGGATACATGAAGCTCAATGATTGGATCAGGGGTGGTCCTCACAGCGATAACCACCATTGAAGATGCAACAACAACCTGTTACAACATTAAGTTAATATAATGGAGTACGTAGTACAACAGCAACCACCATTCATTTGCAATACAAAGAATTCAAATATGAAATTCAAATCAACCATCGTCAAACACTGCACAAGTCCATGTTGACAATAAGCCAAATCATATAAAAAATGTTAACTAAACACTTTGAAATATAGAACACCGAGAAATAATTAAAACATCAATACTCATTGAGATTCACTTAAAAGATAAATATTAAGACAATTATGAGTACAGGATAAAATAATAAGTAAAAAATAACTCAATTTGTTACACATCTACCCTTTTAATTATCAATTGCTTCATCCAAAGATATTCAGTTCAGTGCTCCGTCTTGCAAGTTTTAGTTACCATGGCCACTGGTACGATCATCAAAGCCTACAAAAACAGTAAACAAAGATGTACCTAAAACATTATGTACCAATTGGTCGTAAAATAACTGCACATAAAATATGAATAAATATTTAATTAGAACTTGGTATAATCAAAACATCAAGATACCTTATTGTAAGAATGGCATATATCACCATTGCTTTAAGAAGAAATAAACCAAATAAGTTTGACACGTCATACCTAATACAAAATATCACATAAATAAGATCAAAAGTAGGAATAAGGGATCTTCTTTCTAGGAAGAGAATAAAAGTATGGTGGAGATGTTTTAGCCTCAGACAATATTTGGATAGGATTTGGGTAAGAAATGTGCAGAAGAGTGAACGTCGGCACGAAATCTGATTCGGATATGTGCCGACTGATGCCGGCAGCAGTGCTATTTGGAGTTTGGTTAGATGTTTGTGTGGTTAGAGGTTTGGGTGAGATCGTGGGGGAAAAAAGGTTGTGGTTGTGGGGTTCTTGGTTATAGTTGTCGAGAGAGAGAATGAGAGAAAAGAGAGTTGATACATATACAATAGGAAGAGATCCAAACTTGGAACAACCCGACTTTTCTTATGTCCCACTCCATTATTCTTACCACACTTGGTACTACTTAAGAAAATATAAAATCAAACGATGAACTTTCACATATGACACTTTCATCAAAGCCATAATATAAAAGCGAAAATGATTTCACACAATGCACACTAATCGTCAATTAAATTATTAAAATTCAAAACAATATTGTGTGGATACATATACAATAGGCAGAGAACAATATACCTGAAAGTGTACTAATATAGATATTAACCATTTCAGTGCTAAACAAAAAAATATTTTAGATAGCTATAACCCAAAAAAGGGAAAAAAACTAAATTTAGTTATGGATGTCAGCTAAATTGGAAAGATAGAAGAAAAAACTTTGAATCATAAGAAATCCAACAAAACCATAAAAATTATAACAATAATCATAAGTAGAACACAAAATACCTTTACTTTTACTCCAAAAGGTAACCCAATTAAGGAGAACATCACGGGTTTGCAAGATCCTTTTGTCCCACTCGGCTATCGCATTAGCCTACTTTCGAAATTTCCCAGTACGCTCTTGTAGCTCAGTGATCCACTCCTTGATAACCTCTTCAATAGTTTTCCAATGATTTCAAATGGTAATTTTAGTGCAGAGGCAATAGCTATGGTGACAGTTGAAGTTGTCCCACTACTGTAAGCTACAATGAGGGATAATGATGACTATGCAGAAGAATTGGTAATTTATATAGAGTACCCTGTGCTTAAATGACCTGTAAATAATCTATTTGATCAAGTCACATACACGTAATCAATTTGAGCAAGTCAGATATATTTTGGGTTTAAAAAAATATTAATCCAATTCAATTAAACCTTAAAGATGTAGATGAAACTTAAGCAATGCGTCATTAACACAGTGATCTTTAATAATAAAAAGAATGTAACTACATCATCGGTTGTTCCTTGGAACC
The DNA here is from genome assembly GCA_949130495.1 of Sambucus nigra. NCBI lineage: Eukaryota > Viridiplantae > Streptophyta > Magnoliopsida > Dipsacales > Adoxaceae > Sambucus > Sambucus nigra. Next base: position 600,066,349 of record OX422214.1, on the reverse strand, counting down.
ATCTCTTTTAAATAAAAGAGTGGATTACACATGGAAGATGCACAAAGTAGTTTATCTTAAATACTTCTAGTCATGTCATGCATAATTTATGGGCATTCGAAATGGTTTTTTCTTCATTTAAATACTTCTAGTCATGTCATGCGTAAGATGCACAAAGTAGTTTATCTTAACTTGTATAATGAAATATTTCTCACTTAAAAACTATTGTTAAAAACAACCAGTAATTTATGGGCATTCAAAATGGTTTCTTCTTCATTTGAAATCATGTAGAACAACAATTGCAATATAAAGGATTGTCTAGAAATTTGTTAGTACAAAAAGTTCATCTCAAGAACAAAAAATAGGGTGATAAATATTTTACCTCAAATACATGATTTCAACTGCAACAAAAAGATAAAAAGAAAAAAAAACTTGAGAAGATACTGTCAGCACATAGCCTCCTCCCTGTGAGGCTTGAAACTCCAACTGAAAGGGGGAATAATATTGCAAAACACATAAATAGATGTTTTGAACCAAACCCCCAAATTTTGAACCCACTCCATTCCAGACTACCTAAGCAGCAGATCTACGAAAATATATATGGAACAAAAAAACCCTCAAATCCATATACAGAAATCCAAAGAATCTTAGGAGCAGATCTACAAAAGAAATTTGCTAAATCGCTCAATATAGTGTCTCAAACATATTTTTATCGTTAAACTGAGATCAAATATAGTTGTCTCAACATAGTGTCCGGAGTTGGAATCCAATATAGTGTTCGGGGTTGGAACCAAACCTGTTTTTAAAATCAAACATCAAAAAGAGAAAATAGATATGATGTGTATGTATTTAAACCAATCAAAACCTAAAATCGAAACCATTTGAAACTTACATAAGAGAAGTGGCGGCATGAAGAGAGGAGCGGTGAAGTCGAGAGAGGAGAGGCTACATAAAGCTAGATGCGGCGGCGACTGAAGCAGTGGGGAGATGGGTTTTTGGCATTGCTGATGAGGGAGAATGGGAGAGAAGTAGACAATGGGAAGCATGTTATATTTGTGAACAAATTGATGAAGTGGTTGTGACCAAGTTACCCCCAATTTTGAATTAAAGTCTAAATTTTGTAAGTAAAAAATGAGGGGGAAACCAAGGACTTGAAGGGCAAAGTGGGTGTTACTTTAAAAAACTCATATGATGACATCATCTTTTGATTTGATGACATACTTAAGTTTCCTACTTTATTATTATTATTATTATATATATATATATATATATATATACAGAGAGAGAGAGAGAGAGAGAGAGAAGCTCACCTACAAACCATAAATGCGGTCCTGACTTGCGATCTAAATGAAATGGGACAAACGACCACTATTTTTGTCGTTTGGGCTAAATTGAGGTCTAAAAAAAAGACACAAATCAAAATCAATTGCAAAATCGCACAGACCCCAAAACAAAAGCCCTCCCTCCGATAAACACCCCCGACTCTCTGACCGACCAAATACCCCTTCGATCTTCGTCCCAACAAATCCAAAGAGGCCCCGGTATGTGTTTTTCTTTTCATTTTTCATTTATGTATAGTTATACATAGTTCCATTGTTAGTGTTAATGGTTTTTTACCTAATTTTTTGCATTTTGGTATTTAGGCTAAAAAAAAATTATGATGTTGCATTCTACAATTGATACTGAAATGATTTTAACTTTATTTTAGAAAAATGGATGATTCAAGTGTGGGAATGAACAAAGATATATGGATTGGTGATAATATGCAATTTGAGTTTGAGATTGAGCAAAATTTGAATTTACAAATTGAGAGTGCACTAGAGGAACATTTATTGGATTCAAATTTTACTGAAATTGATAATTTTTTCAACCCTCAAGTAGAAATGAAACTTATGCCTTAGAATGGGAAAGAGTTCCAAACAATCGATGATCTCCTGATTTTTTTTATAATCAATATGCCAAAGAAGATGGATTTAGCGCTAGAAATCCGTCTTTTAAGAAGAGCCCAGTAAAACATAATATCATAAGAAAGGAATACGTGTGTTTCAAGCAAGGAAATACTACCCTCATAGCAGATGCGAATACATCTAGACATCGAGGTTCCGTTAAAGCCAATTTGTAATACCTTGTATTATCGAGATAAAATATTATGACATAAATGAATTTAATGATTTTAGATTAATTATGGGAATAAATTAAATTGGGTGGATTTAAATTTAAATGGGTAAGATTTTGATTGAGAATAAATATTTATTCATGATTATAAAATTTAGGTAATTCAATTTGACGTAATGGGTTCACATGTGGAAAATAAATCATACGTTAATAAATTTACGGGTGCGTGTTGTTTAAACACAATAAAAATGCCTAAGTGGACTAAAATTAATTGGGACGTATTCTGGGATGTCATACGAGCTTGTTTAGGTGTTTATACCTTTAGAAATGGTCCCAGGTCATAGGTATATAACTTAACGAACTTTTGGGCTAGTCTGGACATGGATTCAGGCCCATTTGGGGGTCCAAAGTTTGGGTTTTTATTCCAACTCGGGAATTGGAAATTTATTAACTGAAATAAGAAGTTAATTTACCTCCAGGAAGTTAATTCAGAGAACCCTAGCCATACCACACAGAGGGAGAGAAAGAGGAAGGAGAACAAAGGAAATCACAACAAGAATTGAAGGGGAATTCAAGAGGATTTCTTCATCTACACATTAAGGCAAGAATTCTCTTGCTCAACTAAATTTTCAAGGTATTTCTGGATGCGTTATAATCACCCTATATGATTTTTGGGTTTTAGGTTGGAATTTAGAGAATAAATGTTAGGAATTAAACTCTTGCAAGTAGAGGATTAATTATGACATAGATTATAACCCCAAAATCTAGGAAATCGTTCTTGAAATTTGATGATAGAAATCTTAGCGTTCTTGAGATGAAATTGTTCATTCTTGGAAACCTTATGTAGAGGATTTAGTACGTGTAATGGATCTGTATATTGGTAATTTTAATTCCATGTTATAGGCCCGTAAACTATTTTACTCAATTGATGAATTTGGGATAAATCTGGATTTAAGCTCTTGTTCAAATCCATAAGAAATCTGGGAATTTGAGATAGAATTGGGGTAATTATATGGGATTTGTTGTTATTTGATGTGACTCCAAGCAATAAGAACCCATTCAAATAGTTTTGGAAAAGGGATTAATGATTGGAAGTATCACTAGAAAGGAATTTACAAAATTCATATTAAGAAAACAAGGAGTTCTTGACAATTGCCAGATTTTGAATCGATTCAGCCAATAACCAAATCGATTTGGTTTGGCAGCGAATCGATTCGACCAAGAACGGAATCGATTCGGCTCGGGGGCTAAGTGAGCTGAAGCCATGCTTAGTTTTGGAATATTTTTAGATGTTCGTACGAGTTAGTGAGATTGTGTTTGGGCCAACGGGGAATTTTTTAAAATTGTAAATGTGGCCTAACTATTAGTTGCAATATTATATTTAAAACTATGGTTAAATAAATCGGGATGGAAGATGAAATGAATGATTAACGGGATGGTCAATTATTTATTTATGAACTATTGTGGCTATCATTTGGGATTATTCTAGGTAATTATGGAGTAGTTACCTATGCATATTATATGTAAAAAATAATATATTCTAGGTAATTATGGAGTAGTTACCTATGCAAGTGAAGGAAACGACTCCAAGTAGGAGATCGACTCGTAATAATAGTTGATAACACTCAAAGAGGAAATTCTGATGGACGGCCGATTCAGAGGTTGACAATGTCGTATTTTGTCAATATAGATGATAACGCTTCTTTGTGGGGGAAGATAAAAGAATCAAAGAATTTAGTCGAGAATAAGACTGAATACAACGGTGGTGGTGTAGCACCACAAAGGGATGTGGATACACATCAGGGGACCCATTTAAATGATTCGGATAGTTGAATTCTTAACAAGTGATCGTAAATTTAGTAAGGACTATTATAGACGGTGACATGTTCTTTAGGGCTTAAAAGGCTAAGGGAATAACCGGGGTAGCCAACAGGAATTGAGTCTACTAAAGTCCGAGAGAAGGACAATCCTAACCTGGTTAGTAGGACATGTAATAAGTAGATTATGTGTTGAGGTATTTTGTGCGGAGTGAGATCGCTCGCGATAATATGTTCCAAAGTGAGTAAAGGGACAGGAATATGGTGCCTAGTAAAAGACAACGATTAAAGTAGTTTTGTTTGGTTTGAGTAGACTTGTTACGTCCGAAAACCATTTGTGTAGTCAAGACAATTGCCAAGGTGAAAGTATAAGTTGTATCCTCAGAGGATGAGGCGTGTTTATGTGACACGAGCGAGTCACTATATTTTGTTCATTGCTAGATTAGCATGTGAGACGAGTTTAATGCATATAATTATAAACATTATTATTATGTGGATATTTTTCTCTAGTGTAGCGGGATTTTTCTTTAGTGCTACTCGCGGAGGATGAATGAGTATATTAACAGTGTTATGTACTTTATTGAGGTTACTCGTTGTAGTGATGCGATATGCGAGTATGATATTATCTTTGTTAAAATGTTATAGAAATGGTTAGTACGATAGTGGGCATTTATTGCAAGGCTATCGGAGGGGTTGCGTTAGTGCAATATATTTTTGTTCTGGCGAGGCTTCACCTGCAAGAAGGTTGGACTCGCACTTATATTATCTATCCTAGAGACTTCGGAGGGGATAGTGGTCTCGAGATATTCGATGCCAATGTATGTATAGACTCTATCAGTATGACTTAGTATGTATCGGGTTTACTGTTGAGCGAAAAGATTTGACTCAGTATTATGTTGAGCACTCACGAGTTGGCGATAGGAAGAGTGCATTGTTATATCTATCCTCTAGAGATGTGAGAATTAAGAGTTATACCCCTATTATTAGGGAAAGGGATTTCGAAAATTCCGATTGTATGTATTCGAGGTTTATGGAATGCAATTACAACCAACCAACACTGAACGATAGTGAAATTGGTGAAACCTCCTTTGTTAAGTGTAATTAGGGGAGGGATTGTAATTTTTCCGTCAAGAGACCGAATAAAGATGTACATGCTATGGACGGAGGACCTAACAGATTTCAATAACTGACAATGCTAGGTAGTAGTGTATCAGGGGGTTTCTTGTTTGGATTTCGCTTTGCGAGACATCCCACACATGAAACTTAGTGTAAGGTTGGAAATAGGGAGACGTTTGGTCACTATTCCATGAGTTCGGTACCCCAATCGAAATGGGATCAAGTAATTATGTATGTAGGTTGGAATTTGAATTTTGTTTTAAAGCCACTGGAGCCGGATTTTGTGGTAAGAAAGCATTAAAAGTTATCACTACGAGTTGAGGGGTGGAACGATGATAAGGAGGATTTAAAAATTTCGATTTCTGGGGTGATTGAGAGTACCCAAATGTCCTAACCGCGTTCAGAACACAAGGTGAATAAAGAGTTGGAATGATTTTTAGCATGGATTATCTAGAAAGAACTTTATTATACAAAAGAGATGACTTGTAATTATTTTGATGAATAGAGCGTTAGTGATTTATTTTGGTTGTTGTACCTATTTGGGAAAATTGTTGTACTTATCTGAAGAAGGTTGAAATTTATTGTTCCCCTTTTGTTGTTAGGGAATTTGAAGGCCCTATTCCTTATATCTTGTTGGATTTAGTTATTTCTACAGATGAGTAGCACGCCGTTCTCTCTCCCAGGGCGATCGGAGTGTTGCAAAAATGTGGGCATCTTGGTAATCTGATAATCAAATCGTTCGAGTTGAGGGGAGGTGGGAATTGAAGTGTGGAATATGTGTTTGTGGAACTAGCATAACGGAGTAGAAGTGATGGGGTGGATTAAACGTCACATGAGGGGCGATAATCCATACATAAGTGCACAATTAGAGTAGCACACCCTAATTTGATTGGAAGACTGTGGGAAGCCATTTAAGAAGGGGTATTCATTGAATAGATCAGAATTAAATTATTATGAAGAACACTCGGAGTGGAGTTGTTAGTAGTCAAGTGTGAGAGCGACTTGAGCGTAAAAAGAGTGATGATTTTAGCATGGTAAAAAAGATCCCGAAGTGCGCATCGCGGAGGAAAGAGCACGGGTCGGAACTTTCGGCATACACCGAGGAAGGAAGGGAGTATTACGTGTCACTTAATGTGAGACATTTCAAGGGAAAATGGAGAATTAGTGGGACGTAGTGATTAGTCTCTACATGCACCGCCCATAGGTAAGGTTCGGTTGGAAGAGGAGAATCAACCAGAGAATTTTGTGTTTATCAACAATTCCTGTAATTTGGAAGAGGTCGGTAAAGTTATTGGATGGGTTACCATCCTCAAAACAAAATCAAGGGTTCATTCGGACATGTGATTGAAGTCGCCCAAGAAGGAAGTGATTGATATTCCTTTGGGGTGATTTACAATGTTAACTAGTGCGCCCCAGACTTCCTTTGAAAGGAAGGATCACGCCAGTGCATGGTCCGGCGCAGTATTAATTTCTGAATCGGGATGAGATTTTTGAATCCTACCTTTGATATGGTATTTCAGGAACCAGCGAAGAGAAGGTTTTGTTTCGAGTAGGATGTATCACCCTTAGCCAGGGAATAGGCGCACGGTGATTAAAGATTAGTGGAGCCACGTGAAGGAAATTTTGGAATCTTGGTACGATGATTTCAGGAATTCTCTGTAGAAGCACTCGCACCTGTTTGTCACGTATGAGGTGCTTATTAAGGTTTTTGTATGAAAGAACCTCGACTATTCTCCTTCCGTATGTTTAGAGGAGAGTGGATAATCAAAATTTTGGATCGGGCGAGAATAAATCCGAGTAGTTGTCATATAGGGAGGTGCGGCCTCCCAATGATAGTGAGATAATGGAAATTTATAATATATAGGTGTGACCTATATGAATGTTGTCAGTTGGGAGGACCATGTGAAGTGTATCCCATGAGAATGTTAATCAAGCCTGCTGTGAGGCAGGGGCTATAGTGCTTAAACGCCTTACTATGTAGATAGTTTGCGTACTAGAAAGATATCCAGAATTGTTCTACCAGGTAAGCCTTATTTTCTGAATTTCGAGACGAAATTCCATTATTAGGGGGAGTATGTAATACTCGTATTTTTATGGCTTTTAAATTTAGGGATTTATTAAATTTAATTGAGATAAATTAATTTAATTTTAATTCGGAATGTTGTTTTAAATATTTACTAGCGTGACGAGAGTTAGTAATTATTGAAATTTATTGAATGTTACTGAATGAGTATAGTAATATATGAGATTTATTTTATAAAATTTTCACGTGTGAATAAAATGGCAATTATGGAAATTTAGGTCGGGACGCGCCTGTATCGTGTCGGAACTAAATTATTATTATAAAAAGTGAATAAATTATAAGTTGCTTGTATGGTCATTTTGAGTGCGTCAGTGTGTCCGGAAGGGTCGAGATAGTCAGAAAAGTGTATCCGGGGGTTTAGTTTGGGTCTCGGGGAGTTTTTAGGCTTAATTAGTAGCCCGGGAGGGCGTTTTGGACATTTCGTAATTATGGGTAATAAAACCCACGAATTTTCAAGGGTTATATCAGATGTTAAGTGTTATCTTCTAGGGTTAACACAACCTAAAACTAATGATGTCCATTGGAGAGGAAGGGGAGGAGCTTTCTAAGGATATCTAGGCCAAGAACTCCTCCGGTTGCACCGCCATCACCGCCAAATCGTAGATCATGCGAAGGGGATCACAACCACACCTTTTTCTTCCACAAATCAGAGATTCAATTTCCAAGCAAGTATCTATCTTGCTTTTATCAATTTAATGCTCTTTTATATTAGTCTAGGGTTGATTAGAATTAGTGTTCTTAAAACAAAACGTTAATGGGAGACACAAATTGCATGTTGTAGAGATAGAGATCATATTTCTGGAAATCCATTTCACATGTAGAGGTTGAACCACGAATTTCCATGGTATTAGTGATAGAAAATCTAGAAAAAGAATGGAAGAAACTAAGATAAAGAAGATATTAGGGTTCATGAAAATTATATAGATTTTGGCCTTTTAACCCATGATTCTTGATGAAAACTCGCATGCTTTACGTAGATTATTACACATTTGGGTTTATTATGTTTGTGGTATCAATTTCTGGGAGTTTGGGAGTTAAAAGTTTGGAATTAGATGAGTTTGGATGATAGAACCCGTAACTGATATTCTGCAGATTTCGCCATACCTGTTTGATCGATCGATCGAGCCCATAACATCGATCGATCGACGATTCGATCGATCGACCCCTCCTGGAAAACTGCATTTTTGCTCGTGTTAGATTAATCCGATTTTATGTGTAGTAAACCATGATTAGGGTTGCTAGAACATAATGGGACATAAAAAGGACCAGTAGGGTCAAGATGAACCCCGTTAAGTGTAACTTAATGTGAAGGGAAATAAAGGGTAAACGGGGAGACATTTATACTTAAGAAATCATATGTGCGTTGATTAAATAATTAAAACATCTAGGAAGTTGTATGAGAAGGTGAGTGAGGGCCTACTTAAATTGTACTTAGGTAAAGAGAATACTTCGAGAGACGAGACGTGAGTTTAGAATGGCTTAATTACGAGAATAAAATGAACGAGTCCGTTATATGAAATAATCGAGTAGAATGGGTAATAACGGATAATTATAAATATGGGTCATGAGCGCACCTAATTTAGTAATGTGGATGTGAATACATATTTATATATGACGGTGTGATTGTGCATATATTATTTCTGTGTAAAAATTGTACCCGGGCTACTTGTTATCATGGGGGTTTCCGTGCTGGGACAGTCTTATCTTGATGGGACCTTTATGGGGGATATTTACTTGTACCCTAGAACATAAGATTCCTTGGTACAGGCTATCTGATTGATAGTCAGACGGTCCTAAGAGACGTGTGGGTATGTACTGACCTCTTAGGACTTGGAACTATGCTTCGCTTCCATTTGTATGTGTTAATGTAAATGTCGTTCGCGAGTGATTCCGAACTAGAATTTTCCTAAGTATGTGTGATACAGGGACTTGATAGCAGAGTATGCCAGAACCATAGTTTTTATGTGGGGTGCCATTAGTATATATGTATTATATGAGTGATTGGTATATATATACTTATGTATGGAAACTTTGCACCATAGATTTTATGTGGGGTGCCGTTGGTATATATATTATATGTGTAACTAATATATATACGTGTATCTATATGAGAACTATCTACTGAGTAAAATAGTAGTTAAGTAAAGTATGAAATTTATCAACTTCACTGTAAGTATTCGAAAACGTTATAACAATACGGAATTATTCTAAATAACATAAGAAATCTTGAAGAGATAGATTTTTCTAAAGTGAATATCATAACCTTAATTTTACGTGTTAAGACTTATGGAGAATAAATTAGAGAGATATATGGGATTCATTAGTACCTTAGACGTGCACACTAGATGAGAGGTGATAATTCTCAAAAGAGTGTCGCATACTATTATGACTGTTGCATTAACCGATAAGCATTTTAAATACTTGCTAAACTATTTTTAAAACTGTTTTACATTCGGGCTCTGACCCGTTTGTTGTTATCTCTTCACTCTTGTGTATATATATATATATGTATTATAGGTGCCCAGCCACAGGGGCGTCATGCTTAGGATTCTTTGGATGGAACGCGCTATAGCTTTGTGGGAGTTGCAGGCCATTGCTTAGACGACCCCATTCTTGTCTCTACTTCTAGTTCATCTTTATCCAGTGCAGGCATGTGTCGCCCTTTTCCATTATTTAGTTGGTATTGTCAGAGATTGTTATTCTTTTACTTTCAGCATCTTTATTTTGAGATTTATTACTGTCAGGATGTTTTCCTTTAGTGTGTTAAAGTTCGGATTTGTTATTTATGGTTAAAATCTTGAATGTTCATTTTTTATTCTATACTTAATGTGTGACTCTTAAAATGTAAATGGTTAAAGGAATTATAATTGGATTTAATAAAATGGAAATAAGGTGTTAAATGGTTTTGACACTTAGCTTAATTAATCAGGGTGTTTAAATTTGAAAATTTTCATTTGCGACAGTGATGCTAAGAATGAACCAACTGTTCACCTTGATTTTAATTTAATAAAGGAGTGATTGCCCGGTATTTAATTAGGCGGGGTTTCACATAATTTTACTTCATACAAGAAGGTTCCTAAGCCCTAAGCCTAAGGAAAAAGGGTTGGAATTGAGTTAGAAAAATAACTCAAAATTGCAGGATTTCTGAATCGATTCGCCCTGGCTGAATCGATTCGGTCTGAAAGCGAATCGATTCAGACCATCCAAATCGATTCGGAACAGCCTAATTGATTCGGACAGAAGAACCTGACTTTTTGCATAATTGCTGAATCGTGAGTAGAATACAAGCATAGATGAGAAATCCAGCTAGGATGACTAATGTTGATGTCGTCAAAGTTATACGGTTGTTAGTGATTACAGTCTTACCAGAAGAAGTGAGCAAATAGGGTTAGAGAATCCGTCTGAAGGGCAGAACTGAACATAACGGTGTTAGTGAAACACCACCTGAGAGTGTGCCCAATAGGGAAGTCATTTAGGTGATTTTAAGTTGATTAACTTCCTACAAAGTGGCGATGAAGTCAATCAGGGCCGTGGAGGATAACCATAGTTCCGAAAGGCAAGTATAGCCAGTAAGTTAAGACTACTCAGTCTGATAGAAGGACATTTCAAAATGGTCAGTGGGGCCAGTGACGGGGAAATGGTTTGTGAAGTTTTTCTTATGTGAAGGATGTAGAACTTCAAGTATTGAAGGTGTCCACAATTGAGAAGTGAGACCAAAAAGATTAGAGATGATAAATCGTGTCAGTTAGGCATAACATTTGGAGGAGCGAGACTTCCAGCGAAGGAATTTGGGGTTAAGAGAATTAGGCCCAGGAAATTTATAACCCGAGAGTGATGGGTTCAGGCTGGACCAGTAGAGTCCTCGTTAATAATGGCATATAGTATGTCAGGGTCTTCGGGTTCCGGGATATAAATGGGAGTTCAATAAAGCTATAATTGAGGCCTAGAGAGTTTGGGCGAACATTTCAATAATGGGTGCAAAACTCACATAATGGAATAAATTATCCATGATGAGAGAGGAAAACTATAGGATGAAATCCTAGGATGTATGACGATTGCAGATGTTCATGGGTCGGGATGGAAGCCACGTGTTGAGACCCTGTGATTTGGCGATACTGGCGAGGTTTTGCTTCTTCCTTGTGAGTAAAGGATAGATTCTAGTGACATGGGTGTACCACAACTTTTATGTAAATTCGAAACCCTAAACTTCGCGTGCGGTTCGAGTTTAATGGGAACGTTAGTTTTAACAGTCTTATTATAAACGTATTTCTCGGTGTTAACAAGGCATTTTGATGATTTCCCGTGAGTGAACCGGGTGGGCCCTAAGAATATGTTTTGTTGTTATAATTTACTACTACATTGAGTCAGCTTTAGTAGAGTTTATTATGGTAATGTGTAGTGATTAATTATCGTAGGGTTAAACGATAGTAAAAATGTAGTGATATGACTGTCGTACCGGATACTCTGGGGGGAGTGATCTTAGTTTTGTGCGGTGCCACCTGAAATAGGGTTGGGACCAAATATGATTATATATGAAACTTTCATGGTATTATAGACTTCAACGAGTATAGTGTCTAATTATATGTGATTCCCGAACATAGGAATTTATTTGTCTGTTAAGACTTAGAATACATTGTGTTATTATCGAGCGGCGAAATGTAGCTCGTTATATATTTATAGCGCCAAGTACTTGGGATAGTGAGGGCACCATGCTTCATGTTACATTTTTAGGGACATGAGAGTGGACGAGTAAACTTTTATGTCACAATACGTAGGTTGTGGGAAAGTACATAGTATGTATTGAAGGCCTTACAGACCTCAGCAACCGACTAGGTTAGATGGTAGTGTATCGGGGCGGTTTCTTGTTTGGATTTCACTTTACGAGACATCCCATGCATGAAACTCGCGAATGTCGGGAGTTGGAGAGAAGTTTGGTCGATAGTACATAAGTTTTGTATGTTGGCTATAAAAGAATATAATTGAGAGTTAATAATTATTTTATGACTTAAGGCCAATAGAGTCGCCTAGTCTTAGTATCATTCGGAATAGAGCAATGATACCATTGAAGGATTGATTAAGTTTTGACTAGTGGGGTAGTTGAGTGTACCCCTACCACATCATCATACCAAGTGTGCAAGAATTGAAGTAAGAAAATTTTATGTCTTTTGCATAATGATGCGCGAGGCATAGGGCGTATGGGCGCCCTAGGGGATTGAATCAAACGGTGGATTATGATTATCTTGTGAATTCGATAACATGTAGTCGGGTAAGCCGAAGATTAATCCGTAAGGTTTGTTAGAGACTTACGTTTCAAAATGAACTGATATTTTTGGAGCGGGAAAAGAGACTTGTGTCACACGATACGACAAAGTCACACGTATCACGATTAGAAATACATTCAAGAGAGTATAAAATGTATCAGGATACAAATAACAGTGGTAATGGGTTTAATGTAGAGTAACCTTCAAAGTTAGTCTTGCAGTGGGTCAGCTGACTGTTAGAAAAAGGGCGGACAATTCGAAACCAGTAGGGGCTCCTTCCACTAGAGAATGGAAGAGTATCCCCAAGGATTTTCTCATGTAGCTGAGATAGTAAGATTATAGGTACTAAGATGCGATTGAGTACTTCCTAATACCCACAAAGGGATGGGCAGGATAAGAGGTCTAATCGGTTGCGGGAGAGAAAATTTTATGTGGACCCTGAGATCTTAGGGGAGGATGAGAGTAGTACCTTCCACTAGTGGAGTTTGTGTCAGAATAACTCCTATAAGTTCACGTTCGGGAAGAGTGCCAATAAAAGTATGGCACGATAAACTTTGTTGTTGTCCTACTTGATAGTAAAAGGTGGGGGGAACAGTTATGATTACAAATATCGGCGAAGAATCGATATTATCGTATATATTGTGTGTAAAATATATATTGCACAGCTAATTTACTTGTATGAACGACACGAGACAAAGTCATATGTATCTGAAAGGAGGATAAATCTACTAAGGTACAAATAGTAGAAGGCTAGATAATGAATATCTAAAATAAAGTTGAATTAGTGAAACTTAAGAAGAAAGGATGGGGCAAGAGCCTATATGACAGGGTAACCTGGTGTTTAAAGAAAACATGTGAAGTGTTCATTATTAAGGGTATTCGATAGTGTACTATATGGGTGGTACGGAGTAGCTTACTTGTGAGCGCCGGGATGCGATGCGCAATATTTTTACAACGTTGTCTATACCTGGTATACTTTTTCCGAATTTCGCGAAGAAATTTCGTTGTAAGGGGGGAAGTATGTGTTGATGTAAAAAATTAGATCACTCTAATAATTCAATCACAGATAAATAAATGAGACAAAGAATTTTAAAGTGGTTCAGCCTTATAAGAATGGCCTACGTCCACTGTTTCTTTATTGCTGAGTGTTTGGGAATTCTAGATTATAAATTCTATAAAGAAATTCCCTTCTGGATTCTGGGTCCAGACCCAGATTCTGATCCCTTTACAATGAGGATTGTACAATGTATTTATAGCCCTGAGGCTGTAATGTGAAAGGGTAATACATTAAATGATATACATATGAAAGGGTAATACATTTAATTCCCTCTTTGCGTGTGCGTCCAAATGATAAGCTTTTAATGAGCAGTTAAACTGTTGGTATCCTGCTTCGAGGTGCAGCTCGGACCGCCTGAGTTGCTCAGACCGCCTAAGCTTCTCGGTACTCAATAGTTCCTCGGAGAGGCATTGTTCCTCGGAGCTTGTGAGTTCCTCGGGGAACTAGTCTTCCTCGTTGTAGTCTTGTTCCTCGGAGCGTGTGGGTTACTCGGAAGTGTTTGTTGTTGCCATGTAAATAGCCAGGTGTGTTCATATGGTTGGTCCATGTCAGCAGATTAAATTTGGTATCAACAGAATCCCCCAATGTTTCATAATTCGAAATTTGAGGAGTATGGAACATTCTTTCTCGGAATATGGTAGCTTTAAATAGTCTTCCTGATTTTTAGGAGCGTTTCCATTGTATTTATTTCTCCTTCCCACTTCGTAGAATCATGCTTTTTTGGACTTTTCTGCGTGCTTTGATTCCCGCGTCACTTTCATCTTCTTAGCCGCTGTTGTCCGCTTTGATTCCCGCGCTACTTTTCATCTTTTTAACCGCCGGTAACGTAATCATCCTTTTTTGTAATCATTACTTCACCATTTCCCAAGGCAAGGTATTTAAACTTCACAGACGCTCCCATCGTCTTCTTCCTTTCAAATTTTTATCTTCGAGTTTTACGTCGTCTCTTACTACTCTCTTGTGCGTTCATCTTTTCCGTCGTTCGTTGTCAACAGCTCTACTCTTTTTCTGTAAGATCTTCTTCTTTCTTCTTCATTTCTTTTATTCATTATCATGGTTTACTCTATTGAGTCTCTTGAAAAGTTTCGCTCTGATTTTTCCATTCCCTCTTGGGTTGTCTTGGAAGAGCTTTCTGAGCCTTCTGATTATTTCAATTTGGCTGAGGGACATTGGTTCCCCAGCCTTTTTATTGCTGAGTGTGGATTTTTTTTTCCACCAAATCCCTTGTGTCTGGAATTCTGTCATTATTTTGACGTCGTTCCTGCGAGACTAGCCCCCAACACATGGAGAATAGTTAATGGGGTGCATAAATTAAATCAAGTCCATGGAACTCGCATAGGAATTCCAGAAATCATGTACTGCTATAGATGGGTAGTTAATGATAATATTTTTTATTTAAAAACTAGATTTTTAAATAAAGCCTTAGTAGTCAATCTCCCTGATGCCAATAGAGATTATTTTGAACACGGGGTTGTCATAAAAAATTGGCAACACCCTCCATTAGCTGGAGATGAGGTTTATCAGGGTCCCAGATGCCCTCCTTATGGAAATAGGATAGGTTATTTTTATTTTATTTTATTTATTTTGAAATCATGTTTCTTTTGTGTTAAATAAAATGTGCTACTGATAACAATGTTTATTTATTTGCAGTTGATAACAAAAGAAAGTGCCCAAAGGAAGCAGATGTTAATGTAAGACATCTGAAACTTATCTGGAGTCTGCATCAGAGTGTTGCTGATGAGCACATTAGGTCGGCTTCGTATCTGCTCCAGTACAAGAGCTACACCACTTCTTTCACTGCTCGTCCAGTGATAAGTGAGTCAGAACCAGTACCAGTTTCCACCAGCTCATCGCCTAAATCCCATATTGCTTTAAGTGAAAGGATGAAGAAAAGAAGACCTCCGGCTCTGTTTGAGAAAATTTTCTCCGGCTCTGGGGAGGTAAAAAGGAGTAGAATTGATGTCCCAAGGGAGGGGATAAAGAATACTGATGCAGCTCCTCCAGCTGCTCCTGTTAAAGTTGCTGAGAAGCCCGCAGTGGCTCCGAGCAGGTCTGCTGCTCCTGGAGAGGTGATTGTGATATCACCGACCAAGGGTTCTTCCTAGGTTGAATCTGTACCTGTTCCCCTGAGGAGGCTGAAGAAGAGCTCCTCGGTGAATTTGGCTGATACCATTACTCAGCCCCCAGTTACTGGAACTAGAGTTCCAGCTTTTGTTCTCCCGAGCTCTGCCATGAACTCGATAAAGTCCTCGATCATTCCCGAGGTACAAGGTACTGAAGAGAACCTTACTCGGGACATGGTCACCTCACTAGCTACATGCCACCTTGCTTCTGTAAGTCTCTTTACTTTGAATTTTTCATATTTCCTTTGTCATTTCTGTTTTTAACTTGTTTTCTTTTTCTGTTCACAGTTGACGAGCTGCTTCAATATAATCCTGAAGAAGGATGAAGCGATTAAGGCTTCTGGCTCCTCGTCCAGTGTGGAAGGAGCTCTGGAAGAAGCTACCAAGTCTCTGATAGATTCTCACCAGAAATATGCTGATGACAAAGCTGTCTGGGAGAAAAAGCTTGCCTCCTCTGAGCAAGAAAAATCTCGGGCTATTGATGCCTCCAAGGAGTTGGAGAAGAGAATAAATGCCTCGAAGAAGGCAAATACGGAGCTCGAAGAGAAGCTCAAAACTGCTGGAGAGCTTGAAGATAAGCTCAGGGTTGCTGAGGAAAGGTTGGGCCAGCTTCAAGAAGTAGGTCGGCAAAAGGAGGAAGAAGAAAATAAATTAAAGGCTGTTGAGAAACTGCTGTCTGAGAAACTTTCCTCGGAGAAGCTGAAGAGGAAAGCTGCTGTGAAGAAGTCCTTGGCTGGGAAGAGGGGTGGAACAAGGGGTTGGTTGCCATGGTGTCGCAAGTAGACTATGGCAGTCTCAAATACTTTAGGGACGAATGGGTTGCTGCCCTTCAGGAAATGAAGGTCGACGAGTCTTCCGAGCTCTTCCAGAGACATATCCCTGGTCCCCCCCCCAACTCCAGAAGAATTAGAAGAGGACGAAGCTACCTATGAAGAGTCTTCGATGGTGATGGGAGATCGTGCCCTAACCATCCAGCCTGCTGCCGAGGAAAATCAGCACATCGTTTCTTCCTCCGAGCAACTGCCTACTCTACCTGAGCAACTATCTCTTCCGTCCGAGCAACCTACCTCTTCATCCCAGCCTCCCGAGAAGGTTTTGGGAGATAAGGAAAAGGTTTAGTGTTGTTCGGGTTTCTCTTTATTTTGTTTCTCTTTATTAAATGTAACTCAGAAGATGTAACTCTGAATTATGATCTAATAAAATTTAAACTTTTTGTATACTGTTGTCTATCTTTCATTCATACTCTGCTTATTCTTCTTATTGATGATTGCTCTTCTTTCTCTGTTAGTTTCTGGCCAGGATGGAACTGATATCTGCCCATGACAGAAAGTTGCTGCAACAATGCAATGAGTACTTTAAGGCTGGTCACACAGACCTGAGTGCTGCACAAGTTGCCGACATCCTTGGTCATGATGCTTCAGAACAAGCAGTGGAAGCATATCAGTATCTGAAGTGTCTGCTTGATCGGGCTGTAGCCAATAACATTGCCTATTATGAGATGATCGAGGATCTTCAAATCACCCTCGAGGACCTTCAGTTTTAATACAAAGAATCCACTGCTTTGTTGCATGAGGGGTACGAGAAGAAGTACCAGCATATCATTGCCGACAAGGGCTACGAGAAGCTCTTTGCTGGGTACGATGTAAGGGAGAGAACCTTGAGAGGTGAAGTCGAAGAATGCAGACAGATTGCTGAGTTGCTGGAAAAGGAAAATAACAACCTGCAGAAGGAGCTGTCACAATTAAAGTCTGTAGCTTCCACTTTTAGTGCCTTGATCCCAGTGACCGATGAGGGATTTTCGTTCTTAGAGGTTGAGAACGCCAAGTTGAGGGAAGATTTGGAGACTTTGAGGAGCTCTGGCACCTCTACATCTTCTCGCGGTCGAGCAAGAGCTCCTCGGGGATGAGTAAAAGCAGCTCGAGTTCTTGTCGAGGAACAGAGGACTCAGTCTGCCTTAGAGAACCAAGCTTTCCTACTAATGGTGAAGAACCAAGCGTTGTCTAATATGTCGAAGAAGATTAGGGACCTGGAAAAATAGCTCTCTGCGCAGAAGTCAGTCTTGGAGAATAAGGAGCTTTTCATCAAGAATCTCCACGAGCAGATAGAAAGGCTAACATATTAATTCCACAAACAGCCCAGGGAGTTCTGGATGTCTGGATACAACGAAGCAGTATTCCACTTGGACGATCGTATCCAGAATGCCAACAATGAGGGCAACAAGCAAGGCTGGATGAATGACTTAGGTGTGTTGAAGCTCGAGCAAGGTCATTATCTGTGGGACTATCATGATCCCGAATTTCTTGACTTGCCTGTGCCACCATACAATTTGGACATGGATTGGATCCCTGCTCGGGCCATTCCTCGGAGCTTAATTTTAAAGTATCTCGGTGACTACAATTTACATTCTCAAATCGCGGTATCTCGTCCCGAGCATCTCTTAGATCGACCATCCGTGATGAATGTCAGGATGTTGAAGGATCTCAACTTCATCAATTCTCCTCTGTCTTTAAATGATCCGCCTGCTGGGGAGGAACCTGTGTCAAAAGCAGAGGGGAAGAGATCAGTAGAATAGGAATTTTTTATGTAATAGTTAGTATACATGTTAATGTAATTGTAATTTCCTTATCAATGTAATTTATTTTGAATTCAATGAAAGACTTTCATTTTTGTTTGCAAATCTTGATTGCTACTGTCTTGTAATTATCAAACACTTTATATTTATGCATATCTGTTAAAAAAATAACAATATTGTGTTGTTTGTCGACTAACTCAGTAACAATTAAAAAGTTATAAGTATCAATATTGTTGCTCGATCGCTTAATAATAAAGTAATGAGTATAAAAATGTTGTTTAAAATGTTTTCAACCAACCAAGGTTGTTAGACTCTCCATGTCGACCAACTACAATTAGTGGGTTTTTATCCCCGACCAGCTATAGTTAGTCTTTTTGAAATAATTTTACCCATAAAATTTTTCCGACCAACCAAGATCGGTAAATTTTGCTTTTCGAATAACTACAGATGGTGGGTTTTTATCTCCGACCAGCCATAGTTAGTAGACTTTTCTCTTAAATGTTTCCGACCAACCAAGATCGATAAATTTTGCTTGTCGATTAACTCCAGATGGTGGGTTTTAATCTCCGACCAGCCATAGTTAGCAACTTTTGCACTTTCTGGAATAATCTTACCTCCCGACCAACAAAAGTTGGCATTTGCGAGAATATTTTGTTTCCTAGCCAAACATGTTGGCATTTATAGGAATATTTAGTTTCCTAGCCAAACAGGTTGGCATTTTTAGGAATATTTCATTTCCTAACCAACCGAAGTTGGCATTTTTAGGAATATTTTGTTTCCTAACCAACCGAAGTTGGCATTTTTAGGAATATTTTGTTTCCTAACCAACCGAAGTTGGCATTTTTAGGAATATTTTGTTTCCTAACCAACCGAAGTTGGAATTTTTAGGAATATTTTGTTTCCTAACCAGCCGAAGCTGGCATTTTTAGGAATATTTTACTGTTGAGCAGCCTGAGCTTTGCCGAGTTTTGCTGAGTAGTGTGTAGCACTAGTATTCCCCGAAAAATTCTCAATAAAAGGAGAGACTTTAGCAGAATATCTTCATTTTATTCATACTGATGGAACTGTGTTACATATACATCACTGATAATACTTGCGTAGGTGCTCTGCGTTCCATGAATTCTTGAACTCTTCCCCTTCTAGAGTTGCTATTCGATAAGTTCCTGGTCGAACAACTTCTGTAACTCGGTATGGTCCATGCCAGTTTGCTTCCATCTTATTTTGCTTTTGAATTACTTTCTTCAGCACATAGTCTCCTTCTTTCAAGTCATACCTCTTCACCCTTTTGTTGTAGAACAAAGTTGTTCGCTGCTGGTAAGCAGCATTTCTAATGGCTGCTTCTTCTCTAACTTCCTCGAGCATGTTTAAATCCAGTCTTCTCATTAAGTCGCTGACAGGGGAATTAAAATTCAGTACCCTGTGTGTTGGAAGGCCCAAATCGGCAGGTATGACAGCTTCACTTCCAAATGCCAACATGTATGGTGATTCTCCAGTTGCTACTCGGGGAGTAGTTCGGTAAGCCCAAAGTACTGATTTTAACTTGTTGATCCAGTTTGTTTTTGCATCATCCAATCTTTTCTTCAAGCCATTTAGCAACGTCCTATTTTTTCACTTCAATTTGTCCATTGCTTTGAGGATGGCCTGGTGCTGAGTGGACCTTCAAAATATTTGATTGATGACAATAGGCGGGAAACTCCTCGTTATCAAATTGTGTTCCATGGTCTGTGATGAAGGCATGAGGTAGACCATATCGACAAATGATGTTCTTCCAAAAAAATTGGTACACCTTCTCGTACGTCATGTCAATGAGTGGCTCAGCTTCTACCCATTTAGTAAAACAATCCACTGCGACGACGAGGTACTTGAACCTTCCTCGGGTCGTTGGCAGTGGCCCAACCAAGTCAATTCCCCATATAGCAAATGGCCAAGGGGAAGTTATGGGTGTCAACAATGCTTGTGGAGTTCTTCGGATGGAGGAAAAGTGTTGGCACTTGTCGCACTTCTTGGCGTAGGCTATACAATCAGCCCTCACCGTCGGCCAGTAATATCCTTGCGTCATTACCCTTTGTAAAAGCGTTCGACCTGCTACATGTGCTCCACAAGACCCTTCTTGGATCTCTTCAATTAATTCTTTCACCTCGGAGGGGTGTACACATCTCTGTAAACCTGCCATAATTCCTTGTCTATATAAAACACCATTAGTTAATACATACCGAGCAACTTCAAACTTCAATTTTTTGGCAGCGAGCTTATCAATTGGCAATTCTCCCTTCTCGATATACGCCCTGATGGAATCCATCCAAGATGGTCCTAAATCAAGGGTGATAAAGTTCATCGTTAGATCTTCATCTATGCTTCGACAAGCTAACACTTCAATTGGGATTGTTCGTCGTAGCTCGGTGCGAGTAGCTGATGCTAGTCGAGCTAGGGCGTCTGCTCTCGCATTCTCCATTCTTGATATTCTGACCAGCTGAATAGCAGCAAATTCTGACACCAGCTCCTTTGCCTTTGCATGATATCTGATCATCAATTCTCCTCTAACTGCATATACTCCCATCATTTGGTTTATGATCAATTGAGAATCACTGAAAATAATGACTTGTTGCGCCTCCATAATTTTTGCTAAACCAAGTCCTGCAATCATGGCCTCATACTCAGCCTTATTATTGGAAGCTTTGAATTGGAAACGCAAGGCATATTCCATATCGACCTCATCCGGAGTGCTCAAAACTATCCTCGCGCCGCATCCTGTAGTGCAAGATGAGCCATCTATATATAGTCTCCATATAGGTAACTCGTCTTCAAATTTCTGATCAGTTAGAGTTCCTCGGTGAAATATTTGTTGCTTCATTTCCTCCTCGGATTCTTCTTACTCTTCGTCGATCATTTCTTCTTGCCCTTTTACCAACCGGAGTTGGTCTGAGCCCGAAGTCAATGATCTTGTAACATCCACTTGCCCTTTTACCAATCGGAGTTGGTCTGAGCCAGGGTCTGTTGATCCTGTAACATCCATAGGTTGATCAACGAGCAACTCTTGTTTCTCATCCGGAGTCCTTACAACTATCTCTGCATCGCATCCTGTAACATCCACACTCCCTTTTACCAATCGGAATTGGTCTGAGCCTGTGTTTGTTGATCCTGTAGCATCCACAGGCTGATCAGCGAGAAACTTTTGTTCCTCGGAGCTATCAGGATAGGTGAATTCCGCTATAAAATCTGCTACAGCCTGCCCTTTAAGCGATGATCTAGGTTCATAGACTATATCATATTCACCGAGCTCTATTGCCCAGTACATCAATCTTCCTGATTTTTCTGGCTTATGCAGGGCTTGCCTCAATGGCATACCAGTATATACTACTATGGTATGAGCCTGGAAATATGGCCTCATTCTCCTACTCGCCTCAATCAGCGCCAGTGCCAATTTCTCCAGCCTTGGATATCTAATCTCTGCTCCTCGGAAGGCCTTACTTGTGTAGTAAATTTGCTTTTGTACTCCATTCTCCACTCTGATCAACGCCGAGCCAACTGCATTCTTGGACACTGCAAGGTACAAGTATAATTTTTCTCCCATCACTGGCCTGAACAACAATGGGGGTGCTCCCAAGTATCTCTTCAAGTCTTGAAAAGCCTTCTCGCATTCATCATTCCACTCAAAAGTCTTTCTGAGTGTCTTGAAGAATGGGAGACATCTATCAGTTGCTCGTGACATAAATCTGTTGAGTGCCGCTACTCGTCCTGTGAGACTCTGTACTTCCTTCTTCGTCGTTGGAGATCGCAGCCCTAATAGAGCTTTGATCTTTTCAGGATTTGCTTCAATGCCTCGTTGATTGACAATGTACCCGAGAAACATGCCTTCTCGTACTCCAAAGATGCACTTCGTCGGGTTCAGCTTCATTTGATATTTATCTAGTTGATCAAAAGTCTGACTTAACTCAACTAGATGATCGGCAACTTTCTTGCTTTTCGTCAGCATATCGGCAACATAGACTTCCATGTTGTCACTGATTTGTTCAGCAAAGACCTTGTTCATCAGCCTCTGATATGTCGCACCTGCATTTTTCAAACCAAAAGGCATAACATTATAACAATAAGTTCCCCGAGGGGTAATGAAAGAAGTACTTTCCCTGTCTTCATGTTTCATTTTAATTTGATTGTAGCCAGAATAAGCATCCATGAAGCTCAGCAACTCGTGTCCCGAGGTAGCATCCACCAGTTGATCAATTCGGGGCAATGGAAAATGATCCTTTGGGCATGCTTTGTTGAGGTCGATGAAGTCCACACACATCCTCCACTTGTTGTTCTTCTTCTTTACCATTACCACATTAGCTAACCAATCTGGATATTTAACATCTTCAATGAAACAAGCTTTCTGGAGCTTCTCGACTTCCTCCTGTATAGCTTGATTCTTCTCGGGACTGAATACTCTTCTTCTCTGCTTCACAGGCTTGATCTCCTTATTCACATTGAGCTCGTTACATAAGAAGTTTGGGTCTATCCCAGGCATACCTTCATGACTCCACGCAAAAGTTTGTCTTCTGCTTCTAAGGAAAATTATCAATTCATGTTTTAATGAGGCTTCCAACGACGAACCTATTTGAGTAGTTCGCTCAGGGTGCTCGTCGTCCAGAATGATGTTTTCAGTAGCTTCCACCACTTGATCCTTCACGAGTTGCGACTCATCTCGAGGATCCAATGTTTCAATTTCTGCACCTTCATCCACTTGATAGGTAGTAGTCTTTTTCTTTGATTCTTCCAATTCTTCTTTCTCGGCGGATGAATAATAGCATTCCCGAGATACTTTCTGATCACCTGTCACAACTCCTACTCCAAAGTTTATTGGAAATTTTAGGCACTGATGCACTGTAGATGGTACAACCTCGAACTTCTTCAATCCTACTCTTCCCATGATGATATTGTACGATGACTGGACATTTTTATCCATCACGAGGAAACGTATTCTTTCTGTTCGACAAGCAGGCCACGTACCAATGAATATATCCAACTTGATCGTCCCAAGTGGAAATACTTTCTCGCCAGTAAAACCAATGAGGGGTCTGTGGTAAGGCTCCAGTTGAGATAACTTTAGATTTAAACTATCAAAGCATGAGTAGAACATGATGTCTGTCGAGCTACCATTGTCGACCAGTACTCTTGAAATCATGACTTCCTTCATTCTCATTTTGATCACCAGCGGGTCATCATGAGGATATAAAACACCTGCAAGGTCATTTTTTGAAAAATCGATAACCAATTTCTCCTTGTTCACCTTTCTCGGGCGATCTTCCTCAGCTAGATTTATTCGCTGAATGTACAAGCAAGCTTGAGCCTCACCGAGGTAAGCTTTTCTTTCTGCAGTAAGGTCTCCCCCTCCTGCATCTCCTCCTGTAATAACATTACAATCAAATGACCCAAAGCGTATTGAAAATACCTCTCGTTCTGGATGCTTTGGTTTCTTGGGAAGATCGAGGTCATCCTCTGGATCAACTTCATGGTTTCTCTTCTTGTTCTCCTCTTCTCGACGAGGAGATCTAGACCTCTCTCTAGTTCGATCGTTGTTTCTTCTTTCGCCTCCCCGATCAACATACTTTACTAGCTTTCCTCGTCGGATGAGTGTTTCAATTTCATTCTGAAGAGCTATGCAATTTTTGGTCATATGGCCATGATCCTTATGGAACTCGCAATATTTTTCCCTATTCCTCGTGTCAGGGTCTGCCTTCATTTTCTTTGGCCAGTTTAACTCCTCGTTGTTCTTAATTTCTTCCAGGATGTGGTTGATATTTACCTTCAAAGGTGTGTAATTATCAAATTTCCTCAAGACCTCCCATGACGACCTATTTTTGGATTGTTTGTCACTACCATTGTTCTTATGTTCTTTCTTCTTAGCTTTATCACCTTCCACCTTGGTTTCTTTGGTGTCCATATTCTTCTTCGCAGACATAGCCTCCTCGGCATTCATAATCTTAGATGCTTTTCCCATCAGGTCCGACATGGTTCGAGGTGGATCTTTGGCCAAAGTGTAGTACAACTTGTTTGGTAGTAGTCCACTCATCAAAGCAATAATCGTTGTCTTCTCCTCATAATCAATGACTTCGAGTTTCTTGTTATTAAAACGAGTTATATAATCTCTGGTACTCTCACCAGCTTTTTGTCTAACACTTAACAAATGAGCTACTCGTTTCACTGGCTTTGCTCCAAAGCAGAAATTCACAATGAATATCTCGGCCAGTTGAAGAAAAGTTGAAATCTTACCTCGAGGAAGACTATTATACCATATTTGAGCAGATTCGGTAAGTGTTCCCGAGAATGCTCTACATCTCATCTCATCTGGGACAGCATAGATGTCGGCTGCATCTTGGTATTGTTCTATATGAAGGACAGGGTTAGTCTTTCCATCATACTTGGGAGTCACAACAGGTGCTTTGAACTTTGATGGTGTTGGAAAATCAACAATGTCCTGGACAAAAGGTGTTCCTCGAACAAAGGTTCATTGTAGAGGATTCTTGGCCTTAGCCATTTCCCCTAATCTATCCTCCAGCCTCTGAATACATCCTTTCCATGCATCATTTCCTTCCTCGGGCCTATTGGTTCGAGCAACTGATCACGTTGAAGTAGCTTCCTGGGATTTATCTTGACGAGCAACTGGTCGGTCATAGGATCTATCTTGACGAGCAGCTGGTCGCGACTGGGTAGATCCTTCCCTTAAATCTGATGGTCGTCGAAAGCTCCTCGACGCTACATTAAGAGGACTTTTGTTCCTCCTAGGGCCTAATCGGTCGAAAGGAGAAACCCTACTTAATCTTTCCAATGCGCTGGTCCTTTTTGGGGAGAGGGTGACACGTTATTCAGTATCCGTGGCTCGCACTGACGAAGTTCGTACAGGTTGATAAGAGAAATCATCAGATTCCTCATTGCGATGTGAGTTAGTACGCCTAGTACGTGAAGAAGGCGCACGGGTATTTCTTTGAATGCTTCGTGGTCCGGAATGGGCTGATGCACCGCCATGGAGGGTTTGGATGAGTTATCGCATTGTTTCTTGCATGACGGTCTGGCCCTGAGCCAAATTTGCCATTATTCCAGTCAGATCTGGAATAATTGGTGGAGCAGATGGATTTGGAGGGGTTCCAGCGTTTCGATTGCTGGATTCAGGAATATCCGCCATTGGTAAGGGATTGTTTTTGATGAAAAACGATATTATCAATCGTTTCCCACAGATGGCGCCAATCTGTTGATGTAAAAAATTAGATCACTCTAATAATTCAATCACAGATAAATAAATGAGATAAAGAATTTTAAAGTGGTTCAGCCTTATAAGAATGGCCTACGTCCACTGTTGCTTTATTGCTGAGTGTTTGGGAATTCTAGATTATAAATTCTATAAAGAAATTCCGTTCTGGATTTAGGATCCTGATCCAGATTTCGATCCCTTTACAATGAGGATTGTACAATGTATTTATAGCCCTGAGGTTGTAATGTGAAAGGGTAATACATTAAATGATATACATATGAAAGGGTAATACATTTAATGCCCTCTTTGCGTGTGCGTCCAAATGATAAGCTTTTAATGAGCAGTTAAACTGTTGGTATCCTACTTCGAGGTGCAGCTCGGACCACCTGAGTTACTCGGACCGCCTAAACTTCTCGGTACTCAATAATTCCTCGGAGAGGCATTGTTCCTCGGAGCTTGTGAGTTCCTCGGGAACTAGTCTTCCTCGTTGTAGTCTTTTTCCTCGGAGCGTTTGGGTTCCTCGGACGTGTTTGTTGTTGCCATGTAGATAGCTACGTGTCTTCATATGGTTGGTCCATGTCAGCAGATTAAATTTGGTATCAACAGTATGTAACACCCCGTCTTTTTGACGATTTAAATAATTATGTGATTAATTATTAATATGGGAATAAGTATGCGATTAATTATTGTTGTTGGATTAATTAAATTAAAGTGTGAGAAATTAATTTGTTATTAATTCTGTAGAGGGGGCCTGAAGGTAATCCTGTGATTAGGGATAATCCACCAATTAGCAATAGTGTTCTGAGGATAAGCTCAGCGAGGCAGCTCAGCATGGAAGCTTAGCGTGGCAACTCGTACTTTAGCTTATTTTTACTTTGTCATATTATAGCTTTGTTTATATTGACTACGAGTTGTAACGACTGTAATGTTGTAACGAGAATAATGAATGGGTGTGAGGTCGAACGGTACTCGGGAGAGACCAGGCTTGGCAGGGCCTGGGAGAGCTTTCATGCTCTATCGAATAACCTCACCGTGGGAACTTTAGAGGGACTTGGTTTGGAGGATTGAGAAGTGGGGCACCGTTGGGGCTTGTCCTGACCATCTTAGATACACCTGGTAAAACACCGAAAGATCTTCACCGTGGAACCTAGAGCAAAGTAGCTTCGAGTTCCATCGGGAGCTTTGCTGTGAACCAAACAGCCCTCTACTTTATGTCCCATCTACTGTAGGTGATGTCACTAGCCAGCTAGACAACGTCAAGTCTGCACTTGAGTAAACCACCGTGGTATTTGGGGTTGTCAGACGGTTGGTAAGCAACCTCTGTGGCAACAGCCCCCTGACACACAGTGGTTAGGCAAAAGGCATGTTTTGGCATTTAATGTTTATGACGTAAAGACAACTAGTGCATCAGGTATTTAATGCCGGTGACATAAGGTATGAGGGAGGTCTTTCACAGGCATTAATGACTTAACTGCCTCGGGGGTGGTGTGGGGGCTATTTAAGGCCCCAACCACCTCCAAGGAAGGGGATCGATCAAAAAGTTCTAAAAAGAGTTCTTTTGGAGATATTCTTCTAAGATTTTGAGAAATTATTACTAGAGAAAGAGTTATTGAAAAACCAGAGAGTTCTTCCACCCACCATTTGTCATTTATTAGGGAGCTTTAATAACTTGACAGAAATCCTTGAAGAAGACCTTTTCGGTGTGTGTGTTTTTTTTACCTGCCTACTAAGGTGTATCTAGGATGCTTACTTCTCTCTCCCTCTAGCTAAGTTATTTCTGAGTTCTTTATTATATTGTGAGTTATACACGAGAGATTTGTGAGTTTAAGCTGGGTTTCATACGTTCCAAACTGTTCTTTGTGTCTTGTGGCTAAATCACTAGTGTTTACTGATTAACCTTGTCATCACCATACTCAAAAGGGGTTACGCCTCCATCTTATCTAAACCACCCTCTTACATTTGGCGACTCTGCTGGGGAGGCATTCTTCTAAGGAAGGAGTATGGCGCAAGATAACGTTAATCGAAGGCTCAACTTTGATGATATCCAACACAGTGAAGAAAGCGCAGCGGTAGAATTGGAGGCTTTAAGGAGCGGAGCTCCTCGAATAGAAGTGCCTCCAGTTCAGACAACAACAGGCGCTCCAGGAGTGACGCAGGCTTCCACGAGCGCTGGGCTGGGACCTGCCCTGATGACCCTCCTCATGAGCAAGTTCTATGAGTTTTTGCAAACTCCTGCAGCTTTAACGGTGCTGGGAGGACTCGAAGCCAATTCCTTCGTAACACCAGGGGCAGCTCCAACGGTTCCACCAGGCGCAGGTACAACGGGAGCAGCCCCGGCAAGCATACCCTCCGTCGTGAATCCGGTGGTGGTAATCTCCAGAGTATCAACGGCGCCAGCTGTAACGATGGCTCCAACTGTAACGGTCATTCAGCCAACACCCCCATTGGTCGTTGCCCCATCGCCCATGGAGGAAATGAGGAGAGAAATGCAAAAGGAGATGTTGAAGTTCATGCAGGCTTCCTCATAGTCTATAGGCGAGGTAGCTTCAGTCTATGATGACTTTAGGACACCTTATCCTCAGGAATACAACGATGAGCCTTACCCGAGGGATTATATTCCCGCCATCTTTGAAAAATACACAGGGAAGGGTGGGAATCCGAAAGAGAACATTAAATGTTTTATTGAGCACTTGGGGGCGCATTGCAACAACAAGAAGCTTAGGTTGAGGGAGTTTTCCAAATCCCTAACCGATAAAGCATACACGTGGTATTCTCATTTGGCCCTTAAGAGTGTTTCCACGTGGGAAGAGATGCATGAGCTGTTTGTTCGAAAGTTCTTTCTAGCAGAGGATGAATTCACTCTGACCCAACTAGGGAGAGAGAAGCAACGATCAGGAGAAGACGTGGTGGCATACGTTCGGAGGTTCAGGGAAAGGTCTCTGGATGTGAGAGAGGAGGCCAAGGAGTCTAAACTATTACAAATCTGTGCCGAAGGACTACTCCCGGAGTACATTTTCCATCTTATCAATGAGACGCGCGAGGGAACTTTTTCGGCGTTCTTAAAACCCGCAAGGAACATCTCATTGGTCATACGACCAAACTCGGTGGCGGTGCCTATGATATTCAGGCAGCCGATACAACCTGGGGGAGGAAGGCCTCAACCCCTACGAGTGGGATACACCGAAGGAACAGATGGGGGTAAGGCGGCGAAGAAGGACAACAAAAGGAAGTTCGGAAGGGATAGAGAAGACCCACCACCGTTACCGTGCACGATAGAAGAGGCGGTGAGCTGTTATAACACCATGGTCTAAGGTGGAACGGTCTACCTACCAAAAGGTGTTCCGACGGAAGAACCCGATGACGCAACGAAGGCGGATCCTAGGTATTGTCAGGTTCATCGAAAGATCCAGCACCCGACAGACAGCTGCTTCACACTGAGAAGAATCATTGACAAGTACATGAAGGCAGGGACGCTGCAGATCCCCCCACAGAACGTTAACAACAACCCACTTCCAGCGCATGGGGCCAACTTGGTGATGGCATACGATGATGAGGCGGAAAGAGAAGGAGGAAGGTCAACAATGAAGCAAAGGGAATTCGAAGAAACTCTGGAACATTGCACCACAGGAATGGCTAACGTAGTTTTAGCCTACGATGAAGCAAGCGCTAAAAACATGGAAGACATATACAGCGTTGAGGGCGAGGAAATGGAGGCAGTCGTTGAATACATCGCAATTTCAAAATCCCCAAAGTTCGCTTGGTTCTTCGATCAAGTGGGGATACCAAAGGAGAGCAGACTGGAAATAACTCGGGCGATTCTAGACATCGCGAAGAAGGACGCGGTTCCCTCATTGAAATGGAGGGGACCCATGGCGAGGCTGGTGAAAAAGTTCCTATCAGAGGTGACCTTCAGCGATGCAGATAGAGCTGTAAGGTTCCCTCATAACAGGCCCTTGTATGTGACGGCCATTATCAACGGGGTTAGTTTTGCAAGAACGCTTATGGATGGGGGTTCTTCCATCAACATTATGCCGATCAACTCCTTCCAAGCAGCTAATATCCCAGAATAAAGGTTGGTCCCCATGCCTCTCGTAATCTCAGGGTATGACAACCAATCTTCCAAATCCATTGGGTATGTGAATGTGGGAATTGTAATGGGAAATCTGAGTTCCCACATCAAGTTCCATGTAATATAAAGTGCAACTTCCTATCATTTACTAATAGGAAGAGTGTGGATGCACAATCAAGGTTTAGTTCCTTCAACATATCATCAATGCGCCAAGGCGAATGTCAAAGGAACAGAAGTGACCATTAGGGCTACAAAAAGGCCTTTTGCTATCGAGGAAGCTCACTTTGTAGATGCGGACTTTTATACGGAGTTGGAGGAGGATGATCGAGTCCTAACGAGAAGAATGGAGGGGGCATGGGTTCCCTCGATCAGAGATAGAATGGGGCCTCTGAACGAGCAAAGTAAAGAAGCCGCGAGTAACGAAGGGGTGAGGGCCGAAGAAACCCATCAGGTGATCCCTCGACCCCAAAGTACCACGAAGCAGCTCAAAAACAAAGTAAGGCTTAGAGTGGATCCTGTGGAGCATGAGGTCCAACGGGAAAGCGTGTTGAGTCGCTTTTCAGGGGGAAGAATCGCTGAGGCTTCGAGAGAGAGGAAGAGGAAGTCCATGGCAACAGCTACCAACAGGAAATGCAAGAAGGTGGTCACTGAAGAGGGGAAGGTGGTATACCGTTTATAACGATGTGAGCGGGCGACCGAAGAGACTGAGGATGGGGCTGACCCGTTATATAAGTGTTTCTTGGTGGATCAACAGGGACAGTGTATGGTGATAGACAACTCCAACATACAGGAGTTCGTGGAGGAGGTCGCCGAAGAACCAGACTACATGGCAAATCAACCAAAGCCCCAGGCACAAGAGTTGGAGTAGTTGAACCTGGTAGGAGAAGGGGAAGACCCAAAGCCCATCTTCATCGTGAAGGATCTCGGTAAGGAGAAACGAGAAGCCTTGGTTGGGCTAATCCGGGAGTTCATAGATGTCTTTGCATGGAAGTATACCGAAATGGAAGGGCTAGATGAGGAAGTGAGCTGCCACAAGCTAAACGTGATGCCTTCAGCCATCCCGGTGAAGCAGGCAACAAGGACATATAAACCTGAGTTGGACTTGAAGATTAAGGAAGAGGTTCAGCGTTTGTTGGCAGCAGGATTCATCAAACCAATACAACATCCCCTTTGGCTATCTAGCATTGTGCCAGTAGGGAAGAAGGACAAGAGTCAAATAAGGATATGTGTGGATTTTAGAGATTTGAACAGGGCTTTCCCCAAAGATGAGTTCCCTCTACCCTCCATTGATAGCTTGATAGATGCCACAGCTGGGCATGAGATGTATAGTTTCATGGATGGGTACATAGGGTACAACCAGATCAAGATGGACCCCGGGACGCAGAGAAAACGACATTCAGAACCCCGTTGGGCAATTTCATGTACAAAGTAATGCCGTTTGGACTTAAGAACGCGGGAGCTACTTATCAAAGAACAATGATGGCCATTTTTCACGATTTCTTCCACAAATTTGTAGAATTCTATGTGGATGATTTGGTCATCAAATCGAAGAAGGAGGAGTCCCACCTAAACGACTTAAAGAAGGTGTTTACTCGATGTAGGAAGTATAAATTAAGGATGAACCCATTGAAGTGCGTCTTTGGAGTAACAAGCGGGAAGTTTCTAGTCTTTGTGGTTGATCGACAAGGGGTGCAGATGGACCAGGATAAACAACGCGCGATCTTAGAGATGCCGTGCCCAAGAACGGCGAAGGAGCTAAAAAGTTTCCTCGGCAAAGTCTCCTACCTCAGAAGATTTGTACCGGGATTGGCCGAGGTAACACACCCGTTAATGCAGCTGCTATGAAAGAACACAAAGTTTAGGTGGGAAAAGGATCACCAGGAGTCTCTCGATGAGTTGAAGAAGCTTCTCGTTTACCACAAATCATGGTTCCTCCACAGGCAGGAGTACCGTTGCAGCTGTACCTCACCTCCACTACAAGGTCCGTTGGAGCTTTGCTGGCACAGGAGATTGATGGGCAAGAACGGCCAGTGTATTACCTCAGCACGATCATACGTGGTCCAGAGATTAGATATAGCAGCCTAGAAAGGCATTGTTTGGCCTTAGTCTTTGTAGCACAAAAACTTAGACATTATATGCTGTCTTTTACAATTCATATTGTAACTAGATGTGATCCTATTAAGTATTTATTGGCTAGAACTATCTTGATTGGCAGGGCAGCTAGGTGGTTCCTTATTCTCTCCGAATATGATTTAAAGTGTGTGGTTCCTCGTGCTATCAAGAGCCAGGCGTATGCTGATTTGTTGGCAATCTTTCCATCAGGAACGTTTGAACCACCTAAAGAAGACATTCCGGGAGACGACTTACAAGCCAACTATCTGGATGCAACCGATGAGGAATGGACGATGCAGTTTGATAGGTCTTCGGCAGAGAAAAAAGGAGGGGCAGGGGTTATCCTTTCAAAAGGAACGGAGGAGATTTGCCTTTCCTAAAAACTAGATTTCCCTTGCTCCAATAACGAAGCAGAATACGAAGCGTTAGTACTAGGGTTACTAGAGGCTCTTCGAAGGGGAATTCGTTCACTCTGCATCAAGGGTGACTCGAACTTAGTAATTCAGCAAGTTAACGGAGAATATGAGTTGAAGCACAGGAGTTTGGCACCGTACAGAACGATCATTCAAAGGCTCCTCAGCGAGTTCCATCGGACCAAAATCAGAAGACATCCCAGAACGATGAACCGTCATCCAGACGCTTATGCCACTATTGCTCAAAAGATGGTCATGATGAGCGATACGACTATCGTTACGATCCAACGAAGAACAACTCCTTCGGTGGTGCAGTCAATACTACCGATGGAGGGAGACGCGGATTGGAGATGAGAGATCAGGAAGCAACTGGAGTCTGGCGAAGGAGCTATGGGACTAAGAGAGTTAGCCCAATACTTTACAAACCAGGGAAATCTTTACTTCAGAAATGCAGGGGGATGATTATCGAGATGCATTGGGCTAGAGGAAGCAGAGCGGAGGTTGAAGAAAACACATGAGGAGCACTGCGAAACAACTGAGATACCTCTTTATAAGAGAATTCAAAGAGCGGGATATTTTTGGCCTAGAATGAAAATGGATGCGGCAGAACTACAACGAAATTGTGATAAGTGTCAGCTATTTTTCGAAGCAGCTGAGTGCCATTTCATCAAAGCCCAAACGGACTGGAGGCAGCCCTATATCGAATTTATTCAAGATGGAATTGTCCCAGCGGAGAAAATGGATGCGATGGGATTGAATCGAAGGGCCCCGAGGTTCTATATCCAGGAGGGGTAGCTTTATCGAAGGGGGTACTTCAACAGGCCATTGCGTTGCATCACAAAGGAAAAAGCAACTGAGGTCCTCAAATAAGCCCATGACCCAGCTCACATAGGAGGGGCCAATTTATATAATCAGCCGATGACGTTGGGGTATTATTGGCCAACGATGGAGAAAGACTCTACCGAATTTGTTCGAAAATGCAAAGCTTGCCAACTTCATGGAAATATGATCCATGCCCCATGGGTGGACTTACACTCTCTGGCAACGCCTTATCCTTTCCACACTTGGGCGTTCGACCTCGTTGGGGCGATACATCCTTCATCGAGGGGCAAGATATGGATACTGGTAGCAACGGAGTGCTTTACAAAATGGGATGAAGCAATACCACTCAGAAGGGCAACGGTTGGGGTAGTGAGTAACATCATCAGAGAGTATATCATTTGCCGTTTTGGGATCCCAAAGGTTATTCTCTCATATAATGGGACTCCCTTCGTCAACTCAGAAGTAACGATGCTCACAGACAAGTACTCCATTGTTCATCACACTTCAACGGTGGCATACCCGAAGGGGAACGGTCAGGCCGAAGAAACTAACAAAACTCTGGTTAATATCTTCGCTAAAACGATGGAGGACTTTCCAGGATCGTGGGATGACAAGATACTAGCAGTGTTGTGGGCCTATCGAACGACGAAGAGGAAGCCCACAGGGTACACTCCGTTCTTCATTGTCTACGAGGCTGAGGCAATCCTTCCAGTGGAGTTGGAAGTTCCCTCTGCTCGATACGCCTTGCGAAGTAGCATGCTTCCTCAGAACAGGCATGTGCAGTTGGAGGCATTGGATGAACACAGAGACAACGCGATGCAACATTTTCAAATGTATACAAAGCAGCTCTCTAGGGAATATGATAACCTGGTAAGACCAAGGAGGTTCGTGGAGGGAGATCTCGTTTTGAAAGCAGCGGTGAAACACATTAGGAGACTTCCTCTGCCAAAGTTCGCAGCCAATTGGGAGGGACCTTTCGTCATGAAGGAAGCTCATGATTCAGATTATTGCTTAATTTCTAAGTTGGAGGAAGATAAGCCATTCAAAATTAACAATAAATGGCTGAAAGTCTATCATGTGTAAACAATTAAGTTTTTACCATCGATGTATCTAGTCTTTGATTATGAATATACAAGTTTTATTGATGACGTGAAGTATAGACATTGATATGAAAGCAGTCATAACTCAGAGATAAACTGGAAAATATACATTCTTTCATTCATTAAATAAGAGAGCATTACAAAAAATTGGGAACTATTGCCCAAGAATTACATGAATGGACGAAGAAAGAAAATATATACAGGAGTTTACTACCTTAAGAGGAACCATAGGTCCGGGGAAGAGAAAAAATCCCCAGGAAGGCCCGAAGAAGCTGACGCAAAGGAGCTTTGAGCGTTGACAGCAACCTCTAGCCTGGTTTGCACCTGTGCGCGTTCAATAAGAAGTCTCTCCCGTTTTAGCTTGGCCAAACGCAGAGCCTCTTCGGCATTCTTTACTTCTTTATTCACCGATTCCAAAAGAGGTGCCAGCTCAGCTAACTTAACCTCCTCAGCCCGTTGGTCCTCCTGGTGCTTTCTCAGTAGTTCCCTCTGGCCGATCAGCTACTGACTCTTCAAAGTTTTCAAATACGTTATAAGCCAGTCGAAACGGAAACCGTCATGACCCAATTCCTTTAGAAAACTCAGAAACTGATTAATGAGGGCTCGGGTGACACTAGAAGTGGGAGTACTGGCAATCTCAGCAACAACGATCGCCATGCCTTGCAGTCGATGACTCATCACGGGAATGTTGGACCGTAGGCAGTCCACGGTGAAGGTCTCGGGGTGATGGTTCACTAACTGCTCAATCACCAAGCGATGGCCCACAGGCATTTTGGGAGAATTGTGAAGCACCATTAGGCAAAAGGCAGGAGGAGTTAAGTCAGGAAGAGGCAATTCGCACCCAGATTCACTTTCTGCCTCGGCACCAGTCGTGGAACCTTGGTCAGCATGATCAGATTCTTTCGAAACAGCAGGTTCCTGACGAGGTTTGCCCATAAGTGAAAGAGCTGGTGAGGAATCCTCCCGAGCAACCTGAGAAGAGATATAAAAAACAGTGAGATTATATAAAAATCTTAACAAGCGTTTTCGTTGTTAAGTCACCGTTATAAGGTGGAGATTATATAAAAATATTAACAAACGTTTTCGTTGTTAAGTCACCGTTATAAGGTGGAGATTATATATAAATCTTAACAAGGGTTTTCGTTGTTAAGTCACGTTTATAAGGTGGAGATTATATAAAAAATCTTAACAAACGTTTTCATTGTTAAGTCACCGTTATAAGGTGGAGATTATATAAAAATCTTAACAAGCGTTTTCGTTGTTAAGTCACCGTTATAAGGTGGAGACTATATATAAAAATCTTAACAAGCGTTTTCGTTGTTAAGTCACCGTTATAAGATGGAGTTATGAAAAAAAAAACCTAACATACGGTGGAGTTTATGCAGAGAATTAAGAAAGTACCTGAGTCACAACAGGGGCTGGAATGGGAGTCACCACGGAGGTTAAAGGGGCAGGAACCGTTGGGAGGGGACTTGTTACCTCATCAGCCTCAACGGGGTCTCTGGCCGCAGAAACCTCAACTATCGACAAAGTTCCCTCGCCCACATAAGGTACCAAAGCAAGCGTAGGGGGTTCATTAGGAATAGATGATGGACTCCCGAAAGAGGCCCCAGCACGAAGGGGCGCCGAAAAACCACCAGGCTGCGAAGAAGCCCCAACCTTAGCCCTGTGTGCGTAAAGACTACCCAAAGAAGAGGGTGGTGAAAGATCAGGGGAAAGCTGCAATATAGAAGCCAATGTTAGTAAAGAGGAACAAGTACTGAAAAAGGGTGAAATATATCCAAGTGTTACTTACCTCAGTCAGGACATTGAAAAGGGGCACTGTGGTCAGAGGTCTCGCCAGCACTGTTGGACGAACAATGTTTGCTAGCAGCGAGGACACTTCGACCTAGGGCAACCAACATCCCAAATTCAGCACACAGAATGGGGTGAAAGATAAGGAATGCCAGATCAGACAAATTAAGTATGAAATCATTACCTCAGGGTCACTTGCAGCAGCCAGAACAATGGGCAGAGCAACCTCAGGGGAAGCCAGTGAGCCAGAGGGGACTGAGGTAGTTGTCTCGGATTGCGTTGTCTCTGGTGGCGAAGAGACATCCACGGGCTCTATAACCTCACCCTCCACAGCTGCCTCTCTCGCCCGTCGTGAGATTGAACGACGGGAGTAAGTAAGCCCGGTCATTGGCGAACGGGGTGGGGTAGTATCGGATGAGAGGGCACCACAGCGACCACCCACGAAACGACTTATGGGGGGACTTGGGGGACTAGGAGGACGAGGCCCAGTTTCTTTAAACCCCTGCACCAAAGTAATTAAGAACAATATATATAAGCAAATGCAGCTTGCTTTAACTAAAGAGGAAAAGAGAACAAGATAAGTGTACATACCTCAGACCGGGAAGAAGAATGAGAAGCTTGCACCGTGGGAGCTTGCTTCCTCTGGGACTTGGTGCCTAAAGTCTTCCTCCTTGCCTTTGTCACATCACTGCCAATAGCTTGAGGAACCTTCGAACTTTTCCTCCTCCTTGCAGCTGGCTCAGTTGGATCGACGACGATCGTAGGGAAAGCAACCCAAGGAGGAACGACGACAGCGCGCCGTCGAAACTCTGCATTTACCCGATCTACCTCAGCCTGCACCTCCCTCCTTAAACTCTCGGCCTTTTCAGCAGACATGGGAGGAGGAACGGAGGCTATGGGAAGGGCTGCCATAGGAGTCTGGGATTTGGACTTTGATTTTTTCGTGGAAGCCACCCCACTCTTGGCCTTCTTGGTTGATGGCTGCGAAGACCCTTCATCAGCAGTGGCTCCAGTCGAAGGAGCAGTCTTCCTGGATACCCCAACACTTTTGGCTTTGGGTATGGCAGTAGGAATCATGGGGCATAACGAAGGAAGCTCTTCGGTAGGCCTTTTAGGGGTTTTGCTTAGAGGGAACTCAATCCCAAGAACGGAGTTGCCTTTAAATCCCAGCTCCAACGCAGAAAAAGACAGAATTGGAGGGTACACAAGCTCGCCATCTATGAACTCAGCAATGTCAGCCAGTTGTTTCGTCCAGAACTTCATGGAAAATAGACCGGTCACATCCCCTTGCATTTTGTTGGAAGGAATGGTGACTCGCCCAGCCATTGATTCACTTATCCCCCACGCAGCAGTAGAGGAAAATAAGGAACATGCCTCGCTGAAGCTAACCTTTGGGTTTGAAGATTAGAAAACTGGGCGAGGAGCCCCCTGATCAAACCCAAATTGACGACTGCACCGATTGGGGTTATAATGTTCGCTGGAATATCCCCACTCGGTGTAGGATGTCAGATACCCCGGAGAAATGAGAAGCACCACGGCTAACTGAGGATCTTCAATGTCTACCCCCACTTGAACTACCCTGGATTCGTGCTGGAAGAAATCATAAGTATGAAAAAAGACGTCCTCTCCGTAAGGCCTCATAACAAAGTCCTCAAAACGGTCAATTGAGGCGATCATCTCTTTTCGGCTCTGCCTCTTGTGATAAATATAAGAGCGTGGGGGCAGAATGGTTTCCCCAGAAGGAGGTCGGTTGGCCTTGGCCGCTACAACAGGAAAGCGCACGTACAGGAAGCCGGTTAGAAGGACGCTGTTGGCAAAATTGGCCAGGTTATAACGGCCAAGCGATCATTCCATGTCGAACAATGTTCTGTCGAGCCAGGTGTAGAGGGACCCTAAGGCAATTGCAGCCAAAGGAAGTTTGATGCCCCAGGCCAAACGAAGGGATATGTTGATAAGGTCCCTTCGGGGCTGATCATTTGGTTTTACCGTCAAAAGAAAACGGGAAAGAATCACAAGGATGTAAGCGGGGAGCTCTAACGAAGTACCTTGACCAGGGGCATTCGTTGAAGTTGAAGAACTGCCTTCACTAGAACCCTTGAAGAAGTAGTTAATCAGCGGAGTGAAGGTAGCTTTGTTTGAAGAACCGATGCAACTTCGGCATATTCGGTCCAATGCCAAACGGTCAGCAATCTCTTGGGCGTCGAGAGGCTCATCGGTATAAGGCTCATGGTCTGCTGCTTTGAGCCCCAGGAGCTCGCAGACATCTTCTAGGGTTATCGTAAACTCGCCCCACGCAGCGATGAATGTGTGAGTCGTCACGTTCCAACGGGAAACAAGAATTGGGAGAGCAGCATTATTTTTGGAGAGAGTAAACTCACCAAACCATTTGGCCCGTTGAAGGCCAATCTTACTCAGAATATCACCATGGGAACTCACCATGTGAGAGTTACAAGTAGCAAAATGGGAAGGAGAACCCCCTGGTACCTCGAAATCAATTTGGGACCATTGGAAGTCCCCTCGCTCCAGACAAAACCTGAGAGTCCCCTCTAGAGGAAGAAAGCCCCACTTCGAGGTTCTTCGTCCTCGTCACCCAACAATAAGGTATCAAACTTGCATTCAAATTTGACAGTCTTGCAGGCAGCAATAAAGCTATCATCCTTGCCAAAAATGGGAGAGCGACGATAAAACCTTAACTGTTCACGACAGGCAGCGTCCAAAGCGGAAGCAGCAGTAGTGGTAGCAACAATGGTAGCAACAGCGGTAGCAGGCGGCGCACTGGTTGAAGAGACGGTGGGGTAACTTGGAGACGCCATGGCAGAGTTTTAGAGAAAACGAAAAAAGCCTTGAGTAAGAGGAGCTTGAGCACGAAAATGGAGGAGAGAAACCACAGGAGGTGGTGTAGAAGATGAGAGCAAGAAAAGGAAGGCACAAGCTTGAACAGCAATGGAGGTTTCAGATGCTCAACAATGGAAGCTCTCTCTCTCTCTAAAAGAGAAGGAAATTTGAAGAAGGTAATGGCAAAGTAAGAGAAAGGAAGGTTTTAAGTGTTTGGGGGATTTAGCCGTTTGAATTTTTAAGTTCGTCATTTAAGTTTCCCACCATTGCACGTGCGAGGCCGCCTGCAATCATTTCAAATGTACACGTGGCACTTCGGGAAGTGTTCTGACAATGGAAAAGAAAACGCTACGTCATTAATGAAGTGACACCTAGGGAACAGCCATCGTTACCTTCCTAAGCAAGATTGAGTTTTGGTCGCTAAGATTTTCTCAGACATATCCA
Organism: Sambucus nigra; assembly: GCA_949130495.1. Lineage (NCBI taxonomy): Eukaryota > Viridiplantae > Streptophyta > Magnoliopsida > Dipsacales > Adoxaceae > Sambucus > Sambucus nigra. The sequence continues at coordinate 600,027,412 of OX422214.1, read as the reverse complement.
ATAAACCCCCCAACGAAGAAGATGTCCTAATGGTTCAAAAAAGCCACGATGTCCCCTCGTCAGAAGATCAAACGTTGTTTAGTTATGACTCAGTTACATCGGGGAGAATTTTTTGCTTTTTCGAACATTACTGGGAGAATATTAGCAGGTCCTTCTGGAGAATTTCAGATATTCAAGCTAGAACGGTTGAGGCTCAGCATTAGGAAAAAGTAGCAGGCCAGACAGAGAAGGTTCATTGGATTGAGAAGTTTTCGTGGAGGCACTTCTTGTTCCCACAACAAATCCCTCCACTAAAGGGAAAATGTAGAGGGGGCCTGAAGGTAATCCTGGGATTAGGGATAATCCACCAATTAGCAACAGTGTTCTGAGGATAAGCTCAGCGAGGCAGCTCAGCGTGGAAGCTTGGCGTGGCAACTCGTACTTTAGCTTATTGTTACTTTGTCATATTATAGCTTTGTTTATATTGACTACGAGTTGTAACGACTGTAATGTTGTAACGAGAATAATGAATGGGTGTGAGGTCGAATGGTACTCGCGAGAGACCAGGCTTGGCAGGGCCTGAGAGAGCTTTCATGCTCTATCGAACAACCTCACCGTGGGAACTTTAGAGGGACTTGGTTTGGAGGATTGAGAAGTGGGGCACCGTTGGGGCTTGTCCTGACCATCTTAGATACACCTGGTAAAACACCGAAAGATCTTCACCGTGGAACCTAGAGCAAAGTAGCTTCGAGTTCCATCGGGAGCTTTGCTGTGAACCAAACAGCCCTCTACTTTATGTCCCATCTACTGTAGGTGATGTCACTAGCCAGCTAGACAACGTCAAGTCTGCACTTGAGTAAACCACCGTGGTATTTGGGGCTGTCAGACGGTTGGTAAGCAACCTCTGTGGCAACAGCCCCCTGACACACAGTGGTTAGGCAAAAGGCATGTCTTGGCATTTAATGTTTATGATGTAAAGACAACTAGTGCATCAGGTATTTAATGCTGGTGACATAAGGTATGAGGGAGGTCTTTCACAGGCATTAATGACTTAGCTGCCTCGGGGGTGGTGTGGGGGCTATTTAAGGCCCTAACCACCTCCAAGGAAGGGGATCGATCAAAAAGTTCTAAAAAGAGTTCTTTTAGAGATATTCTTCTAAGATTTTGAGAAATTATTACTAGAGAAAGAGTTATTGAAAAACCAGAGAGTTCTTCCACCCACCATTTGTCATTTATTAGGGAGCTTTAATAACTTGACAGAAATCCTTGAAGAAGACCTTTTCGGTGTGTGTGTTTTTTTTACCTGCCTACTAAGGTGTATCTAGGATGCTTACTTCTCTCTCCCTCTAGCTAAGTTATTTCTGAGTTCTTTATTATATTGTGAGTTATACACGAGAGATTTGTGATTTTAAGCTGGGTTTCATACGTTCCAAACTGTTCTTTGTGTCTTGTCGCTAAATCACTAGTGTTTACTGATTAACCTTGTCATCACCATACTCAAAAGGGGTTACGCCTCCATCTTATCTAAACCACCCTCTTACAAATTCAGATTAAAATAATTATTAACTAGTGTGCCAAGGGTTAATACTTATTGTTGAGAATTATTTAATATTACATTGTGTTATGTAATATGGAATTATAACATTTGATAAACTTTCGGAAGTGAGAAATACGACAGTTTGGTAATTTAAGTCTGACACGCGTGTGAGTCGTGTCAGGACAAATTGAATAGAATAAAAAGAGAAATTATTTTTATTAACTCGTATGGTCATTTCGAGTGCGCCGTTGAGTCCGAAAGGGTCGAGATAGTCAAAATAGTATACCCGGGTGTTTAGTTTGGGTCCCGGGGCAATTTTAGGCCTGACCGGTGTCCCGAGAGGGAATTATGGTAAATTGTATTTTTGGGTGGAATTAATGGACGAAAATTAAGAATTATTTTGATCAGCCTAAAGAAGTCCATTAGGTTTGAGAGTTGGAAAAGAAAATAACGGCCATAGAAAGTGTGGGGGAGAACCAAAACCCAAGAAGGAAGGCCAAATCATCCTCACCTTGCATAACCGTGACCACCAACGCGTAGATCGAGAAGAGATGAATGCGCATATACCAACATCACCAACGGATCAGATCGTCATATTCGAGGCAAGTATTTATTACTTGTTTTCTTTAGCAATAATCATACTCATGTTAGTGTAGGTGAATTCAATCCTTGATTTACATGTTAATTGGGTGAAAATTGGAGGTTAAATGATGAATAGACGTTGGGGTAATTAGTTGTTAACATTCTTTCATGAATGTAGAGGATGAACTAAGAAATTCAATTATATACTGATGAACGAATCTGGGTTGATTAGGTTCTTTAATTGAAAATTTGGAAACTAGGGTTCATATGAATTGATTTGGGGATTTTATATAATTATAATGATTTATGACGAATTAATGATCCTAGGAGGTTAAGAATGATTTATAACCTATTAGGGTTGATGGGTATTGATGATGAGGCATTGGATGTTGAATCTTAGAGGTTTCTAGGTTCATAAATGGTGGAAAACCACAGAATTCTGGGAAAGAGGACGAACAGTGACATCTCGCGCGATCTCACGCGAAGTCGTTCGAGCGAGATGGCATCTCGCGCGAAGTCGCTCGAACGACACGTGGAAGTCGTTCAAACGACAACCCTTCTGGTTCGAGCGACAGAGGGAATTTTTGGGGATTTTCTCAAAGTCCAGTTTTGTGTTTGCCGGTTTATTGGAGTGAGGGAAATTTCCAAATAATAAATTCAAATGGGACGGAATTTCGGGAAAAGTATGGGAGAATTAATACTTTAATTATTTCGGTATAGAGAGAATGTACCTTGGAGATTACGAGAGAATTGGTAATCTAAATATTTATACTATACGTAGTGATGAGGTTAAAATACATATGAGGAGTATGTATGTAGGTTGTAGAAATACCTATAAGTTATAATAGGATGTGTGTATGCCTATTATGTGATATTATTGTTAAGAGCACTAATGGGTGATAACCCGGGGGTGCAAGAACCTTGTAATTAAGCGCACTAATGAGTGATAACTCGGGGGTGCATAAACTCTATTGTTAAGTGTACTAATGGGTGATAATCCGGGGGTGCTGGATTATTATTGAGAGGCGCATTAATGGGTGCTAACCCGGGGATGCAATATTCTATTGTTAGGCGCACTAATGGGTGATAACCCGGGGGTGCTGAATTGTTAATCATAAGTGCATTAATGGGTGTTAACTCGGGGATGCAGGATGTTGTGGATAGGTGCACTAATGGGTCTTAGCCCGGGGGTGCAGGATTAGTACATATATATGTATAGGGATGATGTGACTATATATATATATATATATATATATATATATATATATATGAATTTATGAATATTGCTACTGTGTGAAATTAGTAGACTTGGTAATAATAATAATCATTACATTGCACCGAGTGGTCTTAACCTCAGGGTGCAGGATTAGTGTGTATATATAGGGATGATGAGACTATATATATGTATGAGTGTACTTGGGTAACTTTCTAATTTGTGAAACTAGTAGATAAAATGGAAATGAGAAATAAAATAATCTTAGTGAATAAAAGATTAACCATTCAAACGGTGAATAATGAAACTTGGTATGTGAGATAATCTATCTGATTAGCATATTGTATGGGCGATACGGGAATACTACTAGTGAGCATAGTTAGTATTAGTATGGTTTCTAACTAGTTAGACTGGAAAGTATAACTAGGGGAGATTAGATGTACGTTAGGCATGAACAATAGACGAGAGGTGAGAAACTCATGTGAGAGTTCGATAACTAACATGCGTTTAAGACTTGTTTTAAGAACTAGTTTTAAATACTTGCTAAATCATTTTTACACATCGGGCTCTGACCCGTTTCTTGTATCTCTTCTCTCTTTTGCTATATATATATATATATATATATATATATATTATATTAGGTGCTCAGCCATAGGGACACCGAATTTAAAGATTTGGATTTCTTGACGTGCTGTAGCTATTATAGAAGCTGTAGGTCCTTGCAGTAGACGCATCTATCCTTTCCATTCAGTTTCATCTAGACTTCTTATTTAGGGAATATGTCTCCCACTTCTAGTTCTTCATCAGAGATATTGTATTCAGTTTATTTTATGGTTTGAAGTTTTGAACTGGGAGGTTTTACCCAATCTTATTTATTTCAGTAGTTGATTCATGTTCAACATTTATTATGTTCCTCTGTGTGGTGAATGGTTTATATTTTAAGATGGAAAGAAATGGATTTACTTGATTTTACTAAATTGGAAATGTTTTGACACATAGTTTAATTTTATATTAGGTGATTAATATGTTATAAAGTTTTTCGACAGTGATGCTAAGAATGAACCAACTGAATGTCCTGTTCTGAATTGGTAGAGGACTAATCACCCTATATTTAGTTGGTGGGGTGTCACACTGGGGAGCCTTATAAATTGATTAAGCATTTTATACACATGGGTCCTGTACTGAAAGATCTCCGTGACCGACAAAGCTATGAAGTAGTGTATCAGGAGGGTTCCTTGTTTGGATTTCGCTTGATAGACGTCTCATGCACAAAAGTAGAAACTGTAGGGAGTTAAGAGATGTATGGTTCTAGGACATTTTTATTATTGTTGTTGGTATTATCACTCTAGTAATTTATCGGGATTTAGCGCAATACCTTCAGTTTGCAATGAGCACAAGTTGAAATTTACATGATTATTGCAAATATTTATTTTTATTTCCCTTTTTAAGTCTTAGGCCGATGTATCTCAATAACGGACTAAGCCGTGTAGTAGTGTATTGAGAGGGTTCCTTATTTGGAATTCTCTTGCTCAATTTAATTTTCAATGTATTTCTTGATGAACCCTATATGATTTCTGGGTTTTAGGTTGGAATTTGGAGAATAAATGTTAGGAATTAAACTCTTGCTTGTGGAGGATTAATTGTGATATAGATTATAACCCATAAATCTAAAAAATCGTTCTTGAAATTTGATGATAGAAACCTTAGGGTTCTTGAGATGAAATTGGTCAATCTTGGAAACCTTATGTAGAGAATCTAGTACGTATAGTGGATCTGTAGATTGGTGATTTTAATTCTATGTTATATGCCCGTAAACTAGTTTATGCAATTGATGATTTTAGGATAAATCTGGATTTAAGTTCTTGTTCAAATCGATAAGAAATTTGGGAATTTGAGATAGAATTTGGGGTAATTATATGAGATTTGTTTTTCTTTAATGTGATTCCAAGCAATAATAACCCATTCACATAGTTTTGGAAAGGGATTAGCGATTGGAATTATTATTAGAAAGGAATTTACAAAATTCGTATTAAGAAAACTAGCAGATCTGGGCAACTGTCAGATCTCGAATCGATTCGGCTAAGAACCAAATCCAATCGACCCTAGGGGCTGAGTGAACTGGATCCACAGTTAGTTTATAAATATTTTTTGATGTCCGTATGTGTTGGCGGGACCGTGTTTGGGACAACGGGGAATTTCTTAAAAAAGTAAATGTGGCTTAACTATAAATTGCAATATTATATTTAACTAGATGGTTAAATAAATGTGGATAAAAGATGAAATTAATAATTAGCGGGATGGTTAATTATTAATTTATGAACTATTGTGGCTATCATGTGGGATTAGTCTTGGTAATTATAGAGTAGTTACCTATGCATATTATATGGAATAAATAATATATACTTATATATATATATATATATATATATCTGTGTGGACATACCGATGTTCGTGGACCATCTTATCAGCTTGGGGTTTTGTGCGTTCCGACTGCGTAGCACATGTCGACACACGTGGGATAGACGATTGTGTAGTTCATATAGGTACTACGCATGTTGGCACCATCTACGGTAGTTGGGTGTTGATGCCGTGAGCCTTTATCATCTCTTGGTATGGACCGTGAACTGGTATACTGCGTAGGGACCGCCCCACTTATGTATGTTTTGCGATGTCTGACTGGAATAAGAGATTCATTCAGACTTGTCGATAGAGCACGAACGAGATGCCACTGCTAGATGCTTTTGCGTGTCACATATATAAAAGGGCATATGTATATATTTCCCCAAATTTAAATGAAATTGATTAAATTTTCTAAAATTGTGGACATAACTCACAAACACTTGTTGTATTGCACATAATAGATATTTATGCCTCATTCATGATATATATATATAAAATTGGGATACCAGGGAATTGGGTGAGTTAAATGTAGTCGACTTCGTTTTAATAAATGATGATAGTTAATCCATTTGACTATTTAATATGTACACTGCCACATATAGCACAGGTGGGATACACGATTATGTAGGTCATTTAGGTACTACGTATGTTGGCACCATCAAAGGGTGTTGGGTGTTGATGTCGTGAGCCTTTGTCACCACGAGGTATGGGTCGTGAACTGGTATACTACGTAGGGATCACCCCATTTATGTGTTCTTTGTGATGTTTGACTGGAATAAAAGATTCATTCAGACTTGCCGATAGAGACGAACGAGACACCACTGGTAGATGCCTTTGCATGTCGCATATATATATACACTAGGGTGTACCCGTGCCGATGGCACGATGATAAATTTGCTCCCGAACATTTTTGTTTATAGCACACTCGTACACGTGCCGATGACACTACTTGTCTCTATTCCAACACACGTGGTGTTTAAACCCATCTACACTAACTTTTGTCGAGAATAACATGTGTGGTGGCGAATCCTAGCAACACTAAGTTATACCAACAACACTACATTCTTACTATACAAACACATGTGTGCCCGTGTTGTTGGCACAATATATTTAAAATTGATTACAATGTAATGAAGTGTGACATTTTGATAAACGTCTCCAAAAATGATGAATTGCTACCATTCCCCTTTCCCCAAAATAGAATATAATTCAAAATCCAAATCAACATGTTTAATATTGAATTACAAAAAAGATGAAACATAGCATATTAGATGAGCATCTTCATAAATATTGAAATCATTTACCTTGCTATTCCTATAGTTATGACTTGGGTTAGTTATACTATTAACACTTTTTAAAATGTACTTTTTGAGTTAGTTTGAAATGGATTAAAAAACCATCATATAAATTTAATGTTCTTTAATATGTTTTGTACGAAGGCACTCAAGAAAAGGAACAAAAATTAAAAAAATATCAAGTGCCTTTTTTCTAATGAGCCTCAAACCATCACAACTTAAAGGAAATAATTTTAAAAAATATCTAAAGAAGAAACTATTAAAACCATATTTGATCTTAAAGTCATATTTGAATTCTAGATTACAATAAATCTAAGTTTCAAACCCCACGTTATAAAAACCATGGATCTTATACTAAAACACTTGTACCAACGAACATGTTTTTTTAAAGATGTTAGCGTATTTATGAATATGGTTGAATCCCGCATCAAAAACCAATTTAAACCCGAAGGCTGTTAAAATATCCATATCTTTCTCTCCTAGTGATTTCTCTTATTATATTAGCTCTGTCTAGTTAGAGAGGGATGGAGAATTTTATCGCTACAGATATTAGGTGCGGACTATCTAGGGAGATGTACCTTTCTCTGGTGGATTAGACATCACAATAGTGTCAGAATGTCATTCTCACCTACTTGACTATTTTGAACTATAAGTTAATACAACCTAACATTGAAAAGTGCACACAATGTTAAATATGCATTTCAGAGTAAAGAAATTAAATAAATGGCCGAAAAAGAAAAGCGACTCATTATTAGAAAAATGTTAATATAATTTGTAAGAAGCTAAACAATGTCAAATATGAAATTATTACAAATTCAAAGGTTATGCAATTATTGGTAGAAACAAAGTTGTAAATAATATGATATCTTATTAATAACGAATCCTCCTCTTCCAGATTGTTCATTAAAAAATGATATGATAAAATAAACATAAAAATTCATTTAGAAATATATAACGATAAAAACAAATTTTATCCATCTTCTCGACTTCCCTCTTCACATATTCCTCTTACTCATCCGAAAAGCAACATCAACGTGTAAAATAACCTAAAAGGTCATGAGGATAAGCAATAGATATTAGTCTAAAATGTTGTGCCAAAAAGTAATAACCTAATTATATCTCTCTAAGGGAGAAAAATCAAACTAAAAGCGATCAAACTAAAAACGGAACAACATTAGAAGAGAGGGGAGAGAATGAGGGGATGAATGTATAAACATCAAAACACAAACGAATACATCTTACTAGAAAAAAACAAAAAAAAGCAAAATTAAATTACATGAACTAAAAATGTTTTATACATTTTAAAATTTACATGCCGATCTTTTATCTTCGTTTAGCACCACCATTTATTATTCCATGCAAACAATTTAGTGAAATTATTAGGACGGGGGAAAACAACCACAACACAAGTTCCACAATCAAACCTATCAAAAACGGAGAGAAAGGAAATTTAAAAAGGGAAAATATAAGGGAAAAAAGTTAAACTGATCTTCATGCCGACAAATAAAAAGAAGAAAAAACTCTGTTATGAATGTGTAAATTGAGTAAAACCAACACCAACTCATTTCTCATACTATGTTGAAACCCAGTTTCAAAGAAATCCCTTATAAAATAAGTTTTCAAATAATACATTGAAAGCCCCTATAAACTCAAACACAAACTCAACACAACGCAACACAACACAACACAACACAACATTCTTATAATATACTTACTGCTATTTTTCCAAAAATGAAATTTTCCATGTGGATAGTTTTGGCTTGATTGATATAAAATTGATAGGAAATCTCACCACCTATTTCAAACATAAACAGAAGTATTACATGAAAGGTTTGTAGGGCTATAAAATCGAAAGTAAAATCTCAACCATCTGTATAAAAATATATACGATTTAGGATTGATTGGAAATCCAATGAATGAAAAATAATAAATAAATGTAAACTAAAATAAAGGTTTGAGACCTCACATGTTATAACTCAAATCTAGATTGATAACTGTGAAAGTATCACAAAATTATACATGCCCATCTGCATTCACATATGCAAGCCACAAATCCAAGCCTCTACACCCAATTAACATAGTAAGCGACGATTTATAAATCAGAACACGCATATATATCCATTCAAAATCATTCTCACTATTTTGAAGCATAATATAGCATAATAGAGGTGAAAAAGGAGGGATAAACCTGCATAAAAATCCAATACAAAAATAGTAACAAAAAATAAAGATTTGAACTCTCGTGCATCTACTGTGTGTGAGTGCAAAGCTTTGTTGGTCCCCTGACTTCATATACTGGGTTTAGATATGCAGATTTATGGGTTCACTACCAGCTGACTCGTGGGTGGAATGAGTTTAGATATGGAGTTAAGAAACCCCAACATGTTACCCCAAGGCTTGCTCTGTCCGATGTCCATCTCTGATAATCTCCAATAGATATTTTTTTGACCACGACCCTACGGTCGTGAAAAAATAAAAGAAAGATATAAAAAAATATACATCTCACCATGGAAAAGTAGAGAGACAAAACCATAGAGAGAGAGACTTACAACGACAACAACACAAACTGGACATTTGACAAACTTCATTGCAGTGAAGACGAACATCGGGACCTCATCAGGACCTCGGAGAGCCCAACGTTAAACATAATAAAAATAAAAAACATGTAATAAATCTTACACATCAGAACCTCATCGAGATTAATGAAAAACGGACAAAAAATTCTTTCCTTTTTACATATCCACACCGATTCACACTTAAATCTGTAAATTCAACCAAACAAAGGAAACAAAAAAAATTACATATGAAAAATTCTTTACCTGTAAGTAAATGAAACATTTGCGATCTTAATTATTTAAGAATCAAAAATAACTTTCTCGAGCCCCTCGTTCTGATTTAGAGCAACGAAACAGAAGAGATAAGGTCTTTACCAGTTTTGGAGCAGTCAAAGAGAAAAATAGAAAGAGAAGAGAGAAGGTCTTTCTTTGTGTATTTGGTTTGTAGAGAGAGAGAGAGAGAGGAAATTTTACTTTTCTCGAGCCCCCCATTCTTCTTTGCCCTAAAAATAACTTTCATTCGTGGCCCAATTTTGAACCATAGGATACGCAGTTCTAACTTTTAATCTGAACCACTAGTTAGGTTATACAAAACCTCCTCGTTTATCTTGTCTATGAGCAGTAGAATACCCTCATGATTTATATATATATATATATATATATATATATATATATATATATATATATATGTATTTTCCCGAATTTAAATGAAAGTGATTAAATTGTCTAAGATTGTAGACATAATTCACATACACTTGTTGTATTGCGCATAATAGATATTTATGCCTCATTCATGATATATATATAAAACTGGGATACCTGGGAATTGGGTAAGTTAAATGTAGTCGACTTCGTTTAATAAATGATGATAGTTAATCCATCTGAGTATTTAATTAGTACACTGTCACATATAGCACTTTGGGACTTGTTGGGATGCCGATAATATCGCACTTAGTTGAAGAGTGAGATGTTAATTGCCTGTGAGTGACGATGGGGAATATTTATTTTACATCAACTATATTTATTTCATTTAAAATTGATTAAGTTAATCCTTTCACATCTAGGGCTCTGACCCAAACTTAAATATTCCCCCCCCCCCCCAGGTGCTCCTAGACAGGGATAACAGGACTATATACCTACTTACCATGTATTCTCATTTTGTTCTTCAGGCATTCTGATCAGTTGATTCTAGTTTAGGTACTTTTTAGCTTCAGTACTTATTTTATTTTGGAATTCTATATGGGTATATAACCCCGAGATTTATTTACCTTATGTTGGGTTGTTACATTTACTTTCATGTCAGACTTATTATGCACTTGATGTTGGTTTAGATTTATTTATTATTATGGAAATGCCGATTTAAAACTCAAGAATGGACCTTTTTGCATATAATTTATTGTGTTGGTGCTGAGAATGGTATTAATTGACAAACAAGCCCTATCTTCGACGTATCGTGCCTGACCAGCCTTTACTTGAGAAATAGGAGTTATTACAGTTGGTATCAGAGCACGGTCCTAATGTCCTTATGATCTGTGTTTGAGCTCGTTACGTTCTGCGTTGCGTCCTTTGATGTAGAGCCCAATGGATAGGAATCATTGTATTCTTGCGAGTCATTACCACTCGTTCGGGAAAGGGGTCAGTTTTGGAGAGAGAGCCATAAAGACCTTAATGTGGGTCACTTGTTAGAATTACGACAAGTTTCGGCAATATGGTGTTTAGAAATTGAAAGGAAGACATTTAAAAAAATAGATGAATGTGATAGTGCATGATAGAGCACTAGAGGAAATTAGTTCGTTTAGACTAATAGGAGCGGCGTTATGGTAGTAAAGGTTCTAGGATATTTTGGTTATTATTGTTGTATTATCACTCTGGTAATTTATTGGGATTTAGCGTATCCCTTAGGTGAGATGAGACTTATGTTGGCAATGAGCACAAGTTGAAATTTACATGATTATTGCAAATATTTATTTTTATTTCCCTTTTTAAGTCTTAGGTCGATGGATCTCAATAACTGACTAAGACATGTAGTAGTGTATCGGGAGGGTTCCTTGTGTGATTTCGCTTGCGATACGTCCCATGCACGAAATTGGCGAAAGTCGGGAGTTGAGGGAAGTCGGATTTTAAGGCGATTATATTTTTACTTATACATATGTGGTGGTATACGTGATGTATGGATATTCTTGGTGTGAATGGTACAAACTGGATGTATATGTGTCATTCATCTTTGTTAATGATATGTGTGTGTACATATGATATGGAATATATAGACACCCCAGTAATGTTATGATAGACATGGGTGAACCTTTTTTTTCTATCTCATGGGATATGGGTATGGAATAATTGGGTGTAAAATTTGGATTAATAATGCGGATTAAAATATAAGGTTAAGATTTAGCGAATTCTGAGGATGGAATTCCGTTATAAGGGAAGGAAAATGTAATACCCCATATTTTCGGGATAAAATATTATGACATAAATGACCTTAATGATTTCGGATTAATTATGGGAATAAATTAAATTAGGTGGATTTAAATTTAAATGGGTAAGATTATTATTGAGAATAAATGTTTATTCATGATTATAAAATTTACGTAACTCAGTGTGACGTAATGGGTTCACAAGTAGAAAATTAATCATACGTTAATGAATTTACGGGTGTGTGTCGTTTAAACACAATAAAAATGCCTAAGTGGACTAAAAATAATTGGGACATATTCCGGGGTGTCATACTAGCTCGTTTAGGTGTTTTATACCTTTAGAAATGGTCCTGAGTCATAGGTATATAAGTTGGGGAACTTTTGGGCTAGTCTGGACATGGATTCAGGGTCATTTGCGGGTCAGAAGTTTGGGTTTTTAATCCAACGCAGAGATTGGAAATTTATTAACTTAATTAAGAAGTTAATTAACCTCTAGGAACTTAGTTCTGAGAACACAAGCCACACCACACAGAAGGAGAGAAAGAGGAAGGAGAATAAATGAAATCACAACAGTAATTGAAGGGGAATTCAAGAGGATTTCTTCATCTACACAAAAAGGCAAGAATTTTCTTGCTCAATTTAATTTCCAATGTATTTATTGATGCGTTATAATCATCATATATGATTTTTGGGTGTTAGGTTGGAATTTGGAGAATAAATGTTAGGAATTAAACTCTTGCATGTAGAGGATTAAATGTGACCTAGATTATAACCCAGAAATCTAGGAAATCGTTTTTGAAATTTGATGATAGAAACCTTAGGGTTCTTGCGATGAAATTGGTCAATCTTGGAAACCTTATGTAGAGGATTTAATATGTGTAGTGGATCTGTAGATTGGTGATATTAATTCCTTGTTATATGCCCATAAACTATTTTAGGCAATTGATGAATTTGGGATAAATATGGATTTAAGTTCTTGTTCAAATCCATAAGAAATCTGGGAATTTGAGATAGAAATTGGGGTAATTATATGGGATTTTTTGTTATTTGATGTGAGTCAAATAAATAACAACCCATTCACATAGTTTTGGAAAGGGATTAACGATTGGAAGTATCATTAGAAAGGAATTTACAAAATTTGTATTAAGAAAACAAGCAGTTCTGGGCAACTGCCAGATTTCGAATTGATTCGGCCAAGAACCAAATCGATTTGGTTTGGGAGCGGCCAAGAACCAAATTGATTCGGACCTGGGGGATAAGTGGGCTGAAGCCATGGTTAGTTTAGGAATATTTTTAGATGTCCGTACGAGTTGGTGAGACCATGTTTGGGCCAACGAGGAATTTCTTAAAAATGTAAATGTGGTCTAACTATTAATTGCAATATTATATTTAAAACTATGGTTAAATAAATCGGGATGGGAGATGAAATTAATGATTAACGGGATGGTCAATTATTAATTTATGACCTATTGTGGCTATCATGTGGGATTATTCTAGGTAATTATAGAGTAGTTACCTATGCATATTATATGGAAAAAATAATATATACTTAAAATGTATTTGTGTGGACGTCCAGATGTTCGTGGACCGTCCTATTGACTTGGGTTTTATGCTTTCGGACTGCGTAGCACATGTCGGCACAGGTGGGCTAGATAATTGTGTAGGTCATTTAGGTACTACGCATGTTGGCACCATCCACGGGATTTGGGTGTTGATGCCGGGAGACTTAGTTACCGCTAGGTATGAACCGTGAACTGGTATATTGCGTAGGGACCGCCCCACTTATGTCTACTTTGTGATGTTTGGCTTGAATAAGAGATTTATTCAGACTTTTCGATAGAGCACAAATGAGACACCACTCGTAGATGCCTTTGCGTGTCGCATATATATATACTAGGGTATGCCCGTGCCTGAAGGCACGCTGATAATCGCAAAACGACAAAAAATTTCAAAGTACGTAATTGGAAAATGACAAAAATTAAGTTCCCCAACAAAACAAATTCTAATTATAAAAAACTAATCTCTAAAAATCTGGGCAAATTTTCCTTCGTTTAAAAATTTGGGCAAAACGATGTTATGTTCGGAGAAAAAGGTTTTCTTAATTTTGAACATGAGCCATTGATAACAGAATTTGACATTCACCGTGGCACTAAATCCATCATAATACTCGAATTCAACCTAAGATCGCAAGTTTTCTTCTTGAATAACGTATTTATGCACTTTAAAACCAAATATTCAGTCTATACAATAACTAATATATACACACTACACATGTGGATAAATTGTGACACGCGTAAATCAATACATATTTATTTTCTCAACAACTTCCACACAATATTAACAGAATTCAAATTACCTAATACAATGAATCACCAAAAACAACAGTAAGCGGGTAGCTTATTGTTGATGTATAGGTGGAGAGGTTGGTTGTGACACACAATATTCCAATCAAACTTTCAGCCAAAGTCAAAATATTTACCTCCCATGCCTCCTCCTTTGAGTGTAGTTATATTTCACACCACATTACATTTATTTGGTTGGCCAAAGAACCCAATCCTACTACCCTCTCAAGAAGATTAAACAAACCAGATTTGCCTCCCAAGCTTGCGCTCTATGGAAAAATCTGCAAATACAACACCACTTACAATGCGCCATAAAACCTACCACATTCACATAAGTGTTATACGACTTTGATCATGCAGAGTATGCCGTTATATGATAAGCTGAATTTTAAACACCAGCTTGTTCACAGAGATCTAGCAAGTCTAAGGTCTCTGGGACTGACACCAAATATTTACCAACACCCATGAAATTAACCAACACAAATTAATCAACGGCATAAAGTATTCTATACCACAAAGTATTCAATACCAATACATATTAAATTAATCAACACGCTATCATGTTCTTCAAACTATTTACATTCTCAGGACAAATATTTATGCTTATTTTTTTTCTGAACCATTCAAAAGTAATATGTATCAAACTCATCAAAACTTAAAATCGTGTTCTTCAAAAAACCATCCAGATAAAGTTGCATTGACATGGACACGGTACACCACAAAACCCTGCTTGGCCTTGTAGCCTCAAGCGGCTTGCTTTGTTGGGTCAGGTGGATCGGGTGCCCCTAGAATTAGAACTGATCGAGTGCCACTGTCACCCCTCCATTGAGCTCCCCTACAATTAGACAGCAGTTGTACTGGTGGTTGGTCTAATACTACTGATTAGTGCCACTTCACCCCTCCACATTCAGCTCCCCAACTGCCTGAACACTTAGAATTAGATTTGATCGGGACACCTCCTCCGTTTGGGGTGGGACCCACTACACCTTCCTTCCATCTTCCACCCGACGTCATGCAATCTATCAGCTTTGGTTTCATCAATTACAAAACAGAGTAAAAAATGAATGATAAATATTAATATCACATATTAAGAAATAAATCAAGTGACACATAATAGTGATATCAAGGAACATTTGAAACATTTCTTACAATCTATTAGTAACACTTTGAGAGCAGTATGCTTTCTAAATCAACAGTCAATAATCCATTGGACTTCTTTTCCACAAAAATATGATCTTCCAATAGTAGCCAACAAAGAAAAAATGGACACTAACCAACAATTGATGTGCCGTTTATTCACCAATCTAAACCAAGAAACCAAATATTAAATCAAATTTAGCCTACAAAGCTCCTAGGCCGGTGAGGTTAAGGGATTAAAAGAAAACCTTCCCCATGAAAACCTCCTTATGAAACAACAGTCGAATCATACAAAAAGCAAAGGATATTCTTGGTACCATAATTATAGGCCATACATCAATTGAAATATCAAAACTAAATCAATTGAAATATCATTCTGTAAGTCACAATTGAAAAAAAAGGAGATAATTTTTGAACCATATATTTAGGTCTCTCCTCCATCACGTTCTTTGCTTCTTCACTTTAAAAAGAGAGTAGATGGGAGTCTTAACATGGTTCCTGTTTCCAAATTCAAACATAAATATCAAAGTTCATAAATGTTCAAACCGAAGTAACAAAAACATCCAGAAGCAGATAAGCATGGTTTTAGTGTGAGCTTTATAAAGGCAAGTCAACTAAGCATTTGATGTTAGTGTGCTACTGAATAGTGCAAATCTGCCAAATAAACATAAAAATGATGTTAGTGCTAATTTGCAAAAAGAATGGTGGACCAACACATTCAAATAAATCATTTAGTGGAAAACTTTAAAAGTGGTAGAAAATTAGTTGTAGCAGATCAAGTATACAAAGAGACCTCTTAAAGAACATAAGCAAGTTGTAGCAAATCAGCGTGTGTAATGTTTCGTGTACCAAGAGCTCGCTACATTAGGATGATGGATTTTTTCCATCTTAAGGGGCTGACCTAAAATTTCAGCAAGAATGGTAATCATAATGCTAACATAGAGGATTTATCATGCACACATACATTATTTAGGAGCATATAAGAGTGCCTAGAGAGCATTTTTTTTCAAAATCATTGGGTTTTATGGAAGAGATGAGACATATATTCATCGAAATGAACTTATGCGACTATGTTTGGATGTCAAAGGATAAAGAAAAAGGAAAAAAAAATAGGTTTTAAACTCTCATGTCATTACTCAGGTATGCAGAGTGCAAGTGGAGAGATCTGTTTCAACTAATTTCAACTAATTACTGGAAAACCCCAACCAGAGCATAGCATCGAGATGTGTACAGGGGCACTAACTAAACTCTCCATACAGTTCAATGGGAATATGCCACAATATGCAAAGGAAGATAAAGGGAGACGTGAGTTCAACCAAGTACTTATTACTGTCACAAAAAGAGAATCAATTAAATTATAGAAAACAAAACAATTGAACAATAACCTTAATCTACCTCATAGTAAAGATACTTCAATATGACCATTCTAAGAAGTTTATATTAATGAACGACAGGGAAGAAGTGTTTGCTGAAAGACCCAAACGTGATATGGACAAAAGTGAAAGTAGGTCAATAGTTAAACACAAAGTAGGTGAATGTAAAAGCAAAGCTGAACATAGAGATAGATCATCATACACTGAAAATGCCATGAAACAATGTAGGTGAATGTAAAAAACTTAAAAATGCCATGAAACAACTTGATGGAGTGGTAAATTAAAGTAGGTAAAAGTAAAACTGAACAAAGTAGGTGAATGTAAAAGCAAAACTAAAAGAAAACACCAATCATCACACACTGACAATGCCATGAATTAACTTGATGGAGCGATAAATTTGATAACTTCACCTTTTCATCCATGATTCCTCTTAAATGACATTAAATTCAGGTACTGTGGTGTTAATTAAAATAATCGGCTTGGCTGGGCTCCCACTCTTGAATCGATGTACCTCTGCGGCTATCAAGGAGTCGGATTGGCTGGGCTCGCAGGTATCATCACTCTCAGCTACTAATAGCCTATCCCCGATATCTGATGGGCTATCCGTGAAAGATTCAACATAGGTTGTGACAGACCTCTGATCATTAGCGAGTGATGCCTTTCAAGCCACTACTTTCAGCATGCGAGACTCAGCTTCAAGCTTAGACACCTTCTTTATGTTGTCCAGATATTGTTTGATAGATATTTCAGCAGCTTGGTTCCTCAAATCCCTCTCAATAGTCCTAATTTTTAGTTCATTGGCTCTGGAAGAGAACTCGAATTTCAGAACTGAGTTCTCTCTCTCTGCAGCTTCAAGCTTAGGGTGACAGTCTGTAGCTTTAGCATCTTTAAGTTGTTTCTTGAGTTCAGATTTTATAGACTCCCATTCAAGACCTTTCTTGGCAAAAGCTTCATGGATCTTCTGGTCTTGCTCTTCTCTTGCCTGACAAACTTGTCTCAAACACTCCCAAAGGCACGGAGTAAAATGAAAAGCTAAAAATTATTACACCCGAAAATTATTACTCTCGTTGAAACAAATTAGATAAACATCCAATAAACACTCAAAAATATGGAGATATGGACATAAATTTAGGTTCTAAAAAAACTAATAGAAAGTCACTAAGGTCAGTGAATCTTCTGATGATGAGGTTAAGCAACTTGAATTGTCTGAACTTGAAGAAGGTGATTATGGATCCGCAAGATCATTCTATTCCAAAAAGTCACCTCCTAATATACAATCAACTTCCAGCAAATTTTCTATAGAAGTATCTTCAAATCTCTCAACCATAGGCAGTGGACCTGTCTCATCGTCATTATTTTTCTCCTGAGATTCATTTGTAGAACCTTTTCTACTGGATCTTTGTTTTGAATCCAATTCATGAACTGATTGTAGTATTGTCTCTAGAACTTCTGCATTCTTCAGAATATATTGAGAACAACAAACCTTCAGTCTTTAGCACAACCATTATCATAACCTGATTGTAGTATCAGCATTGTCTCTAGAACTTGTTCATTCTTCATAATATAATAATGTTCTTTAAATAATCCGGATTGTTTTTAGGCACAACAAAAAACATTTAGGCACGTGCATTGAATTGCTCCATGGTATATTACTTCCACAGGCATTGAATGCCTATTGACAATGGATGTAAATGTTCTTTAAACAGTAGAAAAATAAGTAAAATCATTTTAACGACATACTATATTTCCATCTCAATGTACCTTATCACACGATATGTTGTAGGTTATTTGAGTTTTTGGGAAAGCATCGCAGCACAGGCCAGTCACAACAATTTATGTCATACTCCAACAGGTTTAAATTACAAAACATTGGAGCAACGCAAGGAAATCCAATGTTAAAGACCTGTAAAAATAGCAAAAAAAAGTTATAACAAAAGATCTATATTTGAAGATGCTAGCATTTTATCTCTAAGAATCCACTGCTAAGAAAGTTAGGAGCAATAGGACAACGGTTTTATATAGTATAGTACACTCTCAATAAGATGAATGAACCAATCGTATTTATATAGTATATTAGACCATGAGATCAAATTTTAGTAAACCTACCTTGCTTTTCATCAGACAATGAGATCAAATTTATGTTCAGAGCATCAGCATATAGTAAAAAAGCAACATATATATATATATAGGGAATATATATAGATAATATATAGTAGAACTGCAGTCTACAAATCAAACCCCAATGATGAGAAAAATGAGAGAAATATTTGTAACTACTCATGTACCCCATACCATACCAAGATATGAGAAAATTCAGAATTTAATGTTACGAATTTTCCCCTCAAACCTCATGAGAACTCAAAACTGAATTAAAATCACCCAATACTGCCCAGTGATGCTGAATATTACGACTAATGTTTAGTAATTCTACCCTGATATAAAGTTTTAGCATAAAGAAAAGTTAAAAAAGAATTCTCAACATTGACAGTAGTTTGGACTGAAATGTGTTGACTGGAATTTTTAATAACAGTGACATTATTAGGACCATTAATATGCAGAAACAAAGAGTCCTAAAATCTAACCTCAATACTGTAAAAAAGAACACATTGGTTCAACTATGCAGACTATAAATGATTTTTTGCTTATTACACATACTCCTTACAGTATTTTAGGTGGGGATATTAGAGCACTGAGTAAGGATACAATTGGTTACCAATATATACTCAAACACAAAACACGTATAAATGAATACCAAAGAGAATAAGCAAAGCGCCAACAAAGTTGAATAAACATTACTAACCTTCAATGAATGTCTTATACGCAGTTTTCAACTGGAAGAACATATGTGCAACATCAACTACTGAGCATGAACCAAAAGAAAGAAAGTCATTAAATTTGAAATCTAAAATCTGAAATCTACAAATCAGTATATTCTCATAAATGGAAAAATAATAGGGTCAAATACCAAAAAGTCCCTCAAACATTTTTTAATAGACATTTAGTCCAAGCCTTTTATTTTGTACCAAAAAGTCCCTTATTCTCTTACTTGTAAAGGTCCTCGCCAACGGTATGGTAAAGGACTTTTTGGAGGGTTGGACTAAACGTGTATTAAAAAATGTTCCAGGGACTATTTGGTATATGCCCCAAAATAATAATAAAATATTCAGAACAATAATAATAATATATAATTAGGACTCGTAGAATTGAAGTCATAATTAAGTTTGATTTATCACCAATAGCTAAAATAAGTCCCCACGGCGATTGAGTGAGTATCTTTTCGAGTATTGACATATTGAATATAAAGAGGGTATTGTGAATCGATGGGGTACATATGAGATTTTTTTAATTACACAAAGTATTAACAAAAACGCTCATATTCAAAGAAATCGCATCATCTCATCCAATTATTTCTCGTATGGATCAAATCAGAATCAAACCTAAGAGATGAAAAACACACCTCACAAAGTCCATATGGTTCCAGTAATCTTTGCAGAGAAAACATCTTGAAACCTAAAATCCAATAACATAATAACACAATCAAAATCGGGAAAGAAAAATACCTAAAATCGCATTTGAAACCTAAAATCGGGTGGAAAACAAAAAAATTGAAAAAAGTAACAAAGAATAAATTTTTTAATAAAACCCTAAGTAAGAAAAATCATACCATTGGTAGACCATAATGAGCAACCTGCAACGAACAATGAAGATGTCAAAATTAGGATTCTTCTACCTAATACAGTACTTTCAACATCTTACAACAATCAACATCCATGAGAACAATCAAGACCCGTATATTAACTTGAAATCCATGAAACAAATACAAATCGTGTGGTTCAATAAACAAATCGTGTGTGAGTGAGTGTCAAATCTAGGAAAAACCCTACGTGTGTGAGTGCGAGTGTGTGCGTGTGCATTTGTAAGAGACTGGGGGAAAAGGTTAGCTGGGGGCGACGGTGTGGGGTGGGTGGAAGCTTGGGATTTGAGAGGTGGTTGGATGAGGAAGGGTTTTCTCAGGTGTATTTGAGCACAACCAAGAGAGAGAGAGAGACGGGGTAAAGTGAGAGTGAGGGAATGAGAAGTCAGCGAGTGAGGATTTGTTGTGCCGAGTGTATTGTAGGGCTTGTGTGTTTACAAAGATACCCCTCATTTTGAATTTGAAAGAAAAGGGGGAACAAATTAGAGCATGCCAAAAGAGGGGGAATCCCAAAATTTCAAGGGCAAAATAGGTAATACAAAAAAATTGATAAAGATGACATCATCAATTAAGCTTATGACATACATAAGTTTTCTACTTTATTATATATATATATATATATAAAGAGGAAGCCGCATGTTGTGTACATTACACCTCACATCACACCTTGTTCTAGGTACGAACAAACCTTTTCTCCAATTTTTTTTATTTTTCACTTGAAATTAACCTTATAACCAACCAATATTAAAAAAATTAGGTCAAAATACATTTTGTAGCTATTTTTTCAAAATCTGTAAAAAACTGCTGGTGCAGACCCTTATAAATATGGTATTTTGAGCAGTTTTTTGTGGATTTTTTAAAAAATAGTTACAAAATGTATTTTGGCCTAATATTTTGAACATGAGTTTATTGGAAGGTTAGTTTCAAGTGAAAAATAAAAAATTTGGAAAATAAATGTTTTTTAGAACTTATAACTAGGTGTGATGTATGGATGATGTATAAAGCATGATGTAGGTGAGCCTTGCGATATATTTATATCATGAATGAGGTATAAATATCTATTATGCGCAATACAACAAGTGTATGTGAGTTATGTCCACAATCTTAGACACTTGTTGTATTGGTCATAATAGATATTTATGCCTCATTCATGATATATATATATATAACTGGTACACTTGGAGTAGAAGCGGGCAAGTTTGAGAACATCGAATTCACTAAAAAAGATTTGTACAACCAAGCTAGGGATATAAGTAATGAATTGAGGGGACACGATGGTGATATGTTGTACAAGTTTTTAAAATTAAAATAAGGAAATGATCAGACTGTTGTTTTTGAAATCATAACGAACGATGAACAAATGATTAAGCATTATTTTTTGGCTAATGTAATTTGTAGACGGGCATATAGTTATTATGGTTAAGTTTTTATATTTAATATCACATACAATACTACTAGGTATGGGTTGATTTTTTCACCACTTATGGGATTTAACAATCATGGTCAGACAATCGTATTTGGTTGTGCATTCTTGGGCAACGAGACCATTGAATCATTTATTTGGCTTTTTCAATCATTTTTTAGAAGCCATGTCGGACAATGTACCAAAGATGATAATCACTGATAAATTTTCGACTATGACAAAAGCTATATTGGAAGCTCTCCCTCACACCCATCATAGGTATTGCGGTTGGCACATTCAGATGAAAGTTTTTTAGAAGATAGATTCGATGAAATTTAGTGCTTATCATAGGTAGTTTTCGGATTGCATATGGAACTCAGAGACAAAAGAGGAGTTTAACTCCAAGTGGCTTGATCTTCTTGATAGGAGTGGGTTAAATGACAACAAGTGGCTTAATTCCATGTATAAAATTTGTTCGATATGGGTCCCGCCATACGTGAATTATGTTTTCTCTGTCAATATATTAAGTAGTCAACGAGTAAAAAGTGCCCATTCATTTAAAAAAAATATGTTTTGAAAAACAACCCAATTTTTGATTTTATGATCTAATTTGGTAGAGGGATTATGCGTCGACATCATGAAGAGTTATTTGTCGATCACGAAGAGTTGACAGAGAAGACAATACTCAAACTCTTGCACCATGTTTAGATGTAAATGGTTGACATTTATACTAGCGAAATATTTATAAATTTCTAGATGAGATGTGAGAAATCATGAATTATAATTTTGAAGTTGTGAAGGAGGATGAAAATCAAATTGTTTATAAATTTTGAAGGACACAAAAGGTGCGAGAAATTATTTACAATTAGTGTATGAATTTTGCCTAATGTTCTTATAAGATGTTTGAGATCTTGGGTATCCCGAGTATACAAGTGTTAGCTTATTTCCAAAAGTTTCATGATTTTGAAAAATACCGAGCCAATACATCTTTAATAAATGGTCGAGGAGATATAAATCTTCAACTGTAACTAATTTAAGTGGAATTGAGATAACGGATGACAAGTCATACTTTTTTGAACGGAGACGACTTATACAAAAGTCTTTAGATGTGGTTGAGAAAGCCCCCATAAGTCCAGAAGCTACAAAAATTTATAATAATTCTTTGGATTGGTCACTTGAGCAAATCAATCTAGTCGTTGGTCGTGGTCCTGAGGCATGACCTATAGTGGGACCATCTAATCCAAAATTGGGTGGTACAAATGGAGATGTTTCGGTTAACATGAGTGGTAATTATGAATACATTTACAATGAACCACAATAAGTGAGGGCCAAAAGATTTGGTAAGAGGCTTAAAGGAGGGAAAGAGACAAAAATTTTAAAGAGAGACGTTATAATGGCAGTGGTTTGGTTGGACAAGTGCATAATAAAAGGAATGGCCGACTTCTTAATAATAGGTAAGATTTCATCAACACATACGTCTTTTATTTATGTTAAAAATGCCATAAACTTACAAATTTTATTTATGTTTTTTATACATCAGTGGATGCAACTCAAGATACAAGTTTGGATAGAGACAGTTACCCATCCACGGAATGCTCAAATGAATATTCTGTGTAGTGGAGCAACCCAAAAATTCAGCTAGTTTGTGGACCAATAAAAAAATTCAACAAGTTTGTGGACCAATTCAAAAATTTAGCAAGTTTCTTTCTTTTTTTAATTTGTTTTTTGGGTTGGCAGTGATCCTTTTTTGGATTTGTAATGCAATTCTAGTGTGGAATGTAATGTAACTCTTGGGCGCAATGTAATGAAATTCCGTTAATGCCATTATGGAGTGGATTTCTTCCAATGCCATTGTTGACGCCACTAAAATGACAGTGGCCATTATGAATAAAGCCTACGTCCACTGTTATTTTATTACCAAGGGTTTACAATAGCACCATAAGGTGTAGAGAGAGAAAGGATGTGTATCTTGTGTATGGGGTTTCTAGGTTCCCCCCCCCCCCATCTCTTTTTGGCTAAGGGAATACATGTATTTATAGTGATGGGAGATAAAGAGATTCATTATATGTAGACATTTATGTCTACATTCAACGAATCTAATTGTTGAATTGCTTGGTATGCTATGTGTTGTCATCTATTAATACATTATTAATGTACATTAAGGCTCATTAAATGCGCTGCCATCTTCATTAATGCACATTAAATGCATAGTTATCCTTTGATCTTCCTGGTTGGTATGCCGACCAACTCTTCTCGGGTGCCGACTATCACTCCTCGGGTGCCGACTAACACTCCTCGGGTGCCGACCAACACTCCTCGGGTGCCGAATATTGCCACGTAGTATGACATGTGTCCTTTTCTGATTGGTCCTCGTAGATGGAGAGTTTTTGCGTTAACAGAAGCCCCCAATGCTCCATGCTTGATGGTTTACTTGAAAGGATGGAGTATTTAGTCTGCAGTGTTGCTCGGTGCTCGTGAAATTCCTGATCTACCTTCTTGATTTGTTCAACATAAAGTGCATTATCTCCTGGACGACATATGATGCAGGCTGATCGATGGTTGCTAATCTTTCTTTAGAGGAACTCCGTGTGCTATGTATCACCCCTGGGAATTTGGATGCAGCCATGCCATAGTATGCAGCTTGTAGCTTGTCATAATCTTCAAGTATGTTGATTGGTTTGCTAGCCGACCAACTGCCTCCTGTGCCGAGCAACTGAGTGCTAACTTCACGTGCTTGATTCTTCTGATTTATGCTCCTCTGAATACTTTTTCGAGTAACATACTAGCTTTTGAACCCAACTCTTCAATCTGATTAGTACCAAGCTAGTGGTGGACTTCAAAACCTTTTCATACAACTTCTTCTTCAATGTTGGTCGGGCAGTAGTAGTAAAGATCTCAGTGTTGTAGATGGTGAATTTGACTTCTGAAATTCAATAGTATGTGCATAATAACTCCTGAATATGCCTCCTGAACTTCTGAATTCCTCATGAACTTCAATATACCTCCTGAACTTCAATAGCCTCCTGAACTTAAATATCAAAAACAATTCCTGAGCAAGAAAAAACAACTCCTGAATGATAATTAGTCGGGGCCCCGACCATGTGAGTTTGTGGAGTTGAATTTGATGCTCGACTGCATGATGTTATAAGAATGTGACACCGAATGAATAAATATATCTGTAATAGAAGCCCCCAAGTGTGGAATGTGAACTTTGAATGCTTTTTGCTTGATCGCTTTCACATACTCATAAAATGTTTCCGACCAACTGTAGTTGACAGCTTCTGATTTCCGACCAGCCTGAGTTGACATTTTTGGGAATAGATTTACTTCCTAACCAACATAAGTTGGCATTTTTAGGAATACAAGTTTTACTTCCTGGAGGAATACAAGTTTTACTTCCCGGAGGAATACAAGTTTACTTCCCGGAGGAATACAAGTTTTATAATAAATGATAGAGACTTCCTCGGAGCTGACCAACGTATTGTTGGGAATAAGATATAATAAATGCTGGAGACATCCTTGGAGCTGACCAACAGATTGTTGGGAATAAGATAATATATATGTTGGATACCTCCTTGCTGAAATAAGAATAGAATATACATCCAAATAGATATAAAGAATAATTAAAAATAATAAAGTGCCTCGTTGATCTGTCGAGGTAGAATTATATAATGCCGAACAAGAATAAGATCTTCCAGAACATAAGAATATGACCCAGAACATTGTCAGGCCTGAATATAAATAAGAATTATCCGACCAACTATCCGATGGGGGTAAAATACAACGAATGTTGTAATTATCCTCAAAGATGAATAAGTATCTTGTCGAGGCACAATTGCATAATGCCGAATAAGAATAATATTTTCCAGAACATAAGAATATGGCCGAGAACTTTGCTGGTCCTGCATATAAATAAGAATTACGCCGACCAACTATCCGTTGGGGGTGACATATAATAAATGTTCTAGTTCTCCTCGGAGCTGAATATGATAATAAGTATCTCGCCGAGTTCCATGTTGAGATGAATATAAAATATGAATCCCAATGGATATATAGAATAATTTGTTCTTGAGCCGATATCTGGGCCTGAATATAAATAAGAATTGCCCCGACCAACTATCCGTTGGGGGTGAAATATAATAACTGTTGTAGCTTTTCCTCGGAGCTGAATATATAATGAGTATCTCGCCGAGCTCCATGTTGAGATGAATATAGAATATGAATCCCAATGGATATATAGAATCATTTGTGTTGGAGAAGATATCATAGAAATAATAAAATCAATAGTTCCTCGCTGAGGTGAAATTTCATACGGCCGAGCTATGATAATATTTTTCAGAAGAGTAAGATTATTTCCGAGCATTCGTCGGAGTTGAATCTTGTACCTGTAAAAATTAATATCTTGCTCTACCATTTGTGTAGGCTGAATTGATTAGTCGTGAGAATAATTTAATCATTCAATAAATATATGATAGGTATATGTTTGATAAATAAAAATATTAATTTCAAAAAATGAAATAATATATGTTGGCTGATATGTCGAGGCATAATTGCCTGATGTCGAGCAATAGTACTTTTCCAGAGGTTTACGAGATCTTTCATCGGGATTGAATCTCGTCCCTATGAAATTTTAATAAGCTTCCCGAGCACCTGTCGAGACTAGAGAAAATAATTATTATCATGAGAATAATTATTCAGCCAAACAATATGTGATGTGTATCAGCATAAAATAATAAAAATTTCAAAATATGAAATAATATTTTTATGCCAAATGTGTGTGAGATGGACAAATTTTTATCAGATATGCATCATAAATAAGACGTAGAGTTTTTTGTAAAGTTATTTAATCTCCAACAACTAATCAGGTATAAGTTTCTATTTGAAAATTATTTATCACTTGGTTTTAAAAATATTTTTGGGGTGATCACAAGTTAAAAAAGACTTAAGCCCCCTGTTTGTCCCCGAGTTGAACTCATGTTTAAAGAAATATCTGGGGTGCTTCGCATTTTTTAATACCCCAAGATTCTACTGCTGCCGATAAACGGCATGGATGTTACCGACCAACATTTAAGGATATATCAAGTTATAGAATATATGGTGCCGACCAAGAAGCAAATGGTCCCCGACCAGCTGAGCAATTTCGTCGATCAATAAAAATGGTGCATTGACAGCACCGAACAACATTAGATGTCACCGACCAAAAAGTGGATGGTTGGATAGTTGCTGACTAGGAAATCGAACCCTCCGGACAAGACTAGGATGTTGTTGATCAAGAAGTAGATGATCGTCGACCTGCAATTGGATCCACCGAGCTACAATATGAGTCTCCGACCAATAATAAGATACCTCGTAGTTGGATAAAATTATTTCAACGTTGCTGATGGATCTTCACATCTTTTCTTCGACAAACAAAAATGGTCTGGTTAAGCTTCCCTTTAATAAAAGATGGCCCAAGATGATGCCGACCAACAATATGGATGGATGACCAGAATATCTCGAATCCTTAAATCAGAAAAATAACATTCGATGTAAAATTTAAGCATTAAGAATGTTAATTAAATGAATAATTATCTAATCCACTATATTGTGTGATTCCGATAAAGAAACCCCATGATGTGATGAACGAGGGGCCAACATATCAAATTTGTGCCCAGAGTCTTGATATGGTCATGATTTGTTTAATTGATCCTTTTTTACAAGAGGTGGGTAATGGTTTTTCAGGTGAGAGAAAATTATTTTTTATATTGATCCCTTCCTATTCCCTATTTGGAGAGATAAAAATATGCTGAATGATCAAAGTTATTACCAAATTTATATAAAAACTCAATCAATTTGACTTTATTGACATAGATGGAAGATGAACCAAATTATGTATATAGTTCATAAAAATGAATGCAAAGAGACTCAAACTTGAAGAGAGAGAAAGTAGATATGGGTCATGATTTCCATGAGAAAACTTTTTATTGTCTTTAACCTTTTCCCATTCTCTGATTAAAAATATGATGGGAATTTGAATAGACATCAACGATCTTACAAAATTTATAATGAAGATTATCAAATCTTACCACCGTCATATATATTGGTATATGTAATCATTTAAAATATTTATTCCATGATATAAAATTGAAACTTGAGAATCAAGCAAACAGTTATGATTTATGAAATCCATTATTTTTCAGATTTCTAAATAAAAATTAATCTAACATTTATGATTTTAAAACCATGATATGCAATATTTTGCAGATAAAAATTGGACAATTAATTTATGTATATAAACATAAAAATCATGATTGAATCAAAAGATGTATGTAGAATATATAATTGATTATACGTAGAGAAAATAAAAATCTAGCTTTTGATGGAGAACAATGCTTGTAACACGTTCCCACAGACGGCGTCAATCTGTTGAAGACATAAAATGGCCACTGTCATTTTAGTGGCGTCAACAACAGATAAATGATGAGGATGAGATTGAAGATGAAGATAAACATTCACATCAAACATATAAGAGACAAATGTTTTTAACGTGGTTCGGCTATGAATAAAGCCTACGTCCACTGTTATTTTATTCCCAGGGGTTTACAATAGCACCATAAGGTGTAGAGAGAGAAGGGATGTGTATCTTGTGTATGGAGTTTCTAGGTCCCCCCCCCCCCCCCCCCCCCATCTCCTTTTGGCTAAGGGAATACATGTATTTATAGTGATGGGAGATAAAGAGATTCATTGTATGTAGACATTTATGTCTACATTCAACGAATCTAATTGTTGAATTGCTTGGTATGCTATGTGTTGCCATCGATTAATACATTATAAATGTACATTAAGGCTCATTAAATGCGCTGCCATCTTCATTAATGAACATTAAATGCATAGTTATCATTTGATCTTACTGGTTGGTATGCCGACCAACTCTTCTCGGGTGCCGACTATCACTCCTCGGGTGCCGACTAACACTCCTCGGGTGCCGACCAACACTCCTCGGGTGCCAAATATTTCCACGTAGGATGACATGTGTCCTTTTCTGATTGGTCCTCGTAGATGGAGAATTTTTGCGTTAACAGCCATTATGGAGTAGATTTCTGTTAATGCCATTTTGTAGTTGGTAGCAATTTCATCAATCTCAAAATATGAAAACAACAAACAATTTCATTACATCCACTGTATAAAAAATATGACAACAACAAAAAAGAATCCCATTCAATCTCAAACTATAATAATTTTCATTACCATAAAAAGAGATACAAGAATTACATTCTTTACACCCACTGTATACAAAACAACACATTTCAGCTTGTCAATTCTTCTGTAGTTTGTCATATTTCTCATTCATTTTGTCAAATTTATTCTCTAATTTTTCACATTTATCATCCACTTTTGCATTCATATCCTTCGCATTAGCCCATATTTGCTTCAATTCCTCAATCTCCATTTACAGCTCTCGGTATCCATCATCCGTTGACTTTTGGATATCAATCCACTGAAAAAAATCGTAAGAACTAATTTTATAATTGGGAAACCCCATAAATCTTCGACACAGATTAGAAGTCATGTTTGATGTCCGCAATAAGGCGAGATGTAAACAATAACAAGACATGTGTGAATTAATTGAATCACTTGATGCCATTACCTCATAAACAAATTTGTAAGTGTAGGGGAAGCTTAAAGATAAAAGTATAGATAGAGATAATTCCTCACATTAAAAGAATCTAAAGCTCGCTCATAACTTAACTCGAGAAAAGAGCAGAGGAAGCTGGAGTAAGAGTGAAGGAAGTTGGAAGCAAGTAAATCAGTTCAAGCATTTGAAGTAGGCATCGAGGAAGCATTCCTAAAGAAGATGTTCATAGAAGCTTTGCATTCCGCTTTTACTTGAGTTATGTGTATTTATGAGACATATTGTAATAATGAGATGTATTATAATATTAGTGAGGTCAATCGGTATCCACAGGGGACCAGGTCTAACAGGACTTGGGAGAGCTCTTATGCTCTCTCGAACAACCTGGAGGATTGAGAAGAAAGGCAACATTAAGGCATGACTTAATTATTTTAGGTCCACCAGGTGAAACACCAACTAAGCCGAGAGAGCATAAGCCAAAGAAATATATGCCAATCAATCATAAGCCTCCTCGGCCAAAAGTGTTCATAAGTTGCAAGGGAGGCTTTGCTCATGGAGAGAAGGATTATCTTGGATAAATGAATATTCATTTTTCATATAGACCCATACCTAGAGAGTTTTATATTGTATTGAGCAGGGCGATCAAAACCTTTCCATTAGAATAGTGTTTCTTTCCAAGCTGGGAGATAGCTTTAGGCCATGCCAGATAGTTTGTCCCCCACTAGAGAGTGGACGAGGGACCAACATGGGCATACTAGCCTAGTTTAAAGGATTTAGGGTCCCACGGGGTTGGGAAAGACGATATAAATAGGATAGGTTATTCCATTTGAAAGGGATTGATAAGACATGGATAATAGAAGACAAAGATTACCACACTGTAGAGAGTTATTACAAAAGAACCAAAAAATT
Source organism: Sambucus nigra (assembly GCA_949130495.1). NCBI lineage: Eukaryota > Viridiplantae > Streptophyta > Magnoliopsida > Dipsacales > Adoxaceae > Sambucus > Sambucus nigra. The sequence goes on along the minus strand of OX422214.1, from coordinate 599,996,965 downwards.
TATTCTTCACCATTAATTCCTGCATTAAAGCTTTCTACCAGGAACATAGGAATTTATTGAGTATTGACTTGCATTCCTTCGTAACTTGGTGTTTGATCTACCTACCTAAGGTGTATCTAGAGTGTTTGTTTCTCTCTCCTTATAGCTAGTTATTTCAAAGGTTCATTTATTATTCTAAGTAGGTCACATTTATTACTTATCATTGAGTTATACACGAGTGTTTGTTAATTTATATCAAAGAGTTTTGTTCTATTTCAATTGAGTTCATTCGATAATTGTCAATGTCATCTTGTTTGGTAAATTAACGCCATTATTCGAGGTTATGCCTCAATTTATATTCAAGCACCCTTGCACTAAGAGAACCACTCTCTTACATTTGGCGACTCTACGGGGGAGATATTCTTTTAACAAATGGCTTAGGATAATGTTACCCGTGCTATTAACTTTGACGAGATTCAACGGAGGGAGGAATAATAAGAGAGGGAACACATGGTTCCTAGAGACGAGGTGCTTCAGGTGTTGGATCCCCCAGTTTCAACTATAAAAAAAGCTGCCACGGTGACACATGCTTCCACGAGCGCAGTGATGGGCCCCACTTAGATGGATCATCTCATGGGAAAATTCATGGAGTTTTTACAAACACCAACAATCGTGATGAGCTTTGGGGCATCCATAGACCCCATATCATTCGTTACTCCTATAGAGCCTTTTGCATTTCCTTCGAGCAAGATTCTTTCTATAGTTACTTCCACCGTTACACTTCTTTTGGGAGAACATGTTGCTACCAATATTATGCCAGTGGTTGTTCGACCATCGTCTATGACAACAGGGGCATCTGCCTCACGTTCTTAGATCATTGAGGATATAAAAAAGGAAATATTGAAGATGATGGCATTTTCCTCACAAACTGTCAGTGATACTGCCTTGATATATGATGACTTTCACACTCCTTATCTGTAGGAGTATAATAATGAACCATATCCCAAGGATTAAATTCCCCCTATATTTGAGAAGTACACCGGGAAAAGGGGGGAATCCGGAGGAGTACATCAAGAGGTTCGTGGAGCATTTAGGTGCTCATAATAACAATAAAAAGTTGCGCTTAAGGGAGTTTTCTAAATCCCTCATAGACAAAGCTTACACGTGTTAATCACACTCCATGGAGTGTGGCTACCAATGAGGACATGCAAGTTTTGTTTGTCCAAAAGTTCTTTTTGGCTGAGGATGGGTTCACTCTGACCCAGCTTTCACGGGAGAAGCAACGACTGGGTGAAGAGGTGGTGACATATATACGAAGTTTTAGGGAGATGTCTCTCGATGTGAGAGAGGAGGCCAAATAATCAAAGTTACTTTAACTTTACACACAAGGTTTACTCCCTGAATATATCTTTCACTTGATAAATGAAATACATGGAAACATGCTTGTAGCTTTCTTTAAGTTTACATGAAATATTTCTTTAGTTGGTCGCCTAAATGAAATCATGAATAATTTATTATTTAAATCACAAACTGGGGTTGGAAGAGGCCAAGTTACATGAGTGGGTTACGCAGATAGAGGCATTGAAGCTAGTAAGGGGCAAAGGAAGGACAACAAGAGAAATATTAGGAAAGAGAGAGAAGACCCTCCACCATTGTTTTGCACAGTCGGAGAGGCCATTAACTGCTATAACACGATGCTTCATTATGGGGTAGTTAATGCACCCAAGGACGCTCCCCAATATGCACCAGGAGAAGATATTCCCTAATATTATCATGTACATTAGCATTTTTGCCACCCAAACAACTCATGCTTAACATTGAGAAGTATTATCAATAAACATTTGTTAGCTAGAACGCTACAAATACCTCAAGGAAAAGTCAACAACAACCTATTGCCAACTCATGGGGAAAAATTTATTAGTAGCTTATGACGAGAAGGCTGAGGATCACATGAGGGAGATGAGAAGAGAAAAATAGGAGTTTTAGGTAACATTAAAATATTGCATTGTTGGAATGTCAAACGTAGTTATTGCCAATGATGAGTTGAGCGCTAGACACATGGAAGAGGTGTACAATGTGGAAGATCATATAGTGGAAACCAATTTAGTGTATCAAATTGTCTCAAAGTCCCCCAAATTTGCATGGTTATTCGATCAACTGCGTATGCCTTAAGAAATAAGGTTAGAGATTATCCAGGAGATATTAGATATCACAAAGAAAAATATGATTCCTTCACTCAGATGAAATGACCCGATGGATAGGCTGGTGAGGAAGTTTATATCATAAATAAATTTCTCTAGCACCAACAAAGCAGTCAGGTTACCCACAATCGGTCATCATATGTCATAAAAAGTGTTAACAAGGTAAGCTTTGCCAGATCATTGATGAACAGTGGTGCCTCTATTTATATCATGCTTATTTTCTCTTTTTATGCACCTAATAACTTAGAGGCAAGGTTGATACCATTACCACCGACTATTTCTAGTTATGATAAGTGGACTTCAAAGTCCATTATGAACGTTGGGATTATGATGGGGAATCTCACATCGCATATTAAGTCCCATGTGATTGAGAGTGTCACTTCATACCATCTTTTGATAGTAAGGGTGTGGATGCATAACCATGTCTTAGTACCTTCAACGTATAACTAATAACCTAAAGATAACATAAAAGGAACGAAATTAGTGACCCGAGCAACCAAGAAACATTTTTCACAAGTGGAGTCACACTTGGTAGATGATGCATTTTACATGGACCTAGCAGATGATGCGCACGTTCTGACAAGACATATGGAGGGAGGGAAGGGTTGAGGAGGCACACAATGTCATTCATAAACCTCAAACTATATCTAAACAACTAAGAGATGGAATGAGCCTAAGGAGTGATCGGATAGAGCATGAGGTAAGGCAGTAGAGTGTCCTCAATAAATTTCTCAGGACAAGATTAGAGGAAGCTGAGAGAGACTAAAAGAAGAAGGTAGTTGCATCACCCAATCGCTAATGAAGGAAAGTACAACTGGAGGACAAAAGGGTGGTGTATCTCCTATGAAGGTGTGCACAGGAAGCCAAAGAAGCTGCAGAGGATCTGAACCGAAACATGAATGTGTCCTGGTGGATAATCAAGGGCAATGTCTTGTCATTGATAATTATAACATTTATGAATTTATGGAGGAGGTTTAAGATGAGCCAAAATGAATGACTGATCACCCAACGTCGCAAGTACAAGAGTTGGAGCAAATTGATTTGGCCAAGGATAGAGAATATTAAAGGCCAATCTTCATTTCGAAGGACCTGGATGCTGAGAAGAAAATGAGGAAGATTGAGCTTATTTGAGAGTAAAATGACTTTTTTTCTTGGAAGTGCACAGAGATGGAAGGTTTAGATAAAGATGTGATTTGCCACAAGTTGAACGTTATACCTTCAGCCATATCGGTGAAGTAAGGAACCCAAATATACAAGTCAGAGCTAAATCTCAAGATTAAGGATGAGGAGCAATGGTTATTAGAAGATAAATTCATTAGGCCAATTCAATATCCAATTTGGCTTTCCTGTATTGTGCCAATAGGGAAGAAGGATAAAAATCATATATGCATTTGTGTTAATTTTAGAGATCTCAACAAATTTTACCCAAAAGATGAGTTCCTTATACTATCTATTGATAATCTGATAGATTCAATGGTAGACCATGAAATGTATAGCTTCATGGATGGGTATTTGGGCTATAACCATATTAATATGGATCCAATTGATGCCGAGAAAATGGCCTTTAAGGCTCCATTGGATAATTTTATATACAATGTCATGACTTTTGGGTTGAAGAATGCTGGGACAACTTATCAAAGAACGATGATGGCCATTTTTCATGACATTTTGGAGTTCTATATGGATGATCTGGTTATCAAGTCAATAAAGGAGAAATCCCACTTGATTGATGTGATAAATATTTTCAGCACATGCATGAAATACTAATTGAAGATGAACCCACTCAAATGCGCCTTTGGTGAAATAGGTGGGAAATTTTTGGGTTTTATGGTAGATCTCCAGGGAGTCCATATGAACCACGACAAATAGAAGGTTATCCTTGATTTGCATTGACCAATAATAATGAAGGATCTTAATATCTTCCTCAGGACAATCATAGGACAATCACTCAGAGGTTGATAGATTTCTTACATCAAGTAAAAGTAGGAAGTCATCGTAGAACTATGAACATACATGCCAATGTCTATGCCACAATTGCACAAAAAGTGGCCATGAACGATGTGTCAACAACTGTGGTGATCCAATAAAGAATCTCTCCAGCGATCATACTTAAAATTTTTCTGACTGAAAATGACTCATACTAGAGAGCTAAAATTTGGAAGCGCTTGAGTCTGGAGAAGTAAAGATGGAGCTCAAAGAGTTCTCAAAATATTTTAATAGCCAAAAGAATTTATACTTTTGAAATATTAAGGTATGGTTGGTGAGGTGCATTGGCCCAGAAAAAGCAGAGTAGAGGTTGAAATCCCCCCCCCCCAAAGGAGTTTTGCAAGACTACTGAGATCCCTATATATCAAAGAATTTAAAGAGAGGGGTATTTTTGGTCGATAAGGAGGCATGACGCATAAATAATACAAAGAGAATGTTCTATGTGTCAAATTTTCTTATAGGCATCTAAATGAAATTTCATGAAAACTCAAACATATTGGAGACAACTTTATATTGATTTTTATCAAAGATGGAGTTGTACCTACGGATAAGATTAATGCTATGGGGATTAGAAGGAGAGCCTAAGGTTCTAGGTCCAAGATGAGAAGTTTTATCGTAGAGGATACTTTAATAGACTTTTGAGGTTCATCATAAAGAAAGAGTCAAGGGGATGTCCTTAAGAAATCCCACGATCCAGCTCACATTTGGGTATCCAAATTGCATGATAAACTCATGACATTGGGCTATTATTGGCCATGGAGAAAGATTCAGTTGAGTTTATTAGGAAGTGAAATGCATGCCAACTATATGATATATGATTCATACTCCTTTGGTAGACCTCCATTCTTTGGAAACTCCCTACCCATTCCACACTTGGGCGTTTGACTTTGTTTGGGAAATCACTCCTCCCTTAAGGGGAAAAATATGGATACTTATGTCCAGAAAGTGTTTCACAAAGTGGGCAGAAGAAATACCCTTGAAACGAGCAACAACGGGCGTGGTGGCCCAGTATATCAAAGAGTATATAATTTGTCATTTTGGTATTCACAATATTATTTTATCTAGTAATAGAACTCCATTCATCAATCAGGAGTTGACCTTGCTAACAAAAAATACTCGACCATACACCACACCTCAACGGTAGACAACCCAAAAGGTGATGGTTGGTTGAAGCAACAAATAAGACCTTAGTTAATATCTTGGACAAGATGATGGAGGATTTTTTGGAGCGTGGGATGGAAAAATTCCAACAATATTATGGGCTTATCGAACGACCAAAATGAAGCCAGTTGGTTATATACCTTTCTCTTTAGTCTATGGAGCTGAAGCAATTTTTCCAACTGAACTAGAAGTTTCTTCGGCCAGATACGCCTTAAAAGAAGCATGATCCCTCAAGATAGGAACATTGAATTAGAAGTGTTGGATGAACATAGGGAAAATGCGAGGCAGCACTTCCAAATGTACGTGAAGAAACTCTTCAGAGCTTATGACAATTTAATTAAGCCAAGGAAGTTATAGAAGGAGATTTAGTTCTAAAGAAAACTGTTAAACACATCAAAGGACACCCATTGCTTAAATTTATAGCCAATTAGGGAGGACCATTTATAGTCAAAAAGGCACATAACTCAGGTTACTGCTCGATCTCCAAGATAAACGAACAAATGATTGAAATTTTACCATGTTTAGAGTAGGTTAGCCTTTTGTTTTAAATCCATCTTGCTTTCAAGTTTATATAGAAAATTCTATGAGAGATGCTTAGAGATTATGATAAAAAACTTACATACTAGCCGATTCACAATTGTATTATAAACACAAGTGTTGAAAGCAAGTAAATGAGCAAGAATGTACACAAATGAGAATGCCAAAAATATTGCTTTTTTGTATTTAAATTTTAATGGAGTTATATTATGCATGGGGACTATTGCCCAGATATACAAGAAAATAAAACATTCCTAGACTATGAGGAACCACATGCCTGCGGAGGTGAAATAGCCACCATGCAGCACAAAAGCATCATGAACGCAAGACTAATGAGCTTCCACAGTGGTTTGGATCCTTATTTGAACTTAAGATCTCTTCTCTGGCACATCTTCGCGGTCACTTACAACCATAGCTAAGACTTATTAAGCTTCCTTAACCTTATTATTAAACTCCCCAGTAAGGGGATCAAGATCTTTTTTCCTTGCCTCTTCAACATGTTGAGACTCAATGCTCTTGAGATACTGTTCACATTGAGTTTTTAAGAGAGCATCCTTCAAGAATTTTAGATGATTGATAAGCCAACCAAAGTTGAACCCATGCTTAAATAATTCCCTCAAATTGTTTAGATGTTGTTTAATCGTGGCCCTTTCAACGTTGGTCATTGGATTATTCACGATTGATGCCATAATTATCACAATGCTTTGGAGTCTGTACCCTATGATCACATGGTTATACCTTAGGCACTTCACCATGAAAGTGTCTAGATAGTGGTGAATGAGCTATTCTATTACTGTGCCTAGTAACCTTGAATGAATGGGCACTGTTGAAGCACATGTTGGAAAAATTCTAAAGGTGTAATACTTAGTAGTGGGATCTCACACCCCATATTCACTATCAGTAGGGAGAAAATTAGTCATGGAACCATGCTCAATATTATTGGAAGACTCAACACGAGGAGGCATCTGTGGAGAAGGCATAATGGCTTGAGAGGAGATAGTCTGAGGTAACTCAAGTGTGGCAACTTATTCCCTCATAGGCTGCAAAGAGATAATAGTAATAGTTAGCCACATATTTAGGCATTCTTTCTATGTTACCAGAGAGGTAACTCAGGAATAAATAATAACAAAGAGTTTGCTACGTCAACAAGTAGGTGTGAGATTTGAGTTAAAATCTTAGCAAATATTTTTCCAAGTCAACAAGTAGGTGTGAAATTTGAGTTCAGATCTTAGCAAATATTTTGCAAAGTCACCAAGCTGGTGTGAGATTTATTTTTTTACACAGGTGTGTTTTCAAATATTTTAGAAGAATCTGAAATATACCTCATAAGCTTGAACACCTACAGTTAGAGCTAAGGGAGTATTAACGTTCCTAACTTCCTTTTCAGTTGGTAAAGAAATTTAAGTTTCCACTAGCACGAGAGCCAGGCTTGACGTAGGCTTTTTCTATAAAGCACTAACATCAAGATGGGAGGGGGAAACTTCTATTAATGATAGAGGAACCTCAAGGTCAGAAGTGGTTGAATCATCCCGAGGAAGATGTATCAACAAAAAAGAAAAAAAAGAAATTTACTAAGAGTTAACATGCGGTTAAAAGGAAACAATTATAACAAATTGAAGCTCTACCTCTTTAAAAGCCTCCCATGGAATCCAATTCATGATGGGCCTCATTATAGAGAAAGGAGGAAGAGATTCGTTGCACAAATAACTGCTCGAATGTCAACAAGGGCAACAATATATCGGTTGAGTATTATCAGCATAAAATTTTGAAAAGGCATACTAAAAAGTCTTGAGAGCAAAGAGAAATATGTTACCCATGGCAGGATGGCAGGAGGAATCACAACCAGGAGTAAAACACTAGATGTTGGCGAGTTAGAGGCCATTGGGAGAGCTTGCTTATATATCATTGAAGATCTATCAACACTTCATGTGGGACCAATAATGTCCTATTCTAGCAAAAGTCTATGTGACACCTGACTCACATGAGTGGAGGAAGCACAACTAGAATATACAAGCCCAATTATCGAGGAACAACGAGATGCAATTGGTTTGGGAGATGGTTCTTTGATGTTTGGGCTTAGGGGTCCCTTGGGGATGGGGGAGAATTACCAGCGAATGGAAGTCCATAAAGAGTAAATAGAAAAAAATTAGAGTATCATAGAAATCGCATCAACAAATGAATAAACTTGTACGAACTACATAAGGAATTACCTCTAAAATAGGAGAAACGTGAGTCATTGGGACAAATTGTGTTGAAGTAACTGCAATATCTTCATCCACAGGGTTGCCATCCTAAATAATGGGTTCAGATGAACCTGTTCGTGTTGAAGTTCAACTTGGACTAAGAAAGACCACCAAAAGTTCTTTAGTTATCCAAATCCTTAGTATTTTGGTGCCTAAACAATTTTTACATTGAGATGGGGCACCAAAGGAGGGTCCCTCTTTGGATTGGCCAACATGGGAACTTTGCCCACATGGAACTTGAGAAGAAATAATAGGATGAGCATGGGGTTGCATAAGGGGAGTAATTGGAAAAGGATTTATAATTATGAAGGACCTTAACAACAACAAACAAACAAACCTTTTCCACTAAATTTGAATTTAATGGTTGATCGATATTCAGAGGTGCCCCACCTGATTATTGGGAACTTTTCTTTGACTTAGATTTCTTGGGTTCTGGGATATAATCTTCCTCCATAAATGAACTAACTGCAGAAAGAGCTCGTATTTTGGTAACAACAGGGGAAGGCGCAACAACTTTCTTTTTACCCTTTTGAGGCACATCAATCAATAGGGCAAGATGAGGTAACTCCAGAGGAATTATCGTATATGTGGTACTTAATGAAAACTGAACTCTTATCACTAAGTTTCTTTTTGAGTCCTATACCATTAGTAGGATACTTATTGACCATGGGATAAATATGAGGAGTCTGGATATACTCCTTTATTTGAGTGAGCTGTCTCGATCAGAAATGCATGAGCTAACTGAATGATACATCACCTTTCATGTTTCTACTTATAATTATAAGTTTTCCCCTTAACTCCTCCCATATAACTATAATTCCAACAGTTTTAAACTCCTTGCAAACTTGGAGAAAATTTCCATTAGTGCTGCTGCTTCGATAAACCATTGGGGGGATACTTTGATCATACCCAAATTGATGGGCAGAGAAATTGGGGTTGTAATCCTCAGTTACAAAGTCCCACTCAGTAAATGAGGGGACATGCCCAGGAATTAGAATGAGAACAATATCTAAAGAAGGTTTCTCAGTAACCATTTCTTTTATCACAGTTTCGATAAGAAGATTGGCCTCAACAAAGAAGGGCCAAGTCTGGACTGGATTCTCCTCATCATAAGGGCTTGCAATAAGGTTGAGTATTTGTCATGAAAGGGAAGTAGGTCTCTCCTACTTTGTTTCTTGTTCCAATGGAGCAGCTTATGGAGCCTTATAGTATATGGAACGATGGAAATATCTAAGGGGGTATCGGTGCGGAACCTTATGTAAAGGAAGGCCGTTAGGAGGATTGTATTGGTAAAGTTAGAAATGTCATACCTCCCCAAACATCATTCCATGTCTAGGAGAATCCTGTCCTGCCAAGTGTAAAGAGAAACAAGTGTGATAGCGATAAGTGTGAGAATAACCCCATGAGATAACTTAACAACAATATTTAACAAGTCTCTGTAAGGTTGGTCATTGGGTTTTTCCCGTCAGAAGAAAGAGAGAAAGCACGAATAAAATATAAGCAAGTACTCTAATTGAGAAATTTTAACTTATCTAAAAATTAGCTCTAGGACATTGTCTTTGAGTTGTTCATTCTTAGTGAGCTTTGGGGGAACATGGTATTAATATTTGATGAGTTTGGGGAAGGTAGCTTTATTAAAATCCACAACACAATCTCAATAGATCTTATCTAAGTTGGTTTGAGTCGTACTTTCATCGACGTCAAGAGTTTCATCATCAAAAGAAGAAGAACCATGGGGTTCAGGCCAATTAACTCATAAACATCTTCATGGGTGATTGTAAATTCACCCTAGGCTACAACGAAGGTGTGAGATACTATGTTCCAACGAGATACCAATAGTTAAAGGGCAACATTATATTTAGATAAAGTGAGATCCCCATACCAATAAGCATGATGAAGATCTAACTTTTTTAGGACGAAAGATTAATTTTCATGGATATAATTTGACCAGGTAGGAAAACCCTCTCGACAACCTCCAGGACCTTCGCAGTCAATGTTGGAATAGTCCAAATGAAAGTAAAGGGCTCCTCTGGGGGTTAGATAGCTTCGTGTCTCTCTCTATTTAGGTTCATCCCCCAATGTGAGAGAATCAACTTTATTATTTAGCTGACCAAAAAAGACTTCCCACTCTTTTCTAAACTTATCTTCTTTTGCAAAATAGGGAGCATAATAGTATAATTTGAACTATTCTTGATACGCTACTGTATCAGGCTCTAGGGCTTGGCTGGAGGCTTGGATGGAGATAACTGGTTGGTGACTGGTGGATTTCATTGATGAGCATGAGAAGGTTTAATGGAGGAAAATATGCAAAAGTAAGACAGAGAGGAAGCAGATGAGGAATGGGTGGTGGAGATGGGATTTTTCAGTGAGTTTAAAGGGCAAATAACACTTTCTCTCTCTAAACAAAAGCTCGAGCTCTCAAATGTTAATGGCATAAATGGTTGAAAAATGAAAAAATGTTTTAAGTGTTAAATTTTAAACTTAAGGCATATAGCAATTTGGAATGATTTTAAAACACCCCAACCCAGTTAATTATAATTGCATTTGAAAGTCAAAGTGAGTCAAACCATAATTGCCTTAACCAAACAATAAACACAAGTATCCTTTTTTAGTATGAGCATGAATCCAAAGGATAAGTAGGATTAAATTATCCCTTTTTAATTTGACCAAAATCGTGGTTTTATGCATCCCCCGCTAACCCCACCCGACCTCCTAGATTTGGCAGTGACATTTCATTACCTGAAAAAAAACATAACATAGGAATCGTGAGCAAAATAGCTCAATGAATGCATTACTACTACACTAGTGCATAAAATTAAATGCAATTAGTCGTATCTATGTAACAATATAAAACATCTCAACATGTCTTGGCTGTTAATAAGCCATAACATCTCTTGGCTATTGATAAGCCATAACATCTCTTGGCTATTAATAAGCCATAACATCTCTTGGCTATTTATAAGCCATGACATCTCTTGGATGTTAATAATCCATAACATCTCTTGGCTAAGCCATAACATCTCTTGGCTGTTGATAAGCCATAACATCTCTTGGCTGTTAATAAGCCACAACATCTCTTATAATACATGCACATCATATCCATAATCAACTTAGTAAGTACGACATATCCTAACCATAATCAACTCAATAAGTATAACATATCATATCCATATTCAACTTGGTAAGTACGACATCTCATATTTGTAATCAACTCGGTAAGTATAACATATAATATCCATAATCATCTCAACAAGTACAATATATCATATTTATAATCAACTCGGTAAGTACAACATATAATATCTATAATCATCTCAATAAGTACCACATCTCATATTTATAATCAACTTGGTAAGTACAACATATAATATCCATAATCATCTCGATAAGTATAACATCTCATATTTATAATCAACTCGACAAGTACAACACATGACATCCATAATCATCTCAATAAGTACAACATCTCATATTTATACTCAACTCGACAAGTACAACATATAATATCCATAATCATCTCAATAAGTACCACATCTCATATTTATAATCAACTCGGTAAGTACAACATATAATACCCATAATCATCTCAATAACTACCACATCTCATATTTATAATCAACTGGGTAAGTATAACATATAATATCCATAATCATCTCGATAAATACATCTCATATTTATAATCAACTCGGCAAGTACAACATATGACATCCATAATCATCTCAATAAGTATAACATCTCATATTTATACTCAACTCAACAAGTAGAATATATAATATCCATAATAATCTCAATGAGTACCACATCTCATACTTATAATCAACTCAGTAAATACAAAATATAATATCCATAATCATCTCGATAAGTACAACATCTTATATTTATAATAAGTACAACATATCATATTTATACTCAACTTGGCAAGTACATCATATAATATCCATAATCATCTCAATAAGTACCACATCTCATACCGATACTCTATTTTTTGGCTACCTTGGTTCATTAACAGGGAAAAAAACTACATTTATGGAAACAACCATAACTTCATCATCTGGACTCAAAACAACGAGCCGTTTGCAGCCACGTGAAGCTAACTCAGCAAACTTCGCTCTCATAGAAATTCACTGAGAATTAGGTGAAGTATGAAATGACAAAAATTCCCTTGAAGTTGTGTTAAATGACATAACTTACTCGAAATGCAACCACTTGCTCCGTTAAGCGATCCAATACCTATAAAAGCTCATATAAACCATGTAATATATATATATATATATCCAAAATGAGGTTATAAATTATATGAGCATAAGATAGGGAATAATGGAGACAAAAGTGCTAGAATGCATAAAGATAATAGGTGCAAATATGCAATATTCGTGACATATCACTTCCTCGAGTGAAGTTCGTACTTCCGAAAGGTTGCTTTCCCTGGAAAATAGAGGCTAAAATCTACGCGCATCTCATGAAAACTGACACTTATAGATGAAGCTCTACCCAATAGGACACCTCAAAAGGGGACACTCCCCTGGGAAAAATTTGGCTCACACAATAAAGGTAAAGAAACTCTGGATAAATCTCGAGTCAAACGCCCTATATATACTCTAATAAAATGTCCATATCAATTAAGGTCATTTAAGTTGACCTTCATTTAGGGGACCGTGTATGCACTTTACGATATTTATATTTTAATACTTGATTTGTAACCCAACACATCTATTTATTGAAATGACATGCTCATATGTTAAATACATGCCAAATATTAGCATGTCATTTCATAGTTATAACATATGAGGTGTATTTAACATATGAATATATCAATCAAACAAATTTTATCACACTTAAGATACACCTCATATGCTCAAATACAGTAATTAAATAAACAAAGGTGTATTTAATACATAGGTGTTTTAACATATGAGCATAGTTCTAACACAGTTCTAAATATGTTAAATTGGAGCATGTCATAGAACTATGTTAAATTCCATGAATATTTTGGGATTTGTTTATTGTAATCGAATTCCAAGGTTCTAACATATAATATATCAATAAAAGAAAACCAAAATGCTATATTAAGAACTAGGATCCATAAACACCGTAATGTTGTATATTATAAGTCCGATATCCTATCACGTACACCCTTACATATGTCCTGTTCATTGGAACTACAAAAGATTTGATCCCAAGCCCTCCTAGTGAAAAACCTTACTAATTAACACTGAGTTAAAAATCTGAGTAAGTTTCGAATTAGTGTTTGAGGAAAAGTTTTTGGAAAAATCTCAGGATAAACACAAGTTGTGTTATATACTAACAAAAATAGGAACCCGTTATTTAAGAATCTTGGAAATAGGTTTTTAAAATTAAACTTAAGTCTAGTATGCAACAGTAGTAGTGAAGTATTAAAAATCACACACAAGATCCAATATTTTAACGTGGTAAAACCCCAAAACTAGGGAAAACATCCTTAGTGACCTCTACGACACAAAACTAAAAATCCACTAAAATAAAACAGAGATTACAAGATTACACGCACTAACCATGCATTCAAGATCCTATGTCTAGGACATAAATGTACCTACATGAGCTTTCCCTCTCTAAGGTAATTTCGATTCGATTTGATCTCCTTAGTAGCTTATTTGCCTTCTTTCTTCCTCTCTTGTTTGCAGTGGCTCAAACAAACCAAGATCTCTTAGAAGAACCACACTAAACTAGTGCTCGTGTGACAATGTAGTGAGTGAACAGTGACTATAACTACATGCAATATACAAGTCACACCGCTCAAGATTTATACAAATAAATCCTACGAATTACATACAGTCTATACGACATGCAAAGATTTCAAATCTCTTTTAAAAATCAGACTTCAAAATATTTTCAGATCTGAAAAAAATATTTCTGAAAAATATATCATATTGTTTCAAAAACTTATTTATGTATGAAACAATTTCACAAATTGTGAAATTTTGAAAACCTGAAATATGTGATTTCAGATCTGAGATCTTTCACTACTGGAAGTCTCTTTTTCAAAGTTATTTGAAATAGAGAGTAAATCTACAAATATAAACAGTACATACACAAGATTCAACTGAAAAAGAGTAATAGAAACCCTATAATACTATGTGAAGTATATCTCGTGATAAATATCACAGTTTCTAGAAAAAAATGAGATGTATGATGAGAAAGGTTCCTAAGAGAAATAATGGCTTGAAGAGGTTCTTCAAGAAGCCAAACCACACACTAAACTCACAAAAAACCCAAGATGTCAAACTCTCAAGAACGAAGATGTGTTCTGATTTGAAAAATTATGAAAATAAGTGTTTGGTTGGTGAGAAAACCTATAGGGTTTGGAAGATTTTGAACAACTAGTTTTATCTCTCTACTCTCTCTCTCTCTCTCTCTTCTCTCTACTCTCTTTTTTCTATCAATTGAGACGAATGACAAAATTCTTCAAATGGCTAACCCAACGAGCCTATTTATATAAGTCATGGAAGGATCTGGAACATTGAGCATTTTAAAGGACTGAGATTAAGTCTGACCATTTGATTGACGATCTAATGGTTATAAACCCATCTCACAAATACTTTTTCCTATTGGTTCATTTAACTCTCACAAGGATTATCTCAGGAGAGATGCAAATCATTGATAAAATAGATCCAAGGGCTAACATTGAATCTCACATCGAAGACTCAAAGAAAACACAAATCCAATCCATATATGTTCAACACATGTATTGTTATAAGTGATTAGAAAGCAATTTTAAAAATACAATTTGTACCCACACAAGTCTCTGCCGGTTTGACATTATACCCACACACATTTTTAGGAATAAAAATAATATAACTTTTAACCCCAATACTTTTTTAAATAAAATTTTAAATGTTTAGAAAATCATTTTAAATGATTTAAAAATGTATAAAATTCCTAAAAATTATTTAAACACATGTGCACACACTTAAGAACATATATGCATGATTTGTGCCCTATAGTGTGGTCAAGAAATAAGATTACTACCCTTTGTTAATAGGTATGAGGTTCTTGGACTGCATGAACATTGTTGATGAAGCTTGTATACTTTTAGAGGGGATTGCTCAAAATGAATCTACTTACTTTGTAACCATATCAAAACTAGTCGGAACTCTTATATGGTGCAGACTCAAATGAGCCAACCATATAGTGTGTTCTCACCTGGGTACGCAGGCGTTATACCAAACAAAACTTATGAAGCCTAAGCCTTATAATACATCTCTAGTTGTATTATTTCTTATAGATACCTCCATCTCTAGTCTAAACTCCCTTTATCCATCACCTCAAACTGGACCAACGACTACAAAACCTTCAAGATTTTAGTCATGTCGATAAGGTATACATATATCTCTTTCGGTGGCTTTTGGTGCCCTCCTCTCTCCTTCTATACCTCCAAACTAGCCCAAAGGACAATACCTTCAAGTCAATGATTGATCGAAAATCATAATATCAATATCTTTATTGATGATCTTCGAACCCACTCCCATTCTAAAACTTTACTGAAGATACCCTCTTTCTTACACATATCTTCTCACCCTCTCAAGACAAGTCCTTATACTTGGATACACATCACGTTAGAACATATGTACAATCGAACTACACATACTTTTACCTCGTGGCTACATGAGTACGTAGGAGAAATACCAAGTCCATCTCGTGAGCACAAGACTTGATAATATATCACTTAATATGTTGTCACAACAAAGATGCACCCGTGTATTACCTTTCTATCTCTCCTCAAACCTATATCAAGCTATCTCAAACTGTGACTTTTCTCGCACACATTTATATACAAATTGGCTGCCATCCGTTATATAAGGAAACCTTTCTCTCATACTTGCATACATGCTAATGGCCACCCATTAAACCATATAGATATTCAACACAATCACTCTTGTGTATCCATATCGATAAGTGACGTTCATACACGTCTCTCTCAGATGGTTTTCATCCTTGAGAACCTATCTACGTTTTAAGGGATTTTCAAACTAAGGTCCCTAAGAATGTTCTAAAAAAGTAATCATATAATCTTAAGAGCCATAATAAACATATAATTAAAGAAAATCATAAAGAATAAGTGGGTGCCTAGTACCTTCCCCACTCGTGACCCGATTCTCGAACCCAACAACAAAAATCTCTAGAACAATCGCATACTTAAACTTGCCTTAGGATTAGCCCTAAAGGGCTAACCCAAACCTTTTATTTATTTTTATATAAAACAAACTATAGACTCTGAATAATTGATAACCCCTCGTATGGAATATGTTTAGGCTTAGGTTTAAATTGAGGCATGCGATAAAAGGTGGATATGGTGTATAAAAGGTAAACCGATTGAATCTATAATTCAAACTCGGAGGGGGGGGGGGGGGGGGAGGGGAGGGGGAGCCTAGGAGTGGGAGACAGACACTCATGCTTCCACCATGAAAACATAAATACCTCTTTCCCTCGGGTTCATTATCGCTCCGAGCTCATAACACCATAGTGGAAACTCCGCTGGGGATAATTCAAGATAACTGAACTATCCTTTTGTTTCCTTTCTACTATGATTAATAACACTCCCTCGCATAACTACTCTGATTAATTTTTCACAAATCTTTTGTCATTTATTGAATGACCGTGCCCTATGTCCTTAAAGACCAATTACAAGCATGAAAGTAACCGGAGGATATGATAGGCGATTGAATTTTATTCAACGACAACCATACCAATAGATTTGCATGAGGATTCAAAATGTAAATTATCCAAAGGCTTGGTAAACAAGTCATCTAATTGATAGGCAATAGGTAAGTAGTGAATCTCTAAATTTTCAAACTCAATAAGATCACGTATGAATTGATGTCTAATTTTAATGTGTTCAGTACGTGAATGTTGAACAGAGTTTTTAGAGATATTAATTGCACTTTGATTATCACTATATAAAGTAAATTTTTCTTCATTAATGCCAAAGTCACTAAGCATTTGCTTAATCCACAACAATTGGGTGCAATAACCACCCGTCTCTATATACTCCGATTCAGCTATGGAAAGAGATATACACTTTTACTTTTTATTATTCCATCCTACTAAGTTGTTTCCTATATAATAGCATGTACCCGAAGTACTTTTACTATCGTAGAAACAACCAATCCAATCAGCATTGGTTTACCCTACAATTGTGCTGTTTGTGTCCTTAATGTACCAAATACCTAAGTTTATTGTCCCTTTAACATATTTGATGATACGTTTAACACATAATAGGTGACTTTCTTTAGGTGCATTTTGGCAATGTGCACAAAGGCAAACAACAAACATAATGTCGTGTCTAGAGGCCATAAGGTAAAATAAACTTCCAATCATACTTTTATATAGGGTAGGATATATAGGTTTCCCATTCTCATATTTGGATAGCTTCGAAAAAGTACTTATGGGAGTCCTAGCGACTTCAGGATTATATAATCCAAATTTATTTACTAACTCTAATTCATATTTGGATTGTGATATGAATAACACATTAGCTTTTTTCTTAACTTATAATACTAAAAAATATTGAAGCTCCCCCATAAGCGACATTTGGAATTCCCCATGCATAATTTTTGAAATTCGTTAACCTCAATAGGGGAAGTAAATCCAAATATAATGTCATTGATGTAAGTCTGAGTTATTAAGACCTGTTTGTCAAAATGTTTAACAAATAATGTTTGGTCATTTCCACCACATCGAAACCCTTTATTGATAAAAAAAATTTGACAGGCGTTCGTACCAAGCCCGAGGGGCTTGCTTTAAACCGTATAATGCCTTTTTCAATCTATAGACATGGTTTGGGTAAAGAGGGTCGATAAAGCCTTTCGACTGTTCAACATAGGTTTCCTCTGTTAAAATACCATTTAGAAAGGTAAATTTAACATCCATCTGATAAAGGCTGAATTGTAAGTGACATGCTATAGCCAAGAGTAAATGAACAGACCCAAGGCGAGTGACCGGGGCAAAGGTCTCCTCGAAATCTATTCCTTCAACTTGAGAGTAGACCTGGGCAACTAATTTGGCTTTATTTCTAATTATCATCCCTGATTCATCTGTTTTATATTTAAAAACCATCTGTGCCAATAACGCTTTTATTTTCTGGTCGAGGCACAAGATACCACACGTCATGACTTTTAAATTGGATGAGATATTCCTTCATAGAACCTATCCAAGATGAGTCATTAAGTTCTTTATCCACATTCTTTAGTTTTATGAGAGAAACAAAGCTTGCAAAATAAGAAACATTACATAATTGGGATCTTGTACGAACTGACTCATGAGGGTTAAAAAATAATATTATCAGTAGGAAGATCCTTAGAAACCCAATTATGCATTTCAGGGGTCTTAGTTGGTAAAGGATCAATTTTCTCTAGAGATTCATAAATAAAATTATTTTCAGACTCATCCACTATAATTGTCACTTGATCTTTACTCTCGATGTCAGTGTCATTTACTATCAGAATTATCTATTCCATAATTTCTTTGGTACGCAAGTTATAAATACGATAATCCCTATTATTGGGGGAGTAACCAAAAAATATGGCTTTGTCGCCACGGGTTTCAAATTTAGACAGATGTTCTCTGTCCTTACAAACATAGCAAGTACTCCCAAATGTTCAAAAATGTTTTAAGTTGGCCTTTTTTTCATACCAAAGTTCATATGATGTTTGTTTGGCATTTTTCCTAAGGTTTACCCGGTTGATTATATGACATGCGCTTTGAAGTGACTCAACTCAGAATTATTTTGGTAGATTCTTAGCATGTATTATTACCCTTTACCATTTCCTGGATTATGTGATTTTTATGCTCCGTAACACCATTATATTAGGGTGTTTTAGGAGCACTGAACTCATGTTGACAGCCATTACAACTATAATATTATGTTACCCCTAAGTCCTTAAATTCACCTCATCTATAGCTCCTAATTCGATTTACTTGGGTATCTTTTTCATTCTTAATTCTTAAAAGGATTTTTAATAATTCTCAGAAATGTATCGGATTTTTGTTTTAAAAATCCTACCCAAGTGAATCAAGTAACATCATCCACTATCACCAAGATGTAACTGTTACCACAAAGGCTTATAGTTCGTGAAGGATCCATTTGATCTATGTGGGTTAGTTCTAGGGGTTTGTAGTTAAAGTGCCTTTAATTTTCTTGTGAGCAGATTTAACAATTTTTCCTTCCTGACATGGCCTACAAATAATGTTTAAACTAGGTTTTATCTTAACTAACCTTCTAACTATATCTTTAGAGATTAATTTTCCAAGATTATCATAATTTTTGTGCCCTAGCCTATTATGCCAGATCTCACTATCATCCAGTCTGGCAATGTTGCAAACCTCCGTACCCGAATTTACTGTGTAACAGTTATCTAGGGTCCTATGACTTGTTAGAATATAGTCACCAGTCTCATTTAAAATTTTACAGTTGGTTTTTAAGAATGTGACAGTATGGTTGGAGTCACAAAATTGGGATATGTTCAACAAATTAAGTTTAAGGCCTTTAACCAATATGACATCTTTGAGAACAGGGAGGCCCTTTTCTTGGAGTGTTCCTTTGCCTATGATCTAAGATGATACTCCGTCTCCGAACAAAATGTTCCCTCCTGAGAAGTTTGTCTTGTCGGATAATTTAGTGTCATCTTCGGTCATATGCTTGGAACAACCAGAGACTAAGTACCAACCAGTTGCAGTGTTCTCAGCTTTTAAAGCATTAATCATAATGTTACATCTCAACTGTGGTACTAAATCATCCTTTCGAACCCAGATAGATCTAATTTTAAATTTTTATGAGATTTTGGTTCAAAAATAGATCTAGGACCATTTCTCCTAGATTTCTTCTTAGTATTAGACCTTTTCTTCCTAGCTCGATAGTTAGAGATTTTATTAGGCTATTTAGGAAGTATATAGTTATTTTTGCTCTATCTAAAATAATTAAGTTATTTCTGCTCTGTCTAGAATAATTAAAGTTTTTGAAAATAGGTGAATTATAGACAGGTTTGTGAAAACATTTTTAAAAACATTCAGCCAAACAATGTCCATAAACGTCATAGTATGAATAGTACTGGTGGCTAGACGGCTGTTTAGATTTTTAAAATCTTTGAATAGAGGTTTATCCATTTACTGGACATTGACCTCAGGTCTAACTGTAATAATTTTCCATTCTGGTTCGAATCTTATCACTGGGGGCAAATATATTTAGTCTTTAATTCAACAGTTTTCTTTGGATAATCTTTCATCAGTTTTTCTGGCCACTTTTCTTCATTTTCAAAATCTTTCTTCAATTTTCTGAAAATCAAGCATATGTCATCTAGTCTATTACCCAAAGAAACAAATTGCACATTTTTCAAAATTTTTGTTTGTGCCTTAGTTTTATTATCAAAACTTATCCCAGTTTTATCATCATAAATGGTTTTATTGTTGGCAACACAATTTTCAAAGCAATTATAATTATTTTCAAATTTAGAAAACTTTTTGAACCTGTTGAAACCCTTAGTTTTGACTCTTCCAATTCTATCAAAGTTGCCTTATATTTCGTTTCTAAAGCTTCATTTGATTCAAAAAGATCTTTAATTTTTTCAACAAAGGCTTTTGTTTTTGATTCATAGGCCAAACACTGATTTGTATAATCCTCTGCATTTTGCTTCACCATTAGACTTAATGATTTTATTTTTCCAGTTAAATCCTTAATAATTTTTTTCTAATCTATTGCTCTTCCAAAGGATTTTGGTGTAAAGTGTGTGAATGTCAGGTACATCCTCATTTTTGGACTCCTCCAGTGCAGTGTGTGAATTATCCCCTAGCGATTCAGTTGTCGTACTCACACACCCATTCAATTCATCAGTAAAAGTGATCACTTTGACTCACACACACCGATAGAGTACTACTACTAGAAATATCAGTAGAATTTGTATAATCTAAGCAAAGAGCAGATAAACCAATAGTAATAATAGTATCAGGCATACCAGTTCTAACCATAGCAACATCAGTTTCAACATCATTAACAAGCATATCATCAGTATTAACAGTTTTAGCAAAGAAGGCCATACAAGGATCAAAAGAATTGGAAGAATCAGGCTTATCTTCTTCAGAGTCACTTGATTCATCCCAAGTCTTACATATATTGGCCATAGCATTGTTATTGTTCAGTTTATTTCTACATTTACTGGAAAAATGTCCTAATTTACTACAAAGATGACACTTAACATTTTTCATGTCAGTTTTAGGTCTGTTATTATCATCAGTGTTGTGTTTGTGCTAATTTCTCTCATGAGGTCTCCTACTAAAATGGTTTGGATATCCATCTTTCCCTTGTCTAGAAGAAGCCTTATTTTTAAACTTCAAAACTTTCTTAAACTGCTTAGACATTAGGGATATCTGGTTGTCCAATCTTTCTAAGTCACATTCCTCATCAGAGTCAAAGTCAACATTAGGCAAGGTTAACTGAGGTGTGGACATTTTAGAATGGAATACTACATTAGGACTGATCTGTCTCTTGTGATTATTGGAAAGATTCTTTTTAAGTTCAAGTTCCATTTCTACAGTCCTAAGTTTGCTACTGAGGAGTTCAGGGGTCAGATATGGGTCATCATATCGTTTGTTATCAGACTTAGAGGGAAGGGATATAAGGATCTTAGATACTATTTCTTTCCTTTCATACATAATACCATCAGCATGCAGTTTTGTAATGACATCAGTCAACCTAATGTAGAATTCATCAAAGTTCTCAATTTCGGCCATAAGGAGAGTGTTATACTGTTGTATTAACATTTGTGTTTTGGATGCCTTAACACGATCATCACCTTCATGAGCAGTGACTAACGTGTCCCGCGATTCCTTAGATGTTGAACATATGGATATCCTTTTAAAATCATGTTCATTAACAGACATAAATATAGCATTCTTTCATTTGCTATTATTTAAAGAGGCCAGTTTTTCTTCATTAGTAAACTCATTGAGGAGTTTTTTAATCCTTACATTACTACCTTCTGCAACATGCTTAGTAGGATGAGGATATCTATTTTCTATGGCATCCCAGACAAAAACTCCCAATGTCCTTTGGATGAAGGAAATCATCCTTACTTTCAAGTAAGGAAAATTGTTTACATCGAAGAGGGGACGTCTGGACAAATTTCTAAAACGCTCAAATTTCTCATCCATTTGAGATTTTTCAAAATAGTTTCAAGAGTACAGGATCAAAGAATATTTAAAAAAATACTCAGCTATGATACCAGTTGAAAGACCTTACTAATTTATTTAACACTGGGTTAAAAAAATTTGAGTAATTTTTGAATTACTGATTGAGGAAACTCGTTTGGAAAAGTCTCAGTAAAAACACAAGTTGTGTAAAATACTAACAAAAATATGAACCAATTATTTAATAATCTTGGAAATAGGTTTTTAAAATTAAACCTAAGTCTAGTATGGAACGGTAGTAGTGAAGTATTAAAAATCACACACAAGAGCCAAGATTTTAAGATGGTAAAACCCCAAGACCAGGGAAAACATCCACGATGATCTCTACGCCACAAAACTAAAAATCCACTAAAATTAAAAAGAGATTACAAGATTACAAAC
This sequence comes from Sambucus nigra, assembly GCA_949130495.1. NCBI lineage: Eukaryota > Viridiplantae > Streptophyta > Magnoliopsida > Dipsacales > Adoxaceae > Sambucus > Sambucus nigra. The sequence continues at coordinate 599,974,263 of OX422214.1, read as the reverse complement.
ACTAATCATGAATTCAATATCCTAAGTCTAAGATATAAATGTTCCTACATGAGCTATCCTTCTCTAAGGTAATTATGATCCTCTTTGATCTACCTAGTATATTCTTTTCCTACCTCCTTTCTCCCTTGTTTGCAATGGCTCAAACAAATCAAGATCTCTCGGAAGAACCACACTAAACTAGTGTTCGTGTGAGAGTGTAGTGAGTGAACAGTGATTATAACCACATGCAACATGAAACTAACACCACTCAAAATTTATAAAAATAAATCCTACGAATTAGATACAGTTTGTATGGCATTCAAAGATTTCAAATCTCTTTTGAAAATCAGACTTTGAAAAATTTTCAGGTGTGAAAAAATCTTTCTGAAAAATAGATTTTATCGTTTTAAAAACTTATTTATGTACGAAATAATTTCACAAACTGTGAAACTTTGAACTTTTGAAACATATGATTTCAGATCTGAGATCATTCACTACTGAAAGTCTCTATTTCAAAATTATTTAAAATAGAGAGTGGATCTACAAATATAAACAGTAAATACATAAGATCCAACTGAAAAAGATTAACATAAACCCTATAATACCATGTGAGTATATTCATGATAAATCTCATAGTTTCTAGAAAGAAAAGTGAGATCTATGATGAGAAAGGTCCTAAGAGAGATAATGGCTTGAAGAGGTTCTTTAAGAACCCAAACCACATACCAAACTCACAGAAAACCTAAGATATCTAACTCTAAAGAAAAAATACGTATTCTGATTTGAAAAACTATGAAAATAAGTGTTTGGTTGGTGAGAAAACCTAATGGGTTTGGAAGATTTTGAACGACTAGTTTCTCTCTCTCTCTCTCTTATCTTTTTCTTTTTCTTTTCTATCTATACTCTCTCTTTTATCTCAATTGAGATGAATGACCAAAGTCTTCAAATGGATGAACCAAGGAGTCTATTTATACAAGTCATGGAAGGATCTGGAACATCGAATGTTTTAAATGTCTAAGATTATGTCTGACCATTTGATTAACGATCTAATGGTTATTGTTGTGACAAAAATCTCAACACAAATAATAAGAGGAAACAATCACCAAAAAATCAAGAACTGCAAATAATCACAATCACAACACAAGAATATACGTGGTTTGTCAAATTGCCTACGTCCACAGAGAGGTCTACTATTTTTCACTAAGTAACTCTCAAGAAGGTCTCTGTTACTTTCCCCTATGCCCAGGGCCAGGGGGTACAATATATTAGGTTAATTGAAGGAGGTGGTAACCAACACGATAAACCCTAAATCCCTTAAATATTTCTTCGAGATTCTTGGGGTTAGAGTCCGTCTTATCTCGAGTTTGATTCTTAAATAAGGCTCCTAATTTGGGCTGGACACTCAATTAGCTTTTATGGGCTTGGTTGGCTACTCTTATGGGATGATAAAAAATAGGTACCCACAATTACCTCTAAAATTTATAGGGTGAAAATTTGGTCCCACAAATTTTTAAAAAGTATCGCCTCCCTCTTGATGGAACTATTGCAGTTTACACGATTAGGAGGGGTGTGAATCGTCATTTTGCTGGATATTTGAGCTACAAATCTTCTTCGATCAGTGTACACTATTATTGAAGTGTTTAAACTCAGGTGTTGGATGAACCTGATCATCACTTCAACTTCTTTGCTTCTCTTGCCTCCCAAGCTATCTCTTGCTATTCGTCTTCAAAAATTTGTGGTCTTTCAACATTTCCAGCCTAATTCTTACTTCGTAAGTCTTTAGTTCTCTTATTTTTCTAAATTTATTTTCGTTGTTGTTCTTCACTCCACTGTAGCTAGGGTTTTCTTGGTTTTTTCATGGCAAAGTTAGACAATAAATCTTTGCTTGAATTTAGAAAATGCTATAATATCCTCGACTGGGTAGATATTGAGTGTGTCCCAGTTCCTCGCAACGTTCATGATGTTGAGGATGGACACTAGATACATGTTCTCCAGTTATCTCAAGGGGTTAACTTTCCCCCCAAATACTCTATATTTACATTTCTTTCAATATTTTGACGTAGTTCCTTCTCAGTGTTCTCCAAATGTTTAGAAAATTGTCAACGGAGTCCATAGAATAAATCAACTGTATGGCACCAATTTAGTGTTAACTAAAATCTGCTACTATTATACCTTTTCTCGCATAAGTGGGGGTCTTCTGTATTTGAAAGCGAGGAGTCTAGATAGGGTATTGGTAGTAAATTTACCCAATTCCCACAAGGACTACTGGTCTGAGGGGTTCATTTTTAGAAACTGACAATTTCCTCCCCAAGCAGAGGGCACAAGGTATAGGGGACCTCAGATCCCTACTTATGGGGATGAGTACATAGGTTGTTGCCAAACCTTTTTTATTTGTTACTTGCTTTCTCACTTTAATGTGTTCTTTTTCTAATGTTCTTTTTTTCAGTGAATGCTAGAAAATAAGAACCTACTCCTTGAGAGATTCGGGTTGCTGGACTGATAAAGGCTTGGGAGATAAGGGACCCCATAGCTAAGGGTGAGCACCCTAGGTATGCTGTATTCTTATTAGAGTACAAGAATACTACCGCCCATTTTATAGCTCGCCCGATTGACACCATTCCCCACCTTGATATCCCCAAAGAAGAAGTTGGTGCTCTCGAACCCATCGAACTAGACGAGGAGGAGGAGAGAAACTCAGAGGCTGGGATTGTTGAAGGTGGTAGAGGAGGTGGCGACGAGGTAGGATCCAGTGAAGAGGGATCCAACGAACAAGGATCCAGAGAGGAGAGATTGAGCAGTGAAGGATATAATGAGGAAGTGATGGCTCCCCCTAGAAAAAGAAACTTTATTCCTAATGATGATGATGACGACTATGACCTGTTGTCTAACAAGTTGAAATTAATGAAGCAAAAACCTGGGGACTCTGTTGGTGGTTCCAAGATAGTGGACCATGAGAAGGAGGTGGAGATAAGGAAGAAAGAAGAAGAAGAAGAAGAAGAAGAAGAAGAAGAAGAAGAAGAAGAAGAAGAAGAAGAAGAAGAAGAAGAAGAAGAAGAAGAAGAAAAAGAAGAAGAAGAAGAAGAGAAGAGAGAGAGGGAGAGAAAGAGATAAGAAAAGAGGAGGAAAGAGGAGGAGGAGAAGAAGGAAGTTGAGAATAAGAGAGAAGACGAGAAGCAAAGAGGAAAAAGAAGGCACATGCCTCAAAGGCCTCTCTGGTGCCTGTGGCTGTTCCAACTGAGGGGGCCTCTATGGGTGTGGCCCTTCACCTTTCCCCACTAATTCTTGAGAAAGCAGTGCTCATAGCAGACCGCGAGTGTTCATCGAGCATGGGACCTAACTAGTTAGCCCTAAAATCAGCTCAAAGGCTTTCTTTGGTAAGGCTACTTCTCTTTTCTCTATTTATCTGACTTGCAATTTCTCTTACCCTGTTTACTAACATATGTTTATCTTTATAGTTTGTGTCTGACTACACTGTCCTACTGTGCAGCTGAGCTAATTTTTTAAGGAGGAATTCTAAACTCGAAGAGGGTCTGAGGTCTTCCCAAGAGGCCCAGAAGTCCTCCGAGAAAGCTTTGACAGAAGCCAAAGCTTCGTTTTCTCGGGAGAAGGCCGATGCGATAAATAAGATGAAAGAGCTGCGTAAGGCCTATAATTTGGTGGTTATAGGAAAGATGTCCACTATAGAGGAGAATGAGGTGTTAGCGGAGGCAAATAAAGAGCTAGCCGAGAAGTAAAAAAGCTGGAGTTAGAGGCGTACACCATTTAGGAGAGAGGATATAATAAGGGTTAGTAGGTAGTGAACGAAGATGATAATAGCCAGATCGATTATATCAGCCGATCGAACTTTAAGAAAGGCTAGGATTGGGCCTTGGTTACCATCAAAGTTACTGCTGACTCTCCACTTTTCTTCGAGCACCATCCGATCCCAAGACCATTATAAATGTGGATGCCCTTATTACTCAAGATGTTGTGGAGCCTGCTTCCCCTGCTGTTGATGCTCCCTCTAACAACCAGGGAGTGAATTTTATCCCAAAAGAGGGAGGTGAGTCAGGTGTTGGCACATGCGAGGTTTCTATTACTCCTTCTACTGACAAAGGAAAAGAGCCAGCTTCTACCGAGCAAGTTGATGCCACTAGTTATACTTCTAGACCTTCTTGTTCATCGGTGTATTTTTTCTTTTCTTTTTTAGCTAATGGATGTACTTTATATTTTTCCGATGCCACTTTATAATGAATGAAAGGAATTTTGCTTTTGCATTCACTGATTCGTGTGTCACTTGTGTTCGATGTTTGTAGTTTGTTTATCTTAATGACTATATCCCTGTCAGTTCTCGCATGGGACAAATCCTTGGTCCAAATATAAGTGCCTAAGCTCGTCGAGCTCTTGTTCATATTTGCAAGTCCCTTAGGGAAATAAATAAGGACTATAAGGATCAGTCCGAGGTGGTTGCCAGGCTAAAAGATAGACTTGAGGATATGAAAGAGATTCATGCTTCTGTTTAGGAAGAAATAGATGCCTTAAAAGCAAAATTACGCCATAAGAAGGGAGGTCGCGCGCCTTAAGGAGAATTCTCCGAGCAGTGCTCCCTAAATTATTTGAGGTTTCTCATCGTCATCCACACAATGAGCTAGGTCTGATGGTGACAGTTCCCAGAAGGAGATTGATGAGCTAAAGGGGGATGTTCGGCGAGCATACGTAATCACGTTCGGAATCCAAAGAGATGTTACAAGACTGTGGCATTTATTCTGAAAGGGTCCTCGGCAGGTGTGGGCTGGCGGCTACGATTAAGGGTGGACAGATGTCCCCAAAAATCTGAAGGAGTCTGAGGAACTGGCCTTTATTCTAGGGTGGATAAGTTCCCTCAGGAAGTTAATGGTTCCTAAAAACTCTGCCATGTGGTATAGGCATGAGATCACTCTTCCAACCTTGGATCAAAATCCTTTTAGAAGGGATGGCCGTTGGATCCCTATAGATTCTATCTCAAGGCAGTTGTTAGAGACATGCCCGGAGGGGGTTGTGGAGAGTTTTTCTCCTCATCCTAATGATGGTCAGAGAGATCGAGTAGCAGACTATCTTGCTCCCTGATTTAAACCTTCATAGGTCTTATATAATTCTTTATTATTATAAATGTAACCATGCAACTCTTTAGTAAAAAATGTAATTGAATATTATGTTTTGGGCATAGGTTGACTAAACATGTATTGCTTGCTTTCGATTTATTAGTTAATAAACTCTAATAATTTTGGTCACTTTGACCGACTAAATGTTATTCAGAGTTTAATTTCTATTAAGCATTCCCCAACACGATATGCCTTAGCCATACCATTTCGTCCACTTTACCTTTTAGGTCATGACGTTACACTTCCTTAAGCCTAAGTAGGGTGATGGCGGGAATGCACCTGATGAATGGCAATCCGCCCGAGTAGGATTTTGGATCCAAGCTGTGTTGGAGACCAATCTGAGTTGGCCATGTTGCCTAAGGATCCCCTGTAGGTCTTTATTTGTTGCCAGAGCAACCTAAGAGGCCAGTTTTGTTCTTGGACAAAGGCCTGAGGAGGGTTACTTGTTAACCTTCTAATTATGCTCTGGATTTCTTTAGTTAAGGGTAGACCTAACACTTTGTTGCAATCATAAGGGGATGGTTTACAAGATTCTTTGATTGAAGTAAGTTAGCCAACTTACGGTAGTCTAGGAATTCTATTATACTCATAAAATAAGCCAAGTATATAGCTTGGAAAGGGTGCATATCAAAATATAATTGAGACAACCAATACATGTATAATGCCAAGGCAAATCAATTTTTATTAATTGAAATTGTAAACGATGAGCAACATTAATTTGTAAAATAAAAATTTACCTAAACTAATGATGCACATATAAATAAAGTCTAGAAATAAAACTTCTTTAGATTGGCCGCATTCTAAGACCTTGGTATATTTCTACCCTAAAGAGTTTCCAAGTGATAGGATCCTTGCAGGTCATCCCTCACTACCTTGAAAGGTCCTTCTTAGTTTTGTCCCAATTTTCCATCTGATGGCTTCACAGCACTACCGAGGACTTTCTTTCGAACATAGTCCCCTACTTGGAATTTCCTCGGATAGACTTTTTAATTATATTAATTGGCTATTTGTTGCTCATAGGATGCCAGTTTAACTAGAGCTAGTTATCATTGCTCATCAGCTAAGTGAAGTTCAATGAGTAATGCTTCATCATTATGGCCTTGTTCGACCAATATAGATCTCATGGTAGGGAGCTCAACTTCTAGCGGAATGACTGCTTCCATTTTTTATGTGAGTGCAAAGGGCGTTTCCCCAGTTTCTCACCTAGGGTTTATGCGATAGGCCTAGAGGATGTGGGGCAGCTCGTTCACCCAAGTTCCTTTGGCCCGTTCTAGGAATTACCATCAATTACTGTCTTGAAAGAAGCTTCAACATGAACATTGCTCTAGGGATAAGCTATAAAGCTGAAATAATGCATGATTCCATGATCATTGCAAAAACTTTGGAAGGTACCACTCTCAAATTGGGTCCCATTATCAGTAATGATCATCCTGGGTATGTCGAAGCGGGTAATGATGTTTATCCATATGAATCTCATCATGTCTGTGTCCCAGATGTTTGCTAGTGGTTTTGCCTCTATCCACTTGGTGAAGTAATTTGTGCCGACCAACAGATACTTCTGATTGCCTGCCATAGTAGGCAGTGGACCTACGATGTTCAAACCTCACTAGGTAAAGGTCAATAGGCTGGTCAATGGCTTGAGGTCGCTGATGGGCCATAGGTGAGTGTTTTTGGCATTTTTTTGTACTTACGAATATACACTCCTATGACCACCAATACCCTTCCTTAATTTCTCGAAAGGCCAATAATCGTTCTCCTGTATGGCTTTCACAAATGCCCTCATAAAGTTCGTGCAGAACATGCTTGACATCTTATGGATGAACACACTGTAGGTAGGGGTTCAGTAAATGATCTCTTATATAGTTTTCTATCAGGAGATAAGTGAAAAAGAGTGGCTTTGACTCTTATCTGATGAGCCGAATTCTTATCGCTTGTCATCACATTACTTCGCAAGTAGTCTACAATGGGATCCATCAATCTCGGAGCTTTTTCAATATGGAGAATTCGCTCAGGATTTTTCTCAGGCTCGGTAATCTGATCAATGCTGGGCTACGTGAGGAAATCTATTTAAATTTTTCTTCTCAATTTAGAGTCTATTGCAGAACTCAGAGTTGCTAGGGCATCTGCATGGCTATTCTATCCCCTGAGGAACTACTGAACGTCAACTTGATCGAAGTTGGCCATTAGTCTCTTTACAACGGCGAGATAAACTACCATCCTTTCATCTTTTGCATTCAAATCACAATTTATCTGGTTGGATACCAGTTACGAATCACTAAAGACTTGAAGGTGCCTTGCCCTAGAACTTGTGCTTTGCGTAGTCCAGTGCCTCATATTTTGCTTCATGGAGGCTTCAAATCCTAGTCTGATGACCTACTCGAGCACCATATTTTTAGACGTCGCCAGTATGATGCCTACTCCCGCCCCCTTGATTTGGAGGCTCCATCAACATATAGGGTCCAAACGCTAAGTTCCTGTAAGCTTTCCATTGCTCGACTAGTATCTGGCTTATCGACAGGCTGTTCTCCTATGAATTTAGAGATAAATATAGATAGGATCTACCCTTTGATGTTTGTTCTTAGTTAAAAGTGAATATCAAACCTTTCGAGATCGACTGACCAATTTGATAATTGGTCGGAGAGATTGCCTTTGCTCAGAACAACCCTAAGAGGGTGCAAAGTGACCACGAAGATGGAGTGAGCCTTAAATAGTGCTTTAGTTTCCTCGAGGCTATCACTAATGCATAGTCGAGCTTCTCTAATGGCAAATACCGTTGCTCGATTTCCAAAAGTTTCTTTTTTACATAGTAAACTGGATGTTGGCTTCCCTCCCTTTCACATACCAGGGCAGAGACACAACATGGTCTGATACAATAAGGTAAAGGCATAAAGGGTCGCCTTATCTAGGAATCATGAGCAAATGAGGCCTGATGAGATAGGCCTTGAGTTCTTCTAAGGCTCTAGATCAGTCCTTGTTCCATGTCAACCCCTTGTTTCTTTTCAACAACTGATGATTTTAAAATAAAGCGGTTAAGCATGATGAGCATTTCGGTAAGCTTATGTGCATCCCTTATCAATTAAGGGTTGTTTATGGCATCAATATCGTGGGGGGTTTGCCTCTATTCCTCTCTTGTTGACCAGGTATCCAAGTAATTTTCTCGACTGGACACCGAAATAACACTTACTTGCATTGAGTTTCATTCTGTATTTCCTGAGGATATCGAAAGTCCCTGCTAGGTTAGAGAGGCGATCATCCTTGAGCTATCACTTAAGAAGCATGTTGTCAATGTAAACCTCCATAGTCTCCCCCATTTTCTTATTAAACATCCGTATAACTAGCCGCTGATAAGTTGTTCCTGCATTCTTAAGGCCAAAAGGCATAACCTTATAATAATACAAACCAATAGTGGTTATGAAGGAGGTCTTATCTTGTTCCAACACATGAAGGGGAATTTGGTGGTATCATCTAAAAAGCACATCCTCTCATGAGCTTCTATGTGGTATACTAGTTAATCAATCTTTGGTAGGGAAAACTGTCTTTGGGACAAGCCCTGTTGAGGTCGGTGAAGTCGATACAAACTCTCCAATTTCAATTGCTTTTAGGATTTACTTCTGGGTTAGATAACCACTTTAAAAATTGGACCTCCCATATGGAACCTGCATCTAGCAGCTTCCTAACCTCTTTCTCTACTTGTTTTACTTTTTTTTTGGAGCTGTTCGACAAGCCTTTTATGTGATTGCCTTAAAGGCTAGGTCGACGTGGAATCGATGAGCAGCAATGGTGAGGTCTATCCCAGGAAGCTCATAGGGTTTCCATGCAAAAATATCCAAGTTGCTCTGAAGGAGCGTGACTAACTCTTTGTTCTCACGATCGGTTAAGGAGGTACCAATAAAAAAAATTCTCAGTCGAGCTGCTTTAAGCAACGACTTTTTCCAGGTCTTTAACGACCCTTTCGGAGGGACGGACCTTGGTCTCCTCCACTCCTGGTCGACCGTACCTTATCTTCTATTTGGAGGGTGTCAAACCCTCCTGGTCTTCTTCCTTACTCTCTGATTCCTCTATTTTCCTTTCCTGCTTGGGACGAATGGCCACGATGAAGCACTTTCTGTCCATAGCTTGGTCACCATGGATTTCGATCACTCACACACTTTAGCTTTTAATGGTACGACCTTCATTTCATGGAGCCACCCTCTTTCGAGGTTGGCATGGTACCTAGACTCAATGTCAACTACTAAAAACTCAATCATTTTTGTAATGTTTCTTGCCCTGACTAGAAGGACAATCTTCGCCAAAGGAACTGTAATCTTTTTAACGAAGTCGACCAATAGAATCGTGGCTTCTTTGAGGTCGGCTATGCTCAGCTTCAACTTCCTGAATAACTCCAGGTACATCACTTCGGATGAGCTACCTTGGTCGATGAGAAACCTGTCAACATCCCAATTGGCTATCCCGAGTGTGATGACCAGTGCATCATGATGAGGGATTCTCACCCTAACCAAGTCTTCATCTGTAAAAATAATGTTCTTATTATAATCGACGTCCTCCGATCGTTGACGTTTCCCAACTTGAGTTTTGGATGGGTCTATCTGAAAGGCCTGCATAACTGCAGTAAACTTCTTGACTTCCATTTGAGCGACATTTCCTTGTATCTTCTTGAGATCTGACGCCCCATGGATTAGAGTAAACTCATGGCTGATATCCTCCTCGAGGACATTATCGGGCCTCTGGTATCCATTTGCTAATACCTTTTTTACCTTCTTTTCCACGAACTCATTAAGATGCCTAGCTTGGGCCAACTCCTAGAGATGAGATTTGAGAACTTTACAATGCTCAATTTTGTGGCCATGTTTCTTGTGGAACGCGCAACTTAGTACATTATTCCTTTTGGATAGGTCTCCTCCTATTTTCTTCGTCCACTTAATAAATAGCTTATGTTTGATTTTGGAGAGAATCTTGTATATTGGGTCCTTAAAGACTGTATTCACAGCCTGAAATGCCTTCGAGGAGTCATTCTTATTTCCATTCTTGGAACCATTTTTGCCCTCCATTCTTATTCCCTTTCTTCTGAGTCTCGTTCTTCCCCACTCCTTTTCCATCTTCACCCGACCATTATCCTCTACATTAATATGGGTCACATCCTCTACTTTGGCATAATTCTCTATTTGAGCCATCAAATCCTCGATAGATGTAGCCTCCTTCTTAGTTAAGGATTAGTTCAGGAGGTAGGATCTTGATAAACCAATTTTAAAAGATGCTACGATGACCTGCTCCGAGTAGTCCTCGATCTCATTAAACACTTACTAGTACCTTTTGGCTTATTCCCTGAGGTTCTCTTGTGGATTCTTTTTCATAGTAAGCAATGCATCCATCCTCTTTGGGTGGGAGATTTTTGTTATGAAACGAGTTGTAAATAGCTCCTCCAAAGATTTAAAATTTCTCATGGACCTGTGAGCTAGCTTCTCAAACCATTTCTGGGCCACATTATGCATGGTTGAAGGGAAGATTCAACACATGAGCGTTTTCTTGTGACTCTATAGAGTCATGGCTTGTCGGTATTGATGGACATGGTCGATGGGGTTAGTTTTCCCATCGTAAATCTTAAACTTGGGGATCGCAAACTTTTTCAGGGTCTCTTGTTCTTCTAGTGCCCTTAAAAAAAGGGACTTCATCTGAGTTTTGAGAGCTCACCTGGCTAACACTCGTGTAGATCTGGCACCGTGATGAGTTGGGTACTGGTCCATCTCCTTTTGAACCAAACTCCGTATGTCATCATTCTGCCGACCAGGACTCGTGTAACGTCGAGCCTATTGCAGTCGTTCTGAATGATCATCATCTGATCTGTGCCTCTCAGTTCTCTTTGAACCATGACTAGGGATACTTCCTCGGTTGCGAGACTTACTTACTTGAGGTCTAGGAGTTCGGTTGTGGTGTTGCCTTGTGCTTTAATGGAACTCTCTCTCCATTCTTTCCAATCGCCTTTCGAAGCGAGAATTCTCATCTTCAGTTGGCGAGTGGCCTCCTCTTACTCTTGGAGTCTGGTTTCATAGGCATCTATCAATCTAGAAATCTATGTGGACCTGGGTGGCCTCTGGATTTCCTCAAAGACATGCCTCTCTTGGAGGAGTCTCGAGTTTAAATGACGAATCTTAGACCTTATCGTTGGAGGGATAATCTACTGCTGAATGTCGCCTCCTTCAGGGACGTTGCTTCTGTGATGAGACATCGCTGGCTCTTATTGATGAATTTTTTTATAGGAATAAAAATTATTTCCCACAGACGGTGCCAATTATTTTAATAAAAAATCTCAACACAAATAATAAGTGTAAACGATCACCAGAAAATCAAGAACAATAAACAATCACAATCACAACACAAGAATATACGTGTTTTGACAAATTACCTACATCCACTAAGAGGTCTATTGTTTTTTATTAAGTAACTCTCAAGAAGGTCTCTGTTACATGCCCCTATGCCCCGAGCCAAGGGGTATAATATATTGTGTTCATTGCAGTTAGTTGTTACCAACACGATAAACCCTAAATCCCTTAAATATCTCTACGAGATTCTCAGGGATAGACTCGGTCTTATCCCGGGATTGATTCTCAATCAAGGCTCATAATTCGGGCCGAACACTTAATTATCTTTTATGGTCTTCGTCGTCTACTCTTATGGGCTGATAAAAAATAGGTACCCACAGTTATAAACCCACAGCACAAACACTCTCTCCTATTGGTTCATTTAACTCTCATAAGGATTATCTCAGGAGACATGTAGATCGTTTATTAAATAGATCCAAGAGCTAACATTTAATCTCACATATAAGAATCATAGAAAGAACAAATCCAACTGGTATATATTCAACACGTGTATGGTTATAAGTGATTAGAAAGCGCATGTGTTCGAACTTTTAAAATACAATTTGTACCCACATAAGTCTCTGCCGGTTTGACATTCTACCTTGAAACATTTTTAGAAATAAAAATAATATAACTTTTAACCCCACTACTTTTTAAAGCAAAATTTTAAATGTTTAAAAATAAATTTTAAATGATTTAAAAATGTATACAAATTCCTAAAAATTATTTAAACACATTTGCACACACTTAAGCACCTATATGCATGATTTGTGTCCTATAGTGTGGTCAAGAAATAAGAGTAGTTCCTTTTGTTTATAGGTATGAGGTCCTTGGACTGGATGAACATTGTTGATGAAGTTTGTATACTTTTATAGGGGATTGCTCAAAATAAATCTACTTATTTTGTCACCATATCCAAACTAGTTGGAACTCCTATATGGTGCAGACTCAAGTGAGTCAACTATCTAGTGTGTTCTCACCTGGGTACGTAGGCGTTATACCAAACCAAACTGGTGAAGCCCAAGCCTTATAATACATCTCTAGATTTATTATTTCTTAGAGATACCTCCATCTCTATTCCAAACCCCATTTCTCCATCACCTCAAACCAGACCAAGGACTACAAAACCTTTAAGATTTTAGTCATGTCGATAAGGTTTACACAGATCTCTTTTGGTGTCTTTTGGTGCCCTCCTCTCTCCTTCTATACCTCCAAACGAGCCCAAAGGACAATACCTTCAAGTCAGTGATTGATCAATACTCATAACATGAATATCTTTATCGGTGATCTTCGATACCACTCCTATTCTGAAATTCTACCGAAGTTACCCTCTTTCTTACACATATCTTCTCACTCTCTCATGACAAGTCCTTATACTTGGATACACATCATGTTGGAACATATGTACAATCGAACTACACATACTTTTATCTCGTGGCTACACGAGTACTTAGGAGAAATAACAAGTCCTTCTCGTGAGCACAAGCCTTGATAATATATCACTTAATATGTTGTCACAACAAAGATGCACGTGTCTATTACCTTTCTATCTCTCCTCAAACCTATATTAAGCTATCTCAAACTGCGACTTTTCTCGCACACATTTATATACACATTGACTGCAATTCGTTAAACAAGGCAACCTTTCTCTCATAATTACATACATACTAATGGCCACCCGTTAATCCATATAGATATTCACACACAATCACTCTTGTGTATCCATATCGATAAGTGGCGTTCATACACCTCTCTCTTAGATGGTTTTCATACCTAAGAACCTATCTAAATTTTAAGTGATTCTCAAACTAAGGTCCCTAAGAATGTTCTAAAAAAGTAATCATATAATATTAAGAGTGATAATAAACATATAATTAAAGAAAATCATAAAGAACAAATGGGTGCCTAGTACCTTCCCCACTCGTAACCCGATTCTCGAACCCAACAACAAAAATCTCTAGAACAATCGCATACTTAAACTTACCTTAGGATTAGACCTAAAGGGCTAATCCGAACCTTTTATATATTTTATAATAACCAAATTAGAGACTCTGAATAATTGATACCCCTTCGTATGGAATATGTTTAGGCCTAGGCCTAAAACGAGGCATGCGGTAAAAAGTGGATATGGTGTATAAAATCTTCTAGTGGAAAATCATCAAACCGATTGAATCTATAATTGAAACTCGGGGGAGGAGCCTAAGAGTGAGAGACATACACTCATGCTTCCACCATGAAAACATAAAGACCTCTTTCCCTCAGGTGTATTATCACTCCGAGCTCATAACACCACAGTGGCAACTCCGTTGGGGATAATTCAAGATAACCGAACTATCCTTTTGTTTCCTGTCTACTCTGATTAATAACACTCCCCCGCATGACTGCTTTATGAAAATTTTAGAACCGTTTAACAACCTTAGTTTTAGAATCCCTTGAAATGTAGATACATGCTTAGGTCCCCTTGTACAATATTGTACATATTTTCAAATGTATAAGTACGCGCAAAGGACTTCACGATAAAATAAACATCAGAGTATGTAAAAATAAAAATTATTTGTTTGCATCAAGCACTGCATAGTCTTGATTTTCATATTCTTTATATCCTTACCCTCGAGGCCAAAAGTTGTTAACTGAAAGTCTCGGTGACATGGAACATTTGAATATTGTTTAGTACCGGGGTATATTGAATATGATTTCACAGTTATTCAGTATTAGGGTAAAGTTGTTTCACACATACCTTATGATCTATAGCAATGAAAAGGGATCCATCGATCACCGAGTCGCATCGACTTTTTGCATATAGAGAAAAAACTCTAGGTACACATACTAGTACACAAAAAGAATAGATATTTACGGGTTAATCGCTTTGACAAAACTTTTCAAAATTGTCAGACGGTCGGATGCATGTCTAAAACCCCTCAAATTCCAGGCTCAATGTCTTCCCTTTTTATGAAAGATCAAACAATATGAATCCTCAAGTCATCGCCAAAACATAATTACTTTACGTTGGATTCCCCTACCCATATTTTATTTTTAGGGAATAATAAACCACAATCTATTACTTCCTCGCTCCTCGTGCAAAAAAAGAGCTCACCCCTGTTCACCCGAATCAAAAGGGACTCTGTTTAGTTCCCTTTCGAAGATACTACCAAATAAAAAACAAAATACCATCTATATATGATTAAATATTGATAAAAGAATCGCATCGAAAAAATCATACATATGTGAGTCCTTCTCCCCGTATGCATACTCTTTCTATCTATATAATCCTAAATGAAAGGGCCCAGACTTTTATGGAGTTATCATTATCAGTAGAGAATTCTCACTAAGTTCTTACCCTAGAAACTTGACTTTACGCTCTGTGTGATTGTCGAGTTTTCCTTAGCGAGGTCCCCACCTACGACTGTCAAGTATGCACCATTGTACGTTCCATGTCTATTGAAAAAGACTAGACTCCATCTGTGCTGGATTAGGTTTTGAGACTACTTGAGAACATCATCGCCTTCCAAAATACCATGCAGTAAAAATCAAGGAACTAGGCCGAGAACAGGTTCACCTATAAGAAACCACTGCTAAAATAAAAAAATAAAGAGAATGTACTCCCTTCCCCATCCCCAACGTTGTTACACCACCCGCGACAGTCATCGCATTAGTACCGACTAGTCCCAAGAATCCACCTACACCAGTCCCAATACCGAATCAGCCTGCTAATGCCAGTGCCCCCCACTTCCAAGTGACATTTTTCTCATACGAATATTATGAAGCCTACCATCAGTACCTCGAGTATTAACACACTTCCATTTAAGTCCCCCTCGTGAGATAAATCCATAACCTCTCTACCAATCACCAGGTTGTTCCCTCAACCACATAGGTTGTAATAATGAGTAAAGTTTGACCCATAAAGCTACCAAACTTACCGAGTAACGCTACCGAGCTGCAAATCAATTCTTATCCTACAAAAACTCGTAAGGAGCTTCCACATATCACATAACTACTCTCGTGATCAATCCATAACAAGAACCACTCTCGATTACCAACATTTCCTAAGATATGGTATTCACCGCTACCCCATTTCAACTGGGTCTCCTTCTAATAAACTCTAAAGTCTTTCCCCCTCTCAAACAGTTTCGGGCATAGAAAAGGCACCTCACCGATCTTCAGGCCCCCCAGTCGGGTCTTTAACTCATTGAATATGGATGGTCTCTTAGAGCCTCTCGACCCTAGACCAACCCCACTTTCCTTGATAAAAATCAACAACCTAATTTATATTAAGAGTTCCATCAAGGACCTAGTCATATTACGGATAACTGCTGGGCCTTGAGGTTCACCATCTAAGACCTCATCGATGTCGGTAGACTCATCCCACCAAAGCCTAATATTAATAAAACCCCTTACCATATCATCCCAACCCCTTCACCAATGCCTTATCAGACACTCTCATCCTAAATACTAACTTGTCCACCCTGGTAGTCCCCATCCATCACAAATCGAGGATGAGGACACAGCCGCACTTCTAAACAGCCTCCCCTTTAGGCATGCCAGCACCCTCCCTAAAGATTATTCCTGAGAACAAGCCCACCATTGACTATACGAAATTCTTCATAATGGCCATACATTTCTGATAAACTAACCACTTTAGCCCAGACTTGCTCCTGCTCATGGAGTTCATTCTCTCAAAAGATATAGGGTTTCTTACGTTCTCTTTTGAGGAAAAAGATTACTCAATCAAATGGGAGGAGATGTATGACGAGGCCCTCCAGGAAACTAAGAACATCACCTTCTCCGTACCAATATAATCCACCAGATAGGAAGGGCGGATCTCAGAATAAAACCTGTTTTCCCTCACGGATTCAATAACCAACAACGATACCCACTCGTCCACTATTTCCAACACGTTCTCGATCAACTATTATGAAAATAGTGAGAGGGAAATATCTTCCAATCATAAAATAGAATAACCTGTGTTTCGTACGCCTCGATATCTAAGACCCTAGTACAGATAAGTGAGAGAGACCGACAACTCAGGGCTGATGACCATATCACATGGAAATATTAGATCCATCACCAACTGCTGTATGAAGAAGAGAAGAGATAGAAAATCCACATCACTCATATAGATTCCATTTGGGAAGCTAAACTAAAATCCAACCCCAATCCAATAGTGTACATACCTAAGAATCCCTAAGGAAAAGTGGAACCTACTCCGCAAAAACCAAAGGGTCATGGTTATGAATATTTTGTTCCAAGTTGAGTACAACTAACAATCCCGAATAACCACTCGGTCCCCTCCCCAAGGACCTGAAACACAAGTTTTCCCCATGTACAAATCACATGATATGAGCAGAAAATATATGTCTTGGATGATAGGCCCGAATCCCATACTAAACCCACCATGGAAAACATTTCATTAGGCAAACAAGAGCGAGTCCCAAGGCGTTCAGCCCCCCGAGACTGATCAAGTCTACTACACTCACCTACTAGAGCAGGTCATTATGGATTTATTCGACCATCTCTTAATCACAGAAGGAAACACATCCCTGAGATCCAGGGATGGGTGTTAGGACTTCATGAATAAGTATTACATCCTATCAAGCCCCTATCACCCGAGATTACAAGTTCAAAATTTGGTACAGAGCCACTATCGATGAACTTGATCGATGGGAGCAACATAAACACTGAACCTATCATATGAAATGGCAAGGATACACTATAAATAGTTTATAGCTGAGTCTGTCGTACAGAGTGCCACCCCTCCAGTTCTTTAAAATCTAAGGAGAACTCAAACACCCCAATGTCAACATATACTAAAGAATTTGACCCACTAGGTGGGATGGTCTACCAATAGAAATACCATAAACTATACGTAAGTAGACACCAACTCGCCAGAAGTTCTCCCCCAGCCTAAAAGATACCTCATGCAAAACCACATAGATCCCCACAACGAGTTGGAATTACTCATATTACAATTAAACTTCAACCTATACATATAATGGATATCACCATGAACCCATCACTACAACAATGTGGGATGCAACTATGTAAATACATATTTAGATTTCATTCACATCGTTAGCATCATTGAGTTACATGACAAAATGACCCATTGAGGCTATGCTCCATCTAAAGGTCCTCCTACCTAAAAATAATCCTACAAAATGTAGACAACGATTATCAACCCGACTCTCCATGATCACACTCAATGACCCTTTAACAACCTTTGATATGTAGTTTTGCCTTAGCCGAAGCCAAATTTGTCAAGGGAACTTTACCTTGGGGATTAGAATACACAGACTAAAAGTACAATTACGAGGACATATACTTGACGTCACCAACATTGTGATAGGTATAACCTTGAAGGAACCCACAACCACCTACAATAGTGATAATTATGACATTCGATCACCCATGAAGACAATAAAGATGACATCCAATAACCCACCTCTAATGATGATAATGAAGATACATAGGAGATAACTTTCGATGATAAGATCTAGTCAAGATCATCTATTTCTACCAAACTACCCCCATCGACCCCGAGTTAAATAGATGAAAGAGTCCTACCTGTGGTGGTAGAAGTTCATGCCCATATATCTGACGTACCCATGCGATGGATAGATAAATCCATATCCTAAACTCAAAATAAAGCCCTTAAGACCCCAAAACTGGCCCCACCCTTGATTGGACCAAAGTGATGGCCTTAAATCCAACACTTCCCACCTCTATTTCCACACCCTTAACTGATCTCGTGCCCTGTTTGGAGAAAGATGAATAAGAGGACCGAGAAGAACCTGTACTCTATCTTGATGAAGAGGTCAACTCCCTCTAAACTCTAATAGTAAAGAAAAAGGCCCCCCAAGGATGCAATCACACCTCTTCCTTGAGAATCATCCAAAATTGGGATACATGCCAAGATTTGGACTTGGTAGGAATTAACAAGGAATCCTCAAATATATCACCACCACGGAACATAAGGGAAATTTTGGCCTCTGAGATACCCCCAATAGTAAAGCTCTAGACCCAGTTCCTAAAGACCCCAATCAAGGGTGGAATGGACATTTTCGTCTCCAAGGAGAAGGATTCCCCTATCACAGACTCCTCAAATCATGGTGGGATGAAACAAAGAATCCATACAACTTGAGATGAATATTCTCTACGAAGAGGGATTGTACATGGATTACGATAAAGTCCATAAGGTCATCCAAAATGAGCTCATTGTATAGTGAGTTACAGAAGAAGACATGATAGCCTTCGAGATAGAACCTGAATGGGGGTTACCTGCACTATTTACTGATAAAGTTTTTCTAGTAGTAATATTGGGGTCCTCAGATGTAAGCCTTGTAGAATGCTTACACGACTGGTACACTGCCTTCACTGCTCGCGGTAGCAGTGCAGAGAAAGGACGGTTAGTCATCATTACTGAACTCAACCTCTACCTCCATATCTTGGACTCAATATACCCACTACCTAAGATACTTCCTTTAGTTGAGCCTCATGATATAACCTACCATCCCTCATATGACTATTAGTGGAATGAAGAAAATCACCAACTCTTGCTGCAACCCATCTCCAAGGCACTCCCCTACACTGAACCCATGGTAACCCCAATATAGGATCATGTTAAAAACTCTGGAGGGAAGGAATCCCAACTCAAATAACATCGTCTCCCCAACCATTAGTCTATGCTAAAATTCCAAAACGCCCAAGGACCACTTTAAAGGTCATTCGATAGAATTCAACGCACCTCATTACAAACATCACGAGAACTACGATACTCAATAACTAAACTTCTGTCAATGCATCCCAAGCACCCATCATTCGGAGGCCCAGTGAGCTTATCCTATTAGTAGGAGAGTCATCCCTTACCCCCTCTCCTAATGTACCCCTTTACAAAGCAGACTTTTCTGCTATTATCAATGTTGTCCTTCCTCTCTTTGATGACATCATAAATAGTGATTTCTATTTTTTTCCTACGTGTGTTGCATATGATGATTATTAATCCAACGATGGATTATCACTTTCACC
Source organism: Sambucus nigra (assembly GCA_949130495.1). Classification (NCBI taxonomy): domain Eukaryota; kingdom Viridiplantae; phylum Streptophyta; class Magnoliopsida; order Dipsacales; family Adoxaceae; genus Sambucus; species Sambucus nigra. The sequence continues at coordinate 599,954,786 of OX422214.1, read as the reverse complement.
TAATAATGATGAATCTGCAAATATAAAATATTTAAAACACTTACAAAAACTTAACCAAAGTTAAAATAAAATAATGTCTCCCAATGAGGATATTATAATAATAATAAACTTAGATTTTCTCCAAAATCCCAAGAAGTTATAAATAGGGTTCTCCATAGATAAGAACGAATAAAAAGGGATCACTGACCTTCATGCCAACTTCGTAGATATATAATCTTGGTCTTACACTGACAGGCACAACATTGACCCCATTATCATCATGCATGAAATACCCACTCTTCCTGACGCAAAACCTATAAACCAGAGACTTAATAAGATCATACCCGAATGTTCATTGAAAGTAAAGGAGAAAGTGGGGAAATAGCCCAGCATCAGGTTCATTGGAGTAATAAAATACCTCACTTAGTTAGCCAACATGTTACTGCTACCTAAAACTAATGGTAAAGTCTGAATTTACATGAACTACATGGATCTCAATCAGGCCTTCCCCAAGGATGATTTCCTCTACACCATATCGATTAATTGGTAGATATAATGACCAACAATGAACTCAAGTCTTTCGTGAATTGATTTTCTGGATATAATTAGATAAAGATGCATCCTGATCACTAGGAGAAAAGCGAATTCATCACCCCTTAGGGATGTATTTTTACACAGTTATACCCTTCGGTCATAAAAAATGTCGGTTCCACTTACCAAAAAGCGGAGAAAACCATCCTACAGAACCTCGTACAAAAGGAAGTTTAGGTCTATGTAGAAGATATGATCATCAAATCTAAATATTGCAAATTACATGCTCTGGCACTACATAAATTATTTTAGAGGTTATCCCTCTTAAAAATGAGGATAAATACCTAAAAATGCATCATGGGAGTCACTAAAGGGAAAGTACTCGAATTTATCATCAATAAGGAGGGAATCGATGTAGACCCCACTAAGGTAAAAGCCTACGGGAGATGCCACCGACAAAAAAGAAAAAATGGGGTCATAGGGTTCTTAGGCCAAATACAATTTATAATCAGGTTCATCAACTAACTTACCACCAACACTAATATCAATGTTTAAATAAAGATTTCAGCAACAACAGTGTTGATAGGGGGAGAAATAATATAAATGGTATCTAATCCTATTATTATTGTATCTTAGTTTGCGAGAGATTTATCTTAGGGGGAGACGTCTTTCTAAGTAGGTCATTTGTTTGATAAAGGAGAGAATTAATTTAGGTGGATTACTTACTTTAATTGCATTAAATATTTTGATATTCCCTATGTGTGTAATGTGTTTGCTTAAGTGTGCAGGAATTATATTATAAGTGGCAACTTTCACCGCCAAAAATTGTGATCCTTTGGGTTGTTTGAGTCAAGCATTGTATTTTTATTTTTTGTGGGACATTTTTGTCTGTCTAGTAAAGCTTGATGGACCTTTAGGATTTTTGTTGGTTTTTGTCTCGGAATAGCCAAAGGGGGAGATTTGTAAGGACACAAATTTCTAATTGAGTCCTTTGTAGTTTTGGCTCAATTTTGGACAAAAACGTTTGAGTCATAGGATAGAGTTAATTGATTATCCTTCAAGCTTATGACGTGTTTGTTGAAGACGTAGCGACCAAGAGTATAAAGCTTCATCATATTGTCGAGTTTAAAGTGCCTCGTTTCTACGTCATCAATAGTGGTTACATGCTCCTAAGGTATGCATGCATTACATATATATATATATATATATATATATATATATGAGCTTGGAACAGTATAATGTGTGTAGGTTTAATTAAAACTGTTGTTTACTTTCAGAAAGATTTAATTAAAACTTTAAATGAAGTTTATAAAGTTTCTGGGCTAAAAATGAAAAATTCCAACTTTCTAGAAGTTCGTTCGATATGTCGTTCGAACGAGTTTTTCGTTCGAACCAAATGTCGTTCGAACGAGTTTGCCAATGAGTTTCCATATTGGCTACCGGAACTTCGTTCAAAATGTCGTTCGAACGAGATGGCTATTCAAATGAGATTTTCAACGAGATTTCTAACGAGTTCACACTGGAACTTCGTTAGAAACCTCGTTCGAACGATATTTCATTCGAACGAAAATATCGTACGAACGAGATTTGGCGAGAACAGGTATTTGGCAGTTTTAAGCAGTTTTGACCCACTTTCCCACTTATTTTTCCCACTATCTTTTGACAGAACTTCTTAAGTGCGGAAATGAATTTTTCTTTCAAAGATGAACACTCAAAACCATGAACTTTTCTTGGAAGAATTTGCTCTCAAAAACTCTCTCTAGGAGTTAGAATGGAATGAAAAGTAAATAGATAAAATTTGAAGGACTTATCGATCGAGGTTTGTGTTGGACACAAAGTCCTAAAGGTGAAATTGCTCGCTGATATTTGTAGCTGTCAGCCTCGTGAACATACACCTCCCAGGATTCAACAATCATATTTACACACCAGTTTTTTGTTAAATCTTTGAACTCTAAGGATACTCCAGCACTCCCAAAAAATAACGAAAAGTAGAAAGTAGAAAAATTATTTTTGCAGAGAAAGTAAGAGAGATTGATTTTTTTGTGTGTTATTTTCTCAAAGCTATAGCCGTTGATATATACAGAATTTGGTAAAAAAAAGTGCGTAGAGGTTTTAGCCAACTAACCCACTAATATCTCCATTAACGGGTAGTTTACTTAGAATAGGAGACTAAGTCAAAAATTAAAAACGGGTTAATAAAAGGGTAAAAAATTCTCGGCACTCAAGAGAATACCAAAGCCCCAAAGACCCCAAGTCCCAAGGCCCAATCAAAGACTATTAATGTTTAGTGTGCCTCCTAGGGATTGAACCCATGACCTTAAGCACAAAACCCCATAAACTTACCACTAGGTCACTTACCCCAAATTATTTAATTCATTCAAAATAAATATATATACCCAATATACCCAATAATCCCCCACATGAATGAAATAAATAAATAAATAAATAAAATAAAACGACACTCTGGAGTATCATAAGGAGTGACATATAAGGCATAGGTGTCATTCGACTTGAACTTTTGCTTTGTGTTGATCTATTGAGTTTACCGGTTGATAGTGAACTAATGTCTTGAACTATTTCACCGTTGTTGTAAACTTAAGTCAATAGAACACACACGTGACTCCCAAAAATCATCATCGAGTTCCCACAGTTGTGCTCGTTTCGGCCTTGAGCATGCCCAGGTTTCTTGAGTGCTCTAAAGAATTAGCCTTAATTCTCATAGGAAGCGACCCCACTACCACACTCATATAGGTTCTTCTATCAAGAGTGTACTGTATCTCACACCCCACTGAATAACAGCTATAGAAAGCATTAAGAGATTAAATCTCATCCACCATCGATACAGAGGTACTACATCATAGGAATGGGTTTTAAGTAAAAATTAAATTTGTACCCCCACAAATCACTCGTATAACTTTGTTATCCCATTGAACCCAGATCTTAGGATCTCCAGTTATATGGTTTGGGTTTCCATTATAGATGATTTAGATATTAATAGGATTTAGGCCCATTCCCCTCGATGTTTTATAAACTAGCTCTCTAGCTAGCCCTTTAGTCAATGGATCCGCCAGATTTTCCTTTGACTTGACATAGTCGATTGCTATAACTCCATCTTTCAATAATTGTCTCACTGTGTTGTGTCTCCTTCTGATATGTCTAGACTTTCTGTTGTAGGATTTATTATGTGCTCTTTCGATCGCTTCTTGACTCTCACAGTGAATGGACAAGGCTGGAATTGGTTTAGGCCATAAATGAATATCTAATATGAAGTTCCTAAACCATTCAGCATCTTCACTTGCTTTATCCAACGCATGAACTCTGACTCCATAGTGGATCTACCTTTGCACATTTGCTTGGTAGATTTCCCAGATATAGCGCCTCCTTCCAAGGAAAAAACATAGCCACTCGTAGACTTACATTCATCATTATCAGAAATCCAATTAGCATCACAAAAGCCTTCAATTATAGCAGGATATCTAATATAATGAATACCATAATTTATTGTGTATTTTAGATATCTCAAAACTCTAATCAAAGCATCCCAATGTTCATTATTAGGATTACAAGTATATCTGCTAAGTCTACCCACATCATATGCAATATCAGGTCTAGTGCAGTTCATAAGATACATTAGACTACCATTAACTCTAGAATATTCTAATGATGATACACGAGGACCCGAATGTTTCCTTAAGTGACAACTAGGGTCACAAGGTGTTTTAGCAGGAATACAATTAAATTGTTCAAATTTTTTAAGAACTTTCTCTACATAATGAGATTGGGTTAAAACAATTCCTTCAGAAATTTTAATGATTTTAATTCCAAGTATAACATCAGCAACACCCAAATCTTTCATATCAAATTGCTTATTAAGGAAACTTTTAGTTTTATTAACTACATCCATATCAGTTCCAAAAATAAGCATATCATCCACATATAAGCAAATAATCACACCAAAATTATCCTTGAATTTGCTATAAATACATTTATCCGCTTCATTAATGTTAAAACTATTAGAGATCATACTCGATCAAATTTTTCATGCCATTGTTTAGGAGCTTGTTTTAGTCCATATAAAGATTTTTTAAGTCTACACACTTTTTGATCTAGGCCTTCGACTACAAACCCCTCTGGTTGATCCATATAAATTTCTTCTTCAAGATCTCCATTCAAAAAAGCCGTTTTAACATCCATTTGATGAATTATGAGATTATGTAATGAAGCAATAGAAATTAATATCCTCATAGATGTAATTCTAGTAACAGGTGAGTAAGTATCAAAGAAATCAATTCCTTCCTTTTGCCTATAGCCTTTAGCTACCAATCTTGCCTTAAATTTATCAGTAGAACCATCGGCTTTTAATTTCCTTTTAAAAATTCATTTGCATTCAATAGTTTTACATCCTTAGGCAAGTCAAATAACTCCCACGTGTTGTTAGAAATAATAGAATCATATTCACTATTAACAGCTTATTTCCAAAAAATAGAATCGGATGAGGACATTGCCTCACTGAAAGTGACGGGGTCATTTTCCAATAAGTACGTTAAAAATTTAGGACCAAAAGAAGTAGCTATCCTAGGTCTTTTACTTTTCCTAATTTCAATATCTTCTGAATTTGGAGATTCGTTTCTAACACTAGGACCCACTAGAACAGAACTACTAGTTTTCTCACTTCTCACTGTAAAAGGAAATTTGTCTTCATTAAATTCATCATCTCTTGACTCAAAAATAGTGTTTTATCCATATATTGATTTTTAGAATCAATTACAAGAAACCTATAAGCATTACTGTTTTTAGCATAACCTATAAAAACACAATCAATAGTCTTTGGGCCAAGTTTAGTTCTCTTAGGTACTGGTATTGAAACCTTAGTAAGACACCCCCACACTTTAAGGTGTTTATAAAAAGGTTTTCTATTTTTCCACATTTCATAAGGAGTTTTATCATTATTCTTAAAAGGTATTTTATTAAGAATATAACAATCAGTAAGAAGTGCCTCACCCCACATATTATAAGGTAATCCCGAAGTGCTTAACATAGAATTTACCATATCCTTAAGAGTTCTGTTTTTTCTTTCATCTACACCATTATATTGGGGTGAATAAGGAGGAGTAACTTGATGAATTATTCCATTTTCTTTACAATATTTATCAAGATCACAGGTGTATTCTCCTCCCCTATCGGATCTTAATGTTTTAATGGATTTCTCCAATTGTTTTTCAACTTCTAATTTATAAGAAATAAATTTTGAGAAACTCTCATCTTTACTTATAAGAAGATAAATATAACAATAACGACAGTAATCATCAATAAAAGTAACAAAATATTTATTTCCACCACGTGTCACATAACCTTTTAAATCACAAAGATCAGAATGTATTAAACTTAAAACAGTTGAACTTCTTTCGACACTCGAAAAATATTTTTTAGCATATTTTGATTCAACACATATTTCACATTTAGAGTTGGTAGAAATATCAGATTTTGGTATATTTCCCAAAAACATTAATTTTTTAATAGATGCCTTATTTACATGACCAAGTCTAAAATTCCACATATCACAAGAGTCAATCAAATAAGCAGAAGAAGTAGATGTTTTATTATTATCAGTCACGGTTACATTTAGTTTGGAAAGACCCTCATGAACATAACCTTTCCCCACAAAAGCACCTCCCTTAGTCACAACTACCTTATCACTGTCTAGAACAATTTTAAAACCCTTCTTAACTAAGACAAAACCAGACACCAAATTCTTCCTAACCTCAGGGACATACAAAACATCTTTCAAGGTAAGAACATTTCCTAAAGTTAACTTTAGAACTACGGTTCCCTTCCCCTCAACCTTAGACGAAGAGGAGTTTCCCATGTATAGACGTTCATCCTCACCCACAACAGTGAAGGTAGTGAAGGCACCTCTCGTGCCGCAAATATGTTTGGTGGCGCCAGAATCAAGCCACCAGTCTATCATGTTACTCACAATGTTTGCCTCGGTCACAACAGTAGAAAAGTTACCCTCCTCGGTTACATTTTCTTGAGGCTTCACATCTTGACTCTTCCTAAACTTCCAATCTTTAGCGTACTGACCTGGTTTTCCACATACATAGCATTGACCTGCAGGTTTAGATTTAAACTGAGGTTTAGAATTTTTATTCTTATTGTTAGGTTTGAATTTATGGTTGGACCTCAAATTCTGGTTTGGTTTATGATGTCCATGTTTCTGGTTTGAATGGTTAGGCTTGCACTGGTTCTGTTTTTGGTTTCCATTTGATTTTTCCTCTACTAAATTATCCTTAGAACTGAATTTATAATTTTTTTCTCCTAAGTTCTGCATTCCTATTATCTTCCTCAATTCTCAAACGAACTATCAAATCTTCTAACGACATCTCCCCCCTTTTTTTTCAGGAATAGACAAAGGCGAAAGAATTAAAAATTAACTTATCTCCCCAAATTTAAAGCATAAACATCCAAATAACTTATCTAAAATAAGCAAGGGATAAATAGAATGGGATAACAAGCTAAAACATGTAATTGTGCATAAAATGATGAGATCGGTAAAGCATATGGGCAACAAAAGCATAACTAATCCAAAAAATAATAATGGATACCAACTAAGATGCAAGAAACAGATACCAATATGATATATAAGTATTAAGCATGTGATATCAACAAAGAATGCAACAAGATGGATAACAATTATGAATTAAAGCATATATGGACTAGAGAGCAAGGTAAAGACTAAACAAAAATATCAAATATATGTATACATAAGATATACCTAATAGACTCAAGTACACATATATAGATATAAACACGCAAATGACACAAATAAGATAAGTTTTTCTCACTCGTATGGCAAAAATGTGTCATATGGAAACGAAAGTGTTGGGGTGTGAACTAGCAACAATTAAATTTAGACCCAATCACTTAAAATATGTTCACGAAGTTCTCAATTGATTGCAAACTTCATCACATTTGAATATAACCTCATGTGACAATATAGATTGAACTCAATGAACAAACATACACAATGCATACAAGCCTAGCATGTTGATGATTCTACAAACCAATAGAGTCATGACATTGAAAACGCAACTAGGATAAACAGACATTGTGAAAACCATTGATATACCATCCAATCTCCCTCAATAAGCATATATATTATTAACTTTGAATGAATATATCAATCAAACATACGCCTTGGCAATTATTCTTTTTAATTCCATATTTTCTTTTAGGCCTTTGGACCACGTATTTCTTTTAGGTCCATTTCAAATGGTGGCTTACAATCGCAAAGTATAATAAATCCTTTCGGAGCCCTTCCCCGTGCACATTTATATTTATTATTTTTTTTATTTCTCACAAATCTCACGTGCAACGGATTTTGACATGCACTAGTCCTCCTAGGCCACAAATATGTAGATGACAAGATTGGTAGGAGAACACCTCACAAAGCTCAAATATACATATGAAGTTAAAATTTCAAAAGAGCTCGTGCATGTGTGAGTAGAGGCATATAAAAATAGAATCCATTTAATCAACAGAAAATCAAACTACTCCATGTAAGCATGATAAAGAACATAATAAGGATTGACAATATAAACCAAAAGTTCTAGCCACATGAGAGCGTAAAAAATGGGATTCAAACACAATTGTATGCCACATAAAGTGTGTCCAACTAAAATACACACAAAATAAAAAAAAATGAGTTTTTAAAATTTTTAACCAAAAATAAAAATATATACTCAAAAGATACACAAAAAAAATCATTTGTATTTTTTTTCATTAATCTTAAATTGCTAGAAAGATAAAATGCAAATGATAAATAAAAAATAAAAAATCTTTTTGTATTTTTCATTTAATGCAAACAAAATGAAGGAAATATAATACAAAAGATGAACAAAAATCATAATTCTAGCATGTGATTAAGCATGGAGCATAGACTAGAAGATGATTAAACACGCATACATTTAGCATGTGAATATAGCATGAAGTACAAACGCTAAAGTATGCAAACAAAACTAACACATTTAACCTTTAAATTTATCAAGGGAGGTTTCATGTGAAAGTAAATTAGAATCAACAAATCTAATATCTAGTGCGTCTAAAAATGATTTCCAAATCCATATAGATGTATATTTAAAATGATGGGATTTGGAAACTAACGAATTGCTAGACATAGACTTCCTAGGACTTCTTTTAAGATCAAAATAAAATGACCTAAGGTGACCTTTCCTACCACAATTCAAGCACGTGAAAACATGATAAATGTTACCTAAGGTGTGACCTTTTCTAAAATCTTTGGATAAAGTAGATCCTTTAAAACAAACCATGGTTTTAGCTTTAGTAACGGAAGTATTTGAACTATATGAGATAGAACCATTATCACAACTACTCGAGTCTTGTAAGTCACTTTTCCTTTTTAAAATATTGGACTCAAGTAAAAAATTAGACTCCTCAATTTTACGGGACTCCTTCTTTAAATTTTCTATAACACCTAGAAGGCAAACATGTCCCTAAGAGTCTTTTATCGACTATCACTCTATTTCTTGGACATTTCTAAAATATTATAATTGTGATTTATGTCCATGAGCTTTTCACGAAAAATATCTTTTTGAGATAGCGAGGTTTGCAAAAATTCAACTTTAGCTTTAAAACAAGAATTTTCATCTTCAAGAAATTTAATTCTTTTTGCAAATCTCAAATTCAAATCTCTTAATTTTTCATTACAATTATTAAGCCCATTTAATTCCTCTCGAATAGCAAAAACTTTATTATCATTAGAAATGAACAAATTTTCATTAAGGCATCCCATTGAGAGATACAAAAAAATTTGAGAGTGAGTAAATATTGAACCACCTAAAAATACAAGGAGCACAAAAATTATGAAAGCCGAAAAACGGATCCGACTCTGATACCAATTTAAAAAATCCCGAAGGTCCCCAATATTAAAATTCAAAAAGTAATAATTTCCTGTTTGTGATGCAGGTGCGGAAGCGTAAGATGGTTCACAAAAACACCAAATTTTAATTTACTTCAAATTAAAATTAAACCAAGTGAAATATGATTAAAACACGCACTTACGTTAATATCACTTAAACACAATTAACCCAAGTCCTAGAAAATTTGCCTAAGTCATATTTATCAATTTTAACAAATTAGGCCAAACCAAATTTTAACACATTAAATTAATGACTTGAATTAATTAAACATTACCCAAAAATAATTTAGCACCAAATTAAACATGTAGTGATTAAAACCAAATTTTATCTTGAATTACCTAAGCATGCGTTCTAGGTGAGAATAGCAAGATAAAATAAACAATGAATCATTACGCCGCGATGTACGAGGAAAAACCCATAACGGAAAAAAACATCGGACAACCCTAGCCTCAAATCCACTAAGTACGGAATTTACAAATACAAGCAAGTTGACTTACAACACTCGACTCGATCCCTCTCAAGCCCCGACGCATCTTCTTGTATCAACCCTTGCCTAGCGAATAACCACGGAGCTCCACCGCGGTCTCGAAATCCACAGATTGGACTTTATATGGTCACCGTCACCCGAACATCTTCTTCTTCGGTAGAGATGAAAAATCGATGCCAAACACTCCAAGCAAAGTATATATATATATATATATATGGAACTTGGATTAAACAAACAATTGGGTGTAAACTAGAGTATCAAATGAATTTTTATTTCAAAGATGAACACTCAAAATCATGAACTTTGCTTGGAAGAATTTGCTCTCAAAAAATCTCTCTAGGAGTTAGAATGGAATGAAAAGTTGAGTTAGAAAAGTTCATTTCCACACTTAAGAAGTTCTGTCAAAAGATAGTGGGAAAAACAAGTGGGAAAGTGGGTCAAAACTGCTTAAAACTGCCAAATACCTGTTCCCGCCAAATCTCGTTCAAACGACATTTTTGTTTGAACGAAATCTCGTTCGAACGAGGCTTCTAATGCAGTTACAGAGTGAACTCGTTAGAAATCTCGTTGGAAATCTTGTTCAAACAGCCATCTCGTTCGAATGACATTTCGAATGAAGTTCCAGTGGCCAATATGGTCGAACGACATTTGGTTCGAACGAAAAACTCGTTCGAACGACATATCGAACGAACTTCCAGAAAGTTGAAAATTTTCATTTTTAGCCCATAAACTTTATAAACTTTATTTAAAGTTTTAATTAAATCTTTTTAAAAATAAACAACAGTTTTAATTAAACCTACACCCATTATACTGTTCCAAGCTCCTATATATATATATATATATGTAATGCATTCATACCTTGGGAGCATGGAACGACTGTTGATGACGTAGAAACGTGACACTTTAAACTCGGCAATATGATGAAGCTTTATACTCTTGGCTGCTACGTCTTCAACAAACACGTCATAGGCTTGAAGGATGATCAATTAACTCTATCCTATGACTCAAACGTTTTTGTCCGGAATTGAGCCAAAACTACAAATGACTCAATTGGAAATTTGTGTCCTTACAAGTGTAAATGAAATAGTTTGGCCAATTCAAAACCAGTATACCTAGGCACAAACTAAACAACCCCACAATACTAAATCTTACTAAACAACCAAGGTAGTGAAAGCATGAGACAACCGCACACTACACATTCAAACCCGAGACCCCGTGCAGATGTACACAAACACACAATAAATATAATAAGATAATATTGAATTAATAGGTACTAAAAGAATGATTAAATATTAAGCACAAGACACAAGTGAGGTCTTCCTTAATAATAAATATTCAAGTAAAGATTAATTCTAAAACAATTTAATGGCGCAAATGACCACAAATAAAAATAGGAAATAAAATTCCAACAATTGTGTCGCACAACTAAAATAAAAAAATAACCTAACACCAAATAGGATATTGATAAATAAATAATTAGGTGTTATGTTACAAATATCAAGTCCAAGTAAAATGTGCAAAAGATAAAACCTGTAACACTTAGCTCATATAATTTAGGACTGCTTATAATTAAATAAATAAAACATATGATTCAAAGTCCACACCAATTAAACCCAATTAAATAAAGTGAACACACAAAAGTTCAACTTAGAGGATATAACTAGTTAGAGGAAAAAATAAAATTATCTTTAATCCCAAATAAATTAAAATAAAAGATATTTTAAATAAAAAAATTATTTGACACAAAACAACTTTACCCAAATTGTTAGGAGTAGATAACAAGTGCACACACACGGTGAGATGAGTGTAAATAAAGTCTCAACAAAAAAAAATTCAGACTTAGAACGAAATGGGTTCGATTATTTTTTTTGCCCAAATATTGGTCCGAGTTTAATCCAAGTTAACACAGGCACATAGGATAAATCGGTGAGATAAATAGTGAGTTAAATCAGTGAGTTAGGCTAATGAGTTAAATCAGTGAGTTAAACTAACGAGTTAAATCAGTGAGTTAAAACAGAGTTAATACACTTAATTAAACCCAAATAAACACTGAGTAACCTACTAATTAAACATTGCAATAAATCCAACTCACACACACATACCAGATCTGAAAACAAAAAAAAATGCACACAAAAAAGATGAAAACAAGGATATCACCAAACCAAGATAATATACATATATGAACAGGGTCAAGAATGGTTACCTCCAAAACGAGTTGGCAAAAAAAGCTATTACCAAAAAACGAACCACCGTCACCACAAAAATCAAACTCAGATCCTTCTCCGGAATGCGCCACCTGAAAGAGAAGGGTATCGGAAGAAACCACCAGACCGAAACCACCAAAACCGAAAAAAGGTAGGCCGGAACCAAACACTAAACCATACCGGAACCCAAAACCGAGATGGGGATCAACAACAGCTAAAGAAAATCGAAAAGCACTCTCTCAAATAGCAAAATGGGTTTTGTTAAAAAAAGGAGGGGTGAAACTCGACAGCTAAAAGGGAGAGAGAGAAATGAAGTGTAAAAAGAAACCCTAACCCTATTATCAAACCCACACCACAATATAAAGCCCAAATGAAATAAGGGCTAAATTTCCAACAACCACAAAAACAAAACCAATGTCTCTTTTAATGCCATTTTGATTTAGTTAAGTTTATGTTTTAATTAATCAGTAACACAAAAAAATGAAACAAATAAAAAACTTTAAAACACATTAAAAGTATTAAAAAATAATTTATGTAAAAAAAATCATAATAAGGAAAATATGGTTGAAGGTATATATAAAATAATAGATTTTAAACACAAAATAAGATGCATGAGCATAAAAAATTGTTTTTAATCAAACAAAACAATGCAAGGGCAAATAAAATTGTTTGTCTCGAACACCAGAAGCATGAGATTTTCAACATTAAATATTATGTAAGTATTGGGCATATGCGGATTTTACTCCTCACAATATCAAATCAAAAACATATTTAATGTGAATGACAAATTATTGAAACGCGTACTATATTCTTAAATATTTTGGTTACCTAGGGCAAACAAAATTAAAAGACCTACAACATTTGTTTCAACAAGATTTAAAAACTCTAAATTAGTAATTAAATTTTATTCAAGTTTATTTCCATCCGTATGTGACACCTTGCCTAATAAAATATCGGGCGATCACTCCTATATCAAATTAAAATAGGAGTCTCATATGGATCATTCTTAGTATCACTGTCGAAAATCCATTTAATTACTAATAACCTATTAGGCCGGTGTCAAAATTTTACTTAACTAGTCTTTTTAAACAACTACGAAATTAAAACATCCCCACAGTTTATGTAAATGAAACTGAAATGAAATAAAATAACCGAACACTTGGTCAAAATATACAACCATATCGAATGCCGCACTAAAAGAATAAATAAATGCAATTGGGCCATTAGCCCGAATGTTTATACAGTACTTCATATCTAGAATACAAGGATAAAAGCATCTATGGAGAACCTGCATCCATCCACAGCTGCTGCAGCAGACGTCTGACTCGAAATAAGTGTCATCCAGGCGTCCCTCTGTCTGGACACCTATATAATATATATATATATATATATATATATATATCAAGAGAGGAAAAGGAGATAAACGGGCCAGAGCTCGAGTTTTGAAAATATTTAGCAAGTGCATAAATGCCTTATCTTTTTAAAGAAAAAGGTTTTATCTCATATTTAAATTTGGTATCGCACTCCCATGAGATACCCCTCACCTCTCTTCTAATAGTGCACTCCTAGAGCATCCCTCTAAACATCCTAGTCAGACTATACTGACTGACTAAACCACTACCCACCTTCTAAAAACCCTAGGTAATCCAATTACTAAGGGATAAACTTCTCCTCAGTCTCAACACTATGCCATTTTCGTACGTGGGGTCTCTCGCAAAGCGAAATCCAAACAAGGAACCCCTTGATACACTACTATGCGGCAAGGTCGATCGTTGAGATCCATTAGACCCTCAGTACATAACGTATATATATATATATATATATTAGAGCACTAAGGGTTAAACTTCTCCCCAGTCTCAACACTAAGCCATGTTCGTGCATGGGGTGTCTCGTAAAGCGAAATCCAAACAAGGAACCCCCCGATACACTACTACGCGGCAAGGTCGATCGTCGGGATCCATTAGACCCTCAGTACTCGATTTATCCATATATATTCATACCATGTTACACTTCCGGATATATCTCCCGAAATGAGAATTCATCTTTATAATGCACGTCCGGATATATCTCCCGGACTGAGGTTTACTTTGTTTTCATTTTTATCTCAAAACTTTCCATTTCCTTTCTTATATCCAGGAAATGTATTTAAAAGCCAATTTTATTATCATAAAAAGGCTTTTTCATCTCATATGCTCCCATTTACCTTCTTCCATCTAGGAAATGTATTTGAAGCCAATCATTCATCCCATATCCCTTCTTCCATTCAGGAAATGTATTTAAAGCTAATTTATTATCATAATTTGCTTTAAAACAAATAATGTCCCACATTATTGAGAATAGTTATATTTGATATCATATAACGATTCTAAGACCGCCCCTCCGGGTTTCCCCACTGGGTGCGCCCCTAAATGGCTATTATCTTCCAGGGCCTATAAATCAAGACAACCAAGGATCCAACAACGTCAGGAAGCGGCCATATGCCTGCGGGAGAGTCATAACCACACCCAGAATTACCTCACCAGCGCAGTAAAACATATAATAATCCCTCATATGGCCTAGGACTATATCCACCCTGGATTCATTAGCCAGGGGGCTTCACCCCAAGCGCGCAACTTCCCTTATGATAGCGATTTAGAGAAGTGTGTATACATAAATTATCATTTATGAAAAATCATTTATTTTCTATTTTGAAAACATTCATATTTATATTCTCAAAATCATTTATACCATATCATATATATACTTTAATCACATAGTATATATATATATACCGCATATTCCTCCTCGAATAAATATATAAATGGACCTAATTGCCAATCACATCTAGCGATGATCAATAATCCCAAAGATACTCTCAAAGAATCATAATCATGCATTCATATACGCATGATACTAAACCCAAAGTATTTCCTCACTTTGATAAAGAATATATACCTTAACCCCATCTAAGGATTTATTGGATATTTCCAATTATAACACTCCACACTAAGTGAATATATATCTATTTTCCCAATTTATCCTAATTATCTCATAGGATATACTCAACGATAATCGGTATAATTATTCTTTCTATACGCATAATTATATAGGCCTCAATGCCCACTAAAATATCCTAGGGATTAGTCTTTCCCTAATAACCTTAAACTTAGTGGGTCATGGATTTCATTTCCATGAACCCAAGGACTACATCTCGTCCGTATAATCCTCTAGAGGTCCCCACCCTAACTTAGGAACATTAAACCTTCAAATTCTACAATTATTCTATTTTCCTCAAAAATATAATTTAAGAGTTACACATTAAAACCTTTACCTTGCCCTCTTAAATTCCCTTAATTAGAGGACCATATAGTCCTCAAAGGTCCCTTATGTTATCCCATAATTAACCTCGAATCATTTAGAATTGGAATTCCTCCCATCCAATTCACCCTAGGAAAATTGCCTAACTTTCAGCAGGGATCGATCGATCGACCCATGGACCTCGATCGATCGATGTTTCAATCGATCGATCCCCCATGATCGATCGATCGATCATGATGGGCAGCTTCTTCTCCGAGAAGTTGTTTCGGCCATTAAGGCTTCTCCCATTCTTTTTTCGCCTATCCCGACATCCTACAACCTCAACCAACTACAAATACACATATAATAAGGGTTCTAAACATCCTAGAACTCGAAACCAACAATTAATTTTGATTAATTCCTAAGTTCCTCGAATTGAAACATTATTGGGATTTATTTATTTTAACTCCCGAAAACCCGTTTTATCCACGAAAAACCCAGCCCAAAATCTTTAGGGTTTGTTAATACCAAACTACGATATGAGATTTATGCTCAAAAGTAAATAAATCAAGTAAACACTTACCTCATGGATAAAATCCGACGACCTCGAGCCGAATCCCGCGGAGTTTGGCCGGAATCTCCCCTTTTCTCCTCTTTTCTCTCCTCCTCTCTCTCTTCTCTCTTTTCCTTCTCTTCTCTTCCCCTTTCCCTCTTTATATAGGGAGAAAAAGGGTTTTAACCCTTAAAACCCAAAAAATGATCCGTTTACTCAATTATGAGCCCTTTTAACTTTAAAATTCCTCGAAACTCAATTTTGATAATCGGACGCTCTTTTTCGACTATCTCAGCCATTCCGAGACTCACGGCACAGTCGAAATTCCCATCCGAGGTACTTAACCTCAAGTCACTATTTTAACCCAATATAACTTTATGCGGGTTTTCCACTTAAAAATCTTACCTTTTGTCTCTTTACTCAACGGCGACATATAATTAAAATACTCCAATTCATTTACTTAATCCCAAAAGTAAACATATCACCCATCGACAAACATCTACTCCTCGAAAATCCCAAAAATACTATTCCGAGAAATTCCAAATTATATCCAATTATGGAATTTAATCATCTCCAAAAAGGACGGGTTGTTACATACTTCCCCCCTTACAACAGAATTTCATCCTCGAAATTCAGATACAACCTACACCACCAACCTTCGATCACCAATTTCACTACATCTTAGCACCCCAAACATCAAAAGGTGCTAACACGTTGGTCCGTTACCATATTCCACCTATGTCAAGGTGTACTCACCATAATAGCTTCACTACAAACTCATCTACATTTCTACCCATAACGCACAACATGACGTGTTACTCCGATGGTTTCTCTTGCTGCCAAAGAGAGAAATGAGTCTATAACTACCGCTCTAACATCTCGCAAAGCTAATACTCTTACTAAAAAGTGTCCGCTCATTCACAGCCGGACAACTGATTTCCTTTAAAAAGGAAACTCTACTAAGATTTGACTACTCCCAATAGTCTTGTCGCTTATCTTGGGCACGTTACCTCTTATTTCCCCTTTTACAATTGGATTATCGCATACCTCTGACGACATTTCATCCAACACACTCCAAATCCATTCGTGACTGCCTCCCGGCATAAACTTCAACTTTATACACTAAGCCTTTTCTATTTCAGGCAGTATATAAGACCAACTTACTAAGGTGCCCATACACATTTTTAACCCGTGCGCATTTGCATAACCATTATAAACGTTCGACATTTAACACTCTCTCTAAATAAGGGCCTCCTTTCCTTGGTGTAATACTCACACATAGGTCCTCCTAACCCGTGAAATTCAATTCTCCTTACATCGGCGCCACTAACTCTATTGAACTTACATCCTAATAATTCTACGAACTATCCGTTACCCTACTTATGCAAAACAAGTACAATCCTAAGTATCCCTAGTGCCCAAGGCCTCTCTCAACTTCAGACATTTGCTTGGTTTCATGCATGGGACGTATCGCAAAAGAAAAATCCAAACAAGGAACCCTCCCGTTACACTACTCCCTCGCGTTGTCGGTCATCGAGATATATCGACCTAAGCCACACTAGTGGAACGTCCTAAATCCTACCATGCTAACCTACGAAACTCATTCCTACTATTCTATCCTCCTATTTATACGAAAAGGAAAATCTAACTAATCGAAGTGCCAACTCTCTGTAAAAGCACTACGAACATCTTACCCAAAACATATCTTCTCAAAATTTGCCTTTTCATTAAGGCCTGGCCATAATCCTCAAATCAAATTCTCTTAGTCCTACTTCACCCATCCCCTTGTGGTGAGAGGACCACTTTGGTGCTTTTCCATAGCACAATATTTCTATAAGCATACCATCATCACATGGCTAATAGTCTATAGTGTTTCATCCACACTATAAGACTTATCAACAAAACCAACATCCTCGCATACTATAACATCTCTCCACTCCCGACGCCGTTAAGGTTCATACGCGGAGCGTCTCGCAAAGTGAAATCCAAACAAGGAACCCCTCCAATTACACTACTACTTAACTTTGTCGGTCGTGGAGGTCTGTCAACTTCAAACACGCAATCGGGATACCCCATCCCCTCTTTCAACAAAATATGGTCTGAACTCCCGTCTCTATCTAGGAGCAATACCACTAAGCGCATCGCACTACACTCAATCTTTGTACAATCCATAATGAGCTTAAACTCACAGCACATCAATTTACCCGGCACACCTCAAATCACATCTATAAGGTCGCCACATACTCGAATCATGATAATGAAACCTTTGCTCATCGAAGTTCCATCTATGCACATAATACAGGCGAACTCAACCTGTATCCAGGTGAGATATAGAAACCATAACCCGTTCCACCCTGGAACTGCGGACACGATAGTCTTGCCATCATTAGCCTGCTATCGCTCCGAACAACAAATAGCATTATATACTGATAATATTACCATACTCGTATAAACATATAAAATGAGCATCACAAACCAGATATATATATATATGTATTCAAAATATCAACACCCTCCTTTATGGCGAAAATAAAACTCCGCTACCGCAGAAAACACATATATATACATTATATAATGTTATCGAGACCGCCACAAAACTCAAATTACACACACGAGTCTAGGGCTAACAAACCTCGCAACTTATCTAGCCACACCAATTATACCTCTTCCTTCTGAGGTAAAACTCATAACAACAACTTCGTTTCCCCGGGTGGATGTCCACTAATGGGGTACTCGAATACACACATACTCCATATCACTATTTATCCACTGTCGGCCTCTGACCGATCCTTATGTGAATAATCCAAAATAGCATTCTTTTCAATCATGCTAAATTATGGGGACTCATGATTAAAACTATCCGTAAGATCCCTTTCGAACCCCACCTCCTGCTTCCTTCCTCGATCGGCACACGAATCTCGAACGAGCGCGCAAAAGATTACTATAATCTTAAAATCTGGTAGGAGAATGAAATATCACAAGAGAAATCAATAATCCTAATCCTGAGGCTCTATAACAAATTGAGAGCAACACTGAAAGCGTAGTACGTCCGCACAGATTCCTAAGGACACTAGAACCTGATGCTCTGATACCATCTGTGACACCCCGCTTAATAAAATACCGAGCGATCACTCCTATATCAAATTAAAACAGGAGTCTCATATGGATCATTCTTAGCACCACTATCGAAAATCCATTTAATTACTAATAACCTATTAGGCCGGCGTTAAAATTTTACATAACTACTCTTTTTAAACAACTACGAAATTAAAACATCCACACAGTTTATGTAAATGAAACTGAAATGAAATAAAATAACCGAACACTCGGTCAAAATATACAACCATATCGAATGTCATACTAAAAGAATAAATAAATGCAATTGGTCCATTAGCCCGAATGTTTATACAGTACCTCCTATCTAGAATACAAGGATAGAAGCATCTATGGGGAACCTACATGCATCCACAGCTACTGCAGTAGACGTCTGACTCGAAAGAAGTGCTATCCAGGCATCCCCGTGTCTGGACACCTATATAATATATATATATATATATATATATATATATATATATATATATATATATATATATATATATATATATATATAGCAAGAGAGGAAAAGGAGACAAACGGGTCAGAGCCCGAGTTTTGAAAATATTTAGCAAGTGTATAAATGCCTTATCTTTTTTAAAGAAAAAGGATTTATCTCATATTTAAATTTGGTATCGCACTCCCATGAGATACCCCTCACCTCTCTTCTAATAGTGCACCCTAGCGCATCCCTCTAAACATCCTAGTCAGACTATATTGACTAACTAAACCACTACCCACCTTCTAACAACCCTAGGTAATCCAAGTACTAAGGGCTAAACTTCTACCCAATCTCAACACTATGCCATGTTCGTGTGTGGGGTGTCTCGCAAAGCGAAATCCAAACAAGGAACCCCCCCGATACACCACTATGCGGCAAGGTCGATCGTCGAGATCCATTAGCCCCTCAATACATAACGTGTATATATATATATATATATATATATATATATATATATATATATATATATGTATATATATATATCCCAATATTAGAGCACTAAGGGTTAAACTTCTTCTCAGTCTCAACACTAAGCTATGTTCGTGCGTGGGGTATCTCGCAAAGCAAAATCCAAACAAGGAACTGCCCGATACACTACTACGCGGCAAGGTCGATTGTCGGAATCCATTAGACCCCCAGTACTCGATTTATCCATATATATACATATTTTATATTCATACCATGTTACACTTCCGAATATATCTCTCGAAATGAGAATTCATCTTTATAATGCACGTCCGGATATATCTCCCGGACTGAGGTTTACTTTGTTTTCATTTTTATCTCAAAACTTTCCATTTCCTTTCTTATATCTAGGAAATGTATTTAAAAGCCAATTTTATTATCATAAAAATGCTTTTTCATCTCATATGCTCCCATTTCCCTTGTTCCATCCAGGAAATGTATTTGAAACCAACCATTCATCCCATTTCCCTTCTTTCATCCAGGAAATGTATTTAAAGCCAATTTATTATTATAAATTTCTTTAAAACCAATAATGTCCCACATTATCGAGAATATTTATATTTCATAACATATAACGATTCTAAGACCGCCCCTCCGAGTTTCCCCACTAGGCGCGCCCCTAAATGGCTATCATCTTCCAGGGCCGGTAAATTAAGACAACCTGGGATCCAACAACGTCGATAAGCGGCCATATGCCTGCGGGAGAGTCATAACCACACCCAAAATTACCTCACCAGCGCAGTAAAACATATAATAATCGCTCACATGGCCTAGGACTATATCCACCATGTATTCATTAGCCAGGGGGCTTCACCCCACGCGACAATTTCCCTTATGATAGTGATTTAGAGAGGTGTGTATACATGAATTATCATTTATGAAAAATCATTTCTTTTCTATTTTGAAAACATTCATATTTTATATTCTCAAAATCATTTATATCATATCATATATATACTTCAATCACATAGTATATATATATACCGCATATTCCTCCTCGAATATATATAAATAGCCCTAATTGCCAATCACATCTAGCCATGATCAATAATCCCAAAGATTCTCTCAAAGAATCATAATCATGCATTCATATACGCTTGATACTAAACCCAAAGAATTTCCTCACTTTGATAAATAATACATACCTTAACCCCATCCAAGGATTTATTGGATATTTCCAATTATAACACTCCACACTAAGTGAATATATATTTATATTCCCAATTTATCCTAATTATCTCATAGGATATACTCAACGGTAATCGGTATAATTATGCTTTCTATACGCATAATTATATAGGCCTAAATGCCCACTGAAATATCCTAGGGATTATGCTTTCCCTAATAACCTTAAACTTAGTGGGTCATGGATTTGATTTCCCTGAACCCAAGGACTACATCTCGTCCGTATAATCCCCTAGAGATCACCACCCTAACTTAGGAACCCTAAACCTTCAAATTCTACAATTATTTTATTTTCCTCGAAAATATAATTTAAGGGTTACACATTAAAACCTTTACCTTGCCCTTCTAAATTCCCTTAAGTAGAGGACCATATAGTCCTAAAAGGTCCCTTATGTTATCCCATAATTAACCTCGAATCATTTAGAATTGGAATTCCTCCCATAACTTTCAGCAGGGATCGATCGATCGACCCATGGCCCTCGATCGATCGATGTTTCAATCGATCGAACCCCCATGATCAATCGATCATGACGTGCAGCTTCTTCTCCGAGAAGCTGTTTTGGCCATTAAAGCTTCTCCTAAGCTTTTGTCGCCTCTCCCGACATCCTACAACCTCAACCAACTATAAATACACATATAATAAGGGTTCTAAACATCCTAGAACCCGAAACCAATAGTTAATTTCGATTGATTCCTAAGTTCCTCGAATGGAAATGTTATTGGGGTTTATTTGTTTTAACTCTCAAAAACCCATTTTATCCATGAAAACCCACCCCAAAATCTTTAGGGTTTGTTAATACCAAACTATGATATGAGATTTATGCTCAAAAGTAAATAAAGCAAGTAAACACTTGCCTCGTGGATAAAATTCGACGACCTCGAGCCGAATCCCACGGAGTTTGGCCGAAATCTCCCCTTTTCTCCTCTTTTCTCTCCTCTTCTCTCTCTTCTCTCTTTTCCTTCTCTTCTCTTCCCATTTCCCTCTTTATATAGGGATAAAAAGGGTTTTAACCCTTAAAACCCAAAAATGACTCGTTTACTCAATTACAAGCCCTTTTAACTTTAAAATTCCTTGAAACTCAATTTTGACAATCGGACGCTCTTTTCTGACTATCTCAGCCATTCCGAGACTCACAGCGCAGTAAAAATTCCCATCCGAGGTACTTGACCGCAAATCACCATTTTAACCCAATATAACTTTATGCGGGTTTTCCACTTAAAAATCTTACCTTTTATCGCTTTACTCAACGACGACATATAATTAAATTACTCCAATTCATTTACTTAATCCCAAAAGTAAAAATATTACTCATAGATAAACATATAATCCTCTAAAATCCCAAAAATTACTATTCGGAGAAATTCCTCCAAATTCTAATTTATATCCAATTATGGAATTTAATCATCTCCAAAAAGGACGGGTTGTTACAACGTAATACCTATGCTGGGTTCATGTACTGTAACCCTCTAAGAAACTTAGTTGGAGATGGTGTAACTATGATTAAGCGTGATTTCTACATTGCATGAATTCATTATTACATAAAGATTGAAACTAAACATGTATTTAATCACTATTGCAGGAGAAAACATAGATAAAACTTAGAAAGCATGGATCTTAAAAGAAATTAAATGAAAAAATACTTATATTGATGAATAGAGTGCAAAATAATGGCAGAACAAAAATCTTTTATGATCTTCTTACCTCCTATGTTCCTTGCCTCCAAAAGCCCTCTAAAGTAGGGTAAAACTAATGAAGACCATTTCTAATTACCAACTAAATGCCTGCTCCGCATTTTTTACATTTGTATTAAACCAAACAAACTCTCATTAATAATTCACTTTTCGCGATCAGGTCATCCGATCCAGTTCCTCTTGAAATCCGAATCGGTTCTCTTAATAAGAATATTTTAGTTTTGTTCGTGGATTCTTCTCAACTTCAAACGCTCATTACTTCTCAACATTAGCTCGGAATTGGGTGATGTTTCTTTGAGTGTTCTCGAAACTTCATGCTCTTCAAGTTTTATTTACTATGGATGCAAAATTACTTTATTTCCCTTGAACTTCCTTTCCTTGATTTCTTTCATTGTTTCATTTTCTCTCCCACATTCACTTGCATGAAACACCTATAAAATACACGAGAAATATACGAAATAAGGAATACTCGCCAAATAGGGTTAGTAGAATGAATATTAGATATATCTATCCTAATTACATCGCACGGGTTCATAAAAGTGCCTAAACTATGGAGATAAATAGGATGTATTTACGCTGAATGATTCACTCCCAACTGATGTTATCGTGGTCCTAGCCTCATGGTTAGGCTTGCATCGTGTTTATAGCTCATAGTTACATTATGAAGTCCCCTTTAAAGGAAGTCACTTTATGAACTTAAAAGGCTCATTTTTCTCCACCTTGTACATTTGACAAACAGGGGAAGCATGACATCTATCTAATCTACTTTGTACATCCCTTTCTTGGTTAACATTCTCATATGGAAAATTCAAACAAACGAATAATAAGACTTTTAAAGACATAAAAATCAATATGATCAAAATAATATAATATATATAATTACCTACATTTCAATAGAGTTGGAATGATGTTTCTCTGGTCCACCCTAAAACACCATATCAAAAATATAATGACTTTATAAACACGTGTTAAAATTTTTAAGTAATACTATTTTACTATATTAATCTAATTTAAGACATCAATTTTAATAATTAATTAAGGAAAAGAAAAGTACAATCATTATATAATTAAGTGATTGTTGTTCAACATATTGCATATTTGAGTTGCCTTTGATTAAGGGGAATATATTATACATTATACAAATTAAAAAAATGAATTGGGAAAAGACCGATAAAGTGTAAAAGTACAAAGTGGGAACCTTGTTTTCAATAATAAGAGCATGCAATCAAATTATTTAAAGATTGTATCAAATAAGCACGATGTACAAACAATTATCAATCTTTTGTCATAAATATATTCACATCAAAACACCAACACATGAGATAATATATTACTTTATAATATATTTTCATGCGAGGCAATGCATAAACTGGTATATTTTCCATGTCAAGTTAGTAAATAACTTAGCGATAGTGACCTCATTATGGCTAAATTTTCCCACATCAATACACTAGCAAATGGATATAACAACATTGTGAATTAAACATATAATAAAAAGAATTACTTTTTAATTTTTTATAATAATGAGTAACCAATTTCACTCTTTATCCCACATCATTACATTCTTAGTGCTATTACTTTATACCCACTATTCCCACCCCCTATTTACATCGTCCATGTCTTCAATATGTGACTCGTAAAACATTGACACGTACCTCAAGTTACATTTCACAACATATGCCACATTCAATTTTTGTTTGAAGTGATGTAGCCATGCTTTTTCCTCCGTAGCCAAGTAATTGACTGAATTGGTTATTTCCCAAGCACATGGATTATGTTTTTTGTCATGACAAATTTTCTTTCCTTCATTAATTGGCATTAGATCTAACAAAGAAGTGTCAGTTGGACTTGCAAGGTCACCCAACTTTAATAAACGAACCCTCTTCTCGTCTTTAGTTAATCATGCCCATCATTTTATAAATGCATACATTTTGGGCTAATAATCAATCTCACTATATTTTGGAAAATTTGGGATGGTATAATGTTTTTTCCAATGATCATCAAAAGCACCGATAGGGATGGATCAACTTCCTTGTTTATCGTACAAACTTAACTCATGGGAACAATGTATGTAACGTCTGGGTCACCCGTGGGCCATCCTGGTCCGATCTGGCTACATTAAGTGTGGAGTGATATTAAACAACCTAGATAATGTTTCTAGTCCCTTCTAATAATTTATTAGAATTGACAAATGAGCATGTAATTCCGTTTTAGACATATAAGCATAATAATAACAAGTGTGAAGCTCATTAGGCAACACCACATGGTTTAAGTGATCAACGCAACTAACGTCAACAGTAAGAATCACTTACGTGCAAAATGTTCTCGAAAGAATAAATATCGATTATCTTGTCACAACAAATGGAGCAGGGTTAGCCAATATCCAGTTGGGTTCAAAATGCTCAACAGTAAGAATCAATTACGTGCAAAATGCTCTCGAAAGAATAAATATCAATTATCCTATCAGAACAAATGGAGCAGGGTGATCCAATGTCCAGTTGGGTTCCCAAAGATGCAAATAAGAAACGAACTACAAAAGGAACAAACGCGATATCATAACAACAAGTTGGATGTACATGCAATAACTAAACAATATATACATTAATCATTTTTTATTCCAAAATATTTCATATAACTTAGGCTAAAATGCATTAACCTTTGAGAGTGTGCCATCAATCAATGATTAACTTGTTTAATTAAATTCCAATTTTTTAATCTTAAACACCCTAACTCTTGTAATTAATTGTGATCGACTAATTAAAATAAATCAAGCATGCATGATAATCACAATATGAGGAAAAATCCCCAAAAGGGGCAAAACCTTTATTTCACTATAATTTGTAATGACTTACACGAATTACAATTCAATATAGTGTGACAAACGAATACCCACAGGCGTCGGTCAGTGTTGTCAGCAATAGATCCCGCAAGAGCTCCATCAATGGAAAAGCATCGTCTTCTCCACAAGTGTACTCCAGATGAGTAGAACAATCAACTTAGGGTTTATAAAGATTCACATATATGTTTGGGAATTGTTTGTGAATCAAAGATGGTCAAAAACCATGAAAAACAAAGTCTGGAAATAGGTAGTAGTTCTGCAGAAACGTGAGTGCTAAAGACTTGAAAAGCGTGTAAAATGGGCACTGCTATTTATACAAAAATTTAGGCGGCGTGTTGCTCGAACGACATAAGGTTGTCGCTCGAACGACTTCGCCTCTTTACTTTGAACGACGTCAGCGTTAGAAAAACTTTCGCCTCTTTACTTAGAAAAAAATTCTTTATGCGAAGGAAAAACATTTTAAATCCTTAAAAATATTTTCTCAAAATGCCCTAATACTTATGAAACAATCAAAAACTCCAAATTAATTATTTTAACATTAACGCGAGTGGAGTAGTGGTAACGGTTGAAGTGCTCGTTGCACGAAGCATGATGCACGAATGAAGATGAGGATGCATGGATTCGAATCAAGGCTGTCGTGGATGATCGTGTCAAATGTAGCAGTATCAGACATACTAAATGTGATATAGGACACTTAGAAACTTCCTAGATTCTAACCCGGACATTTATAAAATCATGTCCTAACAAATCTCCCCCTATGTCTATGTCGGTACATACATAAAAAATTCGAATTATGCAGCCCAAATAAAAACCAATTGACATACAATTTAATATCCCTATTAAACCCAAAAATTGGAAATACTAAGTGACATGTCTTCAAACAAACTTCAACATATTCAAATCTTTAAGCTTTCTTTGACATCATCAGGGTGTGAAAAAATGATCCTTAATTTTGGTACCTAAACACATGAGACAACAAGAAATACCCATGATGCGCAACAGTTTGATATATAATGATAAGCATACATAAGAATAAATTAAGCCCAAGCAAATCATTTATAAACCAAACAAATTTCCCCCCATAATTCGTTCTCACCCTTTTTATGATGTCCTCAAATAGAAAAATATGAAGAACACAAATAAATGCAACTGGAGAATGTGACAATGTAATAAACTTTCTCTTTTTGAATTTTTCAAAATTTTTCTCACAAAATATACAACAAAAAAATCATACCATGAGAGAACACAAAAACAACCAAGTCAGTGATAGCGGAAATGTAGGGGTGTGAATAGATTCGACAGGAAAATTAATGCATACAAACATAACATATGTACACGATGAATTTTGTATATTCCTAACGAATGCACTCAATATCTTCCTTAGGTGTAAAAAAGGTGGAATTATAAGAAATTGATTCAATCAAATCATCAAATTAAAGCTCAAAGTGATTTCCATACCAATAACATCCAAAACTATGTGATGCTCTTTTAAAACTTTCAAGGATGTGCAAACCCGTTTTTTATTCCATCCAAACCCCCTCATAAATAATAATGCTTTTTTTCTTCTTTTGAGGTGACGAAACTAAATCCTATTGGACCACTTTTGGCATATTTTTCTTATTATTGCCTCTGAATTTTTTCGGGCTCTTTTTCAACCTCTTTGGACCTTGGCAAATATTTATTGTGACACACTTTTTCTAGGCCCGTTTTAAATGGTGACTTAGTCGCAAATGATTAATGAGTGCCTTTCGCAGCCCTTCCCCATTTAAAATAAATCACAAAAACTCACCCAGCGATTTTTACATTCACTACTATCTTGTCAAGTTTTATCGCATTTGGTTCGTTGTATATACAAAATTGAGATGGAAACACTCAAGCCAACATGTGATAAACAAGTACAATACTCAAATAAACCGTGCACATGTGCAATAAAGGAAATAAATAGCCAAACATGTAGGAAGATATCACTAATCACATCTCATTGATTCCAAATAATGTAAAACACATGGATGAAATGATCTAGTATCTCAAATCACTATCAGATAGTCACGTGGAATATGTAATGAAGTGGTGACTATGGCTATCTTAAATGTTCATCCAAAAATGGTGTAAATAAAATACAAAACTCTTTTTGTGTTTTTCAAAAATTTTATAAAAAAATAAATCTTCTTGGATTTTTCAATTTTTCAAAAAAAATAAAAAATCTTTTCGGATTTTTCTAAAAATATGAAAAAGAAAATAAATACTACAAAAAGAATAATACAAAATATACAATCTAGTAGTAGGAATCAAATGATGTAATCATGAAAAAGTATCATATGCTATACACGGACCAACCCCCTCAGTCAACTGTATAAATTCCTAAAGACTTCCTAAGACTCTCGAAACTAAGGGCATCTAAAGGCTTAATCAAAATATCGGCTAACTGGAGGTCGGTAGGCACAAAACTCAAGGATACGACCTTCTCTTCTACTAACTCAAGTATAAAGTGCTCGCATATCCTAATGTGCTTAGTGCGTGAATGCTGGACTGGATTGCAGGATATGTGTATCGCGCTCGTGTTATCATAAGAAATAGTCATGGTGTCCTGTGATATCCCATAATCCTCCAGCATCTGATTCATCCACAGAAGTTTCGTGCAAAAACTCCATCTGGTATAACTTGAAGTAAGCCTCTCGTACCAAGCACAGGGTGCTTGCTTCAAACCATACAAGGCTTTCCTCATATAGTAGATGTGTTTAGGGTGCTTAGGGTCTTCAAACCCATTTGTTTGTTCCTTCATCCTATAGAATGCCATTCAGAAAGGCCCTCTTGACATCCATATGGTATAACTTGAAGCGCATATGACATGCGATGACGAGTAGTAAACGGATAGACTCAAGCCTCGCAATAAGAGAAAATGTCTAGTCAAAGTCTACACCCTCTAACTATGTGTAGCCTTGAGCGACCAACCTAGCCTTATTTTGAATAATAGTACCACTCGCATCCATCTTGTTCTTGAAGATCCACTTAGTACCTATCACATTTATCTCACTAGGTCGGGGGACAAGTTCCCAGACATTATTCTTTCTAAACTAAAGCAACTCATCCTGCATAGCACATATCCAGTGTTCATCCTTGAGTTATTCTTAATAATTCTTGGGATCGACTTTGGATGTATAGCAGACATGGATAACAACGTTATCTAATTGAGCACGTGTCTTGAACCCTAGTGTCGGATGTCCTATAATAGAAGTAGGGTCATGACTCTTGTGAACCCAAGCAGGTGTGTCCTCCAAGATAGGAGTAGGGTCCACCTTGGGTGTGGGAGTCACAATGGGATCATCAATAGGAAGTGCTTTATCCTCACAAAAAAAGATGGAGTCAACAAATGCCAATGGTTCATCATCTTGCATGGTGACGTTGATTGACTCCATAACCTTAGATCTCTTCGGTTAAAAACTCGGTATGCTCTACTATTTGATGAATATCCTAACAATATCCCCTTGTCGCTTCGAGAGTCAAACTTTCCTAGTTGCTCTCTATCCCGTAGGATGTAGAATTTGCTCCCAAAGACACAAAAATATGGTAGGTTGGGAATCTTTCCAGTCTACAATTTATAATGCATTTTAAGTGTGTATGGACAAAGGTAAACCCTATTCATCGTGTGGCATATGGTAGACACCGCCTCTGCCCAAAATCTCCTAGCAACATTATGACCTAGAAGCATAAATCTAGCCATCTCCTAAATCATTCGATTTTTCCTCTAAATAATCCCATTTTATTGAGGACTCTTCACGGTCGAGAATTCATGTTTGATCCCGAGACTATCACAGTAAACATTGACCTTTTATTCCTTAAATTCAGTGCTATTGTCACTACACATTCTATTGATAGTGACTCCGTGTTGATTTTACAGGACACGGCACTTGGTCGTAAGAAATTCTACAGCATGAGATTTATCTCTCAGAAAACCTACAATAGAGTAACAAGATAAATCATCTACCATCACGAGGATATACCTCTTACTACCTAATCACTCAGTACGAGTAGGACCCATGAGATCCATGTGTATCAACTCAAGCACTCGTGAAGTGGTAATGGAATTTAACTTCCTGTGGAGGCTAAGGATTTACTTTCTCAACTAACAGGGTCCACAAATCGAGGAAGTCGGCTTTCCAAGTGATGGAAATCCATGTACTAGGTCCTTTTTAGCTAATCTCTCCAAAAATTTGAAGTTCACGTGACCTAGACGTTGATGCCACAGATCTATAGGGGTGATCGCGGCGTTGTTACAGATAAATGAGTACTTGGGAACAATCCCATAGCAATTATATTCAGTTCTCACCCCCTGCAATAGAAGTTTACCGGTTTGATCATAAACGTTACATGTGTCCCGGTCAGACTTTACCGCTAAGTCAGCATCTCAGAACTGGCTAATGTTGAAAAGGTTTGCCTTTAAACAATTGACATACAAAACATTCTTTAGCTTAGGAAATCCTAGTATCTCTACTCTACCTCATCCTACTATGCTAGACTTGATCCTGTCTCCAAAGTGAATTTACCTTCCTTTCTATCCTCTAAGTAGATAAAATATGAAACGTCATCGGTCATATGCCTGGAGCACCCACTATCAAAATACCACTGGGAGGTATTATGTGCTTTAAGAGAAACATGCTCAATAAGGTCTTTTACTTCGTGTTTAGGTACCCAAGTGGTGGAAACCTTTTGTTTACCCTTGTCTTTATTGGCTCTAGTCGGGATTTTAGAAGTATCCGCTGACGACAAGGAAATCTGTTGGAATTCTTCCATTAAACTCTGAGATGTGGCGACTAGAAACTCAACCTTCTCTCTAAGACTCGAGAAATCAGTAGTGGCTCGTGACAGAGCATAAGTACATCATGTCAGACCCAAACTATAGTAAAACTCCCTCAGGTGGCCCTTTCTTTTGCAATAGGTACAATAATACACAGTCTTAGGTCGACCTTGGTTTGCTCTTCTTTGGGGTTTTTATTGGTGGCCATATGGAGTCGTAGTAAACTCATGAACGGGTCTAGGTGCGATTTGAGACGTGGAAGCACCATCAAAACCTATTCCAGGCCTTTCACCAAACCCTAAAGCGGAGCTGAGGAGCATCTTACCCATCTTTCCAGATCTGTCCTCGAATTGAACCTTGACTTCTTGTGCTCTCCCAAGGTCATGAGGGAGTTGGGAAACAAGGGCTTCAAGAATCTTTTGAGCCTCCTCGGATGCTAGAAGATCTCTCGTCAGACTAGCCACTTATTTGGTCAAGTCCCTTTTATCTTTATCTGAACAACTCTCTTTCTCTCCAAACTGACTCTCTCTTTCTACACAAATAGTCTCTCTCTCTCTCTCTCTCTCTCTCTCTCTCTCTCTCTCTCTCTCTCTTTCTCAAGGTAGTGCAGGAAGAAGAATCTCTTTCTCTCGCTTCCCCTAAATCTTTCTTTAAGGTGGTGATCCTAAGAACTAACACTTTGTTACGCTTTTTAGTTTTAAATGACTCAGCATACAAATTGGCATAGGTGTGTCGTAGGTCACTCTCGCTCTCACTTGCAGCATCCTCCCCCTCACTGACATCATTTTCACAGTCGAGGTGTCCCTGTAAATTAGCATCCTCATCGTCATGAGATGTAATGGAAGTACTCACATGACTATCCATAAATGCAATGAAGTTACATTCATGTGGTGACTCTTCCCTAGAATCCACCGACTCGACCTCACTGTCATCACTAAGAGTAGCATTAATAACAGCTTTGGATTGATCTTGATGCTTTAACCTAGTTGCACACTCAAAATCCCTATGACCTCTATCGCCACATTTATAGAATATATCACCGTCTTTCTTCGGTGCGTCACTTTTATCTTTATCATTTTTCTTTTCAAACTTATTTTTCTCAAAATTCTTTTTATCTTTGAAATTTCCAATTTTCTTTAAATTGAGAAATTTCTTGAAATTTTTTTCAAACAAAGCCAAATCATCTAAGTCAAAATCAAACTCCGAATCTGACGTTTCTTCGTCTTTTCTCATAGATGACTCAACTCTCTTTCTTGCAGACCCCTCACTCTTCCTAGGCTGGGCTTTAAGAGCTACCCCTTTATCTTTTGATTTTATCGTGTTAGGAAACATGTCAATTTCATAAGTTTGTAGGTCTCCTACCAGTTCTTCTAATTTCAGACTACTCAAATTTCCTAATGAATTTAGCATAATGACTTTAGGGATAAAACGCTTAGGCAAACATCTCAAAATCTTTCTAACTACTCTAAATTTAGGAATATGTTCACCAAGGTTAAAACTAGCATTAATAATATCAAATAAGCGTGCATAGTATTCATCAAAACACTCAGTCTCAAGCATGGTGATTATTTCAAATTGTGTAGTTAAATTTTGCAGTTTTGATTCTTTAACCGCATTAGTGCCTTCATGGGTAAGTTGAAGAACATCCCATGCTTCTTTAGACGTGGTACATGTCATGATGCGTCAAAACTCATCGGGGGCGATGTTTCTGAAAATTGCACTAATCCCATGTGAGTTATATGTGCTCCATTTAAATTCATCCTCGGTCCATGCAGTCAGAGGTTTTTAAGTAGTTACGTTTTCAACAGTGATAGTGGGAGGAGTCCACCCTCTTTCACATACAACCTAGACACATTTGTCAATGGCCTTAAAGTGAGATTTCATACGAGCTTTCCAATAAGCATAATTTGACCCGGCAAAAATTGGGACTCGACTATAAAAGTTTTCCATCGATATTATGCTTTTTCAAAAATCAATTTTTAGCCCAAAAATAAATTGATATCCAGAAAAATTTTGCGGAAAAAATTACACGGTAAAATTGTGTAATTAGCTCTGATAGCAATTTGAGAGTGTGCCAGCAATTAATGATTAACTTGTTTAATTAAATTTTAATTTTTTAATCTAAAAAATCAACCATACAAGACAATCACTGATATGCCCCAAGTGTGACCTCGGCCCAGAGACACCAACCTCGGCCGGGGTAATGGCCAACTATGGACAAGCCTTGGGCGAGCGATATCAGCCCTCGGCCATATTAGGGTCGGCCCAGGCCGACACTACCTCAAGCCTCTCCGAAGGACACTGCACGCATCACAAGGATCAGCAGCACACTCTTACAAATGGGTATGGCAACCTCGGCCAGATGTAGGCCGAGCTGGAAAGAAACCCTAGTAATAACTCCATCATGACGACAGTCAATGCTCCAATCACAAGCCTGCCCAACCTCGCCCCGAGCCGACCCTATCTATTGTCTCGGCTAGGATCAAGCCGAGACTCCTATGGTTCATCTCATACAAAACGAACTATACTTGTCAACCTCGGCCTCTCCTAGGTCGAGGTCATGCACCAGTATAATAGCCGAGCATCTGTTGACATTTGGATAAAGACACGTGGACACAAATCAGTTGTAACAAGATTATTCCCCACACGTGGGGAGAATATTTCATCATCATCCTCTACATGTGACAGTGACAGGTGGCTCTCCCATATTGGTGAGGCTAACACACACATGCATACTACATGTATGGGGGGTATACTACACCCCCTAGGTACTATATATAGAGGTCACCCTCTACCTAGCAAAGGATCGGGAGTTAGCAACCCTAGCTGAAACTATATTCAAATAGACGGTAGAGAGAGAAAGCTTGAGAGTTTTTACCTATGGCCATTAGAGCCCTCATACAGTGAAACACATCATACATTTGCACAGTGGACGTAGGCCTAATTGGCTGAACCACTTATATTCTACTGTACACGTATGTACCTTTATGTTGCCATTGTAAACATTGAATTGAGCTCATAAACACCTTGAAGGGTGGTGCTGTTTCCAGCATCATCATTTTGGCACCGTCTGTGGGAAGTAGAAAAGCTAACTCTTCCTCTTCTTCAGCTTAACCTCACCAGAGACTCTGGTGGTGAACCAGTCACCACCCCTTGCGTGGAGTTGTTTCACCATTGAAAGAGGTCCTTTAAGGTATTAAGCTCACTTGCTACCCAAGCTCTTTATCGTTAACACATGGCAGCAGAATTACCACCGCCTCTTCCGCCGCCTGGCGGAGGAGGGCCTAGTTCCATCCAGGCACCGCCCCAGTCCGAAATGGCGGAAGTGGCTGCAACCTTAAAATCCTTGGCTGCAACGTAGCAAGCGATGAAGGAGCAATTCGAACAGCTCAACGAAACTATGATGAGGCCACCTGGAGTCTCACCGGATAAGATCACTCCGGCGGCTATTCAGCCTCATCCAAATGCCAGGGGACCACCCCAGGCACCGATGAAGGATCAGCTTGCACCCCAGCGGAGAAGGTACGTTGCTGACCCTAGGCGCTTGCGCCTGGGGAGGCAAGGAAACCCTTTCCCACAGGACAGGTATGACAATCTAGAGGCACCGAAAGACTGCTAGGAGCCGTATGAGGTGTCAAATAACACCGTACGACCTCTTCGGCAGAGTCAAGGATGTGTCGGCCGAAGAGATGAAGAGGCTCAGAAGAGAGGGTTGGCTTTTGATCGGTTGAGCAGAGGATCGACCTTTGAGAGGTTGGGTCCAGGGAATGACCTAAGACACAGGTTATCCAGGTCCAGGAGTGCTGTCGGCTCGCAAAGAGGGGACAGACCAGGTCGGCCTGATC
Source organism: Sambucus nigra (assembly GCA_949130495.1). Taxonomy (NCBI): domain Eukaryota; kingdom Viridiplantae; phylum Streptophyta; class Magnoliopsida; order Dipsacales; family Adoxaceae; genus Sambucus; species Sambucus nigra. The sequence continues at coordinate 599,920,401 of OX422214.1, read as the reverse complement.
AAGGCCAACCCTGTGACAGAAGAGGCAGAGAACAGGAAGAGGTCAATAGCCGACGTTGTGATGCAGCAGGGGAACCCTCGGTCCATCCCATGGAAGTGTCTGGGGATAACCTCGGCCAGGTCGAAGGCGGAAGACCATGGAATGACTCCATCCAGCGCCTCGAGGAGAAGATAGGATACCTCATTAAAAGTAGAGATCCATTGCAGAGGGGTTACTCAGAGGGCTCATCGTTTATGGCTAGGATAGTGAGCTTCCCAACCCCAGCTAAGTTCAAACCTCCTGTGGTGTCTCCCAAGTATGACGGCAGCACCAACACAGTACACCACATAGAGATGTATCAGTCGGAAGCAGACATCTACTCAATACCCGATGAGATGAAGTGCAGGGCCTTCTTTGGGACCCTGACAGGGGCAGCACACAGCTGGTTTACCTCCCTTCCAAAGAACTCGATTGAGAACTTCAAAGGCTTACCTGAATGATTCATCCATAACTTCTGCTTCGGGGTGAGACCTCAAAAGAAAACCACTCACCTGCTGTATGTCAAGCAGGGCAAGGATGAGAGCCTAAGGGACTACATATCCAGGTTCAATAAAGAGAAGTTGGAGGTCAAGGATTATGAAGAGAATATATCTATGACCGCTCTCATAGGGGGTCTACAGAAAGGAAAGTTGTTGTGGAAACTTACGAAAGACCCCCCAAGATCTATGGTAGAGCTCTTGGCAACCGCAGGGAAAGTAATGAATGCGAAAGAGGAAATAGCCGCCAAGTTTGAGGATGAAAACCGCGGTAGTAGTAGTGGAAAGTCCCAAAAGAAGAGAGATGGGAAGAAGAGGTCGGGTGAAGACAAGTTCGCCCATTATACTCCTCTGACTGTGAGCTGTGAGCACATCCTCAACGAGATTAAGAATGACAGGACTCTGAGATGGCCAGAGAAACTAAAAGCCCCACCACATAAGAGGAATAAAAACCTATGGTGCGAGTTCCACCAGGATCATGGCCACATCACGGATAGATGCTTCGCTTTGAAAGATGAGATTGAAAAGATGTTAAAATCTGGCAAGCTGAGGAAATATGTGGATGGTAAGAACCCCAAGGGTGGAAGAGATGACCCTAAGAAAAGAAGAAATGACAAATGTCGTGACAACGCCCCAACCCGAAGAGACGATGATTTAGAAGGAGATGATGAAGATGATTCGAATCTTCCTCCAAGAGATGACAACACCCCGGTGAAGAGGGTAGGTATGATCTCGTTTGGTGTCAACACCATATGCGGGGATTTGCAGGAGGTGGCTCTGAAGTAGCTGATAGGAAGGCTCACGTGGCAGAGGCCAAGTTAGTGGCCAAACTTAAAGTTGTGAACCTAACGTCTTCCAATACAGTGCAGAAGAGGAAGAAAGTGGACATGGACACCCTTATAGTTGGGTTCTCTAGGCTCGACTTCAAGGGTATCTTAGCCTCCCATGATGACCCTTTGGTCATAACAACAAGGGTGCATGGATGCGAGGTGCAGAGGATCCTCGTAGTTGAGGGGAGCTCGGCAGATGTGATGTTCTGGCCTTGCTTCAAGAGCCTAGGTCTTAGCAGAGCAAGACTAATACCCTATCACCACCCCCTGATAGGCTTCAGTGGGGAAAAGGTTCACCCCTTGGGCATGTATGAGATGGACGTACGTATGGGTGATGAGTGGCCTAAGAGGTTGACCAGGAAGATTAATTTCTTCATAATGGATGAGAGTGTCTTCTCGGCCTATAACCTCATCATAGGAAGAGTGGCCCTTAAGGAGTTCGAGGCTGTGCCGTCGACGGTCCACCAGATGCTAAAATTCCCGACCCCCTATGAGGTAGGGGAAGTGAAAGGTGACCAGACCACAGTGCGAGAATGTTACTTCAACTCGGCCGAAGAGAGAGAGGCCCATAAGAGGGCCACCACCACTTATAGCATTGATACTCTTGATCCAAGAGATGAGACAAAATTGAAGAAGGAAGAGGCCGCGGAAGAGGTAGAATCCATCGTCCTCAACAAGGGCGAGCCGGAAAAAACCATCCAGGTCTGCAAGGCCCTTAATTCAGAAATCAAGGAAGAGCTGATAAACTTCCTCAAGAGGAGGCAGAGTGTCTTCGCATGGAGTCACGCAGACATGACTGGCATCGACCCTGAGGTGATGAGTCACAAGCTCAACGTGACCAAAGATGCCAAGCCTGTTAAACAGAGACAAAGAGTCTACTCCAGGGAGAAGTACGACGTCATCCGAGAAGAGGTCAAAAAGTTAGAAGAGGCTAAGTTTATAAGAGAAGTCACATATCCGGAGTGGCTATCAAATGCAGTCATCGTACCCAAGGACAATGGGAAGTGTAGAATGTGTGTCGATTTCACTGACCTGAACAGATCTTGTCCAAAAGACGGCTATCCCTTACCTCGGATAGATCAGATGGTGGATGCCACGGCAGGACATGAGCTCATGAGCTTCATGGACGCGTATTCAGGCTATAACCAAATCTTTATGGATGCTGAAGACTCAGAGAAGATAGCCTTCATTACAGACAAAGGGACGTACTGCTACAAAGTAATGCCCTTCGGTCTGAAAAATGCAGGGGCAATATACCAACGTCTTATCAATAAGATGTTAAAAGAGAAAATAGGTAAGACTATGGAGGTGTATGTAGATGGTATGCTAACAAAGAGCTTGAAAGCTTGCACCCATGTAACAGACCTTGAGAAGACCTTCAATGTTATGGATTCATACAGAATGAAACTTAACCCAGTGAAGTGTGTCTTCGGAGTAGGGCCTGGGAAGTTCCTGGGATTCATCGTCAACTAGAGAGGAATTGAAGTGAACCTTGAGAAAATCAAAGCATTGCTTGACATGAAGACTCCTAGGAGTATTAAGGATGACTAAAGACTCACGGGGAGAGTGGCTGTGCTTAACAGATTTGTCTCTAGGGCAACGGACAAGTGTCTCCCATTCTTTAAAGTTCTAAGAAAGGCCTTCAATTGGGACGAAGAGTGTGAAAAAGCCTTCAACCAACTCAAGTCTTACTTGGGCTCACCCTTATTGCTATATCGGCCCGTCGCAGGAGAAAAGTTGTATGTGTATCTGGAAGTCTCTGAATCAGCCATCAGTGCGGCCATAATACAAGAAGACGACGGGATCCAAAGGCCTGTATATTTCAACAGTAAGGCCCTTCAAGGGTCTGAACAAAATTATCCCCGTATGGAAAAGTTGGCTTACGCCTTAATACATGCTTCAAGGAAAATGAAGCCTTACTTCCAAGCTCACTCCATGGTAGTCCTCACTGACTCCCCACTAAGGCGGGTCTTGCATAAACCTAAGAAGTCCAGGAGATTGATGACCTGGGCCATCGAGTTAGGGGAGTATGATCTCACCTACCAACCTAGGACATCCATCAAAGGGAAAGCCCTCGTGGACTTTGTTGCAGAGTTCACATCGGAAGAGGCCGAGAAAGAGAATCACCTGGGGGACGTCGAAGAGACAAACCAAGGTGTCTTTTAAAATTCAAAAGAGACGACACCAAACGTCTTCTGAGATCAAGAAGAGGTCACCTCAGGCAAGGTCCGGGGCAGAGTGGAAGAGAATGAAGAGGATTGGTACCTCTTCAAGAAAGGAGTCATGACAGAAGGGGTCTTCTCATCAGATACAAACATTTGGAGCCTCTTCGTTGATGGCTCTTCCTGCGATAGTGGAAGCTGTGCGGGGCTAATACTCTCGGCTCCAGATGGTGCCAACATTGAATACGCCTTGAGATTCAACTTCGAGTCCTCAAACAACGAGTCCGAGTATGAGGCTATGATAGCAGGTCTCTTATTGGCAAAGACTCTTCGCGTAAAGCGACTCCTACTCCACAGCGGCTCAAGGTTAGTTGCCAATCAAGTACTGGGAGTCTATGAGGCCAAGGATGAAAGGATGGCGAAGTACCTGAAGAGGGTGAGAAAGATATTGGAATATTTTGAAGAGGCAAAACTGAAGAGAGTGCCTCGATAAAGTAACAGTCACGCAGATGCATTGTCAAGGCTGGCCTCGGCAACGAAGACAGACGTTAGAAGGACCATTCCGATCGAGGTCTTGGGAAAGGCAACCATCGAGGAAGAAGAGGTATGTAACCCTTGTCATAATTTGAACACAGGAGACTCATGGATTGACCCCCTCGTCAGATATATTAGAGGGGGAGAGCTACCTTAGTCCAAGTTAGAGAGGAGAAAATTGAGATATAGAGCTGCCAAATTCTCGATGATAGGAGACGTCTTGTAAGGAAAGGGATTTTTATTACCTCTCCTCAGATGTGTGCATCCCACGAAAGTTCCTCGGGTCTTATAGGAAGTTCATGAGGGTTCTTGCTCTAGCCACATAGGGGGAAGGCCCTTGGCCAAGAGAATCATCACACAGGGGTACTGGTGGCCAACCTTATCTAAGGACGCTGTAGAATACGTGAAGAGGTGCGATAAATGTCAAAGGTTTGCCACTATTACTCATCAACCCCATCAGCCTATGACGCCAATAACTTCTCCATGGCCATTTGCGGTATGGGGAATTGACTTAGTAGGACCCCTGCCAAGAGCTGCCAACAATTATAGATTCTTGATAGTTGCCATTGACTACTTCTCAAAGTGGGTGGAGGCAGAGCTGATGATAAGAATCACAGAGCAGAAGACCTTCCAGTTTATTTGGAGAAACATCATATGCAGATACGGTCTCCCAAACACTCTCATTTTTTATAATGGGACCCAGTTCAAGAACTCCTCTTTAGAAAAGTACTGCCTAAGAGTCGGGATAAAGAAGTTCTTCTCATCTCCTGGCCGACCTCAGGCGAACGGTCAGACCGAGGTTACGAACAGAACAATCCTCGATGGGATCAAGAAGAGGTTAGAGGATACGAAGGTAAGATGGACTGAAGAGGTCTACATTGTGCTATGGGCCTACAGAACCACGGCAAGGACACCGACAGGAGAAACCCCGTTCATGCTAGCACACGGCTCAGAGGCTGTCATACCAACAGAAATAGGACTCCCAACTCATAGGGTTCAGACCTATGACATCGATAAGAATGGGGAAGAGAGGAGGTTAGACCTAGATCTGATCAAAGAATGAAGAGAAGACGCTGAGATCAGACAAGCAGCCTACCAACAGAGGGAAGCAAAATTCTACTACCAGAGGGTTAAGACAAGACCCATTGCAGTGGGAGACCTAGTACTAAAAAAGGCCTTACAGAAGGTAAATAAGCTTCACCCAAACTGGCATGGCCCCTACAAAGTGACAGAAGAGGTTGTGCCTGGCACCTACAGGCTAGAAAACCTAGAAGGAGAACCTTTTGCTAACCCATCGAATGCTAATCACCTAAAGAAATATTACATATGATGTTGCATAGAGTTTATGTAAATGTACCATCTTGTTATGAAGAGGTTATTAATAAAAGATCAATTCCTATGACGGTTCTTGTTTCATTCTTATGTCAGAGATTAATTATGGGGATAACATCTTAGGTGATGACCTCAGACCCTCATAACACCATTCGGTGGTGACGAGGTCTGAGTTCAGACACCATAATGAGATGACCTCGGACCCTTAACATCATTAATTTGGTGAGATTAATTATGGGGATAACATCTTAGGTGATGACCTCAGACCCTCATAACATCACTCGGTGGTGACGAGGTCTGAGTTCAGACACCATAATAGATGACCTCAGACCCTTAACATCATTAATTTGGTGAGATTAATTATGGGGATAACATCTTAGGTGATGACTTCAGACCTTCATAACACCATTCAGTGGTGACGAGGCCTGAGCTCAGACACCATAATGAGATGACCTCAGACCCTTAACATCATTAATTTGGTGAGATTAATTATGGGGATAACATATTAGGTGATGACCTCAGACCCTCATAACATCACTCGGTGGTGACGAGGTCTGAGTTCAGACACCATAATAGATGACCTCAGACCCTTAACATCATTAATTTGGTGAGATTAATTATGGGGATAACATCTTAGGTGATGACCTCAGACCCTCGTAACACCATTCAGTGGTGACGAGGTCTGATCTCAGACACCATAATGAGATGACCTCAGACCCTTAACATCATTAATTTGGTGAGATTAATTATGGGGATAACATATTAGGTGATGACCTCAGACCCTCATAACATCACTTGGTGGTGATGAGGTCTGAGTTCAGACACCATAATAGATGACCTCAGACCCTTAACATCATTAATTTGGTGAGATTAATTATGGGGATAACATCTTAGGTGATGACCTCAGACCCTCGTAACACCATTCAGTGGTGACGATGTCTGAGCTCAGACACCATAATGAGATGACCTCAGACCCTTAACATCATTAATTTGGTGAGATTAGTTGAGGATAACATCTTAGGTGATGACCTCAGACCCTAATAACACTATTCGGTGGTGATGAGGTCTGAATTTAGACACCATAATGAGATGACCTCAGACCCTTAACATCATTAATTTGGTGAGATTAATTATGGGGATAAAGTCTTAGGTGATGACCTCAGACCTTCATAACACCACTCGGTGGTGACGAGGTCTGAGCTCAGACACCATAATAGATGACCTCAGACCCTTGACATCATTAATTTGGTGAGATTAATTATGGGGATAACATCTTAGGTGATGACCTCAGACCTTCATAACACCATTCAGTGGTGACGAGGTCTGAGCTCAGAACCATTGGTTGAGTTTAAATAAGATATCATTGCAAAAAGACAAGCTTAGAAAGAGGACTTCAGAGGTTGAAGCTCAGATTACTAATTTATTTTTAGCAGACACCATTACAACGAAACTAAGAATGAAAACATCACATGACATTCAATAAAAGTAAACGAAGATGGTCCTCCTCAGAGGTTGATATATTCAAAAATAATAGATGTTCAACGATTACAGACAAGATCCATAACGTTATGAGTTACAAATAATGTTTAAAAAATCCTCTAAGGGTTTGAAGGGGGAATGTTAACATCCTCGGCTTGGTTGGGCTGAACCATGTTGGTCACCTCGGCCGCATCATCACGATGGTCTGCACCTCCAACCTCAGTGTCGTCCAACGTAGCAGTCTCAGCGGGTGCGGCAGCCTCTTCCTCAACCTCCTGAAGGGCCTGAGCAAACTGAGGGTCAGCAAAGCCGAGGCCTACAAAATCTGAGGCTTTCAACATGCCAGCCTCCCTCTCCCTGACATCAGCCCACTTGATAGTGGATTTGATACCTCTTTGAAGGTATTCAAAGCCGAAGCCCATGAACTCATCTGAGGTCTTGTAGTCAGAAATTATCTTCTCGGAGGCGTCATCAAGGGCGGCCTTGACAACTGAGTTGACTTTCCGCTACAGAGCGTCGTCCTTAGCTTTTAGAGCTGCAGCGTGATCCTTGCCAAGCTGGGAGATGTCCTTCTCTAACCCCTTCACCTTATTCTCAGAGTTTTGCAGCTCTGATTTCAGGCGGTCAATCTCGGCGTTCAGGGTGCTCTGGACCTTCTCAGCCTCTTGACCCTTTTGGATGAGGGGCAATTTACTCAGAGTCTAGTTGGATAAGTGGTGCATAGCTTCCAGGCCCTGCATATTTTGTGATCATTAATGAGCTGAAGAACAATCAGATCTTACATTTAGAGAATTTTTGAAGAAAGATCAAGTCATACCTGAATGGATATGTGAATACCGAACTCAACCAGCAACGGGGTGTCCAGTGACCTGAAGAAGCGTTTGTCAGCCTCGGTCATTGCAGAGCTGAGGACATCTAGGGCCTGAAGACTATGGCCGACTATGCTGTCAGCTATCTTCAAATGATCTAGACGAGCCGACAGGGCGTTAGCTGATGAGATAGGGATGGCAGTGTCAGTGTTCTTCTTCTTCGGCCTCTGATCCTCAGGGGCATGACCTTCTGGAGCCCTTTTCTTTATGTCTTGGGGCTTTGACGTAGAGGGAGCTGGGGGAGGAGCGTTCAGACTAGCTTTCTTGGCAAGTCTCATCAAACTGGGTGCAGCCATTTCCCAGAGTTCGTCCGAGATATCCTGTGGTCGCTCTGCAAAAAATTATATCTGAGTTAGATAATCAGATATGAATAAACTCAGAGGGTCAACTTAAAATAAAAATGCTTACCAAGCTCGGCAAGGGGACTTCCACCTAGACCTTTCCCTGAGAGGTAGTGGGGGGTCATCAAGTGTTCGAACTTGACAAACAGATCGTGTTCCCCCTTATCTTGAAGGGCTTTCACCTTCTAAAGATTTTGCAGACTCAGGTCAGGGTCAGCCCTCGCAGACATCATGACTTTACCCCACCTCAGGGACATCCTCGGCTCCAGAATAGACGAGGGAACACATGGGCAAAATTCCCATGGCCCAGAAGCGAAGAAGTATCGAGGCTTCCAGTTATGATTGGAAGTCTGAGTTATTTAAAGCATTTTCTTCTCAGGTTTCAGAGCTACAAAATGATAGTAGCTCGGATGATTTTTGGCTGAGGAAGGGACATAGCAACCTACAAAGACCTGAACTGGGAGGTCAGAGTGGTGGACTTCCCTCCAAAAGACTATGGCCCCTATTATGACCCTCCAGGCATTGGGGGATAGTTGTGAGGGGGCCAAATTTGTGTAGGAGAGGATGGACTTGATAATGGGATGGATGGGTAGACGAAACCCTAACTTGAACATCTACTCGTACAAGAAGATCTTGCCATCTCGGCCATGATAAGCCCTCTCCTCCCTCAGAGGTCTCCTAAGCTTTATTGAGGGACTGATAGAATACAGATATCTGAAGCAGAGAAGGTCTACCTCAGTAATAGTACTCTCGATCTCGGCCGCCTTAGAGACGTCGACATCGCTCTCAACCTCATCATCATCATCCAACTCAATGTCGGTCGGAGCAGATGTTGATGGGTTACTGGGAACCTCTGAGCGAACTCTACCCCAGTGACGTCCGACAGAGGAATGGCATCAAGTATGGGTGGTACAACCACACTTGGCTCAACAATTTCAACCTCTGAGGAAGAGGCTGAGGTGCTTGAGCTATTATGGGATGAGGCTCGACTGGAGACCTCGGCCTGACCAGGGGCCTGATCAGGCCGAGGTGTGAAGTCCATGGCCTCCTGAAAGGAATCCACAGACATGGGGTCTGAGGTATAAGATTCAGACTCAGACATCGGTATGGGGTCGGCAGGGACCTCTGTCTGATAGAAAAACTCCGGGGAATCAGCATATATCACCTTCAGAGGTGGTGGAAAGATAGGTCTAGTGGGAAATTCTTGTGACCTACGAGCCTCCTCCTGTGCTCTTTCTATTTGTCTAATCTTTTCTAAAGTCTTCTCTCTAAGGGAGGGGAACTCCTCAAGAAGATGGTATAAGAGTCCAAGCATCAGGGGATGACACTACACTTGGGGAACTTCCTAAAACTACAAACAAGATTGGCTAGTAAAGTAAAACTGTTTAAAGATCAAACTACCTAAACCTGGCAAGAATTGTTCGCCTGAAATAATAGTGCTCGCCGAAAAACTTTGAAACTCGCCAGAAAACACGAAAACAAGGAGACTTGCAGGAAAAATGAAGGGAAAAGTATGGAGAAGGTTACCTGAGGATGAAACAGTAAGGAGGAGATGAGAAGACGCGAGAAAACACCTTCCAAAAGCTCGAGCAAAGATCTTCCTAGAGAGAGAGCTGCAGGAACGAGTTTCGCCAGAAAAGAGAGAAATGAAGAAGAAAGGATGGAAATAGGGTTCAAAACCCTTAAATACATAGGCGCATTTCCCAAGGCCCATCATTGCCTTGGGAGCTCCAAAGGGCGGCTGACAGCATACGCCTACCAAGAAAGCATACTTCAGCATTGGACAAGTGTCAAACAAATATTGTCTCATAATAGACAGGCCTCGGAGGCGTGATAATCCCCTAGTCACCTGCTCTCACATATGACTAAGGGTTTGGGGGTGATTGATATGCCCCAAGATTGACCTCAGCCCAGAGACACCAACCTCGGCCGGGGTAATGGCCGACTCTGGACAAGCCTTGGGCACGCGATATCAGCCCTCGGCCATATTAGGGTCGGCCCAGGCCGACACTACCTCAAGCCTCTCCGAAGGACACTGCACGCATCACAAGGATCAGCAGCACACTCGTACACCTGGGTATGGCAAGCTCGACCAGATGTAGGACGAGCTGGAAATAAACCCTAGTAATAACTCCATCATGACGATAGTCAATGCTCCAATCACAAGCCTGCCCAACCTCGGCCCGAGCCGACCCTATCTATTATCTCGGCTAGGATAAAGCCGAGACTCCTATGGTTCATCTCATACAAAACGAACTAGACTTGTCAACCTCGGCCTCTCCTAGGTCGAGGTCATGCACCAGTATAATAGCCGAGCATCTGTTGACATTTGGATAAAGACACGTGGACACAAATCAGTTGTAACAAGATTATTCCCCACACGTGGGGAGAATATTTCATCATCATCCTCTACATGTGACAGTGACAGGTGGCTCTCCCATATTAGTGAGGCTAACACACACATGCATACTACATGTATGGGGGGTATACTACACCCCCTAGGTACTATATATAGAGGTCACCCTCTACCTATCAAAGGATCGGGAGTTAGCAACCCTAGCTGAAACTCTATTCAAATAGACGGTAGAGAGAGAAATCTTGAGAGTTTGTACCTATGGCCATTAGAGCCCTCATACAGTGAAACACATCATACATTTGCACAGTGGACGTAGGCCTAATTGGCTGAACCACTTATATTCTGGTCTTAATCCTCTTCTCCTCACCTCCTTCTATTGTACACGTATGTACCTTTATGTTTCCATTGTTAACATTGAATTGAGCACATAAACACCTTGAAGGGTGGTGTTATTTCCAGCATCATCAATCACAATATGAGGAAAAATACCCCAAAGGGGAAAAACCTTTATTTCACTATAATTTGTAATGACTTACACGGATTACAATGAAATACATAGTGACACACGAATACCCGCAGGCATCGGTCGGTGTCGTCAGCAAGAGCTCCAAGTGGTCAGCAATTGAAAAGTGTCGTCTTCTCCACAAGTGTACTCCAGATGAGTAGAACAATCAAATCAGGGTTTCTAAAGATTCACATAGATGTTTGGGAATTGTTTGTGAATCAAAGAAGGTAAAAACTTTGAAAACGAAGTCTAGAAATATGCAACAGTTCTACAGAAACGTGAGTGCCAAAGACTTGAAAAACGTGTAATCTGGGCACTACTATTTATACAAAAATCAAGGTGGGGCGTCGCTCGAATGACATAAGGCTATCGCTCGAATGAGACACGTGTCGCTCGAATAATTTCGCCTCTTTACTTTGAACTACGTCAGCATCAGAAAACGTTTAGCCTCTTTACTTAGAAAAAAATTCTTTCTGTGAAGGAAAAACATTTCAAATCCTTAAAAAATATTTTCTAAAAATGCCCAAATACTTATGAAACCATTAAAAACTCCAAATTAATTCTTTTTCCATTAATGCGAGTGGAGTAGTGGGAACAGTTAAACGGCATGTCGCATGAAGCACGATGCACGAATGAAGAGGATGGATGTGTAGATTCGGATCAAGGAAATCGTGGAGACGTGCCTAATGTAGCGGTATCAGATATACTAACTGTGACCTAGGACACTTAGAAACTTCTTATATTCAAACCCGGACATTTATAAAATCATGTCCTTACAAACTTCAAGTTCTTTACTATACCATTTTATTATGAAAATGATTTTAATTTTGGAAAACTCTAATTCCTTAGTTACCCATTTTCAGTCCATGCAAAATTCCATTGAAATCACCAATTTTCACTTAAAGTTTCCATATCTCTCGCATTTTCTGAAAATAGCATTTCAACACACGCACTCGATTTATGAAAAAAATTATTCCACCTCAGATGTCAACCTACGCTTGTAACTGTTATAGTCATTAAAATTCCCAATTATAGTTCTTTAACTCCTTGTTTCCATTTAGCAAATATCCTTGCCACCACATTTTCACGTTAAAACTGGGTTTATACACGCTATGGGTCATTTAGCCACCCATAAGTTATCATTTATTCCCTTAAGCATTCGTTAACTGGAATCCTTGATTTATTTAGTACAATGAGTTTAACAATTTCCTTTGGTACATGATTACTAAGAAGTTTTGATTTATACCATTTTAAAGTCGGAACATCACATCTGTATGCAGTCATTAACCATTTACCTTTCCTTGAATTTTAACAATTTCATGTGTTTCCATTTATACCTTTTATATTTTGGAGTTAATCGTATCTCATTTATGTTTACGCGCTTCACCGCCTGCCATAAATTCCATAATCATTGATTCCTTGACTAGTGGTTTTGGCTCTAAGCCGAAGTCGCACCCTAGACCTTCAGACTTTCCTTAAATTTCCCTGCTACTCCTCAATAATTATTTTTTCACTTTTCATTAAGTCCATTTCGTTACGGTATAGTTGTTTTATCAAAATACCCGGCTCACCGTCGTCATTATTGCTTGCACAAATGCGTCATTTAGTTCCATTCTCACTTTGAGATTTATACCCGGATCAAAGGACATTTAACAAAGGTAATTAAAACCTTGTTATGTTCTTTACCAAACTTTCACACATTTAGAATACCATTGTTCATCTAGTCCTTAAAGTTAACTTATTTCCAAAGTTTAGCCTATTTTGCAGCCTTTACCAAAACGAGGTAATTCTTCAATATTCAAGTTTAAGGACCGTTTATCATTTTTAAGTTCATGTTGTAACACATGCAACCAAACGTCTCTTTATAAAATATCACACCCTTAGGGCGAAAACCTTAATTTTTATAACCTTTAGGGTTAATTTCACAACTTAAGCTAACTAATGAATTACTTTACAATATTACCAACTTTACGTCAAATTATCACAATTTATCATTTGAGTCCGTACTATTTTTCATCTTTAAGATTTGTTAGGTTTAACTTAACCTGTTGAAATGTTAAGCAACATTTACACTCCTATTCTATATATTAGGGTTCTTGTCAAATTAAAATTTGTAAATGTTTACAAACATTTTCACAAAAGTTTACACTTTTAAGCAACCATTTTTAACCGAACATGTTAACAAGTGACATACTTAAATATTTTTTCATATAAAATGATAACTCTTTTAACACATTGTTTTATTTCATGAAATAACATATTTTCTTATAAAATAATAACATTTTTACATGCTTCTTTCACAAAAATATCACTTCATATATTATGAAATTTCCAATAATTTATATAGTATGCTTTTACGCCATATCTTTGTATTATCTTCATGAAATATCAATATCAATGCCATAAGTATCATGTTATAGTGTTATTCATACATAAACATGCATTAACATGAAAGCCTAAAATTTTATAATATAAATAGGGTAGAATCCCTCACCTTTTGAGCCCAAAATATAAGGAAGAAGGTTGAAGAAGAAAGTAACCCTCACCTCGAAATTGTGGCCTTAAAGGGGTTGCAAATTTCCCACAAAATCCATGAAAATATCATTTAAAGACCCACCTTCAAACTCCATTCAAATTTACCTCAAACTTCATTAAAATTCTTAGGTTTTACCCTAATGGAATACTCCAATAATAACTCATCTTCATGCTCCAAAATTATAGAAACATAATAATAATGGGTCATGTGGTGTTTGTATGTGATGTTAATGGACTAAGCTTAAAAAATGATGAGATTAGGGTTATAATGGTGTATTTTTTCTTCCTTGACAACTTTTTGGATAGGTTTGAATGTAGAGAGATTCTAAATTTCTGCATGTGAAAATGTGGTTTCTCTTAAACTATGGGCTAGGCCCCCAATTTTAAACTCAAGTAATGGGATGGTTCAAAGATATACCAAATTAAAAAATTTCTTTAAGATAATGCAATTAAAGTTCCAACAAATTTTAAATTTTCCAAACATTAAAAACAAAGTGAAATTAAAGTACACCGACATTTTTAATTCTAACTTAAGCAAAAGTTAATTCAATTTAAGTTAAACAAAACCTAGTATGAATATTATCAAATTAAATTAATGCCGACTGGAATTAAATTAAGATTAAAATTACTTAAATAAAACTAGCACCAATTTAAACTCAAGTTGTGATTTAAACCAATTTTATCTTTTTAACCTAAGCATACATCTAAGTGAAGTTTACAAGATAAAACTTAATCACAATCACACTACATCACGATGTATGAGGAAACCCCACAACGGGAAAAACCTCGGACGATCCTGCCCAAAAATCCACTAAGTACGGTATTTTTACAAAAGACACAAAAAGAGAACCTACAACAATAACTCGACTCCCTTCAAGCCTTGACGCTCCTTCGCTCTTCAACCTCCGCCTAGTATATAATGTTGGAGTCCACCAACACCTCAAAATCCACCGATGGGGCACAATAACCATCAACCCACACACGGTGCCTTTCACCGTATGAGCACACCGCAACACAAACAATCTCTTTTTTGGGGTAGAGAAGGAACCCAAACTTTCGCCTTGTTGGGTAGAGAAGAACCCGGTGCCAAACGATCTCACACAAATATATATATATATATATAAATAGATAGATAGATAGATAGATAGATAGATAGATAGATAGATAGATAGATAGATAGATAGATAGATAGATAGATAGATAGATAGATAGATAGATAGATAGATAGAGAGAGAGAGAGAGATAGAAGCTTGGATCAAAACTAAAACATGGGTGCAGACATTGTATTTTGGTAGAGATTAATCAATGAAAATCATAAACACAAAAGGGAATTTTTAGTGGGAAGTTTTTGCTCTCAATATATATATATATATATATATATAGAGAGAGAGAGAGAGAGAGAAGCTTTGATCAAAACTAAAACATGGGTGCAAACATTGTGTTTTGGTAGAGATTAATCAATGAAAATCATAAACACAAAATGGAGTTTTTGGTGGGAAGTTTTTGCTCTCAAAAGGCTTTGGAAAGTATGAAAAATTCCATCGATAAATGTTTATCCCGTACTTTTTAACTCTGGAATAAAGTTCGTGGGTGAGTGGGGAAGTTTTAAACAAAAATTGACAAAACTGACGTCGTTCATTCGAACGACTTTCAATGTCGTTCGAGTGACATGGTTTGAACGAGAATTCAGACACCAAAGTTCGTTCGAACGAGAATTCATAAGATTTCTCGTTTGATATTTCATTTGAACGACATTGTTCGAACGAACTCGTTCCAACGACCTTCCAACGATAAAACAGATAAGAATTGTACAATGTCGTTAGAAGTTCATTTGAATGACCTGGAAATTTCGTTCGAACGACATTCCAGCTTCGTTCGAACGACTTTTTAGAAAATCTTAAAATCCCTTTTTAAGCCCAAAAACGTTTACGAAAAGTTCTGAAATGATTTTCTAAGAATAATAAAAAGTCATTATGACAAAAGATTATAAAAATAACACCCAAAATAAAACTTCCAAGGTCCATATATATATTAATTCATTCATGCCTGGAGACCTTTGAATCCAAATGTTGATGACACAAAACTTGGCACCTAAACCGGCAAGGATGAAATCTTCACAATGCTAGGCTGCTACGCATTCAACAAACTTTCCATAGGCTTGAAAGGATACAACAATCATATATCCTATGACTCAATGAGTTTTGTCCAGAATTAAGCCAACCCTACAAATTGACTCAATTGGAAATTTGTCATTACCCTTCAAAATAAGAGGATTTAGCCTTTAAATAAAAGGGTTGGTCGAGTATAGAGTGTCAACACATAAAAGGGTCAATTAAAGGGATACATGATACCCGTATCTGACCATTCCCACCGCTATGCCGTGATTGTGGCTTTTGTAGTATTTTCGTGCTGCTTTCATGCCCCAACTTCGGCTCCAACATTCTTATCTCCACATGATTCTCACGGTTTCATTAAAACGTTTCATCTTTAAACATTCTACCCCAAATACTTCCATTATCGCACATTAGTTCTTATATCATGCTTTTATACGTATGAACCTTTTCACAATAATATATACATAACTTAACTTTATAATAATACTTTATTCTCATGCAAGCCATGCAAACACCATGCAAGCTATGCAAACACAATGCAAACCGTGCAAACACCAGACATTCACTTAAATAACATATTTTGCCCTCCTATTTCTTGTGCAAGTCAATGTACCCACTTTATTTACATTAAATATATATTCATAGTCCATGCACAACACATAAATAACACATAATCACTTAATTAAAAGCTTGGGGTATTACAAGGTACCCTAAATTCCGATCATAACACATGTCCACACACATATACTCCACAACATTCTTCTCCGTCCCCTTATTGTTATGGATGTGGTATGCTCCACACCGTTCACAACCCATTATCAACCTCCCTTTCCTTTATTGAGATGGATTTTTAGACTTAATTGTTACAATTACTGTTGATGTAAAAAACTAGATTCGATCTAATTAATTAATCACGGATAAAAAGGAATAAAGAAATAAGACAAAGGATTTTTAAAGTGGTTCAGCCCTATGAAAATGACATACGTCCACTATTTGTATTGCCAATGTTTGCCTTAAATCTCGATGATGATTACAAGAGATTCCTCCCCCTTAGTGGAGGGTGTTACAATGTATTTATAGCCTTGGGGCTGTCAGTATGAATATGTGATATGTCGTTATTTAATAGACATATGCATCTGTACAATAAGAATGTTCACTAAATTCGATTTTCATTGAATGTAGAATTGTTGCTTGATCTTCCTAGCTGGATGCTCTGCATGCTGAGTAGGTCGGCACGCTGAGTAGCTCAGCATGCTAGGTAGCTCGGGACGCTGTGTAACTCGGCATGATAGGTAGCTCGGTGAGCATATGTATTTGCCACGTAATATGACACACATCTTTATATAATTAGTCCACGTTTGCTGACTAATTTTCATATCAACAGCAGCCCCCAATGTTTCACAGTTGAGTTTTGATATGAGAGTGTGGAATATTTTACTCGAAAGTTGCTTGAGTACCTTTGTACGTCTTGATTACTTAAAGATGTCCAACACTTTAGGAATTTTACCTCTGGTTTCGTCATTTGAGCGCGAAATGGTAAATTTGTAAATATTTTGAATCTGCGACAGACGCTTAGGTATTTGCGTCTTTTTAATATTTTAATCGCCGGAAACGCAATCGTCTTTTCTAGTAATCATTTCTTTTCCTTCTTCCCGATGCAAGTTATTTAAAAGCAATAGAAAAAGATCATCATCTACTTTTTATCTCCATATTTCCAAACTCTGTGTTTTCTCACTCTATTTTTATACTATCGTTCTTTCCATCGTCCACCTTAGCAGATTTCTCAATTTTCTGTAAGAACTTCTTCCTTCTTATTTCTTTGCTTTAGTCATCACAATTTACCTTATCGAATCTTTGGATAAGTTTCGAGCCAATTTTGCAATTCCCTCTTGGGTTATTTTAGAAGAACCTCCTTCTCCATCTGATTTATTTTCTCTGGATGAGGGACACTGGTTTCCCTCACTTTTCATAGCTGAATGTGGCTTTTCTTTTCCCCCCAATCCCTTGTGTTTGGAGTTTTGCCAATATTTCTATATTGTGCCTGCAAGAGTAGCTCCAAATACATGGAGGGTAGTTAATGGAGTACATAGGTTAAACCAGATTCATGGGACTCGTTTAGGGATCCCTGAAATTATGTTTTGTTATAAATGTGTTACCAGTGATACCACATTTTATTTAAAAATTAAGTTTTCCAACAGAGCTTTGGTAGTCAATCTTCTCGATGCTAATAGGGACTATTTTGATCATGGGGTTGTGATGAAAAATTGGCAACACTCTCCATTAAAAGGAAATGATGTGTACACAGGTCCTAGATGTCCACTTTATGGTAATGGGATATGTTGTTTTCAATTACTCAATTTAGCTCTGTTTACGTTTGATAAAATACGTCACTGATATTCATGTTTGTTTTTTATAGTTGATAACAAAATAAAGCCCCCAAAAGAGAGTGACATTAATATAAAAGCTTTGAAACTCATCTGGAGTTTGCATCAATCAGTTAACGAGGAGCACGTTAGAGCTACTTCTTATTTGCTGACATATAAAAAAACCACCTCTTCTTTCATTGCTCGTCCTCTTGTCCCTCCTGTAGTAATCGATCTTGATCAAGTACCAGTATCTCGAGTAAGTACCGAAGAAATCTCTTCTGATTTGAATACTTCTATTGTTGATTTAATGACGAAGTAGAGGAGAATGCCTGCGTTCTTTGTCAAGGATGCTCCTGGCACTGATGGGGAAAAGAAGAGCAAAGGGGATGTCCCAGTTGAAGGGACGAAGAAAATGGATAGTGATCCATCCAAAGGAACCATTTTTCCTGTCAAGGAGGTCAGCAGGGAAACACCTGCTGTCCCAAAAGAGGCAGCACCTTTGATTGAAGGTGTTGCTATTACGCAAAAAAAGGCAGTATCTTTGATTGAAGGTACTCCTTTATGGAGATTGAGGAGAGGTTCTATAAAAAAACTTGTAGAAACTGCTGCTCGACCCTATGATATTGGAGGTCCTTCCTCGGGAACTAGCACTCCAACTTTTATTGCCCGAGTTCAGCTAAGGTTTTGATAAAGTCTTGGACCATTCCAGAGTATCAAGCTGCTGGGGGCCCCCTTTCCCTCAGTAAGTGTCATCATCCCTGTTGATGCAAAAAACTGGACCGAATCCCATTTTTATGATCACAGATAAATAGATAAAAGCAATCCAATCAATCACATGAGAGACAAAGATTTTTAAAGTGGTTCGGCTATGAATAAATCCTACATCCACTGTTATTTTATTCCCAGGGGTTTACAATAGCACAATGTGGTAGAGAGAGGGAGAAAAAGGGTGTATCTTGTGTATGGTATCTCATCGTTGTCAGATCCCCCCCTTTGGCTAAGGGAATACATATATTTATAGTGATGGGAGATAAAGAGATTCATTGTATGTAGACATTTATACATTATGTCTACATTCAACGAATCTAATTGTTTAATTGATTGGTATGCTATGTGTTGTCATCTACAGTATAAATGTACATTAATGCTCATTAAATGCATAGTTATCCTTTGATCTTCCTGGTTGATATGTCGACCAACTCTCCTCGGGTGCCGACTAACTCTCCTCGGATACCGACCAACTCTCCTCGGGTGCCGACTAACACTCCTCGGGTACCGACCAACTCTCCTCGGGTGTCGAATATTGCCACATAGGATGACATGTGTCCTTTTCTGATTGGTCCTCGTAGATGGAGAATTTTTGCGTTAACAGAAGCCCCCAATGCTCCATGTTGATGGTTTACTTGAAAGGATGGAGTATTTATTCTGCAGTGTTGCTCGGTGCTCGTGAAATTCTTGATCTACCTTCTTGATTTGTTTAACATAAAGTGCATTATCTCTTGGACGACATATGATGCAGGCTGATCGATGGTTGCTAATATTTCTTTTGAGGAACTCCGTGTGCTATGTATCAGCCCTAGGAATTTGAATGCAGCCATGCCATAGTATGCAGCTTGTAGCTTGTCATAATCTTCAAGTATGTTGATTGGTTTGCTAGCCGACCAACTGCCTCCTATGCCGAGCCACTGAGTGCTAACTTCACGTGCTTGATTCTTCTGATTTATGATCCTCTGAATACTTTGTCGAGTAACATACTAGCTTTTGAACCCAACTCTTCAATCTGATTAGTACCAAGCTAGTGGTGGACTTCGAAACATTTTCATACAACTTCTTCTTCAATGTTGGTCGGGACAGTAGTAGTAAAGATCTCAGTGATGTAGATGCTGAATTTGACTTCTGAACTTCAATAGTATGTGCATAATAACTCCTGAATATGCCTCCTGGACTTCTGAATGCGCTTCCTGAACTCCTGAATACGCCTCCTAATCTTCAATATACCTCCTGAACTTCAATATTCCTCCTGAACTTCAATATACCTCCTGAACTTCAATAGCCTCCTGAACTAATTCTCGAGCAAGAAAAACAAATTATGAATGATAATTAGTCGGGGATGAATCTGATGCTCGACAGCATGATGTTATGAGAATATGCCACCGAATGAACAACTGGATTTTTAATAGAGCCCCCAAGTGTGGAATGTGATCTTTGAATGCTTTCTCGGCCTTAAAGTATGTTATTTGATAGATTTCCCTGTTTTGCATAGACAATAAGATTTGTTCCACCTGTTGTTTGTTGTTCGACCAACCGGAGTTGATGGGGATTGATTCCCGGCCAACCTGAGTTGGTGGATTTTTTCTTCCCGACCAACTTTGGTACTTTTGGAAAATATTTTTTCTTCCCAACCAACCTTAGTTGGCATTTTTGGGAAATAGTTTTACTTCCTAACCAACCTTAGTTGGCATTTTTAGAAATAGTTTTGCTTCCTAACCAACCTGAGTTGGCATTTTTAGGAATATTTTTGCTTCCTAACCAACCTGAGTTGGCATTTTTAGGAATATTTTTGCTTCCTAACCAACCTGAGTTGGTATTTTTAGGAATATTTTTTCTTCTTAACCAACCTGAGTTGGCATTTTTAGGAATATTTTTGCTTCCTAACCAACCTGAGTTGGCATTTTTAGGAATATTTTTGCTTCCTAACCAACCTGAGTTGGCATTTTTAGGAATATTTTTTTATAATAAATGATGGAGACTTCCTCGAAGCTGAATATATATAGAAAGAAGAAATTTTCCGAGCATTCGTCGGCGTTGAGTCTTGTACTTGTAAAAATTAATATCTTGCTCTACCATATGTGTAGGCTGAATTGATTAGTCATGAGAATAATTTAATCATCCAATAAATATATGATAGGTATATGTTTGAGAAATAAAAATATTAATTTCAAAAAATGAAATAATATATGTGGGCTAATATGTCGAGGCAAAATTGCCTGATGTCGAGCAATACTACTTTTCAAAGGTTTACGAGAGCTTTCATCGGGATTGAATCTCGTCCCTATGAAATTTTAATAAGCTGCCCGAGCACCTGTCGAGACTAGAGAAAATAATTATTATCATGAGAATAATTATTCAGCCAAACAATATGTGATGTGTATCAACATAAAATAATAAAAATTTCAAAATATGAAATAATATTTTTGTGCCACACGTGTATTTCATGAACAAATTTTAATAAAAATGCTAGGCATTTTAATTTTAAGTAAAAGACCAAATATAAATTGGATTTTTAGAAATTATTTATCACTTTAAAAATTATTTGAAATTCAATAAATGCTCAAATATAATTTTTTGGTCTTGGAATATTTTTCACATAAAGTTTCTGTGGATTAGAAAATAACCAAGTATGCATTTTAATTTTTCTCCATGCAAATTTTCAATTAGGAATTTCATGTTTTGAATTAATAAAGAATAAGGATAAGAATAAGGGGATAGTCTTGTCCTTTGGCAGGGAAGTAGTGATTTTGTCAAAATCAAAAAGAGAGAACCAAAGGAATCGTCAATTTTCAATTCTGGTATTAGCTTTCTACTGCCTCCGTCCAAGGTTGAGATGTTGCTGACCAACAATTGATTTTCTTGACCAACTATATACACGCCGACCAACAATAGGTCGTCCGAGTAGAAATAGATGTAGCCGATCAACGAATGGGAGCTCGAGAACTCCTCAAATTGCATAATATCCATCACCGATCATAATGAAATGCCTCCGACCAACATTTGATTTTTCCGACTAGCTATATATAGTGGACCAACACAATTGGTGTTGGTGATGTTTATTGTTGTAGTACTGGTTGCCGACCTGCTCTCCAATAATCATTCAGCCATACTTACAATTATGAGGTGCCCCGACCTTTTACAGCTGACCTATGCCAGAAGTTTTTCAACCTTTATTTGTTGATGACTGGAATTGGTAAACTGAAATTCAGTGGAGGATTGTTGCCGACTTGATGCCGACCAATTGTATGATAACTGCCGAGTAGAAATAGATGCCATCGACCAACAAATAGTAAGTCGTGGAGCTCCTCTTGATGTATAATACATGATAAAAAGATAACTGTTGGGGGTTAATCTTGTACATGCGGCATTTAATAAGTTGCTCGAACACCTGTTGAGATTGATTCTCATAGAAATTATCATTAGCAAAAATTTTCAGCTAAATATCATATAATATGTATCAGCTCAGACATAAGGCAATAAAAATTTTAAAATATGAAATAAAATGTTTTGTAACAAATGTGTGTCAATGTGAGCAATTTTTTATCAACTAGATGTCATAAGGTTTGATTTGGGCTTTTTATAAAATAATTTTATTTTTAAATAAATGCTCAAATATGGGATCGAAAAATTTATTCTAAGATAAAGTTCAGGGATATATTTTATTTAATTTTAAAATATTTATTTTGTTAGAGAAGTGTGAGAAAAATAAATAGGTAGCAATGGTAATAATTTTGACTTTGTCAAAATTAATAATCTGGGCAAATAAATTTGTCATCCCTCCATTCCATCATTCCTTGTCAATAGGTGATAACCATCTCTGACCAGTGGTATCGCCGACCAGCATCGTGTGACGTCAGTGTTGGGATGCCTTCGTTTTGATCTGCCGACCATGTACATACGATCAAGAAGCCTTTGTTTTGGCTAAAAATTATTTCCGACCAACTTTGGCCTTTTAAGTTGTTGACCAACTATTTCTTTGTTATCAAAAGTAGATGTCGACCAGATGTTCTTGTTTTGAAACAACCACCGAGGTGTTGCCGATCTACTCCAATGTTGCTGATGGATCTTCACAGCCTACCACCGACCATCAAAAATGGTCTGGTGAAATTCTCGACCATTATTTTTGTTGTTGTAGACGGTTGAAGTCAAAACGATTGATATGAATTTAATTAATACAAAATTTCTTTATCTTCCTGGGAAAGTTTCTCCATTGCCCTTTCTTGAGCGACTGTTCATTTTTCATCTTCTTTAAGAAAGTGGGTAAAGGTTTTTCAGGAGAAAGAGGGTTATTTTGGGTTTCCTTCCTATTTTCCATTTGTGGAGATAAAAAAATACAGTGGATGATAAAAATCATTACGAAAATTATACCAAAAATCAATCATCGAACCAATAAATCAATCTTTATCAGAATTAATAAATCGTAACAAATCAAAATTCTTAGATCTAAGAGATAACCAATAGAAATCATCAGATCTAAGAGAAAATATGATTAATATCCAAGAGGAAAAAGAATGGTTTTGAATTTTTACTCCCTTGTAGAAGATGTGAAATATGTGAATCAACATATGTCAAATCTTTTTCCTTGATGTAACTCATTACATAAACGTGTTTGCCCAGAACATTTTCAAGAAGAGTCATAGATGCTTAACGTTCATGATGAAAATTGTCTAACACTGAATATATATATATATATATATATATATATATATTATTTTTATGAATCAAATTGATGAGAACTTTTGAAGCAGATCTGGGTCAGAATTGTGATTATCGAGAGAGAGAAATTGTTCTTGATTTTAACTTTTCCCATTCTCTGATTAAAAATATGATGGGAATTCGAATAGACATCAAAGATCTTACAAAATTTATAATGAAAATTATCAAATCTTACCACCGTCATATATATGGTATATGTAATCATTTAAAATATTTATTCCATGATATAAAATTGAAACTTGAGAATCAAGCAAAAAGTTATGATTTATGAAACCCACTATTTTTCAGATTTCTAAATAAGAATTAATCTAACAGTTATGATTTTAAAATCATGATATGCAATATTTTGCAAATAAAAATTAGACAATTAATTTATGTATATAAACATAAAAATCATGATTGAATCAAAAGATGTATGTTTAATTGATTATACGTAGAGAAAATAAAAACTTAGCTTTTGATGGAGAACAATGCTTGTAACACGGTTCCCACAGACGGCGCCAATCTGTTGATGCAAAAAACTGGACCCAATCCCATTTTTATGATCACAGATAAATAAATAAAAGCAATCTAATCAAGCACATGAGAGACAAAGATTTTTAAAGTGGTTCGGCTATGAATAAAGCCTACGTCCACTGTTATTTTATTCCCAGGGGTTTACAATAGCACAATGTGGTAGAGAGAGGGAGAAAAAGGGTGTATCTTGTGTATGGTCTCTCATCGTTGTCAGATCCCCCCCTTTGGCTAAGGGAATACATATATTTATAGTGATGGGAGATAAATAGATTCATTCTATATAGACATTTATACATTATGTCCACATTCAATGAATCTAATTGTTTAATTACCTGGTATGCTATGTATTGTCATCTACAGTATAAATGTACATTAATTCTCATTAAATGCATAGTTATCCTTTGATCTTCTTGGTTGATATGCCGACCAACTCTCCTCGGGTGCCGACTAACTCTCCTCGGGTGTCGACTAACTCTCCTCGGGTGCCGACTAACACTCCTCGAGTGCCGACCAACTCTCCTCGGGTGTCGAATATTGCCACGTAGGATGACATATGTCCTTTTCTGATTGGTCCTCGTAGATGGAGAATTTTTGCGTTAACAATCCCTACCACTTCATTTCCACCTACTGTATTCATATTCTAATTTGAGATTCTTTTCTTTTTTCAGTTTATGACATGCTTTAATAATATACTGGAGAGGGATGAGGCTATCAAGGCTTTAACTTCGTCCAGCGGGAATGAAGAAGCTTTTGCTGGGTTATCTCAATCCTTAAAGGACTCTTGAAAGACATACGAGGATGATAAAGCTGCTTGGGAGAAGAAAGTTCTATTTGTAGAGTCAACTCGTGACCAAGCCATAAGTGCCTCCAAGGAGTTAGAGAAAAAATTGAAGGTCGCCGCTGTCAGTAAGAAAGAGACTGATGGCAAGCTTGAAGAGGCTGAACGACATAAGAAAGACCTTGAGGAGAAGGTGAGGCTTGCTAAGGAACGTGCTTCTTCTGAGAAGGCGAAGAGAAAGGCTACGGTGAAGAAATCTTTCAGCTCTGGTTAGGGCAAGGGATGGAATAGAGCCTTAGCCTCTATTACTTGCCAGATGGAGTATGAAAGTCTGAAGTAATTCACGGATGGATGGGTCACAGCATGAAAAGAGTTGAGTGTTGCGGATGATTATTAGTTGTTTCAAAAACACATTCATGGTCCTCCTCCTACTATTGACGAAGAAGAAGAGGATGAAGCTGCATCTGATGAGTCTTCCATAATGATAGTAGAATAAGTCCCTATTGCTACTGCTCCTCAACCCTCCAAGCAAGTTCAGCAAGCATCAGCTTCTACCGAGCAACACCAAATGCCTCCCGAGCAACTAACTCCTTCGTCCAAACCTATTGATGGTGTTATAGGAAACAAGGAGAAGGTGTAGCATTGCTCGGCTCTTTATTTATGTAGTTCTTTTGCTTTTCCTTTTTTTTTCGTGTAACTTTGGTTGTAATCTCTCCTCTTATGATCAATAAAATGGGTTGTTATCATCTAATTTGAATTTCTCTTTGACTTGCTCTTGTCTGTATCATTGTTGATGTCTTTTTATTTTTCCTAGCTAGTTTATTGCCAAGATGGAACTCTTATCAGCTCATGACACTGAGTTGATAAAAAAACATAATGATTACTTCAAAGAGGGTCATGCAGATTTTACTGAGGCCCAAATAATTGATATCCTTGGACCCTATGCTTCTGAGAGGGTAATTGACGCATACCAATACTTAAAGTGTTTTCTTGATCGCATTGTGGCCAACAATGTGGCTTATTACAAAATAATTGAAGACCTTCAAGGGATGATTGAGGAACTCCAAATTCAGCACAAAAAAACCACTACACTCTTACACGAAGGTTATGAGAAAAAATATCAATAGTTGAGTGTTGACAGGGACTATGACAAGTTCATCTCCGCCCATGAGAAAAAGGAAAGTGTGTTGAAACTCAAGATTGAAGAGCACATGAATATTACCAAGCTACTAGAGGAAGAGAATATTGCGCTGCAAGAGGAAGTGAATCAATTCCAATCTGTTACCTCCTCTTCTTCGGGAGCCGTAGTTTCAGTAAATGATGAAGGTTTTTCCTTTTTAAAAACTAAAAATACTGCCTTGAGAGAAGAGTTGGAGATTTTGAAACGAACTGGACCTACCCCGTCTGTTCGTGGCAGAGAAAAGTCTTCTACCCATGGTCGAGAAAGGGCTGGTCAGATTAATATTGAATGATGAGGACCCAACTGGCTTTAGAAAATCAAGTACAATTGACAGGGAAAAACCAAGCCCTGGCAGAAATGTCTAAGAAAATTCAGAGTCTTACCGACTAACTCTCCAACCAAAGCTCTGCACTGGAAAGTAAAGAAATTTTGGTGAAGAAGCTCCACGAGCAGCTTGAAAGATTAACTTATCAATTTCATAAACATCCTAGAGAATTTTGGATGGCAGGATACAATGAAGATTTATGTCATCTCGATGCTCGGTTGCAACAATCCAACAACGAGGGATGCAAACATGGATGGTTGAATGGCTTATGTGTGATGAAAGTTGATCGAGGACTATCTTTGTGGGATTGGTGTGAGCCTGGATTACTTGATTTGCCCGTTCGTCCCTTTAAACTCGATGTCAACTGGATTCCAACTCGTGCCATTCCTCGATGTTTGATCTCTAGGTATCTTGGTGATTACCAGCTTCATTCAAAGTTTGAGATATCTCGTCCTCAGCATTTTCTTGATCGACCATGTCCGAGCAACATCAGAATACTGCAAGATATGAATTTTAATAATTCTCCTTATGCGTTAGATGACCCTCCAGTTGGGGTGGAACCTGTATCAAAATCAGAGGGAAAGAAACGCATAGAATAGGAAATTTGTATGTAATGAATCAAAATTCATGTAATCTGCTTGTGTTTAATGAATACAAATTGGTCTTTGTGCAAGTTTTATTTCGTTGGAAATCCTTTGTGAGATGTGTTTCTCATTTTTTGTTGATGAATGTATATATATATATATATATATATATATATATATATATATATATATATATATATATATATATATATATAGGGACAATTTGTCCTGTTTTGCCTAGACAATGGAACTTGCCCCACTTGTTGCCTATATGTAGTGACTTGTCACCCATCAGTGCCTAAGCATTGGAATGATTTTCATCCCATATTCCTGCTTAGTTGTAGCAATCTTCTCTAGATTACCTTGGTGCCTAGACAGTGGATGCCCCGAGAGGTCACCCATCTTCTTGCCTAGTTTGGGATATCTCTTAAGATTATCCGTGATCAAACAGGCTTTGCCTTGTATGATTGTTATGCCAACTTTGTTGGTCAAATTTATTGGTGCCGACCAATCGGAGTTGGTGGTTGTTGAATGGAGACCAACTTTAGTTAGTGGTTGATGATGTTGATCAACCGGAATTGATGTAGTGTGTAGCATTAGTACTCCAACCAAAATTAAACCAAAAAGGAATATGGAAAAACCAACACTTTTATTCATGAAAAGAGAAAGGTGTACAGTAAATCTGTATTACTAATAATAATTGTTGTTGATGTAAAAAACTAAATTTGATCTAATTATTTTAATCACAGATAAATATGAATAAGTAATTATGAGACAATAGATTTTTAAAGTGGTTCATCCTTAAGGGAAAGGCCTACATCCACTGTTTTTGTATTGCTGACTGTTTGCCTGAAATTCTTGATAAATGGTTTTCCCAAGAAATTCCTATCCCCTTCTAAAGAGGAGGTTACAATGTATTTATATCCTTGAGGTTGTACATGTGAAATGACAATGAGCTGTTATCTAGTAAACATATACATCTGTACGATAATAATGAGCATTTAATGCGCAATTATCTTTTTGAGTATTCTGATCTGAGTGCTCTGTACACTAAGTAGCTCGGACCGCTTAAGCTGCTCGGCACGCTTGAGTTGCTCGGGGCCTTAAGTTCCTCGAGGCGCCTAAGCTGCACGGTATGATTGAGTTGCTCGGCATGCCTGAGTGGCTCGGTGATAGTATGTTGTTCATTGAAAGTGTTCGTCTGTTGACACGTGTCTTCAAGTGAATGGTCCACGTCAGAAGACTAAATTTAGTATCAACAAAAGCCCCCAATGTTTCACAGTTTGATGTTAAAGAAAAGTGTGGAACATTCTTCTTGAAAATTGCATAGATTATTGGTTTGAATGGTTTTTAGGACAATTATCGTTGTATATAACTCCTTTTTGAGTGCATAGTATCAGACCTCATAAGTATTTTCAATTTTCATGACTGCTTCGATATTTGTGCCCCCTTTCTTTTTTTAGCCGTCGGATACGCAAACGTCCTCCCTTGTAATCATTGCTTTTCTCTATTCCCGAGGTAAAGTATTTAAGCACCGAAGAAATCCTATCGTCTTTCACTTTTCAAATTTGTATCTTTGAACTCTTCATTTTCTCTATGTTTTGTGCCTTCGTTCTTTCCGTCGTTCATTGTCACCTGATCTCTTTTTCCCTATAAGATTTTCTTCCCTTTCTTTTATTTACTTTGTTCATCATGGTTTATCTTGTTGAGTTATTGGATAAATTTTGGTCTGAAATTTCAATCCCTTTGTCGGTTATTTTGGAAGAGCTTTCTGAACCTTCTGATTATTTTTCTTTAGCTGAGGGACATTGGTTCCCAAGTCTTTTTGTGGCCGAATGTGGCTTTTCTTTTCCACCAAACCCCCTATGTTTGGAGTTCTGCCAATATTTTGATGTTGTACCTACAAGAATAGCTCCAAATACCTGGAGGATAGTTAATGGTGTACATAGATTGAACCAACTCCATGGAACTCGCTTAAGGATTCCAGAGATTATGTACTGCTATAGATGGGTTGTCAGTGATAGCACTTTTTATTTAAAAACTAGGTTTTTGAATAGAGCCTTGGTTGTCAATCTTCCTGACGGTAATAGGGATTATTTTGAGCATGTTATGAAAAATTGGCAACACGCTCCATTAAATGGAGATGATGTATATCAGGGTCCCAGGTGTCCCCCTTATGGCAATGGAATAGGTTGTTTTTATATATATTTATATATATTTTTTTGAAATCTTATTTTCTTTGTGTTTGATAAAATGTATCACTGACATTCGTTTTTGTTTGTTACAGTTGACAGTAAAAGAAAATCTCCTAAGGAAACTGAGGTTAATATAAAGCACTTAAAACTTATCTGGAGCTTGCACCAGTCTATTGCTGAGGAGCATATTAGATCTGCTTCTTACTTGCTGCAATACAAAAGTTACACTTCATCTTTCACTGCTCGTCCTCGTCTAGTGGTGGTTGATCTTGACCAAGTACCAATACCAGCCTATGTGACTAGTGTGGAAGGTTCTTCTTTTGAATCGAATATTCCTATCACTTCTCTAATGAAGAGGAGAAGAGTGACTGCCTTTTTCGACAAGTCTGCCTCTACTGTTGTAGAGGCAAAGAAAAGTAAAAAAGATGTCCCAAAGGAGGGGATAAAGACTGTAGATGTACCCCCTCCTGTTGTTGCCAAGAAAATTAGCGAGAAGACCCCTGTGGCTCCGAGCAAAATTGTTGCTCTCTCTCCTCCAAGTGAGGTTATTGTCATATCACCAACAAAGACAACGTCTTTGGTTGAAAATGTTCCTGCCCCTATGAGGAGGTTGAAGAAAAGATCTTTTGAGAGACCTGCTGAACTTGTCTCTCAACCTTCAAATGTTGAAGGTAGTATTCCATCTCTTGTTGCTTCGAGCTCTACTGTGAGCTTGCTGAAATCCTGGACTATCCCAGAAGTCCAGGGCATTGAAAACACTCTTTCTCGTGAGAGAATTACTACCTTGGCTGCTCAGCACATTGCCTCAGTAAGTACTGTTAGCCCGACCCCTTTATTTTTTAGTACTATGTTCCTGTATTGACTTAAAATGCTTTCTTTTTTCAGCTGGTGACGTGTTTTAATAGAATTCTGAAGAATGATGAAGCTATCAAGGCTTCAAGCTCCTCGGGAGGAGTAGAGGAAGATTTTGTTGGGCTGTCTCAATCTCTAAAAGATTCTCGTCAAAAATACGAGGAAGATAAGGTTGCTTAGGAGAAGCAACTCAAGTCTCAGGCTGTGAATGCCTCCAAGGACTTGGAGAAGAAATTGAAGGAATTTGAGCAGAGCAACAAAAACTTTGAACAGAGCAACAAGAAGCTTGAGGCTAAGCTCAAGTCTGCTGAAGATGAAGTTGTTAAACTTCAAGATGTTGAATGATAGAAAAAGGAGGTGGAGGAGAAGTTGAAGGTTACCGAGGAGCTCCTTAGGGAAAGGACCTCCTCGGAGAAGGAAAAAAGGAAAAAGGTAGTTAAAAAATGTTTCAGTGTTGGTTAGGATAAAGGATGGAACAAGGTCTTGGCTGCCATGACCTCCCAAATGGAGTATGCCAGCATCAAATATTTTAAGGATGGATGGGTGGCAGCGTTAAAGGAGCTGAAGGTTGCGGAGGATTCTGAGTTATTCCAGCAATACACTCATGGCCCTCCTCCCCCTCCTGGAGAAGAAGAAGAAGATAAGGCTGCTTTAGATGAATCTTCCATAATGGTTGAAGAACAAGTCCCTGTTGTTCCTGTTGTTCAGTCCTCCGAGCAACTTCCACCAGCTAGCACTTCTGCCGAGTAACTTCCCCTTCCTTCCGAGCAAACAACTCCTTCATCTAAACCTCCCGAGGAAATCATAGGAAATAAGGAGAAGGTGTAGAGTTGTTCGAGTTTTTATTTTCTTGAATGTAACTTGGAACGATGTATCCTTTCTTGTGATGAATAAAATTTTGAACTTTGGTTATTCGTCTTGGATTTCTTCTTTTACTTACTCTGTCTGCATTATTATTCTGTCTGCATCATTATTGATTCTTTTTATTTCTTCTCTTTGCTAGTTTATGACATGATGGAGCTGTTGTCAGCTCATGACACAAAACTAATGAAGAAATGCAACGACTATTTTAAAGTTGGTCATGCAGATCTTAATGAGGCTCAAATCATTGACGTTCTTGGTCTAGATACTTCTGAAGGAGCAGTCGAAGCTTGCCAATACCTGAAATGCTTTCTCGATCGTGCTGTTGCCAATAACGTGGCCTACTATGAGATGATTGAAGACCTCCAAGGAACAATCGAGGAACTTCAGCAGCAGTACAAAGAGTACTCCACACTTTTGCATCAAGGATACAAGAAGAAATATTAGCAATTGAGTGCTGATAAAGGGTATGATAAATTTATTTTTGGTTATGAGAATAAAGAGAGTGTTCTGAAGCTTGAGGTTGAAGAACACGGGCATATCGCAAAGTTATTGGAGCCGGAGAACATTATTTTACAAGAGGAGATAAAATAACTCAAATCTGATGCATCCTCCTCGGGAGCCTTGGTCCCTGTTAATGATGAAGGTTTCTCTTTCTTGGAGGTAAAAAATGCCAACTTAAGAGATGAGTTGGAAAGTTTAAAAAGGGCTGGACCCTCTTCATCTACTCATGGACGAGCAAGGTCTTCTTCTCGTGGACGAGCTAGGACTGGTCGGGTCACCATTGAAGAAGCTAGAACGCAGTCTGCTTTAGAGAATCAGGCTTTTCAGTTGATGGCAAAGAACCAAGCCTTACCAGAAATGTCTAAGAAAATTCTGGACTTCAGCCAACAACTCACTATTCAGGATTCTGCCTTGGAAAATAAGGAAATTCTGGTGAAGAATCTCCACGAGCAACTGGAGAGGTTAACTTATCAATTCCACAAACAACCCAGAGAATTTTGGATGGCTAGGTATAATGAAGCCCTTTATAATTTTGATGATCGGATCCAGCAGTCAAATAATGAAGGGTACAAGCAAGGGTGGTTGAATGCACTGTGTGTGCTAAAATTGGAGCAGGGCCACTATTTATGGGATTATTATGAGCCTGGAGTGCTTGATTTGCCTGTGCCTCCTTTTAAGCTTGACATCAGTTGGATTCCTGCTCGATCAATTCCTCAATGCTTAATCTCCAAATATATCGGCGACTACATCTTCATGCCAACTTTGATATATCTCGCCCAGAGCATCTGCTTGATTGGCCCTTTGTGATGAATGTTAGAATGATGAGAGATGTAAATTTTATAAATTCTCCTTATTCCTTAGATGATCCTTCTGCTGGAGTAGAACCTGTTTCAAAGGTAGAAGGGAAAAAAATAATAGAATAGGATTTTTTATGAAATGTATTTTTCACAGCATATGTAATTCTTCTTAATTTGAATGAAGTAATTTTCAGAATGTTCTCGCTTGTTTGTTTGTGAATATGTGTACATTTTGTTTTATTTTTGGATGATAGAACTTGTCCTTTTTATTGTTTGATTATAGTGACTTGTCAGTTCTATGAACCTAAGCAATGAAATGATTTGCATCCCATGTTCCTACTTAGTTTAATCAACCGGAGTTGATTGTAATTGGTTTACCGACCAATCAAAGTTGGTGGTAATTGATTCCCGACCAATCGGAGTTGGTGGTAATTGATTCCCAACCAACCGGAGTTGGTGGTAATTGATTCCCAACCAATCGGAGTTGGTGGTAATTGATTCCTAACCAACGGGAGTTGGTGGTAATTGATTCCTGACCAATCGGAGTTGGTGGTAATTAGTTCCCGACCAACCGAAGTTGGTGGTAATTGATTCTCGACCAACCGGAGTTGGTGGTAATTGATTCCCGACCAACCGGAGTTGGTGGTAATTAGTTTTCGACCAATCGGAGTTGGTGGTAATTAGTTCTCGACCAACCGGAGTTGGTGGTAATTGAATCCCGACAAACCGGAGTTGGTGGTAATTGATTCCCGACCAACTCCGCTGGTAATTGATTCCTGACCAACCGGAGTTGGTGGTAATTGTTCTGAATTTGTGTAGTAGCACTAATACTTCGAAAAAATTTCAACAAAGAGAGAAATTGGATGAAACATAACTTTATTCATACTGAAGAAATTGCATTACATATGAATTACAATTACTGATAATATTTGCGTAGATGCTCTGCATTCCATGCATTCTTGAATTCTTTTCCTTCCAAGGTTTCAATCTTGTATGTCCCTGGGCGAACAACTTCTGTTACTCTGTAGGGTCCGTGCTAGTTGGCTTCTAGTTTTTTGTGCTTTTGGATCACTTTCTTCAGCACATAATCCCCTTCCTTCAAATCAAACTTCTTCACTCTTTTGTTATAGAACAAAGTTGTTCGTTGTTGATATGCTGCATTCCTGATTGCTGCTTCCTTCCTAACTTCTTCAAGCATATCCAGGTCTAATCTTCTCGTCAAGTCACTGACAGGAGAATTGAAATTAAGTACTCTATGGGTAGGTAGGCCCAATTCAGCGAGTATGACAGCCTCACTCCTAAATGTCAGCATGTATGGGGACTCTCTCGTTGCTGTTCGTGGTGTGGTGCGATAAGCCCACAACACAAAGTGTAGTTCGTTAATCCAATTTGCCTTTGCATTAACCAGTCGTTTCTTCAATCCATTTAGTAGCGTTCTGTTTGTCACCCCAGTTTGCCCGTTGCTCTGGGGATGGCTTGGTGCAAAGTGGGTTTTCAGTATATTGGATTGATGACAATATGCAACAAACTCCTCGTGGTCAAATTGGGTTCCATGGTCGGTAATGAACGAATGTGGGAGACCATATCTGCAAATAATATTTTTTCAAATAAATTGATAGACTTTGTTGTATGTCATATCAATGAGAGGCTCAGCTTCACCCATTTTGTAAAATAATCCACAGCAACCACAAGGTATTTGAATCTTCCCCTGGTCGTTGGGAGTGGCCCGACCAAGTCTATCCCCCACATGGCAAATGGCCAAGGAGACGTTATGGGTGTTAACAATGCCTGGGGAGTTCTTCGGACGGATGAGAAGCGTTGGCATTTGTCATACTTCTTAGCATAAGTTGTGCAATCAGCTCTCATCGTCGGCCAGTGGTACCCCTGCGTGGTTATTCTTTACAAAAGCGTCCGACCAGCTATATGGTCTCCACAAGACCCTTTATGAACCTCTTCGATCAAATCTTTCACTTCAGAGGGATGGACACATCTTTGTAGCCCTGCTATAACTCCTCATCTGTATAAAATACCATTGGTCAGTACATAACGAGCAGCTTTAAACTTCAGTTTTTTGGCTGCGAGCTTATCAGTCGGTAAAACCCCATCTAAAATATAGGCCCTGATGGGATCCATCCAAGATGGTCCTAAGTCGAGGGCAATGAAATTCATCATCAGATCTTCGTCTATGCTCCGACCAACTAGGATTTCTATTGGGATTGTTCTTCGTAGCTCGGTGCGTGTGGCTGATGCCAATAGAGCTAGTGCGTCTGCTCTTGCATTCTCTAATCTTGGTATTTTAATCAACTAAACTGCAGTAAGACTTGATACAACCTCCATTGCTTTGGCATTATACTTGATCATTAATTCTCCTTTTGCTGCATACACTCCCAGAATTTAATTTACGATAAATTGGGAGTCACTGAACACAACGACTTGCTCAGCTTCCATGGTTTTGGCCAGGCTTAGACCAACGATCATCGGTTCATATTCGGCCTCATTATTAGAAGCCTTAAATTGAAAGCACGGAGCATATTCCACATCAATCCCATTTGGACTATTTAAAATAATACCTGCTCCACTGCCTGTAGAGCACGAAGAGTCATCTACATACAGATTCCACACAGGTACTCCATTATCAAACTTTTGGTCAGACAGAGTTCCTCGGTGGAATATTTGATGCTTCCTTTTGTCCTCCTCCAGTACTCTTCGTTGCTCATCCCCAGACGTAAGTTGGCCGGGGTTTAAATTTGATGATCCTGTAACATCTACAGGCTGGTCTATATTCAACTCCTGCTCATCAGAGGAGTCCTCCTGAGTGAATTCTGCGATAAAATCCGATACTGCATGCCCTTTGAGCGACGATCTAGGCTCATAAATTATATCATATTCACCAAGTTCTACTGCCCAGTACATCAATCTTCCTGATTTCTCCGGTTTATGTAGAGCTTGTCTTAATGTCATATCAGTGTACACCATTATAGTATGGGCTTGGAAGTATGGTCTCATTCTTCTGCTTGCTTCAATCAGTGCTAATGCCAATTTCTCCAGCCTTGGATATCTGATTTCTGCTCCTCGAAAAGCTTTGCTGGTGTAATAAACTGTTTTTTGTACTCCGTCATTTACTTTTATCAACGCCGAGCTTACTGCGTTTTCTAAAACTGTCAGGTACAAGTATAGTTTTTCCCCCATCACTAGTCTAGATAATAGTGGAGGTGTCCCCAGATAATTCTTCAATTCTTAAAAGGCCTCCTTGCATTCATCATTCCACTCAAAAGTTTTTCAGAGTGTTTTGAATAATGGGAGACATCTGTCTATTGCTTGTGACAAAAATCTATTAAGTTCCGCAACTCGTCCTGTGAGACTTTGCACTTCCTTTTTGTGGTTGGAGATCGCAGCTTCAATAAGGCCTTGATCTTTTCAGGGTTCGCTTCGATACCTCGTTGGTTAATAATATACCCGAGAAACATGCCTTCTCGTACTTCAAATATGCATTTGGTGGGATTCAGCTTCATTTGATATTTCTCTAGTTGATCAAAGGTCTGACCTAGGTCAACTAGATGATCAACATCTCTCTTGCTCTTCGTCAGCATGTCGTCAACATAAACCTCCATGTTATGACTAATTTGCTCGGCAAACACCTTGTTCATCAGTCGTTGATATGTTGCACTTGCATTTTTAAGTCCAAAAGGCATAACATTATAACAATAAGTTCCCCTTGGGGTGATAAATGAGGTACTCTCCCTGTCCTCAGGCTTCATCTTAATCTGGTTGTAACGAGAATAAGCATCTATGAAACTCAACAATTCATGCCCCGAGGTAGCATCCACCAGTTGATCGATTCGGGGCAAAGGAAAGTGATCATTTGGGCATGCCTTATTAAGATCAGTGAAGTCCACACACATCCTCCACGTGTCATTTTTCTTTTTTACCATTACCACATATGCTAGCCAATCAGGATATTTGACATCCTCAATAAAAGAGGCTTTTTGCAGTTTCTCTACTTCTTCCTGTATGGCTTGGTTCTTATCGGGACTGAATACCCTTCTTCGTTGCTTCACTGGCTTGATTTCCTTGTTCAAGTTGAGCTTGTGACACAGGAAATTTGGGTTTATCCCTGGCATATCTTCGTGACTCCATGCAAAAGTCTACTTTCTACGTCTTAGAAATGCTATCAGCTCTTGTTTTATTGATACATCCAGTGATGCACCGATTTGAGTTGTTCGTTCTGGATGCTCGTCATCCAGAATGATATTTTCGGTAGCCTCCATGACCTGGACCTTAACGAGCTGAGACTCATCTCTAGGGTCTAAAGTTTCAATCTTCGCATCTTCTATTTCATCTGCCTGATAAGTAGTAGTCTTCTTCCTGGATTCTTCACGCTCATCCTGCTCGGCAGATGAATAGTAGCATTCTCGAGCTACTTTTTGGTCGCCTTTCACAACTCCCACTCCAAAATTGGTTGGGAATTTTAAACATTGATGTACAGTAGATGGTACTGCTTCAAACTTCTTCAGTCCTAATCTTCCCATGATGATATTGTAAGCTGATTGGACGTTTTTATCCATTACAAAAAGGTTAACTCTTTCTGTTCGGCAAGCAGGCCATGTACCGATAAGCATATCCAACTTGATCGTCCCAAGTGGAAAAACCTTCTCGCCAGTAAAACCAAGGAGGGGCCTATGATATGGATCCAACTAGGATAGCTTTAGATTCAAACTATCAAAACATGGGTAGAACATGATGTTTGCCGAGCTACCATTATCCACCAGTACCCGTGAAATCACCACTTCCTTCATTCTCATCTTGATTACTAACGGGTCGTCATGAGGATACAGTACGCCTGCCAGGTCATTTTTAGAGAAACAAATGACTAGTTTATTTTTATTCACCTTCCTCGGGCGATCATCTTCTGCCAAATTTATTCGCTGAATGTACGAGCAAGCTTGAGCCTCATTGAGATAATATTTCCTCTCTGCAGTCATGTCCCCACCTCCTGCATCTCCACCTGTAATAACATTAAATTCAAATGATCCAAAATGTATTGAAAATACCTCACGTTCCGGCTGCTTTGGTCTTTTGGGGAGATCGGGGTCATCTTGGTCATCTTCTAGGTCTTCTTCATGACTTCTCTTCTTGTCTTCTTTTGCTCGACAAGGAGATATAGACCTTTACCTTGCTCGGTCATTGCTTTTTCCACCATTTTGACGATCAACATATTTAGCCAGCTTTCCTCGTCTGATGAGTGCTTCAATTTCCTTCTGGAGAGCTATGCAATTTTTGGTCATGTAACCATGGTCTTTATGGAACTCGCAATATTTGGACTTATTCCTCTTGTCA
Organism: Sambucus nigra; assembly: GCA_949130495.1. Lineage (NCBI taxonomy): Eukaryota > Viridiplantae > Streptophyta > Magnoliopsida > Dipsacales > Adoxaceae > Sambucus > Sambucus nigra. The sequence continues at coordinate 599,883,047 of OX422214.1, read as the reverse complement.
GGATCTGCCTTCATTTTTTCTGGCCAGTTTAGCTCCTCGCTATTCTTGATCTCTTCCAGAATGGGATTTATATCTACCTTCAAAGGAGTATAATTTCCAAACTTCTTTAACTTTCCAGTGTTTGCTTTGCTTTCGTCTCCCTGTTGCCACCATTATTTTTCTGATCTTTCTTCTCAGTCTTGTCAGTCTCGACCTTGGTTTCCTTAGTATCTGCATTCTTCTTAGCAGCCATAGCCTCCTCGGCATTCATGATTTTGGCTACTTTTGCCATCAGTTCAACCACGGTCCTAGGCGGATCCTTGGCTAAAGTGTAGTATAATTTATCCGGCAACAGTCCACCCATCAAAGCAGTAATTGTTGTTTTCTCCTCGTAATCAATTACTTCCAGTTTCTCATTATTGAAACGAGTAATATAGTCCCTGGTGCTTTCACCTGTCTTTTGTCTAACGCTTGGCAAGTGTGCTACTCGTTTGACTGGCTTTGCTCCAAAATAGAAATTCCCAATAAAGAGTTCTGCTAGTTAAAAGAAAGTCGCGATTTTCCCCCGAGGAAGGTTGTTATACCATATCTGAGCAGATCCCGTAAGAGTTCCTGAAAATTCCCTGTATCTCATCTCATCTGGAACTACATAGATATCATCAACAGCTTGGTATTGTTCTATATGAAAGAGAGGGTTAGTTTTTCCATCATATTTAGGCATCACCATAAGAGCTTTGAATTTTGATGGTGTGGGAAAATCCACAATTGCCTGTACAAACGGTGTTCCTTGGACAAAAGTTCTTTGTAGAGGATTCTTGGCCTTAGCCATTTCCCCAAATCTGTATTCCAATCTCTGAATAGAGCCCTTCCATGCATCATTTCCCTCATCGGGTTTATTGGTTTGAGCAACTGATCGCGTTGAATTTGCCTCTTGGGATCTTTCATGATGAGAAGTTGGTCGTGATTGGGAAGAGCCTTCCCTTAGATCAGAGATCAGATGGTCATTGAGAGTTCCTCGACACAATCCTAGGGGTACTTTTATTCCTCCTAGGGCCCAAACGATCAAAAGGAGAGACTCTACTCAACCTTTCAAGAGCACTGGTCCTCTTTGGAGATAGAGTGACGTTTAGTTGAGTGTCTGTAGCTCGTACCGAGGAAGTCCGTCCAGGCTGATAAGAAGGATCATTAGATCTCTCAGTACGATATGAATCGGTGCGTCTGAATCGAGATTCCTTTGGAAATAACGTTCGCCTAGTTCGCGAAGAGGGTAAACGAGTTTTTCTCTGAACACTTCGTTGTCCTGATTGAGCCGGCACTCCGCCTTGAACGGTTTGTATAAGCTGTCGCATGGTTTCTTGCATGGTCGTCTGGCCTTGGGCCAAATTGACCATTATACCAGCCAGATCTGAAAAATTTGGGGGAGTAGATGGATTTGGAGGGATACCAGTATTTCAATTACTGGGTTCTGGATTATCGGCCATTGATGATGATTTGTTTTAGTGAAAAATGCTAATTACAGTCATTTTCCAACAGACGGGGCCAATCTGTTGATGTAAAAAACTAGATTTGATCTAATTATTTTAATCACAGATAAATATGAATAAGTAAATATGAGACAATAGATTTTTAAAGTGGTTCAGCCTTAAGGAAACGACCTACATCCATTGTTTTTGTATTACTGACTGTTTGCCTGAAATTCTTGATAAATGATTTTCCTAATAAAATTCCGGTCCCCTTCTAAAGACGAGGTTACAATGTATTTATAGCCTTGAGGTTGTACATGTGAAAGGACAATGCGCTGTTATCTAGTAAACATATACATTTGTACGATAATAATGAGCATTTAATGCGCAGTCATCTTTTTTATTATTCTGATCTGAGTGCTCTGTACGCTAAGTAGCTCGGACCGCTTAAGTTGCTCGGACCGCCAAAGCTGCTCGGCACGCTTGAGTTGCTCGGGGCCTTTAGTTCCTCGGGGCGCCTAAGCTGCTCGGTATGATTGAGTTGCTCGGCATGCCTGAGTGGCTTAGTGACAGTATGTTATTCGTTGAAAGTGTTCGTCTATTGACACGTGTCTTTAAGTGAATGGTCCACGTTAGCAGACTAAATTTGGTATCAACACTTGCGCAAATGCTCCGCACTCCATGCATTTTTAAATTCTTCTCCCTCTAGGGTTTCTATTCTGTAAGTCCCAGGGCGAACAGCTGTAGTAACTCGATAGGGCCCATGCCAGTTGGCCTCTAGTTTGTTATGCTTATGGATTACCTTCTTGAGCACATAATCTCCCTCTTTGAGTTCACATTTCTTCACTCTTTTGTTGTAGAACATCGATGTTCTTTGTTGGTAGGTTGCGTTACGGATTGTCTCATCTTCTCAAACTTCCTCAAGCATCTCCAGGTCTAAGCGCCTCATCAAATCACTTATAGGAGAGTTAAAATTGAGTACCCTATGTGTAGGTAGGCCCAATTCAACTGGAATAACTGCTTCGCTTCCAAAGGCTAGCATGTAGGGCAATTTTCCAGTGGCTGTTCGGGGTGTTGTGCGATATGCCCATAGCACAGAGTGTAACTTGTTAATACAATTTCCTTTTTCTTCATCTAGTCATTTTTTAAGCCATTCAACAGAGTCATGTTCGTCACTTCAGTTTGCCCATTACTCTGGGGACGGCCCGGTGCAGAATGAATCTTCTGAACATTGGATTGATGACAATGTGCAGTGAATTCCTCATTATCAAATTGGGTTCCATGGTTAGTGATAAAGTCATGTGGCAGTCCATGCCTGCAAATAATGTTCTTCCATATAAACTGGTAAACCCTTTCGTACGACATGTAAAACAGAGGTTCCTCCTTAACCCATTTAGTGAAATAATTGACAGCGACTACCAGATATTTAAATCTTCCTTTGGTGGTCGGAAGATGCCCGACCAAGTCCATGCCCCACATAGCAAATGGCCAGGGGGAAGTAATCTGTGTTAACAATGCCTGGGGAGTTCTTCGGGCGGGAGAGAAATGTTGGAATTTATCTCACTTCTTCACATAGGTCGTGCAGTTAACTCTTATCATCGGCCAATAATATCCCTGCGTCGTTAACCTCTGTAAGAGAGTCCGACCTTCCACATGAGCTCCACAAGATCCTTCATGAACCTCTTCAATCAAGTCTTTCACTTCTAAAGGATGCATACATCTCTATAGACCTGCGATGATACCCCTTCTATACAAAACACCATTATTCAGTACATATCGAGCAACTTTAAATTTCAGCCTTTTGGCTTCAAGTTGATCAGTTGGCGCAACCCCTTCCTCGATGTATGCCCTAATGGGGTCCATCTAGGATGGGCTCATATCTAGGGTAATAAATTTCACCATTAAATCTTCATTTATACTCCGTTCTTCCAGTATCTCGATAGGAATCGTTCTTCGTAGCTCGGTACAAGTGGCTGAAGCTAACCGAGCTAGTGCGTTAGCTCTCGCATTCTCTAATCTCAGTATTCTAATCAATTGAACTGCTACGAGGGTGGACATAATCTCCATAGCTTTGGCATGATATCTTGACATCAAGTCTCCCTTCGCCGCATACAATCCCAAAATTTGATGTACAATTAATTATGAATCACTAAACACGGTGACTTGCTCTGCATACATTGATTTTGCTAAACTGAGGCCCACAATCATAGCTTCATATTCGTCCTCATTAATAGAAGATTTAAATTGAAGGCGTAGAGCGTATTTGACATCTAATCCACCAGGACTATTAAGAATTATTTCAGCTCCACTTCCTATTGCACATGAAGATCCATTAATATATAAGTTCCACACAGGTATACCATTATCGAACTCTTGATTTGATAAGATTCCCTGGTGGAATATTTGGTGCTTCCTCTTATCATTCTCCACTACTGGGCAGTTACCTGATGGTTCCTACTGCTCGGTGCTTGTCCCCTTCGTTACATCTGTTGATAGGAGTTGATCGGGGGTAGTCTTTGATGATTCCCTAATATCCACTAGTTGTTCAGCATTAGACCCTCGTTCGTCGGAGGTATCTGGGTAAGTGAATTCCGCAATGAAAGTTGCCACCGCCTGCCCTTTGAGTGAGGACCTTAGCTCATAAACAATGTCATACTCGCCCAGTTCGACCTCCTAGTACATCAGTCTATCGAATTTTTCTAGCTTGTGCAAGGCCTGTTTAAGTGGCATATCAGTGTACACCATTATGGTATGGGCCTGGAAATAAAGTTTCATCCTCCTACTAGCCTCTATTAGAGCTAATATTAGTTTTTCCAACTTTGGATATCTAATTTCTGTTCCTCAGAATGCTTTGCTGGGTTTTTGTGCTCCATCCTCCACTCTTATCAACGTCGAACTGACTGCGCTCTCCGAGACAGCTAAATACTAGTATAATATTTAACCCATCATCGGCCTGAATAACAGTGGAGGTGTTCCCAAATATTTCTTCCATTCTTGAAACATCTTCTCTCATTCATTGTTCCACTCGAAAGTTGTTATGAGAATCTTGAAGAATGGGAGACACCTGTCCATTATTTTTTAAATAAACCTGTTAAAAGCTGCAACACGACCTGTGAGGCTTTGCACTTCCTTCTTCGTAGCAGGAGATCGCAATTCCAGTAAGGCTTTAATCTTCTCCGGATTCTCTTCAATGCCTCGCTGATTCACAATATACCCGAGGAACATACCTTCTCGTACACCGAATATGCATTTCATCGGGTTTAGCTTCATCTGATATTTGTCCAACTGATCAAAGATTTGGCTAAGGTCAGCTAGGTGGTCAGCGGCCTTCTTGCTTTTATTAAGCATATCGTCGACGTAAACCTCCATATTTTTGTCGATTTGCTTTGTGAAAACTTTATTCATCAATCTCTGGTAGGTGAAACCGACATTTTTAAGTCTGAAGGGCATAACATTATAGCAGTATGTTCCCCTTGGGGTAATAAACGAAGTACTCTCCCTATCTTCTGGTTTCATCTTAATCTGGTTGTAGTCGGAGTAAGCGTCCATGAAGCTCAATAACTTGTGCCTCGAGGTAGCGTCCGCCAATTAATTAATTTGGGGTAATGGAAAGTGATCTTTCGGGCACGCTTTATTAAGATCTGTGAAATATACACGCATCCTCCACTTGTTATTCTTTTTCTTCACCATCACGACATTGGCTAGCCAATCAAGATATTTGACATCTTCAATGAAAAAGGCCTTTTGTAGCTTCTCAACTTCCTCCTGGATGGCTTGGTTCTTCTCTAGGCTAAAGACCCTTCTTCGCTGCTTCACTGGCTTGATCTCCTTATTAACGTTGAGCTCATGGCATAGGAAGGCTGGGTCTATTCCTGGCATGCCTTCATGACTCCATGCAAAAGCTTATTTTCTTTACCGTAAAAATGCCACTAGTTCATGTTTTATTGACGAATCTAATGAAGTGCTAATTTGAGTTGTCCGTTCTGGTCATTCATCATCCAGAATGACGTTCTCCGTAGCTTCGACGACCTGACCCTTCATAAGCTGGGACTCATCCCTAGGGTCCAAAGTCTCAACTTCTGCATCTTCAGACTTATCCACCTGGTAGGTGGTGGTTTTCTTCCTGGCATCCTCCAGTTCCTCTTGCTCGGTAGATGAATAATAGCATTCCCGAGCTACTTTCTGATCGCCTTTCACAATTCCAACCCCAAAGTTGGTCGAAAACTTCAAGCATTGGTGTACCGTGGATGGTACTGCCTCAAACTTCTTCAATCCTACTCTACCCATGATTATGTTGTAGGCTGATTGGACATTCTTGTCCATTACGAAAAAGTGTACTTTTTCAGTTCTGTAAGCAGGCCAGGTACCAATTAGCATGTCCAACTTGATCATCCCAAGTGGAAAGACTTTCTTGCCAGTGAAGCCAATGAGGGGCTTGTGATATGGCTCTAATTGGGCTAACTTTAAATTCAAGTTGTCAAAGCACGGATAGAACATGATGTCTGCAGAGCTACCATTGTCTACCAATACTCGCGAGATCACCACATCCTTCAACCTCATCTTGACAACCAGGGGATCATTATGAGGATATAATACACCTTCCAAGTCATTTTTGGAAAAACTAATGACCATTTTATCCTTGTTCACCTTCCTCGGGCGATCATCTTCAATCATATTTATGTGCTGCATATAAGAACAAGCTTGGGCCTCATTAAGGTAAGCTTTCCCTTCAGTAGTGTGATCCCCTCCTCCTGCATCTCCACCTGTAATCACATTACATTCAAATGATCCAAAATGGATTGAAAATACCTCGCGTTCGGGTTGCCTTGGGTTTTTAGGGAGGTCGGGGTCATCCTATGGATTATCTTTGTGGTCCCTCTTTTTGTCATCTCTTGTCCGACGAGGAGATTTGGACCTTTGTCTTCCTCTCTCGTTAGTTTTCCTACCATTCTGACAATCAACAAATTTACTCAATTTTCCACGCCTAATGAGTGCTTCAATTTCATTCCGGAGAGCTATGCAACGCTTGGTCGTATGGCCGTGATCTCTATGGAACTCGTAATATTTGGACTTATCCCTCTTATCGGGGTATATCCTCATTTTCTCTGGCCAAGTTAGCTCCTCGTTGTTCTTGATCTCCTCTAGGATATGGTTTATGTCCACCTTTAAAGGAGTGTAATTCCTACACTTTTTCAACTACTCGAACGCCTCCTTTCCTTTTTGTCGCTTACCGTTCCCATTACGCTTATGATCCTTCTTCTCCGCTATACCTTCAGTCTTGGTCTCTGCTTTAGTGTCAACAGTCTTTTTTCGCAGCCATGGCCTCTTCGGCGTTCATGATCTTAGATGCTTTTGCCATCAGTTCTGCCATGGATTTGGGGGGATCTTTAGCCAAGGTATAATATAACTTGTCAGGCAACAAACCGCTCATCAGTGCTGTAATTATTATCTTCTCTTCGTAGTCGATCACCTCAAGTTTCTCGTTATTAAAATGAGTTATGTAATCCCGGGTACTTTCTCCTGTTTTCTACCTCACACTCAGTAAGTGTGCTACTCTCTTAACCAGCTTCGTACTGAAGCAGAAATTCCCTATAAAGAGCTCTGCCAGCTGATGGAAAGTAGCAATCTTGCCCCGAGGAAGGCAATTGTACCATATCTGGACTGACCCACTGATTGTTCCTGAAAATGCCCTACACCTCATCTCATCGGGAACTGCGTAGATATCAGCAACAACTTGATACTGGTCTATGTGGAGGACAGGATCAATTATTCCATCGTACTTAGGCGTTACTATCAGAGCCTTAAACTTTGATGGTGTGGGAAAATCCATAATTTCCTGTACAAAGGGTAATCCCTGGACAAAAGTTCTTTGGAAAGGGTTCTTGGTCTTAGCCATTTCCCCTAACCGGTCTTCCAGTCTTTGAATGGAACCCTTCCACACATCGTTCCCAACCTCACACCTATTTTCCCGAGCAACAGAACGAGCTGAATTTTCCTCTTGGGATCTTTCACCATGTGTCGCTAGGTGTGATTGGGCAGAACCCTCCCTTAGCTCGGTTGGTCGTTGAGAATTTCTTGACGCAATCCTAGGGGAATTTCTATTCCTCCTAGGGCCCAAACGGTCAAAGGGAGAGACTCTGCTCTACCTTTCCAAAGCGCTTGTTCGCTCAGGAGTTAAGGTAACATTTTGTCGAGAATCAATAGCTCTTACAGATGAAGTCCGTCTAGGGTGATATGAAGGATCGTTGGATCTCTCAGTATGATGAGAATTACTGTGCCTGGGCTATGAAACGTTTGGGAATAGTGTACATATGGTTCTTGACGATGGCTGATGAGTGTTTCTCTGAACGCTTCGTTGACCTGACTGGATAGGCAATCCGTTACGAACAGTCTGAATGAGTTAACGCATGGTCTCTTGCATAGCCGTTTGCCCTTGGGCTAAATTGGCTACTATTCTCGTAAGTTCATTAATAGTTGGGGGAGCATAGGGGTTTAGAGGGACCCCGGTATTGTTCCTATTACTGGATTCTGGGATCTCAGCCATTGGTGATTAGTTTTGGGTGAACAACGCTACTGACAATCATTTCCCACAAACGACGCCAATCTGTTGATGTAAAAAACTAGATTCGATCTAATTAATTAATCACAGATAAAAATGAATAAAGAAATAAGACAAAGGATTTTTGAAGTGGTTCAGCCTTATGAAAATGGCCTACGTCCACTGTTTGTATTGCCGATGTTTGCCTTAATCTCGATGATGATTACAAGAGACTCCTCCCTCTTTGTGGAGGGTGTTACATTGTATTTATAGCCTTGGGGCTGTCAGTATGAATAGGTGATATGTCATTATTTAATAGATATATACATCAGTACAATAAGAATGTTCACTAAATCCGATGTTCATTGAATGTACAATTGTCGCTTGATCTTCCTAGCTAAATGCTCTGCATGCTGAGTAAGTCGGCACGTTATGTAGCTCGGCATGCTAGGTAGCTCGGTGAGCATATGTATTTTCCACGTAATATGACACGTGTCTTTATATAATTGGTCCACGTCTGCTGACTAATTTTCGTATCAACAATTACCACCCTCAATTTCTTCCATGATCTCAAGCCCAATGCATTAAGGATGTTTGGTCAGGAAATACCTAGATATCAATATAACAATGTATTAGCATTGACATATGCCTTGTGCAAAAGAACAATTTACTAGCAATATAACTCTAAAAACTTAGTTCATCAACGGTGAACTCGATGGAACGATCAAATATAATAGATACATGCTCATTAATAACCTACATAAAAGAAAGAATTAGTAAAATTCCACTTCCCGCATTTAACCAAAAAAAGACATGCATGATGTATACCATTTCTTCTTTGTCATTTGCATTGAATGGTTGTCGTCCCCACTAGGTGTTAACTATTTTCTTTGCTTGTCATTACCCCCCGAGCACATGTTATTAATTTCATCCCAAAGTTTTTAATCATTAAATATGAGGCCATCCTAGGAAATAAATAAAAGTAAGTAAAGCTAGAAAAGAAAGAAACCTTTTCGATATTAAAAGGCCAAGATAATTTCCACAAACTCGACACTAAAACACCGAAAGGGTATACTCGGTGTCCTAATGTCGATTAAGCATACCACACCCGTTGTTGTAATGTGGAGTATAAACGATTTTTTTGTTCTTCTTTCGGTGTTACATTACCGAAATTTATCATTCTTTTCAGCACTTTAACACCGAAAATCCTGGGAACATAGTTTTTTCTACGTCCATATGGTTTCCTTTAGTGTTTAACACAATATAAAATGATAAGTAACAATGTTTTATTCCTTCAGGAGTCCATCTATGTTGTGTTCCTTTGAGTTTGAGTTTGAGTTTGAGATAACGGGTTCATCCCATTTGTTGGAGTTTGAGTTTTGTAGAGTGGAGTTAAAAAAATTAACCACCAACACTCTAATAAATTAACCCTACGGATTTGATCATATATTGATTTATGATTTATCAAGTTTTACTACAATTCAGACCCTGCACGGGTTAAGATATTATTACGCGCGATATAATATACTGCATGCACCATGAGTTTGACGGATTAAACTAAACCAATACTTTAGTAGTGATTTAGATGAATTATTTGAGATACCACCACATATATTGTGACCGATGGCACCATAAATATTGGACGCTTGGCTCCACACAAAAGATGACATGTGTCAAGCTCACTTGGGGACTTTTTCTATAAAAAGAGGATTTTCCACTCATTTGGAGAGATATGGTCGTGGGCCAAGGTAAGGACAGGAAGTCTAGCTCTTCTCTCCCACGAACCTCTTAAGCTCCGTCTCAGGTTTGATTGTGACGATAGGATTTTCATGGTTTCATCACGAGTTTTATGTATTTTATACGATATATGGGCATTTAGGGGCGGCTAGAAGGATTTGGCACCCCCGCGCGCCAAAACCACCCAAAAATCGAGTTTTTCGGCGTAGCGTACGGACCCACGAACTACGCAGACTTTGATTTTGCAAAGAGACGGATACGTAGGGGTAACAATGTTGCTCAAGTCTAAAGCACGTTAAATGCGATTTTCCCCCGAATCTGGACTACTCTCTTACATTTGGTGACTCCACTAGGGAGATATTCATGATTCTGATTGTGTAACGCCTCATACGCATACGAAGAGCAGGACGAAAATGGAACATTTTCTACAAAAATAAGTATTATTTCTTACATGATCACATTTGTGCTATTGAATATTCCATAATATCGTTTTACTGATATGAATCATGTTTATTTATATGCATATAAAATATGCTATAACATTTATTTCAAAAAAAATATGCAAGAACAATTCTGTGATAAAAAAAATGATACTGCTATTCTTTTGTTATTCTAGTGTGAGTTAACAAAGGTTGATTAATAAAAAAAAATCTAGAGCATATGATATTGTTCAAATTATGAACCACACAGAGTTATAGGTATTATTTGATTACTACTAGGTGTAAACCCGCGCGATGCGCGAATTATGGGAACGTGTATACAAAGTTAAAAATAAAAATTCTCTTGAAAAAGTGTTATCATTATTGAGGCAAGATAGCATACTATTAAATTATAACAATTTTTGCATACATGTTTAGTTTCAATGTGAGTTTGTTTTTAAAAAATGTTAATGGACTTTTCATCGAATGATCCTAAAACTTATACTCGATAAGTTAAATTAGAAATTTCCCTAATCAAAATTTAAAAAAATAAATCTAAATTAAAGGAAAATAAGCATTGAGAATGGGGGGAGTTAAATATAAAAGCACATAAATAAATAGAAAAATGTTTCCAATTTGTTCATAACATTTACTGAAGTAGAGTGCCTATTAAAAATATGCACCAAAATAATAATAATAAGTATAAAAATTGTTTTACATGTAGTGGAGGGTAAAGTACTCCATCAAACAAAATCAATTATGACCGACAAAATATAATAATTCGGCTTGATAATTGGTCATATTGGGGTTTAATGGATTTAATTTATTTAACATAGTTTTATGTTTGTTAAAAATAAGTGTAAATACCAATAAAACCCCGAGATTATTTTATATTTATAGGTTCTCTCATTTTAAAAACCCGACAACGATCCCCTTGAAATACTGACCCACCACAACTAACACAATACCTTTAAAAATATGATTAAAACATTAACTTACATAAAAAATAAGATTAAACTACCCTCAATTCAACATGTTCTTTTTTTATTATTAAGAAAGCACTTTAGTGCATAATGTGAAAAGGCAGCAAAGAAATTAGAAAAATAATCCAAAGCACCATTTATAAATTGATTATAAATTATATTAAACATATGATATTAGGATGTTAAGATATTATGGTGAGTGAGAAAAAAAAATCAATACATTTGAAGCAATAAAAAAAATCATACACAGTGTAAAATCAAAAAAAAAAAATACCCACTTAATTTTTTTAGTTCTGTATCTTGCTTGGCTGTTTTTTTCTCAAGTGCCCTGGGCTTCTTCACTCGCTACCCAACAAACTCACTGCAAAAGATATAAAGACTCCACTCAAGTCTATACAAAAGCTTTTCACAGCTTTCTCTTCACATACCCAACAATGGGAAGGAGAATATGAAGAGATTCGCAAGAGAGAGAGAGAAGAAACACAATTTTCTCCGGTGAAAATAGAAAATGACTTTCATACCTGTGAAAACAAAAAAGATGGATGTTATTAACAAAAAGATACGTAGTGTAAACAAACATGGAAAACAAATCAGGTGAAAACCATTTTCTCCCATTTTCTTTATAACCCACTTTCTCCCATTCCTGTGAAAAACAGAAATATCCATATTATAAACAAACATGGGATTGATGAAATATATGAAAGAAAAAAAATCATGCTTTATTATAATTGAAAATAAAAGGACTCTCTCACGAGAAACCCATTTAATTTTTTTCCCAAGTTTATAAGGCACTGCCAACAAAGATGTGAAATAGGTAGAATGAAGAGAGAGAGAGTGTGTAAAAAAGGATGGTCGTCCATCAATTTATAGGGGAGAGAGTGGGGTGTTGTGATTTTTAATTTAGAAAAAGAAAGGATCTATTGAAGAAAGAGAAAATGGCAGAATTAAAGAATGAGTTGGGTATTTGTTTGGTAATCTGTGTTACCTTTGATATTCCCCAAAAGAAAACTACAATGAAGAGCAAGGTTTGAAGTACGTAGACATGTAAACATCCAGAAAAAGCCTAACTAATATTTAAGTGACTTGGTGCTGAGCATTTAATTTATTACGTTTTTTTGGGCGATACATTGAACACCCACATCCACGTTTTTTTATGTGGTACATTGAACACCCACATCTATTTTAACTGTCAATCTCCAACGTTTCTTAAGTAACAATTAGGAGGAAATTGGATAATATAGATTTGCATTTATGTCAATGCCACGTGTCATCCTCAGAAGATTTATAGTGAAATAATGTGCCACGTGGATAGGCTAATTGCAAAGCATAATAAATGTCTTGTTTTGCATTTTATAGTATTAAGAGATTTGCATTTTATAGACTTTTTGAGACAAAATAAAAAAGTTTGGACTAAATGGATATTAAAAAATGTCCGAGAGACTATTTGGTATATGTCCCTAAAAAAAATGATACTGCTATTCTTTTGTTATTCTAGTGTGAGTTAACAAAGGTTGATTAATAAAAAAAAATCTAGAGCATATGATATTGTTCGAATTATGAGCCACACAGAGTTATAGGTATTATTTGATTACTATTTGCTTGGTGTTTATCCCAAAACTATTCGTTAGATTTTAATAAGTCGTACGGTTGATTTGCGTGTATCAACTATAATTGACTCAATCTTTTGTTAAACCTTGTACTCTATCCGAGCGCCGAAAGTCAAAAAAGAAATAAGGTCCCGCCAATTACACCTACTACACCTGCACCTACTAATACAATATAAAGGCTTTTGACAAAACTAAATCGCTCGCCACATCGATCGAACAAGACTATTTCCCCATTATGTGAGAAGATTTGACTATATAAAATTATATCTAAAAAATATTTGTATTGCACTGTTAATAATATGACATATATACAAGGAGACTGTAAGGCCTGTAAGTGAGAATCGTAGAGAAATGATTCAACTTTAGTGGACCAATCTTTTTGATTCATCTGAAATTAATAAGGTAAAAACAACGAGTCTGGTCTGGTGTGAATTTGGTCGGGCACATGGGGACGCAAGGAAATAATGAAACTCAAAACTACCTATGCTGTAAAACATGTCAAAACAGTGTAAACACCCGTTTCCGTTTGTAGGGTCATACAACCCTTTACCTCCGAACAGTTTGATCTCCGAACAGTTTGATCTCAAAACCTTACCTCCGAACAGTTTGATCTCCGAGCTACCTTGGAAAATGCGAGCAACCTAGTGTGAAACTCCGAGCACCCTCATGTGAACCTCTGACCAACCACATGACTATTCGAGCAACCTTGAATCTCCGAGCAGTCCCTTGGATCTGTTAACCCATCTCCCACCGACCTTGAAAAAATATACATGATTATTCACCTTCAGTTTTGATCAAAGCCCCCAAACCAAAATCAACCGAATCACCTTTGAAACTGACCCAAAACAGGGACTGAAGACGATTCCCCCTCATCGGACCATCTCCCAAAAACCAAAAAACCCGACGAACCTCAAGTGAATCTCCGAAAAACTTCGACCTTCGTCTCCGAATAAGTATGTTGAGTTCCGAGCAACCTCATTTGGAGAAACTATCTCTGAACAGCCATGGTCCTTCATCTACCAGAACTGAATGTGTGTTCAGACGAGCCACCTTGGGTTATATCTAGGTACTGGTGTTCCTCTTCACTTTTCACACGAGCCAACCAAAAAAATGGGAATCTCCCTCTTGAGTTCTTGGAACACAACACGTACACACATAGGTACATGTGTACAAATTTAGACGAGCCCTCTTAATTTCTCCCTCTTCTGTTTTAAAACTAAACAGAACGGCTTTTTAATATTAATAGGAGATGCTTTCTTTTTAAGGCAATGTTAGGTTATACTTAAAAGACGTAAATTCGTCTAAATCACCTCCTTTGAAGTGAAACTTGATCGATTTTGGGTTAAGTCACTTAAAGAATTGCATTATAGTTTTGAGAAATTTTATTGATATTATGGTAAGTCGTTCAAAGTGGTGCATTATAATTTCGAGAAACCTTATAAATATTCTGCTAAGCCGTCCAAAGCAGTGCATTATAGTATAATACTCCATATTTTTATGGCTTATAAATTATGAAATTTATTAAATTAAATTGGGATATATTAATTTAATATTAATTCGGATTTTAAAATAAATATTTACTAGCGTGACGAGAGTTAGTAATTATTGGTAAGAACTATGTTGAATATTACTAGATGAGTAAAAGTAATATATGAGATTCAATTTATTAAAATTATCGTGAGTGAATAATACGACAATTACAGAAATTGAGTCGGGACGCGCATGTGTCGTGTCGGGACTAAATTAATGAAATAAAAGTGAATTAATTCTATGTCGCTCGTATAGCCATTTTGAGTGCGCAATTGTGTCTGAAAGGGTCGAGTTAGTCAAAAAAGTGTACCCGGGGATTTAATTTGGGTCTCGGCACTATTTTAGGCCTAACGGGCATCCCAGGAGGGTATTATGGTCATTCTGTATTTTTGAGTGATTAAACCCACGAATTTTCCTAAGTTATATCAGCTATTATAGTTAATATTGTAGGGCTATCAATCACAAAAACATAGAACGACCATTAGAGAAGAAAGGAAGACAGCTCTTCAAGACTAGATCACAATCCGTAACACTTTTTTCAAGAATAACACCACAGGGGCATAGATTATAAGACGAGGAACGTAACCATACCTTCGTCACCGACAGATCAGACCTTAGATTCCCATGCAAGTATCTATCTTGCTGATTTCTAGTTGATATCCCTTCCATGTTAGCCTAGGAATGAAAATCACATGTTTTATTTAAAGAATTATATGTTTTGGAAGATAATTTATATGTTGCAGGGAGAATCCATGTAGTCTGAAATCTGGATCATATGTATAGGATTACCCAAGAACTTATAATGATATTTGGGAAGGAAACCTGGAATAAAAATAGAGATTCTTGATTATTCATGCATAATTAGGTTTTACAAAGAAATCTGGAATTAAACCCCATTTTGATTGATTCGTTGAGGATTTATTGATGTTGTTATGTTAGAACTTGTTTATATATAATGCTTATACATTTGGATTACTTAGTTGGGAGTTTAGGATGAAATTATAGAGTTTTTGAGGAGTTATAATGATTGAACCCATAGCTATCGTAAGAAAATCTGGGCTGAGACCTGAAGGGTCGATCGATCAACTCATGCTCATTTTTGGAATTTTTTCTCTTCTTTAATGATGATGTAACACCGCTTCGAGGGGACTTTGCATTATGAGATTATTATAATAGGACTTATGAGGGACCAGTAGGGTTGTGATTTAGGTCCGGATAATATGGATTAATACGAGACTCAACCGTAGTGTCACGAGGGCTATAGAATAATAAAATATGTTTATATGTGCGACACGTTGGGTTGAGTGAGAATGATTGATGACTTAGGCCAGTAGGATAGAGAGTGTTAACCTACTGACATTATGGTTATAAAAATGATACACTTCAGGGGTTGAAAAGTAATTGGGAACGTGTGGTAAACGAGGAAAAGGATAAACTAATAATACTTAGTGTTGATACCAAATTTAGTCTGCTGACATGGCTCAATTAAGTGGAGACACGTGGCAATCTGCGTGGCAATAACAAACACTTCTGAACAACACCTTGACTTCGAGGAACTCATTTTCCCCGACCAACTCAAATACTCGGAGCAGTAGGTACTCTCCGAGGATACTTTACTGCACCGAGCAACTCATGGATACCGAGATACTTAGGCGGTCCGAGTTGCACCTCGATCAGAGCATTTATTATCAAACAATTAAGGGATTAAATGTGCATTAAATGCTGATTATTATCATACGGATGTATACGCTTATTGAACACCTATGTATTACCCATTCACATGTACAGCCTCATGGCTATAAATACACTGTATCATCCTCATTGTAAGGGGATTCAGAATTTCTTGGTAAAAACCTATTATAGAGAATTCCCAAACAATCAATAATAACAAAAACAATGGACCTAGACCATTCTTTTAAGGCTGAACCACTTTAAAAATCCTTTTGTTTTATTTTTTTTATCTGTGATTGAATAATTAGAGATAATCTAATTTTTTACATCAACAGATTGGCGCCGTCTATGGGAAACGACTGTAATTTTTGTTTTTCACCAAAAACAATTCATCACCAATGGCTGACAATCCCGAATCCAGCAATCGAAAAGCTGAAAACCCCCCAAATCCATCCGCTCCTCAAAATATCCAAGATCTGGCTGTAATCATGGCCAATTTGGCTCAAGGCCAGACAGTCATGCAAGAAACAATGCGACAACTCATGCAAACTATCCAAAGTGGAGCATCAACCTATTCAGGACAACGAAGTGTTCAAAGAAATACTCGTTTACTTTCTTCACGCATTAAGCAAAGCGATTCATATCGCACTGAGAAATCTGAAGATTTTTGTTATCAACCGGGTCGAACTTCGTCAGTACGAGCCACATATACTGAACAACACATCACTCTCTCTCCAGAAAGGATTAGTGCACTGGAAAGATTAAGTAGGGTCTCTACTTTTGATCGATTGGGCCCTAAGAAGAATAAAAGTCCTCCTAAGGCTGTGTCGAGAAACTTTCGACGACCATTCAATCTAAGAGAAGGTTCTGCCCAATCACAACCAGCTGCTCGACAAGATAGATCCCAGGAAGCAACTTTAACACGATCAATTGCTCGAATCAGTAGACCCGAGGAGGGAAATGATGCGTGGAAAGGCTCTATTCAGAGGTTGGAGGATAGATTAAGGGAAATGGATAAGGCCAAAATCCTCTACAAAGAACTTTTGTCCAAGGGACACCTTTTGTCCAAGCAATTGTGGATTTTCCCACACCCTCAAAATTCAAAGCACCAGTTGTGACTCCTAAATATGATGGAAAAACTGACCCTGTCCTTTATATAGAGCAATACCAAGCTGCTGCCGACATCTATGCTGTGCTAGATGAGATGAGATGCAGGGCATTCTCGGGAACTCTTACAGTATCTGCTCAAATATGCTACAATAATCTTCCTCGGGGTAAGATTTTAACTTTCTTTCAACTGGCCGAGCTCTTCATTGAAAACTTTTGGTTTGGAGCAAAACCAGTTAAAAGAGTAGCACACTTGTTAAGTGTTAGACAAAAAGCAGGTGAGAGCACCAGGGATTATATAACTCGTTTCAATAACGAGAAACTCGAAGTTATTGATTATGAGGAAAAGACAACGATTACTGCTCTGATGAGTGGGTTGTTGCCCAAAAAGTTGTACTACACTTTGGCTAAAGATCCACCCAGAACCATGTCAGAATTGATGGAAAAAGAGGCCAAGATCATGAATGCCGAGGAGGCTATGGCTGCAATGAAGAATATGGATACCAAAGAGACCAATGTGGAAGTTGATAAGGCCAAAAAGAAAGAGCATAAGAACAATGGCTGTGACAAGCACTCAAAAACAAGGCCATCATGGGAAGTATTAAAGAAATTTGAAAATTATACTCCTTTGAAGGTAGACATCAACCATGTTCTAGAAGAAATCAAGAACAACGAGGAGTTAAACTGTGCAGAGAAAATGAAGTCAGACCCTGACAAGAGGAATAAGGCCAAATATTGCGAGTTCCACAAGGATCATGGCCACACGACCAAAAATTGCATAGCTCTTCAGAATGAGATCGAAGCACTCATTAGACGAGAAAAACTGGCAAAGTATATTGATTGTAGAAATGAAAGAAGAAACAACGATCGAGCAAGAGAGAGGTCTAGATCTCCACGTCGAGCAGAGGAGAACAAGAAAAGAGACCGTGGAGATGATCCAGAAGACGACCCTGATCTTCCCAAAAGACCAAGGAAGCCATAACGTGAGGTATTTTCAATACGTTTTGGATCATTTGATTGCAATGTTATTACCGGTGGAGATGCAGGAGGTTGAGACCTTACTGCAGAAAGAAAAGCTTACCTCAGTGAGGCTTAAGCCTGTTCATATATTCAACGAATTAACTTGGATGAAGATGATCACCCGAGGAAGGTCAACAAAGAAAAACTGGTCATCGGTTTCTCAAAAAACGACCTCGCAGGTGTGTTATATCCTCATGATGACCCATTGGTGATCAAAATGAGAATGAAGGAATTGATGATCTCGAGAGTACTGGTTGATAATGGTAGCTCGACTGATATTATGTTCTATTCGTGCTTCGACAGCTTAAATCTAAAGTTGTCTCAGTTGGAGCCTTATCATAGGCCCCTCATCGATTTTACTGGCGAGAAAGTTTTTCCACTTGGGACGATCAAGTTGGATATGTTCATTGGTACATGGCCTGCTTGTCGAATAAAAAGAGTACGCTTCTATGTGATGGATAAGAATGTCCAATCAGCCTACAATATCATCATGGGAAGGGTAGGATTGAAGAAGTTCGAAGCAGTACCATCTACGGTACATCAATGCCTAAAATTTCCAACCAATTTTGGAGTAGGAGTTGTGAAGGGTGATCAAAAAGTAGCTCGGGAATGCTACTATTCATCTGCAGAGCAGGAGGAACTAGAGGAATCTAGGAAAAAGACTACTACCTATCAGGTGGATGAAGGTGCAGAAATTGAAACATTGGATCCTAGAGACGAGTCGCAACTTGTAAAAGGTCAAGAGGTGGAAGCTACTGAAAACATCATTATGGACGACGAGCACCCTGAACGAACAACTGAGATAGGTTCGTCGTTAGATGCCTCATTAAAACAGGAATTAATATTTTTCCTAAAAAGCAAAAAATAAACTTTTGCTTGGAGTCATGAGGATATTCCTGGAATAGACCCAAATTTCTTATGTCACGAGCTCAATGTGAATAAGGAGATCAAGCCAGTGAAGCAGAGAAGAAGAGTGTTCATCCCCGAGAAGAACCAAGCTATACAGGAGGAGGTCGAGAAGATCCAGAAAGCTTACTTTATTGAAGATGTTAAATATCCGGACTGGTTAGCAAATGTAGTGATGGTGAAAAAGAAGAACAACAAATGGAGGATGTGTGTAGACTTCACCCACCTCAACAAAGCATGTCCAAAGGATCATTTTCCCTTTCCCCGAATTGATCAATTAGTGGATGCTACCTCGGGGCATGAGTTGCTGAGCTTCATGGATGCTTATTCTGGTTATAATCAGATTAAAATAAAACCTGAAGATAGGGAGAGTACCTCTTTCATCACCCCTAGGGGAACTTATTGTTATAATGTTATGCCTTTTTGTTTGAAAAATGCAGGTCCAACATATCAACGGCTGATGAACAAGGTGTTTGCAGAACAAATCAGTTGTAATATGGAAGTCTATGTTGACGATATGCTGACAAAGAGCAAGAAAGCTGATGATCATCTAGTTGACTTAGGCCAGAACTTTGATCAATTAGATAAATATCAAATGAAGTTGAACCCGACCAAGTGCATATTTGGAGTGCGAGAAGGCATGATTCTTGGGTATATTGTCAATCAACGAGGCATTGAAGCAAACCCTGAAAAGATCAAAGCTCTATTGGGACTACGATCTCCAACGATAAAGAAAGAAGTGCAAAGTCTTACAGGGCGAGTAGAAGCACTTAACAGATTTGTATCGCGAGCAACTGATAGATGCCTCCCATTGTTCAAAATGCTCCGAAATACTTTTGAATGGAATGAAGAATGCGAGAAAGATTTTCAATAATTGAAGAAATATTTGGAAGCACCTCCACTGCTGTCCAAACCAGTGATGGGAGAAAGGTTGTACTTGTATCTGGCAGTTTCGAAAAATGCAGTTAGCTCGGCATTAATAAGAGTAGAGGATGGAGTATAAAAACTAATTTATTACACTAGTAAGGCCTTCCGAGGAGCAGAGATCAGATATCCAAAACTGGAAAAGTTGGCACTGTCGCTGATCAAAGCGAGTAGAAGAATAAAGCCATACTTCCAGGCTCATACCATAGTCGTATATACTGATATGCCGTTGAGGCAAGCTCTTCATAAACCAGAAAAATTAGGGAGATTGATGTATTGAGCAATAGAACTCAGCGAATATGATATAATTTATGAGCCTAGATCGTCACTAAAAGGGCAAGCAATAGCAGATTTTATAGCAGAGTTCACTTACCCTGATACCCCCGAGAAGCAAAAGCTGAACACCGACCAACCTGTGGATGTTACACGATCATCAAATTCAAATCCCGATCAATTTAAGTTGGTCAGAGAGAAAGAGAAGATGGTCGACGAGCAGCGAGATGTGGTAGAAATGGAGATAAAGGAGCAATAAATATTCCATCGAGGAACTTTGTCCAATAAGAAGTTTAAGGATGAAATACCTGTATGGAACCTATATGTGGATGACTCATCATGCACCTCAGGAAGTGGAGCTGGGATTATATTGAAAAGTCCAGACGAGGTCGATATAAAATATGCTCTGCGCTTTCAATTTCAAGCTTCTAATAATGAGGCCGAATATGAAGCGATGATTGTAGGTCTTAATTTGGCAAAAACCATGAAGACAGAGAAGGTAATCGTATGGAGTGACTCACAGTTGATTGTAAACCAAATGCTTGGTGTATATACAGCAAAAGGAGAGTTGATGATTAAATACCATGCAAAAGCAATGGAATTGGTATCAGAATTTATTACTGTTCAACTGGTCAGAGTACCAAGAATGGAGAATGCAAGAGCAGACGCTTTAGCTCGATTAGCATCAGCTACTCGTACCGAGCTACGGAGAACAATCCCAATTGAAGTTCTAGCTGGTCGGAGCATAGATGAAGATCAAACGATGAACTTTATTACCCTTGATTTAGGGCCATCTTGGATGGATCCTATCAGGGCATATATCGAGGAGGGAGAATTACCGATTGACAAACTCGCAACTAAGAAATTAAAGTTTAAAGCTGCTCGTTATATACTGACTAACGGTATTCTATACAGACGAGGAATTATGGCAGGTTTGCAAAGATGTGTGCATCCCTCCGAAGTGAAAGACTTGATTGAAGAGGTCCATGAAGGGTCCTGTGGAGCTCATGTAGCAGGTCGGACGTTTTTACAAAGAGTGATGACATAAGTATACTACTGGCCAATGATGATGGCTGATTATATAGCTTATGCCAAGAAATGCGACAAGTGTCAACACTTTTCTAGTATCCGAAGAACTCCCCAAGCATTGTTGACACCCATTAATTCCCCTTGGCCATTTGCCATGTGGGGAATTGACTTGGTTGGGCCACTTTTAACGACCAGAGGAAGATTTAAATATCTCATCATCGCAGTGGATTATTTTACTAAGTGGGTGAAAGCCGTGCCTCTTGTCGACATGACGTATGAAAAGGTGTACCAATTTATTTGGAAAAATATCATTTGTAGATATGGTCTTCCCCATGCATTCATCACCGACCATGGAACACAATTTGACAACGAGGAGTTCGCACCCTATTGTCATTAGTCAAATATCTTGAAGATCCACTCGGCACCAGGCCATCCCCAAAGCAATGGACAAACTGAAGTGACAAACAGAATGCTGCTAAATGGCTTGAAGAAAAGACTGAATGACGCGAAAGCAAACTGGATCAACGAGATACATTCAGTACTATGGGCTTATCGTACTACTCCCCGAGCAGCAACTGGAGAATCTCCATATATGCTGGCATTTGGAAGTGAAGCTGTTATACCTGCCGAGTTGGGTCTCCCAACACACCGAGTGCTGAACTTCCACTCCCCTGTCAGCGATTTAATGAGAAGGTTAGACTTGGACATGCTCGAGGAAGTTAGAGAAGAAGCAGCCATCAGGAATGCTGCTTACCAGCAACAAACATCTTTGTTTTACAACAAGAGAGTGAAAAAGTGCGAACTGAAAGAAGTAGACTATATACTAAAGAAAGTGATTCAAAAGCACAACAAACTGGAAGCGAACTGGCATGGACCTTACCGAGTTACAGAAGTTGTTCGACCAGGAACCTACAGAATAGAAACTTTAGAAGGGGAGGAGTTTAAGAATGCATGGAATGCAGAGCACCTGTGCAAATATTATCAATAATATAAACCCTCATGTAATGCAGTTTCATCAGTATGAATAAAATGTGAATATTCTACCCAATTCTCTCCTTTTGTTGAAATTTTTTGCGGAATACTAGTGCTACACACTACTCAGCAAAATCCACCAACTCCGGTTGGTCGGGAATAAAAATATTTCCCAGAAATACCAACTCCGGTTGGTTGGGAAGAAAATCCACCAACTCCGGTTGGTCGGGAATAATAATATTTCCCAGAAATACCAACTTCGGTTGGTCGGGAATAAAAATATTTCCCAGAAATACCAACTCCGGTTGGTTGGGAAGAAAATCCACCAATTTCGGTTGGTCGGGAATAAAAATATTTCCCAGAAATACCAACTCCGGTTGGTTGGGAAGAAAATCCACCAACTCCGGTTCGTCGGGAATAAAAATATTTCCCAAAAATACCAACTCCGGTTGGTTGGGAAGAAAATCCACCAACTCCGATTGGTCGGGAATAAAAAATATTTCCCAGAAATACCAACTCCGGTTGGTTGGAAAGAAAATCCACCAACTCCGGTTGGTCGGGAATAAAAAATATTTCCCAGAAATACCAACTCCGGTTGGTTGGAAAGAAGATTCACCTACTATAGTTAGTCGGGAATAATAATAAAATTTACCAACTAAGGTTAGTCAAAAATTAAAAACACTAACTCTCTTTGGTCGGAAATAGTTGGTTAAATAACTAATGGCTTAGAAAAGTTATCAAGCAAAATTTTAATACTTGTAACATTTCAAATTACCACCAAGATCGGTCGAGAAACAAAATATCATCCATTTTGGTTAATCGACAAATGATTTCCACAAATTGAGGATAGTCGACAATAAGTTTTAACCAGTTTTAGTTGATCGGCAAATAACACAATGTTGTTATCTTTTTAACAGATATACATGCACATATGTAAAGTGTTTTACAAAATATCTACAAGACAATGGCAATCAAGATTGCAAAGAAAAATATAAGTTTTTCATTAAATCCAAAACAAAGTACATTGAGAATAAAATACATAAAAATTATTACATCAGAAATCCTATTCTATGGGTTTCTTCCCCTCTGCCTTTGAAACAGTTTCTTTACCAGTAGGAGGATCGTCCAAGGCATAGGGGGAGTTTATGAAGTTCAAATCTTTAAGCATCCTGATGTTCATTACTGATGGCCGATCAAGAAGATGCTTTGGGCGAAATATCTCAAAGTTGGAGTGAAGACTGTAGTCGCCGAGATACTTTGAAATTAGGCATTGTGGAATGGCCCGAGCAGGAATCCAGCTCATATCAAGCTTGAAAGGAGGCACTGGCAGATCGAGCAACCCAGGATTGTTGTAATCCCACAAGTAATGACCTTGTTCCAACTTCAGCACGCTCAGGGCATTTAGTCATCCTTGCTTGTAACCCACATTATTTGCATTTTGGATCCGATCGTCAAGATGATAAAGGGCTTCATTATAGCCAACCATCCAGAACTCCCTAGGCTGTTTGTGGAACTGGTAGGTTAATCTTTCTAACTGCTCGTGGAGATTCTTCACTAAATTCGTTTTATTCTCCAAGGCAGAATTTTGGGCAGCCAGTTGCTCGTCTAAAGTTTGGATTTCATTAGACATCTCAGCCAATGCCTGGTTTTTTACCACCAATTGGAAATCTTGGTTCTCCAGAGCCGATTGAGTTCTTTGCTCCTCAATAGTAATCCGAGCAGCTCTTGCTCATCCATGAGAAGCTCTTACTCGTCCCCGAGCAGAGGTAGAAGGCCCAATCCTCTTCAAGGTTTCTAATTCATCTCTCAGATTGGCATTTTCGACCTCCAAGAAAGAGAATCCCTCGTCGTTCACAAGGACCAAAGCGTTTGAGGTAGAAGCTGCAGACCTCAGCTGGGATACCTCTCCTCGCAGGTTATTATTTTCCTGCTCTAGTATCTTTGCTATCTGTTTGTGCTCTTCGACCTCGGTCTTCAAAGTTCTCTCCCTCACATCGTAAGCAACAAATAATTTATCATATCCCTTATCAGCATTTAGTTGCTGATACTTCTTCTCATATCCTTGGTGCAAGAGGGATGTAGATTCCTTGTATTGTTGTTGAAGCTCCTCGTGAGTGCCCTGGAGGTCTTCAATCATTTCATAATATGTTACATTATTAGCCACTGCTCGATTGAGCAGACACTTTAAGTACTGATAGGCTTCGACTGCTTGCTCTGAAGCATCTGGACTGAGGATATCAACAATTTGAGCTTCAGTCATATCTGTATGACCAACTTTGAAGTATTCATTGCATTGTCTCAATAATTTTGTATCATGAGCAGATAATAATTCCATCCGGGCCATAAACTAGTAAAAAGAAGAGATAGCAAGAATCAATAAGGAGCAAGAGGAAGAGAATCAATGAATAGTCAAAATTTCAAATTTTATTACATCATAAAAGAGAAGTACATAGTTCAGAGTTACAATTAACAAAAATAAACAGAGAGAAAAATCCGAACAACTCTACACCTTTTCCTTGTCTCCCAAAACTTTCTCGGGAGGCTGGGACGAGGAGGTAGGTTGCTCGGATGGTACATATGGTTGCTCGGTGGGTGATAGAGGCTGCTCGGTTAAAATAATAGATGGTTGAAGTCATACGCAGGAAGGCTGGACAACTGGGGGATAAGAAATTTAATCTCCCATCACCATGGAGGATTCCTCAGAGGCAGCTTCGTCCTCTTCTTCTTCTTCTTCAGGAGTTGGAGGGGGGCCAGGGATGTGTCGCTGAAACAAGTCAGAATTTTCATCAACATTCATCTCTTTCAGGGCAGCGACCCAGCCATCCCTAAAGTACTTAAGGCTACCATATTCCACTTGCGACATCATGGCATCCAGATCCTTATTCCATCCTTTATCCTAGCCAGCGCTGAAGGACTTCTTAATAGCCATTTTCTTTTTCACTTTATCCGAGGAAATCTTCTCAGTCATGAGTTCCTCGGTAACTTTCAATTTCTTCTCTACCTCGTCCCTCTGACGATCTACCTCACGAAGTCTGCCCAACTCTTCCTCAACAGCCTTGAGCTTACCTTCAAGCTCCTTAGCATTTTGGAGATTCCCTTCGAGCTTTTTATTCTTACTTTCTAATTCTTTTATTTTCTTCTCTAATCCCTTGGAGACCTCAACAACCTGATCCCTCTGCTGCTCGATCGAATTGAGTTTTTTCTCCCAGGCAGCTTTATCATCAGCATACTTCTGACGAGAATCCTTCAGAGACTGCGTCAGACCCACCAAAGCTTCCTCTACACCTAACAAGGAACTTGAAGCTTTAATAGCTTCATCTTTATTCAAAATTGTATTGAAATAGGTTACCAACTGGGAAAAGAATACAATAGCAAGTCAGTGCAAAGATATAAAACTGAAAAAATGAAAGTGTAGGATGAAAGTTTAGGACAATAATACTTACAGAAGCAATATGACGAGCAGCCAATGTGGTAACCATATCCCGAGAAATATTTTCTTCAATACCTTGGATCTCAGGGATGATCCAAGATTTCACCGAGCTCATGGCAGAGCTCGGAGCAATAAAAGTGGGAACACCACTCCCAGTAGTTGAAGGCTGAGAGATGGATTCATCCAAATTGACCGAGGAGCTCTTCTTCAGCCTCCTCGGAGGAGCATTAACGATCTCGACCAAGGATGTAGTCTTAATCGGGGATATGACTATAACCTCGCTTAGAGCAACGACCTTGCTCAGAGCCACCGGAGACTTCTCGGTAACCTTCACAGTAGCAGCCGGAGGAGGTGCATCGATTTTTCTTGTCCCTTCTTCTAGGACATCATGTTTGCTTTTCTTTGCCTCTCCAGCAATAGAGGCAGATTTATCGAAGAGGGCAGGAGCTCTTCTTCTCTTCATTCTTTCACTCATAGGAATATGCGACTCAGGTGAAGAACTTACAGAAGATGGTACTGGTTCTACGTCACTTATCACAGGACGAGCAGTAAAAGACGAGGTGTAGCTCTTATACTGCAGCAAATATGAAGCTGATCTAATATGCTCGTCAGCAGCAGTCTGATGCAAACCCCAGATAAGTTTCAGATGTTTTAAATTAACTTCTGTCTCTTTTGGAGACCTTCTTTTGCTGTCAACTGTAAATAAATGAAAATTAAAATATCAGTGACGCATTTTATCAAAACACAAAGAAAGTATAATTTAAAAAAATAAAGTAAAGTAAAAACAACCTATCCCATTGCCATAGGGAGGGCATCTAGGACCCTGATACACATCATTTCCAGTTAGTGGAGCATGTTGCCAATTTTTCATAACAACACCATACTCGAAATAATCCCTATTGGCATCTGGGAGATTGACCACTAAAGCCCTATTTAAAATCTAGTTTTCAAGTAAAAAGTACTGTCGCTGACAGCCCATCTATAGCAAAACATAATTTCTGGAATTCCTATAAGAGTTCCATGAATCTGATTTAATCTATAAACCCAATTAACTATTCTCCATGTATTGGGGGCTATTTTTACAGGAACCACATCAAAATATTGACAGAATTACATACACAAAGGGTTTGGGGGAAAAGAAAAGCCACATTCAGCTACAAAGAGATTGGGGAACCAATGTCCCTCAGCCAGACGAAAATAACCTGAAGGTTCAGAAAGTTCATCCAGAACAACCCATGAAGGAATAGAGAAATCAGAACGAAACTTATCAAGCGATTCAACAAGGTAAACCATGATGAATAAAGGAAATAAAAGAGAAGGAATAAGATCTTATAGGAAAAGGATGGATCTATTAACAACGAACGATGAAAGGGATAAACGCACAAGAGAGAGAGAAAATGGAAAACTCAAAGATACAGATTTGAAAAAGTAAAAGACGATATGATTTTCTGCAACGCTTGAATACCTTACCTTAGGAAAAGGTGAAAATAATGATTATAAAGGGAGACGTTTACGCTACCAGCGGCTAAAAGGACAAAAAGGGCGTGGATATCGAAGCAGTTAGAAAAATTCGAAAAGTCTGATTCTATGAATTCGAAAAGAAAAATAAATGCAAAGAAAACACTCCTAAAATTCAGGATGACCATTTAATCCCTCCATATTTCGAGAAGAATGTTCCACACTCCTAATTCTCGAATTGTGAAACATTGGGGGCTTCTATTAAGTGGAGACATGTGGCAATCTGTGTGGCAATAACAAACACTTCTGAACAACACCTTGACTTCGAGGAACTCATTTTCCCCGACCAACTCAAATAATCCGAGCAGTAGGTACTCTCCGAGGAAACTTTACTGCACTAATCAACTCATAGATATCGAGATACTTAGGCGGTCTGAGCAGCACCTCGATCAGAGCATTTATTATCAAACAATTAAGGGGATTAAATGCGCATTAAATGCTGATTATTATCATACGGATGTATACGCTTATTGAACAACTATGTATTACCCATTCACATGTACAGCCTCATGGCTATAAATACATTGTATCATCCTCATTGTAAGGGGACTCAGAATTTCTTGGTAAAAACCTATTATCGAGAATTCCCAAATAGTCAATAATAACAAAAACAGTGGACGTAGTCCATTCTTTTAAGGCCAAACCACTTTAAAAATCCTTTTGTTTTATTTTTTTTATCTGTGATTGAATAATTAGAGATAATCTAATTTTTTACATCAACACTTAGGTTTTGAGAGTGAGCACCACGTATGGTTAGTATAAAAATATTTTGGGTCGTGAGGGTACCTATATGAAATATGGAAATACATATTTGTGTGTATGTATACTTGTCATATTATTATGTGTAGTTAATCATACCCGCGCTACTTTCTACCACGGAGGTTTTCGCGTCGAGACAGTCTTATCTCGATGTGGCCTTTTGGGGGGATATTGACTTTTACACTCGAACATAGGATCCTTGGTACAGGCTATCTGAGAACAATAGGCAGACAGTCCTAAGAGACGTGAGGGTATGTGCTGACCTCTTAGTGACTTGGAACTATGCTTCGCCTCCAATATGTGTATTTTTTATTAATACAGTTCGAGAGTGAGTCAAAACTAGTATTTCCCTCATTTGTATGAGAGATACAGGGACTTGATAGCATGATATGCCAGCACCATAGATTTTATGTGGGGTGACGATTAGTATATATATTGTATGAGTGATTAATATATATACATGTACCTGGAATCCTTCTACTGTGTGTGTAAGTGGATAAATAATGAATAAATGATCCTAACCATAGTATATGCTTGAGATTTAATAGAAGTATTGAGATATACATAATTGAGTTAAATAATATTTAATAAGATGTTATTTTAATAAATCATAGACATAGGGTCTCACGACTCAGAATCTATGGGAGGAGAATTGGGTTAGACTAATGAGTCATTTTAGTAGTACGATAGGCGTGCACACTATATGAGAGGTGAGAATTCTCAAGAGAGTGTCGAGTACTAACATGTATGTAATATCAAGTGATAAGGATTTTAAATACATGCTAAACTATTTTAAAGTTGCTTTACACTCGGGCTCTGACCCGTTTCCTGTAAGCTTTTCTCTTATATATATATATATATATATATATGTGTGTGTGTGTGTGTATTACCACTGTTATAGCCATAGGGGCGTCAGGCTTGGATCTTTGGACTGTTGACGTGCTACAGCTAGTGTGAAAGTTGTAGGTATTTGCAGTAGTAGACTTCATCCTTGTCTTCTCAGTCTTCTACTTAGTCATCATTAGATAGGGCATGTGTTGACCATTTCCAGTTTGATCTTATATCCCAAATATTTGTACTCTTAATTTATTTTAGCATTCTATATTAGTTGGGATTACTTGTGATTGTTACACTGTCCTACGACTTGGGATATTTTAATTGGAATAAATCATCTAGCATGTTCTTCCATTTTAATGGTTTGGTTTTAATACTATGATTTGTATTCGTGAAATTGGTTTCATAGTTAATAATAACAATCGGATTTAATTTGTAAAATTAAACGTTTTGACACTTAGCGTAATTGTTTATTACGTGATTAATAAAGAAAATTTGTTTTTCGATAGTGATGCTAAGAATGAACCAACCGGACCCTTTGAGTTAATTTAATAAAGGACTGATCACCCGGTATTCAATTAGGTGGGGTGTCACAGGTGGTATCAGAGCATCAGGTTCCAGTGTCCTTTAGGATCTGTGCGGCTTATTATGCTTCCAGCGTAGTTTTCTTTGATATAGAACCCTATGTTTAGGATTGTTGATTTTTTCTGTGAGATTGAGTTCCCCTGCTATAACGTATATATTAGTGAATCTTATTTGCGTTCGGACGTGTTCATGTGTCGAACAATGAAGTATAACGGGCGAGGTCCATTGGGAGGATAGCAGGAGGCAAAGATCATTTGAGGTTAGAGGTATAATCAATAATGATGACCGTAGTTAAGGTCACCCCTATTATGGCATGAGAAACTAGGACTGTAAAGACGATTAGGGTGCAACCTAGGATTTTCAAGTACTTCAATAGTCGAAAGTGGTGCAAAAGTAGACTCACCCAACGTGATATGACTGGGAAAGAGTCAGACGAAGCATTTAAGAGAACCGTCGGTGGAAATTCTAGAAATGCGAGGATTGTGTGTGTTAGCCAAAGGAGGTAAAATATCCAAATGCTTGGGCATATGACGGAGTGTGACTAACTGAAAGTGAAAATTTGGGGTAAAATTTTTCTTGGCTCGTCAGAACGAAGTTATAATGGTGGGAGTCAACCACCACTTTTAGAAGTGGAATGCTATGTCTATAGAAGGACCTTAGGTATAGTTTGACCGCAGGTTTCTTCATCAGATGTTCAGGATAAGATGTGAACGTTATTCTGACCTCATCACAGGAGGGCCGAACAGAGGTCCATTTATGAATATGAATATAAACGGTTAGCAAATATTGTATCGGAGGATGTAGATACAAATGGAGGAGATGATTTCAACTGGGAGATTGACTTGTATGAAAAGTTAACAAAACTTAAAGGAAATTCTGTTAGACGATCGATCCAGATGGAAACAATGTTGCGTTTGGTCAATGGAGATGTTAACACTTCTTTGTGTGGAAGATAAAAGAATCGAAGAATTTAGTCCGGGAATAAGACTGGGCAAAATGGTGTTAGTAAAACATCACAAGGGGGAGAACCATAAGGGGACCCATTTAAATGATTTGGATAGCTAAATTCTTACCAAGTGATGGTGAATTCAGTAAGGTCTATTAAAGCAAGTAGCATGTTCCTTAGGTCCAACAAAGCTAAGGGAACAACAGAGGTAGCCATCAGGATCGAGACTACCAAAGTCTGAGAGAAGGAAAACCTTAACAGGGCCAGTATGATTGGAGATGAGTGGAATATGTGTTGAGGTATTTTGGGGAGAGTAAAACCAGATACGTTAAATTTTCCCCCAAAGCAAGTAAAGGGAGAAGGGTATGGTGCTTGCAAGGGCAATGGTTAATGTAGTTTTCGATTTGGCTCGAACATGCGTGTTGAAGGAGCGATAGGCCCCCAATTTTAAAATTTTAAAAACAATTTCATTGTTGAGATATGCGGAAGTGTAAGATGGTTCAAAAAAATACCAAATTTTAATTTACATTTCAAAATTAAAATTAAACAAAGTGAAATAAGATAAAAACACACACACTTATGTTAATTTCACTTAAACCAATTTACCCAAGTCCTAAAAAATTTGCCTAAGTCATGTTTCTTAATTTTAACAAATTAGCCCAAACCAAATTTTAACACATTAAATTAATGACTTGAATTAATTAAACATTACCCAAAATTAAACATGTAGTGATTAAAACCAAATTTTATCTTGAATTACCTAAGCATGCGTTCTAGGTGAGTATAGCAAGATAAAATAAATAATAAACCACTACGCCGCGATGTACGAGGAAAAACCCACAACGAGAAAAAACCTCGGACGGCCCTAGCCTCAAATCCACTAAGTACAAAATTTATAAATACAAGCAAGATGACTTAAAACACTCGACTCGATCCCTCTAAAGTCCCGACGTGTTTTCTTGTATCAACCTCTGGCTAGCGAATAACCACGGAGCTACACCGCAGTCTCGTAATCCACCGATCGGACTTTATATGGTCACCGTCACCCGAACAAGGAGCCTTTCTCCAAATGGGTAAATCAACGCAAACATCTTCTTATTTGTGGGATTTAGAAGCAAACCCAAACGTCTCTTCAAAATGGTAGAGATGAAAAAATGGTGTCAAAACTCCAAGCAATGTATATATATATGGAACTTGGATTAAACAAAAAATTGGGTGTAAACTAGAGTGTCAAATGAATTTTTCTTTGAAAGATGAACACTCAAAATCATGAACTTTTCTTGGAAGAATTTGCTCTCAAAAATTCTCTCCAGAAGTTTGAATGGAATGAAAAGTTAAGTCAGAAAAGTTTATTTCCACACATATTGAATCTGCCAAAAAGTTAGAGGGAAAAAGAGGTGGGATGGTGGGACAAACTGCTAAAAACGTCCATTTAATTGTTCCCGCCAAAACTCATTCGAACGACATTCTCGTTTGAACGAGGCTTCTAACGAAGTTCCAGTGTGAACTCATTAGAAATCTCGTTCGAACTGCCATCTCGTTCGAACGACATTTCGAACGAAGTTGCAGTGGCCAATATGGGAACTCGTTTGCAAACTCATTCGAACGACAATGTGGTTCGAACGGCAAACTCGTTCGATTGACATTTCGAAAGAACTTCCAGAAAGTTTGAAAATTTCTATTTTTAGCCCCGAAACTTTATAAATTTTATTCAAAGTTTTAATTGAATATTTCTTGAAATAGACAACAGTTTTAATTAAACCTACACCCATTATACTTTTCCAAGCTCCTATATATATATGTATTGCATTCATACCTTGGGAGCGTCGAACCACTGTTGATGACGTAGAACCGAGGCACTTAAACTCGACATTTTGATGAAGCTTTATATACTTGGACGCTACGTCTTCAACAAACAGGTCATAGGCTTGAAGGATGATCAATTAACTCTATCCTATGACTCAAATGTTTTTTGTCCGGAATTGAGGAAAAACTACAAAGGACTCAATTGAAAATTTGTGTCCTTACAAATCTCCCCCTTTGGCTATTCCGGGACAAAAACCAACAAAAATCCTAAAGGGCCGTCAAGATCTACTAGACTGACAAAAAGTTTCATCCAAAATAAAAATACAATGCTTGACTCAAACAACCCAATGATCAAAATCTTTGCCGGTGAAAGTTGCCATGTAGAATAGATTTCCTGCACACTTAAGCAAATACATTAAACGCATAGGAAATATCAAAATATTAAATGCAATTAAATAATTACTCCCCCGAAATTAATTCTCCCCTTTATCAACTATGGTCAACCTAAAAAGATAGCGACTCCCCCTAAATTAAATCTCCGCCAAACGAAGATACGGTTACAATAGGATTAGTTACCATTTCTCCCCTATCATTCTCCCCCTTTTTGTTCAGGAATAGACAAAGGCTAAAGAATCAAAATATGTAAAAACATGCAATTGTGCATAAAATGATGAGAACATTAAAGCACATGGGAAACAAAAGCATAACTAATCCAACAAATAATAATGGATACCAACTAAGATGCAAGAAAATAGATACCAATATGATACATAAGTATTAAGCATCTGATATCAACAAAGAATGCAATAAGATGGTTATCAATTATGAATTAAAACATATATGGACTAGAAAGCAAGGCAAAGACAAAAAAAAAATATCAAATATATGTATACATAATATATACTTAATAGACTGAAGTACACACATATTGATATAAACACACAAATGACACAAAATAGGATAAGCTTTTCTCACTCGTATGGCAAAAATGTATCATATGGAAACGGAAGTGTTGGGGTAGCAACTAGCAACAATTAAATTTAGACCCCATCACTTAAAACATGTTCACGGAGTTCTCAATTGATTGCAAAAGTCATCACATTTGAATATAACCTCATGTTACAATATAGATTGAACTCAATGAACAAACATACACAATGCATACGAGCCTAGCATGTTGATGATTCTACAAACCAATAGAGTCATGACATTGAAAGCGTAACTAGGATAAACGAACATTGTGCAAACCGTTGATATACCATCCAATCTCCCTCAATAAGCATTGATATTAATTTTGAATGAATATATCAATCAAACATAGGCCTTGGCAATTATATTCTTTTGAATGCCATATTTTCTGTTTTTAGGTCTTTGGACCACGTATTTCTTTTAGGTCCAATCAAATGGTGGCTTACTATTCGTAAAGGACAATAAATCCTTTCGGAGCCCTTTCCCGTGCACATTTATATTTATCATTTTTTATTTCTCACAAATATCACGTGCAATGGATTTTGACATGCACTAGTCCTCCTAGGTCACAAATATCTAGATGAAAAGATTGGTAGGAGAACATCTCACAAAGCTCAATTATACATATGAAGTTAAAATTTCAAAAGAGCTCGTGCATGTGTGAATAGAGGCATATAAAAATAGAATCCATTATATCAACACAAAATCCAACTACTCCATGTAAGCATGGTAAAGAACATAATAAGGATTGATAATCTAAACCAAAAGTTCTAGCCATATGGGAGCAAAAAAGATGGGATTCAAACACAAGTGTATGCCACATAAAGTGTGTCAAACTAAAATACACAAAAAAATAAAATCTTTTTGTGGTTTTTGAAAGTTTTAACCAAAAATAAAAATATATACTCAAAAGACAAACAAAAATCATTTGAATTTTTCATTAAGCTAAAATTATCAAGAAATAAAACCCAAATGATAAAAAAAATCTTTTTGTATTTTTCATTTAATACAAACACAAATGAAAAGAATATAATACAAAAGATAAACAAAAGTCATAATTCTAGCATGTGATTAAGCATGGAGCATAGACTAGAAAATGATTAAACAAGCATACACTTAGCATGTGAATACAGCACGAAGTACAAACGCTAAATTATGCAAATAAAACTAACACATTCAACCTTCAGATTTTGCAAGTGAGGAAGCATGTGAAAGTAAATGAGAATCAAAAACCCTATCTTGTAAATCTACCAAGTCAGATCTCCTAACCCAAACTAATGACGAATGACGATCTCGAGTTGTATAAATCTTGGCTACCTCGGTTGCTTTACCTTTGGATTTTCTAGGAAATAGTTTAAGATAAAAACAAAATTTTCTAAGATGACCTTTTCGACCACAATATGAACGCTTGAACTCACTGCGAAAATATTTACCTAAGGAGTGATCTCTAAAGGTTTTCCTAGGCGATTCTCCTAAAACATTGGTTTTAGCTTTATGAGTTGATTCACTACAAGTATCGAAGCCTAAACCGCAAGTGTCATTTTTAATTTGGACCGTTCCTAATATTTTATCTAATTTTTTTGAATGACACTCCAAATCAAATTTGACGTTACTAGAGTCTTTTAATTTATTCTCTAATTCTAGGATATTAGACTCTAATAAAACATTTCTCTCTTCAAACTCGAGAAGCTCCTTTTTCAAGGATTCCATTAAACCTCTAAGGCTATCTCTCTCTCTCTCCTTCTACATATTCTAGCTTCTCTCGAGGAGATCTCTCTCGTGTCCTAAGGTCTTCCACTAACTCACTATCATCAATGACCTTGACACGCTCTTTTAAATTTGGGTCTAACTTCAAATTAGCTCTTTTCAATTTAATTAATTCTTCATATAATTCTTGAAAAGCATTTTGAAGTTCACTCACATTAACCTCTTCTTCATTTTCACTCTCTTTTTCTTCTTCACTCTCACTATCATAAAAAATAAGGGAATCATAAACAATGACCTTGGAAGTGTCATGTGATAAATTTTCATCTATAGATGAGTTCTCACTATCACTCACATAACTAGCCATAAAAGCCACAAAGTTGGGCTTAGTGGGGGAATTGGGTCCCTCTTCCTTAGCACTATCCCTAAGGGTCGCATTATATGAAATGGGTCGCTTACCCTCTCTCCTTAGTTTAGTGGGGAACTCATAAGCCCTATGGCCATAACCCTCACAACCAAAACACCTATTTGACTCGTCCCTATTTAAATTTTCATTAATAGTTTTAGGAATTCTCTCGGCTTTGTCATGCTTAGAAGTTTCAAATTTCTTAAAGTCATTTTTACATTTATCTTTGTTAATTTTAAGAAACTTTCTAAATTTCCTAGCAAACAAGGCTATATCTTTCGAGTCACTATCACTATCACTCTCACTCTCTACTACTTGTTTATCCTCTTTTCGAGCTTTTAAAGCAATTCCCTTTTCTATTTTCTTTTCAGTTTTAGAGGGAAACATGTCCAGTTCATAGGTTTGTAAATCACCTACAAACTCTTCTAATTTCGTAGAGGCTAAAGTTAGTAAAGAATTTAACACGGACACTTTGGGAATAAATCTATCGGGTAGGGACCTTAAAATTTTCTTTATTACTCGGTTTTCGGGTATTTTCTCTCCCAAATTAAAAGATTAATTAACAATATCGGAAAGTTTAGTATAAAATTCATCAAAAGTTTCTTTTTCATTCATTTTGATAGTTTCAAATTGAGTGGTGAGGTTTTGGAGTTTCGAAGCTTTAACGACACTTGTACCTTCATGAGTGAGTTGTAAAATATCCTAAGCTTCTTTAGCGGTCTCACACGTCATAATGCGTCGGAATTCATCCGGTGTGACAACGCTAAACAAAGCATTTAAACCACGGGAATTAAAATTTGAAAGTTTAAACTCATTCTCACTCCATCTATCGGCCAGTTTGGGAGCACATTCATTATATACAAAATGAGTAGGTGGAGACCACCCGTAAACGACACATAACCAAACTCTCTCGTCGATAGATTTTAGTGCCGATTTCATTCGCACTTCCCAATACGCGTAGTTAGAACCATCAAAAATAGGAAATTTTGAAAATGGGGAAAATTCCATTTTAGCCAAAAATAGTTAAATGATCTTTAACGAAATAATTTATCGTTTTGGCTCTCATAACAATTTGAAGGAGAGATAGGCCCCCAATTTTAAAATTTAAAAAACAATTTCCTTGTTGAGATATAGGGAAGCGTAAGATGGTTCAACAAAATACCAAATTTTAATTTACATTTCAAAATTAAAATTAAACAAAGTGAAATAAGATAAAAACACACACACTTATGTTAATTTCACTTAAACCAATTTAACCAAGTCCTAGAAAATTTTCCTAAGTCATATTTCTCAATTTTAACAAATTTGGCCAAACCAAAATTAACACATTAAATTAATGACTTGAATTAATTAAACATTACCCAAAATTAAACATGTAGTGATTAAAACCAAAATTTATCTTGAATTACCTAAGCATGCGTTCTAGGTGAGTATAGCAAGACAAAATAAATAAACCACTACACCGCGATGTACGAGGAAAAACCCACAACGAGAAAAAACCTCGGATAACCCTAGCCTCAAATCCACTAAGTACGAAATTTACAAATACAAGCAAGATGACTTAAAACACTCGACTCGATCCCTCTCAAGCCCCGACGCGTCTTCTTGTATCAACCTCTGGTTAGCGAATAACCACGGAGCTCCACTGCGGTCTCGGAATATACCGATCGGACTTTATATGGTCACCGTCACCCGAACAATGAGCCTTTCTCCAAATGGGTAAATCAAAGCAAACATCTTCTTCTTTATGGGATTTAGAAGCAAACCCAAATGTCTCTTCAAAACGGTAGAGAGGAAAAAACGGTGTCAAAACTCCAAGCAATGTATATATATATGGAACTTGGATTAAACAAACAATTGGGTGTAAAGTAGAGTGTCAAATGAATTTTTCTTTGAAAGATGAACACTCAAAATCATGAACTTTTCTTGGAAGAATTTGCTCTCAAAAAGTCTCTCTAGAAGTTTGAATGGAATGAAAAGTTAAGTCAAAAAATTTCATTTTCGCACATATTGAATCTGCCAAAAAGTTAGTTGGAAAAACAGGTGGGAAGGTGGGTCAAAACTACTAAAAACTGCCATTTAATTATTCCCGCCAAAACTCGTTCGAACGACATTTTCGTTCGAATGAAATCTCGTTCAAACGAGGCTTCTAACGAAGTTCCAGTGCGAACTCGTTGGAAATCTCGTTCGAACAAAGTTCCAGTGGCCAATATGGAAACTCGTTGGCAAACTCGTTCTAACGACAATGTGGTTCGAACGACATTTCGAACGAACTTCCAGAAAGTTTGAAAATTTCTATTTTTACCCCAGAAACTTTATAAACTTTATTTAAAGTTTTAATTACATCTTTCTGAAAATAAACAACAGTTTTAATTAAACCTACACCCATTATACTGTTCCAAGCTCCTAGATATATATGTAATGCATTCATACCTTGGGAGCGTGGAACCACTATTGATGACGTAGAAACGAGGCACTTAAACTCGACATTTTGATGAAGCTTTATATACTTGGCCGCTACGTCTTCAACAAATAGGTCATAGGCTTGAAGGATGATCAATTAACTCTATCCTATGACTCAAATGTTTTTTGTCCGGAATTGAGCAAAAACTACAAATGACTCAATTGGAAATTTGTGTCCTTACAAATCTCCCCCTTTGGATATTCCGGGACAAAAACCAATAAAAATCCTAAAGGGCCGTCAAGCTCTACTAGACTGACAAAAAGTTCCACCCAAAATAAAAATACAATGCTCGACTCAAACAACCCAAGGATCAAAATCTTTGCCGGTGAAAGTTGCCACGTAGAATAGATTTCCTGCACACTTAAGCAAACACATTAAATGCATAGGAAATATCAAAATATTAAATGCAATTAAATATTTACTCCCCCGAAATTAATTCTCCCCTTTATCAACTATGATCAACCTAAGAAGATAGCGACTCCCGCTAAGTTAAATCTCCGCCAAACGAAGATACGGTTACAATAGGATTAGTTACCATTTCTCCCCCTTTTTGTTTAGGAATAGACAAAGGCTAAAGAATCAAAATATGTAAAAACATGCAATTGTGCATAAAATGATGAGGACATTAAAGCACATGGGCAACAAAAGCATAACTAACCCAAAAAATAATAATGGATACCAACTAAGATGCAAGAAAATAGATACCAATATGATACATAAGTATTAAGCATCTGATATCAACAAAGAATGCAATAAAATGGTTATCAATTATGAATTAAAACATATATGGACTAGAAAGCAAGTCAAAGACTATACAAAAATTTCAAATATATGTATACATAATATATACTTAATAGACTCAAGTACACATATGTTGATATAAACACACAAATTACACAAAATAGGATAAGCTTTTCTCACTAGTATGGCAAAAATGTATCATATGGAAACGGAAGTGTTGGGGTATCAACTAGCAACAATTAAATTTAGACCCCATCACTTAAAACATGTTCACGGAGTTCTCAATTGATTGCAAAAGTCATCACATTTGAATATAACCTCATGTTACAATATAGATTGAACTCAATGAACAAACATACACAATGCATACGAGCCTGGCATGTTGATGATTCTACAAACCAATAGAGTCATGCCATTGAAAGCGTAACTAGGATAAACGAACATTGTGCAAACCGTTGATATACCATCCAATCTCCCTCAATAAGCATTGATATTAATTTTGAATGAATATATCAATCAAACATAGGCCTTGGCAATTATATTCTTTTGAATGCCATATTTTCTGTTTTTAGGTCTTTGGACCACGTATTTCTTTTAGGTCCAATCAAATGGTGGCTTACTATTCGTAAAGGACAATAAATCCTTTCGGAGCCCTTTCCCGTGCACATTTATATTTATCATTTTTTATTTCTCACAAATATCACGTGCAACGGATTTTGACATGCACTAGTCCTCCTAGGTCACAAATATGTAGATGAAAAGATTGGTAGGAGAACATCTCACAAAGCTCAATTATACATATGAAGTTAAAATTTCAAAAGAGCTCGTGCATGTGTGAATAGAGGCATATAAAAATAGAATCCATTATATCAACACAAAATCCAACTACTCCATGTAAGCATGGTAAAGAACATAATAAGGATTGATAATCTAAACCAAAAGTTCTAGCCATATTGGAGCAAAAAAGATGGGATTCAAACACAAGTGTATGCCACATAAAGTGTGTCAAACTAAAATACACAAAAAAATAAAATCTTTTTGTGGTTTTTGAAAGTTTTAACCAAAAATAAAAATATATACTCAAAAGACAAACAAAAATCATTTGAATATTTCATTAAGCTAAAATTATCAAGAAATAATACCCAAATGATAAACAAAAATCATTTGTATTTTTCATTTAATAAAAACACAAATGAAAAGAATATAATACAAAAGATAAACAAAAGTCATAATTCTAGCATGTGATTAAGCATGGAGCATAGACTAGAAAATGATTAAACAAGCATACACTTAGCATGTGAATACAGCATGAAGTACAAGCGCTAAAGTATGCAAATAAAACTAACACATTCAACCTTCAGATTTTGCAAGTGAGGAAGCATGTGAAATTAAATGAGAATCAAAAACCCTATCTTGTAAATCTACCAAGTCGGATCTCCTAACCCAAACTAATGATGAATGACGATCTCGGGTTGTAGAAATCTTGGCTACCTCGGTTGCTTTACCTTTGGATTTTCTAGGAACTCGTTTAAGATAAAAACAAAATTTTCTAAGATGACCTTTTAGACCACAATATGAACGCTTGAACTCACGGCGAAAAAATTTACCTAAGGAGTGATCTCTAAAGGTTTTCCTAGGCGATTCTCCTAAAACATTGGTTTTGGCTTTATGAGTTGATTCACTACAAGTATCGAAGCCTAAACCATAAGTGTCATTTTTTATTTGGACCGTTCCTAATATTTTATCTAATTTTTTTGAATGACACTCCAAATCAAATTTGACGTTACTAGAGCCTTTTAATTTATTTTCTAATTCTAGGATATTAGACTCTAAAAAATCATTTCTCTCTTCAAACTCGAGAATTTCCTTTTTCAAGGATTCCATTAAACCTCTAAGGCTATCTCTCTCGCCTTCTACATATTCTATCTTTTCTCGAGGAGATCTCTCTCGTGTCCTAATGTCTTCCACTAACTCACTATCATCAACGACCTTGACACACTCTTTTAAATTTGCTTCTAACTTCAAATTAACTCTTTTCAATTTAATTGATTCTTCATATAATTCTTGAAAATCATTCTGAAGTTCACTCATATTAACCTCTTCTTCATTTTCACTCTCTTTTTCTTCTTCACTCTCACTATCATAAAAAATAAGGGAATCATAAATAATGACCTTGGAAGTGTCATATGATAAATTTTCATCTAGAGATGAGTTCTCACTATCACTCACATGACTAGCCATAAAAGCCACAAAGTTGGGCTTAGTGGGGGAATCGGGTCCCTCTTCCTTAGCACTATCACTAAGGGTTGCATTATATGAAATGGGTCGCTTACCGTCTCTCCTTAGTTTAGTGAGGAACTCATAAGCCCTATGGACATAACCCTCACAACCAAAACACCTATTTGACTCATCCCTATTTAAATTTTCATTAATAGTTTTAGGGATTCTATCGGTTTTGTCATGCTTAGAAGTTTCAAATTTCTTAAAGTCATTTTTACATTTATCTTTGTTAATTTTAAGAAACTTTCTAAATTTCCTAGAAAACAAGGCCATATCTTTCGAGTCACTATCACTATCACTCTCGCTCTCTACTACTTGTTTATCCTCTTTTCGGGCTTTTAAAGCAATGCCCTTTTCTATTTTCTTTTCAGTTTTTGCGGAAAACATGTCGAGTTCATAGGTTTGTAAATCACCTACAAGCTCTTCTAATTTCGTAGAGGCTAAAGTTAGTAAAGAATTTAACACGGACACTTTGGGAATAAATCTATCGGGTAGGGACCTTAAAATTTTCTTTACTACTCGGTTGTTGTATATTTTCTCTCCCAAATTAAAAGATGAATTTACAATATCGAAAAGTTTAGCATAAAATTCATCAAAAGTTTCTTTTTCATTCATTTTGATAGTTTCAAATTGAGTGGTGAGGTTTGGAGTTTCGAAGCTTTACGACACTTGTACCTTCATGAGTGAGTTGTAAAATATCCCAAGATTCTTTAGTGGTCTCACACGTCATAATGAGTCAGAATTCAGCCGGTGTGACAACGCTAAACAAAGCATTTAAACCATGGGAATTAAAATTTGAAAGTTAAACTCATTCTCACTCCATCTATCGGCCAGTCTGGGAGCACATTCATTATGTACTAAATGAGTAGGTGGAGACCACCCGTAAACGATAGATAACCAAACTCACTCGTCGATAGATTTTAGTGCCGATTTCGTTCGCGCTTGCCAATACGCGTAGTTAGAACCATCGAAAATAGGAAATTTTGAAAATGGGGAAAATTCCATTTTAGCCAAAAATAGTTAAATGATCTTTAACGAAATAATTTATCGTTTTGGCTCTCATACCAATTTTAAGGAGAGATAGGCCCCCAATTTTAAAATTTAAAAAACAATTTCCTTGTTGAGATATGGGGAAGCGTAAGATGGTTCAACAAAATACCAAATTTTAATTTACATTTCAAAATTAAAATTAAACAAAGTGAAATAAGATAAAAACACACACACTTATGTTAATTTCAGTTAAACCAATTTAACCAAGTCCTAGAAAATTTGCCTAAGTCATATTTCTCAATTTCAACAAATTAGGCCAAACCAAAATTAACACATTAAATTAATGACTTGAATTAATTAAACATTACCCAAAATTAAACATGTAGTGATTAAAACCAAATTTTATCTTGAATTACCTAAGCATGCGTTCTAGGTGAGTATAGCAAGACAAAATAAATAAACCACTATGCCGCGATGTACGAGGAAAAACCCACAACGAGAAAAAACCTCGGACGACCCTAGCCTCAAATCCACTAAGTACGAAATTTACAAATACAAGAAAGATGACTTAAAACACTCGACTCGATCCCTCTGAAGTCCCGACGTGTTTTCTTGTATCAACCTCTGGCTAGCGAATAACCACGGAGCTACACCGCGGTCTCGTAATCCACCGATCGGACTTTATATGGTCACCGTCACCCGAACAAGGAGCCTTTCTCCAAATGGGTAAATCAACGCAAACATCTTCTTCTTTGTGGGATTTAGAAGCAAACCCAAATGTCTCTTCAAAACGGTAGAGATGAAAAAACGGTGTCAAAACTCCAAGCAATGTATATATATATGGAACTTGGATTAAACAAAAAATTGGGTGTAAACTAGAGTTTCAAATGAATTTTTCTTTGAAAGATGAACACTCAAAATCATGAACTTTTCTTGGAAGAATTTGCTCTCAAAAAGTCTCTCCAGAAGTTTGAATGGAATGAAAAGTTAAGTTAGAAAAGTTTATTTCCACACGTATTGAATCTGCTAAAAAGTTAGTGGGAAAAAGAGGTGGGAAGGTGGGTCAAAACTGCTAAAAACTGCCATTTAATTGTTCCCGCCAAAACTCATTCGAATGACAATCTCGTTTGAAAGAAATCTCGTTTGAACGAGGCTTCTAACGAAGTTCCAGTGTGAACTCATTAGAAATCTCATTCGAACAGCCATCTCGTTCTAACGACATTTCGAACGAAGTTGCAGTGGCCAATATGGGAACTCGTTTGCAAACTCATTCGAATGACAATGTGGTTCGAACGGCAAACTCATTCGATTGACATTTCGAACGAACTTCCAGAAAGTTTGAAAATTTCTATTTTTAGCCCCGAAACTTTATAAACTTTATTTAAAGTTTTAATTAAATATTTCTTAAAATAGACAACAGTTTTAATTAAACCTACATCCATTATAATGTTCCAAGCTCCTATATATATATGTATTGCATTCATACCTTGGGAGCGTGGAACCACTGTTGATGACATAGAAACGAGGCACTAAAACTCGATATTTTGATGAATCTTTATACACTTGGCCGTTACGTCTTCAACAAACACGTCATAGGCTTGAAGGATGATCAATTAACTCTATCCTATGACTCAAATGTTTTTTGTC
The DNA here is from genome assembly GCA_949130495.1 of Sambucus nigra. Lineage (NCBI taxonomy): Eukaryota > Viridiplantae > Streptophyta > Magnoliopsida > Dipsacales > Adoxaceae > Sambucus > Sambucus nigra. Next base: position 599,839,810 of record OX422214.1, on the reverse strand, counting down.
CGGAATTGAGCCAAAACTACAAAGAACTCAATTAGAAATTTGTGTCCTTACACGTGTTTTGTTCGGGAAAACATTTGAGCAGTAAGGGCTATTGGCAAGGTAGAAGTATGAGTTTTATCCTCAGAGGATGAGGCGCGTTTTGTGTGACACGAGCGAGTCACTACATTTTAATTATTGATAAATTCTCATGTGAGTCGAGTTTAGGGCATATATTGACAACGTTATTATTATGTGTATGTTTTCCCTGGTATAGCAAGGTTATGTTTAGTGTTATTCGCGGAGGATAAATGGGTGCATATTTAGTGGACTATACTTGATTGTCATTACTTGTTTTAGTGATGTGATATACGAGTATGATATTATCCTGGTTACGGCTTTATAGTAATGGTTAGAACGATAGTGGGCAGTTATTACAAGGCTATCGGGGTGGTTGCCCTAGTGCAATATGTTTTGTTCTGGAGAGACCTCACCTGTGAGAGGGACGGGCTCACACTTATATTATATATCATAGAGACTTAGGAGGGTATAGTGGTCTCGAGATATTCGATCTCGGTGTGTGTAGGGAATTCATTGATATGATTCAGAGTGTATTGGGTTTACTGTTGAGAATTTTTTTATAGCTCATTATTATGTTTAACACCCAGGGCTTAAGAATAGGAGAGCGCATTATTATATCACTCCTTTAGAGGCGTGAGGGTTAAGACTTGAAGATATATGTCTGGGGAAATAATTTCGAGATCCCCGATTGTACATGTATGAGGTTTATGGAATATGGTTACCAACAATGTTGAGTGATAGTGTCTCTGGGAGGGAAAGTTTCTCATTTAAATGTAATTACACTAGGGGATATAGCTTTTGTGTCATGAGACGGGAATATAGAGGTACATATTATGGAATGAGGTGCTAATGGATTTTGATGACCAAAAATGCTAGGTAGTAGTGTATCGGGGGGTTCCACGCATGAAACTTAGCATAAGGTTGGAAGTAGGGAGATGTTTGGCCATTCGTCCATCAGTCTGATACCTCGGTCGTTATATAAGTATGTAGTTATAACTGTAAGTTAAAAGTTAAATTCTGATATAAGGCCAGTGGAGTCGGTTGTGAGGGAGGATGGATTGAAAATTTTGTTTTATTACCACGAGTTGAAGGTTGGAGCAATGTTAAAGAGGATTTAAATTTTTTAAATTATGGGGTGATTGAGAATTTCCAAGTGTTATAGCCACGTTGTGAATACAAGGGCAATAAAGAATTGGGTGTTATGTGGGAAGGTTATGTGATTCTTACGCAAGTATGAACGACTTATAGAATGTGTGGACACCCTGGTTAACTGATGTTAGAGGCATTCAGTTGAAGGGATGTAGGGATATATGTGTGAAATATATGTATGTGGGACTAATATAATGAAGTGGAAGTGGTAGAGGGGATTAACCGTCGTGCGAGAGGGAAGATAATCCATATATACGTGAGCGATCAGAGTAACACACCCGAACTCGGTGGAGAGTCTATGGGAAGTCATTTAAAAAGGGGTATCCCTTAAGAAGACTAAAATTTAACTATTGTGGACAATTTGGAGTGGAATTATACCCAGTCAAATGTTTAGAGTGACTTGCGCTAAAATGGAAAAATGATGTCAATACGGTATAAAGAGACCAGAAGTGCACATCATGACAAAAGTGCACGGGTCAGAACTTTTGGGATACACCGAGGGAAGACAAGGATTATCAAGTACCACTTAATGGGAGGCATTATAAGTAGAAGTCGGTGTTGAGAGGGACATAGTGAGCATTCACCATGTGCACCACTCATACGTAGAAACTGGTTGGAGTAAGATGATCAACCGAAAAATTTTGTATCAAGCCAACGATTCTGATAGTGGAAGATGACAGCAAAATCGATAAAGTTTCTTTGATGGGTTGCCAATCTCAAGGTATGATGAAGGGTTCCTTAGAACGTGTGGAACAAGTTACCCAAGAAGGAAGGGATTGATATTCCTTTGGGGGTGATTTATAATATTACCTAGTGTGCCCCAGTTCCTTTGAAAAGAAGAATCACGCCGGTACGTGGTCCTACACGATATTGTTCTGAATTAGGATGAGATTTTTGAATCCCACCTTCAATATGGAATTTTAGGAAGCAACGAGGATGATGTTTTGTTTTGAGTAGGTTGTATCACCCATAACCGGAGAGTAGGCGAACAGTGATTAACGATTAGTGGAGCCGTGTGAAAGTGATTTTGGATTCATTGTGATCATTTCATTTCCACAACGGATATGGTTAGCAAGTGAAATATACTATGATAATTGGGAGAGGATATTACCTAATAGTAGAGTTCCGTGGAAGCACTCGTACCTGTTTATTATGAACGAAGTGAATATTGAGGTTTTGGTGTGGAAAAAGCTTAACTTTTCCCACTCTGGATGTTAAGAGGTGGGCGGATAATCAGAATTTTGGATTGGTAGAGAGATAGAATCTAATAACTAAAATGGAATAACCACATAATATCTTAGGTAACCTTTTTAACTATCGTAAAAGTTACGTCGCCAGGAATTAAGATTCGAAGAACTGACAAGAGAAGTCAGATGTTTATATGGTTTCTCCCAAGACGGAAGTTTTGTGTTTAGATAAATACAGGAATTGATACGAGGAGAGGCGCAGCCTCCTAATATATTGAGACAATGGGGACAATGATGTACAGGCTAGTCTTATTCAAATGTTGTTCGGTAGGAGCACAATTGAGGTGTGACCCTATAACTGATAAAGTGTCGAGAGTCTTAAGAAAGCTTGTTGTGAACCGGGGGCTATAGTGATTGAGCCTTACTTTGAAGTTGGTTTTGAGTACTAGAGGAAACCTATTTTTATTAGGTATGCCTTTCTTTTCCAAATTTCGAGATGAAATTCCGTTATGAGAGAAGAAGCATGTAATACCCCGTATTTTTATGGCTTTTAAATTATGGGATTTATTAATTTAATATTAATTCGGATTTTATAATAAATATTTACTAACGTGACGAGAGTTAGTAATTACTGGTAAGAATTATGTTGAATATTACTAGATGAGTAAAATTAGTATATGAGATTGAATTTATTAAAATTGTCTCGAGTGAATAATACGACAATTACAAAAATTGAGTCGGGATGCGCATGTGTCGTGTCGGGACTAAATTAATGAAATAAGAGTGAATTAATTTTATGTCGCTCATATAGCCGTTTTGAGTGAGCCATTGTGTCCAGAAGGGTCGAGTTAGTAAAAAAAGTGTACCCGGGAGTTTAATTTGTGTCTCGGGACTATTTTAGGCCTAGCGGGCATCCCAGGAGGGTATTGTGGGCATTATGTATTTTTGAGTGATTAAACCCACGAATTTTCCTAAGTTATATCTGCTATTAGAGTTAATATTTTAGGGTTATCAATTACAGAAACATATAATGCCCATTAGAGAAGAAAGGAAGAGAGCTCTTTAAGACTATATCACAATCCGTAACACCTTTTTCAAGAATAACACCACCGGGGCATAGATCGTAAGATGAGGAATACAACCATACCTTCATCACCAACATATCAGACCTTCGATTCCCATGAAAGTATCTATCTTGCTGATTTCTAATTGATATCACCTCCATGTTAGCCTAGGAATGAAAGTCACATGTTTTATTTAAAGAATTATATGTTTTGGAAGAGAATTTATATGTTGTAGGGAGAATCCATGCAGTCTGAAATTTGGATCATATGTAGAGGATTACCCACGAACTTATAATGATACTTGGGAAGGAAATATAGGATAAAAATAGAGATTCTTGATTATTCATGCATAATTAGGTTTTATAAAGAAATCTGGAATTAAACCCCTTTTTGATTGATTCGTTGAGGATTTATTGATGTTGTTACGTTAGAACTTGTTTATATATAATGATTATACATTTGGATTACTTAATTGGGAGTTTGGGATGAAATTATAGGGGTTTTGAGGAGTTATAATGATTGAACCCGTAGCTATCGTAAGAAAATCTGGGCTGAGACCTGTAGGGTCGATCGATCGACTCCTGCTGATTTTTGGAATTTTTCCTCTTCTTTAATGATGATGTAACTCCACTTCAAGGGGACTTTTCATGATAAGATTATTATATTAGGACTTATGAGGTACTAGTAGGGTTGTGATTTAGGTCCGGATAATATGGATTAATACGAGACTCAACCATCGTGTCACGAGGGCTATAGAATAATAAAATATGCTTGTATGTGCGACACGTTAGGTTGAGTGAGAAAGATTGATGACTTAGGCCAGTAGGATAGAAAGTTTTAACCTACTGACATTATGGTTATAAAAATGATACACTTCGGGGGGTTGAGAAGTAATTGGGAACGTGTGGTAAACGAGAAAAAGGATAAACTAATAATAGGTAGGTTTTGAGAGTGAGCACCACGTATGGTTAGTATAAAAATATTTTGGGTCGTGAGGGTACCTATATGAAATATGGAAATACATATTTGTGTGTATGTATACTTGCCATATTCTTATGTGTAGTTAATCATACCCACGCTACTTGTTGTCATTGAGGTTTTCGCACCGGGACAATCTTATCTCGATGTGACCTTTATAGGGGATTTTGACTTGTACCCTAAAACATAGGATCCTTGGTATAGGCTATCTGAGAACGATAGTCAGACGATCCTAAGAGACGTGAGGTTATTTGCTGACCTCTTATTGACTTGGAACTATGCTTCACCTCCAATATGTGTATTTTTTGTTAATATAGTTCGAGAGTGTGTCCGAACTAGTATTTCCCTCATTTGTACGAGAGGTACAGGGACTTGATAGCAGAGTATGCCAGCACCATAGATTTTATGTGGGGTGAGTGATTAATATATATACATATACCTGGAATCCTTCTATTGTGTGTAAGTCTATAATTATTGAATAAATGATCGTAATCATAGTAAATGCTTGAGATTTCATAGCAATATTGAGATATACATAATTGACTTAAATAATCCTTAATAAGATGTTATTTTAATAAATCATAGACATACGGTCTCACGAATCAGAATCTATGGGAGGAGAATTAGGTTAGACTAATGAGTCATTTTTGTAGTACGATAGGTGTGCACACTAGATGAGAGGTGAGAATTCTCAAGAGAGTGTTGAGTACTAACATGTATGGAATATCAACTGGCAAGCATTTTAAATACTTGCTATACTAATTTAAAGTTGTTTTTCACTCGGTCTCAGACCTTTCCACCATCTTTTCTCTCTCTCTCTCTCTCTCTCTCTCTATATATATATATATATATATATATATATATATATATATATATATATATATATATATATATATATATATATATATATATATATGTGTGTGTGTGTGTGTGTGTGTGTGTGTGTGTGTGTGTGTATTACAGGTGTCCAGTCGTAGGGGCGTCAGGCTTGGATCTTTGGCCTATTGACGTGCTGCAGCTAGTGTAGAAGTTGCAGGTCTTTGCAGTAGACGACTTCATCCTTATCTTCTCACTCTTCTACTTAGTCATCATTAGATAGGGCATGTGTCGCCCAATTCTAGTTTTATCTAGTATCCCAGATATCTGTACTCTTAATTCATTTCAGCATTTTATATTAGTTGGGATTACTTGTGATTGTTACAATGTCCTACGATTTGGGATATTTTAATTGGAATAAATTATCTTGCATGTTCTTCCATTTTAATGGTTTGGTTTTAATACTATGATTTGTATTCGTGAAACTAGTTTCATAGTTAATAATAACAATTGGATTTAATTTGTAAAATTAAACGTTTTGACACTTAGCTTAATTATTTATTAGGTAATTAATAAAGAAAATTTGTTTTTCGATAGTGATGCTAAGATTGAACTAATCGAACCCTTTGATTTAATTTAATAAAGGACTGATCACTTGGTATTTAATTAGGCGGGGTGTCACATATAGCTTTGAGAAACCTTAAGTATACTAAAGTGGTGCATTATGGTTATGAGATACCTTGACCTATATGGTAATCCTGACTTGCTTAAAGGACGTTTATGACTCCTCGACTAAGCAAGTTGGGCAGATTTAAAGTCCCAATTTGCCTAAAGAACCTATATGGTCGCTCGACTAGGTAAATTGTTATCGCTTAAAAGTCTCAGTTTACTTAAAGGGCCTATATGGAACCAAAGCCCCAGTTTAACTACAACAACTTTAAGGTCGCTCGATTAGGTAAATTATTGTCACTTAAAAGTTCCAATTTACTTAAAGGGCCTATATGGAACCTCGACTAAGTATATTACGCATTTTCAAAGCCCTAGTTTTCCTAAAGAACCTTTATGGTCGCTTGACTAGGTAAAGTTTTGACGTTTAAAAGTCCCAGTTTACTTAAAGGGCCTATATGGAACCTCGACTAAGTAAATTTAGAATTCTCGAAGATCCAGTTTTCCTAAATCACCTTTATGGTTGCTTGACTAAGTAAATTGTTGTCACTTAAAAGCCCTAGTTTACTTAAAGGGCCTATATGGAACCTCGAATAAGTAAATTGGGCATTCTCGAAGCCGTTGTTTGCTTAAAGCACCTTACTGGTTGCTCGACTAGGTACACTAAGGACGCTTAGAAAATCTTAATAAGTGGTTTTCATTGTTAAGTCACAGATTCGGGCAGAGTTTGTGAAAAATCTTAACAAGTGGTTTTCATTGTTAAGTCACATATTTGGGTGGAGTTTTACGAAAAATCTTAACAAACGGTTTTCATTGTTAAGTCACATATTTGGACGAAGTTTGCGAAAAATCTTAACAAGTGGTTTTCATTGTTAAGTCACATATTTGGGTGGAGTTTGCGAAAAATCTTAGCAAGTGGTTTTTATTGTTAAGTCACGTATTTGGGTGGACTTTGTGAAAAATATTAGCAAGTGGTCTTCATTGTTAAGTCACATATTTTGGTGGAGTTTGTGAAAAATCTTATCAAGTGGTTTTCATTGTTAAGTCACCTATTTGGGTGGAGTTTATAAAAAATCTTAAAAAGTGGTTTTCATTTTTAAATATTTGCTTGGAGTTTGCAAAAATCTTAACAAGTGTGCTTTCATTTATAAAGTCACCTCGTAGGTGTGAATTTGCGAAAAAACCTTAACAAGTGGTTTTCATTGTTAAGGATTTATATTTTCCTTCTTATTCTTCATTTCAACTCATAGTGTTTCATTCGCATGAAAAGAATGATCATGAGTTTCTTCGAAAATAACCCATGAGATCAAAGCCTAAAATATGAGATATAAGATAGAAATATATCATCAAACTGAAATGAGATATGAGATTATTACCCAAGATCCACAGTTTAATTGAACATATCAAAATCGGCTAAAGGAATGGGGGCAATCCCCAAAATACTCCTCCAAAATGAAAAGAAGAGACGACAATGATAGCCCTTAAAATTATATGCACATATACACATGACATAAATCGAACGTGATCTCATGATGGCTTAGACAAAGTTAAAACATAGTGATTGATATTCCGTACACACATTTGATATGTCTCAGCCAAAGCATCAACACACCAACTATGCATACGAGGGGGCAAATGTAGACTGGGGTTAAAGAAATTAACCACCAACACTCTACTAAATTAAACCCAAAGATTTAATCATATATTGATTTATGATTTATCTAGTTTTTCTACAATTCAGACCCTACATGGGTTGAGATATTATTACGCTCGATTAAATATACCGCGTACACCAAGAGGTTGGCAGATTAAACTAAGATAATACTCTAGTAGTGATTTAAATTAATTATTTGAGATACCACCACATATATTGTGACAGGTGGCACCATAAATATTAGACACTTGCCTCCATAGAAAAGATGACATGTGTCAAGCCCTCTTTGGCACTTTTTCTATAAAAAGAGGGCTTCCCCTCATCTGGAGAGATGATGGTCTTGGGTCAAGGTAAGGAGAGTATGTCTAGATCTTCTCCCCCACGAACCTCTTGAGCTATGTAATAGGTTTGATAGTGACGAGATGATTTTCTTAGTTTCTTCACTAGTTTTATTTATTTTATATGGTATATGGACATTTAGGGGCAGCTAGACGGATTTGGCACCCCCGAGCACCAAAACCACCCAAAAACCGAGTTTTCTGACGTATCTTAAAGACCCACGAACTATGTAGACTTTGATTCCGTGAAGAGACGAATACGTAAGTGCAACAACGTTGCTAAGTCTAAAGCACGCTAAATGCGATGCTTCCCCAAATCTGGACTACTCTCTTACAAGTTTTGATGCTCCGTTAACAGAGGCGACTCTAGGTATAGGCCAACTAGGCTGTCGCCTAGGGCCCTTGATTAATCATTTTTTTAATAAAAAAATAGGTATAAAATTGTTGTTATGAAAAAAAAATAAAGTTTACCACTTGAAAAAATCTCCCAAAAAATAAACCCATCCTAATACTAAACATTTTTAACACTTAAAAAGTATCCTCCTAAAGTCAAAACTCACTAATATACTAAATTCTCAAAGCATAATCCACTTTTAGCACACTCACCCACCCATCCACTTTTAACATACTCACTAAAAAAAAATGTTCCTTTATATTATCAATTGGGTGAAAAAAGCTAGAAAATAATGTCAGGTTAAAAAAAATTAATAGATGAAATGATGCTAATCCTAGTTTTCTTTGGAAAATCAAGTTATTTATGTCATTTGGTAAAATCCATTATTTTGATAAAAAAAATTGACTAAATAAAAAATGATATAGTATGATATAGTTTTTTAAATTCTTTATTTTGGGAAAGTTTTTTATACTTTTAAACAAGAGTTGAGCAAGCTCTAATGAGGAGATCTAAAGTTAATTTTCAAAATTTGGATTTCTATTATTTTAGTCATGCTTCAGTTTTCTACTTGATGATTTTTAATTTTTTTTGTTATTTTGGAATTTATCAAAAAAAAAAATTAATTTTATCGCAAATTGCACGATTCGGTTTTGATTTGCATTAAGTTGTATCGAGCAGTACAAATTGAAAATTTGATTTTAGTATATTAAAATTGATTTTGCATTGAAAAATGCAAGAAAAATACATTTTCTTTAATTTATTTATTTTTTAATGTAAAGGGGACCCGATTATGTTTTTCATCTAGGCCTTGAAAACTATAGCGCCCACCGTGTTAGTCGATTACAAAAACTCTCATTGACAAAAAAATTGTATGCGATCCGGTTTGGTCGAACTCCGGTCCAATCCTTGAACTCTTTGAAAAATCCTGACGCTTATTAATCTTTATGCCATCACCTCCATATCTCCCTCTCTTATAAATATAATTCGCTCGCTCCAAATTGGAGCCAAAATCTCTATAGCACGGGAAATACACAAGAGAAAATAATAGAAATAGAAAAAAAATCGAATTAGGTAGAGAAGATGAACAATTTGATGGATGAAGATCAACAATGGCTTATCAACTGCTTAAATGCCACTCTAGACACCAATCACCAACTTAGATCTTATGCTGAAACCTCTCTAAATCAGGCCTCCGTTCAACCAGCTTCACTTTATTCCTAACTTTACTAAAATGTGTCATTGAACCTGTTTTTTAACTAGAAGCTTTTGGATAGAAAAAGTACAAAATTTCGTGTATTTTATACTAAGTCCTTTTGCTTGTCTTACAAAATAAAGTTATTGCATTTTTCTAAACTTAAATTCAGTTTAGTCTAGGTATTGCATATTTTTTTTATTAATCATTTTTAAGTTCAAAGCAAGCAACATTTTTTTTTGTATTTGACAGCATAGTAAATGAAATACAACAATGTATTTATATATTTTTGGGAATTACTGCGTGTGTGCTCGTTTCACGTTAGGATTTGGAGACATTTTTTTAGTTGAACTGACGTGGTCGGTTTTGTGAAGTTTAAAACTGATTTTATCGGCTGACCGGAATGGTTTAGACTAATTTAAAAAAATTGCAAAGAAAAGCTACTTCCTAATCCATATATTTATATTTTTCTTTTCTTGGTGATGAAGAATATCAAAGGATGGGTTATTTATATTTTTTATTTTGTATATTCGAGAAGTCAGGTTAGTTTGGTTTGTCATTTGTTTTTCCTTTATAATCATTGACCAAACTGGCTTTTAAAAACCCGTCGATTTTGGATAGTTCGATTTGTCGGTTTATCGTTAATTTGCAAGGCCTTTGTTCTTTTTTTACTTTTGGGATTGTATTTATATTGGAAATTATTGTTTTTATTAGTTTTTATATTGGAAATTATATCACTTTTTTTTTAAATTTATTTATCGAACTGTAAACGTGAGAATTTCCTTTTAGATAAATGCGGAAGCGTTAGGAAGATGATGGTTCAATAAAATGAATCAATTAATATATTCACTTAAACCGATTCATTGATCCAATGCAAGTCCTAGAATTAGCCTAAGTCATAATTAACAATTAACCAAAGTTAGGCGAAACCAATTTTAACAAAGGACTTGAGTAAACCAAATTTAGCCAATATTTAATTTAGCACCAAACTAAATGAGTGTGATGATTTAAACCGAATTTTATCTTGAATTATTCTAAGCATGCGTTCTATGTTATTAAAGCAATATAAAATAAACAAATCACATTACGCCGCGATGTACGAGGAAAAACCCAAGATGGGAAACAACCTCGGACGGTCCTAGCCACAAATCCACTAGATACGGAATTACAATTACAAGACAGGTAGACTTACAACGACTGACTCGATCCCTCTCAAGCCTCGATGCTTCTTCTTGTAGACACCTCTTCCTAGCGGATAACCTCGGAACACCACCGCGGTCTCAGAATCCACCGATAGGGCTTTCTATGGTCACCGTCACCCGAGCAAGGAGCCTTTCTCCAAGTGGGTAGAATCACAACAAAATGTCTTCTTCTTTGATGGATGTAGAAGTAAACCAAAAACTTCTCTTTGAAACGGAAGAGATAAACCGGTGCCAAAACTCCAAGCAATTTGATATGTAAATAAGAACTTGGACTAAACACAATTGGGTGTAAACTAGAGTGTGAAGGATTTTCTCTTCGAAAAATAACACTCAAAACATGAACATTTTCCTAAACCATTTTTGCTCTCAAACACTCTCTAAGAGATGGAAATATTTTGGAAAAGTTATGAAAATGTTTTTTTGGAAAATGTCATTCCCGCACTATTAAAGTCTGTGAAAGTTGATTAAAAACCAAGTGGGGAAGTGAGTGCAAAACTGCCAAAAAACTGCCAATAACTGTTCCCGCCTGACAGCTCGTTCGAACGACATTTCGTTCGAACGAAATCTCGTTCGAACGAGTCTTCTAACGACGCTCCAGTATGGACTCGTTAGAAGCTCATTGGAAATCTCGTTAGAACGACAATCTCGTTCGAACGACATTTTTAACGACGGACCAGTATGCCTTAGTGGGAACTCGTTGGAAAAACTCGTTCGAACGACATCTGGTTCGAACGAAAAACTCGTTCGAACGACATATCTAACGAACGACCAGAAAATTTGAAAAATTCATTTTTAGCCAAGAAAACTTTATAAACATTTATTTAAAGTTTTAATAAATCCTTTCTTAAAACCAAACGCAGTTTTTATAAACCTAACACCCAATAAACTTGTTCCAAGCTCCTATATATATATAATTGCATTCGTACCTTGGGAGCATGGAACTATGATTGATGATGTAGAAACGAGGCACACAAACCGAAATTTTGATGAAGCTTTATACTCTTTGCCGCTACGTCTTCAACAAACACTTCATAGGCTTGAGAATATTACAATTTAAATATTATCCTATGAATAAATGTTTTTGTCCGAAATTGAGCCAAAACTATATATGGACTCAATTGGAAATTTGTGTCCTTACAAATCTCCCCCTTTGGCTATTCCGGGACAAAAACCAAACAAAAATCCTAAAGGGTCGTGAAGCTCACTAGACTCAAAAACTTAACCCACCCAAACTTGACTCAACCCAAGGATCAAACGCTTTGCCGTTTAAACAATGCCGCTTTAGAAGAAATCCTGCACACTTAAGCAAACTCATCAAATGCATCGGGAATATCAAAGTATTGAATGCAATTAATTAATTACTCCCCCTAAATTAATTCTCCCCTTTATCAAACACATGACCTACTTAGAAAGACGTCTCCCCCTAAGATAAATCTCCCCCAAACTTGGATACATAATAGGATTAGATACCATTTCTCCCCATATCATCATTCTCCCCCTTTTTGTTCAGGAATAGGCAAAGGATAAAGAACTAATAAACATAAAAGCATGTTTAAGCTTAAAGTGTTAAGACATGAAAGCATATGGGAAATAAACGCAAGGCAAAGACAAACAAAATAACACACACAAGACACAAAATACAATAAGTTTGCACACTCGTATGGCAAAAATGTGTCATATGAAAACGGAAGTGTAGGGGTGTGAACTAGCAACAATTAAATTTAGACCCAAACACTTAATAAACATTCACGTAGTTCTCATTTGATTGCAAACTTCATCACATTTAAATAGAACCTCATGTGACAATATAAAGATTGAACTCAATGAACAAACATACACAATGCATACAAGCCTAGCATGATGATGATTCTACAAACCAAATAGATTCATGACATTAAAGACAACTAGGATAAACGGACATTGTGCAAACCGTTGATATACCATCCAATTCTCTCTCAATAAGCATATATATTCTTTTGTTTTTGAATGAATATATCAAACAAACATAGACCTTGGCAATTGTTTTGTTTTTAATGCCAAATATTCTGTTTTTAGGCCTTTGGATCACGTATTTCTTTTAGATCCAATAAACGGTGGCTTACTATCGCAAAGTATTTAATTCATCCTTTCGGAGCCCTTCCCCGTGCATATTTAGTTATCATGTTTTCATTTTCACACAAATCTCACATGCAACGGATTTTGACATGCACTTGTCGGACTTGGTCATAGATATGTAGATGACTAGATTGGTAGGAGAACACCTCAACAAGCTCAAATATAACATGTGACATTAAGATTTCAAAAGAGCTCGTGCATGTGTGAAAAGAGGCATATAGAAATAGAATCCATTTAAACAACACAAAATCCAACTACTCTATATAAAACATGGTAAAGAACATTTTAAGGATTGAAAATATAAACCAAAAGTTCTAGCCACGTGGGAGCGGAAAAGATGGGATTCAAACACAAATATATGGCACATAAAGTGTGTCAAACAAAAATACACACAAAAAAAATCTTTTTGAGTTTTTAACATTTTTAATCAAAAATAAATATTTACTCAAAAGGACAAACAAAAATCATTTGTATTTTTCATTAATCTCAAAAGAAACAGATAAAACACAAGTGATAAACAAAAATATTTTTATATTTTTCAATAAATTCAAACACCAAATATAATACAAAAAGATAAACAAGTCATAATTTCTAGCATATGATATGAAATGAGGCAACGACTAGAAAATGACTAAACAAGCATACATTTAGCATGTGAATATAGCATGAAGTGCAAACGCTAAAGTATGCAAACACTAACACATTCATCCTTTAGATTTAGCAAGGGAGGAAGCATGTGAAAGTAAATGAGAATCATAAACCCTATTTTGCAAGGCAACCAAGTCGGATTTCCTAACCCAAATTAATGAAGAATGATTATCTTGGGGTATAGGAACGTTAACTACCATGGTTACTTTACAATGGGATTTTCTAGGAATTCGTTTAAGATCGAAACAAAATTTCCTAAGATGACCTTTTCGATCACAATGTGTACAAGCAAAAACATGTCGAAAAGATTTACCTAAGGAGTGATCTTTAAATGCATTCCTAGTAGATTATCCTAAAACATTGGTCTTGGCTTTATGAGTAGATTCATTACAAGTATTGAAGCCTAAACCACAAGTGTCATTTTTAATTTGGACTGCTCCTAACATTTTATCTAGTTTTTCCGAACGACACTCCAAATCAAATTTGACATGACTAGAATCTTTTAATTTATTTTCCAATTCTAAAATGTTAGATTCTAGTAAAACATTTCACTCTTCAAAAGAAAGAAGCTCCTTTTTCAAGGATTCCATTAAACCCCTAAGGCTATCTCTTTCGCCTTCTACATATTCTAGCTTCTCTTGAAGAGTCCTCTCACGTGTCCTAAGGTCTTTTATTAAAGCATTATCATCAAAGACCTTGACACTCTCTCTTAAACTCACTTCTAACTTCAAATTGGCTCTTTTCAATTTAATGGATTCTTTATAAAGTTCTTGAAAAGCATTTTGAAGTTCACTCACATCAACCTCTTCTTCATTTTCACTCTCTCTTTCTTCTTCACTCTTACTATCATAAAAAACATGAGAATCATGTAAAATGACCTTGGAAGTGGCATGTGCTATCGTTTCATCAATCGATGAGTTCTCACTATCGCTCACATGACTAGCCATAAAAGCCACAATTTTTTTTTTAGTGGGGGAATCGGGCTTGTCTTCCTTATCACTATCACTAAGGGTCGCATTATATGAAATGGGTCGCTTACCCTCTTTCCTTAGTTTAGTGGGGCACTCATAAGACCTATGGCCATAACCTTCACAACCAAAACACTTATTAGACTCGTCCCTATCTAAATTTTCATTACTAGGTTTAGGGATCTTCTCGGCTTTAGAAATCTTCTCGCCTTTGTCATGCTTAGAAGATTCAAATTTCTTGAAATCATTTTTAAATTTATCTTTGTTAATTTTAAGAAATTTTCTAAATTTACGAGCAAATAAAGCCATGTCATCCGAGTCACTATCACTATCGCTCTCTACTACTTATTTGACCTCTTTTCGGGATTTTAAAGCAACGCCCTTTTCGATTTTCTTTTCAGTTTTAGAGGGAAACATATCCAGTTCATAGGTTTGTAAATCACCTACAAGCTCTTCTAATTTCGTAGAGGCTAAAGTGGGTAAAGAATTTAAAACGGTCACCTTTGGAATAAATCTATCAGGTAGGGACCTTAAAATTTTCTTTACAACACGGTCGTCAGGTATTTTCTCTCCCAAGTTAAAAGATGAATTAACAATATCAGAAAGTCTAGCATAAAATTCATCAAACATTTCTTTTTCATTCATTTTGATAGTTTCAAATTGAGTGGTGAGGTTTTGGAGTTTTGAAGGTTTAACGACACTAGTTCCTTCATGAGTTAATTGTAAAATATCCCAAGCTTCTTTAGCGGTTTCACACGTCATAATTCGCCGGAATTCATCCGGTGTGACAGCGCTAAATAAGGCATTTAAACCACGGGAATTGAAACTAGCAAGTTTAAACTCATTTTCAGTCCATCTATCGACGGGTTTGATAACACGTTCATTTTCAACTAAATAAGTTGGTGGGGACCACCCGTTAACAAAATACATCCAAACTATTTCGTCAATAGACTTTAGTGCCGATCTCATATGCGCTTTCCAATACGCGTAGTTTGAACCATCGAAAATAGGAAATTTTGAAAATGGGGAAAAATCCATTTTAACCAAAAATTATTTAAAAGATCGTTAACGAAATAATTTATCGCTTTGGCTCTGATACCAATTTGTAAACGTGAGAATTTCCTTTTAGATAAATGCGGAAGCGTTAGGAAGATGATGGTTCAATAAAATGAATCAATTAATATATTCACTTAAACCGATTCATTGATCCAATGCAAGTCCTAGAATTAGCCTAAGTCATAATTAACAATTAACCAAAGTTAGGCGAAACCAATTTTAACAAAGGACTTGAGTAAACCAAATTTAACCAATATTTAATTTAGCACCAAATTAAATGAGTGTGATGATTTAAACCGAATTTTATCTTGAATTATTCTAATCATGCGTTCTACGTTATTAAAGCAAGATAAAATAAACAAATCACATTACGCCGCGATGTACGAGGAAAAACCCAAGACGGGAAACAACCTCAGACGGCCCTAGCCACAAATCCACTAGATACGAAATTACAATTACAAGACAGGTAGACTTACAACGACTGACTCGATCCCTCTCAAGCCTCGATGCTTCTTCTTGTAGACACCTCTTCCTAGCGGATAACCTCGGAGCACCACCGCAGTCTCGGAATCCACCGATAGGGCTTTCTATGGTCACCGTCACCCAAGAAAGGACCCTTTCTCCAAGTGGGTATAATCACAAAAAAATGTCTTCTTCTTTGATGGATGTAGAAGTAAACCAAAAACTTCTCTTTGAAACGGAAGAGATAAACCGGTGCCAAAATTCCAAGCAATTTGATATGTAAATAAGAACTTGGACTAAACACAATTGGGTGTAAACTAGAGTGTGAAGGATTTTCTCTTTGAAAAATAACACTCAAAACATGAACATTTTCCTAAACCATTTTTGCTCTCAAACACTCTCTAAGAGATGGAAATATTTTGGAAAAGTTATGAAAATGTTTTTTTGGAAAATGTCATTCCCGCACCTATTAAAGTCTGTGAAAGTTGGTTAAAAACCAAGTGGGGAAGTAGGTGCAAAACTGCCAAAAAATTGCCAATAACTGTTCCCGCCTGACAGCTCGTTCGAACGACATTTCGTTCGAACGAAATCTCGTTCGAACGAGTCTTCTAACGATGCTCCAGTATGGACTCGTTAAAAGCTCGTTGGAAATATCGTTAGAACGACAATCTCGTTCGAACGACATTTCTAACGACGGACCAGTATGCCTTAGTGGGAACTCGTTGGCAAAACTCATTCGAACGACATCTGGTTCGAACGAAAAAACTCGTTCGAACGACATATCTAACGAACGACCAGAAAGTTTGAAAAATTCATTTTTAGCCAAGAAAACTTTATAAACATTTATTTAAAGTTTTAATAAATCCTTTCTTAAAACCAAACGCAGTTTTTATAAACCTAACACCCAATAAACTTGTTCCAAGCTCCTATATATATATATATATATATATATATATATAATTGCATTCATACCTTGGGAGCATGGAACTATGATTGATGACGTAGAAACGAGGCACACAAACCGACACTTAGATGAAGCTTTATACTCTTTGCCGCTACGTCTTCAACAAACACTTCTTAGGCTTGAGAATATTACAATTTAAATATTATCCTATGCATAAATGTTTTTGTCCGGAATTGAGCCAAAACTATATATGGACTCAATTGGAAATTTGTGTCCTTACACGAACACCATCTGCCTAAATTTCCAGGTCAAGGACATGTTCTTATAGTTACTATGTGGCACTCACCTACCTGAAAGTGGAAGTATCACTTTAACTCTATATTGCATGTGTTAAGCATGCTGCTAATTTGAACAATGGGGGAAGGCGGAACTCTCCATGAAAAGAAGAGTCCCATTGCTTATACTTTCATTGGTTTTGAAATGTCATGTGGACAAGCCAACTCAAATCATATGTTTGAAACTGTCTTAGTAACGTGACATTAAAAGGTAGTTTGATACTAAGTTAGCCTTAGGTCATGTTTACATAGTTTACTTATGTACAATGAAAAACCATGTATGTAATTATCTCGCAAGTTAGATAACAAGTGCCATAGGGGAAAATAACACACGAAGAACACTACGCGTACGTGTTTCATCTACCTACCTACGTCAGCGGGGTGCTACATTAGTGTTAAGACTATAATTTGACATAATTTTATTGCAAATTCAATATGCCCCCTTAGGGTGTGGCATTTCTATTTATAGAAAAAAATACACACGTTCCCAGGAATCCTCCCTCATGCGGGTGTAGGATCTTAACCACTTTATATATCCATTTGTGATATGTTATCATCCGAATTAGTACTTATGACTTATCATCTTTATTGAATCTCCAAGTTTACCATTTTTGTGGGCCCCTCCTGTTGTTAAGACCTTCCGTGGGCACGACTATGAATAATCTCAAATCAACACCCACAATTACCCCCTAAGTCCTTTATTTTTTGACAAAGATTAGAACGGTGTGGAGACTTGGGCATGAGGGCTACATTCGTATTTACTTTCGACATGTGTTACCTTCGATGCTAGTGGGGTTCAATCAAAGTATATTAGTGAAGTTATAATAATGGTTCAAGTGGCCCTTTGGGTTTCGCAAGGCTCATTTGCCCCAAATTTCTTCACCGTTTGTCGCTCGAGTCATATCTTCAACAGCTACTTCAAGAAAAACTTTCATATCTTGAGACGTATAAAGTTTTCTCGTTCTTAAGTCTTCTTTTTCAAGCTCCCATTTTCTCTTATTTTAGTATTCCCCAATTTCCTTTCTTTATCTTGAACAAATGTGTCTTTACCATTTAAATGAGAACACAATTGATAGCTTTAGGTGATAGTTCATTCTAGATTGAGTGCCCGTCGAGTTGTCCAAAGACATGATTTATGTTTTCATAAATGATTGCTGAGGTTGGGTTTACTATCCAACCAAACCCCATCTTTCGATGACTTCTTGAATACATTGAGATCATCCTAGCACAAGCGCTCCCCAACTTGTGGAGGATCATATTGTAATACCCCTTATTTATGAGTAATTATTTTTATATTAAATTACCTTGTGAGTCAATTATATAAAATAAAGGAAGTTGAAGTAAATATTACTTTAAGTGATTTAAGAGATAATATTTACCGAGTTTGCATATTTACTGTTAAGCGAATGTAAATAGTGTAATATTGTGTTTTGTTGCGTCGTTGTGTTTTAAGCGACGGTTGTGACTTATATTCCAATCGGATTATTATTAATGAGTTAATATGATGTTGGAACATGAATTAATGAACGATATCCCGGATGCCAATTTAGAGGGCACGCTCAGTCCGAGAATGGTTGAAATAGTAAAAATAAGTACCAATTGTGTTTTGGGGTTTCGGGGGTACTTTTGACTAGTTATAACCTAATTATGATATTACGAGTCATTTTTATTGTGTAGTAGCATTTAAATGTTAGACTTAATGTATTTGGTTATATTAGTCTTGCAATACCATTTATTCCTCATTTTATGTTTCTAAACCTAAAGAGAGTTAGGGAGAAGAGAGAGCTTGAGAGAAAGAAGAGAAAAGAAGAGATTTGTTGATTTAAGCTTGGAAATAGTTGCTACAAAGAGAATCCGAGGTAACAATCTTGAGGCAAGTTTCTAACTTGCATATATGTATGACTAATTGTGAATAATTTGTATATATAGTTGTGTTTTTGAGATTTACACCATTAGTGGGATTTGATGATTTTGGTGTTTAAACCCTTAGATTTTGGTTTAGATATGATTTGAGTTGGTTATTTTAGCTAGTTGTTGTGTAGGAATGATTGGATAAGGTTATTAGATGATGATGTTGAGAGAAGCGGAAGAAAATAAGTTTGGAGATTTAGGTTTGTAAGAGAAAATGGGGGATGGCCGATGGACCTGTGCAGCCGGTCAACCGCAGTCCAGAGGCGGATCGACCAGGAATTAAGGGAAAAGCCTACTGCATTTTTTGCAAGGCAAATTTCAATAACGCGACCGACCGGGGGTCAGGGGCCGATCGACTGGCACCCTATTTTAACCGAAAAATTTGGATTTTCTTATATTCTTTTCTTTTAAGGTTTGAGGTTTAGGAACCTTCTTATATGAAGTAATAAAAAAGTATTAGGGTCTTGTATTAGGGGGATTTATACTCTAGGTCAAAAAGGGAGTATTCGGGCTTAGGTCGGGGATGAATTAATTAATGGAAGTTGTGTCTTTTGCATCTAGTAAGCTAGCTTAGGACTAAGGAAGAGTTGGGTGGTATTGTTTTAGACTTTTGGAGACTAGTATGAGGATAATTATAATTTGTAACCGATATTTCTAAAAACATATGATTTAGTGAATAAGAAACGTATTATTTCAATTAGCATATCTTGTGAGTTATAACATGCACATATATACCTCTCTAAATGCTATCATAAGGGAAGTTACGTGAATGAGGTAAACCTCCTGGCTTGTGTTGCAGGGAGAATATAGTCCTCGACCATAGGACCGGTGGTTTCATTGTGTCATTATTTTATTCGAAGTGAGGTAATTCCGGGTATAGTTATGACTCACTGTCGAAGGTATATGGAAGCTTCCCATACAACACAATTTAGGATTCCCAGGTGGTTTTAGTTATAGGTCCTAGAAGATGACAACATATAGGGGTGCATCTAGTGGGGTGACTCCAAGAAGGATAGTCTTAGAAACTTTATATTGTGATTGAAATTTGATCTCATGGTTATGGCATTTCAGATGAACGCGTTAATGAACTTATAAATTAACTTTATTGTACATGATCCCCAAATTGAGAAATTGATTTGTGAAGATATCTTTCATGAATTTACAAGTTAAATATGTTAATTAAAATTTGACTATTTCCCCTTAATTGCATGGGTAGTTTAACTTAATGATCTAGTATGACGCTAGGATGTGATTTTAGATGAGTGGTGAGAATGATTCTTATATTATAGAGCGAACTTAACATGTTTATGATATTTGTATTCATAACTGTTATGCATTTTATTCACACGTATATCATATCAAACCGGGCCCTGGACCATTTATATTTATCTTTCTTATGTGGTTCTTATTTATACTCAGGTGTTTCGCCGCAAGGACGCCCGTGTTGATCCTTCCTTCCCAGGGTCAGGGAGCTACAACATTTTTGCGGATGTTGTAGGATTTTGAAATAGACACATCAATATTTTGTATACTCTAGTTAAGATCAGCCTGTATATTCATTCGTGTTTCCCCAGTTATTAAATATATGCACCGTAGTACTTGATGTAAATCTTTTGTATTAGCCTATTAACCGACAGCTTATTCGGTAATGTTTTGTAGAATGGTTATTAACTTGTACATGTCTTTACTTGCATTCACCTTATATATTAAAATGAATTGGTAAAACTTTTTTATCTATCTCACAAAATTATTTGACATCCGTTTTAAAAAATATTTGGTGCTTATCTCGTACTATTATTTTTGCGACAGTGATGCTAAGAACGGACCATCTATGATTCCTATATTTATTGGAGTATCGGGCTGACCACCTCTTATTTTGATAAGCGGGGTGTCACAGATGGTATCAGAGCATCAGGTTCTAGAGTCCTTAGGATCTATACGAACTTATCACGTTCTACCATAGCGTTCTTTGATATAGAGCCCTATTGCTAAGACTATTTTGCGTGTGCATATTTGAGATCTTCTACAAGGATAAATTATTTTAATTGTATTGTGATTCAGTTTCTTTTCGTCTAAGATGCCTCCTAAAAGCGGTCACCCGGCTAAGGTAAATCGAGTTACGAAGGACGTAGAGCCCCCACCACCGCAAGGAATGATAAATATGGGGGAGGTGGTTAATATTATTGCCCAGACAGTCAATGCTCCAATGATTGCTATGGCACAATAGCTTCCATAAGCCCAATAACCATCTGTACCGGTGGTTTAAGCCCATGTGGGACCCTTCGCATGGGAAAAAGTTAGAGAATCCTTCCTGAAAGGTCACCCTCCAGAATTTCAGGGTGGCGCTGATGTGATTGTGGCAAATCAATGGAAGAAAGATATGCAACGCCATCTTCGAATGGTGAAATGTAGCGGGGAGCAGAAGCAGATTATCGCCATTTTTAAACTGGTAGGAGCAGCCTTACACTGGTGGGAGTCGATAATAACTCTGGAACAGAGGGATACCATGAATGTCTCGAAATTTTGGGTTCTGTTTGATCGAAGGTATTTTCCTCCAGTGGTCTAACATGAGATGCGAAGGAAACTTCAGGATGTTATTCAAGGAGAGCGATCAATGGCGGAATATGAAGAGGAATTTACACGTTTAGAAAACTTTGTGCTGGATGAAGTCATTCCAGAAGAGCGAAGGATTTCAAAATTGATCGGGAGTTTGAATTGGAGGATAGGGCAGTATCTGTTGGGAAATCCATCTTTGCAAACATTTGGTGATGTGATGAATGCCGCTTGAATCCATTGCCAAGATCATCTCCTTCACTTAAAGGGGAGTAAGAACATTGGAGATTCAAGTCAATCTAGTAAGCAAGTAGGAAATGGTGCCGGTGATGCACTACCCCCACCACAACAGTCTGGGAATAAGCAGAAAGAGCGAGACCCACAACAAGGGGACTCGGCTAAGAAGCAACGCTTTGAGGGTTATAGCTTGGGTGGAGTTGGTTTTAGGCATGGTCAGGGTGCTCAGCAGTAGCAGCTATTAGGCCAACCGAGGCAAGTAGGCCGAGGGAATAACATAAGTCGAGGCCATTCGAGCCAAGGTGCGGGGTAGTTTCAGAACAACAATCAAGGCCGACATTAAGAAAATTTTATGGGCTGTTATTTTCAATGCGGTGAATAGGGTCATATGAGGAGATCTTGTCCACAGTTGAATGGGGGAAAGTTGCCTAGAGGCCCCCAGAATCCACAGGCACATCCACAGTCTCTAACACCTATTCTAGTCGTCCCTCTACAACAGGGGCAACTTCAGTATGGGCATGTGTATAATATTCAAGATGCTTTGTTTCCTCCAGCACTGCCTGTGCCGCCATCTATTGAGGGTAAATTTCCCATTCATGGGTATGTGGGTAAAGTGTTGTTTGATACGGGCTCAACTCACTCATTTATTGCTAGGCACTTTGCTCATTCGACAGGATTATTAAAGTATGCTGAAAGTAGTTTTACTAGTGTGGAGTCTTCTATGGGTGATGGTTCACTTATACTCTTCATTTGTAAAGGGGTAGAATTAGACATTGGTAGTTTGCAGTTTAAGGATGATTTGCTCGTCCTAGATATGGTCGGGTATGATGTTATTTTGGGCATGGATTGGTTAGTGAAATACCGAGATATGGTAAATTGCTATTGGAGGAGTATAGTTTTTGCCATTTCGGGGCAAGAAATGTTTTTGGTAGCTATGCCTCTTTCGGAGGAAGGTTCGAGCACGCAATTGTATCGTATTGAGGAGGAGACTTCGCGAGAAGTAGTTGTTTCTATAGATTCGATTCCTGTTAGATAATTTGAGGATGTTTTATAGGAAATCCCGAGCTTGCCTCCAAGTTACGAGATTGAGTTCGTAATTGATTTAGCATCGGGAACTCGGTCGATTGTGAGAGCTCCATACCATATGGCTCCTTTAGAAATGAGGTAGTTAAGGGATCAAATTTAGCAACTGTTGGGGCAAGGGTTTAGTACGTCGACATGGGGTGCTCCTGTGTTATTTGTGAGGAAGAGATATGGTTCCCTCTGTTTGTGTATTGATTGTGAACTGAATAAGGTAACCATCAGGAATAAATACCAATTACCTCGAATCGAGGATTTATTTGATTAACTAAGAGGAGCGTCGTACTTCTCTAAAATATATTTGAGGACTGGGTACCATCAACTACGAATTCAAGAGCAGGACATAACGAAAATCGTATTCTTGACCAGGTATGGGTCTTATGAATTTTTGGTTATGCTTTTGGGCTAACCAACACTCCTGCCATATTTAGGAACCTTATAAATCGAGTGTTTTGGGACTTCCTAGACCAGTTTATCATAGTGTTAATTGATGACATTCTAGTCTATTCTCGAACTAAAGCTAGTCATGCCAAACATCTACGACTGGTCCTACAGACACTATGGGATCATCAACTTTATGCCAAGTTCGAGAAATGTGGCTTTTAGTTGCAGGAAGTGTAGTTTTTGGGACATATTGTGACGGTTGAGGGTATTTTCATGGACCCAAGCAAAGTTATCGCAGTAAGGGAATGGGGCCAACCTACGACGCTAATAGAAATTCGTAGTTTTCTGGGTTTGGCGGGTTATTATCACCATTTCATTAAGGTTTTTTCTAAGATCGCTTTCCCTTGGACGAACTTGACCTGTAAGGTGGTACAATTAGTCTGGGATGATTCCTGTCTGCTAGCTTTCGATGAATTAAAGAACACGTTGACTTCTTTTACTGTACTCGCATTGCCAAGATCGGGATTAGACTATTTGGTCTTTATAGATGAATCTCTATAAGGATTAGGGGGATGTTACAATAGGAACATAGGGACATTGCATACGTGTCTCGCAAGCTTAAGCCCCATGAGAAGAATTATCCCGTGCATGATCTGGAGCTCACCGTAGTGGTGTTTGCTTTGAAAATATGGAGGCATTACCTCCTAGGTGAGAAATTTAGTCTTTTTATGGACCACAAATATTTACAATATGAGTTCTCATAGAAAGATCTAAATATGCGACAACGTCGGTGGTTGGAGTTCATAAAGGACTACCAATTCGATATTCATTATCACCTAGGCAAGGAAAATATAGTAGCGGATGCGTTGATTCGTAAACCCGTGGGTGAGTTAGCGAATGTGTGGAAAGCCAACTGGAAAGAACTTGTCTAAGATGATGATGTAGCAAGAGTTTGCATGTCAGTGTTGACCGTTATGCCTGGTACTGTGAAGCGAGACGTAAAAGCGCAAGGAGGGGATAAGGATTGCCAAGACCGAGTACGTCAATTATTGACCGAGGGAGAAGAATCCTACTCTATTAGTTCTGATGGTGGGTTACGTTTCCGTGGAAGACTTATAGTCCCAGACAAAGGATATTTGAGAAATGCCATCATAACATAATCTCATGGTTCAAGATTTGCAGTGCACCCAGGTGGAGACAAAATGTACTAAGATATTCACCGTCAGTATTGGTGGGAGGGTATGAAAAGGGACACCTCTGAATTTATTTCCCAATGCGCCACTTGTCAATTGGTGATGGTAGACCAACAGCGACCGACTGGGTTATTTCAACCGTTAGAAATATCGGTGTGGAAATGGGAGAGTATCTCAATGAATTTCATCACGAGATTGCCAACGTCACGAAGTGGTTATGATTTTATTTGGGTAATTGTCGATCATTTAACTAAATCGGCACACTTCTTACCGGTATGGACGAATTATAATATGGCACGTTATGCCCAAATATTTATTGTGAAGACTATGAAACTCCATGGGGTGCCTATCAATATAGTCTCAGACCAAGACAAGATTTTTGTGTCCCATTTTTGGCGAAGTTTCCAAGAAGCGATGGGAACCGAATTGAAGTTGAGTACCTCATACCATCTACAAACTGATGGATAAACAAAAAGAGTCAACCAAATGTTGGAGGATATGCTTCGAATGTGCGTACTTGACTTTAAAGGAGGATGGGAGTAATACCTTCCATTGGTCGAATTTGCATACAATAATTCGTACCAATTCACGATAGGTATGGCACCGTATAAGGCATTGTATAGCCAACCGTGTCGATCACCTGTTGCTTATTGGTTGGAAGTAGGAGATAATAAGCTCTTTGGACCTGAAATGATCCAAGATACCTCTTTAAAGATTGAGCTTATTTGAAACCGCATACGAATTGCACAAGATCGCCAGAAGAGCTATGCCGATGCGAATCGAAGACATGTGGAATTGGAAGTTGGGGATTATGTTTTAGTGCGAGTATCTCCAATGAAAGGTATAATGCGATTCGGGAAGAAAGGCAAACTTACGCCGCGCTATGTAGACTCTTTTCCCGTTATTGCTAAGGTAGGCCCCGTAGTGTATCAACTTGCTTTGCCGGAATGCCTACAATAAATCCATGACGCGTTTCATGTTTCATCCTTGAAGAAGTATAAAATATGTGAGGGATCTCATTGGCACATTCCATTGGATAATATCAAGTTACAACCCGATATTTCATATGAGGAACAATCGGTTGCTATTTTAAACCACATAGAACGTAGGCTAAGATCGAAAGTGGTACCCTTATTCCGAGTCTAGTGGGGGCACCACAATATCGATGAATCAACTTGGGAATGAGATGACGATAATTGAGAAAAAGTACCCACATCTCTGTTTACAAGGCACGCCTAAATTTTGAGGGAAAAATTCCCTTTTAGGGGGGGAGTATGTAATACCCCTTATTTACGAGTAATTATTTTATATTAAATTACCTTGTGAGTTAATTATATAAAATAAAGGAATTTGAATTAAATATTACTTTAAGTGATTTAAGAGATAATATTTACTGAGTTTGCATATTTACTGTTAAGCGAATGTAAATAATGTAATATTGTGTTTTGTTGCGTCGTTGTGCTTTAAGCAACGACTGTGACTTATATTCCAATCGGATTATTATTAATGATTTAATATGATGTTGGAACATGAATTAATGGACGACATTCCGGATGCCAATTTAGAGGGCGCGGTCAGTCCGGGAGTGATTGAAATAGTCAAAATAAGTACCAATTGTGTTTTTGGGTTCCGGGGGTACTTTTGACTAGTTATAACCTAATTATGATGTTACGAGTCATTATTATTATGTAGTAGCATTTAAATGTTAGACTTAATGTATTTGGGTATATTAGTCTTGCAATAACACTTATTCCTCATTTTATGTTTCTAAGCCGAAAGAGAGGTAGAGAGAAGAGAGAGCTTTAGAGAAAGAAGAGAAAAGAAGAAATTTGTTTATTTGAGCTTGGAAATCTTTGCTACAAAGAGAATCCGAGGCTACAATCTTGAGGCAAGTTTCTAACTTGCATATATGTGTGACCGAGTGTGAATAATTTGTATATATAGTTGTGTTTTCAAGATTTTAACCATTTGTGGGTTTTGATGATTTTGGTGTTTAAACCCTAAGATTTTGGTTTGGATATCCTTTGAGTTGGTTATAATAGTTAGTTATTGTGTAGGAATGATTAGATGAAGTTATTAGTTGATAATGTTGAGATTAGTGGAAGAAAATAGGTGTGGAGATTTAGGTTTGTAAGAGAAAATGGGGGATGGCCGATGGACCTGGTGCGGCCGGTCGACCGCGGTCTAGAGGCCGATCGACTGGGCCTTAAGGGAAAAGCCTACTTCATTTCTTGGAAGGCAAATTTCAATAATGCGTTCGACCGAGGGTCAGGGAAAGATCAACCGGGGGTCCGGGGCCGGTCAACTGGTACCTTGTTTTAACCCAAAAATTTGGATTTTCTTCTATTCTTTTCTTTTAAGGTTTGAGGTTTAGGAACCTTCTTATATGAAGTAATAAAGAGTAAAGTATTAGGATCTTGTTTTATGGGTATTTATACTCCAGGTTAGAAAAGGGAGTGTTCGGGCTTAGGCTGTGGATTAATTAATTAATGGAAGTTAGTGTATTTTGCATCTAGTAAGCTAGCTTAGGACTAAGGAAGAGTTGGGTGGTATTGTTTTAGACTTTTGGAGACTAGTATGAGGATAATTATACTTTGTAACCTATATTGCTAAAAACATATGATTTAGTGAATAAGAAACGTATTATTTCAATTGGCATATATTGTGAGTTATGACATGCACATACATACCTCTCTACATGCTATCATAAGGGAAGTTACGCAAATTAGGTAAACCCTTGGCTTGTGTTGCAGGGAGAATATAGTCCTCAGTCATAGGAGCGGTGGTTTCATTACGTGATTGTTTTATTCGAAGTGAGGTTATTCCGGGTATGGTTATGACTCACTATCGAAGGTATATGGCCACTTCCCACGGGACACGATTTAGGGTGCCTAGATGGTTTTGATTATAGGACCTCGAAGATGACAGCATTTAGGGGCACATCCAGTGGGGTGACTCCCGGAAGGATGGTCTTAGAAACGTTATATTGTGATTGAAATTTAATCTCATGGTTATGGCATTTCAGATGAATGCGTTAATGAACTTATAAATTAACTGTATGGTCCATGATCCCCAAATTGAGAAATTGATTTGTGATGATATCTTTCATGAATTTACAAGTTAAATATGTTAATTAAAAATTAACTCTTTCCCCTTAATTGCATGGGTAGTTTAACTTAATGATCTAGTATGACACTAGGATGTGCTTTTAGATGAGGGGTGAGGATGATTCTTATATTGTAGAGCGAACTTAACCTGTTTATGATATGAATATTCATAACTGTTATGCATTTTATTCGCACGTATATCATATCAAACCGGGCCCTGACCCGTTTATATTTGTCTTTCTTATGTGGTTCTTATATATACTCAGGTTCTCCGCTGCAAGGACGCCTGGGTTGATCCTTCCTTCCTAGGGTCAGGGAGCTATAGCATTTTTACGGATGTTGTAGTATTTTGAAATAGTTGCACCAATATTTTGTATAATCTAGTAAAGATCAGTCTGTATATTCGGGCGTGTTGCCCCAGTTATTAGTTATATGCACTGTATTACTTGATATACATATTTTGTATTAGCCTGTTAACCGACAGCTTATTCGGTTATGTTTTATACAATGGTTATTAACTTGTACATGCCTTTACTTGCATTCACCTTTTATATTAAAATAAATTGTTAAAACTATTTCATCTATCTTGCAAAATTATTTTACATCCGTTATTGAAAATATTTGATGGTTGTTGACACCTCATTCTGTTACCCCCTAACTCTCCCTAGGTCCCTAGTACCTCTACTCATCACTGTAAACCTTGGTCACGTCCCGAGTACTGACCTGAAAGCCATCGGGCACTCCCCGGCTCAGTTTGACCCAAAAATCAAACTCTTCGTCTCGACCAAGACTCAATGAATCTTCAAAGGGCACTGAATACCCTTCCCAATGATCCGTCCCGGGTGTGATTACGACTTACCATGCGGACGAACGATTCGTTTGCATTCGAAACCCTAACTTGGAAGCCACCGGGCCCTCCCAGGCTCTGTTGACCTAAGTTAACCCTTCAGATCGACTGAGGCTGAATGAATCTCCTAAGGGCACTGAATACCCTTTCCAACGGTCCCTCCCGTGCGCAATTCTGACTTTCCATGCGGACGAACGTTCCGTTTGACTCTGAGAGGTCACCGAATGCTTCTCGGGACCGATTGACCAAAGTCAATTTCCTGAATCGATCCAAACTCTTTGGAATGTCTAAGTACATATCCTAACCTTTTTGATGGTCTGCCCCATTCGCGATTTAGACTTACCATGCGGACGAACGATCCATTTGCGTCCGAACGATTCCCCGTCCAGCGGACCGACAAACGCTTTTGAGCCACATTTGACACAAAGTCGACTCCTGAAATCGGGAGAGGTCCAAAGGACTTTCGAAGGTCTCTGAAATACCTTTCCAACGGTATGCCTCGTGCACGATTCTGACCAACGATTTGCCCTCGGCGGTCAATTTTCCAAAAAATCCTGAGGCGCACTGCCAAATGGCAGGTCCCATAGGTAGTGCCATGGTAATGCCGATCGACAGACCCCTGGGCCTATAAAAGGAGTCCTTGTCCTCATTTGCAAAGAGAGCTCAGATCAGAAGAAAATCACTCTCAACAAACTCCCAGAAACCTCTCTCAAAGGCAACGTGATTTCAACTTCCAAATCCCTTTTTCACTTCCACTTTTCATTATCCCTTTCATAAAACTTGATGAATTAACCACTTTACATCATCATCCAAGTGCAAGGGCTGCTTTTTAATATTCAAGATCAAGCTCAAGGTCTCCAAGAAGGTCCATCTTTCTCACCTTTTTCTTCAAATCTTCTTAAATTTATAATAATTTGTTTTATTACTTAAGAATTTTTATTATCTAATTTCATATATCCGAGCATACTTTTTATCTAGTGTTGATACCAAATTTTGTCTGCTGACATGGCTGAATTAAGTGGAGACACGTGTCAATCTACATGTCACTAACAAACATTTTTGAACAATAGCTTGACTTCGAGGAACTCAATTTCCCCGACCAACTCAGATACTCCGAGTAGTAGGTGCTCTTCGAGGAACTTTACTGCACCGAGAAACTCATGGATACCGAGATACTTAGGTGGTCCGAGCAGCTTAGGCGGTCCGAGATGCACCTCGATCAGAACATTTATTACCAGATAATTAAGAGGATTAAATATGCATTAAATGCTGATTGTTATCATACAGATGTATACGCTCATTGGAAAACTATGTATTATCCTTTCACATGTACAGCCTCAGGGCTATAAATACATTGTATCATCCTCATTGGAAGGGGACCGGAATTTCTTGAGATAAACCCTACCTCGAGAATTCCCAAACAGTCAATAATAACACAAACATTGGACGTAGGCCATTCGTTCAAGGCTGAACCACTTTAAAATCTCTTGTCTTATTTATTTTTTATCTGTGATTAAACAATTAGAGATAATTTAATTTTTTACATCAATAGATTGGCGTCGTCTGTGGGAAACGACTGTAATTTTCATTTTTTACCAAAAAAAATTCATCACAAATGGCTGACAATTCTGAATCCAGCAATCGAAACACTGGAAACCCCCCAAATCCTTCCTGTCCTCCAAATGTCCAAGATCTGGCTGGAATCATGGCCAGTTTGGCTCAAGGCCAGACAACCATGCAAGAAACAATGGGACAACTCATGCAAACTGTCCAAGGTGGAGCGTCAACCTATTCAGGACAACGAAGTGTTCAAAGAAATACTCGTTTACTTTCTTCACGCATTAGGCAAAGCGATCCATATCGCATTGAGAAATCTGAAGATTTTTCATATCAACCGGGTCGAACTTCATTAGTACGAGCCACAGATACTGAACAACACATCACTCTCTCTCCAGAAAGGACTAGTGCACTGGAAAGATTAAGTAGGGTCTCTCTTTTTGATCGATTGGGCCCTAGGAAGAATAAAAGTCCTCCTAAGTCTATGTCGAGAAACTTTCGACGACCATTTGATCTAAGAGAGGGTTCTGCCCAATTACAACCAGTTGCTCGACAAGATAGATCCCAGGAAGCGACTTCAACACGATCAATTGCTCGAACCAGTAGGATCGAGGAGGGAATGATGCGTGGAAAGGCTCTACTCAGAGGTTGGAGGATAGATTAGGGGAAATGGCTAAGGCCAAGAATCCTCTACAAAGAACTTTGTCCAAGCAATTATGGATTTTCCCACACCATCAAAGTTCAAAGCACCTGTTGTGACTCCTAAATATGATGGAAAAACCGACCCTGTCCTTCATATAGAGCAATACCAAGCTGCTGCTGACATCTATACTGTGCTAGATGAGATGAGATGCAGGGCATTCTCAGGAACTCTTATAGGATCTGCTCAAATATGGTACAATAATCTTCCTCGGGGTGAGAGCACCAGGGATTATATAACTCGTTTCAATAACGAGAAACTCGAAGTTATTGATTATGAAGAAAAGAAAACGATTACTGCTCTAATAAGTGGGTTGTTGCCCAACAAGTTGTACTACACTTTGGCCAAAGATCCACCCCGAACCATGTCAGAACTGATGGCAAAAGCAACAAAGATCATGAATGCCGAGGAGGTTATGGTTATAAAGAAGAACATGGACACCAAAGAGACCAAGGTGGAGGTTGATAAGGCTAAAAATAAAGAGCATAAGAACAATGGTGGTGACAAGCAGTCAAAAACAAATCCATCATGGGAGGTATTGAAGAAATTTGAAAATTACACTCCTTTGAAGGTAGACATCAACCACGTTCTAGAAGAAATCAAGAACAACGAGGAGTTAAACTGGCAAGAGAAAATGAAGTCAGACCCTGACAAGAGGAATAAGGCCAAATATTGCGAGTTTCACAAAGATCATGGCCACACAACCAAAAATTGCATAGCTCTTTAGAATGAGATCGAAGAACTCATTAGACGAGGAAAACTGGCAAAGTGTGTTGATCGTAGAAATGAAAGAAGAAACAACGACTGAGAAAGAGAGAGGTCTAGATCTCCTCGTCGAGCAGAGGAGAATAAGAAAAGAGACCATGAAGATGATCCAGAAAACGACCCCGATATTCCCAAAAGACCAAGGCAGACAGAATGTGAGGTATTTTTAATACGTTTTGGATCATTTGATTGTAATGTTATTACAGGTGGAGATGCAGGAGGTGGAGACCTTACTGTAGAAAGAAAATCTTACCTCAATGAGGCTCAAGCCTGTTCATATATTCAACGAATAAACTTGGCTGAAGATGATCGCCCGAGGAAGGTTAACAAAGAAAAACTGGTCATCGGTTTCTCAAAGAAAGGCCTCGCAGGTGTGTTGTATCCTCATGATGACCCATTGGTGATCAAAATGAGAATGAAGGAAGTGATGATCTCGAGAGTACTGGTTGATAATGGTAGCTCGGCTGATATTATGTTTTACTCGTGCTTCGACAGCTTAAATCTAAAGTTGTCTCAGTTGGAACCTTATTATAGGCCCCTCCTAGGTTTTACTGACGATGAAGTTTTTCCACTTGGGGCGATCAAGTTGGATATGTTCATTGGTACATGGCTTGCTTGTTGAACAGAAAGAGTACGCTTCTTCGTGATGTATAAGAATGTTCAATCAGCCTACAATATCATCATGGGAAGGGTAAGATTGAAGAAGTTCGAAGCAGTACCATCTACGGTACATCAATGCCTAAAATTTCCAACTAATTTTGGAGTAGGAGTTGTGAAGGGTGATAAAAAAGTAGCTCGGGAATGCTACTATTCATCTGCCGAGCAGGAGGAACTAGAGGAATCTAGAAAAAAGACTACTACCTATCAGGTGGATGAAGGTGCAAAAATTGAAACTTTGGATCCTAGAGACGAGTCGCAACTCGTGAAAGGTCAGGTGGTGGAAGATACTGAAAACATCATTCTGGACGATGAGCACCCTGAACGAACAACTAAGTTAGGTTCATCGTTAGATGCCTCCCTAAAATAAGAATTGATAGTTTTCCTAAAAAGCAGAAAACAAACTTTTGCTTGGAGTCATGAGGATATGCCCGGAATAGATCCAAATTTCTTATGTCACGAGATCAATGTGAATAAGGAGATCAAGCCAGTGAAGCAGAGAAGAAGAGTGTTCAGCCCCGAGAAGAACCAAGATAAACAGGAGGAGGTCTAGAAGCTCCATAAATCTTACTTTATTGAAGATGTTAAATATCCAGACTGGTTAGCAAATGTAGTGACGGTGAAAAAGAAAAACAACAAATGGAGGATGTGTGTAGACTTCACCGTCCTCAACAAGGCATTTCCAAAGGATCATTTTCCCTTGCCCCGAATTGATCAATTAGTCAATGCTACCTCGGGACATGAGCTGTTGAGCGTAATGGATGCTTATTCTAGTTACAACCAGATTAAAATGAAACCTGAAGACAGGGATAATACTTCTTTCATTACCCCTAAGGGAACTTATTGTTATAATGTTATGCCTTTTGGTTTGAAAAATGCAGGTGCAACATATCAGCGGCTGATGAACAAGGTGTTTGTAGAGCAAATCAGTTGCAATATGGAAGTTTATGTTGATGATATGCTGAAAAAGAGCAAGAGAACTGCTGACCATCTAGTTGACTTAGGCCAAACCTTTGATCAATTAGATATATATCAAATGAAGTTGAACCCGACCAAGTGCATATTTGGAGTACGAGAAGGCATGTTTCTCGGGAATATTATCAATCAACGAGGCATTGAAGCAAACCCTGAAAAGATCAAAGCTCTGTTAGGGCTGCGATCCCCAACGACGAATAAGGAAGTATAAAGTCTTACAGGATGAGTAGCAGCACTTAATAGACTTGTATCAAGAGCAACTGATAGATGCCTCCCATTCTTTAAAACACTCCGAAAGACTTTTGAATGGAATGAAGAATGCGAGAAAGCTTTTCAAGAATTGAAGAAATATTTGGGAGCACCTCCACTGTTGTCTAGGCCAGTGATGGGAGAAAGATTGTACTTATATCTGGCAGTTTCAGAAAATGCAGTTAGCTCGGCATTAATAAGAGTAGAGGATGGAATACAAAAACCAATTTATTACACTAGTAAGGCCTTCTGAGGAGCAGAGATCAGATATCCAAAA
The DNA here is from genome assembly GCA_949130495.1 of Sambucus nigra. Lineage (NCBI taxonomy): Eukaryota > Viridiplantae > Streptophyta > Magnoliopsida > Dipsacales > Adoxaceae > Sambucus > Sambucus nigra. The sequence goes on along the minus strand of OX422214.1, from coordinate 599,806,133 downwards.
TTGAAAAAGTTGGCACTGGCACTGATCGAAGCGAGTAGAAGAATGAAGCCATACTTCCAGGCTCATACCATAGTCGTATATTCCGATATGCCATTGAGGCAAGCTCTCCATAAACCAGAAAAATCAGGGAGATTGATGTATTGGGCAATAAAACTCGGTGAATATGATATAATTTAAGAGCTTAGATCGTCACTAAAAGGGCAAGCAGTAGCAGATTTTATAGCAGAGTTCACTTATCCTGATACCCCCGAAGAGCAAAAGCTGAACACCGACCAACCTTTGGATGTTACAGGATCATCAAATTTAAACCCCGATCAACTTAAGTTGGTCGGAGATCAAGAGAATATGGTCGACGAGTAGCGAGGTGTGGTAGAAATGGAGACAAAGGAGCAACAAATATTCCATCGAGGAACTTTGTCCCATAAAAGGTTTGAGGACGAGATACCTATATGGAACCTATATGTGGATGGCTCATAGTGCACCTCAGGTAGTGGAGCCGGGATTTTATTGAAAAGTCCAGACGAGGTCGATATAGAATATGCTCTGCGCTTTTAATTTTAAGCTTCTAATAATAAGGCCGAATATGAAGTGATGATTGAAGGTCTTAGTTTGACAAAAACCTTGAAGGCAGAGCAGGTAATCGTATGCAGTGACTCACAGTTAATTATAAACCAAATGCTCGGTGTATATGCAGCAAAAGGAGAGTTGATGATTAAGTACCATGCAAAGGCGATGGAATTGGTATCGAAATTTATTACTGTTCAACTGGTCAGAATACCAAGAATGGAGAATGCAAGAGCAGACGCTTTAGCTCGATTAGCATCAGCTACTCGTACCGAGCTACGAAGAACAATCCCAATTGAAGTTTTAGCTGGTCGGAGCATAGATGAAGATCTGACGATAAACTTTATTACCCTTGATTTAGGGACATCTTGGATGGATCCCATCAGGGCATATATTGTGGAGGGAGAATTATCGATTGACAAACTCGCAGCCAAGAAATTGAAATTTAAAGCTGCTCGTTATGTACTGACTAATGGTATTCTATACAGATGAGGAATTATGGAAGGTTTACAAAGATGTGTGCATCCCTCCGAGGTGAAAGACTTGATTGAAGAGGTCCATGAAGGGTCCTGTGGAGCCCATGTAGCAGGTCGGACGCTTTTGCAAAGAGTGATGACGCAAGGATACTACTGGCCAACGATGAGGGCTGATTGTATAGCCTATGCCAAGAAATGTGACAAGTTTCAACGCTTCTCCACTATCCGAATAACTCCCCATGCATTGTTGAAACCCATTACTTCCCCTTGGCCATTTTCCATGTGGGGAATTAACTTGGTTGGGACACTTCCAACAACCAGAGGAAGATTTAAATATCTCGTCATCGCAGTGGATTATTTTACTAAGTGGGTGGAAGCCGAGCCTCTTATCGACATGACGTATGAAAAGGTGTACCAATTTATTTAGAAAAATATCATTTGTAGATATGGTCTTCCCTATGCATTCATCACCCACCATGGAACACAATTTGACAACGAGGAGTTCGCTGCCTATTATCATTAGTCAAATATCTTGAAGATCCACTCGGCACCAGGCCATCCCCAAAGCAATGGACAAACTGAAGTGACAAACAGAACGCTACTAAATGGCTTGAAGAAAAGACTGAATGACGCGAAAGTAAACTGGATCAACGAGCTACATTCAATAATGTGGGCTTATCGTACTACTCCCCGAGCAGTAACTGGAGAATTTCCATATATGCTGGCATTTGGAAGTAAAGCTGTTATACCTGCCGATTTGGGTCTCCCAACACACAGAGTACTGAATTTTAATTCCCCTGTAACCGATTTAATGAAAAGGTTAGACTTGGACATGCTCGAGGAAGTTAGAGAAGAAGCAGCCATCAGGAATGCTGCTTACCAGCAAAGAACAACTTTGTTCTAGAACAAGAGAGTGAAGAAGTGTGACCTGAAAGACGGAGACTATGTGCTAAAGAAAGTGATTCAAAATCACAACAAATTGGAAGCGAACTGGCATGGACCTTACCAAGTTATAGAAGTTGTTCGACCAAGAACCTACAGAATAGAAACATTAAAAGGAGACGAGTTTAAAAATGCATGGAATGCAGAGCATCTACGCAAATATTACCAGTAATGTACATCCTCATGTAATGCAGTTTCTTCAGTATGAATAAAATGTGAATATTCTGCCCAATTCTCTCCTGTTGTTGAATTTTTTTCGCGAAATACTAGTCCTACGCACTAAATGATCGGGGCACACTACTCAGCAAAATTAACCAACTCCAGTTGGTCGAGAATAAAAAACATTTCCCAGAAATACCAACTCCGGTTGGTTGGGAAGAAAATCTACCAACTCCGATTGGTCGGGAATAAAAAATATTTCCCAAAAATACCAACTCCAGTTGGTCGGGAATGAAAAATATTTCCCAGAAATACCAACTCCGGTTGGTTGGGAAGAAAATCCACCAACTCCGGTTGGTCGGGAATAAAAAATATTTCCCAAAAATACCAACTCCGGTTGGTCGGGAATAAAAAATATTTCCCAAAAATACCAACTCCGATTGGTCGGGAATAAAAAATATTTCCCAAAAATACCAACTCTGGTTGGTTGGGAAGAAAATTCACCAACTCCGGTTGGTTGGGAATAAAAAATATTTCCCAAAAATACCAACTCCGGTTGGTTGGGAAGAAAATCCACTAACTCTGGTTGGTCGGGAATAAAAAATACTTCCCAAAAATACCAACTCTGGTTGGTTGGGAAGAAAATCCACCAACTTCGATTGGTCGGGAATAAAAAATATTTCCCAAAAATACCAACTCCAGTTGGTTGGGAAGAAAATCCACCAACTCCGATTGGTCGGGAATAAAAAATATTTCCCAAAAATACCAACTCCGGTTGGTTGGGAAGAAAACCTACCAACTCCGGTTGGTCGAGAATAAAAATATTTCCCAGAAATACCAACTCCGGTTGGTTGGGAAGAAGATTCATCCATTCAGGTTGGTCGGGAATAAAAATCCACTAGCTAAGGCTGGTTGAGAATGAAAATCTGCCAACTACGGTTGGTCGAGAACATTTCTATTAAACAAAGAAGTATTATGTGATAAAAGTCAACTAATGGCTTAGAATTAAAAAGTGATCAAGAAAAATTTTAATACTTGTAACATTTCAAATTACCACCAAGTTGGTCGAGAAACAAAATACCATCCATTTTGGTTAGTCGTCAAATGATTACCACAAATTTAGGATAGTCGACAATAAATTTTCACCAACTTTAGTTGGTCAACAATTTAAAGTAACACAAAATATTTCTATCTTTTTAACAGATATACATACACATTCATTAAGTAAATAAAAAGAAAGGTTTTTCAGAATATTTCCAAGACAATTGAAATTGCAAGTAAAACTACAAGTCTTTCATTAAATCTAGAGCAAAATACATCAAGAATGAAATACATATTAATTATTACATAAAGATTCCTACTCTATTGGTTTCTTCCCCTCTGCTTTTGAAACAGGTTCCTCTCCAGCAGGAGGATCGTCTAAGGCATAAGGGGAATTTATGAAATTAAGGTCTTTGAGCATCCTGATGTTCATCACAGATGGTCGATCGAGTAGATGTTCTGGGCGAGATATCTCAACATTGGAATGGAGACTGTAGTCGCCAAGATATTTGGAAATCAAACACTGAGGGATTGCCCGAGCAGGAATCCAGCTCATGTCGAGTTTGAATGGTGGCACTGGCAAGTCGAGCAACCCAGGATTATAGTGATCCCACAAATAGTGACCCTGTTCCAATTGCAGCACACCCAAGGCATTCAACCACCCTTGTTTGTAACCCTTATTATTTGCATTTTGGATCCGATCATCTAGATGGTAGAGAGCCTCATTATAACCAGCCATCCACAACTCTCTGGGCTGCTTGTGGAATTGATAAGTCAACCTTTCCAGCTGCTCGTGAAGATTTTTTACAAACAGTTCTTTATTCTCCAAGGCAGACTTTTGTGTTGTGAGCTGCTCGTCCATATTCCGGATCTTCCTGGATATCTCTGCCAGGGCTTTATTCTTCGCAACTAACTAAACTGCTTGATTTTCCAGAGAAGCTTGAGTTCTTGCCTCTTCAATAGTAAGCCGAGCAGCCCTTACTCGTCCCCGAGAACCTCTTGCTCTTCCACGAGCAGAGGTAGAAGGACCAGCTCTCTTCAAGGTTACCAATTCATCTCTCAGATTGGCATTTTCAACCTCCAAGAAAGAGAAACCCTCGTAGTTGATAGGGACCAAAGCGTTCGAGGATGACACTGCAGATTTCAACTGTGACACCTCTCTTCGCAGGTTATTGTTTTCCTGCTCCAGCAACTCAGCTATCTGCCTGTGCACTTCGACCTCGGCCTTCAAAGTTCTCTCCCTCACATCATAAGCAGGGAACAACTTATCATATCCCTTATCAGCATTTAGTTGCTGATACTTCTTCTCATATCCCTGGTGCAAAAGGGCTGTAGACTCCTTGTATTATTGTTGAAGCTCCTCGAGAGTGCCCTGGAGGTCTTCAATCATCTCATAATATGCTACATTATTAGCCACTACCCGATCGAGCAGACAGTTTAAGTACTGGTAGGCTTCGACTACTTGCTGTGAAGCACCTGGACCGAGGATATTAATAATTTGAGCTTCAGTCATATCTGTATGACCATCTTTGAAGTATTCATTGCATTGTCTCAACAATTTTGTATCATGAGCAGATAATAATTCCATCCTGGCCATAAACTAGTAAAAGGAAGAGATAACAAGAATCAATAAGAGTGCAAATAGAGCAAGAAGAAGAGAATCAACAGTATGATTCAAAATTTCAAATTTTATTGCATCATAAAAGAGAAGTACATAGTTCCGAGTTACATTTGACAAAGAAATAAAACAGAGAGAAAAGTCTAAACAACTCTACACCTTCTCCTTGTCTCCCAAAACTTTCTCGGGAGGCTGGGACGAAGAGGAAGGTTTATCGGATGGCACAGAAGGTTCCTCGATGGGTGTTAGAAGCTGCTTGGCTGAAATATTGGTTAACTGGAGCTGCTCGGTAGGAGTAATAGTTGGTTGGGACTGTTTGTAGCGAAGTTCAACAGTAGGTACTTCATCCCCAACCATCAGAGAAGATTCCTCGGAGGCAGCTTCATCCTCTTCTTCTTCCCCGGGAGTAGGAGGGGGGCCAGGAATGTGTCGCTGAAATAGGTCGGAGTTCTCATCGACATTCATCTATGTCAGAGAAGACACCCAACCATCCCTGAAGTATTTGAGGCTTCCATACTCCATTTGTGAGACCATGTCAGCTAAACCCTTATTCCAACCTTTGTCCCAGTCAGCACTGAAGGACTTTTTTACAGCCAACTTACTTTTCACCTTCTCCGAGGAAAGCTTCTCGGATAGAAGTTCCTCGATAGCCTTCAATTTATTCTCCACTTCTTCCTTCTGACGACCTACTTCACGAAGCCTGTTTAACTCTTCCTCAGCAGACTTGAGCTTACTTTCAAGCTCTCTAGCATTTTGGAGCTTCCCCTCGAGCTCTTTATTCTTTTTCTCCAAGTCTTTTATTTTCTTCTCCAACCCCTTGGAGACACCAACAGCTTGATCCCTCTCCTGCTTAGTGGAATTAAGCTGTTTCTCCCAAGAAGCTTTATCATCAACATACTTCTGACGAGAATCTTTTAAAGACCGCGTCAAACCTACAAAAGCCTCCTCTACACCACTAAAGGAGATGGATGCCTTGATGGCTTCGTCCTTCTTCAGAATTGTATTGAAACAAGTTACCAACTGGAAAAAGAAAATAACTGTAAGTGAGTGCAAGCACATAACATGAAAAATGAAAAGTTTAGATTTGCAATACTTACTGAGGCAATGTGCTGAGCTGCCAAAGTGGTAACCCTATCTCTGGAAAGATTTTCTTCAATACCTTAGATCTCGAGAATGATCCAAGACTTCACCGAGCTCATGGCAGAGCTCGGGGCAACAAAAGTGGGAACACCACTTCCAGTAGTCGGGGTCTGAGTGATGGATTCAGCCAAATTAACCGAGGAGCTCTTCTTCAGCTTCCTCGGAGGAGCAACAACGGTTTTGACCAAGGATGTAGTCTTAGTCGGGGATATGAGTATAACCTCGCTTGGAGCAGTGACCTTGCTCGGAGCCACTGGGGGCTTCTCGGCAACCTTCATAGTAGCAGCCAGAGGGGGTGCATCGATTTTTCTTGTCCCTTCCTCTGGGACATCATGCTTGCTTTTCTTTGCCTCTCCAGCAATAGAGGCAGATTTCTCGAAGAGGGCAGGAGCTCTTCTTCTCTTCATTCTTTCACTCAGAGGAATATGTGACTCAGGTGAAGAACTTTCAGAGGCTGGTGCTAGTTCTACTTCACCTATCACTGGACGAGCAGTAAAAGACGAGGTGTAACTCTTATACTATAGCAAATATGAAGCTGATCTGATATGCTCGTCGGCAACAGTCTGATGCAAACCCCAGATAAGTTTAAGATGTTTTAAGTTAACTTCTGTCTCTTTTGGAGACCTTCTTTTGCTGTCAACTGCAAATGAATGAAAATTAAAATATCAGTGACACATTTTATCAATCACAAAGAAAGCATAATTTCAAAAATAAAGTAAAGTAAAAACAACCTATCCCATTGCCATAGGGAGGGCATCTGGGATCCTGATACACATCATTTCCAGTTAGGGGAGCATGTTGCCAATTTTTCATAACAACACCATGCTCGAAATAATCCCTATTGGCATCTGGGAGATTGACCACTAAAGCCCAATTTAAAAACCTAGTTTTCAAGTAAAAGTATTGTCGCTGACAGCCCATCTATAGAAAAACATAATTTCTGGAATTCCTATATGAGTTCTATGAATCTGATTTAATATATGAACTCCGTTAACTATTCTCCATGTATTGGGGGCTATTTTTGCAGGAACCACGTCAAAATATTGACAGAATTTCAGACACAAAGGGTTTAGGGGGAAAGAAAAGCCACATTCAGCTACAAAGAGACTGGGGAACCAATGTCCCTCAGCCAAACGAAAATAATCTGAAGGTTCAGAAAGTTCCTCTAAAACAACCCATGAAGGAGTAAAGAAATCAGAACGAAACTTATCAAGCGACTCAACAAGGTAAACCATGGTGAATAAAGGAAATAAAAGAGAAGGAAAAAGATCTTACAGAAAAAGGATGGAGCTGTTGACAACGAACGATGAAAAGGATGAACGCAAAAGAGAGAAAGGAAATGGAAAACTCAAAGATACAAATTTGAAAAAGTAAAGGACGATAGGATTTTCTGCAACGCTTAAATACCTTATCTTGGGAAGGAGTAAAAATAATGATTACAAAGAGAGACGTTTACGCTACCGACGACTAAAAGGATAAAAAAGGGCACGGAGATCGAAGCAGTTAGAAAAATTCGAAAAGTCTGATTCTATGAATTCGAAAAGAAAAATAAATGCAAAGAAAACACTCCTAAAATTCAGGATAACCATTTAATCCCGCCATATTCCGAGAAGAAGTTCCACACTCCTCAGTCTCGAATTGTGAAACATTGGGGGCTTCTGTTGATACCAAATTTAGTCTGCTGACATGGCTCAATTAAGTGGAGACACGTGTCAATATACATGGCACTAACAAAAATTTCTGAACAATACCTTGACTTCGAGGAACTCAATTTTCCCGACCAACTCAGATACTCCGAGCAGTAGGTGATCTCTGAGGAACTTTACTGCACCGAGAAACTCATGGATACCGAGATACTTAGGCGGTCCGAGCAGCTTAGGCGGTCCGAGCTGCACCTCGATCAGAACATTTATTACCAGACAAGTAAGAGGATTAAATACGCATTAAATGCTGATTGTTATCATACAGATGTATACGCTTATTGGACAGATATGTATTATCCTTTCACATGTACAGCCTCAGGGATATAAATACATTGTATCATCCTCATTGGAAGGGGATTGGAATTTCTTGAGATAAACCCTACCTTGAGAATTTCCAAACAGTCAATAATAACACAAACAGTGAACGTAGGCCATTCGTTCAAGGCTGAACCACTTTAAAATATCTTGTCTTATTTATTTTTTATTTGTGATTAAACAATTAGAGATAATCTAATTTTTTACATCAACATATAGTATTATTGCACATCTCTTATTTTCATATAAATAAAACCCAAAAAATAAGAAAAAGAGGGTTTGCTCATAAATTCCAAATAGGGATTCTCAAACTTTTTCCACAACTAAAACACTTTTTCTACACACACACACACATGTACAAATAAGAGATTTCTTTATTTGGATTTATGGGTTAAACCCCACCCCTCGTTTTGTATGCGAACTACGTGGACTTTGATGCCTTTATAGGCTACGTAGGCGTCTCGGGGTAAAATTCGAGATTCGAGTCCTTTTCTCACTTTTTCTCTTATTTTCTATCTTCTCTTTATCTCATTTTCCATTATATTCTATATATTTGTTCTTAATAACGTATTACTCCATATGCGTTATCGTTCTCTTATAACAATCAACGTAGGGGTAATCGCGTAAATCCGATTTTCTACATTAATCTCACATTCCTACGGATGACTCGCTTTATCTTTTCCATGATACAAGTCGAGGATTCCTATCTCCATTCTATATATACACATGCACACATATCACGGGGGAAATATAAAGGAAAATAGCAAATATTCATGAGATATCAAAAGGGCGCAATGGGTGCCTAACACCTTCCCATTTCGTAATTAAGCCTCCGAACCTTTCTAGAATCATTTTTGTTTTGCACGCATCAGTATGTCTTCGGATGCCATCGTTCGGGGTGGCTTCCCATTTTTCTTTTGTCTGTTATGAGTAAAATAGTCTGGCGACTCTAAATCTCTCTACATTTTCACACCTCACAAATCGACGCCGACCGACGCGCTCTCCCGAGAGAGGGGACGCGCGGGACCCGAAGGATCCTTTCTCCCTCTGCGATGGGGATCGGGGATGGCCACAGTGGCGACTCTGCTGGGGAATGTTTATTTATTTTGAGGGCTTGACTCTATTTGCATAGATGCTATATTTTTTTTATGTTTCCCCCCATACTTGCATGTTTCCCTTTCTCATATGTATCCCATGCTTATACTCACACATTTGTAGAAAATTCTCCATGTACACTTCACACCACGTTCACCTAGGATCACATGTATATCCCCATGTTGCACGCATCACCCATCCATACTTGGTGTACCTTTTGGGGTACTTGTACTTGGCTCCCTGTTTTGTCATAATCAAGAAAGGCATTCTCATCATAAGATACTAATAAGAGAATCATGCATGATTCACACGATATCACCAAAGGGCATTGCTATTGACCAAATTTTACCCAGTAACTTGAGGGTCACTTCGTGATGGGCACTGGTCCGGCAGGTCGCAGTTAGCCTAAGCGATATGACTCTCACCTTCCATTGTCCAAGTACCTTCGACGTATATCGAACGGTTCCCCCGCATCGTACCACTTGATTGCAGTCGTGACGGGAGGTATATCGCAGGGAATTCGTTCACGTATGCTTATCAAAGATACTGAAGGTTTCCAACACCAGGTGCCACCGCTTATCAAAGATACTGAAGAAACTGAGGAAAGTGATTTCGAAGATTCCTTCAACTTGCAGACACTGGGGCTAGCACTCTACATGGTTCATTCAGACACTACATCACTGGACCCCTCTCATCTGATCAAGGCTGCTGACACACCTCTCCTCAACTGGCATGCTGCGCCAGTTCTACCTCTTGAAATCTCCCCTAATCCCAATGTTTACCCTATTTCTTCTACTGTTGTCCAACCTTGCTCAAATGTAATCGAGACCTCTTTTGATGAGATTCTCAATGCTGTTTTTCCTATCAATGAAATAAATGAAGATTTTGAGTATCTTGATGTGCCTTACATTAATTATTTAGATTCTAATCAAGCTTTTGATGATGATTTTGCAAATGAACAATTCTTAACTGATTTAAATAAGGTTAGTAATAAACAACATAACCACGTTCAAGTTAATGAAGAAGAGACTGTTGTTATTAATCTCGGTTCTAGTAGCCAACTGCGCGAGATTAGGATAGGGGCCACCCTTGACGAGCATGAGCACGCACAACTCGAAGAATTGCTAAAGGAGTTCGTGGATGTCTTCGCATGGTCCTACGACGATATGCCCGGTATTGATCCCGAAATATCTCAGCATGAGATCCCCACTCTCCCAGATCATAAGTCAGTTAAACAAAAGTTAAGAAAGCTCTGCACCGAATGGTCACTCAAGGTTAAAGAAGAGGTGGTCAAACAATTGAACGTGGGTTTCATTCAAGTAATAAAATATCCCACGTGGCTAGCCAACATTATTCCTGTACCAAAATCAGGAGGAAAGGTTCGAATGTGTGTGGATTATCGAGATTTAAATAAAGCTTCTCCGAAAGATGATTATCCACTACCCAACATCGACATGATCGTGGACAACACAGCCAGTCATGCTCTCAAGTCATTCATCGATGTATTTGCCGGATATAACCAAATCAAGATGCACCCCGACCACCAAGAGAAAACCGCATTCATCACCCCATGGGGGACCTTTGCCACACCGTCATGCCGTTCGGTCTCAAGAATGTTGGGGCTACCTACCAGAGGGCCGCTATAACCATCCTGCATGATCTGATTCATAAGGAGGTCGAGGTTTACGTGGATGATATGATTATCAAGTCCAAAACTAGAGAAGGTCATGCTCCTGCTCTCCGAAAGTTCTTCGAACGACTACAGCAGTATCAGATGCGACTTAATCCACAGAAATGTGTCTTCGACGTTACAAAGGGAAAACTCTTAGGATTCATGGTCAGTGAGAAGGGGATAGAAGCAGCTCCCGCCAAGATGAAAGCCATACTTGAGATGCTACCTCCCCGAACAGAGAAAGAAGTCCGAGGTTTTCTTGGAAAATTACAATATATCAGCCGGTCCATCATCCAGCTAACCTCCATCTACGAACCAATCTTTAAGCTCCTCCGAAAGGATTCAACCAAGGTTTGGAACGAGGCCTGCCAAGAAGCTTTTGATCGAATTAAACAATATCTGACCCAACCTCTAGTTCTCATGCCACCACAGCCTGGTCTCCCTTTGCTTCTATACCTAACCATAATCGACACTGCAGTTGGGGCTTTGCTAGCCCAATACCTTGAAGACTCCCACAAAGAAAGAACCTTCTATTATGCCAGTCGTAAATTGGCCGGGTATGAGGTCAACTACACTGCCTTAGAAAAGGCATGCGTCGCCCTTGTCTCGGTCACCCAAAAGTTACGACACTATATGCTCGCCTTCCCCATCAAACATGTATCCCGAATGAATCCGATCAAATACTTGCTTGAGAAACCCGCCTTGTCTAGCCGAATAGCCCGATAGTTGATGCACCTAACCGAGTTCGATATCCTGTACATCACAGAAAAAGCCGTTAAAGGAAGAACCATATCTGACTACCTCGCTGACTACCCTGTAGAAGAAGCTAATGTCTGGATCTCCAAATTCTCATATGAGAACATTCTTTGCACCACCCAAGACTGCCTCCGATGAAAAATGTTCTTCGATGGCACTGCTAACAAAAAGGGATATGTCATTGGGATACTTATGGTCGCCCCAAATGACTCCCACACTCCTATCGCTATAAAATTGGATTTCCTTTGCACCAACAACATGACAGAATACGAGGCATGCACAGTGGGCCTCAAGGTCACTCTCAAGAAAAGTATTCAATACCTTGATGTATATGGGGATTTTGCCCTCATCATCGGTCAAGTGCTCAGAAAATGGAAAGTCAAGGATGAAAAGCTCCAACCCTTTCATGCCCAATTAGAAGAGTTAGCCTCCCAATTCTAAGATATCACCTTCCGTTACCAACCCCGAGCAAAGAATAACCTAGCCGATGCTCTCGCTACCTTGGCCTCCATGGTCGACATGCCCGAGGGAATAACAATGACCCCCTTCCTAGTTCAAAAGCAAGACAAACCCACCCATTGTTACCACATTGAGCTCATCACCATAAAAGATCCTGAGCTAGTCAACTACTGGTACTATGATATTTGGTGCCTCCTCAGGTATGGTAGGTATCCCAAGGGTTCTAACAAGAATGACCAAGCTACCCTCTGAAGGCTGGCCGCCCAGGACATCATTTGTCATAAAGCACTACTCAAGAGGAATTTCGATGGAACTCATTTGCACTGCATCGTAGGGGCTGACATTGAAAAGATAATGCAGAAAATCCACAACGGGGAATGCAGGCCCCATATGAACGGTCATATGCTTGCCAAGAAGATCATCGGACATGGCTACTACTGGACCACCATGGCCAGGATTGCACCGCCTATGTTCGGAGATGCCCTAAATGCCAACAGTTCTCCAATCTCCAACATCTACCTCTGCGGGAATTATACAACATGACTTCTCCCTGGATGTTCTCCACCTGGGGTATCGACATCATAGGGAAGGTTACACCAAATGCGTCAAATGGGCATGAGTTCATCCTGGTTTCCATCGATTACTTCACCAAATAGGTCGAAGCTGAGTCATACGCAGTATTAAATTACAAGAAGGTGGCCAAATTCATCAAGAAAAATATCATCTGCCGATATGGGGTCCCGCACGAGATAGTGTTAGATAACGGTTTGCACTTCGAGGCAGAAGTCACAAAAGTTGTTAACGAGTATGGGATTCAGAGACACAAATCTTCTCCCTATCAACCTCAGACCAATGGTGCAGTTGAAGTCGCCAACAAAAACCTCAAAGCCATCATCAGCAAGATGATCGAAAGTTATAGGGATTGGGCCGACCGAATCCCGTACGCCCTTTGGGGCTATCGAACCTCAATCTGAACCTCTACTGGGGCTACCCCTTACTCCCTGGTTTACAGCATGGAAGCAGTCCTACCTGTGGCGCTGGAAATACCCTCGCTACGCGTCTTGCTCGAAAGCAAGGTTAGTGAAGAAGACTGGTGCCAAAGCTGTCTTGATGAGATAATCCTCCTAGATGAAAGAAGATTAAAAACTCTTTATCACATACAAGGATACCATCGTCGAATAGCGCAATCATTCAATAAGAGAGTCAAGGATCGTGGTGTTCGGGAGGGGGATTTATCCCTCAAGGAGATGATCGAACCCATCTAGGACCCCAGAGGAAAATTCAAGCCCAATTGGAGCGGCCCTTACATTGTGAAGAAAATCTTATCTGGCGGTGCGTCCATGCTCACTAAACTGGATGGGGAAGAGATGGATCGTCCAGTCAATCTGGACCATCTCAAGAAATTCTACCCCTAGTCTTAAATCTCGGCGCGCTACGACTCTTCTCACCCCCCCATCTATTCTAAAAAAAAAACTCTTCATTTCCCTCTACCCAAAACTACGTGGGCCTAATCCTGTACAAAAAACTATTTTAAAAAACCCCGGAGGTACGTAGGCAGCTCATACATCTCACGTGAGCACGACCCCTTATTTTTCACAAAAATATATTCTTTTCTTATCACCGAGAATGACAGTTCATTCTAAACATCTACTTGAACAAAAGAATTATGTATGCCTTAGCGATCGGTATAGATAATTCAAAATACAAAATTCATCGAAAGGCACAGCTGGATGATCAGAAACTTGTTTAGTTCATTAATAAGAAATTATAGTACGGATTATATAAGAAAAAGGAGCGGATAACTCCCTTTCCCCTATTACCATAAAAAGCCAGATAAAATCCCCCACATAAACTCCCCTAGGAGTCCTACCCACAGCTACCAGAAGAGCCTGCATCCTCATCATCTACATACCGAGGACCCCAAGTTTCTCCTACCTGAATGGAGTGCCTCAAACACTCCATAGACCGATGATCCTTAACCATCTTCGAAAAAACCACAACACCCCCTTCCATGGAGTCAGATAAAATAAACCACCTTTGACCAGTCTCTACTGCCAACATCTTGCCGACTACTTTCCTCCACAACCACTTCATATAATCTTTGGGGACATGGCAAACCTTCCCGATAGACTAAGAGGGATGGGTCGATGAACGCCGATTTTCCCACAGAGATCCAAGCATCAGACGCAAGCGCTCGGTCAAATCTTTTACCGGAAAGAAATTTGAGGACCGAGGGGGCACGACCTGTGCCTAGCCAAATTGACGCAGAAGCCACCAAGGGAAATAAAAAGAGGTATGTTTGAGACCAACCAGTCGCACATATGAATACTCGCCTAGATCCAGAACTGGCTGCAATTGTCCCCACCAAGGCAGTGACCAATACAGCCCACGAGCCCCATGCTCCACAAGACAATTCTCCCAATTCTCAACATGCAGGCCAACACGAATGAAGTAGCGCGAAAAGAAGTTGGATACAGCCGGTAAAGGATATTCTGGAGGAGTCGACAAGTGGAATCTTTCAGACAACCACATGAACAACATCACAGGGCTACCCTTCAAAAAGTCAGAACGATCTTCTCTCCAGGTATCCAGGCCATTCAGAGTCTCCGCCAATATCATCGCTGCAGGATTACAACGGTATGACATCCATGAAGTAATGGCTGGAAGTTGTGGGTCCACTCACACCTCCCCAGTCACCAACAAGGAGACTCGACGCCACAAGGAGACTCGACGCATGTTGAAAGCATCATAGTCGACATTGTAAGAGGACATAGATTCCAAGGCTTTGAGGTAGTTGACAAACTCGGTGCTACCAAGGAGAGCCATCTTGTAGGGCAAAGAAATAGTGGGCAAGTAGATGAGTATGCAAAGTTGTGATGAAAATACTCCACCCATTCCCCTTTTTTTTATATACTTGAGAACTCTCACAAAAGACATAATCCATGCAGAAATCGAAAGGAATCCTACCCCACAAGGTCCTAAAGGCTGAAGAGGGTACCAATCAAAACTTTCAATTGATAGGACTGGATTGAACTGCCGATAGGCAGGCCAGGGTGCTTGCCGATCGGCAACCCCCCATTTTTGAAAATTTCCTCCTTTCCTTTTTTGTCAAACCAGGAAACTCTATAAAAATAAATTGATATTCTCAAAAGAATTTCAAGAATCCTGTTTTCTCCTTATGGGATTCCCCTTTTTAAATAAAACAACTTTCCTTCGAAAAATTCCAAAAATATTCTTTTTTATGGTCTCAGCAGCAAATTAAAAAGCGCATATGCATTCATTCATCATTAAAATAAAGATAGTTAAGAAACTGTATTGTATTGCATTGCATATATCTGTTTTCTGTGTTACATCATCTTGCAGGAAATAGAAAGAAAAAGCCAAAAAACAACGGGACTCAGCCCGAACCCACATTCTCTCTCTCTCTCTCTCTCTCTCTCAAGAGCTTCCACCCCTACGACGCGCTCTCTTCCCCCTACGGCGAGACGACGCGCCCCCACTACCCGAGCCAGAATCTTCCCCGAACGAGGCTGATGGCACCAAGCAAGAACGAACATGTACAAAATCCCGAATGTGGGCAGTCACCGATGATATCCAGTCTCTGATGTCCCTGAGCTAAGTGGTCGACACCCATATTTGCTGCAAGGAAAAGACAGAATCAGTATCAAGCAAAAGAAATCAAAAAAGAGAAAAAGTACCGAAAGGTTTACCGTAGGACGAAGGACCTCCTCTGTCAAACCCAGCTCCTCCGAATCCATCACAAGGGGACGGTGCAGCATCGGCACTATCCATCCATCAAACCGTCGAATGTTGTACGAAGGAGTGTGCATCTGTACAAATGGGACCTTCGATGTCGCCACAGCCGCAGGTACCGACGGACCACCACCACTATGGGAAGACCCCACCGCCCGACTCTAACCCGCTGGAGGGAAAGGCAAGGCATCATGTATGCTGGGCGCCATCAACCAGCTCGTCATAAAGTCCATATAGTCATACGACGCAGCCGTATCAGTGTACAACGCATAGCACTCGCTGATCATCGCCGGGATCCTCTCATCCTCCAACAGCTATCGCTCCCGCCTCATCGACATAGGAGGCTGTGTAGGAGGCACCACCACCTCCTCCTCCGTGATCTGCAGAATCACCCTCTCCCCGAGGTACCAGGAATGGCCGAACTCATGTGCCAACAAACACCTCATCTGCGTGTTCACCCCAGTCATCCCCGTATCCTGAATGGCTTTCCCCTAGGGATAAAAGGTCACCTAAAAATCCCCAAGCAGGCATGAGTCAATATAAGATCAGAAGGTGCAAAAACCAAGACTGAAATGGAAAGAGTCTTACCCTACCACTGGTCAGGTCATTCAAGACCTGATGCACCGCCTCTAGGGAAAGAGATCCCTTCGGCTGCCGGTTGGCCTTACGCCATCGATACAGTCGGCAGAAGTCCCCAACAGTATCGTCCTTCAAAGCAATCAGTGGGGTGTTGCACCCAATCACCTCATAGAACCACGTCTGAATTCACAAGAAAAAAGAGACGCATAAGGAAAATGTGAATGCATGAAAGGAAAATGCGAATGCATGAAATGAAAATGCACAAAGTAAAGAATACCTCAAGGAGATACGTGGCTCCAGTAAAAGTCTGTCGGCAGCACCGGCTGAATGCATCCAAAGAAGAGTAAAGGGTTGCCAAGGTCAGACTCCCCCAATCGTAGAAAGGGATGTTCGAAAACATCCTCAAGTACGACAAAAACCACAAATGGACGACGTCGCCGCTCGACGCCACCATGAAACCTCCCAGCACCAACAAGATAAATAACCAGGCCATCTGCCTCACTTGTAGCCCGTCCTCCACATCAACCACCATGCTCAGCAAAACATCCTTCAGTAAGGACAGTCGAATAGAATCCACAGAGACTATCCTCCTCACATCACCAAGTTCCGCATGCACCGCCTCTGGCCTCACTCGCAATGAGCGATCCACCTGTATCTGCTCCCCATAACAATCCAACCCCAGCAGTTGCTGCACATCTATGGGAGTCACCGTCATCTCCCCGAAGCCAAAATGAAAGGTGTGGGTAGTGTCCCACCACCTCTACCCCAAGGCACACAAGACTGCTGTCGAACGAGGCGTCTCATCTAGCGCAACCGCCAACCTCCCAAAACCTGCTAATGATACCATCTAGCACACCACGGGTGGAAGATGCTCCCAAACATCCTTAAGCCCCGTCGTCCCGCGAGCACGCATGTTCTTCAAGGAAATATCCGACTGACAGGAGGAAAAATTCAGTCAAATGTCAAGAAAAATGAAAAATCACCCAAAAAGAAAGGAATGCCAAAGGTCAGGTTACTTACATAACCGCTGGGAATCACTCTCGAAGAGTGATGACGCGACGGCTCCCGCAGCAAGGTCCGCTCATCCGCAACCGGCTCAAATGCATCAAAGTCATTCTCATTCCCCAAAGCAAGAGGCACCCTGTCCCTCCAATCCACATTCGCCCAGTCATTAATGGTCAACCACTCCCGATGGACAACGGTGCTCACAAAGGCGACCATTTCTCGAAGATCGGAACTTTAGAATAATTCGCAGAAAGAAATCGCAGAAAGAGAGAATGTAAGAAGCTGTGAAAAATGAAGGGGATTCGCCCCCTTTATATAGGAGGCCAAGCGCCATGCCGATCGGCACTATCTCCTCACCTTCCCGAGGCAGTCCAAAAGTCCGTGCCACTGCCGAATGGCACCCCTCAGTCTATGCCGGTCGTCACCCCCTTAGAATTTCTTATAGCAATTCCTTGAAAATACCAGAAAGCCTAAAAAAATCCTCGAAAAATTCCTAAAAATCCCAGGAAGAATTTAGAAGGTTCTCATCAAGAAAATTTCGCACTCCTTCAGGCAAAACCTCTTTTTTCCAACGGAACCCTCAAAATCCAAGCGAATGACCTCTCCGGCAATCACCTCCTCATCAGAGTTTACAAATGGGTCATCTCCCCAACAATAAGCTCCTCCGCTCAAATCAAAGGCACAAGGCCTCCCCAGCCATCGGCTACCCGGGGCGATACAATATCACATGGTATTTTTTCCCAGTAGAAATCAGAAGAATCACTTACCCCAGGCGATCCCACCCAAAGGACAATCCAAATCTTCCCCAGCTCATTCATCGTTCCATAGAGGAAACTCAAATCGAATTCTTATCCCCTGTGGAACCCGAAATCCAATTCTTATCCCCAGCGGAACCCCAAATCCAATCCTTAACCCAGTGGAACTTTTTTCTTTTCCCAAGGAAATGCAATCACTCTTAGGTTAGAATTGACCTCGGTCTTGGATCGTCACCTGAGTTAGGTTAGAATTGACCTCGGTCCTCGGTCGTCACCACTCTTGGGTCAGAATTGACCCCGGTCTTGGATCGTCACCTGAGTTAGGTCAGAATTGACCTCGATCCTCGATCGTCACCACTCTTAGGTCAAAATTGACCCCGGTCTTGGATCGTCACCTAAGTTAGGTCAGAATTGACCTCTATCCTCGGTCGTCACCACTCATGGGTCAGAATTGACCCCGATCATGGATTGTCACCTAAGTTAGGTCAGAATCGGCCTCAATCTTCGGTCGTCACCACTCTTGGGTCAGAATTGACCCCAGTCTTGGATCGTTACCTGAGTTAGGTCAGAATTGACCTTGGTCCTCAGTCGTCACCACTCTTGGGTCAGAATTGACCCCGGTCTTGGATCGTTACCTGAGTTAGGTTATAATTGACCTTGATCCTCGATCGTCACCACTCTTGGGTCAGAATTGACCCCGATCTTTGATCGTCACCCGAGTTAGGTTAGAATTGACCTCGATCCTCGGTCGTCATCACTCTTGGGTCAGAATTGATCCCGGTCTTGGATCCACACCTGAGTTAGGTCAGAATTGACCTCGGTCCTCGGTCGTCACCACTCTTGGGTGAGTTAGGTCAGAATTGAACTCGGTCCTCGATCATCACCACTCTTGGGTCAGAATTGACCCCAGTATTGGATCCTCACCTGAGTTAGGTCAGAATTGACCTCGATCCTCGGTCGTCACCACTCTTGGTTCAGAATTGACCCCGGTCTTGGATGAGTTAGGTCAAAATTGGCCTTGGTCCTCGGTCGTCACCACTCTTGGGTCAGAATTGACCCCGGTCTTGGATCGTCACCTGAGTTAGGTCAAAATTGATCTCGGTCCTCATTCGTCACCACTCTTGGGTTAGAATTGACCCCGGTCTTGGATTGTCACCGGAGTTAGGTCAGAATTAACCTCGGTCCTCGGCCGTCACCACTCTTGGGTCAGAATTGACCCCGATCTTGGATCGTCACCTGAGTTAGGTCAGAATTGACCTCAGTCCTCGTATGTCACCACTCTTGGGTCAGAATTGACCTCGATCTTGGATCGTCACCTAAGTTAGGTCAGAATTGGCCTCAGTCCTTGATCGTCACCTCTCTTGGGTCAGAATTGACCCCGGTCTTGGATCGTCACCTGAGTTAGGTCAGAATTGGCCTCGATCCATGGTCGTCACCACTATTGGGTCAGAATTGACCCCGATCTCGGATCGTCACCTGAGTTAGGTCAGAGTTGACCTCGGTCCTCGGTCGTCACCACTCTTGGGTCAGAATTGACCCCGGTCTTGGATCATGACCTGAGTTGGGTTAAAATTGGCCTCGGTTCTCGGTCGTGACCAATCTTGGGTCAGAATTGACCCCGGTCTTGGATCATCACCTGAGTTAGGTCAGAATTGGCCTCGGTCCTCAGTCGTCACCACTCTTGGGTCAGAATTGACCCCGGTCTTAGATCATCACCTGAGTTAGGTCAGAATTGACCTCGATCCTGGGTCGTCACCACTCTTGGGTCACAATTGACCCCAGTCTTATATTGTCACTTGAGTTAGGTCAGAATTGGCCTCGGTCCTTGGTCGTCACCACTCTTGGGTTAGAATTGACCCCGGGCTTGGATCGTCACCTGAGTTAGGTCTGAATTGACCTCGGTCCTCGATCGTCACCACTCTTGCGTCAGAATTGATCCCGGTCTTGGATCGTCACCTGAGGTAGGTCAGAATTGACCTTGGTCCTCGATCGTCACCACTCTTGGGTCAGAATTGACCCCGGCCTTGGATCATGACCTGAGTTAGGTAAGAATTCGCCTCGGTCTTCGATCGTCACCACTCTTGGGTCAGAATTGACCCCGGTCTTGGATTGTCACCTGAGTTAGGTCATAATTGACCTCGATCCTCGATCGTCACCACTGTTGGGTCAGAATTGATCCCGGTCTTGAATCGTCACCCGAGTTAGGTCAGAATTGACCTCGATCCTCGATCGTCACCCGAGTTAGGTCAGAATTGACCTCGGTCTTGGATCGTCACCTGAGTTAGGTCAGAATTGGCCTCGGTCCTCGGTCGTCACCACTCTTGGGTCAGAATTGACCCCGGTCTTAGATTGTCACCTGAGTTAGGTCTGAATTGGCCTCGATCCTTGGTCATCACCACTCTTAGGTCCTCAGAATTGACTTCGACCCTCTGAATTGGTCACCCTCGCTCCTTAGGTCCTCAGAATTGACCTCGACCCTCTAATTTGGTCTTCCCCGGCACGCTCCTTAGGTCCTCAGAATCCACCTCGACCCTCTGAATCGGTCATCCTCACTTCCTTAGGTCCTGAGAATCGACCTCAATCCTTTAAAATTTGTCATACTCTCTCGAAAGCATCATGCGATGTCTAATCGACGGCTATCATTTGTTCCAAACTCACCCTTCAAGGGGCTCTGTTGAAACCTCATTCTGTTACCCCCTAACTCTCCTTAGGTCCCTAGTACCTCCACTCATCACTATAAACCTTGGTCACATCCCGAGTACTGACCTGAAAGCCATCGACCACTCCCCGGCTCAGTTTGATCCAAAAATCAAACTCTTCGTCTAGATCAAGACTCAATGAATCTTCTAAAGGCACTGAATACCCTTCCCAACGGTCCGTCCCGTGCGTGATTCTGGCTTACCATGCGGATGAACGATCCGTTTGCATCCGAAACCCCAACCTGGAAGCCACCGGGCGGTCTCGGGCTCTGTTGACCTAAGTCAACCCTTCAGCTTGATTGAGGCTGAATGAATCTTCGAAGGGTAGTGAATACCCTTCCCAACGGTTCATTCCGTGTGCAATTCTGACTTTCCATGCGGACGAACGATCCATTTGACTTCGAGAGGTCACCGACTGCTTCTCGGGCCCAGTTGGCCAAAGTCAACTTCTTGAACCGGGCCAAAATCTTTGGAATGTCTAAGTACATGTCCTAACCTTTCTAACGGTCCACCCCATGCGCGATTCGGACTTACCATGCGGACGAACGATCCATTTGCATCCGAACGATTCCCCGTCCAGCGGACCGACAAACGCTTTCGAGACATATTTGACCTAAAGTAAACTCCCAAACTCGAGAGAGGTCCAAAGGAATTTAAAAGGTCTCTGCAATACCTTTCTAACGGTATGACCCGTGCGCGATACTGACCAACGGTTTGCCCTCGGCGGCCAATTTTCTGAAAAAGCCTGAGGCGCACTGCCAAATGGTAGGTCGCAGACCCTGCCTATCGGCACCTGCCGATAGGTAGTGCCATGGCAATGCCGATCGGAAGGCCCTTGGGCCTATAAAAGGAGGCCTTGGCCTCATTTGCAAAGATATCTCAAATCAGAAGAAAATCACTCTCAGCAAACTCCCAGAAACCTCTCTCGAAGGTAGCGTGATTTTAACTTCCAAATCCCTTTTTCACTTCCACTTTTCATCATCCCTTTCATCAAACATGATGAATTAATCACTCTCCATCATCATCCAAGTGCAAGGGCTGCTTTTCAACATTCAAGATCAAGCTCAAGGTCTCCAAGAAGGTCCATCTTTCTCACCTTTTTCTTCAAATCTTCTTAAATTTGCAATAACTTGTTTGATTACTTAAGCATTTTTATTATCGTATTTCATATACCCTAACATAATTTTTATCTTGTATTGATATGCTCCAAGTGTGACCTCGGCCCAAAGAGACCAACCTCGGCCGAGATTATGGCCGACACTGGAAAGACTAGGTGCACGCGACGTCAGACCTCAGCCATAGCAGGGTCGGCCCAAGCCGACACTACCTCCAGCCTCTCCAAAGGACATTGCACTCATCATAAGGGTCAGCCGCACTCTCGTACATCTGGGAAAGGCAACCTTGGCCAGATGTAGGCCGAGCCCTCAAGAAGCCCTACCCATAACCTCATCAGGACATTAGTCGATGCTCCAAGCGCACACCAACTCAACCTCGGCTCAGGCCGACTCCAAGCCAATGTCTCAGCTGAGATCAAGCCGAGGCCCCTATGGCACATCCCGGATTGAACGACTACCTAGACTTGCCAACCTCGGCCTCTCCCAGGCCGAGGCCATACACCAAGGACGATAGCCTAGCATCAGCTGATGCTTGGATAAGGACACGTGGACACAAATTAGTTATAACAAGATTATTCCCCACACATGGGAAGAATATTTCATTATCATTCTCTACATGTGACAGTGACAGGTGGGTTTCCCATAGTGGTGAGGAAAACACGCACATGCATACTACATGCATGGGGGGTACATTACACCCCCTAGGTTCTATATATAGAGGTCATCCTCTACCCTGCAAAGGATCCGAAAATTAGAAACCCTAGCGGAAACTCTCTTCAAATACACAGTAGAGAGAGAAACCTTGAGAGTTTGTATCTATGGCCATTAGAGCCCTTATACAGTGATATTAATCACACACTTGCACAGTGGACGTAGGCCTGATTGGCTGAACCACTTATATTCTGGTGATCTTCCTCTTCTCATCAACTCCTTCTATTATATGCTTTTATGATGCCAATATTAACATTGAATTGAGCTTACAAACACCTTGAAGGGTGGTGCTGTTTCAAGCATCATCATTTTGGCGCCGTCTGTGGGAACTGAGGTTATCTCTTCCTCTTCTTTAGCTTAACCTCACCGGAGACTCTGGTGGTGAACCTGGCACCACCCCTTGCGTGGATCTGTTTCACCATTGAAAGAGGTCCTTTAAGGTATTAAGCTCACTTGCTACTCAAGCTCTTTATTGTTAACACATGGCACTAGAATTACCACCGCCTCTTCCGCCGCCTGGCGGAGGAGGGCCTAGTTCCATCCAGGCACCGCCCCAGTCTGAAATGGCGAAAGTGGTTGCAACTTTAAAATCTTTGGCCGCGACGCAACAAAAAATGAAGGAGCAATTCGAACAGCTCAGCCAAACTATAATGAGACCACCCGGAGTCTCACCGGATATGATCACTCCGGCGGCTGTTCAGCCTCATCCAAATTCCAGGGGACCACCCCAGGCACCAATGAAGGATCAACCTGCAACCCAGGGGAGAAGGGACGTTACTGACCCCAGGCGCTTACGCCTGGGGAGGCAAGGAAACCCTTGCCCAGAGGACAGGTATGGCAATCTAGAGGCGAAAGAGGCCCAGAAGACTGCTGGGAGCCGTATGAGGTGTCGAATAATACTGTGCATCCTCTTAGGAAAAGTCAAGGATGTGTCGGCCGAAGAGATGAAGAGGTTCGACAAAGAGGGTCATCCTTTGATCGGCTGAGCAGAGGATCAGCCTTTGAGAAGTTGGGTCCAATGAATGACCTAAGGCAGAAATTGTCAAGATCCAGGAGCGCGGCAGGCTCTCAGAGAGGAAACAGACAGGGTCGGCTAGGCCCAGGCCGACACCGTGATAGAAGAGGCAGAGAACAGGAAGAGGTCAACAGCCGACGTGCTGCGGCAGGGGAACCTTCGGTCCATCCCATGGAGGTGGCTGGGGATTACCTCGACCAGGTCGAGGGAGAAAGACCATGGAATGACTCCATCCAGCGCCTCAAGGAGAAGATAGGAGACCTCATTAAAAGTAGAGATCCATTGCAGAGGGGTTACTCAGAGGGCTCACCGTTTGTGGCTAGGATAGTGAGCTTCCCAACCCCGGCTAAGTTCAAACCTCATGTGGTATCTCCCAAGTATGATGGCAGCACCAACCCGGTGCACCACATCGAGATGTATCAGTCGATAGCAGACATCTACTTGATACCCGATGAGATGAAGTGTAGGGCCTTCTCAGGGACCTTAACAGGGGCAGCACACGGTTGGTTTACCTCTCTTCCGAAGAACTCAATTGAAAACTTCAAAGGACTGGCTAAACGATTCATCCACAACTTCTGCTTTGGGGTGAGACCCCAAAAGAAGACCACTCACCTGCTGTATGTCAAGCAGGGCAGGATGAGAGCCTAAGAGACTACAAAGCCCGGTTCAACAAAGAGAAGTTAGAGGTCGAGGATTATGAAGATAATATAGCCATGACCGCCCTCATAGGGGGTCTACAGAAAGGCAAACTATTGTGGAAACTCGTGGAAGACCCCCTAAGATCTATGGCAGAGCTCTTAGAAACCGCAGGGAAAGTAATGAATGAGAAAGAGGTAATGGCCGCCAAATATGAGGATGAAAATCGCGGTAGTAATGAGAAGTCCCAAAAGAAGAAATATGGGAAGAAGAGCTCGAGTGATGACAAGTTCGCCCACTATACTCCTCTAACTGTGAGCTATGAGCACATCCTCAATGAGATTAAGAATGATAGAACTCTGAGATGGCCAGAGAAACTAAAAGCCCCACCACACAAGAGGAAAAAAAACCTATGGTGTGAATTCCACCAGGATCATGGTCACGTAACAGATAGATGCTTCGCTTTGAAGGATGAGATTGAGAAGATGTTAAAATCTGGGAAGTTGAGAAAGTATGTAGACGGTAAGGCTCCTAAGAATGGAAGAGATGACCCTAAGAAAAGAAGAAATGATAGATGCCGTGACAACATCCCAGCCCGAAGAGACGATGATTCAGAAGATGATTATGAAGATGATCCGGATATTCCACCAAAGGATGATAACACCCCGGTGAAGAGGGTTGGTATGATCTCGTTCTGTGTTGGCACAATATGAGGAGGCTTTGCAGGTGGTGGATCTGAAGTAGCTGATAGGAAGGCTCACGTGGCAGAGGCCAAGTAAGTGGCCAAGCTTAAAGTTGTGAATCTAACGTCTTTCGATACAGTACAGAAGAGGAACAAAGTGGACATGAATACCCTCATAGTTGGGTTCTCCAGACTCGACTTCAAGGGTATCTTAGCCCCCCATGATGACCCTTTGGTCATAACGACAAGGGTGCATGGGTACGAGGTGCAGAGGATCCTCGTAAATGGGGGGAGCTCGGCAGATGTGATGTTTTGGCCTTGCTTCAAGAGCTTAGGCCTTAGTAGAGCAAGACTAGTACCCTATCACCACCCCCTGATAGGCTTCAGTGGGGAAAAGGTTCACCCCTTGGTCACGTATGAGATGGATGTACAGATGGGTGATGAGTGTTCTAAGAGGTTGACCAGGAAAATTAATTTCTTCGTAATGGACGAGAGTGTCTTCTCAGCCTATAACCTCATCATAGGAAGAGTGTCCCTTAAGGAGTTCGAGGCTGTGCCGTCGACGGTCCACCAGATGCTAAAATTCTCGACCCCCTCTGGGGTAGGGGAAGTGCAAGGTGACCAGACCACATCACGAGAATGTTACTTTAACTCGGCCGAAGAGAGAGAGGCCCATAAGAGGGCCACCACCACTTATAACATTGATACTCTTGATCCAAGAGATGAAACAAAATTAAAAAAGGGAAAGTCCGTGGAAGAGGTAGAATCCATCGTCCTTAATGAGGAAAAGCCGGAAAAAACCATCCAGGTCGACAGAGCCCTTAATTTGGAAATCAAGGAAGAGCTGATAAACTTCCTCAAAAGGAGGCAGAGCGTCTTCGCATGGAGTCACGCAGACATGCCTGGCATCAACCCTGAGGTGATGAGTCACAAACTCAACGTGACCAAATATGCCAAGCCTATCAAATAGAGACGAAGAGTCTACTCCAGGGATAAATACGACATCATCCGAGAAGAGGTCAAAAAGTTAGAAGAGGCCGAGTTTATAAGAGAAATCACGTATCCGGAGTGGCTATCAAATGTAGTCATCGTGCCCAAGGCTAATGGGAAGTGGAGAATGTGTGTTGATTTCACTGACCTAAACAGATCTTGCCCAAAAGAAAGCTATCCCTTACCTCGAATAGATCAGATGGTGGATGCTACAGCAGGACATGAGCTCATGATCTTCATGGATGCGTATTCAGGCTATAACCAAATCTGCATGGATGCTGAAGACTCAGAGAAGACAGCCTTCATTACTGACAAAGGGACGTATTGCTACAAAGTGATGCCCTTCGGTCTGAAAAATGCAGGAGCAACATACCAACGTCTTATCAATAACATGTTCGAAGAGAAAATAGGTAAGACTATGGAGGTGTATTTAGATGATATGCTAACAAAGATCTTAAAAGCTTGCACTCATGTAGCTGACCTTGAGAAGACCTTTGATGTTATGGACTCATACAGAATGAAACTCAACCCAGCGAAGTGTGTTTTCGGAGTAGGAGCCGGGAAGTTCCTGGGATTCATCATCAACCGGAGAGGAATTGAAGCGAACCCTGAGAAAATCAAGGCATTGCTTGACATGAAGACTCCTAGGAATATCAAGGATGTCCAAAAACTCACGGGGAGAGTGGCTGCGCTTAACAGATTTATCTCTAGGGCAACAGACAAGTGTCTTCCATTCTTTAAAGTTTTAAGAATGGCCTTCTAATGGGACGAAGAGTGTGAAAAAGCCTTCAACTAGCTCAAGTCCTACTTGGGGTCTCCCTTATTTCTATCTCGACCCATCGCAGGAAAAAAGTTGTATGTGTATCTGACAGTCTCTGAATCAGCCATCAACGCGGCCATAATACGGGAAGACGATGGGATCCAAATGCTTGTATATTTTAACAGTAAGGCCCTTCAAGGCTCTGAACAAATTTATCCCCGTATGGAAAAGTTGGCTTATGCCCTAATACATGCTTCAAGAAAAATGAAGCCTTACTTCCAATCTCACTCCATGGTAGTGCTCACTGACTCCCCACTAAGACAGGTCCTGCATAAACCTGAGAAGTCCGGGAGATTGATGACCTGAGGCATCGAGTTGGGGGAGTATGATCTTACCTACCAGCCTAGGACAACCATCAAAGGGCAAGCCCTTGTGGACTTTGTTGCAGAGTTCACATGGGAAGAGGCCAAGACAGAGAATGTCCTGGGAAATGTCGAGGAGACAAACCAAAGTGTCTTCAGAAATTCGGAAGAGATGACACCAAATGTCTTTCGAGATCGGGAAGAGGTCACCTCAGGCAAGGACCGGGGCAGAGTAGAAGAGAATGAATAGGATCGGTACCTCTTCAAGAAAGGAGTCAACATAAGGGGTCTTCTCATCGAATACAGACGTTTGGAGCCTCTTCGTTGATGGCTCTTCATGCGACAGTGGAAGTGATGCGGGGTTAATAATCTCGGCTCTAGATGGTGCCAACATTGAATACGCTTTGAGATTCAACTTCCATGCCTCAAACAACGAGTCCGAGTATGAGGCTATGATAGTAGGTCTCTTATTGGCAAAGACTCTCCACGCAGAGTGACTTCTACTACACAGCAACTCAAGGTTAGTTGTCAATCAAGTGCTGGGAGTCTTTGAGGCCAAAGAAGAAAGGATGGCGAAGTACCTGAAGAGGGTGAGAAAGATGTTGGAATATTTTGAAGAAGCAAAACTGAAGAGAGTGCCTCGACAAAGTAACAGTCATGCAGATGCATTGGCAAGGCTGGCCTCGGCAACGAAGACAGATGTTAGAAGGACCATTCCGATCGAGGTCTTAGGAAAGGCAACCATCGAGGAAGAAGAGGTATGTAACCCTTGTCACAATTTGAACCTAGGAGACTCATGGATTGACACCCTCGTCAGATATATTAGAGGTGGAGAGCTACCTGAGTCCAAGTTAGAGAGGAGAAAATTGAGATATAAGGCTTCCAAGTTCTCGATGATAGGAGACGTCTTGTACAAAAAGGGGTTTCTATTGCCTCCCCTCAGATGTGTGCATCCCACGGAAGTTCTCCGGGTCTTACAGGAGGTTCATGAGGGTTCTTGTTCTATCCACATAGGGGGAAGACCCTTGGCCAAGAGAATCATCACACAGGGGTACTGGTGCCCAACCTTGTCCAAAGACGCTGTAGCCTACGTAAAAAAGTGCAAAAAATGTCAAAGGTTTGCCACTATTCCTCATCAACCCCATCAGCCTATGACGTCAATCACTTCCCCATGGCCATTTGTGGTATGGGGAATTGACTTAGTAGGACCCCTGCCAAGAGCTGCCAATAATTATAGATTCTTGATAGTTGCCATTGACTACTTCTCAAA
Organism: Sambucus nigra; assembly: GCA_949130495.1. NCBI lineage: Eukaryota > Viridiplantae > Streptophyta > Magnoliopsida > Dipsacales > Adoxaceae > Sambucus > Sambucus nigra. The sequence goes on along the minus strand of OX422214.1, from coordinate 599,777,861 downwards.
GTGGGTGGAGGCAGAGCCGATGATAACAATCACAAAGCAGAAGACCTTCCAGTTTATCTGGAGTAACATCATATGTAGATAACACTCTCATCTCGGACAATGGGACCCAGTTCAAGAACTCCTCTTCAGAAAAATACTGTCTAAGAGTTGGGATAAAGCAGTTCTTCTCATCTCATGGCCGACCTCAGGCGAACGGTCAGACTGAAGTTACGAACAGAAAAATCCTCGATGGGATCAAGAAGAGGTTAGAAGATGCGAAGGGAAGATGGACTGAAGAGGTCTACAATGTGTTGTGGGCTTACAGAACCACGATAAGGACACCGACAGGAGAGACCCCGTTCATGCTAGCACACGGCTCAGAAGCTGTCATACCAACAAAAGTGGGTCTCCCAACTCATAGGGTTCAGACTTATGACCCCGACAAAAATGGGTATGGGAGGAGACTAGACCTAGATCTGATTGAAGAAAGAAGAGAAGACGCTGAGATCAGACAAGAAGCTTACCAACAAAGGGCAGCGAAATTCTACAACCAGAGGGTTAAGTCAAGACCCATTGCAGTGGGAGACCTAGTACTAAAAAAGACCTTACAGAAGGTAAATAAGCTTCACCCAAACTGGCATGGACCCTACTAAGTGACAGAAGAGGTTGTGCCTGGCACCTACAGGCTAGAAAACCTAAAAGGAGAACCTTTCGCTAACCCATGGAACGCTGATCACCTAAAGAAATATTACATATGATGTTGCATAGAGTTTATGTAAATGTACCATCTTATTATGAAGAGGTTATTAATAAAATATCAGTTCCCATGAAGTTCCTTGCTTCATTCTTATGTCAGAAATTTTGAGGATAACATCTTGGGTGATGACCTCAGACCTTTATAACATCACTCAGTGGTGGCGAGGTCTGAGTTCAGACACCATAATGGGATGACCTCAGACCCATAACATCATTAATTTGGTGAGATTAATTATGAGGATAACATCCTAGGTGATGACCTCAGACCCTCATAACACCATTCAGTGGTGACGAGGTCTGAGCTCAGACACCATAATGAGATGACCTCAGACCCTTGACATCATTAATTTGGTGAGATTAATTATGAGGATAACATCCTAGGTGATGACCTCAGACCCTCATAACACCATTCAGTGGTGACGAGGTCTGATCTCAGACATCATAATGGTATGACCTCAGACCCTTAACATCATTAATTTGGTGAGATTAATTATGAGGATAACATCCTAGGTGATGACCTCAGACCCTCATAACACCATTCAGTGGTGACGAGGTATGAGCTCAGACACCATAATGAAATGACCTCAGACCCTTAACATCATTAATTTGGTGAGATTAATTATGAGGATAACATCATAGGTGATGACCTCAGACCCTCATGACACCATTCAGTGGTGACGGGGTCTGAGCTCAGACACCATAATGGTATGACCTCAGACCCTTAGCATCATTAAGTTGGTGAGATTAATTATGAGGATAACATCCTAGGTGATGACCTCAGACCCTCATAACACCATTCAGTGGTGACGAGGTCTAAGATCAGACACCATAATTGGATGACCTCAGACCCTTAGCATCATTAAGTTGGTGAGATTGAGGATGACATCTTAGGTGATAACCTCAGACCTTCATAACATCACTCAGTAGCGATGAGGTCTGAGTTCAGACTATTGATTAAGTTTAAACAAGACATCGTTTAAACAAAACTAAGAATGAAAACATCACATGACATTCAATAAAAGTGAGGATGAACCTCCTCAGAGATTGATACATTCAGAATATATGTTCAAGGATTACAGATGAGCTTCATAATGTTTATGAGTTATAAACAATGTTCAAAAATTCTCTATGGGTTTGAGGGGGGAATGTTGATATCCTCAGCTTGGTTAGGCTGGACAGCATTGGTCACCTCGTCCACGTCATCACGAAGGTATGCCCCTCCAACCTCAGTGCCGTCCAATGTGGCAGTCTCGGCAGGCGCGGAAGCCTCCTCCTCAACCTCCTGAAGGGCCTGGGCAAACTGAGGGTTAGCAAAGCCGAGGCCTACGAAGTCTGAGGCTTTCAAAGTACCATCCTCCCTCTCCCCGACATCGGCCCACTTGATAGTGGCTTTGATACCCCTTTCAAGGTATTCAAAACCGAAGCTCATAAACTCGTCAGAGGACTTATAGTCAGAGATTATCTTCTTAGAGGCATCATCGAGAGCTGCCCTAACAGCCGAGTTGACCTTCTGCTGCAGAACATCACCCTTAGCCTTCAGAGCTGCAGTATGATCCTTACTAAGCTGAGAGATGTCCTTCTCCAGCCCCCTTACCTTCTTCTCAGAATCCTTCAGCTCAGATTTGAAGCCGTCAATCTCTGCGTTCAGAGTGCTCTGGACTTTCTCGGCCTCTTGACCCTTTTGGATGAGGGGTAATTTCCTCAGGGTCCAGTTGGATAAGTGGTGCATAGCCTCCAGGCCCTGCATATTTTGTGATCATGAATGATCTTAAGAACAATCAGATGTTACACTTAGAGAATTTCTGAAGAAAAAGTCAAGTCATACCTGAATGGATCTGTGAATACCGAACTCAACCAGCAATGGGGTGTCTAGTGACCTGAAGAAGCGTTTGTCAGCCTCGGTTATTGCAGAACCGAGGGCATCTAGGGCCTAAAGACTGTGGCCGAATATGCTGTCAGTTATTTTTAACTGATCTAGACGAGCCGACAGGGCGTCGGCTGAAGAGATGGGGATGGCAGTATCAGCATTCTTCTTCTTTGGCCTCTGATCCTCAGGGGCATGACCTTCTGGAGCCCTCTTCTTTGTGGCTTGGGGCTTAGAGGCAGAGGGAGCTAGGAAAGGATCATTAAGGCCAGCTTTCTTGGAAAGCCTCATCAAACTGGGTGCAGCCATTTCCCAGAGTTCGTCCGAGATATCCTGTGGTCGCTCTGTGAAAAATTAGTAGATCTGAGTTAGATAATCAGATATGAATAAATTCAGAGGTTCAACTTTGAATAAAAATTCTTACCAAGCTCGGCAAGGGGACTCCCACCTAAACCTATCTTAGAGAGGTAGTGGGGGGTCATCAAGTGTTCAAACTTCACAAACAGACCATGCACCCCCTGATCTTGAAGGGCTTTCACCCTCTGAAGGTTTTGTGGGCTCAGACCAGGGTCGGCCCTAGCAGACATGGTTAACTTACCCCATCTCAGGGGTATCCTCAGCTTAAGAATGGACGAGGGAACACATGGGCCAAATTCCCATGGCCCAGAAGCAAAGAAATACTGAGGCTTCCAGTTATGGTTAGAAGTTTGAGTTATTTGAAGTATCTTCTTCTCAGGCTTCTGAGCTACAAAATGATAGTAGCTCGGATGATTTTTGGTCGAGGAAGGGACATAACAACCTATAAAGACCTTAACTGGAAGGTCTGAGTGGTGGATAGCCTTCCATAAGACTATGGCCCCTATTATGACCCTCCAGGCATTAGGGGATAGTTGAGAGGGGGCCAAATTGATGTAAGAGATGATGGATTTGATAATGGGGTGAATGGGCAGACGAAACCCCAACTTGAAAATCGGCTCGTACAAGTAGATCTCGCCATCTCGGCCATGAAAAGTCCTCTCTTCCCTCAGAGGTCTCCTAAGCTTTATTGAGGGACTGATAGAATACAGGTATCTGAAGTAGAGAAGGTCTACCTCAGTAATAGTAATCTCGATCTCGGCCGCCTCAGAGACGTCGACATCGCTCTCAACCTCATCATCATCATCCAACTCAACGTCGGCCGGAGCAGATGTTGATGGGTTACTCGGGAACCTCTGAGCGAACTCTGCCCCGGTGACGGCGGACAGAGGAATGGCATCAAGTATGGGTGGTATAGCCACACTCGGCTCAACAATTTCAACCTCTGAGGAAGAGGCTGAGGTGCTTGAGCTATTATGGGACGAGGCTCGGCTGGAGACCTCGGCCTGATCAGGGGCCTGATCAGGCTGAGGTGTGAAGTCCATGGCTGCCTGAAAGGAATCCACAGACATGGGGTCTGAGGTAGAAGATTCAGACTTAGACATCGGTATGGGATCAGCAAGAACCTCTGTCTGAGTGAAAAACTCATGGGGATCAGGGTATATCACCTTCAGAGGTGGTGGAAAGATAGGTCTAATGGGAAATTCTTGTGACCTACGAGTCTCCTCTTGTGCTCTTTCTATTTGTCTAATCTTTTCTAAAGTCTTCTCTCTAAGGGAGGGGAACTCCTCATGAAGCTGGTATAAGGGTCTGAGCATCAGGGGATGGCACTACACTTGGGGAACTTCATAAAACTACAAAAAAGATTGACTAGTGAAGTAAAATAGTTTAAAGATCAAACTACCTAAACTTGACAAGAATAGTTCGCCTGAAATAATGATAGTTTCACCGAAAAACTCATAAACTAGCTGGAAAATGCGAAAATAAGGGCACTTGCAGGAAAAATGAAGGAAAAAGTATGGCAAAGGTTACCTGAAGATGAAATAGTAAGAAGGAGATGAGAAGACATGAGAAACCACCTCTAATAAGCCTCGACAAAGATCTTTCTAGAGAGAGAAGGCTACAAGAACGAGTTTGGCTGGAAACGAGAGAAATGAATAAGAAAGGAGGGAAATAGGGTTCAAAACCCTTAAATATACAGGCACAATTCGCAAGGCCCATCATTTCCTTGGGATCCCCAAAGGGAGGCTAATAGCACACGCCTACCAAGCAAGTATACTTCAGCATTGGATAAGTTTCAAACAATTATTGGCTCGTAATAGACAAGCCTCGGAGGTGTGATAACCCCCCAGTCACCTGCTCTCACATATGACTAAGGGCTAGGGGTGATTGATATGCCCCAAGTGTGACCTCGGCCCAAAGAGACCAACCTCGGCCGAGATTATGGCCGACACTGGAAAGACCAGGTGCACGCGACGTCAGACCTCGGCCATAGCAGGGTCGACCCAAGTCGACACTACTTTCAGCCTCTCTAAAGGACATTGCACGCATTATAAGGGTCAACAGCACTCTCGTACATCTGGGAAGGGCAACCTCGGCCAGATGTAGGCCGAGCTCGCAAGAAGCCCTACCCATAACCTCATCAGGACATCAGTCGATGCTCCAAGCGCACACCAACTCAACCTCGGCTCAGGACGACTCCAACCCACTGTCTCGGCTGAGATCAAGCCGAGGACCCTATGGCACATCCCGGATTGAATGACTACCTAGACTTTCCAACCTCGGCCTCTCCCAGGCCGAGGTCATACACCAAGGACGATAGCCGAGCATCTGCTGACGCTTGGATAAGGACACGTGGACACAAATCAGTTATAACAAGATTATTCCCCACACATGGGAAGAATATTTCATCATCATTCTCTACATGTGACAGTGACAGGTGGCTTTCCCATAGTGGTGAGGCGAACACGAACATGCATACTACATGCATGGGGGGTACATTACACCCCCTAGGTTCTATATATAGAGGTCATCCTCTACCCTGCAAAGGATTCGGAAATTAGCAACCCTAGCTGAAACTCTCTTCAAATACACAATAGAGAGAGAAACCTTGAGAGTTTGTATCAATGGCCATTAGAGCCCTTATACAATGATATTAATCACACACTTGCACAGTGGACGTAGGCCTGATTGGCTGAGCCACTTATATGCGGGTGATCTTCCTCTTCTCCTCAACTCCTTCTATTATATGCTTTTATGCTGCCATTGTTAACATTGAGTTGAGCTTACAAACACCTTGAAGGGTGGTGCCGTTTGAAGCATCATCAAGTATTATTTCACATCTCTTATTTTCATATAAATAAAACCCAAAAAAATAAGAAAAAGAGGGTTTGCTCATAAATTCAAAATAGGGATTCTCACACTTTTTCCACACTTTTTCCATAACTAAAACACTTTTTCTACACACACACACACACACACACACACACACACACACACGTACAAATAAGAGATTTCTCCATTTGGATTTATGCGTTAAACCCCACCCCTCATTTTGTATGCGAACTACGTGGACTTTGATGCCTTTATAGGCTACGCAGGCATCTCGGGGTAAAATTCGAGACTCGAGTCCTTTTTCTCACTTTTTCTCTTATTTTCTATCTTCTCTTTATCTCATTTTCCATTATATTCTATATATTCGTTCTTAATAACGTATTACTCCATATGCATTATCGTTCTCTTATAACGATCAACATAGGGGTAATCGCGTAAATCCTATTTTCTACATTAATCTCACATTCCTAGGGATGACTCGCTTTATCTTTTCCATGACACAAGTCGAGGATTCCAACCTCCATTCTATATATACACATGCACACATATCACGGGGGAAATATAAAAGAAAATAACAAATATTCATGAGAGACCGAAAGGGCGAAATGGATGCCAAACACCTTCCCATTTCGTAACTAAGCCTCCGAACCTTTCTCGAATAATTTTGGTTTCGCACGCACCAGTATGTCTTCGAATGCCATCCTTCGGGGTGGCTTCCCCTTTTTCTTTTGTCTGTTTTGAGTTAAATAGACTGGCGACTCTAAATCTTTCTACATTTTCACACCTCACAAATCGACGCCGGCCGAAGCGCTCTCCTGAGAGAGGGGACGCGCGGGACCCAAAGGATCCTTTCTCCCTCCATGGCGGGGAACGGGGATGGCCACAATGTTTATCTCGTATTGTTATTTATGCGACGGTGATGCTAAGAATGAACCATCTATGATTCCTATATTTATTGGAGTATCGAGATGGCCACCTCTTTTTTTAATAAGCGGGGTGTCACACATATATGGAGTTCATTATCAGAATTAATTGTTCAACATCAGTTTGATTGGTGTTACCTATTCTTGTCTATGGTTGATGGAATATACTATATGAAATTTTGATCTGCCGAATTGGATTTGGTGCTGAACGCTTTGTATTTTAACAGAGGTTTACTAGGATAAAACATTATTGTCAAAATTGGGAATTTTCCCTACTCTGGGTGGTGACCCTAGAATGGGGCTATGTACCCTACGAACGAGAGGTAGATAATTCATCGTTGTTTTGCTTTTATTTGTTTTTGATGCCATGCCTCAATTTTAATTTTTTTTATTTAATTTATTTTTAAATCGAGCGTAAAAAAAAACTTTCTAGGCACCCTAGGTTTGTTTCAATCCCTTTGATATATTTTTTTTACTGCTCGACCAATGACCAAAGATTTAGAAATACATGCCGACTTTGAGGACACCATTTCTTGTTGGCATCCCCTTGCTTAATCTTCACGCACTCACTCCAACCAGACTCGTTTGAGCATCAACAAGATAATTTTTGAGGCTTTTCTGAGCAAGTTTTTGCCCTAGTTTGTAGATAAACATATGAAGTATTTGAATAAAAGGAAGAGAGTATGGTCTGAAGCACCCTATATCTTTGATTCACTTGAATCTACATTATATAGGAGCTCATCTAGTTTGGAAATAGTGATAAAATTTTGTCTAATCCTAGATGAACCAAACAAGCCTCAGAATCTTCAAAGCCTCATTATTATTCCTCTACAAGTTCATGAAGGTATAACACATACACCACACACTAGGACTGAATAGATACTTTGATTTATTCATGATATGATTGTGTGTGATTTAAATCCCCTTAAAATGAATTTTTGGGATGTGTTAAATATTTTCTAAGAATTTTAAATGATTTTTATAAATTAAAATTGGGAGTCTCTAAACCTTAAGGGCTGTTTTGTAGATCCTTTTTATTCCTAAAAGTCTGTTTGGGTAGGATCCAAAACCACTTGAGACTTCACGTACTATTAGTCTTTATGGCAATAGTTACATTCTAGTTATAGTTGATGATTACATGAGATTTACTTGGGTTGCTTGTCTAAAGCAGAAGTCTGAAACCTTTAGAGCAGTTTTAAAAATCTTACTTCGTATAGAAAATGAAAAGGACTCCCAGGTGGATGATATCCGGAGTGATAGAGGAGGTGAATTCATAGATTCTAGTGTCATTGAATATTGTGACTACAATGGATACAAACACGAGTTCAGTGCTCCTAAGACACCCCAATAAAATGGTATAGCCGAGCGTAAAAATAGAACAATTCAGGAGATGGCAAGAGTCTTGATACATGCCAAAGATTTTCCTAAATACTTTTGGGTTGAATCAGTTCATACTGCATGTCACATTATCAATAGATTCTACCTTAAGAAGAATTCTAAACATACCCCTTATGAACTTTGGTATGGCAAGAAGCCAAATCTTAAATTCCTTAGAACTTTTGGTAATACCTGTTATGTCTATAAGGACAAAGAACAATTATCTAAGTTTGAAATAAGAGGAGATAAAGCTATTTTTTTAGGATATTCACCTAACTGTAGAGCCTATCGAATTTAAAACTTGCGTACTAAGACCATAATCGAATCCATTAATGTGGTTATAAGTGACACTACTGCAGAAAGTAAGACTATAAAACCAACTATTGAGGATGAGTCTGAAAACATTTTAAATTATGACTCCTCTAAAATAGTTGAGACTTTACCAACTGAGACCCCTGAAGTGTCTAACTGGGTTTCCAAAGACCATCCTCTAGATAGCATTGTTGGTAACCCTGTAGAACCTGTTCATACAAGATCTCAACTCCGCAACATTGCTCATTTTGCATGCTTTGTGTCTCTTATTGAGCTAAAGAATATAAATGAATCCCTGAATTACTCTTTATGGATAAGTTCTATATAGGAGGAACTTCTTCAATTTATCATTCATGATGTTTGGTATCCTGTACCCAGGCCAGAAAATAAAACGGTTATTGGCACACGGTGGCTGTTTAAAAATAAAACTGATGAATCTAGGATGGCTGTGAGGAATAAATCTAGATTAGTTACCCAGGGATACTCTTAGATTGAAGGAATAGAATTCCAAGAAACATTTGCTCATGTAACTCGTTTCGAGTCTATTCGACTGCTTTTGCAATAGCATGTCATTTTCATTTCACACTTTATCAAATGGATGTTAAATCTGCCTTTCTTAATGGAATCTTAACCAATGAGACCTAAGTAGAACAATCCAAAGGGTTTGTTGACACTCATTACCCAAATTATATTTATTGTTTGAAAAAGGCTTTATATGGGTCAAAACAAGCTCCTAGAGCTTGGTATGAACGTCTATCCACCTTTCATTTGGACAAATGTTTTAGGAGAGGCAGGAACGACCTTACCTTATTTATCAAACATTTTGACAACAATGTGACCATAGACCAAGTTTATGTTGATGATATCATTTTTGGATCCACCTCCCCTTCATAAGCCAAGTCCTTCTCAGACATTGTGCACAAAGAATTCCAAATGCTGCTTATGAGGGAGTTGCAATTTTTCTTAGGTCTTCAGGTTAAACAAAATTCAAAAGGTTTATTTGTTTTGCAATCAAAATATGATTTAGAGATTGTTAAGAAGTTTGACTTAGAAACAGCTAAAGAACCTAAAACTCCTATGAGTACCTCTGTCAAACTATCGAAGTAAATACATAGATTCTACTCTATACCGTAGTATGATTGGAAGTTTGCTTTACCTAACAACCTCGCGCCCTGCTATTATGTACTCTATTTGTGTGTGCGCACGTTATCAAAATAATCCTACAGAGAGTCATTTATCACGCGTAAAAAGAATAATAAAATACATAAAAGGCACTCACAATTTAGGACTGTGGTACACTAGTGACACATCGAGCACTATAGTAGGATACATTGACGCTAATTGGGCTAGGTGTTTTGACGATATTAAAAGTACTTCAGGAGCATGTTACTACATCGATAACAATTTGGTCGGATGGCATAACAAGAAATAAAACTGCACATCTTTATCTACTATAGAATTTAAATATATCGTTGCAGGAAGTTGTTGTGCCCAATTAATGGGGCTGTTGATGTAAAAAATTAGATTGCTTCTAATTATTAAATCACAGATAAATATAAATGAGACAAAGAATTTTAAAGTGGTTCGGCATTATAAGAATAGCCTAGGTCCACTGTTTCTGTTATTGCCAAGTGTTTAGAAATTCTCGATATCTGGATCTATCAAGAAATTCCGGTCCCCTTGAATGGGGATGATACATTGTATTTATAGCCCTTCGGTTGTACATGTGAAAGGGTAAACAATTAATGCCCTTTAAGCGTATATGTCTGTATGATGAGCATTCAATGAATAGTTGAACTTTTGATTATCTGGCCATTAATGCTGTGACCGAGATGCAGCTCGGACCGCCTGAGTTACTCGTCCTTCAGGAGTTCCTCGGAGCGATAGAGTTCCTCGGAGTGCACCTGTTACTCGGAGTATCTGACTTGTCCGGGAAGTAAAGTTCCTTGTTGCTAAAATAATTGTAGAAATGTGCCATGTAGATTGACACGTGTCTTCTTGTGATTCATCCACATCATCATATTAATCTTGGTATCAACAGAAGCCCCCAATGTTTCATATTTCGAAATTTGGGGAATATGGAACATTCTTTCTTGGTATATGGCAATATTAAATGACTTTCCTGGTTTTTAGGAGCATTTTCTTCGTATTTAATTTTCCTTCCAAGTTCACAGAATCTGCCTTTTTGAATTTTTATAAACGCTTCGAACTTCGCGCATTTTTTGTCCTTTTAGCCGCCGGTAGCGTAATAGTCTCTTTTCATAATCATTTCCTTCACCGTTTCCCGAGGCAAAGTATTTAAGAGTCATAGACAATCCCATCGTCTTCTACCTTTTTCAATTTCTGCTTTCGAGTTTTCCATTATCTCTCTCTCTCTTGGTCATTCATCTCTTCCTCCGTTCGTTGTCAACAGATCTTCCTTTTTTCTGTAAGATCTTCTTTCTTCTTCTTCATTTCTTTTACTCACCATGGTTTATCTTATTGAATCTCTTGAAAAATTCCGTTCTGATTTTTCTATCCCTTCTTGGGTTACTCTGGAGGAGCTTTCTGAGATTTCAAATTATTTTCGCTTGGCTGAGGGACATTGGTTCCCCGGTCTCTTTATTGCTGAGTGTGGATTTTCTTTTCCACCAAACTCCTTATGCTTAGAATTTTGTCAGTATTTCGATGTTGTTCCTGCAAAAATAGCCCCCAACACATGGAGAATAGTTAATGGGGTGCATAAATTAAATCAAACTCATGGAACTCACATAGGAATTCCTGAGATAATGTTTTGTTATAGATGGGCTATTATGGATAACATTTTTTATTTAAAAACCAGATTTTTGAATAGGGCCTTAGTAGTTAATCTCTCTGATGCCAACAGGGATTATTTTGAACATGGGGTAGTTATTAAAAACTCGCAATATGCCCCTTTGGTTGGAGACGAAGTATACCAGGGTCCCAGATGCCCTCCATATGGCAATGGGATATGTTATTTTCATTTTATTTTATTTCTGAAATTATGCTTTCATTATGTTTGATAACATGTGTGGCTGATATTTCACTATGTATTTATTTGCAGTTGACAGTAAGAGAAAAACTCCAAAAGAATCAGAAGTTAGTATCAGGCATTTGAAACTTATCTGGGGCTTGCATCAGAAAGTTGCAGACGAGCACATCAGGTCTGCTTCATATTTGTTGCAGTGTAGGAGTTATACAACCTCTTTCACTGCTTGCCCTGTAATCAGCACTGGTGAACTAGCACCAGCTCCTGAGGATTCTTCACCAGAATCTCATATTCCTTTGAGTCAGAAGATGGGCAAGAGAAGAGTTCCTGCTATCTTCGAGGAGACTACCTCTGTTGGAGATGGAAAAAGAAACAAAACTGATGTCCAAAAGGGGACAAAGAAAGCAGATGTTGCACCTCAAAAAGCTTCCGAGAAGCCCCCAGTGGCTCCTAACAAGAAGGATGCACCTGTGGAAGTGATCACCATCTCCCCAACCAAAAGCTCTTCTTTGGTTGAAACTGTTGAAATGCCACCGAGGAGACTGAAGAAATCCTCCTCGGTCAATTTGGCTGAAACCATTCCCCAGCTCCAAGTTAGTGGTGCTGGTGTTCCAACTATTATTCCCCCGAGCTCTGCTATGAGCTCGGTAAAGACTTGGATCATTCCCGAGGTCCAAGGAATTGAGGAGAATATTTCTCGAGATATGCTTACATCCCTGGATACTCGTCACATTGCTTCAGTAAGTTTCTTTTATTCTAAATTTTCTTTCTTTCCCTTAATACTTGTATCTATGTGCTGACTTGTCATTTTTCCATTTTTCAGCTGGTGAACTGCTTTAACAACATTGTGAAGAAGGATGAAGCGATTAAGGCCTCCATCTCCTCGTCCGGTGTAGAGGATGCTTTGCTGGGTTTGACCCAATCTTTGAAAGATTCCCACCAAAAGTATGATGAGGATAAAGCAGATTGGGAGAAGAAGTTGGCTGTGGTTGAGGCAGAGAAATTGCAACTTGTTGAGGTCTCCAAGAATTTGGAGAATAAAATAAAGGACTTAGAAGGAGAGCATAAAAAATGTGACGAGAAGCTCAAAAACTTTGGGGAGCTTGAAAATAAGCTGAAAATGGCAGAGGAAGAGATGTACCTTCTACGAGAAGTGAATCACCAGAAGGAGGAGGTGGAAGCTAAGTTGAAGGACACCGAGGATCTTCTATCCGAGAAGCTCTCCTCGGAGAAAATGAAAAGAAAAGTGGCGGTGAAAAAGTCTTTCAGCACTGGCTGGGACAAAGGGTGGAACAAGGGAGTAGCAGCAATGATGTCCCAGGTGCAGTATGGGAGTCTGAAATACTTCCGAGATGGTTGGGTGGCTGCCCTGCAAGAGTTGAAGATTAATGAGGACTCGGAACTGTTTCAACAGCATCTCCCTGGTCCTCCCCCAAATATTGAAGATGAAGAAGATGACGAAGCTGCCTTCGAAGAATCTTCAATGGTAGTGGGTGATCCAATCCTTACTCAGCCTACCAACGAGGAGCTTTCATCTCTGCCTGCTCCTCCTGAATAAATTCCATCTCTAGCCGACCAACTCATTATTCCCACCGAGCAACCGAGCTCCTCATCCCAGCCTCCCGAGAAAGTCTTCGGAGACAAGGAAAAGGTGTGAAGTTGTTCGGTATTTATTTTTCTTTCTTTTGTCATATGTACTCCGAATGTTATACTCTTCTTTATGATGTAATAAAAATCACCTTTTTTGTTCCTCTATGTTGTTGATGCTCTGTTTTCTTTCTTATTAACTCTTGCCTTGTCTTCTTTATTAGTTTATGGCTAGGATGGAATTGTTGTCTGCTCATGACACAACTCTGCTCCGACAATGCAACGAATATTTTAAAGCTGGTCATACTGATTTGGACAAGTCCCAAATTGTAGACATCCTTGGCCGAGATGTTTCAGACCAAGCAGTTGAGGCCTATCAATACTTAAAGTGTCTTCTTGATCATGCTGTAGCCAATAATGTGCCTTATTACGAAATTATTGAAGACTTGCAAGGTACTCTCGATGAACTTCAGCAGCAGTATAAATAGTCTTCAGCTCTTTTGCACGAAGGGCATGAGAAGAAACTCAATCAACTCAGTGCTGAAAAAGGTTATGACAAGATGCTTGCTGGCTATGAAGTGAGAGAGAGAACTTTGAATATAGAGGTTGAAGAGCACAGGCAAATCGCCGAGCTACTGGAACAGGAGAATAACAATCTACAAAAGGAATTAGCTCAGCTGAAGTCTGTTGCATTATCTTCTACTGCCTTGGTACCTGTCACCGATGAAGGATTCTCCTTCTTAGAGGTTGAGAATGCCATGTTACAAGAAGAATTGGAAGCTTTGAGAAGAGTTGGCCCTTCTACTTCCGTTCGGGGACGAGGAAGAGGTTCTCGGGGTCGAGGAAGAATTGCTGCCGAGGAGCAAGGTACTCAACCTACTCGGGGACGACCAAGAGTTCTTCGTCCTACTATTAAAGAATCTCGTACTCAAGCAGCGTTGGAAAACCAGGCATTCCAGCTGATGGCAAAGGACTAAGCCCTGTCTGAAATGTCCAAGAAAATCCAAAGTGTGGAGGGTGAACTTACTACTCAAAAGTCTGCTTTGGAGCATAAGGATATTTTTGCCAAAAATCTTCACGAGCAATTAGAGAGACTAACTTTTCAATTCCACAAACAACCTCATGAATTCTGGATGGCAGGTTACAATCAAGCCCTTTGTCATTTGGATGCTCGTGTCGAAAACGCTAACAGTGAAGGCTACAAACAGGGATGGTTGAACGCCTTGGGGGTACTGAAACTAGAACAAGGTCATTATTTATGGGATTAATATGCCCCTGGGCTTCTCGACCTACCTGTTCCGCCTTTCAAACTTGACATGAGTTGGATCCCTGCTCGGGCCATTCCTCGCTGCTTGATCTCAAAGTATCTTGGTGACTATAACCTTCATTCCCAGGCAGAATTATCTCGTCCTGAGCATTTACTGGATACACCTTCAATAATGAACGTCAGAATGCTTCGAGACCCTAACTTTATTAACTCTCCTCTTTGCTTAGAAGATCCTCCTGCTGGCGAAGAGCCTGTTTCAAAAGCACAAGGAAAGAAACCAATAGAATAGGGTTCTTTAATGTAATAGTTGTCCATACATTTCAAATCAATGTATTCATCTTTGTACCTCATTTTTGGATTTAATGAAATACATATAAATTTTTTTTGCAAATGATTTTATCTTACAGTTGTAAAATGTTTTTCGTTTGTATCTCTGTGAAAAATATGATATAATATTGTCGTCCAACTAATTGTCGACTACCTTGACTGCATATCTGTTAAAAGATAACAATATTATGTAATTTGTCGACCAACTGTAGTTGATTAAAACTTGTTGTCGACTAGCTTAAATTTGTAATAATCATTTGGTTGACCCAAAATAATGATGTTTTATTTCTCGACTGATTAAAAGTCACAAGTAATAAAAAATTTTAACTTGGTAATGTACCCGACCAACAAGGGTTAGCATCTTTTCGCTTCTCTACCAATATTACTTGGTGAATTTTCTTTTTTTGACCAACTTTGGAATATTTTTTGAAAAATATATTTTCTTTTTCTTCCAGAGTTGGGAATTTTCTTCTTGTTCTTCACCGACATCCTTTCTCACCCTTTTACCAATCTAGGTTGGTCTGAGCTCGAATTTGATGATTCTGTTATGTCCACTTTCCCTTTTACCAAAATAAATTGGTCTGAGCTAGTGTCTGCCTCCTAACCAAAGGAGTATGGTTTCCTAACCAACCGGAGCTGGCATTTTTAGGAATGTCATTCTCGCCCTTTTACCAACCTAATTGGTCTAAGCTTGAATTTGCCTCCTAACCAAAGGAGTATGGTTTCCTAACCAACCGGAGCTGGCATTTTTACAAATGTCATTCTCTCCCTTTTACCAACCTAAGTTGGTCTGAGCTTGAATTTGTTGTCCACTTGCCCTTTTACCAACCTAAGCTGGTCTGAGCTAGTGTCATGTATTCCTAACCAACCAAAGTTGGAATTTTTAGGAATGTTGTTTTATTGCTGAGCAGCGTAGTGTGTAACACTAGTATTCCCCGAAAAACTTTTCAATAAAAGGAGAGAGGATGGCAAAATATCATCGTTTTATTCATATTGATGGAACTGCTTTACATTTTACATCACTGATAGTATTTGCGCAGGTGTTCAGCATTCCATGCGTTCTTAAACTCTTCTCCTTCTAGAGTTGCTATTCGGTAAGTTCCTGGTCGAACAACTTCTGTAACTCGGTATGGTCCATGCCAGTTTGCTTCCAACTTATTGTTCTTCTGAATGACCCTTTTTAGCACATAATCTCCTTCTTTTAGGTCGCATTTCTTCACCCTCTTATTGTAGAACAGAGTTGTTCGTTGTTGGTAAGCAGCATTTCTAATGGATGCCTCTTCTCTAACCTCCTCGAGCATGTCTAAATCAAATCTTCTCATTAAATCACTGACTGGGGAATTAAAATTCAGCACTCTGTGTGTTGGGAGACCCAACTCGGCTGGTATTACAGCCTCACTTCCAAATGCCAGCATATATGGTGATTCCCCAGTTGCTGCTCGGGGAGTGGTACGATAAGCCCATAGTACTGATTGTAGATCATTAATCCAGTTAGCTTTAGCCTCACTGAGCCTTTTCTTCAATCCATTTAGCAATGGCCTATTCGTCACTTCAGTCTATCCATTACTTTGGGAATAACCTGGTGCTAAATGGAGTTTTAAAATGTTGGATTGATGACAATAGGCAGCAAACTCCTCATTATCAAACTGAGTTCCATGGTCGGTGATGAACACATGAGGAAGACCATACCTGCAAATGATGTTTTTCCAGAAAATTGATATACCTTCTCGTAGGTCATGTCGATCAGAGGCTCAGCTTCTACCCACTTAGTAAAATAATCCACTGCGACGACGAGGTATTTAAACCTTCCCCTGGTCGTTGGCAATGGTCCCACCAAATCTACCCCCACATCGCAAATGGCCAAGGGGAAGTTATAGGCGTCAGTAATGCTTGTGGAGTTCGTCGGATGGAGGAAAAACGCTAGCACTTGTCACACCTTTTAGCATAGGCTATACAATCAGCTCTCATCGTCGGCCAGTAGTATCCCTGTGTCATTACTCTTTGTAAAAGAGTACGACCTGCTACATGAGCTCCACATGACCCTTCATGGATCTCTTCAATCAATTCTTTCACCTCGGAGGGATGTACACATCTTTGCAATCCTCCCATGATTCCTCGTCTATACAAAATACCATTAGTTATAACATATCGAGCAGCTTCAAACTTCAATTTCTTGGCAGCAAGCTTATCCACCGGTAATTCTCCCTCCTCAATATATGCCCTGATGGGATCCATCCAAGACGGTCCTAAGTCAAGGGTGATAACATTCATCGTTAGGTTTTCATCTATGCTCCGATTTTTTAACACTTCAATTGGTATCATTCTTCTCAGCTCGATACGAGTAGCTGATGCTAGTCAGGCCAGTGCGTCTGCTCGTGCATTAACCATTCTCGGTATTCTGATCAACTGAATGACAATAAATTCTGCCACCAATTCCATCACCTTTGCATGATACTTGACCATTAATTCTCCTTTAACTGCATATGTTCCCAACATCTGATTCACAATTAATTGAAAATCACTGAAGACCATCATTTGTTGTGCCTCTATAGTTTTTGCCAAATTAAGACCCGCTATCATGGCCTCATACTCAGCCTCATTATTGGAAGCTTTGAACTGAAATCGCAATGCATACTCCATGTCGACTTCGTCTGGGCTGCTCAAAATGATACCTGCTCCACAGCCTGCAGTACAGGATGAGCCATCTACATACAATTTCCATACAGGCAACTCGTCTTCTAATTTTCGATCTGACAGAGTTCCTCGGTAAAATATTTGTTTCTTCTTTTCACCATCCCCTGAGTTTTCTTGTTCTTCGTCGACCATATTTTCTTGCCCTTTTAATAACCTGAGTTGGTCTGAGCTCGAATTTGATGGTTTTGATACATCCACTTGCCCTTTTACCAACTTAAGTTGGTCTGAGCCAGTGTCTGTTGTTCCTGCAACATCCACTTTCCCTTTTACCAAACTAAGTTGGTCTGAGCTAGTGTTTGTTGATCCTGTAACATCCACATGTTGATCATCGAGATGCTTTTTCTCCTCGGGGGTATCAGGATAGGTGAATTCTGCTATGAAATCTGCTATTGCTTGCCCTTTAAGCGATGACCTGGGTTCATAAATTATATCATATTCGCCGAGCTCTATTTCTCAGTACATCAATCTCCCTGATTTTTCTGGCTTATGAAGGGCTTGTCTCAATGGAATGTAGGTGTATACGACTATAGTATGGGCCTGGAAGTATGGCCTCATTCTTCTACTTGCCTCAATTAATGCCAATGCCAACTTTTCCAGCTTTGGATACCTAATCTCTGCACCTCGAAAGGCCTTACTTGTGTAATAAATTGGCTTTTTGCACTCCATTCTCCATTCTGATCAGTGCCGAGCTAACTGCATTCTCTGATACCGCCAGGTACAAGTACAACTTTTCTCCCATTATTGGCCTGGACAACAATGTAGGTGCTCCTAAATATTTGTTCAAGTCTTGAAAGGCCTTATCACATTCATCATTCCACTCGAAAGTTTTTCGGAGTGTTTTGAAGAATGGGAGGCATCTATCAGTTGCTCGGGATATAAATTTGTTGAGCGTTGCAACTCGTCTTGTAAGACTCTGGACTTATTTTTTCGTCGTTGGAGATCGCAGCCCTAAAAGAGCTTTGATCTTTTCTGGATTTGCTTCAATGCCTCGCTGGTTGACGATGTACCCGAGAAAAATTCCTTCTCGTACTCCAAATATGCACTTCGTCGGGTTCAACTTTATTTGGTATTTATCTAGTTGATCAAAGGTCTGAGTCAACTAGATGATCGAAAGCTTTCTTTCTTTTTGTCAGCATGTCATCAACATAGACTTCCATGTTGTAACTAATTTGTTTGGCAAAGACCTTGTTCATCAGTCGCTGGTATATCGCACCTGCATTTTTCAAACCAAAAGGCATAACATTATAACAATAAGTTCCTCTAGGGGTAATAAAAGAAGTACTTTCCCTGTCTTCAGATTTCAATTTGATCTGATTGTAGCCGGAGTAAGCATCCATGAAGCTGAGTAGCTCATGCCCCGAGGTAGAATCTACCAGTTGGTCAATTCTGGGCAATGGAAAGTGATCCTTTGGACATGCCTTGTTGAGATCGGTGAAATCAACACACATTATCCATTTATTATTTTTCTTCTTTACCATCACCACATTTGCTAACCAATCTGGATATTTAACATCTTCAATGAATTGAGCTTTCTGTAGCTTCTCGACCTCCTCTTTTATAGCTTGATTCTTCTCGGGACTAAATACTCTTCTTCTTTTCTTTACAGGCTTGATCTCCTTATTCACATTAAGCTCATGACATAAGAAATTTGGGTCTATTCCTGGCATATCTTCATGACTCCATGAAAAAGTTTTCTTTCTGCTTCTCAGGAAAGTTATCAACTCCTGTTTTATTGAGGCGTCCAACGATGAACCTATTTGAGTTGTTCGCTCAGGGTGCTCGTCGTCCTGAATGACATTCTCTATAGCTTCCACCACCTGTCCTTTTACAAGTTGAGATTCATCTCTGGTATCCAGTGTTTCAATTTCTGTACCTTCATCTACTTGATAGGTAACAGTCTTTCTCCTAGATTCCTCAAGCTCCTCTTGCTCGGCATATGAATAATAGCATTCCCGAGCTACTTTTTGATCACCTTTCACAACTCCTACTCCAAAGTTTGTTGGGAATTTTAAACATTGATGTACTGTAGATGGAACTGCTTCAAACTTCTTCAAACCAACTCTTCCCATGATGATATTGTAAGCTGAGTGAACATTTTTATCCATCATAAAGAAACATATTTTTTCTGTTCGACAAGCAGGCCACGTACCAATGAATATATCCAACTTGATCGTCCCAAGTGGAAAAAGTTTTTCGCCAGCAAAACCCAGGAGAGGTCTGTGATAAGGCTCCAGTTGGGATAACTTTAGATTTAAGCTATCCAAACACGGGTAAAATATGATGTCTACCGAGCTACCATTATCTACTAGAACTCTTGAGATCATCACTTCTTTCATCCTCATTTTGATCACCAGAGTGTCATCATGAGGGTATAGGACACCTGCGAGGTCGTTTTTTGAAAAACCAATGACCAGCTTCTCTTTTTTTACCTTCCTCGGGCGATCCTCCTCAGCCAAATTTATCCGTTGAATGTATGAGCAAGCTTGAGCCTCACACAGGTAAGCTTTTCTTTCTGCAGTAAGATCTCCTCCTCCTGCGTCTCCACCTGTAATAACATTACAATCAAATGTTCCAAAATTATGGAAAATACCTCACGTTCTGGTTGCCTTGGCCTTTTGGTAAGATCGGGGTCATCCTCTGTATCATCTTCATGATCTCTCTTCCTGTTTTCTTCTGCCCGACGAGGAGATCTAGAACTCTCTCTCACTCGGTCTTCATTTCCTCTCTCATTTCTACGATCAACATACTTTGATAATTTTCCTCGTGTAATGAGATTTTCAATCTCATTTTGGAGGGCTATGCAGTTTTTTGTCATATGGCCATGATCTTTATGAAATTCGCAATATTTATCTCTATTCCTTTTGTCAGGATCTGCCTTCATTTTCTTTGGCCACTTTATCTCCTCGTTATTCTTGATTTCCTCTAAAACGTGATTAATACCCATTTTCAAAGGAGTATAATTATCAAACTTCTTTAGGACTTCCCATGATGACTTATTCTTAGATTGTTTATCACCACCATTGCCCTTATGCTCCTTCTTCTTAGCTTTGTCGACTTCCACCTTGGTTTCTTTATCCATATTCTTCTTCGCAGCCATAGCCTCCTCGGCATTCATGATTTTGGCCGCTTTTGCCATCAATTCTGACATAGTCGTAGGTGGATCTTTAGCCAAAGTGTAATACAACTTGTTGGGCAACAGCCCACTCATCAAGGCGGTGATTACTGTCTTCTCTTCATAATCTATGAGTTCCAGCTTCTCGTTATTAAAACGAGTTATGTAATCTCTAGTACTCTCACCAAATTTTTGTCTAACGCTTAACAAATGCGCTACTCGCTTCACTGGCTTTGCTCCAAAATAGAAATTACCAATGAATAACTCGGCCAATTGAAAGAAAGTTGAAATTTTACCCCGAGGAAGATTGTTGTACCATATCTGAGCAGATCCAGTAAGAGTTCCCGAGAATGCTCTACATCTCATCTCGTCGGGGATAACATATATGTCAGCAGCAGCTTGATACTGCTCTATATGCAGAACAGGATCTCTCTTTCCATCATATTTGGGGGTTACTACAGGTGCTTTGAACTTTGATGGTGTAGGGAAATCCACAATAGCCTGGACAAAAGGTGTCCCTTGAACAAAAGTTCATTGTAGGGGATTCTTCGCCTTAGCCATTTCTCCCAATCTATCCTCTAATCGTTGAATGGAACCCTTCCATGCGTCATTTCCTTCCTCGGGCTTATTGGTTCGAGCAATTGATCAAGCTGATGTGGCCTCCTGAGATCTATCTTGATGATTAGTTGGTCGTGATTGTGCTGATCCTTCCCTTAGATCTGATGGTTGTCGAAAACTCCTGGGGCCTAATCAACTAAAAGGAGATACCCTACTAAATCTTTCCAAGGCACTGGGCCTCTCTGGAGAGAGAGTGATACGTTGCTCAGTATCTGTAGCCCGTATTGACGAAGTTCGCCCAGGTTGATAAGAGAAATCATCAGATTCCTCATTACGATATGAATCAGTACGCCTGGATCATGAAGAAAGTAAATAGGTTTGCTTCTGACCACTTCTCTGTCCTGAATGTGCAGGTGCACCTCCATGAAGAGTTTGTATGAGTTGCCGCATTATTTCTTGCATGGCGGTTTGTCCTTGAGCCAGATTCGTCATAATTCCAGCCAGATCTGGAGCAGTTGATGGTGCAGAGGGATTTAGAGGAATTCCAACATTTCCAGCATTTCGGTTGCTGGATTCAGGATTATCAGCCATTGATGATGAATGATTTTTTGTGAAAAACGATAATAACAATCCTTCCCACAGACGGCGCCAATCTGTTGATGTAAAAAATTAGATTTCTTCTAATTATTTAATCACAGATAAATATAAATGAGACAAAGAATTTTAAAGTGGTTCGGCCTTATAAGAATAGCCTACGTCCACTGTTTCTGTTATTGCCAAGTGTTTAGAAATTCTCGATATTTGGATCTATCAAGAAATTCCGGTCCCCTTGAATGAGGATGATACATTATATTTATAGCCCTTCGGCTGTACATGTGAAAGGGTAAACAATTAATCCCCTTTAAGCGTATACGTCTGTATGATGAGCATTCAATGAATAGTTGAACTGTTGATTATCTGGCAATTAATGCTGTAACTGAGATGCAGCTCGGACCGCCTGAGTTGGTCGTCGTTCAGGAGTTCCTCGGAGCGATAGAGTTCCTCGGAGTGCACCTGTTGCTCGGAGTATCTGACTTGTTTGGGAAGTAAAGTTCCTTGTTGCTAAAATAATTGTAGAAATGTGCCATGTAGATTGACACGTGTCTTTTTGTGATTCATCCACGTCATCATATTAATCTTGGTATCAACAGGGGCTAAAACTAATGCTGAAAGATTACGGTATAAATGAAGATAAGCTACATATCTATTGTGATAACCAAAGTGCGATCAATAATTCTAAGAACCCAGTTCAACATTCTCGTACCAAACATATTAAAACTCGATATCACTTCATACGAGAATTAGTTGAATCCAAAGAATTAGAAATTAAGTACTTGCTTACGGATCTACAATTGGCGGACATGTTTACAAAACCATTGTAATTTAAGTGTTTTGAATCTTTATGCAAATCAATTGTTATGGTATTAGCTAAATAATTTTTTGCTTAATTTGTATATCTTCCAGATTTTCACATGCTTATAATCAATCTCTGAGGATGTAGGGCATGGATGTTAGTATAATGACTAAGAACACCTCTTATATTTGTTTTATGTAGGAGATTTGTGTGATTTTTCGTTGTTTATACAAGTTATGGCTGACCTACTTTTTTATAACATTCTTATTTGATTCTTGTTGCCCTTTGTCCATTTGAGACAAAATAGGGGAGAAATTTGAGTCCAACTGGACACATTTATAAGACTAGGATTTTCTTATTTCTATTTGTATCCCTACGAGTCCTAGATGACTGAAAGGAGATTTTGTCTCATATTTCCAAAAGGGGGGGATTGAAGCACCCTATATCTTTTACTCACTCGAGTCTACATTATATAGGAGCTCATCTAGTTTGGAAATAGTGACAAAATTGTGTCTAACCCTCGATGAACCAAACAAGCCTCAGAATCTTCAAAGCCTCATTGTTATTCCTCTATAATTTCATGAAGGTATAACACATACACCACACACTAGGACTGCGTACATACTTTGATTTATTCGTGATATGATTGTGTGTGAGTTAAACCTCCCTAAAATGATTTTTTTAATAATTTTTGGGATGTGTTAAATATTTTCTAAGAATTTTAAATGATTTTTAGAATTTAAAATTGGGAGTTTCTAAACCTTCAGGTTTGTTTTGCGAATCCTTTTTATTCCTAAAAGTCTGCTCGGGTAGGATCCAAAATCGTTTGAGACTTTAAGGTGTGCCTTTGTAATTAGTTTGGTATGCGTTTTGTAGCCTGTATTTAGCCTACATGTTTGGCACATCATTGGCTGCTTTTGTGTTTCTTACGTCTCACAGTTTTGTGCTTCCTTGTGAATCATTTTAATCTATGGCTTGCATGTTTTTGGATCAATCCATGAGAAATGAGTTTAACCAATCAACACTGCTTATTTCCACCATTTGTTTTAAACCCTTAGATTTACTTTGACGATTGCAAAGCAATCTCAGCCCTTGGTTTCAACTCAACCTTCGAGAGCCTTCTACTCTTTGTATAAATCGATGCCATATGAGGGGCCTTCGAAGACTTTTGGTTATTCCTCATTTGAGAGAAATAAGAGAGAAGAGAGAGAAAGAATTAGAGAGAGAAAATAAACCCTAACCAAACTTTGTCAAACCCTAAACCAAAAATCCTTTTTTGAGATTTAAACTTTGAGTGTTTAGTTCATGTTTTGAGAAGATATCCTCTCTTGTTCTTGATCATTCTTCCAACTTAATCACGATTGGTTGAGTTTTTCAGTTTCTTCACATAGAAACTTGAGATCTCATCTTTATGATACAAATCACATAGATAGTTTACTCTTTTGATTTATTCTTTCGAGAAATCTTATTTTTTGGTTATTTTAAACTGATTTGATGTTTTCAAATCCTAAACCAATAATATCCGTTCTGATTTCAAATTATTCAAACTATCAGACTTAGATCTAGATTTGAGATCTTGATCGGGGATATCACTTTCATATTTCTTACTGATTTTTAAAACTAGAAAGTATTAGGATCTTGGCTCGTGTTTATAGTAAGATTCCCTCTTGATCATTAGATTATTTGAAAGGTCCAAAGTCTGAGAAAGTTTTGACTAAATTGATTTTGGAAAAAATGCATGTTAACTGATTTGTAATATTTGTTAGTCATTCTGTTTGTATTAAGTGTGTGTGTGTGTGTGTGTGTGTGTGTGTGTTGCATGCATATTTAGAGCACTTCACTACACTACACTTTCACTCTAGCACACTTAAAGTGTTGGTTGAATGATCTTGGACTTGTCTGAGTCGACGTAAAGATGGAATCGAATGAAGATTACGAAGCTGAGAGAACATCATCAACAACAACGTTTAGAGAAGTCAGATCAAATGCAGAGGAGTTGGTAACAATTCTAAACTTAGTTTAGGTGTGTTTGTGTCTTTTGATTGTTAGATAGCTTGTAATTTGTTACTCTGTTTTAGTGGATTTTTTACTTTTGTGACATAGAGGTCACCGTGGATGTTTCCCCAATTGGGTGGGGTTTTACCTTATTAAAAGTTTACTTGTGCACTTCCTCATACTCTCATCTCCTTCTTCTTGCTGAGATGATTTAATAGTTTAAGTTTTGTTTTTCAAAACTGGTTAGACCTATACCTGAAATTACTCGTACATAAATTTTCGTAATCATTTTGAAACACATCTTGTGTTAAGTTTTTGTTTTGAATAAATAGTTTCTCCAACAAATAGTTCGGAGCCATCTTAACAGCTTAATCCTGTATTAAATAACATAAGTTGTATTTTTTTCATGGTCTTCGTCACACCTTATGGTTTTCATCATGCCCCAACTTGCTCAGCTAAATGAAAGGAATGAACAATTTGTGTTCCTATGATGACGAGTAGAAAAGGAACTCATTGACCAACCCCTAAACAAAATATCGAAGGCCCCTTTTAGAGGGAAAAGGATAAGGAGGCGAGTGTATACTGAAATTAACTGTCATCCTTCTTGCAAATAGGATCGTAGCCTCCTTAATCTCGTCCATACTCAAATTTAAACTTTCGAAACAATTTCAAGTACGTTACATCCGATGAACTCCTCAGGTTAACCAGAATCTTGTCCATGTCCAAGTTTGAAATGACTAATGTAATAACCACAGCATTATGTTGGGGTTCTCGCTCCCACCAAATACACTTTTTGTCAAGATGATATGCCTTGTGTGATTAGTCTCCTCTAGTCGTCGACACTTTTCAATTGTTTGTTTGCAAGATTTTTTTTCTGAAATGCTTTCATGACAACCTTTATTTTTTTCATTTAAACTACGAGGAATTACCTTTAATTTGATCGAGATTAGATGCCCTATAATTTACATTGAACATATGGTCATCCTCAACGACAATGTGGTTGAGCACGTTGTCTAGCCGTAACTAGTTCGTTACCTTCTCCTTTACGTCTTGTTCTCCACAGAGTCATCCAGGTGTGCAACTTTCACTGACTCGCCTGGGTGAGATTTAAAGGCCTTGTAGTTCTCAGTCTTATGACGATGATCTTTGTGGTACGAGCATCTCAATGTTGAATTAGGCTTAGTAAAATCTCGACCATCATCCTTGGCAACTTGAAAAACTATTTCTCTTTGATTTTGGGAGAATCTTTTAAATTGTCTCTTAAAAAATGGTGTTGATTATTTGGAACGCCCCACTGGATCAACCTTGTTCTGGTTCTTCAGAGCTACGTGCTTCCTCTCGGTACTTTCTTACCGTTAGATTCCTTCTACGCATTGTTAGTTGCCTTACTCTGACTATTGTTATGGTCTCCCCCTACCCAAGTATCCCATTTTCCAACTTTGTCCTTAGACATCAATCGTCGATGGTGGTTGCCTTTGTTCTAGTAAGAGTATGTTCAACAACGAGTCACTGGATAAGGAGATCTTAAAGGAAGCATCTACCACTAGCCAACAACAATCATCAACCTCATTATACATTCCCATTATCTTTGAGCATACTCCGAGGATCTCATGTGGATTCTTCTAGATCTTGATTTTTTTGGTTTGAAATTACTCGTGATGAACTGGCTAGGGAGGACTCCGTCAATTTCTTTAAGCACGTAACGGGAATTGCCGAAAACTTCTTAAACCAATTCAGGGCCACGTTCCCCAAGTTGGAAGATAAAATTGACACCTAGGCCTTATTATTCCACAAAGCTGACCATCAATTGACGATACAGTTGAACATGGTCTGTCATATCGTTTCTACCATCTTAGATGGTTGCGAGGGGAAATTTCCTCCTCAAGTTCGCCGCTCGGTGAGCACTCCTTCCTTAGCTACCTGAGGGATAACGACTTCGGGGTGCTTGCACTTCTCTATTATGAGCTCGCACTCGATCCTTTTAATGCAACAGTGAAGGTGTTCACTCGGTAATCCACTCATTTACCTTCATAATGGATTTGTGTCGCTACCTGAGCAGCACAACATCAGATCTGTAATCCACTCGATTACATAAAAAATAACACATTATTGTTTATATCATTACCATTTATGTACTATTATGCAGTGGGAATTTATGGCAAGTGTTATCCATTCACTAATTTAGCTGGGATTTCATTGAGATCTTATTGACTATTTTAATAGCAATAATAATAAGTGCAATGCTATGCTGCTAAACATTGAAGTTTTTACTAGAGGTTTATTTATTTTAGGGTAAATTATAGTGTACTCCTAGACCTATGTTGGGTTTACGGATTTATTGGTCACCTGTTCATCTAAAAAACCCAAAAAAATGCCCTCTAAACTTTTGACCCGTTGCAACTGACCCACAATTTCCCCTTTTTAGTGCTTTCGGGTTATTAAATGTCTAAAATACCCCTAGTGTTAAAAAAAATATGAGAGTGCCGAAATACCCTTTTTAGCAAAAACAAAAAAAAATAACATTTAAGATCAAATCCACACCTGCACACATAATACAAACACACAGATACATTCCCCTAATGAAAATTCATAACAAAACACGACCGCCGAATTAGACCAGAATACCCCCTTGTAACAACCCGTCCTTTTTGGAGACGATTAAATTCCATAATTAATTATAAATTGGAATTTGGGAAATTTCCCTAAATAGTAATTTTGGGATTTTCGAGGATTAAATGATTTTCGAAGGATGTTGTGATTAGTTTTGGGACTATATAGTTCGAAATATTT
Source organism: Sambucus nigra (assembly GCA_949130495.1). NCBI lineage: Eukaryota > Viridiplantae > Streptophyta > Magnoliopsida > Dipsacales > Adoxaceae > Sambucus > Sambucus nigra. Next base: position 599,750,749 of record OX422214.1, on the reverse strand, counting down.
TAATTATATGTTGTCGTTGAGTAAAGCGACACGAGGTAAGATTTTTAACTGGAAAACCCGCATTTATTTATTTTAGGTTGAAATAGTGATTTGCGGTCAAGTACCCCGGATGGAAATTTTGACTGCGCCGTGAGTCTCGAAATGTCCGAGATAGTCGAAAAAGAGTGTCCGATTGTCGAAAATGAGTTTCGGGTAATTTTAGAGGTAAAAGTAACTCATAATTGGGTAAATGAGCCGTTTTGGGGTATAACCCTTTTTCTTCTTATATAAAGAGGGGAATAGGGAGAAAAGAAAGAAAGAAAGAAAAGAGAGAGAAGAGAGAGAGGAGGAGAGAAAAGAGGAGAGAAATGGAGATCTCGGGCCAAACTCCGCCGGATTCGACTCGAGGTCGTCGGATTTTATCCACGAGGCAAGTGTTTACTTGATTTATTTACTTTTTGCATAAATATCTCATACCATAGTTTGGTATAAACAAACCCTAAAGATTTCGGGCTGGATTTTCGTGGATAAAACGGGATTTTGGAAGTTAAAATAAATAAACCCCTAAAATTTTCTAATTGGAGATACCTAGAAATTTATTTGAAATTAATTGGTGGTTTTGGGTTCTAGGATGTTTAGAACCCTTAATATATGTGTATTTGTAGTTGGTTGAGGTTGTAGGACGTTGGGTGAGGCGACAAAAGCTTGGGAGAAGCTTTAATGGCCGAAATCGTCTCGGAGAAGATGATGAATAGTAACCCGTGATTTTAGGGGCCATTTTGGCTAGGAAAAGAATTGATTTAGCTATCGGCCAAAACACGAAACTTGTAGATCTTTTCGATACGGTCGTGTGGGAACCGATCGTGTATTTTTATGATTTTCCTCTATTTGATATGATTTTTACAAGATGGCAGCTCCGGGTTGAAATCATCAACTTGGAAATCAAATCGGGAATTGGAAAAATAAAGGCTAGGATTAGTCGTGTAGATATTTTGGATGGTTTTAGGGGTAGTTTAGAAACCCCGATAATGAATTTGGGTTGTTGGATAATGGATTTGAGGAATTTAGTTTTGGGGACCTGGTGTGACCGGTCGACCGTGCCCCTATGGTCGGTCGATCGCGTCAAGGGAAAAAGGGCCTACTGCTTTGTTTCGTAGGCTTATTTGCAAACCCGTGATCGATCGGGAGTCCAGGACCGGTAGACCGGTGCTCTGTTTTCAGCCCAAGATTTTGGAGATTAGTATTACTTCTCCTCTTTGAGTTTAAAGTTTAAGGACCTTCTAAATTAGAGTATTATAGAGGGTTGTGTCCTAAAGGACTTGGTGAATTGGGAATATATATATATATATATATATATATATATATATATATATATATATATATATATATATATATATATATATATGTAAATTCACTTAGAGTGAATTAGTATATTTGGAGATATCCAAATGAATCCGTAGATGGGACTTAAGTATGTATTACTTATTAAAGTAAGAAATACTTTGGGTTTAGTATCATGCATATATGAATGCATGATTATGATTCTTTGAGAGAATCTTTGGGGTTATTGGTCATTGATAGATGGTTTGGCAAATATGGCCATTTTTATATGTTCAAGGAGGAATATATGGTATATGTATATACTATGTGATTAAAGTATATATATAATTTGAGATAAAGGATTTTGAAAATAAAATATGAATATTTTCAAAATGGGAAAAAGGTAAATGATTTTCATAATTAATAAATTATGGTTACACACCTCCCTAAATCGCTATCATAAGGGAAGTTGCGTGCGTTATGGTGATACCCCCTGGCTAATGAATTCAGGGTGGCTATAGTCCTATAGGTCATATGGGCGATTATTTGTACTACGCTGGTTAGGTGATTCTGGGTGTGGTCATGACTATCCCGCAGGCATATGGCCTCTTCCCGACATTGGTAGGTTCCCAGGTTGTCTTGTATAGATAGGCCCTGGAAGATGATAGCCATTTAGGAGCGCGTCCAGTGGGGAAACCCGGAGGGGAGGTCTTAGTTTTATTAAAGCAATTGATGATAATAAATTGGCTTTAATTTACATTTCCTGAGTATAAAAAGGGAAATGGGATAAAGGTTTGGCTTCGGTAACACTCCCGGATGGAAGAAGGGATGTGGAAGTATATGATTGATTAAAGCATTTTTATGATAATGAAAATGGCTTTGAATACATTTCCTGAGTATAAAAAGGGAAATGGGATGATATTAAACGGAAAAGCATTTTTATGATAATAAAACTGACTTTTAAAAGTATATTATTGGTTAAAGCAATTCATGATAATGAATTGGCTTTTATATTTACATTTCCTGAGTATAAAAAGGGAAATGGGAAGTTTTGAGAAAATGAAAAGTATTGATAAATACTTTGTATATGAATCCTGAGTCCGGGAGATAGATCTGGATGTTTATGGTAAAATGAATATATATGGATGAATCGAGTACCGAGGGCCTAATGGATCCCGACGATCGACCTTGCCGCATAGTAGTGTATCGGGGGGGGTTCCTGATTTGGATTTCGCTTTGCAAGACACCCCACGCACGAATATGGCAATGTGTTGAGACTGGGGATAAGTTTAATCCTTAGTGCTCTAATATTATAAATGCTTATGGTATATATTTATATATATCTTTCTGTACTGAGGGACTGGCGGATCTCGACGATCGACAGTGCTGCGTAGTAGTGTATCGGGGGGGTTCCTTGTTTGGATTTCACTTCGCGAGACACCCCACGCACGAACATGGCATAGCGTTGAGACTGGGGTGAAGTTTAGCCCTTAGTACATTTCTTGGACTATCAAGGATTGATGGTGGGTTGGTGATAAACTAGTTTAGCAGGATAGCTTGACTAGGAATTTTAGAGGGATGCGCTAAGAGTGCACTGTTAGAAGAGAGGTGAGGGGTATCTCATAGGAGTGCGATACCAAACTTAAATATGAGATAAAACCTTTTTCAAAATAATAAGGCATTTATGCACTTGCTAAATATTTTCAAAACTCGGGCTCTGACACGTTTATCTACTTTTCCTTTCTTGCTATATATTATAAATATATAGGTGTCCAGACACAGGGACACCTGGATGACACATCTTTCGAGTCAGACGTCAGCTGCAACAGCTGTGGATGAGTGCAATATTCTCGATAGACGCTTCTATCCTTGTACTCTAGATATGAGGTACTGTATAAATATTCGGGCCAATGGTCCAAGTGCATTTATTTATTCTTTTAGAGCATCATTCGATATGGTTGTATATTTTGACCGAGTGTTCGGTTGTCTTATTTCATTTCAGTTTCATTTTCGCAAAACTGTGTGGATGTTTTATTTACAGTTGTTAAAAAGAGTAGAAAAGTTAAAATTTTGACACCGGCCTAATAGGTTATTAGTAAATAAATGGATTTTCGACAGTGATGCTAAGAATGATCCTTATGAGACTCCTGTTTTAATTTGATATAGGAGTGATCGCACAGTATTTTATTAGGCGGGGTGTCACACCCCTCTCTTGAACACCATCGTTGCCAAACCCTCTCTCTCGAACACTAATGTTTCCATCATCTCAATCGGATCTGGTTTCATGACCTTCGCTGTCTCCATCGAACACCACCATTATTGTCTGTTGGAAATCAAATCCCACCGGTGGAGACAAATCTACACAGAGGTTAGGAGTTGACATATACCACCTCCATAGGGTTTTAATTTTTCTTCCCTGTATATATATGTGTGTGTGTGTGTGTGTGTGTGTGTATATATATATATGTGTATATATAGGGTTTTAATTTTTCTTCATATATATATATATGTGTGTGTGTGTGTGTTTCTAGTTGTTGAAGGTTGTGTTGATTTTGATTGGGTTTTTCCATTTTCACCACAAACTAGATCAAACTAGTGTTTTTATCTTCTGGATTTCTATTGGTGGTGGGTTTATATGGATTCTGAGATCGATGGTTTTCTCCCTTTATGTGGACATCTGATGGTGTTTTGTCTTCTAAATTTCTATTGGTATTGGAATTCTTTTCTTAACAATTTTCTTGTAATTGTAGCATATTTTATTCTACATAAAGGAAAGAAAATCCCTTTTTGTTAGCAGAGATATTTCAAGAAAACATTGAGGAATGTAGGTCCTGGTAGCAAAGAACCCTTCAAGGGGACATATGTAATTAGCCAGGTGAAGTTTGGGGTGGTTAGGTAATTCAAGAATCAACAATATTTTGTGTAGGTACTTAGTCAACTTAAGCTAAAAAAGGAAGGATCTTAGTTTTATTGTTCAGTTGCAATGAGCCGAAAGGTTAGGAGGTACTTTGTCGATTTTATTTTATATGAGGGGGTGATTTGTAAAGTGGATAAATAGTCCCAAAACAAAATATTTCAAATGAGAAATATTTATTATTTGGTCAAAAGCATATATAAGAATCTATATTTTTCTTAAAGTATTTGTGAAATGATAAAAGTATCAATTAATTGAATCAATTAAATGAAAATATCTAATGATTAATGAAAGTATATGTTAGCGGGAAATAGGCAAGAGGTTAAATTAAAAGAACAATATGAGATAAGGGGCCTTATTCAAACGGAATATATAAGTGGGTCTAAGTTGTTTGGTATCTTTCTTGAATTGTTGTCAAAGGTCCTTATTTTAATACTGGCTTTAAATGTATGTTCCTATTCTTTCCTAGTGTCCTCAAGGGCGAGATCACTAATACCTAGGAACTTCTTAAATTGATTTGTATATCTTACTTGTTTTAAAGGTTTTGGAAGTGCTTTATCCAAGATTGCTACTAACAGGGAGCTTCCATTGGGATCACTCCAGATATCCTTTTGTCATTATCATCACATTTTAAATGTTCTTTATCTTCTTCTTATTATTGGAGTAATATAATAGTTGGATTTCTATATTACAGAATTTCTAATCTTGGATAGAGAAAAATTTATTAGAATTTATGTTCCATTTAATAAGGAACAATTTTCATTTTTGCCTTGTAATATTTAACATGCTTTTACCTAGATGCCGTTCTTCTAAAGCAGTTCATAAAGAAACACTGGAAGGAAGATGAGGAAGCTTTTGTCCTTTCAAGTGATGAAAAGGTATATTTTCAGAATGCCTTATTTGTAGATTTTTGTTTACTTTGTTTGGATAGAACTAGCCTCATTGGCTTAGTTGGTTATGGGTGAGAGTGGGAGAGGGATTTTGTACGGGCTCTGTAGCATAATTATATAAGGTAATTTTACTCGTATAATATGTAATTAAAATGAGCAAGAGGACCTCCCTTTAAAATACACTTAAGTCAATTGATTACTTTTTTCTTAAAATTAAAAAGTAGTTAGGTTGGGACTTAAAACAGAAACTTACTGAGAGGGACACCTACAAAATGTTTTTTCTCCGTCTCATTTAGTATTAATTTTCTAACTTCTTTTTTCCGTCTTGTAATACCCCGTATTTGTGTATATTCAAAATTTAAATAATTGAGTAAACTAATTAGTTTTACATTAAATTACACGAGTGAAGTAATTTAATTTAATTAAATAATGATGTGAGTATTTAGTATTAATCAAGAGAGAATGATTAATATTATGAAATGAAATTACTAAGTGAATAGTAAATTCGTTACAGTAAATATAACATGTCATAGCGAGTGATATTGGCATAGCTGGATTTTATCTCAATCGAGATTCGCGTGTAGACTAAATTGAGGTAGCGATGGGAAATATATTTAGAGTGACTCGGATGACAACAAAAGGAGAGAGTCCTTAGAGATTTTGAGGAGATTCTTGGAGCTTTTCATCCCAATATTGCACCACAAACAACCTAGGAGTGAGGATTGATAGAGAAGACAATCAAATCCATCACCAAGCCACGAAATCAGACCTTATTGATCAAAGGCAAGTGTTTACATACAAGTTATTTGGAGTTACAATACTCATGTGACTAGGGTTTCTTCATAATTTGATTAAAGTAATGATTATTGGAATAAAAAAATGATTTTAACAGATGTTTGGATAGGAATTACATGTAGAATGATTTGACATCAGTAGAGGATAATAAATTAGAGATTTTATGTTATTATCCAAGAATTAAATATGTTCTTTTGATGTATAATGGTGGAAGAACATAAAACCTAGAGTTTTGAGGATTAGATGTTTAAATCCCTTCTTGAATGAAAATTGTAAGGTTTTGGTGTTATATTTACGTTGGAAATCATTCTAATGCATGTAGAAATGGTTAGGAACAATTGGTTTCAAATTTGGTGAAGAAATATGTAATTTATGTGGGTGTTAATGGTGAAAAAGAGCACTTGCGTAATGGATAAGACGAATCTGCAGAGAGGAGAACCAGTTCGGTTCCCAAAAAAATGTAAGATTTCCTTTTTTAACCCTAGAATTCCTAAATTGTTATCAGGAAAACGTTTGGTACATTGTTAGAATATAATAAGGGATTTATTATATTACAGTAGGCCTTCATAGGGTTATGGTATTCATTGTTATCGAGGGAATTAAGAATATGACTAAAAGGGATTAATGATAATGTAATTAATTCGAGAGAATGAGAATGTAATTACAGGAAAATGTAAGTGAGCTTATTGTATGGACTAGTAGGGATTCATAGTTGGATTGAGTATGGTAAATTTTTGTTATGGTAAAAGGTGATGTTTGTTTATGATGAATGAAACCTAATCTATATCCTCTAAACATGTTGTATCACGTATGACATTTTTTTCTTTCTTAGGGCTAACGTTGGACATATAACGGGTGTCAATATTCGAAGTGCGACAGTTTGGGTTAATATTCTAATGTAGTTTCTCCCCTTAATCTAGGTCAATTTGCATAGTAATAAGGTCTTTATTTAGTATTTTGAATCAAACTATGTTCTAGAGCTCAGTAGTCTCATCGTTTAATGCTCACACCATGTTTAGGTAATGTAACAACTGATCATTCCTTTGTCTTGTGTGCATCTAATTTTCAGTAACAAGGGGGTGTAAATTGAAACAGGTGAACCATAATATTTTAGTTATAGTTATGTTCATGGAATAGATTTATTCTTCTTCTTCTTCTATGGTTTTTATTTCAAAAATTAAAGAATTGGGTACTTTGATTCTTGTTCCATCTTGGTTCTAGAATTCCAATGAAAATCAAACAAAATCAAATTGGAAAAAGAATTTAGAGGCATTGGCCATTTTGGATTTTCAGTTGAATCGATTCTTTAATTTGATTCTACTCTTACATAACTCATTTTGTTTTGATTTCAAAGTTGGCGGTGGTAATTTGTGTTTTTGGTCGGGTTTTGGGCCGATATGACACGAGACGTTATGAGTTTTTTTGGAAACGATATAATTTTTTGTCTTTTACTCGACACGAACACGATAAAACACGAAGCGACATGTCTGACATGATTTCTTAACATTTTCAATTGAACTAAATTAGGCATGATAACCCGACACAACTTATAGGAATAATAACACGACTTATAATTTATCAATTTTGACACGAAAAAGACAAAACACGACCCTACTTTGTGTCAAAAAGACCCAACCTGACACGAACATGAGAGAAGATGTCAATTTCGTGTCGTTATAAAATTGTCATCCTTAAGTTAGGTGGTATCAAGTTTTGGTTCTTATCTAGTCATTGAACATGCCAAAACTAGTTCACTCACTCCCATAATTCAATTATTTTATTATTGTGATTTAGGTGGAATGATTTGGGTACCACTTTCACTTTTTATGATATTTTTTTTAAAAGTGTTGTAAGATTTTGAAAAAGTGTAGAGACTTTTTTGGCTCTCATCTTCTCTCATTTTCATTCTCAGTAGGAAAAGTAAAACACAATGTCCATTCATAATTTGATAAAACTCCTAACACATCACATTTATTTCTAGAATACTAGTAATTTATAATTATTATATGGAATACATCATTAGGGAAAAAACCATTTTACATTAAAGAGGAGTATCATGCAACAGCCATTTAAACACACATAAAGAAGTGAGTGTTTTTAAATGTTGTTAAGGCTTATCCACAACCACATCCTCATATTTCTTTGAAACGGTGCCAATTTTTTGTCTCGATAATGATAAAATAATTGATTCTTATAATAACTTGGGTTTCACCCCTAACCACGCTCTAAAACATTAGGGTCTCTTTGGCTTGTTTATTGTGTAGGTTGATTGCAAATTTTCCTATTTCTTACACTATAGGGTCATTGGAGTCCTCAATGGTTTGCTAATTGTGTACAAGAGCACTGGTTCGAGATGGTGATGAGAATCGGGAGTCATAATTTGTAAAGTCTTGGGAATATTGTGTGGGGGTGGGGAGATGGTTTATTTGAGCTGAGTTAAATTGTAAAATTTGTATGGACACAATTTTCTAACAAAATTTTATATATTAACAATCATGGTCACAAATACAATGGTCGGTTTTGCATTTTTTTTAAATAAACAAATGGTTATATCATAAAAGCAGAAAGTTATGTATCCATTTGAGTCAAATACAACTAAAATTTGGTAATATTCAACTGCCCATGAATTGTTATACGTGGTCATACTAATTTCACCCCCTTTTGGGTTTTGAGGTTTTATTTTGACATCTACCCATGGTTGTGAGAATCTTACGATTCACAATTTGATTTGTACGATTCAATTCGATTCACATATTAATTGATACGAATTGAGAATATAATGGGAGGGGTTTCAAAAGTTGGGCTGAACCAGTTGACTTGGGGGTTGAATCGTCAATCGCACTGATTCATGATTCAAGTGCGACGATGTTGGGTATATTCAAGCGATTTAGAGCTTAGTCTCGTTTTTGGTTCCTTTTAAAATAATCCTAAAAATGTTCTATTAATAAAATAATAAGAAGTTAGTACAAACTTAAGTTTCCCTTAGTGAAAGAGAAACTGCCTTGAACATATACTAGAACGAAACCTAAACCGTGATCACTTTTCTTCTTCTCTTCTAACCTGTTCGAAGTTGCGATTTCCTCTATTTAGTGTTGCGATCACTTTTTTCTTCTCTTCCAACATGTTTGAAGCTCATCGAAAGAGGGATGTAGTTTCGCGTTTGATTGAAGCCAACAAATCTTGAGTAAGGATTTCATAAGTTATATTATAGGGTATTTTTATTATAACGTATTTTTTAGTGTTATGTTTAATCTTTATTTGTGTTATTATATTTTATAATATATTGTTGTGTTTAAATTTGGACATTATAGGTGGTGGTATTGTTAAAATTTGGTAATAATTTGGACATGAAAGTTCATTTTGTTAGTTATATTTTAATGAAATCATGTCTTTTGATTACTTTTAGGTCATAATATGTTTTAAGGCAATTTACAATTAGGTCCCATGTTGACAATTTTTAAACATTTAAGGAGAATTTACAATTGGGTCCACTTGTTATGCCACTAGCGTGGACTTTTACAAGAAGAGAATTAGTGAACCTAAGCGTTTAAAATTTGTCAAAATTCCTTTAGTGTTTAAAATTTGTTTGCGAGGGACTTAAGAGTAATTTCCCCTATGTTTTTATTACATATTCTTAATGTGTTCTCTTTGCATTTATATATTATTTCCTATATGTTTATACCAATTTTTATGATTTGATTCACAATTCTATTCACGGTTCACGATTCAGGATTCGATTCACAATTTGACAACTATGCATCTACCTCAAAAGCTTAAGAAATTAGCAGTAAATTTAATAGGTTGGGCTCTCTAAAAGGCATTATATTCTACAAGTAATAGTTGAAGGGGGAGAGAAGCTCCACATTGAAAAATCTCTATAGGTTCTCAAAGGCTACGTTACCTTGACAGAATTGTGAGCATCCTGCCTAAATCCTCATGACACGTTTTTGTAAGATCGAAGTTGAGACACTAAATCCTCTTAACATTGATTCATAATTGTTGAAAAAGGGAAGTAAATAACGGAAGCCCTAGTTGTTTAAAAGTGGCAATATGATTTAGATTGGACGTGAGGATTAAGTATTTTTGGAGTTAACCTTGTATGATAATATCCCTCCCTATTGCAAGAATGGTTGAAAGTAATGTCGTAGTAAAATGAGTTGTGACTACAATGAGTTAGATCAAGGAACAAAGACAATAGCAGATCAAGGCAAGAGAATAATCCCACAAGTGATTGATAAGGAGAACAAGCTTATGAATGATGGGGTGCAGAAGATCAAAAGAAAAAATGGAAACGAAAACAAATGGAACAATGAATCCCATTTTATTATTATTGATGCGATTACTTCTTGCAATGGAAAAAAGCAAAGCATGGTTAGTATAGGCCGAAACTAAGTCTTGGCCGAGTTGACTTGGTATCATAGGGAACCTCTCCATGTTCGAGTCATTAAATTAACAAATTAGTACTAACTTGTCCTAAATTGGGTTATTGAGCAGTAAATAGGTAACTTGGCCTAAATATGAGGTGATCTTGCCAAAATATCGATGAACTTGTCCAAAATATCGGCGATCTGGCCAAAATATCGGCGATCTGGCCAAAATATCGGAGAACTATAGGAAATAATGATAAAACATATTTGGGGCTCTAGGTTATGTTGTATTCATTATTAATCTTTGGATGAGTTGGAAAGCTAGTAACAATTTTTGTTTTAACCTAGTCAATTCCCGACCTCTCTTAGTTGTCCATATAAGTCAAGTGTATGTCAAGGAAATATTCTTTTCGTTCAACGTTAAAGGAAACCAAGTGAGGAAAGTTAAAAACAAACTAGTTAGTTGGAATTTTCCACGTGCAGGTCAAGTAAAGATTAACACCAACAGAAGCTTCAATGGAAATTCGTGATAGAGCATTTTTGGTGGCCTTTTTAGAAATGAGTAAGTAGCTTGGATGTTGGATGGATGAGTACGTTTGAGAGGCAACACAAATTATCTTCACGTGGAGCTGAAGGGCAATTTTTGTGGCGTTAATCGGTAGATGAGTAATGATTTAATTGAAGAAGATTCTATGGTAGTCAAAAGTCTAACTAATAGGCCAATGGTGAATACGAAAATGCACATGCATAGGTTGCTCATCGAGGATTTCATCAAATTGAAGTGTGAAGTTGGTGCTACAATTATAAATACATTAGGTTAAGGTAACAAGGCTACTGAGAATATGGAAAGGTCGAGTATGGAAGTCAATGATGACCTGCGGGAATCGAATATTCTGTCGAAAGAAGTGGTGATGGATTGGAAGCTGACCAAAGGGACAGCTTATTCGAGGGGATTTTAGATAGTCTGTAGTTGGAATGTGTGTTTGAGTCTCCGTTTGTTGCTATTTTTGACTTCCTGCTAACCACGAAAAAAAAATCCCAAACCTTTAGCTATTGGAGAAAATTTAATAAGCAAGGTGATAGGGGATTCTATTAGAGTTGTTATCAATAATAATAATAGCCCTAAATGAAAAGTACAATGTAGGAGTTATTTTAGTCCCCTTGTGCCTCTTAATCTTCCATAAAAAATATTAGAGCATGACAATTTATTTAATTATGCTACAAAATGTTTATAAGATGACGAGCATGAGTATGAAGTGTAATCCCCTCCAATGGATAGCTTTAAGAAATTTCATAAAGCTATTCATCGTAGCAAAGTTATATGGGAGAACAGAGAAATTTGTGGAAGTCAAATCTAAGAAGGATAAAGAAACTTAAGGTCTTATCTAGTGTTCAAAATGTGTTATTGCTCATCTAAAATAGGGTATGACATAAATTTCATGCGCTATTTTATGTTATTTCCACGTTATTCACATTATTTTACTCCATCTCCAGCTACTATCGCACAATCTGTGTATTTTACTTTTATTCTCCTTTCCAAAAAAGCGGTCATTTAATCGAAAGAGAAAAAACATATAAGTTTCATAAGGATAAAAAGAGAACATCTGTGAAATTTTTCCTTTTCTTTTCGGGTCAGATTCCTTTATTCCGGATGAGGAAGACTTTTATTATTTCCCACTTTCTTGCCAATTTGACTGTTTGAAACTTCATGTGTTCAGATTTTTGTATGAATTTATTTTGTATCTCCACGATTTTATTTGGAATGATGTAGTATTAATGTATCCAAAGCTTTCCAAGATGTCCAACCTCACTGTCACAAGTTGAAGTAATGTTTGGAGTTTGAATGTACTATATTTGACATATGCCAAAACTAGATAGAAAAAGCATAATCATTATCGATGTTATTAGCGGAAGGGTAATTTATTTTTCGTGATTTTCCTTCATGAGACATTAGCTTTAAGGTGGTAGCCGGAAAGAGAGTTAATAGGGTCATGATCCCAAGCCTTCGGAGTTGCGCGTTAAACGATAAAAAAATATATCCTTACTTTTCTTTAATTTTATGTTAAAAAACGAAGTGTTGATGACTTATTCGTTAGCTAACGCAGGGAACAATACTTCCTAGCCCCCTAGGTCCCTAACACTTGGGGTTTGACGAGATACATGACTTGAAGCGTATCTTCATCTTGTGACTTATATTAGGTCTTATCATGTAATTTTCCTCCAACAATGGACCACCTCTATACAATTGGTGTGCAATGGTGAGACGCCAACGAAGGTATAAATTTTGAATAACCCATTTTTAAGGGATCGGTAGTGCTGGTGCATTTGTCCCAATTCAGTGCTATTAATTCCGACTCCATAATAGTCTACTACACAAGGCAGTAGCTATGTTGAGCCACTTGATGAGGAAGAGCTTTTCAAACTTACCCTTTATTGTAGAAAACTCCTGATCTATCATATGTGCTAGGCCCAATAAACTGTAGAGTATTAACCCATTTATCGCAGCGTTATTAGTTGAGTTATCCATACTAGATTTGATGCCCAACTTTAAAGACTACTGGGTATGGGTTTTATGGCTACTTAATACTAACTATAAATGCTACAGTTAAAGCTAGTAAATGAATGAGGAATCAGGCTTCTTTCTCCCTAAACAACCTCGAAGTCACCAATGATATCAGATTAGGGGATTCATGGTCACCTTCATGATACACGCAATTCTAATGCGTGGAATGAATGGATTTGTGGACAGAGATGTTTCAAATTCTTTCGATTATTATTCATCTTTGATGATTATAGGTGATTTCAATATTTTGATTTATTTAGGACAAGCGTTAGATCTATGAAGCATGGACATGGGTACGTGTGTAGTGTCTCAAAAAATTAGAACACGATACAATAGAGACATGGGGGAAAATAAATGTATCTTTATATTTATATAAATATATACATATAATTTCTCCTATTTTGCACTTCAAAAACATAACTTAGTTGTCTAGCCAATATGTCAAAATCATGTGGTTAAATATTTCATAATAACAGTTTAACTCTAAGTTTGAAGTTTGCAGTGAAATTGACCAAGAGACTAATTTCATTCTTTATTACATTTTTTCTTATTATTCGATAAATCCTAAAAGATTTAATTTTATATGATAACATTATAATTTCTTAAAGTTAACCACTTTTTGGCGGCATGCCTTGTCCGCAGAGGGTTTAAGCCGCGTCCATGAAGTGTCCGCCTTCTTTAAAATGTCAAACATGTCTCACACGCTATGTGGTGTGTCGGAAACATGTCCAAGTCATATTGTAAGCATGTAGAAGTGTCCAACATAGGTACGTCACCTCCGTAGAAGTGTCCATAATTCCTAGGATTTCATCAATGTTATTTATGCTAGCGAAACTTATAAAAATGTGTTCCAGTCTATATATCAAGCAGAGGATATGGTTTGAGAAACACTCTAAGGGAAATGAACAACACCTTCTTAACGAGAGATGAGTTAAATGAAACTAGAGTCAATTTAAAGTTTCATTTATCTTGTGAAAAGATTTTTTTAAAGGTCCAAAATTACAAGCACACACCGGATTCTAAAATATAGTAATTTAGAACTAAGTGATCTGGCTCTTAAGTATCCTATTCATTCATAGTGAAAAGTTTTACCCTACTCACTTAAAGATGAGAATTAAGAGTTTACAACTATAGTTCTTACAATAACAAAAGCTATGAATATCATGGAAGAAAATATCATGGTATATGTACTATGTGGTGATTATTCTCATCTACACGACATAAATAGGGGTAATTGTATTTTTAGGGACACTTTTTTTAGGTTATGACCGTATCAAGATAGAACATTATCTTAATTCAATTGATCATCAATAAGAAAATGAATTTAGTTTTATTTTTTTATTTGTATTATTTTGGGGGGTGTGGAGGGGGGGTGGTTGGGGGGAACTACTAGTACTAGGAAAATGGAATTGAATAATTACAAATATATATTTAAAAAGATAAAGCTATTGGACCAAAAACGTGACATTGCAATCACAACAATCATGAAATCTTACGAAAAATAGACAAGTTTCTTTTATGTTATGGTTCCTGGGTAGAAAATGAATAAGGAAAGGCTATTCACTATTTTAAAAGGCAGCTCGCTGAAGAAGGGAATTTAAAAGTATTTGAAATGAAATGTCAAGTTGGTTGTTATTTTCATGTTCATAACGTAAGGCGATATATTTGCATGTTCAATCAGTTATGTGGAAAGCCTGTCACATGAAGTTGTAGGATTAATCCCCAAGATGGAAACGATTTGCCACTAGTTTTTTTTTTCCAGAACTTAAAATTTTGTTCACATACATGGGAAGATTGAGATTGCACTATAAAGCAAGCTTATTTGGTTTTCAAACCATAAGTAAAAATTTATGAAACCATTAAGGATGTATTCTCTAATTAAGCGCCAGTTCTTGGTTCGTTGTAAATTTTGTGGGAAGAAAGGCTAAAGCTTTAATTCGTAATGGATCAAAAAAATAGAAGCCTATTTATTAGAAGATCCTTTCAAAAAATATGTATAATCTTGGATATTACCTCAATTTAAGGATACAAGTAAGTAACTTTAAACATTATATTAGTAGAGCTTCTGAAAGCCGTTAAACAGTCATCACCCCATTCATTAATGCCCAAGGAAGTTATAAATACTCACAAGTTTGTTCTTTCACTTGAGAACCAACAAACTTCAAAAGGAAAGAAGAAACACACTCCAAAGTCGTCCAGGAGTTGCTGCAGATACTTCCATATTGATATTTTACTGAACTAGCTGCAACAATACAACATTTTATGCAAAAGTTGGTGCAACAAATAGGGTCACAAAGCCTTCATATGGAAATAAATATACCCCACTCCTCAAATTATCTAATTTCACAGAAATTGACGCATATTTCCTTAGTATTCTGGGCACCGTCAAAATAAAAAAATTCTAAGAAAGTAACCAATAGCTAGGGGTGGTAAACGGACGGATACGGATCGGATACCATGTTTTCCATATCCGTATCCGCTATCTGGATGCACTATCCATATCCGTATCCGTATCCATATCCGCCCGGATAGTTAAAATAACTATCCATATCCATATCCGCTCGGATACCTCGGATTCGGATAATATTCGTATCCATTTACATTGTTTAGCCTAGGGGTGTTCACGGTCTGGTCCGATCCGTTTTTGAGGTATTTTTGGGACCGAGCCGGATTAATCGGTTGTATAAAATTATGGATCGAGATAGAACCGGAATAATCGATCTCGATGCTATTCAATTTTCAAGCGGTCCGTGTTCGGGTGGATATGAATTATCAAGTGATGGATGGGGATTAGGTTATGTAGTGTAAATGCCCGTGTGGTTAAACATGAAAAAGGAAATTACACAATAAGGAGATCTTGGCATGTGACTGTATTAAAACAGATTTTACATCAATTATATACAATAGCAATGATGTTTGAAATGGGAAATAGCCGTTAACAATGTTTGAAAGGGGAAATAAAAATAGCCACTAACAATGTTTGAAAACATACTTGGATAGTTGAAACCTTTTAACTTCTATCGTCGAATCTTGGATCTTGTTGTGCGGCCCGAGCAAATGAAATGGACTACGCAGGGTTTGTAAAGAGAGGTAAGGGACGGAGCCGGAGAGGTAGGGACGAGCCGACTAGGGAAGGGACGGACCTTACAGTGGAGATGTTGTAGTCTGTAGACGTTGGCCCGTAGCAGTTTGTAGATAGATAAAAAGAGAGAAGATAAGAAATGGAATTTGGGATTAGGTTATGTTGTGTGGTGGGTGGGGTGACCGTGAGTTGTTAAGTATATATATATATATATATATATATATATATATTCTAAACATATATTTGACGGATACGGATATCCGATAAAATGGATACTCTGCATCGGATACGGATTATCCATGTCGGATACTAGTACTATCCGTATCCGTATCCATTTTCTCGGATATTTTTAAAGAGTATCCATATTCGTATCTGTTTCCATTTTTTCGGATAAATATCCGTAAATTCGGATTCGAATATCAGACGAATGCGGATTTTAGAATATCCGTTTACATCCCTACCAATAGCTTTCTTTAAAAAAATCTGTTATGCTTCCTCAACTTGTAACCTCAACAATCTCAGTTTCGTTGTCACTATAATCTCCCCAACGCTTTGTTGACTCCTCCTCTATAATAATATCATTGTAGTTTTTCGTTGTACCAACTATCTCACTAACTGCTGGAACTGTGTCTTTTCATTTTTCTTCTATATAAATGTCCTTATTAACTTCGGTCTGATCAGATTTTTCACTAACTGCTGGAAATGTGTCAAGAGGATTTACTATTATGCTCTTTTGTTTTAACTTCTCATTAGTTTTCATCTCCAACTGAAGAAGTTAAAATCGAAGGAGATTCAACTGGACTAACATAAGATAAAAGAAGATAATTTGGGGACATTGGCATATGATTTGGTGATGTGGGATAACCATTGGGTCCCACTTCTATTCCATAAGGGATATGGGATAACCGTTTTGAGAGTTATCCCTTTGCAGTTCTCTTCTTCAAATTAATTTTATTTCTTCATTGACTGGCAAACCAACATTTTGGTTATCGCTGGATGGATCAAGTGATTTGTACTCACTCTTATCGCTTTTTCTTTGTCAATTTTTATTTCCAATATTTCAATATTTGAAGTAACAACATTTGAATTGTTGAGTGAATTGCATGGCTCATATGACATAAAATTATGGGGCGGGACTAAGAGGAGAGAGAATAAAATAATTTTTATCTAGAATTTAAATTATGGTTTAGTTAGATACTACACTATTTAGGGTTTTCATAAAGATATAATAATTATCTTGTTAGTTTCATTATTAGTATAGTCCCTTCTTTTTGTGGCCCAGTACCAACAATTGCCGCAAGTCCAAAATCCCAACCTTATCCTAAATTATGACCAATAAGCTTTTGTAATTTTAAAAATAAAATCACCAATATCTTATCCATTAGTATTATTTCAGAGCACCAATTTGGATTGGTGAAAGTCACAAGCATTAACTGGGTAAGTTGGAAAGAAGATGCTATGTCTATAGATGAGGGGGGCTTAAGAGTTGGAAAAATTGGGGACCGAGTTTCAGCCTTCAAAATGAAGAATTGTTGGTGACTTAAAAGTAGAAGTACAATGTTTCCAGAATTTATATTCATTGAACATTGTAGAGGCAGGTCTTCTGTTCATGCAACAGATCTTTCAAAGGTCCTCTCACATTTGGCAAAACATGATGGAGGTTGCATTACAAACTTGCATTCTAACAGAAAATATCATTACTTAAGGTTGGTTTGAGAAATGTAATGAGCTTAAAATATGCCCAAGCTTGGTTAAAATATATCATAACCCAATCTTTAACGAACTTTTATTTGAATGATGACAAACCAAGATTAAGCAGCCTGTTTTTTAATACTATTTTAGTATGATTATTGATAATCGAGCCAAACTCGAGCCGAGCTCAGTCACGTAATGAGCTTTAAAAAATGCTCAACCTTGGCTTGCTTGTTCTACGAGCCGGTCTCGAACGATTTTTTTTTCCTGCACGAACACATGGAACAAACTTGAGCTCAGTCACGTAATGAACTTTAAAAAATGATTTTTTTCTAGGTCTGTTTTATGTTTAAATTTTTGGTTGCTACAGGTTAATGGACACAAAAGGGTGTACTGCTGGGACTTTATTATGGGTCGATGGTCGGTGAAGGCATGGTAGTGGTCTCTACATGAAGGCGATGACAGCAGAACCTCTTATGAAGGTTGGCCATGGTTATTTGGATGATTTAGGGTCTCGGTGAAAGGGTTAATCGCGGGATAAAAACTACACAAATAAACTATGAACACATACTAAAAAAATCACACCTAGAGTGACTAGGCTCAGCTACCAGTTTGATATACGTGCAAAAGAAGACTTTAGTACATATGACTATACTTAATCACACACACATAAAAAAGTTCATGTTTGTTCCATCTTCTCATTCATTCATAATAGTTCAGCAATTACAAGAGAGGGCTAAAATCTTTATTTATACAAGTACTAGCTAGATTTTAAATTTCACAGAAAGTTAAAGATAGAAATAATTAAGTTTTTGAAACTTTTAGAGTAATAACGTAATAAATTTGTATAAAACTAGAAATTAAAGCTATAATTTGTATAAAACTAGAATTAACCAAAAATATGCGATTTAAGGTGTATTTTCTGAGCCATCTGTCACAATTAGAGTAGTAATTAACCCAATGGTTAATTTATAATACTTGACGTAATGAATTATTTACTTGCCTCATTAGGTAGGTTTGTGAAGTTTATAATAATTTAGCAATAACAAGAGAGGGCCAAACTCCTAATTCATACTGGTATTAGCTAGAAACCTAAGTGTAGTAATTAACTAATAAGATAAATACAACACATATAAACTCAGCAACAAAAAGATGAATCCTTATATAATTTATAAAAACTAGGCCTTAAAATCAAATGTCCCAAAGTATAAAAGGTAACATCTAGATTAACCTTGTAGTTCTAAGACATGGTGCCAAAGTAGATAGTATCACACCTCACCACTTGTGTATGTATATAATAATTCTAGGACATATGAATCCTTATTTGTTGGATAATATGAATTAATTCCTTTTTTTTTTGTATAAACTGGTTTAACTTATAAAAGAAAAACTAGAAGTTTTCTCAAACCCCATTGTTGTCCTTATAGCATCAGTATGTAAATTGTACACCATAGAAAGAATGATGCAATATTGGGTTCTGCTCATCTTTCTTCACAAATTAGCAAGTAAACCTACTATAAGTCGCACACAAACCAATTTTCATACCGGATTATTAGATGAAGCACATAAATAACTATGTTGCCAAATAATAAATTAAGTACGGGAATAAGGATCCAAGCATAATCCATTTAATTCAATTTGAATAATTGTTAACTATTCAATACAACAATCCAAATATTTTGTTAAACTAGACGAAGTAAAAGTGTAGCGCAAATCACATTCAAGGTAAATTCGTACTTTGCAGTATATAACGAATAAACCAATGAACAACTTAACTTCAGGAAAATCCTTTAATCTTCTCTGGTTGTCACGACTATGGGTACAACATAATAAATAGGGTCATAATACCACCTATAAGAATTCGGTATTAAGGTGATCCTAGGATCAAGTGTTCAAGTTTATACTGGTGAGTGACTTCAAAGAGAAAATGGACAATGGTTTTCGATTGAAAACTATTTGAACATTCAGGTTGTCATAGAAAAAACATATTTTTTTCTCATAACACAAGACGATGGAATAAAAAAGAAAAACTATGAAAGCTGAAAAAAATCTAACACGGTTATTGATACTGAACTATAGACTATAGACTGTGAGTGTGGATAGGGAACCAATAAAACATATTGAAACAATCAATGATGATATGAGATTTTATTAATGATGATTTCGAACATAATAGCTCTTTTCTAGTATAAAAAATAAGTGAAAAGTAGAATTAAAATTATTTTAGTTCCCTCGTGACTAATCTTCAAGAAAATATATTAAAGAAAGATCGGATTTTTTGGCTGCAATCATTTTGGCATGACGAGGATGAGTATCAAGATGAAACTCCTCTAGTGGATGAGCAAGAAGATTTGTGAAATCTATGCAAAATTTTCATTATAGGGGGTGGGTAGGGAGGGTGGGTTGAATTCCCAAACTATTAGAAGATTGAAAACTCTTATTAGAGATCATAATTTTTTATAGTTTCATTGATGGAAAGAGAACCCATGATATTAAAAATAAAATTTCAAAGAGCTTTATATAAGTTGGAAGGTGGATTGTATACAGGAATCTGTTTTAGTGCCCACTTGTTTCAAGCTCTGTTGAGCAGTTAACAAGGCAATTATTGGCATTAACTGTTATATGTACACGCAATATAAAGAGCTCCTACATAGAACTTTGCTTGCATCTTCCATTCTAATGAAGAAAACCCATTTTATGCCCATGGGAATTAGTACACCTCACATCTATAATCACGTCTCTTATGTATGGTGTGTGCGCATTTCTTTACATTATCATCATTAAATCCATAAAAAATGGTTAATGAAAAAGAACTGCAGAGAGTAAAAATATTGATACTCTTAAAGCCATAAACAAAATGCATGCAATTTTAATTAGTACAATCGCCGCTAATGTAGTTTCTCTTTTGTCTCTACCTATTAGTCCAAAATGCGCGTATTTGTCCATTTTGAGTTCCCATTCTCTTACATTCAACATTAAGTCCCTGTTTGGTTCGAGCCGAAATAAATTTACCTGTAAAAGATTCAAATGGTGAACAGTACTATAATCAACTTGAAGTTTAAAAAATTGTTCTAAACAAGTGTTGAAGCTATAATATATAATTTTAGATAATAAAAAATAATTCTGAATTTTTTCACCATTTTACTTTTAGGTAAAAAATATTTGACCCCGTACTAGATAGAACATAAGTATAAAAGAAGAATACTTGGTAATAATTTGGTGGTGCCTTCATGTGGAGGCAGTTTTAATAAATTGACATATACCCATCTTGTAATTATCATGAAGGATGCCAAGGACTATATCTAGGTGTCTCTTAATGAAGGATTGAATCAACATAAAATGGGGGTATGCAACTTTTATATCGCGTGTGAGTCGTAAGACCACATGGGACACAAGAATGTCTACTTTATAATGTAAATATAGAATTGAATTGTGCAAACAATTCTTATTTTTCTTTTTTAAATAGCTTTCTTAAAAGATTTGTGATGAAGTTTCTTTTGCTAAAATTTTATATGCAATGCTTGTCATCCCACACCTTGAAGTGAATCTTGTTTGGTAAGATTCAAGATATTGTTGCAAGGAAATTACTTTAAAGTCATGAATTATGCAGCCCATTCTCGAAAAAATATTTTGCTAATCACTTTATTAATAACTAACTGACAAAGTCTAAATTGTTAAAGAGTGGCAAGCCAATACTCTTGAAGCTCCAAGATTATAATGCTACAGGAATACGAGGTGCTAGAATTAAAACGACACAATCTGGAAATGCTTTACCTGTATTGCAAAGGTTTGTGGAAAACTTCATCCTGGTTTTCTCGCTTACAGTGTTCTCTCGATAGGTAAATGCTACAATTTAAGTCAGTTAGTGGAAGAGAAATCAGGTTTCTTATTCCCTAAATTCACCAAATCATATCAGATCATCTCAGATTCAATGTCAGAAATACATTTCTAATGGTTGTAAAGAATGAATTTGCGGGTTGAAATGTTGCGAATTTCTTCTAATTGTTCTTTTCCTCGAATAATTGGAGGTGATTTCAACTGCCTAAACATGGGATTCATTTAGTAGGTTTAGTGGATGTTGTCTTTGAGGATGTAAATATACTTGGTGAAGTAACATAGATATTCTTTCTTAGATTATAGGTAAGATTTTGTAGAATTTGTGTTAAGGTGAAGTGGTTGTAGTATTTCTATTCTACAAGGTTGAAATAGTCAAATATGACCTAATTAGAACATTCTCCAACGATAGTTTCACAAACCAGTTTCTCAAAATGCCTACACCATTTGTGTCTCAGAACATCTGGATAAATAATCACTCTTTTATTGATAAAGTCCTAAATGGTTGGGGCCAATCTATTGAGGGAAATGCAATGTATTCCTCAAAAAATTCAAGTTAAAGAGGTTAAGAGGGTATCTGAGACAGTGGAAAAAAAAAACTGGTAAAATTATATTTTAATCTATATGTAAAGAAGAGGGTTTGGGTCTAGAGAAGGAGCCAACTCAAGAAGTGAAAAATATTGGCTTAACAAGATAGGAGTATGGCCAGCCAAATGGACCCAAAGAATATCGTCCACCAATTTCTACCCATAATGGTTGAGAATGGGCACCATCATGTTTTTGTTAGGTGGGTAGCATATGGGTCACTAAAAACTCATTGGTTATTTGCGAATTTAGCCGGGTTGAGAAATGACATGTTGTCCTTCCTATGCATATAAACTAGAGACCTATAATTAACAATTTTAAATGTGAAAACGGGTAAGCGGTCAATCCGACCCAAATCCAAACTGTAACAACCATCAACACGTGATTAACCCTCCCATATCTAACCCTAACAAGTTAATCACCCGACCAAATCCGCACACATCCGCCCATATACATGCCCTAGATATGAGTTAAATGAAGCTAGAGCCAATTTGAAATTTCATGTAGGTTGCGAAGAATCTCTTTGGAAGCCAAAGTCGAAATTGACACGCTTTATTAGAATATGGATACGAAGCAAGGAACTTCTACACTCGGGATACTCTGACACAAGTAAGACACGTGTCCATAATGCCACATGGCAACTCAAGATTCTTTGATATTTAAAATGAGGTTGATACTTTGCAGACACGACATGACCAAACATTAACTAATTTAAAAAAAATCTAGTGTCATCGTGTAGATTAGATCTTTTAAGGGTTCCATGAAAAAAAAAGTGAGTCAAGTCTCCCCCTTAGTTTCAATCTGGATGGACTTGGGGTTTAAAAGTTTGGCAAACTCAGATGGTCTTGCTAAAGGGATTCAATGGCTAGAATGTGATTCAAGAAGTATAGTCCAATGTTTCATGGTGAAGAGTTCCAAATATCGATGGCAACTAACTATAGAATTAGGGGTGTTTGCGGTACGGTAAAAACCTGTACCGTACGTTTTGTTCTGAAAAAAGTGATAATGGTTTATATTTTTTACTTATCGAAAACCGAAACTACCGAAATCAAAATTACCAAATTTTTTGTTGTTGGTTTTGGTTTAAACATTTTAAAAACCTATTTACCGGAATTACCATATCAAATCTATCGAAATCTAAAATACCAAAATTACCTCAATAATATACCAATATTATAACCCAAAAATACTAAATTAAAACTTTTTACCAATTTTGTCTATTTTAAACTATTCTCAATCTCACCCAATATCTCTCTTGATACAATCAAGAAATGAGGAATCTGAGCTTTGGAAAAAAATGATGATTTCATGCAAATGAAAAAAAATAAGAATTTAAGGCCTGATAAAAGAATGAGTTTTCACGCAAATGAAGAAAAGATGAATATGAGGTTACATGGAAATTGATAAAGTATTATTCTATTATGCAATAAGAGGCTACAAGGGCAAAGGGCAATTGATAAAGTTATGTTATATTATATGTAAGTCCCACATCGGTTTGGAGAGTCTATATGCTTCTTATCACTTTCTATAATTTTCCTTATAATGCCAACTATCCTTTCAAGTTGGCCACCTATACTGAGTGGCCAATTGTCTCCGAGTTTAAATCTTTTTTATTTAACACCATTATTTTTGTCAAAAAAATCGACAAAATAATAATGACCTAATGTTAGTATATTTTTTTTATTGAAATTTAAATATATATTCACACTTGAGTTGGCTATGTTGTAATGGCAGGGTTAGGAGATTTTTTTTAATTACTTCTCTTATTTAAAAACATTTGGTAATTACTGAAAAAATCGATTTTACCGCTGACCACGTGGTTTGGTTTTGGTTTAAGGTACCTTGTACCGAGCGGTAATATTGGTAATTTCGGTATTCGTAAATTAAAATTGGTTTGGTATTGGTAAGTTCTATTTACCGACCAAACCAACCCATACCCAGCCCTATATAAAACGGAACAACTGTTTGCATCAGATCAAGAGGATGTAATTTCACTGCTCTCACATTTCAGAGAAAGTAATGGGCCAGTAGACCGGTTAGCTAACACGGGATTGAATTTTAATGAAGGAAAATTGTGGGATCAAATACCAGTGCAGGAAGATTTCAGTGGCATTCCCAATTTCAGATTCAGTTAAACTTTCCGATTGTAACGAACTGACTTGTTTATAAAGTCACTTTGGATCTCCTTAGTTGTTTTCTTGTTTTGGTTTTTATGAGGGTTTTTTATGCTTCACGTGATGGTACTTTAGGAGAGTGCCAACCTAGTTGGGATGTTCCCAAAACTAATGATGCTATGCTCCGATCCTCATCTCATCTTGATGTACATGGATTGTTACTTTTCTCTCTCTCTCTCTCTCTCTCTCTCTCTCTCTCTCTCTCTATATATATATATATATATATATATATATATATATATGTATATGAAGTCCCATTTGAGTCTTTTTTTATTAAAAATAATATGTATCATCAGTGTGCCTAGTGGCAGAGCCAGGAATTATAGGTGGCCTGGGTACGAAAGGAAAAATTTGGGGGTTCGGGGGCTCCCGCACCCGATTTTTTTTAGGAGTACTTATAATAATATTTTAAATTCATATAAAAGAAAATATAAATAGATTAATTACAATGATTTAAGAAATTAAACATCATGAACCCTTTTAAAAAATCTCTCCATAACCGGAAAAAAAAAAAAACAACATTAATTTCAGCAACTTCATGCCCAAAAAATAATTACTACAAACCAATAACAACAGCATTTATACTAATATTAAAAGGGGTAAAACAAAAAATAAGGCTATTTTCATAATTTCAACAAACTCTAACGATGAATATTTGCTACACAAAATTTCAACAAACCGTAACAATGGATATTTACTAAAAGGGGGGGGGGGGGGGAGTAAGAGGAAGGATAAATATAAACCCTAGATAAAATGGAGAGATTAAAGAAAATACCTTGATCTGGTGTAGAGATTTAACTTAACAAAATTAGAAGATAATAAGAGAGAATAGGGAGAGCAAAGACTGAAAATGTGTATAAATTTTAGGGGTTTTGTTTTTTACCGTTAATGGAAGAAGTTTTGTTCTGATTTTTTTTCCTTTAATGCCCTTACTAACATATGTGTACATATAAAAAAAGGGCTTGCCAGGGACACTGTGGCTCCTCCACCACCACCACTGTGCATGCCCATGTCGGACATGACACCCATACTTGTGTCCATGGTTGCTTATGTCTAAAATGAAATAGGGTAGAGTGCATGAATTAATTTGGTCCTCTTCCAGAAAAAATAACATCAGAGCATGACAGTTTATTTAAGATGCTATCAATTTCACATGGATGCGGATGGGTATATGGAGGAAGCCCCCTTTAGTGGATGAGTTAATGAAATTTATACTCTTGTAATATACACATACATTTAATGTGCACAATATATCCATGTCCTATGTAGTGATATATTTTTCCTATGATGGAGTTATGATATACCATTTTTGTGATTATATTACTATTTCTTTAACTTAGGTGAAATTTTGTTCAAATCAAGGCCCACGCCTTATTTTTCCAGAGGCTTACGCCTCACGTCTTCCATGCAATACGCCTCGAACCTTTAGGCTATGCTGTGAAGTTCAGGGCTTCATATGAAAGTTGTGGAAGGATAAACTATATATCAAGTATATAATAAACCTAGTTTTAGGCTTCACATGAAACTTAATCCAAATTCTAATATATAACTCACCAATTTCACACTCTCCCTTACTCATAATTCTGTCATATGTATTCCTAATTTTGCAGTAAACCTTTTTTACTGTTCATTCTAATACAATAAAAGAACAATAAATTTGTTGTAGATGAAGGAGCTAAAAAAACTAGTAACGAATGAAATGAAACATCTATTATATTTGTGAAAAAAAATAACTCGTATAAAAATAATATAACTCAAAAGAAATGGTGAGTTATATATTATCAAGGAGGTTCCTTGCACTGAAGCAGCTCAAAGGTCATTTTTTTTTCAAAAACTAATAAAATTCAGGAGCCCTTCTTTCACTTATCACTTTTAATTAGGACCTAATAAATGGCTACACAATTAATTAAAATATATAATAAAGCTAAACAAGGGGAGACACTTAAACAACACAAATTTTCCAAAAATTCAAGATATTCATGTATCCCAACCCGCGGGACCCAACAAAACTCACGCTTTTGAATACTATAGCTGCTATATTCAACGACGTCGCTTTTTTCCATAATAACCTAAATTAAAAGTGTTAACAATAATATCATTCAAAAAGTGCTAACAATAATATCAAAAAAGAAAGCCAGAAAAAAGAAGAAAAGAAAAAGCAGAAAAAAGGCAGAAAACAACCTTTCGGGGAAGAAATGGGCAGAAAACAAAATATAAGTATGAGAAGGAAACAACTTTTCGGTGGAAGAAATAGGCAAAAAGTGAAAAAGAGAAGAAAA
Organism: Sambucus nigra; assembly: GCA_949130495.1. Taxonomy (NCBI): domain Eukaryota; kingdom Viridiplantae; phylum Streptophyta; class Magnoliopsida; order Dipsacales; family Adoxaceae; genus Sambucus; species Sambucus nigra. The sequence goes on along the minus strand of OX422214.1, from coordinate 599,724,275 downwards.
GGGATAGATAGCTGAGTACCCGAATTGAGATACAGAAGCACGCCTAGTCCCACGCCTGGCGCTTGAGTGCGCCTAGCGCCTATGGCCCTCGGGCGCATGCCATTAGAAATGCGCCTAACCTACCCCTCCTCTAGGCGACTCACATGCGCCTTAGTGCGCCTGGCACCTAGGCTTGCTTTTAACAACTATGGTTCAATTTCTAATTAAAAGAAAACATTTTAACGAAGGATCAAAGAGAAACTATTGGACAACTCTAAAGGTTTGTTTTTTCATTCATTTGAATTTACACAGTTTTGGTTCTTGCTCTCAGTGAACTTGCCTCATTTTTTTATATTTAAAAACTAGTTGACGGATATATCATAGTTTTGATTCTTTTTAAGTTAATAAACTTCCCCAAACTAAATTCAGCTAGTTTAATGACATTTTCACTGTTTTGCAACATTTTTTGTTATAAGACGGTGTAGTGTGAATTCTAAATATGTAACGAACCCGGTAAGACACGATACACATGAAAATCTTAATAGGTCGGCTTTGGGTAGAGGGGATTTTGACACGAACCTTATTAGACCCAACACAAAACCAACACGACACGACCCATTTCCACCCCTACTTTTAAGTTTTCATAGCCACAACTATTGGTCGTTTAGAGGAACATTTTGCACAAGCTAGATAAATAATAACTCACGATTATGCATAGAAAGATTTGAATATATGATATGTCATAGTTTTTTGTTCGTAGTGAAAGAAGATGCATTGAATCCTTTGACCAAAATATAAATACTCTCCCAAATTCTAGAATCTACATATGTATAAAATTGTAATATCTTTTGAACACAATGTCTTAATTACACTGAGAGAGCGACTTTTAGTTTGTTTTACTTTGATTTCTTAACAAGGATTGATTGATGAGGTATAGTGAAGGAAACTACACATTTTTAAAAACGATCATGATTGAATAGATAAAAATGAAATAAACATATAAAATTATATGGTAATGCTCGGGAGACCCACTTTGAGGACGCGATTGGGGAACACAAGACACGTGAACACCTTAAGTGGGCATCACTTTAATCAAGTATCCACTACTGATATAGGAACACGTGTCCACAACTGTGTCCCCCTAGCATTAACCAAAATTATTCTACTAATTAGAAGATCAACTCTATTTAGGGATTTTAATATCTTAGCGAACAATTAAACACAAAGGATAAAAATACGTTTATCAAAAGCTCATACTTTTTACCCGATTCAAATATCTGTCCACAAGGTGATGATCGGAAGCTAAAAGGTAAGATTTGACTGATATAATAAAAGAAGGGGTTAAAAGATGTGAGTTAAGAGCACACGTTTAGGTAATGGTGGAGAGACGAGGTGAAGATAAACCCCAACATCATTTACACTGTCTCATGTAACATAATGCTTCATTCAGAAGGAAAAAAAAAATCACAAAAAGAGCAATCAAAATAAAATTATTTCAAGTTCGCAAAAAGACCCAGCCCCTCCCCCCCCCCCCCCCCCCCCCCCACCAACACACACAAGAAACAATAAAACCCGTATGCTATACAAATTTAGATGAAAAATGAGATGTAAAAGGAAACTTAAAAGGAAAAGGAAGTAATGGGCGGTAAAATCAGAAGTATTATAATGTTCTTATATATTTAACTCCATCCTGTAACAATAAGTACTAGATCATCAGTCATTGTTCCACGTAACTTGGGAGTAATAGCAAAAGGAGCTACAATAATCGAAAATCTTTAACTTTACATTATGTACCACAATCACGAACATGAGAACAAGTCTGATATAAACACCCACGTTAACCAAGCTTGATGTGAAGATAAAAAAGACACTTCTTATTACATTGAGGAACCAATTCCACACCCGCATCTGACAATTGATATGTTTTCTCTCCTTGCATATAGCTAAGAGTTACATATGTAACTGTTGATTAAAATAAATGCAACATAAAGGAGCAATTCTTATTACTGTTCGCACCAAATCCCATGCATTAACTCACCCTCGAGAATTATTCTCACAAAAATTGTGACTTAACTCTTTAGGGAAGACGACTCTATAAATAGCACTTAACCTACAAGAGTTGTGAGTAATTCATTTAAATTCATCCTTCGTCGAAGAACTGACGGATTTAAGACATTCGACATTGCCGAAAATCACTATGGGTGGAGTCCACCCTCTTTTAGAAACCAACCAAACCCTTTCATCAATTATCTTTAAGGCATACATCATCCTAGCTTTCCAATAGGCATAGTTTGTACCATAAAAAATAAACATTGAATTATACAAATTATCTATTAAATCCCAAAATTTTAAAAGATCAACAATTTTTTTTTCCGGAAACGATCACACAGTATATTAGTGCAACTAGCTCTGATATTAATTTGAGAAAATTGGTATCTCAAAAAAAATCTCTGTAAATAAGGATCACATGATATTTTAGTCTAACCCTCTCTTACATCAATTTGAGAGTGCACGTGATCTAATGGATAGATTGGTATCATTAATTGCCACACACACAAAATTAATTTTTAACTTTTAATTATAACGTGCATATATGCTGATTTCAATTTTCAATTTCTAAGTTAAGCATGTAAAAGCACACGATATGAGAAAAATCCCTAAAAATGGCAAAACCTTTTATCTCAGCACTGTTAACAGTTTTGAATATAATCGACTAACAAAACTGAGATACACTGCGTTAGATGTGTAGAGTCTTCAAAACGTCAATAGATACGACTCAGCTCCAGAGTCGTCCACAAGTAAAGGTCTAACCTCGGTATCCACCGATAAAGCTTATCTTCTTCTTCATAAGTTAAACCTGGTTTCACAATCAACAGTAAGGAAAGGTCTCTATAAAGGTAATTTGGTAAGAATCCCTTTTATGATGTAGTAAAGTGATTTTTAATAATTCCATGGAGTTTGGAATATATTTGGAGGTATTTGATCACAAAACGAGAAATGAAAAAGGAGTTTTTGTTTGTGGAAAGAGTTCTTAAGAGGTCTAATCACGTTCAAACTTTTTATAAGAATGTTTGCTAAAAAGGATAAAAAGAAAAGATTTGGATTAGATATCTTTTAAAACAAAAAATCTTAACCAGTCATTCCAACGAGTTCGTTCGAATGACATCTAGTATCTCGTTAGAAAGACTTCGAACGAAGTCTTCGAACGACATTCCAGAGAATGATGAAATATGGGTTGTTTAAATCTAAACCATGTTGTTCGAATGAAAGAACAAAAAGTTATTCGAATGACACAAATTTTCATTCGAACAAGGTGTTGAAAATATAATAATTTCTTCTATAAAAATTCAAATGCATTTTAAATAAAATGACCTCTTAAAAAAATCAACCCCCATAAATGATTAAAAACCATTTTATCAATCACAATCACAACTTGTTCCATGCATGTTGAGACGAACGAATCTTCCAATCTTTAAAGGTCTTGAACATTGTCTTCGACTACCGAGAAGTCATGTAGGGTACCTTGTTTGTGTAATGGGATATGCCAAATCAAAAAAATAAATATGAGAAATTATACAACTTCCTCTTACAAATGTGTGTCTTTGTTAATCTCTATATACAAAGAGGAATCTGCCAAATGGCCTCCAACTCTACAAAATGGCTTATTAGTTACTCAAATGATGATTTTAGTCTTTTTGACATTGTAATCAGTATATTGGTGATATGTTGAAGGTAGTAACCCATGACTATACATCCAAACTCTTCCTATCAATAGATGGTAAGAAGTGACAGGCTCAATCATATGCAATTTGATGTGTGATGTGATATTGCCTATTGTTATCCCAATATTTATATAGAAAAAAGAATTAGATGTTTGGTTATCATATCTAGAAATTGAAAGTGTCATTGCAATCAATCTACTCTCAGAAATATTAGCAGAATAAAATGAGGTAATTGACATGATATTGGTCGAGGCAACTCCATCCATGAAATCATAAGAAAAATGGTCCCGTCAATGCTCAACTTTACATATAAATGTATATCGTAGGGGAACCTGATTGCTCTAGCAACGTCTGAAAAGATTATTTTAGACATAAATTTTAATACCACCCTAGCCATGGGCCCTTTCCATTTCAATGAAGGAAAAATATTCTTCCTTGTTATGTCTAAGATTGCCTAGGTGATCTCCAGCCCGATCTCTTGGGGCATCTAAACCTAATTGAAGAACCACACAAATTTTATTGATTTTTAAATAGCTTTGTACTCCAAGATAGTATTAACCTCACAATCCTTCGTCTTATAAACCTGCTAAGTATCTCTAACTCGAGGTCCATCATAGGAAATGACCATGTTGGACATTCTAGCCACATAAATTTCATATATTTTTTTAATTCTTACTCTTCTCTTTTATCTCCTCATTTCACCTTCATCGCAAAATTCCACCACCATGTGTACCCCATGTGTTGGTAACGAATTATTATTAACATTACATTAAGGAATTTGCAAGGTTCCAGGGAACATATGGTTATTGATAATCCTTTTCAAAGTCCAACATAAAGTTGTTGTGTGGAAAATATGCCAATAAATGTGGTGATACTTGGGGTCATCCCGAGCGTCTATGCCAAGAGCATATGGTAGTGAATTTGTTGGAGGATAAACTAGGCCATATGTGACCATAATGTTGTAATAACTTATTGTCTCCTCAATAGTATATGGCAAGGGTGGTGGGTCTTCTCTGTTAAATATTTGTTTCTTTTTTTTCTTCTCATCACCCTGAGATGCCTCGCCCTATTTTGTGTAATTAAATCTCGGAGCCTAAATTTCTCTTCGAGTTTGAGTTGTTGGTTATTTGAACACAATATCTAGCATAATAGGGTTGGGAGAATAACCTGCAAGATGTTTCTGGCTCCTCTCGTGAAGGCTTTGAATATGCCTTTATGATTTTAATCTATCAAGTTCCAAATTTATAACAACCCTTTAATACAAAGTTATCGAAGTTTTCCCTTCATGGAGTTTTTTCTTACATCGAGAGTTCTTTCTCTAAATCTCCTAAAGTAGGTTGTTATGTCCTCACCTAGGCTTTGATTCTCTCAAACAAGTTAGGTTAGTGTAAACTTATCTCCTTATAGAAAATAATTTTAGAGAAACTGGACTCCTCCCATATTTCCATACTCCTTAGAGCTCAATCAGAGTACTAAGTGTAAGATTTGTCAGTAAAGGATTTGCAAATCTCCCTTAGATGTATCTTTTTATTATTATAGTTAGAACTAAGGTGATCAAAAAAGTTATTAATTTGATCCCTCTATTTCTCCCTTTCCCTTTGAAATTATAAAAAACTAGGGGAATATACTTCTCTGGGTAAGGTTCGTCGTTGTACTCCTTTGAGTAAAGAGTACAAAAATCTTTATAAATGGATGCAACCATACTAAGAATTTATAAGGACGATGCTAATATTTTCATCATCTACATCTTGAGATACTCAATGTCCACAAGAGGTGAGGTAGTTGTATCTACTTCCTTGGCCCATAATAGAGCCACTACGGGCATGGCGTTGATAACAACAGGTGATTCAATGATTGGTATGTCAATAAGATGGATCAAATACATACCATTTGGTCTTACAGGTAGAACAGGCGTTACCATAAAGGAATAATGGGTGGTGCCACCAGTGTGAAGAAATAGTTAGGGTCCATAATTTCCTCAAACAAAGACATCTCCGATTGAGTTTGTAAAAACTCCATAAAATTTCCCATGAGGTTGGTTATTTGGATAAGCCCTATCTCAGAAATCACGAAATCTTGTCCTACTTGAGCATAATGGATGCAACCAGAGGAACCTACTCATTTTCTCCCTCCTAATGTTGAAAAATTTCAAATTTGAGAATACAATTGATGTTATCATTGGTCATTTCTAAGATAACACCTCTTGAGAAAAATTACCATATATAAGAGGAGAGTTCTCTAAGTGCTACATTATATAAGGATAAATTGAGGCATAACTCGTATTTATGGAAATGACACAATAAGAAATTCACACTTAAATGATAAGGAATAAACAAAAATGAATAACTCACAAACTCTTCTGTAAACTCATTAACAAGTAATAAATCCAATCTGTTTAGAAAAATAAATGAACCTATGAAACAACTAGGCAGAGGGGAGAAAAGCAATAACTTTAGATACACCTCAGGTAGGTAGCATAAACACCAAGGTACGAATAAAGAAATTATTAAAGATCAATAAAAGCTTACGTTCTTAATCAGAACTAGGTAAAGCATTAATGACGGGAAGTAAATTCTCACTCGGTTGTAATAGCTCTCTCAAAGTGGTAAAAGATCACGTCTTCTCCCTTTCTCTAAAAAGTACCATTTTTCCTAAAGGATAACTGGGGTATATATAGGCTACAAAATACTCCCGAAGAATCTTAAGTGCATTAAATTATGTGTCAGCCCACTATACCCAAGATGGAAAATTCATTAAATGCACAGTGAAATCTCGAGTGACCATCTACTATGTCAAGCGGCTCCATAGTGTGAGGTTAGTTGATTTTTCATGTCTATGTATGATATGATGTTACTCAGGTTTTTTACAGAAATATACTTAATTTGGCACCAAAACTGGGTGGTAGATAATCGAGGTTGCTCGAATGTGCTCTCTCAGGAAAAGCCAAGTATTTAATGTAATTTATACAAAATGTCTAAGTTGTGTCTTAACGTTATCTGAAGAAAGCTTAAACTAAAGCTTGTTTACAAAGTTAATAACAAAATGATATAAGTTGAGAAAACTCTGAATAAACGTTTTGGGCGAAACTCTTTTCGAATAAAAACACAAGATGTGTTATAAAAGGTTTCTGAATATATGATCTAAATTTGATAGTTTATTACCTTAGTTTTTAAATATTAAAAACCTTCTACTACTTCAAACATGCAGTACCAATCACAACAGAAATTAAGAGCATTCAAAGAAATGAACACAGGAATTTTTAACGTGGTAAAACCCTTAATCAAGGGAAACATCCACGGTGCCCTCTACGACAAAAATAAAAAATCCATTAAAATAAATAATCAACTTACAACACTTAAGCAAACACATAAAGATCCTAAATCTTAGTTCAGAGTTTTACCTACACGAGCTACTCCACTCTAAAGGTTTTTTTACTAGAGTTGATCTTTTCTTGCTGCTTCTTTGCCTTTTCTTTGACCTCGTTTCTTTGAATTCTGATTGTAGCAACTCTTTCAAATTCCAAGTCTCTCAAACAGTATCATTGTGACTAAGTTTTCGTGTGTGAGAAAATGATTGTGAGGTGTACTAAATACATATTTATGCAACCAACCCTCCCAAATTATTTATACATACAAGTTCCTATGTATTCTTTTCCTCTCTTTTCTCCCTTCTCTCTCTACTCTATTCTCTCAGGTTGGATGAAATGGTAAAAGTCTCAAATGCCTGAGACTTAGAGATATTTTATACTGGATGTGGACGGATCTTAAATGACATGGGCAATCCTACGGCTGAGATTGAGTTTGACTACTTTGACTGCCAAACCAATGGTATATAAAGAGCGGTGGAAACAAATTAATCTCCTTGGTTTAAAAGGTAACACAGGGATTGCAAATAGACATATGCAGGACGTTGATAAAGATCATCCAAGGTCTGAGATTGATTGAGGATATTGAGTCTTATAGAAAACACAAATTGATATAGTCAGCAGCCAACACCTATACAGTGGAGATAGGTTGTAAAACGCATGTTTTAGAAATAATTACAAACTCCCCCTGAAGTCTCTAGAGCTTTGAGATCCTACCCAAGCTAACTTCCAATGAATTAAAACACTTTTTAAAATTCAACTTTTAACCCCAACACTTTTAAAAACAAAATTTTAATAACTCCAAAAATTATTTTAAATCTTTTTTAAAATGATGTAAATGAATTAAATTGATTTTAAAAATAGTTAAAGTGTTTAAAAACCACATATGTACATAGGAATAAAATGATATGAAGTGAAAGTGTCCTATAGTGGTTAAAGGTAGAATTAACTTCCCTTTGAGGCTGATCTTGAGGTTCTCTTGGACTGGATTTCTTCATTCTTTTTTAACCTTTGAGAGATAGAGAAACTCATGAAAACTAACATACTTTGTCTTAATATCCAAACTAGTTAGAACTCCTATATAATATAGACTCAAGTAAGCAAATTATATAGTGTGTTCTCAATCTTCCCCTTTGGATATTAGAGACAAAATTCCCTTAAGTATTCTAAACTCGTGGGTGAAAAATTAAAAATCCTAGTTATCCTATACAAAAGGATCTAGAATCGAAAATAAGATGAAAAAAATACATTACTCAACTATATACAGACCAATACCATACAAATATATAAGAAATTATACAACGAGTCTGAGATGCCTGTAACAAAGTAAACACTGAATGGCATAATAGTTGAGTTAGAATAGGAATAAATATATAAATCGCTAGTAAATACTCAAGATCTTCTCCACCATATTTTCTCAAATATACAATGGGGTAATAAATAAAGAAAAACGGGTATATAGAAGTAAAGTCAATCAAAAATTATATCATAGATAAGGGCAGAATCAAGGGTCTCCTACATAAATGAGTGTTAGGAGGAGTCTTTAGTGATTTAACAAACAACCATGCCCTAAAACCTCATAAACCAATTATAAGCGAGATACTACTGAGGTTATGATAAAAATGTGATGAAAACTAAGTGAGAGTTATCATGCCTATAGATTTTCGCAAATACTTAAAATGTAAGTTATGTAATGGTTTGGGAAAGAGATCTGCGAGATATTTTTTAATGTTGGATATTCAATGATGAGTTCTTTGGATTCTACAAGGTCACGGATAAATTGATGCCTAATCTTAATGTGCTTAGTTCGAGAGTGCAGCACTGGATTCTTTGAAATATTAATGGCACTTTGGTTATCACAATACATGGTTAACTGATTTTTTGTGATACCATCATCTCTAAGCATCTATATCTAATCCACAAAAGTTGTGAACAACAACTATGTGTTCCTATATATTTAGATTCTGAGCTAGATAGGAAAATACAATTATATTTCTTACATGACCAACCTATGAGATTATTTCCAATATAGTAACATGCATCAGATGTGTTTTTTCTATCTTCAGAACATTCGGCCCAATCGACATCGGTTTACCCTACAATAGAACTAGTTATATCTTTTGTGTACCAAATTCCAAAATTTAAGGCACCCTTAACATATTTAATAGTTCTCTTCACACTTAATAAGTGGGATTCCTTAGGATTACTTTAATATTAGCACATATACAAACTGCGAACGAAATGTTGGGTCGAGAATCATTAAGATACAAGAGACTCCCTATCATACTTCGATATAGTGTGGGATCAACATTTTTCCATTATCATCCTTAGAAAGTTTTGTTGAAGTACTCGTGGGGGTTCTAGAAGGTTTACGTTTTCTAATGCGAATTTTTTGACAAGTACTATAGCATACTTAGACTGAGTAATAAAAAGACCAACGCCACATTGTTTCACTTAAAGACCCAAAAAATATTGAAGTTCACCCATAAGTGACATCAGAAATTCTGCATGCATAGTATCGAAAATGTTCTTGACTTGTTTTGGACAAGTGGAACCAAAAATTATATCGTCAATGTATACTTGAGCAATTAAAACATGTTTATCTTCCTTTCTAACAAACAACATTTGATCATTTTTGCCTCGAACAAATTTATGAGACACTAGAAAAGTAGAAAGTCACTCATACCAAGTTCTAGGAGCTTATTTCAAACTATATAAGGCTTTCTTAAGCCTAAAGATGTGGTAAGGATGTGATGGATATCGAAGTCCTTGGGGATGTTCTACATATACTTCCTCAGTCAAGATTCCAATTAAAAATATGGACTTAACATCCATTAGGAATAATTTGAATTCCATATGACAGGATATATCAAGGAGGAGACGAACTGACTCCAGGCGAGTAACAGGTACAAAGTTTTTGTCGAAGTCAATTTCGTCTATCTGGGAGTAACCTTGTTATACCAACATATCTTTATTTTTAATGACCTCCCCATTTTCATCCGTTTTGTTTTTAAAAATCCATCGTGTGCTGATAACCTTCGAATCTTTTGGCCTGGGAACAAGATTCCACACATCGTGACTCTGAAATTGGATAAGCTCTTCTTTCATAGCATTTATCCAAAATGAGTCAAAAAGGGCATCATTTATATTTTTAGGTTCCTCAAGAGAAACAAAACAAGCAAATTGTGCCACTTTTCGAAGTTGGGATCTTATTCTAACAAGTTGAGAAGGATTACCAACTACGATTTCAATAGGATGACCTTTAGAAACCCAAGTGAGTACTGAGGGACTCTTAAATAGGAGTGAGTCAGAGTCATTTGGAGGATTAATAGAAAATTTTGTTTTATCCTCATCTAAGGGCACTGGTTGACTGTCACTTCTCCTTACACTTGTGTCATCTACAATTACATTAAATGATTCCATAATAGTTTTGGTTCGATAATTGAAAACACAAAAAGCCCTAGTATTTTCGGAATAACCAAGAAATATCCCCTTTTCTCCTCGGGTATCGAATTTTGAAAGTTGCTCTCTGTCTTTAAAGACATAGAAAATGCTTCTGAAGGTTCTGAAATATTTTAAGTTTGTCTTTTTATGGAACCAAAGCTCATAAGAAGTTTGCTTGGAATTTTTCCCGAGGTAGACACAGTTGATGATGTGACATGCGATTTGAAAGACTTCTACCCAAAAGTATCTAAGGAGACTTTTAGCATGAATCATAACTCTAGCCATTTGTTGTAAAGTCCTATTCTTACGTTCAACAATACCATTTTTTTGCGGGGTTTTGGGAGAACTAAACTCGTGTTTATAGCCATTGGCTACGCAATACTCAGAAACACCAGAGTCCTTGAACTATCCACCTCTATCACTCATAATTCTACACAATTGGGTTTTTTTCTCATTCTCTATTTTTAAAAGGATTTTTAAGAACTCACTGAAGGTATTTGATTTTTATTTGATAAAATCAACCCAAGTATATCGTGTAGAGTCGTCTGCTATAACTAGGATATAAGAATTTCTACATAAACTAACAGTTCTTGAGGGACCTATAAGGTCCATATGGATAAGTTCTAGAGGTTTAGTGCTCAAGATATCCTTAACTTTCTTATGAGGGGATTTACTTATTTTCCTTTCCCGACAAGGTTAACCGGGCGGATAAAGTGTGTTCGTGTGAGGACACAGTCGTCGTGTGTTTCGCCGCCACGATGCAAAAAGAACCTAAGCTACGACTACACTTGACAAGCAAGAACAGCGGTAAGTCGGGTATCGTAAGAAATCCACAGGGAGTGATTAAATTTTAGATTTTAATTATTTTAAATCTTCAAGAATAAAAGTGTAAAATAAGTAAATGAAAAGATGATAGGTTGGTTGTGGTAACAAAAGAAAAGAATAAGTTAACGATAAATTAAAGGAAAGCGAGGATCGGGATCGCATTCTACCCCATGGATCGAAACAACTACTAATTAGAATTTCGGTTCGAAAACAATTAATCAAGCATTTTCAATTAAGCATAAACATCACACAATAAGGAATTTAATCCAAAGTTGCGAGATTAAACATTTAACGTAAAATGGTCACACGCGGATTAAATTCGGAATATCGCTATAAACACTAAAGTTGCGTGACAAATAAAGTTAAACGCATAATAATCCAACTTTAATACACGCGGTTTCAATTAAATGCAATTTCACACGAAAACCTAACTTTCGAGGTTCTAAACCCGTAAATGGCGGAACACAATCCCGAACCTATTTATCTACGGACAAATCATGGAAATAAACTAATTTACACTAATATTACACTATAAAAGCAATAAATAACAATAAATAAACTTATCTAGGCATGGAAAAAGGAAAGAAAGCAAGGAAAACAACTATATTAAGGAAGAAAAGGTTAAGGTACAACTTACAAAACAAAGAGTACAACCATCCAAAGCAAGAGGGATAGGGTTTATCTCCCAATTATAAAAGCCCTAAATCTAGAAAAAATGAAAGTATCTAAGCTCCCCCCTTCAAAATGAAGAGATAAGGGTTAAATACAAAATATCCCATGGCAAAATTGTAAATAAAAAGGGAAATTGCCAAATATCAGCATGGCCGAATCGATTTGGCCTGGAGCCGAATCGATTTGATCCCACGATATTTGGCTACTGGTCCAAGCCGAATCGATTCGATTTTGGCCGAATCGATTCGTAAGCAACAGGTCTGAATCTGCAGCTTTGTCCTGTTTTACGGAAAATGCCGCCATTTCTTCGTTATAGCTCGGAATGAGGCACGGTCGGAGGCTACGCGAAGATAACTCAGAGGACTACAACATCCAAGAATACATTAGGCTAAAAAACCAAAATATGAAATGAATAAAATGCCCTTGAATGTGACCTTGAGTGTACTTTTCATGTTAAAACCATCCTAAAAATGCCATAACTCCATCGATACAACTCAGAATCATGCACCGTCGGTGGCCACGCGAAGAGAAATCAGAGGGCTTCAACTTCTGTGAAGAGCTCGGGATTCAAACCCGAATGCTGGAATTACTAAAATGCCCCCGAAGCTGAAAAAGTCGACGAAACATTTCCGAAAAGCATCCGAACTTCATACTAAGCATCCAAATACCTACAAAAGCTCAATTAACCTCTGCAAAACATGTTAACATAGAAATCCGAGGTTATCTGATTAACGAGCATAAATATAGGGATTAAGATACCCGAGGGGTCTAATAACGCGTAGGTTAACGGGTGAAATACGCAATATTTGCGTCGTATCACACCCCCTAACTTACACATTGCTAGTCCCTAGCAATGAAATAGGAAACAAAAAGAACAACAAGCAAACCAAAAGCAGGAGAAGTAAAAAAGTATGGTATAAAAGCAATAAAAAGATAAGGCCACTTTCGCTGGCGATTCGATTGCATTTAGCGTATGCAATAAGCCGTTAAACCCCTAGGTTACCCTAGTGGACGAGTGTCGTCTCGTGAGGGTTTTCAGAGATGGTACCCCCAAACATCACATGGTTTCCTCAAAATATGCCCAACCCAACATGCGACAAACTCAACAACAACGAAAAAGATTTCAAACATGTTATTAGCATATTGAACGAATTCAAGCTAAAGTCCGTTGTTATTAACAAGTTGAATTCACCTCATAGAATTGAAACTTTAAAAGTGGGAGGGGGGAAAACACATGCATAGTGTGATTTACTGAAAAACTTATATGAACCGGATACTAATAAAAGCAAGCATACATTCAATCCTCACGGGCATTATGCTCATCAAATGAATTCACTCGAAACAGGGAGGTAACACACGGAACATGCGGGCACAAAGAGTAAATGGAAATGGAAACTAGGCCGCACACATGTCACAAAAGAAGAATGCTATATAGGAAATGAAAAACTTGTAATCTCAATGAAAGATACCACTCATCAAAAGAGGCGAAATGCATTTTCACAGATTATCAAAACTATTATGACTTTTAAATTAAATGCACCCTAAGATCACATAGGACTTTATAGGGTTGTAATGTAGGATAGGCTAGGGTACGAAATGAAGGAATGTATGTACGGATTCAAAGTGTTCGGGATGAAAACTCGGGATAATGGAAATATGCGGGCAATATCAAAAATTGGAAAACAAGTTCCAAAACAAGCATTAGATATATCATCGGGGAGAGTAATCAAAGCTTATTGAACACTATACACAACATTTACAACTTTCTCTTTCTTTTCTTTTCTTCTTTTTCTCATTTTTCTCTTTTGTTTTCTATTGCTTTTTGCTTTCTCTTTTTCTTCACTTTTTTCACTACTTTCTTTTCTTTTCTTATTAAACTCTCATATGCCTAAATTGCAACCGACATCATAACAACATCATTCAATCCCAAGTAACAATCCAAACAAAGGTGTGGAAAGTGTATGTATGGTATAAAACTCAAATGTAGAGTTGGTTGTGGGAATGGGGTATGAAATGAAAGGCTAATATTTAGGCTCAAAGGGGGTAACAAGGGAAACATATATGGTGAGGTCAAGGCTAATATGGGTGATATAACAAAGAATGCCTATGATCATTTCCAAAAGTTTACGCAATTCTCAAGTCAAAACAATATATGAAAATCATGATCAAGTAACACATTTCAAGTATGAACTCAATTAATGAATGGTCAAATGAAAGAATAGTGAGATTACCAACGAATTCAACGTTTTCAATGAGAAAAGAATAGTGTATAACACTCACAAACGACGAAAGGTACAAAGCTTACTCGGTGTAAGTATATAGAATGCAACAAAAGATTATCGAGTTATAAAAATCTTAAACCAAATCAATAGAACCAGGAAAGTGCATATGCTCATGGAATAAAGTTTAATTCATGAAGTTATTCACAATATCAATGATTTGAGGACTAAAGTCTAATAACTTCTAAAATCGAGAACATGCATCATTGAGTTGTCTACTGGATCGGGCAATTATTGAAATTTATCATCGAAAACAAGGCAAAATGCCCAACAAAGGAGAAAAAAGAAAGAAAATATTTTTCAAATTTTTCAAATTTTTCACAAAAAGGCATACTTAGTAACTAAATGTGAGCAAATCCATGGACTACACATGAAATGGATAGAATATCCTACACCCCCTAACTTAAATGTTGCATTGTCCTCAATGCGCATTAAGAACACAACACAAAGAGAGGAAAAGAACGATATTACCCAAAATTGGAGCGATCTCCATAAACGCGGGTCCAAAGGAATCTACAAAACAAGTTAGTACCGAGCATAGCAAAAACAAATAACAAAAAGTTAACTAATTATACTAGACTAAATTAAAAAGGAAAGAAAAAAAAAGGAAAGAAAGAAAATTAAAAAAGCTAACTATTTACAACCTACTATTTAGGCTTCACACTAACTATACACTAGAAGTCTAAATAGTTGAGGGTCCACCCAAAAAAGGATTTGACTTTGAAAGATCAATGGTGGACCCTCCAAAGTGAACATGCCTCCCGAAAGATATGAATTCCGTTTGAACAACGGAAAGCATGTGGGTGGTGAAAAAAGTGAACCATCGCCAATTTGAAATTTTGGGCGGACGATGGGGGATTTGGATAACAAGGGGGATAAGAACACTAGAGGACCAAGAAAAATCGATTCATCTCCCAAAGGTTTTTCAAATGGAATGGGAGATGGTGCACACATGAGGATAACATCCATCGAAAACAAGTCCGGTAAAGAGTCCTCGTCGGCAAAAAGTGTAGAAGTTTTAATTTCTACCGACTCATAGGAATCAACCGGTAATTCTAATGGTTCAATGATGGAAAACGAATATGATGATGAAACAAATTCAATCTCAATCGACTCATCGTCGGAAGGAGATTGAATTTCAGAGGAGAAAGATGAACACTCGATGAGAAATTCTCTGAAAAATTGAGGTGAAACACAAGTTTCCACCTCCTCGTTGTTTTGTGCATAAGAATTCATCTCATCGCAAAGTGCGCCTAGTCTCATTCCAGCATCATTTAGGCTTTCCAAACCTTGGGAATAAAGAAGCAAAGTCTCTTCCAAAGTAGGCTTCCTCGGCTCAAGAGCCTCGGACTCCTCATTTGGTTGAAACTCTTCTTCGAAAGTAATGAAATAAGAATCGTCATTGGATTCGAATAATGAATCCAACTCAAGCTCCCAATAACGATTTTCATTGCGATAAATGTTTTCAAGTCTTTCATTTTCAAGAAAATCTTGATAATGGAAAACTTGAAAACTATCCCCAAAGTATGAATCATTAGAATAACCGTAATAACTATAATAGTAGGACATGATTACCTCGTTGTTTGTAGATGGAGAATCCGGTCAAGAAAGTTAGCAACAGCGAATCAAAGTTTCTTAACGATCAAAGTATGCAAATCCTGCAAAAAAGGTTAAAACAAAGAATACAAATACAAACGGAAAAATACTACGAAATAACAAAACAATTACAATCTAAAACACACTCCCCGGCAACGGCGCCATTTTGTGACCGGGCGGATAAAGTGTGTTCGTGTGAGGACACAGTCGTCGTGTGTTTCGCCGCCGCGATGCAAAAAGAACCTAAGCTACGACTACACTTGACAAGCAAGCACAGCGGTAAGTCGGGTATAGTAAGAAATCCACAGGGAGTGATTAAATTTTAGATTTTAATTATTTTAAAACTTCAAGAATAAAAGTGTAAAATAAGTAAATGAAAAGATGATAGGTTGGTTGTGGTAACAAAAGAAAAGAATAAGTTAACGATAAATTAAAGGAAAGAGAGGATCGGGATCGCATTCTACCCCACGGATCGAAACAACTACTAATTAGAATTTCGGTTCGAAAATAATTAATCAAGCATTTTCAATTAAGCATAAACATCACACAATAAGGAATTTAATCCAAAGTTGCGAGATTAAACATTTAACGTAAAATGGTCACACGGGGATTAAATTCGGAATATCGCTATAAACACTAAAGTTGCGTGACAAATAAAGTTAAACGCATAATAATCCAACTTTAATACGCGCGGTTTCAATTAAATGCAATTTCACACGAAAACCTAACTTTCGAGGTTCTAAACCCGTAAATGGCGGAACACAATCCCGAACCTATTTATCTACGGACAAATCATGGAAATAAACTAATTTACACTAATATTACACTATAAAAGCAATAAATAACAATAAATAAACTTATCTAGGCATGGAAAAAGGAAAGAAAGCAAGGAAAACAACTATATTAAGGAAGAAAAGGCTAAGGTACAACTTACAAAACAAAGAGTACAACCATCCAAAGCAAGAGGGATAGGGTTTATCTCCCAATTATAAAAGCCCTAAATCTAGCAAAAATGAAAGTATCTAAGCTCCCCCCTTCAAAATGAAGAGATAAGGGTTAAATACAAAATATCCCATGGCGAAATTGTAAATAAAAAGGGAAATGGCCAAATATCAGCATGGCCGAATCGATTTGGCCTGGAACCGAATCGATTTGGTCCCACGATATTTGGCTACTGGTCCAAGCCAAATCGATTCGGTTTTGGCCGAATCGATTCGCAAGCAACAGGTCTGAATCTGCAGCTTTGTCCTGTTTTACGGAAAATGCCGCCATTTCTTCGTTATAGCTCGGAATGAGGCACGGTCGGAGGCTACGCGAAGATAACTCAGAGTAATACAACATCCAAGAAGACATTAGGCTAAAAAACCAAAATATGAAATTACTAAAATGCCCTTGAATGTGACCTTGAGTGTACTTTTCATGTCAAAACCATCCTAAAAATGCCATAACTCCATCGATACAACTCAGAATCATGCACCGTCGGCGGCCACGAGAAGAGAAATCAGAGGGCTTCAACTTCCTTGAAGAGCTCGAGATTCAAACCCGAATGCTGGAATTACTAAAATGCCCCCGAAGCTGAAAAAGTCGACGAAACATTTCCGAAAAGCATCCGAACTTCATACTAAGCATCCAAATACCTACAAAAGCTCAATTTACCCCTGCAAAACATGTTAACATAGAAATCCGAGGTTGTCTGATTAACGAGCATAAATATAGGGATTAAGATACCCGAGGGGGCTAATAACGCGTAGGTTAACGGGTGAAATACGCAATATTTGCGTCGTATCAAAGGTCCACACATAGGATTAAAAGAATTTTTTATTTTGGGTAACCCTCTAACTATTTCTTGGGATCTTAATCTTCTAAGATTATCATAATTTGTGTGTCTCAATATATTATGCCAGATATCAAAATCCTATAATCTGACAATCTGATAAGACTCAGAATTAGGAATTATTGTGTAACAGTTTTCCTGAGTTCTGTTTCCTGTGAGTATACAATTACCTTTTTTAACAATAATTTTACAATCACTTTTAGAAAAGGTAATAGTATGATTGGAATCACAAAATTGTGATATACTTAAGAGATTATCTTTGAGTCCTTTAACTAGGAGAACATCATTTAGTTCAGGAAGCCCATGCTCACTCAAAGTTCCCTTACCTATGATCTGAGATGAAACACCATCTCCAAACATGAAACTACATCCAAGGAAGTCTATCTTGTTTTTAAATATGGTTCTATCTCCGGTCATATGTTTAGCACATCCAGAGTCTAAATACCATCCAGTTGAAGTGTTTTGTGACTTTAAAGCAGAAATTACAATATTGCACTTGAGCTGGGGTAATAGATCATCCTTTCTAATCCAAATAGGGCAAGTTTTAAATGTTTTGTGGCCTTTTGATTTAGAAAAGGTTTGTAGGGTATTTCTAAATGGTTTCTCTTAGTTTGGGAACCCCCCCCCCCCCCCCGGCCCCTTTTCTTTTTATAGTTAGAGTTGTTTATGGCCTATCTAGGGAGAACATAATATTTCTTTTTTTCTGGAATAGTTAAAGTTTAGGTAGGTTAGCATATATATCATTTTTTGGAAACATTCTTCTCGTGTATGGCTAAAAACATCGCAGTAAAAATAGTACTGATGGGTATAGGACTTGACATTGTTGCAAAAGTCTTTGAAGATCAGTTTGGCTCTATTGGGTATAGTAATCCAATGATCAGTAGTTTTAAGTTTGTCTTTGGTATCTAGCAGGAGGATAAGTATATTTGGTCTAATTATTTGGATTAGACTGTTGATTATACTGATTAGTTTTTCTTGAGAGATGTTGAGACTAGATTCCCCTTTTTGAACATTTTGACAAGTTTGTCCTTATTTTACAAAAATAACATTTTTTCAGGATAAACTTTGGTCTTACTGGTGTGCACTATTTCTCTAAAACCTAGGCCAGACTTATCTTCAGAGTTAAATTTGCTTCCAATAATATTTTTTTTTCATAAGATTTAGTTTGTGTTTCAAAGTGTTGACATTTTTTAAACACATTTGAAACCATTTGCTTTGACTCTTTTATTTCAACAAGGGTTCCTTGTTATTTTTGTTCAAAATCATAATTCTTTTTAGTCAATTTTTTTTATTTTCAAGGCATAGTCTTCAATCTCAGTCTCGTGGTCAACACACTGGGAAGTATAATCTTCAGTATTCTTCCTAATGGTCTGAATAAGTAAATTGATACGATCACTTAAAAATTTTATCATTTTTTGTAGGCGAACACTCTTCTTAATCGTTTTCGTGTATAACTCATGCAAATCAGGCAGATCATCATCAGACTCGCTAACTCTGTCGTGTGAGGTGTCACCTAATTTATTGATTGATTCTTTTGGACTCACCCACACGTTCAATTCATCATCAATATCAACGCTTTGACTTATCGCACACATATTCTCAATAGTAATGGGAGCATTATTAACAACAACATCAACAGGCATTAAAGATTCATGAGAAGTCAGGAATACATCATCCTTATATATATTATTGGCAAAGAAATACATGCAATACTCATCTTTCTGGGTTGACTCTTTTTCATCTTCATCAGAATCACTAAAGTCATCCCATGTCTTACACATATTAGCCTAGTTGTTGTTATTTAAACTAGTTGGTCATTTGCTAGCATAATGACCTAATTTACCATATTTATGAGATTTAACATCTTTCAGGTCTGTCTTAGGTCGGTTAGGGTCATAGGTCTTCCTATTGTCATGTGAGTGTTTGGTATTGTCTCTGTCATGAGGTCTGCGAGTTTGATTACCTTGATAATTTGACTTGCCTTGTTTAGAAGCTACAACATTTCTAAATTTCAAAATCTTTTTGAAATGCTTGCTCATAAGAGCTATTTGATTGTCAAGGTCATCCACATCACAGTCATCAATACAGTTAGTGTCAAAGTCCAAAGTGTTCATTTTAGGCACTTTCAATTTAGAAGAAAACACAACATTTGAACTAGTGGGTTTATTGTTCTGTCTGGTCATTTTCTTCTTAAAGTCTAATTCCAATTCTACAGTCCTCAGTTTACTATTAAGTAATTCAGGAGTCATATTAGGGTCATCCATTTCTTCAATGGCATATCTCTTACTCAAATTTGAAAGGCAGTTACCTAATAATCTTTTGAATTATTTCCTTTCTACCGTAGGTTATACCATTTGCATGAAGTTTTGTAAAAATATTAGTTAACCTAATGTAGAAGTCGTCAAAGGATTCATTGTCATCCATAATCAGGATGTTATATTGTTGGATGAGTATTTGAGTTTTTCCAGCTTTAACACGTTCATCGCCCTCATGAGCAATAACTAACATGTCCCAAGACTCTTTTGAAGTAGAACCTATAAATATTCTCTTAAATTCATGTTCATTAATGGACATAAAAATGGAATTCTTTCCTTTGTTATTATCTAGAGATGCTTTTTTTCTCTACGTTAATAAATTCACTGAGAAGTTTCTTAATCCTTGTTGGATCAGTTTCAGATGTAGATTTAGTAGGATATTCATGCCCTCTTTCAATCATGTCCCAGAAATCATCACCAAGGGTTACTTTAATGAAAGCAACAATTCGTACTTTCCAGTATAAAAAAATGTTTCCATCAAAGACTGAAGAGGCTACATAACTTCTCAAATTTTTCTTCCATATTCAGAAATTTTGAAAGAAATTTCGAAAACAACTTCTAAAGTTTCAGGATCACAAAAGATGGTCCTGCTGTGATACCAGTTGAAGAAACCTAATACTAAAGTTTGTTTAAAAATTCAATAACAAAATGTTATAAGTTGAGTAAACTCCGAATAAACTTTTTGGGCAAAACTCTTTTCGAATAAAAACACAATATATGTTACAAAAGCTTTCTGAATATATGATCTAGATTTGATAGTTGATTACCTTAGTTTTTAAAAATTAAAAACCATCTACTAATTCTTACATGCAGTACCAATCAAAACTGAAATTAAGAACATTCAAAGAAATGAACACAATAATTTTTAACGTGGTAAAACCCTTAATCAAGGGAAACATCCACGGTTCCCTCTACGACACAAAGAAAAAATCCACTAAAATAAAGAATCAAGTTACAGCACTTAAGCAAACACACAAAGATCCTAAATCTAAGTTCAGAGTTATACCTACATGAGCTACTACACTCCAATGGTTTTCTGACTAGAGATGGTCTTTCCTTGTTGCTTTTTTACCTTTTACTTGACCCCATTTTCTTTGAATTCTAATTGCAGCAACTCTTTCAAATTCCAAGTCTCTCAAACAGAACCACTATGACTAAGTGTTCGTGTGTAAGAAAGTGATTGTGAGGTGTACTGAATGCAGATTTATGCAACGCACCCTCTCAAATTATTTATGCAGATAAGTTCCTATGAATCAATAGGTTCTATATGACATGGAAATTCTTATTCAAATCAATTTGACAGATAAGCCTATTATCAAGATCAGATCTGAAAAACAACCTTGCTTTTAAAACTAACCAAGGTCCTATGTGTCTCGTTTTATCTTTATACAACTTTATTTCATAAAATGTGAAATATGATTCAAGAGACACAAACATCTTAAGGATCTGATGTAACCTTGAAGAAACTAAAGTTTATTTTTCAAAACATTTTCAAACAAAATGGATCTAAAATAAAAGATCAAAAAGAGAATGAAAAAGTAAGCGTGTGATATTCTCTTTTTAGAAAAACTCCAGTTTCAACAGTGAAACTCAATATTTTCTTAGAGATGAGTTCTGAGAGAGACTCAGACTTGAAGAGGTCTTCAAAAGATGAACAAACCCAACACCAATCTCATAGAAACCCTAAAATGGATCTAACTCTCAAGGTTTAGGTTTTTAATATATGAAACATTGAAGGTTATGGTGTTTCGGTGAAGGGAAATCACTCAGAGGTGTGAGGATTCGAAGATTAGGGTTTTTTCTCTCTCTCTCTTCTCTATTTTCTTTTCCTTTCTTTTCTCCCTTGTCTCTCTTCTCTCTCTACTCTCTCTCTCTCTTTATTCTCTCAGGTTGGATAAAATGGCAAAAATCTCAAATGGCTGAGACTTAGAGATCTTTTATACTGGATCTAGAAGGATCTCGAATGACTTGGGCAATCTTACGGCTAAGATTGAGTTTGACTACTTTGACTGTTAATCCAATGGTCTATAAAGAGCCGTGGAAACAAATTAATCTCATTGGTTTGTAAGGTAATACGGGGATTGTAAATGCACACATGCATGACGTTGATAAAGATCATCCAAGGGCTGAGATTGATTGAGGAGATTGAGTCTTATAGAAAACACGAATTTTAATTTATCTTGCAAAAATTCACTTAGATGCATGTGTAGGTTCAAAAAGATAAAAATTGGTTTATTCACAACAATGGTTTTATATTGGTGCTACTTTAGTTTAGGTAATTTTAATTTAATTTAATTTAATTCATGTCGGCATGATTAATTTGTCAAAATGCATGCTTAGGTTTGTTTAGCATATTTAGAAGTTATATTGAACTAATTTATTTATTTGTGGTTTAAAGAAAAATTCAAATATTTATTTTTTTAAGTTTTATTTGATTTTAATTTTGAAGAAATTAAAATTTGGTTTTTTTTGTAAGAAAATTAAAATTTGGTATATTGAGTGAACTATCCTTATTTGGAATTGTAAAATTGGGGTATTTCACCCTATCAAATGGTATCAGAGCAGAAACGCTAAATTATCGTGTTAAGATCCTTTGTCGAAATTTTTCCTTTATTAATGAAAAATTTACCTTTTGTAAAATTTCCAACTACGCATATTGGAAAGCACATATGAGGTCGGCACTTAGATCCCTACATGAGTGGGTTTAACTTTTTGGTAGTTAAAGGGTGGACCCCACTAACATGTCTAGAAGGAGAGGTTTGTGTACCTAATCCCGTAGAAAGATGGAGTGGGGCTGAGCTTTAGTTAGCTAATTTTAATTTTCATGGTTTAAATGACCTTTTTAATGCACTCAGACCGGATGAGTTTTGTCGGATTGTGATGTGTGAAACGTCTAAGGAGGCATGGAATATACTCCAACTAACCCATGAGGGAACAAATGTCATGAAAGCTTCCAAACTCCAACACCTCACCACTTAATTTGAAACCATTAAGGTGTAAGAAAGTGAGATATTTGATGAGCTCTATGTGATATTGTCAGATATTTTGAATTCATGTTTTAAATTGGGAATAATTATTAGAGTGTTTTAGTTGAAGACCTTAAAGCATGTGAAAGAACTCTTCGTGAAAGGCTAGAGTACGTAGAAGGTGAAAGACATAGACGTAGAGGTTTAATGGAGACTATGAAGAAATAGCTTCTCGGGTTTAAAGAGAGTATGTGTTTACTTGAGTCTCGAATAATAGAACTTTAAGAGAAATTAAAAGATTCAAGTCGGATCAAATTTGATTTGGAGTATAGGTAGAAGAAACTTGATAAAATCTTAAGGACCATCCAAATCAAAGACAAATGTGCTTTTTTGGCTTCTGAGAACGTTAGAACCCCCAAAATTTTAAAATTCACTTAAACAACTTAATTCAACCCAAGTCCTAAAATTTGCCTACAATAATTAATTCATTTTTGCAATTTAGGCCAAACCATATTTTATCAAATTAACCTTGTGATTTCAATTCTTTTAAACTCATCCAAATTATAAACTAGCACAAAATAATATCAATTGTGATTTTTAAACCAGTTTTTATCTTTTTACACTACACCAAATCTGCCGACTTGTCAAGGTCAATGACCGTGATAATTATGGGGTCGACAGCAGTATATTTGTACCTGTTATAAGAAAATTTGTGCCTGTTCAAACATCACATATCCAAATAAAATAGAAATAATGCAAATATACATTCAAAACAATATGCATCACGATATAATCCAAATATAATTCAAATGTAACTAATTAAAACAATTCAAATTTTACAACTTAAAATGATCCAAAATAATTGAAATAATGTCACTACATGTCTGGGGTAGGTTTGAGGAGGAGGATAGGCCACATGATATATGAATTGATACTCCCTTGAATTTGCACGTGCCGCATTATTCGTGCAACCACAATGGGGAGTTCTCCTTCTCGTGTATCACATGTGTGATGAGCACCGTGGCCTCGATGTCTTGAAGGGCAGGTCCATGAACTAGCATACCCTGGACAGTATTCAAGTCCCTCAACCCCTCCCTATTCGCTTGCCATCAAATATGTCATGTATAAACACGTTCGGCCAACCAAGTGTCGTCATAGTTCGGTCGAAGGGAGCCAAATAAGGGGCTGGATCATCAGAGTCCGCACGTGTCGGCAATGAAGCATCGACGTCCACGTCCTCCTCCTCCTCTTGCACCTCCTCGTCCACCACCTTCTCCTTCCCTTTCCCCTTATGCTTTTCGCCCAACGAATGCTTCATGAATGAGAACATATCTTGGACCGTCACCTCCAAATGGGACAGATTCTCGTCATGCGATTCCACCGTTCGATCCAACTCGATGTTGCTCATCTCCAATCCGATGATCCTAGATTTGGCCACCCGCCAACTCAACCCCTTGTCCTCCCCTTGCGATCAGCGTTAAGCACTTGGCTGAGTGGGTCCGTGGATAAAGATGCCTTTTCGGCATCAGATTACGACTCATGCACTTCCTTAAGCTTTGACTGAAATGATAAAAACCACATGATTAGTTGAATAAGTAAATAAAAAAATTATAACGTAAGCAATAAAAAATAAACTGTCGAACTACTTACAATCATGGACGCGATAACTGGAGACACCTCCTTATCCTTCCCCTTCTTCGTCCGAATAGCCACATAAGCATCGAGCCTATATGGCCTACCCCCAGGGCCACTCCCTATCCCCTGAAATAAAATAATGCAAAATTATTATCGGGCCCGCAAAGTAAAATAATGCAGAATAATATATTTCTATAATTATTGAAAAATAAAATATTACCATCGTGTTATGCTCCACCTCGGCGTAAGATATCCAGCCGAAGTAGTGCACGTCTGTCTTTTTCACCCGATTTTCCCTCCTCAATTGGCAAGATGCCTATTGTCGCTCCTCGATCTCATTGTCAATGAACTTTTGTTATTTTGCCAATGAGATCGGCTCCTTCTACGGGACGGAGTCACGCAATTGGATAATGGAGTCTCATATTTTCCCAAAGTACCATCCCCGTAAATTTTTCTTCCACATCTTGTGTTTCTCCCTCAACTGCTCTAAAATGAAATTGCGTAGTTCTGGGGCCAGGCTGAATTGTTCCTATCCAACAAATACTATGTTAGTTGAGAATAAATATAAATTGAAATTGAAATTGAAATTGAAATTGAAATTGAAATTTAAATTGAAATTGAAATTGAAATTGAAATTGAAATTGAAATTGAAATTGAAATTGAAATTGAAATTGAAATTGAAATATAAATATAAATATAAATATAAATATAAATACATTACATGTAGTGTCTCCCAAATAGCGAACTTGAGCTCATTTGGCATCTCCCTCCAACTAGTGTACCCAGGGCCGATGATCGTTTTTACCAGCTCGAGGGATCTCACTAACATCCCCGTCTTGTTCTCGGAGTCCATCCCCAATTTTCCATATTTGGGGAGCCTATGTTATGAGGATCCCTCCTCGCCTCCGCTACCATCGAGCCCAAACGACATCATCATAATCAGCAACATCATCCTCGCCTTAATACCTGAAGGAGACATTTTCTATAAAAAAATATTGTTATTAGTACAGATCCAAATGAATTAGAAGAAGACATGAAAATATATACAATTACTACAAATCTAAATGAATTATTACTGTTTAACACCTCAATTCTGAATTTCAAAACAATATCTAACTCATAATATGTACAATTACTAAAAATCCAAAACATCCCCACCCCCACCCCTACTGCCCACACACATGCACACTACACAAGAGTGAAAATGATAAAGTAAAAATCAATTAAAATCATTAAAAATGGATTGATAAAGTACAAATTGGAATATTTATTACAAATTAAATAATTATTTCAAATTCGGGTTATCATAAAAAATGGATTGATATTCGGTAGCAACAGCTAAGTCATCCACACTACTATTTGAACGCTTTGGCGCATCTAGGACAATTGACCACGACTCTTTGTTGATATGCTCTGAGTAAAACACTTTGTTGACCTTTTGAAATGCACAAATAAACGGCTCATCGCTCACGTGGTCGTTGCTCTTCAACTTGGACAAGTCAACCATGATCAAATTGGTTCCAGGATCAACTTTACAAGCATTTTTATCCTCGAATCTTACCCAGTCACAGTAAAATACAACCTCTTTGAAGCTTATATAATCCAATTCAAATATATTTTGAATTACACCATAGTAAGTCATTTCAGCTTCAATGAGGTTTTTATCTTTTGTGCTCGCTCGAAAGAAAGTAAGAGCCTTGTATGAAATTCCCGAGTTTTGTGTATACGTAAGCATTCAATCGACACTTTTTGTACTCTTGTGCCATGAACAAGGGTCCAGTGGCTAGACGAGCAAGCCTTGATGTCGCATCACCCATCTTTAAGAGCTGCGAATATAAATAAATTAATTAGGTTAGTTGTAAATTTTTATTGTACTGTAACTTTATACAAGAACCATTTTCATTATAATTACCTCTTGTGACAATCACAACCTAAATTCGTTGTCTGATTGTACAATTGTTTTTCGTCTTTTATTGTTCTCATGGGCTTCATATTTTCTGCATATTACAAAATTAATCATGTATAAAATAATCTAAAATAATTTAATCTTACTTTTTCCATTCTTCGACATCTTCGTGTGTGTCAAATAGATAACGAGCTACTTGCTCATGTTGCAAACTCGTTAATTTCACTCGTTTTCCCATCACATGACCACCATCATTGATGAACTCATTAGTGTCATCAATGTTGGTCAAGTCAGTCATATATTCCCTAGTATAGATTGATAACTCCACGGTGATGTATTTTTCTGTAATTGATCATGCAATGTATCGCGTATTCTTAACATAATATTTAAAAACTTTCATCAATATTTAAAACGTATACATCCACCTATATCAAACTGGACCACAAAGAAGTTCCTCGTCGCATAGGTGTACCAACAAGTGAACACTTATGTCAAAGAATGTTGGGGGAAAGTACTTTTCCAACACACAAATCGCTTCGGTCACCGCTAATTTTGCGGCCACTATGTGTTCTCGATTGATTACCTTCTCACACAAAAGTGAGAAGGTAATAATAATTTTCGTAATAGCCCTCTACAAATCCTTGTGCTTGGAGAAACAGTGCTTAAACAATAGAGGAACCAATTGCATGATCACATGCCAATCGTGGGACTTACACTTATATAACTCATGAGTAGCATAATTCACAATCCTTTGCAAGTTGGATGAAAAATTAGATGGACGCTTCAAATTATATATTGTGTCCAAAAGCACATTTTGTTCCCCACTCGTCAAGGTAAACGCACTAGGGGAAATTATTGTCCTTCCCCTACTATCTTCTTTCAACCATAGTTGTGGCTTAAGTTTCAACGATTTAAGGTCTTTTCGTGCATTTTCTCCATCCTTCGAATGACTCCCCCCAAAGCAAGTTCCCACAATATGCTGAGTGAGGTTCTTCTCTGCATGCATCACATCCAATACATAGCGGATTGGGTTACTTTTCCAATAAGGCAAGTCAAATAAAATTGACCTTCTAGACTATGCCTTTCTTGTCTCAGTTTCATTCCCAGTTGGGGTCTTCTTATGCTTGGCATTCTTAAATTTGGTATTCTTACCTGGCATATTAGGGCCACAATCAGAAGATTTACTTTCAATTTATGAACCTGAAAGTTTTCTAAGCAGTATCCTATGTTCAATCCCGCTCGATAAAAATTAGAACCTTTCTCAAATCTGAAACTATGAGCCAAGGGTAAAAAACTCCTATGGCAAGGGTATACATTTTTTGAGCTAGTGAAGAGATGAAGAGATCCAGTCTCCTCTCCACAAATAGGACACCCCAAATAACCATGTACTACACAACCGAATAATGTCCCATAAGCTGGAAAATTATGAATTGCCCACATCAACATAGCTTGCAGCGTAAACTCTTCTTTTCTAAAAGAGTCAAATTCTTGTACACCCTCTGCCCACAACTCATTTAATTCTTCTACCAAAGGATCCAGGTAGACGTCGATGTCATCACTTGGTGACTTTGGCCCAGGTATCAACAAAGACAACATCAAAAATTCAGGTCTCATACACTGTGAAGGAGGGAGGTTGAGTGGGGCTAGGATCACTAGCCATACACTCTGATTGGTGATTAGATTTCCAAATGGATTGAAACCATCTGTTGATATATCCAAACAAATGTTGCTCTGCTCTCGAGAAAAATCAGGATACTGATAATTCATCCTCCTCCAAGATGTAGAATCAATAGGATTATGCATGAGATTACCCCTACTTCTGCTCTAGCATGCGAAATCATTGCCTCTGCTATCCATGGTACTGTGAAAAATCTCTATAATCTAGGCACAATGGGAAAATATTTTAACACTTTTTGAGGAACTTTTGAGCTTGTGCCTTCCTTACCGATAAATTGGACTATCTAGGTTCATCGCATACCGGACAACGATCGAGATTTTCATACTCCTTTCGGTATAGTATGCAGTCATACACATAAGCATGAATCAATTTATACTTCATCCCCAAACCTTTCAAATTGTTCTTCATAACAGGATAGTTATTTGGAAGCGTATTCTCCTTGGGTAGTAAGCCCTTCACCCAATTCAGAATTCCTGTCATGCTACTGCCACACAAACCATATTGGGTCTTCAAACTGTGCAAACCAACCATGGAATGTAAATTTGTTTAATCTTTCTCACAACTAGAGTATAACGGTTGGGTCGTCTTAAATTTTAAACTTTAGTAGTCATCATTAAGGTTTATCGTGATATCTTCACGAGCACCTGAACCTTGTACATCATCAGTGACCTCATTCTCCTCCGCTTCATAAACTCCTTACGCATCATCAACTAACTCCTCTAACATATTATGATCTACATCTTCCCCTTCTACATCTATCCTACTTGTTGAAGGTTGGTAGTTGTGAAGGTTGTTGTGGGACGAAAGGAATTTTCAATTCACCGTGAAAACTCCAAAATTGATAATTATCTTGCATACCGCATCTTAACAAATATAGTTCAACTATTTTCCACTCAAACACCTTACCATTCTCACACCTAGCACACGGACACGGAAACTCTTCATCATTATGACATCTCTTTGCGTATTTCACAAATTCATTAGCACCTCTGCGAAACACATCCCCCATTCTATTTGTCTCACCCATCCACTCTTTGTATTTAGGATATACCATCCTAGATACTACAACTAATCACCTATTAAAGGTAAGAAGCGTATATTCCTGGATTAGTATAAACAAAATTTAGATTTTATAGTATGTTTCATTTAATTATGTCTTATTTATATTCGATTTTTAAATTTAAAATTCGAATTCAATTTATAATAGAAATTCCTATTTCCTCCATCTCCTCTAAAGGGTGAATGGTCCTATCCCATTAAAGCCCGCATATTTCTGTAACATACTTAACATCTCATGCACATTGTTACGATTTGAGAAACAATTGGCAGCATATCCCCATAGTTCTCTAAGTATAGGACGTAGATTGGTCAGTGTGAGTGTTATTTCAATTGATCGATTGAAATAACACTCACACTTGTCAATCTAGTATGTACCCATAAAAAATTAGGATACGACTATCGAAATTCCTCCAAAAGTAATAACTTTAAGCCTTGAAGAGTGTGACTGTGTGATAATTGTTCAAATTTATTCGCAAGTTTCCAATTCGGCACACTTATTTAATTAGAGTCTATTTTTAAACCAAATTAATCCAGCCCCTAAACATGCATCTAAAAGTGCGTGTGTCAACCCATAAATAAATAAAGCATGTGACACAAATATTCAGGAAAAATCCCCCAAAGGGGCAAAACCTTTTATTTCAATATAATTTTGTAATAAAATGGCTTACACGGATTACAATGAAATAGGGTGACATATGAAATACCCGCAGGTGTCGGTTCCGATGTCTCGGCTGGAACTTTCCCTTTTCAGGAGGGCAGCAGTGAAGAAGAAGAAGACGGCTCCTCCACAAGTTACGGCTGGAAATTTCCCTTTCCAGGAGGGAAGCAATGAAGAAGAAAAATGGCTTCTCCACAAGAGTGAACTTTATAAGGACTCCATCCACAATAGCATGCAATTGTCGATTGTAGAGTTCTCCCCACAAAGTATAAACAAGAGCAAAGAATGTTCTTGAAAACTAAAACAATTCACTGAAGCATATGGGAGTTTTGTGAATTGAAAACAGAAGGGATTAAAACCCTAAAGGAAGAAGCCAAAAAGGATTCTGCTTTCGTAGTTTCTCTATTCGTCAAAACGCTGTGACTTCTTAATGAAAACGTTATCAAATAATGAGTATTTATAGAAAAATGCGCCGCCTCGAAAATAGAGCTCGTTCGAACGAGATCAGCAAGTCGCTCGAATGAAGGGGACAACTGTCGTTCGAACAAGATCGCGCGACATGCTATCTCGCGCGAACGACATGCTATGTTGCTCGAACAACTGAAGCGAAAAAATCATTATTTTAATGTCCGCTTCAACACTTAGAAAAAATACTTATTCTCAAATTTAGACGAAAAAGTTCGCTCCAACACTTCGAAAATATTTTGTAAAAATATCCAAAAAGCTCTAAGTGAAAAGTAAAGGTATTTAAAACATAACTTTACCAAAGTTAACTTCACGGAGTCTTGAATGATGAAGAACTTGAGTAATTCGGATCCGTCTTTGATATAGATGTCTCTTGAATGATCTTCTATAGTGTAGCGGTATATGATATAATAAATTGATAACGCACCTATGAAAATATGTCCGTAAAAATATCCCCCTATGTCTATGCCTATACAACATAAAAAATCCGTATTATCAAAAACCAAATTTCCTATACAAATCTACCCTCCGATGAATAAATTTGCAAGACCTCAAAACTGTTCTTCAATCATCTTCGTCAAATCTCAAAGCATTTCTCATCAGGGTGTGCAACATCAAGATCTTAAATATTTGTACCTACACACATGAGATAAAGCAAAAACCTTCGTGACACATTGAGTTTGAAATGATATAAGAATAAAGCCTTAATAATCAAATCTCCCCCATAATGCAAAAGCTCCCCCATAACATGATAATTCTTTCTCCGCCGTTTTATGATGTCCCCAAATAGACAGAAAAGAAGAAACAATCAAAATATGGAGTGTCACGATAAAAATGCATAGCAAACAAGGATCATACTACGCGCATGCAAAGGAGTAGCTCAAAAATTTCACAAACTATTTTTGGATTTTTCATTTTTTTTTATACAAAAACACGATACAAAAAAAATCACACCATGGATTTAAACTCAAACAACCAAGTCATGAAAATGGAATGAATGGGTGTGAACACATTCGATAGGTAAATAGACTCAATCAAGCATATGTGCACGATGCATATGTGTACCCCTAACGAACGAACATCAAAAGTATCCTTAGGTGAAAATATTGTTGAATTTAGATGACATCGTCTTATACAAATCAACAAATCAAAGTCAAAATGATTTCCACCCCAATAACGTCCAAAACTATTTAGCACATTTTCAAGAATTTCAAGGATGTGCAAACAAAATACAAAATCTTTTTGGATTTTTTAAGAATTTTATCAAAATAAAATCTTTTTGTATTTTTCAAAATTTTTTAAAACAAAAAAATATATACAAAAAGTACATGTCACAACGCTAGAAAAAATATATCTAAAAGCATAACTAGCGTATGACAAACATGCAAACACAATCATCTATATGATATGGCAAGAGAAGAATCATGTGCAAGCAAATGAGAATCAACTATTCTAAAATCTAGTGTATACAAAAGTGATTTTCTAACCCAAATAGATGTGAAATATCATGCGACGGCTTTGGAAATCACGGGAACACTAGACATAAACTTCCTAGGACATTTTCCAAGATCAAAACAAAAATGCCTAAGGTGACCTTTCCTACCACAATATGAACATGTGTAAACGGGCGGAACGACACCTATGGGTTGACCCTTTCTAATATCCTTGGAATTAGTTGACCCTCTAAAATAAATAATGGTTTTGGCTTTAGCATTAGAAGCATGAGAACAAGATGAGACACTACCATGACTATCAAACCTACTCGAGTGTGTCAAATCATTTTTTAACTTCAAAAATTTTGACACGAGCAAATAATTAGACTCTTCCAAAGACAGGGATTTCTTTTTCAAATTTTCAATTAAACTTAACAGTTTATTGCACTCACCCTCAATTAAAACAAACTTAGCTCTAAGAGTCTTTTCACGTGCCGTAAAATCATCGATTAATTTTTTATCCTCGATGGCACAAACGGGAACCCTAGAATTTTTTTAAGTCCTCTAATTGCTTCTCTAAAATAAGGACTCTCTCATCACTCTTCTTTTTGGAAATTTTCAAACAATTAAAATCAATACACAAATTACCAAAGTGTTCACGACAAATATCACTTTGAGTTTGAAACGCTTGCAAATATTCAATCTTACTTTTAAAGAGAGAATTTTCTTTTTTCAAAACTTTAATTCTTTTGCAAAGTTTCAAATTCAAAATTTTTAATTTTTCAGCACGGTCGTGAATTTTTTAAAAATAGGCTCCTCATTAAATGGGTGTTCGATTGAAAAATTGCGATTTTTCACAAAACTAGTTTTTAAAAAAAAATCAATATCACACAAATTTTGCGAAAAATAGGAATACGCAATAAATTAGCACAACCCTCTCTGATACCAATTTGACGACGTGAGAAGTCAAATTGTATAAAAAAAATCCTTGAAAAAATCAAGATCACGCGATAAATTAGCGCAACCCGCTCTGATACCAATTTGTAAAGTACGACTGTGAAATAATTGATTAAATTTATTCACAAGTTTCCAATTCGGCACACTTATTTAATTAGAGTCTATTTTTAAACCAAATTAATCCAGCCCCTAACACATGAATCTAAAAGTGCGTGTGTCAACCCATAAATAAATAAAGCATCTGACACAAATATTCAGGAAAAATCCCCCAAAGGGGCAAAACCTTTTATTTCAATATAATTTTGTAACAAAACGGCTTACACAGATTACATTAAAATAGGGTGACATACGAAATACCCATAGGTGTCGGTTCCGATATCTTGGCTGGAATTTTTTCTTTCCAGGAGGGCAACAATGAAGAAGAAAAATGGCTTCTCCACAAGAGTGAACTTTATAAGGACTCCCTCCACAATAGCATGTAACTGTCGGTTGTAGAGTTCTCCCCACAAAGTATAAACAAGAGAAAAGTATGTTCTTGAAAACCAAAACAATTCACTAAAGCATATGGGAGTTTTGTGAATTGAAAACAAAAGGGATTAAAACCCTAAAGGAAGAAGCCAAAAAGGATTCTGCTTTCGTAGTTTTTCTGTTCGTCAAAACGTTGTGACTTCTTAATGAAAACGTTACCAAATAATGAGTATTTATAAAAAAATGCGCCTCCTCGAAAATAGAGCTCGTTCGAATGAGATCAGCAAGTCGCTCGAACGAAGAACAGCTGTCATTCGAACGAGATCGCGGGACGTGCTATCTCGCGCGAATGACATGCTATGTCGCTTGAACGACTGAAGCGAAAAAAACACTATTTTAATGTCCGCTTCAACACAAAGAAAAAATACACATTCTCAAATTTTGACGAAAAAATCCTCTCCAATACTTAGAAAATATTTTGTGAAATTATCCCAAAAGATCTAAGTGAAAAGTAAAGGTATTTAAAACATAACCTTACCAAAGTTAACTTCGCGGTGTCTTGAATGATGAAGAACTTGAGTAATTCGGATCCGTTTTTTATGTAGATGGCTCTTGAATGATCTTCGACAATGTAGCGGTATATGACATAATAAATTGATAACGGACCAATGAAAATATGTCCTTACAAGCCACTTAGAATATTATTATACAGAAATTATACCGTCTCAAACTGTCCAAACGGGACAATTAGAGAGATCTCATTAAATGGGTAATGACTCTCGAACGTATCTAAGGGATATTGAATGCGTACACATAAGAGCTAGAAGGCTAGTATCTATGTGCACTATATATAATTTCAAGTCGTAGAGGGGGCTTGGAGGTAATCCTAAGATTAGGGATAATCCACCCATTAGCAACAGTGTTTGGGATTAAGACAGCATGGTAGCTCAAGCGTGGCAGCTTGGTGTGGCAACTCATACTTTAGCTTGTTGATTACTTAGTCATATTGTATCTTTGTTTATATTGGTTATGAGCTATAACAATTGCAATGATGTAACAAGAATAATGAATCTATGTGAGGTCGAACGGTACTCGCGAGAGACCAGCCTTGGCAGGACCTGGGATAGCTTTCATGCTCTATCGAACGAACTCACCATGGGAACTTTAGAGGGACTTGGTTTGGAGGATTGAGAAGTGGGGCATCGTTGGGGCTTGTCCTGACCGTCTTAGATACACCTGGTAAAAATACCGAGGAACCATGACCGTGGAACCTCAGGCGGAGCAGCTTGGAGTTCCATCGGACGTTGAGTTATGAACCAAACAACCCTCTACTTAATGTCACATCTATTGTAGGTGATGTCACTATCCAACTAAACAATGTCAGACATGCACTTGAGTAAACCACCGTGGTATTTGGGGATTTCAAGCAGTTGGTGAGCCACCTCTGCGACAACAACCCCCTGACACACAGTGATTAGGCAAAGGGCATGTCTTGGCATTTAATGTTTATGACGTGGAGACAACTAGTGCATCAGGCATTTAATGTTATGACACAAAGTATGAGGGATGTCTTTTCATAGTATATAATGATTGAGTTGCCTCGGGGATGGTATGGGGGGCTATTTAAGGACCCCAACCACCCTGAGAAAAGGCATGATCTCTTTGAGAGTTTGAGAAGTTATTGCTAGAAAGAGTTATTACAAACCATAGGGTTTCACCCACTCACCATTGTTATTAATCACGAAGCCTTTAATACTTAATAGAGAGAGAAAGGGTGTTTTTGGTGTGTTTCTACCTGCCTACCAAGGTGTATCTAGGATGCTTACTTCTCTCTCCCTCTAGCTAAGTTATTTCTAAGTTCATTATTATTTCATGAGTTACACACGAGAGATTTGTGAGTTTAAACTGAGATTAATCTTCATTGAACTTGTGTATGGGTATTCTATTGCTAATTTAAAGGCTTTGGCCCATTAGCTTATTATTACCATACTCTAACAGGGGTTACGCCTCCATCTATAATCTAAAGTACCCTCTTACATTTGGTGACTCCGTTAGGGAGGAATTCCCCTGAGTAAGGAGTATGGCGCAAGATAATGTTAATCAAAGGCTCAACTTTGATGACATCCAATATAATAAAGAACAAGATGCGAGAAAATTGGAGGCCCTAAGGGATGGGGCTCCTCAAATAGAGGTACCTCAAGTTCAGGAGACGACAGGCATTCCAGGGTTGACACAAGCTTCCACGAGTGCAGGGTTGGGACCTACACAGGTGGTTCTCCTCATGAGTAATTTTTATGAGTTTTTGCAAACTTTGGTAGCTTCAACGGTGTTGGGAGGATTTGAGGCCAATTCCTTCATGACATCATTAAATGTCACAGCCTTGTCACGGTCAATATAACCTTGACAAATATTTGTCATGGACTTATCATGGTCAATGATCGTGATAAAAAAATACGTGTATTTTTGTCACGATCATTGACCGTGACAACGTTGGCCAGTTGAAGGGTGTCAATTTAACCATTTTGGTGTAGTGTTAACCTCAACATGCGTTCTAGGTTATTTGCAAGATAAAATAAAATCACAACCACTGCATGACGATGTATGAGGAAAATCCAAATGGAAAAAATCTCGGACGACCCCAAGCCTTAAGTTCACTAAGTACGATTTTATAATTACAAGACAGATGACTTACTTACTCGACTCGACTCTGTCCAAGCCTTGGCGCGTCTTCGTGTAAATACCTCCACCTACCTGACAACCCCGGACTCCATCGTAATCTTGGAATCCACCAATGAGACTTTTGGTTTCCGTTAACCCGCACCCGAAGCCTTTCTTCAAGTGGGAACGCTGCAGCAAACAAATCTTCTTATTTATGGAATATAGAAGCAAACCCAAATAAACTCTTTAAATGGTAGAGTAGAACCCAGTTCCAAACAGCTCTCCAAGCACAATATATATGAAGGCTTGGAATTAAACTAAGATATGGGTGTATGTGTTTTCAAGAATTAATCATTTTGGAATCAAACACAAAAAGGAACTTTTTCTCTCAAGTATGTTTCTCTCTTTCTCTCTTAGAGGGAATACAAAGTTCTGTGCAAAAAGGTGTTTCCCACACTTAGTTATGCAGAAAAAAGTAGTGGGAAAACAAGTGGGAAGTTTTATAACAAAACTGTCAGAAAACTACCCAGATCGTTCCAATGAGCTCGTTCAAACGACTTTACTAACAATAAAATAGGGATTAAAAAGCAAAGCCGTTGGTAAAATCGTTCGAATTCTCGTTCAAACGACACTTCGAACGAAAATTCAGAAATTTTAAAATTTTCATTTTAAGTCCAAAACTTTTATGCAAAGTTCTAAAAATAATTTTCTGAAAATAAAAGGAAATTTTAGACAAAATAACACCCATAAAATATTCCAAGTCTCTTATATATTAAATTCATTCAAACCTTATGGAGACTATGGAATCCTCGTCTTGATGACGTGAAACGTGGCACAAGAAACTCGACAATGATGAAGTGTTAACAAACGGTCGCTACGCCTTCAACAAACTTGTCATAGGCTTGGATGGATACAAATGGACACTCTATCCAATGACGCAAAAATGTTTTGTCTGGAATTAAGCCAATACTACAAATTGACTCGATTGGAAATTTGTCCTTACAACTTTGATACTTAAGATACTTCCGCTAATAAAGTCAAAATCATGATTTTGAAAGAATCAACTAGGAACACTATAAAATGTCAATCCTTAGGTTAATATTTTGAATCCTTAAAGTGTTCTTTATCATGCTTGCATGGAGTAGTTTGACTTTGACTTGCTTAATGGATTCTCTTTTTATATGCCTCGATTCACACATGCACGAGCTCTATGAACATCTCAGATGTATATTTGAGTTAAGTGAGATATTCTCATATCAATTTAGTCATCTACATGTTGCTATGACTATGGAGGATTTATGAATGTAATAACCGTTGCCTGGATTAAAAAAAATAGAATAATTTTAATCCAATGTAGTTATTTATCAATGGAATCGGGATGCGAAAGACAAAATTACTTTGTGTGAATAGCCACCATTGAAATATGACCAAACAAATGTGACATTGATAAAATTAGCTAAGTCAAAAGTAGATGGGTTTGATATGATCATTCAAAAGAAAAGAAAAGAAAATAATCATTATTATTGAGAGAATTTTGATGGATATATCAACGGGTTTGCATAATGACAATGTATCCTAGTTATTTTATTTTTTTCATGACTCTATTGGTTGTAGAATCATCAAAATTATATGTTTGTGTGCATTGTGTATGTTTGTTATTAGAGTTCATATTAACTTGTCACATGAGGCTATATATTTAAATTTGATAAAGTTTTGCATTCAATTAAGAACTCCGTGAACATGTTTAAGTGATTGGGGTCTTAATTCTTTTGTTACTAGTTCACATCCCTCACTTGCGTTTACTACATGTTATTTAGACCCATTTTTGTCATATGAGTGTGGAAAGATTAATGTATTTTGTGTCAAGTATGGTGTTTATACCTATGTATGTGTGTGTACGTTATTGGTATCTTTTGTGTGTATGTATATGGTATTTCATTTGCTTTTGAGTACTTACCTCATTATCTAGTCCATATATTCTTCTTGTTGTTATTGGTATCCATATTGTTGCGACGTTGGTTTGATATCACATGCTTATGTTTAGTACATTTTAGTTGGTATCATTTTTATCGTTTATCGCATCTTAATTTGTATCTATTACTATTTGTATGGATTAGTTGATTGCTTGTTGTCATAATTCTTCATTGTACTTGTCACTTTATTCACCATTGCATTTTATACTTGTTCTCCATTATTTATATATGTTGTTTCATTTAGGGGAGTACTTGATTTAATTGGGGAGAAATAAGGGTATTTGTGCATTTTTATCTTTGTCTAATCCGAACAAAAAAGGGGGAGAAATGGTATCTAAACCTTTTAAATTTGGGGAGATCTAACTTAGGGGAAGACGTATTTCTTAGGTAAACCATGTTAAACAAAGTGGGAGTATTTATTTAATCATGTTATTTATCTTGTTATATTCTATATACGTTTAATGGTGTATTTAAGTATGGAGGATTTCATCCTTAGTGACATCCTTTAAAGTGGCAAAGTATTGGATCCCATGTGTCAAGTTAACTGTCTGTATTTTTTTTGAAAGGGTTTGTGCCCTTTTAGAAGAGCATGACGGCTCATAGGTAGGGGTGTGTAAAAAAACCGACCGACCCAAAAACCCAACCGAATCGGCCCAAATCGAACCGAAACCGACGATTTTTTTTAGCCCGGTTCGATCTGCGGTTTAAGGATTTAAAAAACCGACCATGTCGGTTTGGTTTGCGGTTTAGACCTAAAAAAATCGATTTAAACCGAACTGAACCGACATTAATAATTATATTAAAAACCCCTAAATAGTTTCTATTTTCATATCCAAAAACCATTAACCGATCTTAAAAATCGACCAAAACCGAAAATCGGCCTAAAAAAACCGCCCAAAACTGAAAATTGGTCAAAACCAAACCGAAACCGATGGTTTTTTCCATCATCGGTTCAATTTCGGTCTGACTTTTTCAAAACCGAACCGAACCGTGCACAATCCTACTCATAGGATTTTATTTTGGATTTTGTCCCGAAATACCCAATGGGGGAGATTTGTAAGGGTAAATTTCCAATCGAGTCAATTGTTTGTGGATACCCAATGTAAGGGTAAATTAATTTAGGCATAGGATAATTGTTTGTGGTATCCTTCCAAGCCTATGATGTTTGAAGTTTAAGTTGAAGACGTATCGGCCAAGTCCATAGTGAAGATCTCATCATTACCGATTTCGTGCCAAGTGTATACGTCATCAACATTTGTATTCTAAGGTCTCTAAACGTATGGATGCATTGAATATATATAGAGTCTTCGATATTTTTTATGGGTGTTTTTTTTATAAATATATGCCATATCATCTTTTCATATTTCTTAAAAAATATTTTTAATCTTTGCATGAAAATTTTGGGCTGAAAAATAAATTTTAGATTTTCATAAAGTCATTAAAACGACTTTTTATCGTTCAAACGAGGTCGTTCGAACAAACAACGAACAAGGTCTCAAACAAACTTTCGATAATTTTCCCCCGAAATGTCATTAGAAGTTTCGTTCGAACAACATCGTTAGACCCAGATATCTAATGAGAATGTCCATTTTTACCCTATTTTTCGTTAGAAGCTCGTTTAAATGATATCAAAAGAAATTTCGAACGACCTGGGCGGAATTTTTTTTTAGCAATTTTTGTCCTCTAACTTCCCTTTTTCCTCACTATATTTTTACCAATTTTTAAGTGTGTAAGAGGGTACTTTAGATTATAGATGGAGGCGTAACCCCTGTTTGAGTATGGTATAATAAGCTAATGGGCCAAAGCATTTAGATTAGCAACAGAACACCCAGACACAAGTTCAATGAAGATTAATCTCAGTTTAAACTCACAAATATATCGTGTGTAACTCAGGAAATAATAATGAACTTAGAAATAACTTAGCTAGAGGGAGAGAGAAGTAAGCATCCTAGATAAACCTTGGTAGGCAGGTAGAAACACACCAAAAACACCCTTTCTCTCTCTATCAAGTATTAAAGGCTTCGTGAATAATAACAATGGTGAGTGGGTGAAACCCTCTGGTTTGTAATAACTCTTTCTAGAAATAACTTCTCAAACTCTCAAAGAGATCATGCCTTTCCTCAGGGGTGGTTGGGGTCCTTAAATAGCCCCCCACACCATCCCCGAGGCAACTCAGTCATTAAAGACTATGAAAAGACATCCCTCATACTTTGTGTCACAACATTAAATGCCTGATGCACTAGTTGTCTCCACGTCATAAATATTAAATGCCAAGACATGCCTTTTTCCTAATCACTGTGTGTCAGGGGGCTGTTGTCGCAGAGGTGGCTCACCAACTGCCTGACAACCCCAAATACCACAATGGTTTACTCAAGTGCATGTCTGACATTGTTTAGCTGGCTAGTGACACCACCTACAGTAGATGTGACATTAAGTAGAGGGTTGTTTGCTTCACAACTCAACGTCCGATGGAACTCCAAACTGCTCCGCCTGAGGTTCCACGGTCATGGTCCCTCGGTGTTTTTACCAGGTGTATCTAAGACGGTCAGTACAAGCCCCAACGATGCCCCACTTCTCAATCCTCCAAACCAAGTCCCTCTAAAGTTCCCACGGTGAGGTCGTTCGATAGAGCATGAAAGCTCTCCCAGGCCCTGCCAAGCCTGATCTCTCGGGAGTACCATTCGACCTCACACAGGTTCATTATTCTTCTTACATCATTACATTAGTTATAGCTCATAACCAATATAAACAAAGATAAAATATGTCTATGTAAGCAACAAGCTAAAGTATGAGTTGCCACGCCAAGCTGCCACGCTTGAGTTGTCACGCTGTCTTAATCCTAAACACTGTTGCTAATGGGTGGATTATCCCTAATCTCAGGATTACCTCCAAGACCCCTCTACATTTTCCCCTTCGTGGAGGGATTTGTTGTGGGAACAAGAAATGCCTGCACGAAAACTTCTCAATCTGATGAACCTTCTTTGTGTAAAAAAATTCTGGCCTTATTCCCCCTGTTAGAGCAGCAACGATATAATCTCCTGGAAAAAGTAAAATTCTATCCGATGTACCTAAGCTGAAGCGCCATTCTCATTGGGGCTTGGTCGAAGGGACATCGTCATTTTTTCCTCGTGATGATCCTCAACCGTTCTAGCTTTAGTATTTGAAATTCTCCCAAAAGTCCTACTAACCTTCTCAAATACTCCTTTGGACTCCTGGTAAATGAAATTCTCCGTTGTGATTCTTCGCTATGTTCGAAAAAGTAGAAATTCTTCCCGATGTAACTGAGTCACCCTTTAAACAACGTTTGGACATGTGGCGAGGGGACATCGTAGCCTTTTTTTGAACCGTTAGGGGACTACCTTCGTTAGGAGTCATTGGATATGTTTGACAAAAATTCTGGCGCCAAAACTCAAGCTTGCTGGAGAAGGCAACTCCCTTATTTTCCCAAAGCGTCACTTCGCAAATGATGGGGCGTTGTCTTTTCAGCAGTCAAAACACTTCGTAATAACAAAAACACTTGTTAAGGTTTTTCATAACCTCCACCTATAACGGTGACTTAACAACGAAAACACTTGTTAAGATTATCATAAACTCCACCTATATCGGTGACTTAACAACGAAAACACTCGTTAAGATTTTCATAAACTCCACCTATATTGGTGACTTAACAACGAAAACACTTGTTAAGATTTTTTTCATAAACTCCACCTATATCGGTGACTTAACAACGAAAACACTTGTTAAGATTTTTTTCATAAACTCCACCTATATCGGTGACTTAATAATGAAAACACTTGTTAAGATTATCATAAACTCCACCTATATCGGTGACTTAACAACGAAAACACTTGTTAAGATTTTTCATCAACTCCACCTATATCGGTGACTTAACAACGAAAACACTTGTTAAGATTATCATAAACTACACCTATATTGGTGACTTAACAACGAAAACACTTGTTATGATTTTCGTAAACTCCACCTATATCAGTGACTTAACAACGAAAACACTTGTTAAGATTTTTTCATAAACTCCACCTATATCGGTGACTTAACAACGAAAACACTTGTTAAGATTTTCATAAACTCCACCTATATCGGTGACTTAAGAACGAAAACACTTATTAAGATCTTTCATAAACTCCACCTATATCGGTGACTTAACAACGAAAACACTTGTTAAGATTTTTTTCATAAACTCCACCTATATCGGTGACTTAACAACGAAAATAAAAACATTTGTTAAGATTTTCATAAACTCCACCTATATCGGTGACTTAACAACGAAAACACTTGTTAACATTTTTCATAAACTACACCTATATCGATGACTTAACAACGAAAACAC
Source organism: Sambucus nigra (assembly GCA_949130495.1). NCBI lineage: Eukaryota > Viridiplantae > Streptophyta > Magnoliopsida > Dipsacales > Adoxaceae > Sambucus > Sambucus nigra. Next base: position 599,682,041 of record OX422214.1, on the reverse strand, counting down.
TTGTTAAGATTTTCATAAACTCCACCTATATTGGTGACTTAACAACGAAAACACTTGTTAAGATATTCATAAATTCATTATTTCCTCTAACTGTCCTTCTTCGGCGCCTTGCCCCCATCTGCTTCCTCGGTGTACCCTACCCGTGGGGGCTGAGACCTTCCCCCCGAGAGTTGCATCGGCTGCCTAAACATCGTGGGCACCGCCACCGGATTGGGTCGCACCACCAAAGACATATTTTCTCGCTGCTTTTAAGAATGCCGAAAAAGTCCCCTCGCGCGTCTCATTAATAAGATGGCAAATGTACTCAGGAAGCAGCCCCTCAGCGCAGATCTGCAGTAACTTGGATTCTTTGGCCTCCTCCCTCACGTCAAGGGATCTTTTTCTGAATCTTCGAACATAGGCCACCACTTCTTCCCCAGGTTGTTGCTTCTCCCTACCCAGTTGGGTCAAAGTGAACTCATCTTCTGCCAGAAAGAACTTCTGGACAAATAATACATGCATCTCCTCCCACGTAGAAACACTCCTAGGAGCCAAATGGGAATACTAGGTATATGCTTTATCTGTTAAGGATTTGGAAAACTCCCTCAAACGAAACTTCTTATTTTTGCAATGTTCCCCCAAGTGTTCGATAAAGCACTTGATGTGCTCCTTAGGATTCCCACCTTTTCCCGTGTATTTCTAAACAATAGGAGGAATATAATCCTTTGGATAGGGCTCTTCGTTGTACTCCTGAGGATACGGTGTACGAAAGTCATCATAAACTGAAGCTACCTCGCCAGCAGATTACGAGGAAGCCTGCATGAACTTCAGCATCTCCTTTTGCATCTCTTTTCTCATTTCCTCCAGGGGTGATGCTACTGGGGCAACAACCAATGGTATCACGGGCTGAGTGCCCGTTGCGGTTGGAGCAGGCGCCACGATTGGGGCTGTCGATACTCCTGATGTTCCCCATGCTGGATTCACAACAGAGGGTATGTTCGCCGGGACCGTTCCCGCAACACCTGCACCTAATGGGGACATTGGAGCTGCCCCTGGTGTCACGAAGGAATTGGCCTCAAATCCTCCCAACACCGTTGAAGCTACCGGAATTTGCAAAAACTCGTAAAACTTACTCATGAGGAGCACCACCTGTGTAGGTCCCAACCCTGCACTCGTGGAATCTTGTGTCACCCCTAGAACGCCTGTCGTCGCCTGAACCGGAGGTAACTCTATCTGAGGAGTCCCATCCCTTAGGGCCTCCAGTTTTCTCGCAGCTTGTTCTTCATTATATTGGATGTCATCAAAGTTGAGCCTTCGATTAGCATTATCTTGCGCCATACTCCTTACACAGGGGAATGCCTCCGCAGCGGAGTCGCCAAATGTAAGAGGGTACTTTAGATTATATATGGAGGAATAACCCCTGTTTGAGTATGGTAATAATAAGATAATGGGCCAAAGCCTTTAGATTAGTAATAGAACACCCAGACACAAGTTCAATGAAGATTAATCTCAGTTTAAACTCACAAATCTCTCGTGTGTAACTCAGAAAATAATAATGAACTTAGAAATAACTTAGCTAGAGGAAGACAGAAGTAAGCACCCTAGATACACCTTGGTAGGCAGGTAGAAACACACCAAAAACACCCTTTCTCTCTATATCAAGTATTAAAGGCTTCGTTATTAATAACATTGGTGAGTGGATAAAACCCTCTGGTTTGTAATAACTCTTTCTAGCAATAACTTCTCAAACTCTCAAAGAGATCATGCCTTTCCTCAGGGGTGGTTGGGGTCCTTAAATAACCCCCCACACCATCCCCCAGGCAACTCAGTCATTAAAGACTATGAAAAGACATCCCTCATAGTTTTGTGTCACAACATTAAATGCCTGATGCACTAGTTGTCTCCACGTCATAAACATTAAATGCCAAGACATGCCTTTTGCCTAATCACTGTGTGTAGGGGGCTGTTGTCGCAGAGGTGGATCACCAACTGCCTGACAGCCCCAAATACCACGGTGGTTTACTCAAGTGCATGTCTGACATTGTTTAGCTGGCTAGTGACATCACCTACAGTAGATGTGTCATTAAGTAGAGGGTTGTTTTGTTCACAACTCAACGTCTGATGGAACTCCAAGCTGCTCCGCCTCAGGTTCCACGGTCATGGTCCCTCGGTGTTTTTACTAGGTGTATCTAAGACGGTCAGGACAAGCCCCAACGATGCGCCACTTCTCAATCCTCCAAACCAAGTCCCTCTAAAGTTCCCACGGTGAGGTCGTTCGATAGAGCATGAAAGCTCTCTTAGGCCCTGCCAATCTTGGTCTCTCGCGAGTACCGTTTGACCTCACACAGATTCATTATTCTCGTTACATCATTACAATCGTTATAGCTCATAACCAATATAAACAAAGATACAATATGACTAAGTAATCAACAAGCTAAAGTAAGAGTTGCCACGCCAAGCTGCCACGCTTGAGTTGCCTCGCTTGAGCTGCCACGCTGTCTTGATCCCAAACACTGTTGCTAATGGGTGGATTATTGCTAATCTCAGGATTACCTCCAAGCCCCCTCTACAAAGTGTACAGGAACAAAGATTTTAAAAGAACTTTTGAGAGTTTTTCTAAGGCTTAGAGAGCAAAAATTCTTCCTTTGAAAGTTCCTTTTTGTGTTCATCATTCTTAATGATTTATTTTTCAAAGAAGACAAAGTTTACACCCATATAATTGTTTGATCCAAGTTTATATATATATATATTTGTTTAAGATTACCATATTGGCACCGGGTTATTTTTCTCATCCCATAAAAGAGAAGTTTCCAACGGAGGAGTCCGTGTTTGAAGATTTACAATACGCATTCGGTGGAAAGGTAATCGTGTGTCTGACAGTAGCTGAGCGCCATCGGTGGATTTCGAGACTGCGGTGGATTCCGAAGGTATCTACTAGGCGGAGGTTGAAGAGCGAAGGAGTGTCACGGCTTGAAAAGAGTCGAGTCGTTATTGTACGTTCTCTTGTCGTGTCTTTATAAAAATACTGTACTTAGTGGATTTGTAGGCTGGGTCTTTCGGGATTTTTCCTCTTATGGGTTTTCCTCGTACATCCCCGCATAATGTGACTGTAATTTATTTTTATCTTGCAAAAATTCATTTAGATGCATGTGTAGGTTTAAAAAGATAACAATTGGTTTGTTCACAACAATGGTGTAATCTTGGTTGTACTTTGGTTTGGATAATTTTAGCTTAATGTCATTTAAGTCGACATAATTAAATTGGCAAAATGCATGCTTAGGTTTGTTTAGCATGTTTAGAACTTGAATTAAATTAATTTTTTTGTTTGTGGTTAAAAGAAAATTTCAAATATTTATTTGTTTAAGTTTTATTTGATTTTAATTTTTGAAGAAATTAAAATTTGATTATTTTTTGTAAGAAAATTAAAATTTGGTATATTGAGTGAACCGTCCCTATTTGAATTGTAAAACTGGGGTATTTCACCCTATCACAATTAATGAGTAAGTTGTCAATAATTGTTACATAAGTGTGAATTTTATTCTTTGCGTTAAAAGGGTTGTATTGTCATTTATGTTTTAGAGCGGAGCGCAAGAGAAATATAGGGTAGCTATTGCCCTTTCCATAAACATTATAATTTAATTTTGAGTTTATGGGTGACCCCCTAATTAAAAAAATCTCACAACTAACACTCCTAAACTTAAATGCCATGTCATGTCGTGTAATTCGTAGTTTCTTGTATATTTGGTGTTTAATTGTGTGTAAAAATTAGTAATCGTGTTTCGTGGTGACCCATGTTTTTAAATGTCACGTTCCTATTATGAAAAAAACACAAACTGGTGTCGTGTTGTGTCCTTGTCTAAATGTTAATACATACAATTTTAAGCTAAAAAAATCATTTACATAACAAATTTACACTACACATTCTTCATAGCAGCATTGACACAAAAAGGATTATATATATTTATTTTAGTTAATAAACAGAAGGTAGTACCAACAAAGAATTCATTATCGTAAGATCTGATGTCTACCAGGTTTCATAAACAAAACCAGATCTGAAAATTTCAATAAAAATTTCAACTGGAGACATCTCTCTCAGTGGTATTATGCACTGGAAAAGGAAATGAGAGTGAATATCATACATCTCACACTAAAACAACTTCAATCAAATCAAAAACACTGTATTTGGCGAAAGTGAGCATTTAGCTTGGCAAACTTTTCTTTGCCTTTGAGAAAAGAAAATTTCCCAGGAAAAGATGGCGAAAGAGGGCCACCACTTGTCAGCTGTCAAGCGAGAAAAAAATTTCATTGAAATTTCAGCTATCAAAACACAAAAAGATGACAAATAAGTGGCAAAATCAACAGTATTCATTAAAGATAACATTTAAGATACGGAAAAATAAGCATTAGGTAGTTTAGCAACGAAAAGATAGAGTATCAAACCACGTATATACATTAAGGACATTACGTGTTATGCCCATGTGGTGCGACGCACCCATTCAACACCTTATACAAAAACGTTGCAAGTACAAAAATGTCGAAACGCCACACTTACAAAATATGCCACGCGTTATACAATCCTTTCTTAAGTACCGAAAAGATAGACAACAAAAAACGCCAAACTTACCAAGGTGCAGAAGCTATGCCTTCAAATTCAATCCCGACATTCTTAATCATACCCTTGACCTCGAGAACCCTCAACTCCAAAGAACCAATTTCAGAATCCTTAATCCCCATCTTTGACATGACCAATGCGCGTTCTTTTTCCAACTCCCTTAGCTTCTTATCAAGCTCATCAATATCTTCACGAATTTTGGTTTTCTAGAGATTATGCTCCATTACCTTACTCTCAAATTCATTTAATTCACGTTGCAATTGTTCGTGTTTATCTTTTAGTGGTAGGAACTCAGTTAAACGATAACGTACTGCTTTCACATCAAACCCATGATTTTCTAATTCGACAAGCTTTTCCAAATAGTCCTCGATGATGCTTTTGGGAGTGTGAGATTGCAACTCGGATGTTTTCTCTACCACATTTGCAAAATCCACCATACTAGCTATCGCTAATCCATCACGAAAAATCTCCTTATGAGAGACCAAAGCACGAAAGTGCGGCTTTTGAGGCGTCTTTTGGAACAATTCCATGGTCTCAATAACATTCCAGCTGGACTTTTATTCACAAATGGAAAATTCTGATATTCAATCGGTACAATCTCGCTCGCCTCAAGACAACCCACAGTATCACCTAGAGAGAAAAATAGAGAGATTAAATACATACATACATACATATGCGTATCAATTGAACAAAAATATAATATGGAGTGCCATAATTGTAAAACAGGATTGGCCTTGCTTGAGCCAATATAAATTGCTGGAGAGGTCATTCCTTGACACCACATCGAAAGAGGTTGATCATCGGATGTTATCTCAATGTTTGAATTTTTCATTTGTTTCCCCAAGCAATTTGTTTCAAAAGCTTTAGCTGTTTTTCCTAACAAATACATCATGAAAAAATTTACAAGGTTTAAAAAAGGTTCTACAAATGAAATTGATGTAAATTAGAACGCCAATGTACCTCATGCTGAAGCTTGCGCGGAACAAATTTGTGATTTTGGCCGCCCTCTCTTCTTTCTCGAACTGTTCAATGTATGATTGTCAGGCTTATCATTTTTTTCATTTTTTTTTTCATTTTTTTCACGAGGGAGAATCACTCATTTCCTGGACTATATTATCATCATTCTACACGATAAACATAAACTCCGCGCGCCCCAAGTAAATTTTGAAGTAATAGACCACTTGTAAATCGATGCTACCCAAGTAAACCTGATTTGAATAGGCTAATTATTATAATACTCCTTAGGGGTACATACAAATACAACACGGAACCTAATCTAAGTAACATGCAAATAATAATAATGGGGAAATTCATTAACTCTTAGAATTAACAAACTCCAAACAAAATGGGAGTGGAGAAAAATGAATGATAGGTAATTTTCCATTATCAAACACCAAAAAAAATGAAAATATGGGAACTGAAACTGGGTTCTTAATAAAAGAACCATTATGCTCCTATATTTTTCAAAACAAAGCCACAATATAGTGTGTCATGTGTATTAGAATTTCTTCTCAAATGCCTGGCATATTAAGAAACCATCAAGGTACCTAGGATTGCTCCTCATATAACAGAAGTTTAATCATGTCATCAATTCAGAAATTTATCTGGTGTCACGGGATTAGTGAGTTTATGGGGGGGAAAAGATGCTTACGATACATTGGGAATTATTAATAATCCTATGACAACTGAATAATGATATTGTGCCCATCCAATTTCCAGTGAAGACACAAATTCTGCCAGATTAAATAGACAAAAACAACAACGAAAATGAGAGGATAGGAACACATTACAAAGATATATAGGATTCGTGAAGTTAAAGAACTCGAGTATCTGATATAACAGCTAAAAATATAACATAATAATTATAAGAGGATTCTTTCTCTGGTTCATGATATTAATGAACCCAATCGTTCAATTTGGAACAAAAAAAATTAAATACCCAAAAAAAAATTCATTTGCTTCCAAAAATAAAATAAACCCACAATGTATGATGAATACTTATCTTGCCAATATTTAAATGATACTATAAGAAGATGAACAATCCTAATCAATTTAAAAAAATGATATTAGAAAACGACAAGGTAACTTACATTTTTCTTCCATAAAAAAAAGGCAAGAATGCTTTTTCATTTCATATGACTTGTAATAATAATTTTTGTTTGTCAGAGCATTTTCAATGCACACTAAAATGATGGAATTATCATACACGCACAATGGAAACACTAATATGATTCAATCAAATCTTGTATAACAATTGACCCTTAAATTATTTGTATTAAGGATGTGCTTGATCGGAGTGGGGGGACAAAATTCCACAGAATTATTCTTACCTCCCCCAGTCCCCCCACCCCAAAAGAATACATGGAAAATTTTCAAAAGTTGCAATGTATGGAATTTTCCATATTTTCCAATGGAAATGTTGTCAATCAAACACACCCGTCCAAGGATTTTGTCCTCCCACATTGCAATTTGATATCAAACATTCTAGATATTTATATTAAGCTTGTCTATACAGTGTAGACCTAAAACCATCAACTTTACAGCTATTTAAATCAAGCTCATCTATATGTGTAAAATGTTAATGAAAATACAACTTCAATCTCACGTACGGTAACGTTTACTGAGACTAATAAAGGAAAATGATAATTTTATCTCACACAATTTTAGTTTCATCATATGCATCGAATATTTCCAATACCATCAAAGATTGTCATTGGTTGCGGTTGTTAATACTAAGTTTCCTGAAATTGGTGATCTTTTGTTAAGAAGGATCATCTTGCAGCTCCAAAGGGCTTATAAAAGGAATGAAAAGCCTCAATTACTTGTTGCTGTTAAGTTCATAGCCCATCTTGTAAATAAGCAAGTATTACATGAGCTTATTTCTCTGGAACTTCTCACGACTCTTTTGGAAAATCCCACTGATGACAGTGTTGAGGTAACTGTTGGCTTTGTCATGGAATGCAGCTCAATCCTACAGGACCTTTCTCCCCAAGTTTTGAGCATTTTCATGGTATTTTTTAGCCAAGTTTCAGGGATACCCCACTGTTCGTTCCTACCAAGACATAGTTCAGCAGGAAGATCAGTTATTTTTTAGCCTTCTTGTGGTATTTTTTAGCCAAGTTTCAGGGATACCCCGCTGTTCGTCCCGACCTAGACCTTGTTGAGCAGGAAGAATTAACCCATGAAGTATCTCCTCTCTCGATCAGATCAATTCGGAGATCACTTTAGATATTTTCAAGCCGGATCCTCAGTTTGTTGAGAATGAACAATGTTATGAAGATCTGAAGAAAAACATAATTGGTGACGATTCAGAGGATGAAGCAGACTCTGACGCAGAGTCAACGATGACAAGGATGAAGGAGATTCTGATGAAGAGGATGAAGAGCAGATGAAAATAAAGGATGAAAGAAGGACGAATCTTGTGAATCTTCGGAGGAAGATTTACTTAACAATCATGTCCAGTGTTGATTTTGAGGAAGCTGGCCACAAGCTCTTGAAAATCAAATTAGAGCCTGGATAAGAGATGGAACTGTGCATTATGTTGTTGGAATGCTGCAGTCAAGAGAGAACTTACCTCCGGTATTATGGTCTTTTAGGGAAACAGTTTTGTATGATTAACAAAATGCACCAAGAAAATTTTCAAAAATGTTTTGTTCAGCAGTATTCTATGATCTATCAGCTCGAGCCAAATAAGTTGCGTAATGCAGCCAAGTTTTTTGCCCATCTACTTGGCACCGATGCTCTTCCTTGGCATGTTATAGCCTATATACACCTCACTGAGGAGGACACTACTTCCTCATCCCGCATCTTCATTAAGATTCTCTTCCAGGAATTGTCGGAGCACCATGGGATCGGCCTACTGCATGAGCATCTCAGTGTTCCCATAATGCAGGACTCTTTCGAATCTATTTTCCCGAGGGATAATCACAAGAACACCCGCTTTTCCATCAACTTCTTCACATCTATTGGCCTCGGTGGCATTACAGAGAACTTGAGAGAATATTTGAAGAATATGCCTCGTCGTATCATGCAACAACAAAATCCCTTTTCTAAATCTAACGAGGAATCTGATAGCTCTAGTACTGATGATTCAGGTTCTTCTAGTTCCGCATTGGAATCTGGATCGTCATCGAGCGAAGAGAGTGAAAGTGAGGATAAACAAAAGAAGCGAAGGAGACATTGAGCGGTGTTTCTGTCAAGTTTGGTCAGCCAACACATCATTTCGAATCTTTGCAACTACAAAACAGGTGTTCCAGTTACATTTGTTCCATAATAGGGTAAATTGCAAGAAACCCCTGAACTTCATGCTAGCTGCAAGTATGTCCCTAATTATTAATTGGGTGATTTGGCTATTAGTGTCCATTAGATTTGCCGTGCATTACTTTTGGTGCTTAAGTTTACATTGACATGCCTTTGACCCCAAAAGTGTCCTGACTTTTTTTTTTGGATGCTTTTCAGAATCTTTTATGATGCGTACACTTTTACAGTCAATAGGTAGTATTGAAAACTTTACTGAACAAATGGGTGTCAAAGGCTAAATCATCCTATTATTCTTAAAAAGGGATTCCTGAACTATCACTATCGTTTGTGATTCCCCCATACGTGTTGCTAAAAACCTTAAGGGGCGTGTTTGCATTTATTTAATAGTTTTGGGGGATATCTGCAGCACTGAAGGGTCTTTGCAATTGGACCTATAATTTGGTGTATCTGGAACTGTACTGTTTCATAAGTGTAGGATATTTTATAAATCTGGATTGGCGGGGAACTTTATAAGCTGTGATTTCACTCTGGAAGCTTTATTTTTCTATTTTCTTCTTTAAGCAGTGGTTTTAACTCTTGAAAGCTTCTTTAAAAAAAACGATAGGCTTCAGTTAGGGCCAAGCCTAAATGGGAAAGCATGTGGGGGCAAAGTGCCACGAGGAGATAAGCAATAAGTGGAAATGTAAATCACAGTCAATAAATTTTTCCACCTGTCTAATTTGGGATTGTCGAGGAGTGGGAAAGAATCTATTTGGCCCCATCACTACTTGTGACCTTAAAAGTTTGTATAAGCCTGAAATTATGGCCATCCATGAGAACCGTGTAGAGTATAATAAGTAACAAGTTCAATTCAAAAATTATTTCACTGATTTGAGTTTTTCGCAAAAGATATCTCTACAATTTAGGTGGTTTGGAACCCCCAAATAGTGTTTATCCAAACCACTGACGTCTCCACCCATAAACAATCCACCAGCTAATCACTCGCCAAGGCTATGAGGATTATATTTTCTCGGCCATTTACGCGAGTCCAAAGGCTGCCATTAGGACTAAGCTTTTAGATTATATTGAGGTGGGTTGCTGATTCCATCTCCATTCCATGGGTTCTAGACGGGGACTTCAACGACCACGTATAAGCGACAGAAGAAAAGTTTCTCACCCCAATTAAGCAACGGAAGCTTCTCTAAGCTGCTTGAAAACATCATTGAATGTGGCTTGAGGGACATCGGGTGCTCTGGGACTAGAACTACTTGGACTAACAGCCGTCATGGTTTAGACAATAGCATGGTTAGGATCTTGGCCAAACTAGAGTGGAAAAATCAGAATCTGGTAATATTATGCCTAAAATGTTCTTAATTCCCTAAATAAAATAAATAAAGGCTTTTGTTTGGGGAGATACAAATAAATGAAGGCTTTTGTTTACAAGCCTAAGGATGAGGGAGGCTTCGGTGTCCGTAAAAATGAGGGTAAGAGTAAAGTTATAGTCTCAAAATTAGGGTGGCGGCTCATGACTGAACTGGATGCCCTTTGGATCCAAAACTTTACAGGTACGTGGTTGGTATGAAGCTTTGTATGTTGCCTATTATAAAGAAAGCTTCGATTACAAGGAAAAGCGTGACTAAGATTAAGAAGCATTAGCAACGAAAACCAAGTGGATGGTTGGAGATGGCAGCATAGATGGATGGAGGTTTGGAGTTTCAAAACTCCAAAATGTATTGCCTTATTAGTGACAAGGCTTGGAAGACTGAGTGATCCCCCCCGGGCCCCCACTCACCTCTGAGATGATAAAAAAGAGAGCATACCCAACATTAAGCTCCCTCGGGTCACTAAAGGGTTGAATAAGCCATATGGATTGAAAGTAGTAACAAAATTTCCCCATTCAATCCGGCTACAAATACTTCAGTGGCTTTGAGGCACAAAGTTATGATCTTGCACAAGTGATTCCAACACCCGAGCTCAAAATGACGATTCCCGGGAAAAAAATATGGAAACGTAAGGTACCCCCAAAACACATCACTTTTCTATGACTATTAAATTACAATGAAGTTCTAAACAAATGAACTGATACTAATTAAAAAGGTTATGGTAGTGGAGGACTGCGAGCATTGTGACTCCTTTGAAAACATTGACAACTTACTCCATAAATGTAACAAAGCCAGGGATACTTGGCATAATTTTCACAAGTAGTGATCGGTGGAGGCAGGTATGTCATTCGATTTCTATGCCTCTAAATGTTAGGAGTTTCATTAATTGGAAAAGGGAAGGTATTAAATGGTATTTAATCTTGTGGCTACTTCGTGGAATATTAGGAAAGCAAGAAATGTTTTCAGTTTGCGCGTGGTAGCAAAAACAAGGACAGAGTATGCGAGAGATATTTTGCACGCTTTAATTTAAACGGCTTCTCATGTGCGGAGGCATAATGGAACACTTATCTCGTGGTCTTTTCCTACAAGTGATCTGAAAGTCAGCTCGGATGGTAGCAGCGACGGAAACCTGAGGCAAGGTAGCTACGGAGGGTCGATGAGAAATGACCAACGAGTTTCGGTGATGGGACACTAGGACAAGCTACGAAAAACAGAACTAGTCTGGTAGCAAAGCTAGAGGGCATCTATCATGGTTTAAATCCGTGCAAAGAAAGAAAAATCCTAACAGAGACTATTGAAACCAATTTGATAATGAGAGTCAAGCTCATTCAGAATGTAGAATAAGAGCACCACCCGCTTAGAATCCTAATTGACTATTGCATAGGTTTGATGAAAGACACTAAAGCGAAGATCGTGCATATATTAAGACTGGCTGCCCAGCTGAATTGAAAAGTTCATAGAGGTGCTGAGTCCCTCGAGAGATCAAAGAGTTGCTGAATGAAGATATGAAAGGAATGGTCTTTCCTAGGGAGGATAGATCTTCTGTTTTTTTTAAATTACCCCTTACCAAAAAAAATTGAACATCGTTAATAAAGGAATAATAGCAAAAAAATCTGTAAGGACAAACAATGAAGAATGATGAATGTATAGAACTTTAGAAGACATATCAATGCACTACGATCTATCAAAAAAAATTAAATTTAATTAGATTAATTTACAGGTATAATGTGAACAATTACTTACATGAAAAAATTTGGGGAGCAAACACAAAAAGCGTAATTAATGTCAACAGTAAATTCATTCACAGATACAATGTGAGACATATTTGGAGCAATTTTTACTATGCAAAATGTTGAGAAGCACTAAATTAAGCACTGCCTGATTTCAATGATCCATTCATAGGTACAATGTGAAAGATTTGAAGCAATCATTTATATGAAAAATGTTGGGGAGCAGTAAATAAAGCACAAGTGAAGTTAGTAGAGAAACTATTTAATAAAATACGATCATATTTGTATACGACAAGACAATCGAGCATTTTTTGGAGGTTATTTGGCCTTACAATTGTTGATAATAAAGTAGAAAAGAATTATTCTACATTTAGCATGGATGGTAAAGCTATCACATAACGTTGCGGCATACTCTAAGATAAGAACTACTTTTTGATAGTTCTCTCTTGGAATTTACCATGCATGGTGTAATTTAGGGATACTCATAGGCTAAAATGGAAAACTCACAAAAGAATTTGTGTCTATGGTAACCTCAATTTAAGGATCCCTTTGATAGCATGGCAAATAAAAAATATTTTGAAATTGCCATCTTTTTTTCCCTTTTTGATAGGCTTCATTTGCCATCACAAAAATTCTCAGCTGACACAAAAGTACCACACACCAATGTGCATTTTGAAAATTTTCCATGACAAATTTTTCCATCTGGTGCTATCAAACAAACCCTAAGCTTAAATTGAGTTTTCCACGCATGAATAATTCTATGAGTATCAAACCCATCCCCCAAATCATCCAAAAAGAAAATAAAGGCCATTTTGACTTAAGCCCCAATTTTAATGCATAATTTGACTTAACTCTTCATTTTCATAATTCTTTGACTTTGCTCCCATCATAGGGCGGTAACTTTACTTTTTAAAACGGGGAGCAAAGTCAAATAAATCATTAGACTTAACTTCCAATTTTTATTCAATATTCTGAGATAACCCCCTCTTATAGGGGGTATATCAATATCAAAGAGATAAGCAAATTGCGGGTCAAGTCAAATCTACCACATTAAACATCGGGGATTAAGTTAAAAAAGCCCAAAAAATAATGTGGCATAATCCTGAAGTGGTGTACTATGTCATTATTATAAAACACTTCATAACATTTATTTAACTATCGCATCATTTGGATGATGATTTGAGGTATCTATTTAGAACCCACATCATTATTCTTTTTCGGGAATGAATAATGATATAAGTCTCAAGAGAGCGGCTCAGGTGCGGACTCACTTATGGATCCGCACCGTACAACCTTATTTTTAAAAAAATATTAAAAAAATGTTTTTTGGATTGCTTTTTGTGTGTGTATTTTAAATATTTCAGGATACCCATAAAAATAATCAACTCAAACTGAAAATGTTGTGAGTTAGTGCGCACCCACTAACTCACTCACAGGTGGAGAAGGCCTAACCAAGCGCAAATCCACCCATTCTTGTAACGGTGTGGTGGGATCATCATTAGCTAGCAAACGATGGTACCCGAAATGCAAATCAAGTTCATCAAGTGCGGACTCACTTATGGATCTGCACTGTACAACCTTATTTTTAAAAAATATTAAAAAAATGTTTTTTTGGTGCTAACAGGTGAAGAGGCTAGACTTTACATTAGTTATATAATGGTGAAGTGCAAATCCACCCATTCTTCTAACGGTGTCATGCGCTAGCAAACGATGGTACCCGAAATGCAAATCAAGTTGATCAAGTTCATGTGAATGTCACCCCCACACATTACTCTCTCTCTCTCTCTCTCTCCTCAAACTACCAAACACCCACCTGCTGCCATGGCCGGACCAAAACCCACCACCTAGCAAACCTCCCTCAAGTCAAAAAATAAAATGCCACCTGAACTCAAACATGCACCTCCGGCGACCCAATAACAACCATGGCGGAATTCACCCACCATAGTCCTCTAACAGAGTTCAAATCCATCCCATTTCATCATAAAGACCCATTGGAATGGAATGTACAGTTAGGAAGTATATACAAGAAAAAGGGGGTATTTAACGAAGGAAGGATTATGGAAGTTCAAGAGGCAAAGAAAATTAGGAGTTGTGGAATGACAATCGACAAGTGCTAACAAACCCCATTTCAATTGGAAGAGGAATGGAGAGGGTCCAAAACAAATGGTCATGGAATGGAATGGACGGTTCAATTCAGATAGAATGGGAAGAGACATTTCATTAAAAGAAAGAGAAATATGGATGGATTTTAATTGAATAGGGTGTTTTAGGTGTTGGATAAATAAAGGGAGGAAAATGAGTGGACGTAAAAAAAAGATTAAGAAACTAAAAAGATTAGAGGAAATAAAGACGCCACTCCAAAGGAGTAGAGAGTTTAAAGAGGGGCTTCACGTCTCCCCTTATATTCATTTGGAACTCCTATTTTATATATATACATGGATACATAGATAAGAGCATATAAAAATAAAAAATATGTATGTGACCAGGCGTCTTTCTCACTACAAAAAGTTTCCTGATTCTCTTTCTGTCCTCCCAGAGGGTCCAAATTTGGGGTATTTGGTGATCATGGATGAAGAAGCTGAGAGCTCTTGTTGTTGTTGTTTTGGGTCGCGCAAGGACTGTAGAATTAAAAATCTACCTTTTCCTCAGAATCAGAACCTCACCGTTCACTACGACTTCACTAAAAGTCGTCAAAAGGCCATGGAATTTAGGGATGATGTTGTCTTCATCCCCGTTCTTAATCAGCCCCTGTCTTCCAACCGTTACTACGCTATAAACCCACAAGGAAAGCATAACGGGTATGTCTTATAATCACCCTATCATTTTAATTGCAATTGTTTTCTTATAATAGCGTGGTACATCCAAGGTTCTATCATTTCTCTCCCTTTCCAACCATGAAAGTTTATTTTTCTTTTTAGAAGGTCAGTGCCACTTAGCAGTAATTTTTTTTTAGAAGCGAGATTGTGGGCTAAAATTAAGTATAATCACATATCACTAGATTCTATTATCGTAAATGCTTTTAAAGTAAAGGAATATTGAAAAATTAGGCAATTTGTCCCTTGGATATATTTTTATTGACTCATTTTGTGTTTATTTTTTAATTTTTAGAGTAGTCAATATATTTGTAAAATTGCCAATGCAATCAGTTTTGTTTATTCGGAAGTGCCAAAGTTAGATCTTCACTTGTCATTAGTAGTGGCAAAATGTGGCCCAAATAATAAAACAACCCATATTAGTCCACTCATCTAAATATGGGGCCCATATTTAAATTAAAAGCTATGAGTTAAATATGGGCCCCATATTTCAAAACTATGAGTTAAATATGGGCCCCATATTTGAAAGCTATGAATCAAATATAGAGCCCAATTTTAAAAGATACAAATCAAGTATAATACTTATTTTTAAAAGTAGTGAGTAAAATATGAGTTTTTTTACATATACCTCGAATTGTAATACTTACTTTAGTAAAAAAATAATGGATTGGCCCAACCCATATTTGGTCCGTCCATATTTGGCCCGGACCACATTTAACCCAACCTATATTTGGCCCAACCCACATTTAGTCCAACCCATATTTGACCCGTCCAAATTACGCCCAACCCATTATTTTGCCAGTGCTACTTGTCATGCAAGTCTTATCTTTTTTTTTTCCAATGATTTTCAACATTATATTTTTTTACACTCTTTTCGAGACTCTTCAGTTACCACGGAAAAACTATTTTATTTATTGTCTTGAGCAAATTAATTTTTTGGATGAGAAAAGTGTATTTAACAAATTTGAACATGCAAAAATTCAAACATTGCTCGAAGATGGTCTTAGGCAGTCTTAGGCCATCTCCAATGGGAGATGTAGATGTGCACTTTTGCACATTTACGGCTTCACAGTGGGTATGAGAATGTGTAGATTTCGGTGAGAGAAAGCGTAGAGACAATGCAAATTTGCATTGTCGATACACAATGTGTAAACATGGGTTCAACAGTTGGACGGTTAAGGGTTTCTTTTGTCTGCCCAAGCCATTATAAAAAAATTCTTATAATGGCAGGAACCTGAGGAATAAGTGGTGGACGGGGAAAAGTTATCCGCCCAAACCTTGGCGCCAAAGGCTTATTCGCCCAGAGTAGGACTAGACCCCTCCATTGCCACGTTGAAACTACCCCGTCACACTAGAAACCAAACGAAAAAATGTATATTAAAAGATGTAGATTTACATCTTGTGGTTGTGTCCCATTAGAGATGGCCTTAGCCACTCTTGCCCCTCCACCTGCCCCATTGATTCTTTATTGGGTAAAGACCGAAATTGTTCCTTCTCAAAAGGAAAAATAGCATCGTAGGTGGGCCCCGTTAATTTTAAAGCATGGGTCCTGTAGTGGGTAATGACTCAAACTGATTGCTTAAACGTAACCATTTTCCTTTCCTTATGTGGATGTCCCTCTTTCCAAGAACCTCGTGATTTTTTTCCCTTTCATTTCATTTTTTCTTCTTTTTTCTGGATCTTAGCCTTTTTTTTTTCAAATGGAGTGCAGTTGCATTTGATTCCCTTTATGAACTCGACAAGGGGATCAAGAGACTAATGTTATAGTACAAAGTATTTCTAGGAAGTTTAGATTTTACGGGCATTAAATAATTGTTTCAACATTTAGGATACATTATTTTAATACATTTGGGGTAGAAATTTGATAAAAAAAAAAAAAAAGTTGGCACATAGGGACTTTTTCGATTAAAATTGTTAACTCAAGTCGTTAAAAAAAATAGTTAAACCCAATAACTAATTTTTTTTATTTTAATACATTCATAATTATCCCATTTTGAATTTGTTACCTTTTACTAATTTTTATTCGACTTTATTATATTTTTCATTGCTAAATATCATTACAAATCATTTTCTTGGACGAAATTTTCACATTTAGTGACGCAAAATGTACTAAAGTCAATAAAAAATAGCAAAAGGTACAAAACTCAAAAAAATGTAATTATGAATATATTAGAATGGAAAAAACCCGTAAAATTTTATTTTAACATATTGGTTTCTCAAATTTTTACACCACATAACTCGAGTCTTAAAACTTCGCGCAATAAAATATGTATAACTTGTGGCTTATCATTACTTTATGTATTAGGAGCTAAATTATCAACAAAATCTTTTTTTAATGCTGAAAGGGGCATATAATTATTAAGGGGCAAAATGAAGTTTCCTAGCCCGCCCCGCGAGGAAAATAATTAACTTGAACTCGCCCCGTAACTCGTGATGATTTTTTTAACCTCGAACCCGTCTAAATATAAACCCGTTTAACCCATCCCGCTCCCTCCGCGCCCAATTTATGTTAAATGGCTCAAAATCCGCTCAAGACTGGTTAAAATTGGCATATTTTATTTTTTTGAAAATTATTATTATTATATAATACATAATAGTAATAAAGATTATATAAAACTATTTGTCAAACAAATAATGGAACAACATTTTACATCCAATATTTTAATGCAAACAAAATATAAAAATATAACAAGTGCTCCTCAAGCAAAAAAAACTATTGCATACAACAAAATAAGTAAAATGTCTCAAATGCACTCCTCCAAGTGTCAATTATTACAAAATAAGTAAAATGTCTCCAGTTAAAATGCCCAAAATATTTTTAAAATAACACAACTATCAAGTGTCATTACCATCATATCACCATTGCAATCTCCTCCTCGCCAACTACTAAAACCTGAAGAAAAAAACACATTTTAAAAACATATTTATAAAACTTAATGAATAAAACAGATTTTGATAATAAATTTAAAATGGATTTTAATACTTTATTTAAAGAATACCATTACTTCATCTTTATCATATCATTAAACCTCCATCGGATCGAACTCTTCAACACAAATTGTGCGCCTTGAATTTGTCGTAGAGGCATCATCTAGAAAAAAAATACAAAAGTGAAATATTCAATTAAGGAAAAACTTCTTACATATTATTAGATAAAAAATTTAGAGCAAAGTACCCAACAGTCTCTTACATTTCCCTTGGTCTCAATTTAGTCCCTTACCTTTCCATTGTCTCAATTTAATCCCTCTCCATTCAAATTAGTTCAATTTAGTCCCTTAGTTAACAACCATCCAAATATACTAACGACAAAGACCATTTTAAGGGGCATTTGAGGTATTTTATGTATTAATTCATTTCTATCTCCTCAACACTCCACTTTGGAAGGAAAACAAACTTAGACTCTTATATAATACATCAAATGCAACCATTTAGTCCATGAAAAATAATAGAAAATGGGGGGAGAAGAATGTAAGAAACATAACAAAATAGTCGCATATCAAAATAGAATGGTTCTACACGAATACATAAAATAGACACATTGACTTGGCCCAAGGTTTTGTTAAAAAAAATTACACTACATTTAAAAAAAAAATATAACTACATTCATAAAAAAAGTTAAACCGTTTTCTAAAAATAAAAACTGAAAAAAATTGTATACCAATTTTTTAAAACAGTTAAAAAATAGTTGAAATCGTTCTTTTCAAGAAAACATTTTTTTATTTCTTAAAAACACTTTCTTATAAAAAAATGTATTTTTTTAATTAAAAGCATGAAAAACTATTTCTTAAAAGCTGGCGTGGACCCACATCATTGCGATTATTTAGTGTCCCTGGCGCGGACCCATATCATTTAATGAATATGAGGTTACGCCACCAAAATGCTTTTATATAAACAAAATATATTTTTTATTACAAGAAAACTCTACAATATTATATTAATAATGTAGAGTTTTTTTGTAATGGGGAAAAGTGAGGGATTGCTAGAATACTTTACTCAAAAATTTATAAATAAATGATATCTTGAATCCCCTTCCATAACGAAGAAAACAAGAAAATAAAGACAAAAAAAATGTCAGAATAGTTAACTGTCAAATTATTTATGGTTAGGATACTGTGTTATTCAAATGATTGCAATATTTTTTTCAACTTGGACAGCTGTAAATAGAAGAAATACAAAACAATGTTCCATGTATGAGATGTAGAAAATAATTTCTTGGACCTTCACTTAACAACCAAGTATACATGAGAAGGAAATAACATCTAATTTTTTTCTTAGTTCTATGTTACCTCATAAAAATGCAAAAACCACAATATGTTTCTCAGTTGTTGCCCAAACACCCATTATCTAATTTTTAATTTAATTTCTGATGAGTTTGGGATGGAAATATATGGATTGGTTTTTCATTTTTAGCTATATGAACAACCCTTAATTTTTAGCTGGTGTTTCAAACAAGGAACAACTCTTAATTTTTTTTTTATTTGGTATTGAGACAGCAATAGGAAATAACATCTAATTTTTTTTATTTACTGGTAAAAAAAGACAGCAATAGGAACGACCCTTAATTTTTCTTTCTTAAACGAATCGACTTGGTTTAAGAAACATACAAAGTAGCGGTATTGAGACAACAATAGGAACAACCCTTGTTGAGACAACAATACACTGTATTCATGCCCCCTCGCCAAAGGTTGGATTTGCGTTGAGGAACTCATTTGTACACATCATTATATATCTTTAGAGTGTTGCTCCCTCTATTTTCATGCATCATTTTATCCATTTAGAGTGTTATGAAAAATTAAGAGCACATTTTGGAATGTTAATTGTTTTGAGAAAAAATTCACATTTAACATAATCAATGGAAAAAATTGAACTTACTTAAACTTCAATGGAATTTGGTTGGGGCAGACAAAAAAGGTAGGTAGGTACTTAATTGCCGGGGCGAGGGGGGAGGGGAGTAGATGGAACTTGAGGAGATTTGTCTAATTACCTTGATTTTTTTTTATCTTTAAGGGAAGCATACACTTGTTCGAGGGACGGAGACATGTGTACCTGTTGTTTCGGTATGTGCATTCGAGATGTAAAATCCAGGCCATTAAATCCACAAGACATATATCAGCAATATGAGATTACTCGTCAAGAAAAATGTTGGAGGGGCAAGAATGGTAAATTTCGTGCCAAGTCGGTTGCACGTGACGGGTATCCTCCACGCTTCTTGAGGAGAAAAGGCTGGACAATTGATTACGAAACTCCAAAAAACTACAAATTAGGTGAAGCTTCAGGGCTCAACACTGCCCTCCGCGACCGTCTTCCTGAATTCACCTTCCCGCTATCCCATCAGAGCTCAGAAGTTGTTACTGTCGGGAAGTGGTATTGTCCTTTTATGTTTATCAAAGACGGGCAATTGAAAAAGCAGATTAAGAGATCAATGTTTTATGAGATGACACTAGAGCAAAAGTGGGAGAAGATTTTTGCGCGCGAGAATAAGGGTCAAGAAAAAAATGTTGTCAATGTGGATGTGGGTGTTAAAAAAGAAGTTGTATTTGTTCGTGAGAAGGAAGTTGTTTGGGATAAGACGAAAGTGGTTGATGGGACAATATGGTTTACTAGTACTGCCAAAGTAAAGGTGGGGTTGAGTTTAGAAATTGTTGAGAGAATGAAATGGGAGCAAGAAAGAGGTGGATGGGTTGGTGGGGACGAAAGGGAAGCGAGGGTAAAGAGAAAGGAGAATTTTGGAGGGATTGATGGCTGGAGTAAATTTGGCTGTTATGCATTGATTGAAAGGTTTGTGTTGAAAGGAATGGATGGGAACTTGGTACTAACTTATGAATTCAAGCACATTCATCAGATAAAATGTAAATGGGAATGAGATAATGTGTTTTTCTTATGGATTATTCAGGAGTCTATTTGATCATGTTCTTATGTGAGTACATCTCATGGAGTAATAAAGTATTGTTGGTGTCTTTATTTTAAGGAAATCCAACCTAGTTGTGTTTTTCTGATTATTTGATTATATGTTCACCAGTTACAGAGTTTATGCAGTTTGTTCTTCATCAAAACTAATGAGATTTGTATAAAGAATCTATTATGTGTCACTTTGTGCCATGTTTCTTATTTTTGTTTCATTTATACATTATTCATTTTATACATCCATTCCGTTAGAAAAGGGGGGGGGGGGGGGGGGGAGGAGGAGGCTACTACATGCTCACGCTTCAAATCAAAATTCCTTAATCGAGTGGGGGTGAAAAGACAGAAGAAGGATCTAAAAAATCAAGACATATAGAGAAAAAAGAGCAAAGTATCCCAGTAGTCCCTTACATTTCCCTTGATCTCAATTTAGTCCATTACCTTTCCATTGTATCAATTTAGTCCCCCCCCCCGCGCGCTTTCAAATTGGTTCAATTTACTCCCTTAGTAAACAACCATCCAAATATACTAACGACAAAGACCATTTAAGGGGCATTTGAGGTATTTTATGTATTCATTCATTCATCTCTCCTCAACACTCCACTTTGGCAGGGAAAAAAACTTAGGTTGTTATATAATACATCCAATGCAACCTTTTACTTCATGAAAAATAACAGAAAATGGACGAAAAAGATTGTAAGAAATAGAACAGAATAACCACATAACAAAATAGAGTGGTTCTAGACGAAGACATAAATTAAACACATTAACTTGTCCCAAGGTTTTGTTAAAAAAATTATATTACATTAAAAAAAAATTACAATACATTCATAAAAAAAACACGTTTCCTAAAAATAAAAACTGTAAAAAATTGTTAACCAGTTTTTTAAAACAGTTAAAAAATAGTTGAAATCTTTTTTTTTTCAAGAAAATAATTTTTTATTTCTTAAAAACGGTTTCTTATAAAAAAATTGTATTTTTTTTAATTAAAGGAATGAAAAACTATTTCTTAACAGCTGGCGTGGACCCACATCATTTCGATTATTTAGTGTCGCTGGCGCGGATCTATATCATTTAATGAATGTGAGTCCACACCACTAATCTTCTTTTATATAAAAAAAATATTTTTATTACAAAAAAACACAATATTATTAGATTAATAATGTAGAGTTTTTTTGTAATGGGGAAAAGTAAGGGATTGCTGAAGTACTTTGCTCTATATGTAATCATTTTAATGAAAATGAAATGGGGAAATATTATTTCTCTTCAATTTGCCCGCTCATCGTATTGCTATCTGAATTAAGAGAAATGCTTTTGATACCGATTAAAATATATCGTAATTTTACATAGGATGACGTGGTTAAAATAATGTAGTTAAAAAACTCTATATCAATATTTTTTATTCCAAAAAAATTCTACATTATTAGATTAATAAAGTAGAGTTTTTTTGAAATAAAAAATAATTTTTTTATGTAAAAACAGTTTGTTGGCGTGGACTCATATTCATTAAATATGGGTTTTCACCAGCGGCACTAAGTAATCCCAATTATGTGGGTTCGCGTCAGCTTTTAAGAAATAGTTTTTCATACTTTTAATTAAAAAAAATACAATTTTTTTTATGAGAAACTCCTTTTAAGAAATAAAAAAACTGTTTTCTTGAAAAAAAAAATAAGACTTCCAACTATTTTTTAACTGTTTTAAAAAATTGGTTAACAATTTTTTTCAGTTTTTATTTTCAGAATACGGTTTAATTTTTTTTTTTTTATGAATGAAGTATAATTTTTTTTAACAAAACCTTGGGCCAAGTCAATGTATGTCTAATTTATGTGTGTGTGTAGAACCACTCTATTTTGATAAGTGGCTATTTTATTTCGTTTCTTACATTCTTTTACCCCAATTTTCTATTATTTTTCATGGACTAAAATGTTGCATTGAATGTATTATATAACAGTCTAAGTTTTTTTGCGGCCAAAGTGGAGTGTTGAAGAGAAAGGAATGAAATAATACATAAAATACCTCAAATGCCCCTTAAAATGGTTTTTGACGTTAGTATATTTGGATGGTTGTTAACTAAGGAACTAAATTGAACCAATTTGAAAAGTGAGGAACTAAATTGAGACAATGGAAAGGTAAATGTCTAAATGGAGACTAAGAGAAAGGTAAGAGACTACTGGGGTACTTTACTCTAGAAAAAATATGACTAAAGTAAAAAAGAAAACCCAAATATATGACTCACACATTTTTTTTTTGTGTGTGTGTGTGTGGGGGGGGGGGGGGGGGGGGGGGATTTTAAATATTAAATCTTTCATTCTAGATTCAAATTTTGAATGAAAGTAGTACTTCTAAAAATAAAAGGATTTACAAAAATCTATGTATATAATAATATTTACATACAACATGAAATTGTGTACATAAAATAGTGATATGGATCCACCTTACATGTATATGTACATTATTTATTCACATTTGAAATTGAGTCTTTGCACAATGAAATCTTAAAAACATTATTGAAGTATAAAGAATAACTGCGTATAATTTATTCCTACAATCAACTTTATGGATAAAATTTAAATAAAAAAAATTAAGAGTATACTTATATAGCTCATGAATTATTGTTAGTCCCAAACTTCATTTTGTCTTACTTTAATTCGTGATCCCAAGTTTATGATGACGGAGGACTTGAACTCATGACCTTGGAGGTGTAAGACTCTTAGTCATGAATGATCAATCACACAACCAACCCTTTTGATTCCACTACTTAACACTCTGGTTAAATTGAGCTATGAAATTTGACAAAATCAATGGTAAAATTTTCAAATCAACATATATACTAAATAAACCATTGTCGAGGAAAAACCTATCCTAATGAGCTCTTTTCAGAATCTCACTTTCTTTTATCGAGACTTTTTAGCAAATTAAATAGTATGATTTTTAGTGCATTTATAATCCACTTTTAAAAAAACTATCTTTAAGTGACTATTTGGTGACAAAAATAAGTGTGTCCATGTAGCGTATGAAACTAATGAAAAGTCGGATAAAAGAGTTTGTCATGAGAAACTACCAAAATTAAAAAATTATCATGGTTGAGGTAATTTTTTTTAATTAAATTTATCGACAATAAATATGACAACTTGTGTCTTTGTGATAAAATTATTTACCAATTAGATTACACCAAATTTAATCTCGAACAATTTGTTGATTCGTCTAATGCGGAAAAAATAAACCAATCACACAACACAAATATATATTAAGAAAAAAATCCCAACGATAAAAATCTTGGGTTAAACTAACAACAAATGAACTATAGTAGGACTTAAAAAGAAGTAACTATGATTTACACTTCTTTTAAATAACTTCTAGTAAAGCTTATTTTAAACCATATATACCGCGGTGGAAGGAGCCAAAAGCTGAAGAACGCTTCACAATCGACACTAATTTTAATCACAACCAATGTCTTTGTAACCTAAATCAAACGTCTTCTTTTAATTTGTAGCTCCGCACATCTTTCTCCAATGGGATTGGAACAAAGAGAAGCCGTAAATTGTAGTTCTACTTCATAGGATAAGGGAGAACGTGCTCGTTTAGGATTCATAAAATGCCTCTAATATCCTAGAGGGGGTGAAATTATGCCCATTTTTTACAGTTGAAAAACTAATGACCTAATTTTTAAAAGTAGGTAGAAAGTACAATTTATGCTTTAAACATCAATTGTATAAGTGTGAAATGAATTTTTAAACATCAAAACATATTTAAATAACTAGATTTGGAACTCACACTCTAAAGAATATATCTACAGTAAAATGGAAGTGATGACCTAAATTTTAGCCTTTAATAGTCCAATTAACCAACTAATTATGAAAGAAATCATATATCTAGATGTGCAAGTGTGTGATCTAAATTTTAAACTATAAAAGCATCCACAATAAATCACACTACATCGGATATACAAGGAAAAACTCCACCTATGAAAAAAATTTGAATGCATGTCTCTTTCTTATTCAATTCAAAAAGGCGTGTGTTTTACAAGAAGCACTAAGGTACCTCTCACTTGTCCCTCACAAGTTGTTATCTATGGAACTCTTAACCTTTCCATATTTTAATGAGAAACCGCATTGAAGATCTATCAATTTGGTGAGAAAGTCACATTCTCCTCCGAGTCATTGCATCTTGAGTTGATTAAACAACTCGACTTGAATAGATCTACTATTAGATCTAATTTTGGATTGAATTCAGATGTAAATTGAACTGAATTTAAGCATTTGTTGAATTAAAATATCAATTTACTACAAAATACCTTTCAAAGCATAGATCGAGTATATATCTAGATAAACATACTCTAATATGTTAGGACTAGTGAGCAAAAGAGACTCTGGAAAGCTCTCAGAAACAAACTAGTCTATTAACTCTATTTTCACATTAGGATTTGGAGCCAAAAAAATTTGTATGTGATCTCAAAAAATTGGGTGTCATGTGCATGAGATCGACTTATCCTTGAAAAGGGCATTGGCTAGGAATGTGCCACGTGGAGATCTAACCATGTCAATTAAAATCTTGTGCATGGTTTGAATTTGGTATTTTGCATATAAACATGCACAAAAACATTGTTTCAAAATGTGTTAAGGTTTCAATTGGACAAAAACCCTTTTTCTTTTATGAAACTTCACAACACTTCAAATATTTTGCAATTTGACAATTTAAAAAAAAAAATTGAAAAATGTGTGTGTTCACGCAAATCTTTGATGTCAAGTTATCACAACCTTAAATAAGGATATCAAAGTACGCATTAGTCAAAAGTAAAGTAAATTTGTTAAATCCTCTTAATTTGAAAGATGTTCAAGGCTAACCAATGATCTCAATTCTCTCACCTATGACATATATATGAAAACAATATATTTAGTTTTCTATGCAAAATTTAATATTTTGTCACGTGATCAGCCAACTAAAAATAAACATCTTTATAAAATGGATTACAATGAATCTTCAATCTCGCTCTTTGGCTATTCCATGGAAAAATCTGAAACCCCCACAAAAAATCTTAGTTTGCTATCATAAAAACCCCACATAAGCCGATGCATAGTGTATGAGACCTACAACACCATATATGTCCAAACGATAATACAAAACGTCCAGAATGAGCCTGGGTAGAGTCTAAAATCCATTAATTCAATACCTAAAAAACATGAATAACACCAAAGGATCGCGTAGGTATGACAATAAGTTAAGACATTTCCCCCACTCGAAAAATCTCCATAACAAAATATTAATATGGATAAGAATGGGAATTATAAGCAATAAAATATACTAAATCATATCAATACATCAATGATTTGTCTCCCCTGTATAACACAATGAAAACCTCCTCCTTTAAAAAAAATAAACCACGTTTATATAGCTAACAGTGTATTAACTAGTTTAGGACTCAGTAAAAAATACAAGTAAAAGGGGATGGAAGCGGTCTAATCCTTCTTGATTATATAGCTAATAATGGATTAACTAATACTTAAATAATGAACAATTAGGATACAAAGTTTATCTATTTGATCTGGTAGTTTCATAATGATTTGTGGATGATCTTCAACCCTTCACAAGTCTTCAATATATAGTCACTCCCTTAAAGAGAGAGAGTGGACTGCAACTGTATTGGCAAAGTTGTCCTGAGGTCTAATGGCTATAGTAACATGATAGAGTGTTAGTTAAAGGCTTTAAGGTTATGTCAGGTAGTTGATATGATCATTAAATGAATATTTATTCATTCAACTCTAGTTGGATCAAGTGGTGGTGGTATGAATAATAACATGTATACCTTTCACTTACCCGTTAGAGGATCTGTGAGAGCTTTGTCAAACGTCTGAGGTATCTTGAGGTAGTTAAGATTAACTTTGGGATAGTCTGAGTTTATTTCCTTGTCAAATGGGGGATTTTATCCTTAAAGCGGGTCGTAACTAGGCAGAGGTCAGCTTTCATTATGTGTAGGTCCGTTAGATTCTCCTAAAGCCTGATGTTATTCATTATGAAATCTCTAATCTTGGTATTCAAGGTCTGAACACATGAGTGAGAAGTTGGTAGACCTGTGACAATTGGTATAGCTTTTACTCCACTTAGGGGTCCTTTATTAGCGCATCGATAGTCACTAAGAACTTGTAGGCCTTGGGACCTCATCCTCTATGTGAGGGATAAAAATAGGTTAAAAGCCCAACTTGAGGAGTTAAATGTGTTATCATAAAAAATCTCTATCAACATCCAAAAGTATCTAACCAAAACACCAAAATAGTATAAGAGTAGCCATCAAAGGATACAAACTACTACCAATAAGGTATCCCAAGATATCAATAAACTATAAACAAAGTTCACCAAAAGTTTTAGAATATATCATAACATACGCCAATACTCTCCTCCATAAAAATAAATATTCATGACTTAAATGACAAAGAATATCACTAGGTAGCCTCATCATTGTTACCATAATTAGAAACATCAGAAGAGATTAAATTTTCATCATTGGAACCATCATAATCATCACTCTTATTATCATCCTTAGCATTAACATCCCTGGATCAACAATAGGAGCTTCAGGAGGAACAATTGGTACGGGGGAAGGTGGAGCATCTCTATATTTCGACGAAGCACCAATATGATGAAGAATATAAACAATGTGTCATTAGAGGGAAGTATGATGATATTTGGAAGTATCCTTCGTATCATCCAATCTCTACATAATAACATCCCGAGTCTCTCTAATTATGATGAACTGAATCTCTATATAAGTTCGTGATGAATGGTGAACAAGTGATTTGGTAAGAGATGGGGAATGATCAAGAGAAAGTGAAGATTGTGATTATTTAGGTTTTACTACAGATGTATCTCCATATTGAGCAAAAATATCAGTAAACAAATTAATAACCAGCGGTGACTAAATAGGTGATTTCTGCACTATTTGACCCTTAAGAGAAACAAAAGTAATCATGATTCCTCTTATTATTCTGGCAAAAATATCTCCATATATTTGGGGAATACCAAGAGAATATAAGTAGCTTATCATCATACATCCAAATGTCTTAGCATAATGATAGTCGTCACTCGAGCATGTCGGATAAGGTCTAGAATAAGCATAGGTAGGAGAGGAAAAATAAGGCGAAGAGGAGGGTCTAGAAGCGGATAACGAGGAAGGTAGTGCAGGGGAAATCAATGAAGAATAATAAGAGATGGACCCACCCAAAAGAAGGAGTTTAATCATTAAGGATGGTGTTGATGATCTGCTGTCTGATCGAATCAAATCCTTGAAGTGAAAGGCAGGGGACTCTCCTATGGCTGGTGGTTCTAAGATGAAAACCAAGGGGGTAGGAGAGTGAGGTGGATAAGAAGAGGAGATAATAAGAAGAGAAAAGAAAGAGAGAAGAAGAAAATAAGAGAAGAGGAGGGAACGGTCTTTAAAGGCCCCTGTTGTGCCTTCTTCGCCTGCTATTATTGAGTGGTCAAGTGTCGCTGACACTCCTCAACTTTCTTTCACTCTAATAGAGGGGATGATGCTCACAACTGACCGTGAGCGATCAATGAAGATGGGGTCTGACCAATTAGCCCTTAAGTCTTCTCAAGGGCTTGAATTGGTATGTCCCTTTCTATCTACACTTTTTTAATACTTTTCCCGAATTCTCGTGAATTAATTTGTACCTCTTTCTCTATATTACAGCTTGTTTTTTATTTTACCACGTTGCTGCATGGTCGAGCCAACCAGTCGAGTAGAAATGCTGAGATGGAAAAGGCTTTAAAGAACTCTGACAATGCTCTGACTGATGATAAGGAAACTTTTGAACAGGAGAAGTGGAAGACCCTGGATGCCCTTAGGGAGCAGTCGGTAAAGGAGCTGGCCGGCCTCCAGGCCGCTTATGATCTGGTGGTTGCTGACAAATTGAATGTGTCTGATGCAAATAAGGAGCTGACCGCTAAGGTCGAGAAGTTGAAGGGAGAGGTTGTGATCGTCTAGGAAGGTGTGTACAAAATTGGCTGGGAAGTAGCAACGATGATGCCGAATGACAGATAACATATGTTCGGCAAGTGGGTATCAAGATAAGCTGGAACCATGACTTGGTCGCTGCTGGAGTCCCTACAGATTCTTTCCTATTTACCCCGCATGCGTTGTTCCCCAATCCCATGGATGTTAAGGTGCCTTCTGTTATTAAGTTTTATTTGTTATAAAACTACCGCAAGTGCACGAGCTATTGAAATATAGCGGGTGTAAGTACGGGTCGAACCCATAGAGATTTCATCAATTTTTATAAAGTATTGATTTCTAACTAGACGTATTAGTGTATAAAAGTGATTGAATTTCTAAAATAAAAATAAAAGCAGAATAAATGAACCAGTAGAAATAATATCAAATGTTGAAGAAACTAGGACGTCCGATCAGTTTGTCAATTTTAATTACGTTTACACATCAATTTAATTTCATAATTTCTAATAAAAGACACAAAATATACCGACTCTCGTTTCATACATTTGGGAGAATAAAACATTACATGCGTTCAAAATATTTAATGTCTCTTAAATTAAACACCATAAATCCCTATTCCCTCGAAAATATCACGTTCTAAATTTTTGATGTGTATTTAAGCATGAGGTATCAAAACATCTAAGTGCAAGCATAACCCATCAAAAATGACAACTTTAAAATTTTAAAGCATGAATTTATAATTAATTCTTGCGGTTTAAAAATACACTCTCGTGTAATTTTAAGTGAATACCGAATTTTTTTATTTCAAATTAAAACACATTCTAACATGCGTAATTTAATCAATCATGACAAACATCACCTAAGTCCTAGTAATTAAACAACTCACACATCATATTTGACACACAAATATTGCAAGATGAAATAATAATTTTCATTAACAATAATCAACTTACAAATTTCGGTGCAAGACTTTGAGCTCCAATACACAATATGCTCCCAAGTTGCACAAAATAATCTTCCAAATACCCAAAAAAATACACACAAGGTTTTTTTTTGTTGTTTACAAAATTAATTATGTCTAAACAAAATTTATCTCTTCCAATTCCTTTTTTCTCTCCCCTCTCAACTGTGCCGAGCTCTCCCTCTCGACTGTGCCCCCAGTCAAATGAGCTTCTCATTATTTTTATAACCCACAAATTGGTTTAAGATTTGTTGGATGAGAGTAGGGGTGGGCACGGTCCGGTCCGGTCCGGGTTTTGCCTATTTTTTGGACCGGACCGAATATTCGGTCCTCAATTTTTTTGGACCAAGACCGGACCGATTAATTCGGTTAACCTACTAATTTGGTCCAGGATTTTTTCAGTCCGGTCCGGTGTAAAATTCGGTCCTGACCCTATTTTATATATATGTACATTTTATGAATGTTTTTATCTATTTTTCTCACAAATATATATACAAAAAAATAATACTCGAAACTCCAAGTGATATTTACATTGGTTTTTTTAACCCAAATAAAAAAATGTCTATACATATATAAAATGTTCCAAATTAAATTCATAAGTTATATACATTAATTCAAAAACTATACATAAGAAACACAATAACATTATTTTTATTATATATATATGGAAATCGGTCCGGTCTGGTCCAAATCGGTCTTTTAATATAGTGGACCGCGGACCGGGTCGGTCTTTTTTTTGTCCACCCCTAGATGAGAGAGATTAAAAAAATGTGGGTAGTGCCAAAAAAAAAAGGAAATGGGTCTTGTCTTTTTTTTTTCTGTAGTGGGTTCTTTTGCAGATTTTGGGGGAATAGGTTTTATTGTATTTTTTTACTTTTGGTCTTTGGTTTTGTTGGACATTGGCAGGTGGAAAAATCGTTTTAAGCTTTGGAGTTCAAATGGGTTTTGGCTTTAAAAGGTGTGGATTGAAGAGGGGTCTTAGGTTGAATAAGGTTGAAAGGAGGTGGTCGCCGGAGTTGGTAGCGCCAGCCAGATTGTTGGGTGGTTCGCGCTGGCGGGGCTGCTGGATTCCAGGTTGGTGGTTTTGGTTTTTCTGGTGGGTTTATGGTGGTGAAGTGTTGGGTGAGGGGTTAGTATTTGGTTGGTATTAAGTTGGTGGTTATGGAGGTTTGTGTGGAGTTGGGTTAATGGCGGAATTAAGAGAGAGAGAGAGAGAGAGAGAGAGAGAGAGAGAGAGGTGTTGGTTAATGGAGGTAGAGGAGAAATGTGTTAATGGAGGATGAGAGAGAAGAAGTGTTGTTGGGGAAGAAGATGATGGAAGGGGTTATGTGTGGTAGGGTGTAGTAAGTTAGGGTGAGGGTGAGGGCGAGGGAGGTTAGTTAGGTGTGTTTGTGGTGTAGGAAATTAAGGTGTGATTGAGTTGGGTTAATTGTCTGTGTGTGTGTATTTAATTTGGACCCTTTAAAAAATGACACTACCTAAAAAAATAAACTAGAAAAATAAAAAAAATAACATCTAAAAATAAAATTCTAATTTATAAAAAGAATAAAATAAAAAATAAAAAAATAAAACTCTATAAAAACTAAAAGAAATTAAAAAATCCTAACTAAATAAATTAAAACTAAAAAATAAAAAATAAATCTTATAAAAATAAATTCCTAAAAACTAATCCTAAGAAAAATAATAAATAAAATAAAGATTAAAAACTAATACAAATCAAAATCAAAATCAAAATCAAAATCAAAATAAAGAAATATAAGAATAGAAAATAAATCCTAGAAAATTTAAAATAAATCCTAAAAATAAAATGACTCAAAATAAAAATCTAGAAAAATAATAAAGGTACAAACTCAACACACATGAGGTTTCGGGATAGGTTTAGGCTCAGTTTCGGCTCGGGTAAGGTTACGGGATTACGTTTAACTTCAGGATTGACTTTTGACTTTCTTTCGAATTCGAACTTTGCATGGCCATAACTTCTTCGTTTCGGCTCCGATTGATACGATGTTTGAACCCAGGCATCCCTTGATTCAAGGCCTTCAATTTTCGTGCTTGGTCCGAGTTCGAAAACAGTCATTTGAATTTAAAATTTTGCCCCTGATGGTGTGGAAGTGACCTTTCCATGCTCAATTTGCGTCCAAACTTTACCGCTTTCTTTTTAAATCTGTCAATACTCAAAAACAAACTTGGACAAGAGATTAGCAATATAAGATGTGAGCGTGAAGTACTCAAAAATTGCATTATGAACGCCATTTATAATGAAATTTTTATTTTTCTTTTAAATAATAAAAATTATTCTAAAAGTTCTTTATTTATGATGTAAGGGGACTAACAAGTCCTAAATTTGGGTGTAAATAATACAAAATAATGCACTCATCACCTTCCATCGGCCAACCTGCTATTTAAGTCGAGATGGAGCCCATAAATCCAGTCTTAGGAGATCTTTCTATTAATCAAACTGTGGGAGACCTTAGCATGATTGTAATTACTGGCGACCAGGCTGCTAGGGAGGCTGAAAAGGAAAACGGTCCAACCTCTTCCGAGCAGGTGTAGATCCTTGAGTTTTGTGGGATTTTTGTTTTTCTTATTCTGTTGATGTTGCATTGTATTCTTCCCAGACTTGTACCGGCTTTAGCCTAACTTTTGTTTAATGGAAAAATACTTTCCTCTCTTGCTAATATTTTCCCTTAGCTTAGTGTTCTCTGTTAGTAATGTTTGCCAATATCCATTGCTCATCTTGTTGGTTGTATCCCATTGATCTAGATGAATATATCCCTCCCGATTCCCGATTAAGGCAGATCCTAGGATCGAACATTAACGTCCAAGCTCACTAAGATTTTATAAAGATCTACAAATCCTTACAAACAAGAACTCAGTAATACAAGGAATAGGTTGAGTTGGTCGCTAAATTAAAGGACAAGGGTTGAAGAGATGGAGGATATCGGAGCTTCAGTTCAAGAGGAACTCGATGTTTTGAAAGCAAACTCATAGATGCCATTGAAGTCCATCAAGCGGGGGAGTTAATTCAAATAAAGAATGATGAATTAAGGAGGGAAGTTGCTCTGCTAAAGGAGAACCTTCCTTCAGGGTCTTTTCCAATGTTACGAGGATCTTCTTCATCATCAATTGGGATAGCTCGAGTTGTAAATCAAGATCCATAGAGGGAGGTTGCTAAGATTAAAAGAGATGTTCAACGAGTTTATATGATTGCTGCTGGGCTTCAAAGAGAAGTGATAAGGCTGAGGTATCTATTCTAAATGGGACCTCGACAGGCCTGGGCAGATGGTTATGACCAGGGATGGACTGATGCCCAGGCAAGATTTAAGGAAATAAAAGACCTTTCTTTTGCTCGGGGATGACTCAGTGCTCTTAGGGAGGTGAAAACACCTAAGAAGTCCAACCTATGGTATAAGTACCAGATCGATTTTTTAGCTTACCGTCACAATCCTTTCTCAAGGAATGACAAGTGGATCTCGATAAATGCTATCCTGATCCGGCTTCTGGAGCATTATTTGGAAGATAGTGGAGAAAAGTTTGCCCCTCACCTAGATGATGGTCGGATAGCGCGTGTTGCAGACTACCTTGCTCGCCATCCTGGGCCATCATAAGTCTTTTGTTTACTCTGGTTTTTGTCGTAAATGTGACTTCTCATTGTAGTAAATGAAAAAAATGTTATTTATCAATTTCTGATGTTTTGAAACTTTATTGATTTAACATGTGTTATTGTTCTGTCCAAGTGGGCTAGTATTTAAGTTTTATCATTTTGAGTGCCTTAGCTGACTGAATGGTTTTAAGAACTAGCGTTAGCCATATCTTGTTATGTGTTAGAACATTCTCCCAGTCTAATATGCCATAACAGTATCATTCCACCTTCTTTACCTTTTAGGTTGTGTCATCACACCCCCTAGGCCTAGTAAGATGATGTCGAGAATGTACCTGGTAAATGGGCCATTCGCCGAGCAGGGCTTTTTTTTGCGACCAACAAAGTTGTCGACCAACCTAAGTTGCCTTTACTGCCTAAGGATCCCCTGTAAGGCTTTTGTCATTATCGGGGAAACTCAAGATGTCTTTTGTGTTTGTAACAAGGACATGAGGGTTGTAGTAGTTGAAACCATGTTCGCCATGTGAGGTTCCCTGATTGAAAATAAGTTGATCCACTTGTAGTAATCTCGAGAGTTCATTCATGAACAAAGGAGTTATTATTTGGAAAAGGTGCGTACCAATAAGATGCCATCAAGAAGAATTAAGCAGATAAAGATTATAAAAGAGCAGGGGCCAACTGGCCTTTATTTATTTAATATTGTCTGACGAGCAACATAAGTTTGGAAATAGAAATTTTCTTAAACTAAATGTGCTAATAAAAAGATAAAGAAGGCTAAAAGTATAAATTCTTAAGATTGGTTGTGTTCGAGGCCCTTGGTATATCCCTTCCCTTCAGCATTTCCAAATGATGTGCTCCTTGAAATTCGTCCCTTATAACCCTAAAAGGTCCTTCCCAGTTTGGTTCTAGCTTGCTATCTTATGGTTTTACGGCATGGCTGAGGACTTTTCTTAGGACATAGTCCCCTATAAGAAACTTCCTCGGATCGAATTTTTTATTATATTTCTTGGCCAGTTTTTATTGGTAGCAGGCCAATTTGATTAAGGCCAGTTCTCTTCGCCCGTTCGCTAAGTAATGTTACTGCGTAATGCATCATCATTGAGGCCCTGGTCGACAAAGGTGGTTCTCATAATAGGGAGACCTACTTCTAGAGGGATGATGGCTTTCATCCCATAAGTGAGCATAACAGGTGTTTCCCCGGTTGGTCTCCTGGGAGTAGTATGGTAAGCCCATAGAACACGAGGGAGATTGTCCACCATTTCACCCTTGGCTTTCTCCAACAATTTTATCCGTCCATCGAGCATGGTTTTATTAGAGGCCTCTGCCTACCCATTACTTTGAGCATATGCCATAGAGATGAAGTGGTGTTTGATGTCGTGTTCATCATGAAAACCTTGAAAGAAACCACTTTCAAATTGTGTGTTATTATCGGTGACGATGGTCTTTGGTATTCAAAAGTGTGTTATAATATTCCTCCAAACGAATCTGGTCATATCAGAATCATTAATATTCGCTAATGGTTATGCCTTTACCCATTTGGTGAAGTAATTTATGCCAACCAGCAGATACTTATGATTTTCAGATGCGGTAGGTAGTGATTCCATAATATCTAGCCCCCATTGTGCGAATAACCATGGGCTTGTCAGG
Organism: Sambucus nigra; assembly: GCA_949130495.1. NCBI lineage: Eukaryota > Viridiplantae > Streptophyta > Magnoliopsida > Dipsacales > Adoxaceae > Sambucus > Sambucus nigra. The sequence goes on along the minus strand of OX422214.1, from coordinate 599,647,228 downwards.
GTTTCAGGTCGCTGGGAGGACAGTGGATCATAGGAGAATGCTTTTGACATTTTTCACACTTTCGAACATAAGGGCTCGTGCCCCTCTACGTTTGAGGTCACTAATAACCTTCCTTAATTGCTCGAAAGGCCAATGATCTCCCTCCTGCGTGACTCCCATAAATGGCTTTATGAAGCTCACTAAGTACCTATTTGGTGTCATGTGGGTGAATGTATTGGAGGTAAGCTCCCCTAAATGACTTCTTTTAAAGCTTCCCTCCGGGGAAAAGGTAAAATAGGCAGCCTTGGCCCTTATTTGGTGGGCTGACCTCTTATCGTCAGGTAATATGTCGCTCTGTAGGTAATTGGCGATGGGATCCATCCAACTGGGGGCCTTTTCTGTGAGGAAGACTTTCTTGTTGGGGATGATAGTTCTCCTTAGGTCAGAGTTGATTGTTAAACTCATGACCGCTAAGGCATCAACGTGACTATTTCGCCCCCGGGGGAACTATTAAATGTCTACTTTCTCCAACCCCACCATAAATCCTCTCACCATAGTGAGGTAGGGTATTATTCTATCATCTATAGCATTTAAGTCCCCAATTACTTACTTGGAGACCAGTTTGGAGTCTTCATGTATGTGAACACGTTTTGCCCCTAATAATTGGGCCTTGCGCAAGCCCGTGATCAAGGCTTCGTACTCAGCTTCATTATTGGAGGCCTCAAATCCCAATCTGATTCCTTACTCAATAATGGTATTTTCTGAAGTCATAAGGACGTTCCCTAAACCTACCCCCTTGTAATTAGAGGCTACATCAACATATAGGGTCCAGTCGTTAGAATATCCTTTCTCATTTGCTGACTTACCTGCTTGTCACTTGGTTGTACTCCTGTGAATTCAGCAATGAAGTTCGCTAAGAACATCCCCTTAATTGTCATTATCGATTGAAAGTGGATATCAAATCTTTGAGATCGACCGACCACTTAAAAAGTCATCCGGAATGGTCGGCCTTTCGAAGAACAACTTTGAGTGGGTAGGAGTTGATTATGGTTATTGAATGGTCTTCAAAGTAAATCTTTAGCTTCCTCAAGGAAACACGATCATGTAGGAAAGTTTCTCTAGAGACAGGTACCACTGCTCGGCGTTCAGAAGCGTCTTGATGGCATAATAGACTGGGTGATTACATCCTTGCTTTTCACGTACCAGAGCAGAGTTTACAGCGTGGTCGAATACTGAAAGGTAAAGATATAGTGGGTCCTCATCATTTGGAATCACCAACAGGTGTGGTTTTCTAAGATAAGACTTGATTATCCCAGATATTTCGAATAATCCTCATCCCATGTGAGGCCTTTATCCTTATTAGTAGATGGAAGAATGATCGGTAACGTTCTGAAGACTTGGAGATAAAGAGATTGAGTGTTGCGACCATACCAATGAGTTTTTGAACATCTCGCAACGTCTGAGGAGGATGAACTCTTATGATGGCTTCAATCTAATCTGGATTGGCCTTAATTCCTCTCTTACTTGCTAAGAATCCCAATAACATTCCTGGATGGACACCGAATGAACACTTACTTCCATTAAGCTTCATCCGGTACTTCTTGAGGATCTCAAAATTTCTAGACAAGTCTGTGAGGTGGTCGCCTTTGTCCTTTCTTTTTATTAGCATATCATCGATGTAGACCTCCATAATGTCTCTTGAACATCTTGGTGACCAGTCTCTGATGGGTTACCCTAGCATTTTTCAGACTGAATGGCATAAATTCATAGTAATGTAACCCAATGGGGGTCGTAAAGGACGTTTTATCGTTATCGGGACCGAACAAAGGAATCTAAAGGTATCCCAACTATGCATCCTGAAATCTCATTCTTTCATGTGTTGCCATAGCATCAACCAACTGATTTTTTTAGGAAGCAGGAAGTTATACTTGGGACATGCTTTGTTAAGGTTTGTGAAGTCGATACAGACCCTCTAACTTTCATTTCCCTTGCGTACCACCACTGGGTTGGACAACCATTCGGGGAACTGAACATCCTTGATGGATCATACATCTAGTAGTGTCCCTACTTCATTCTCCACCATTTTGGCCTTTTTAGGGATTGTTCGGCGAGCTTTCTGGGTGATCGGCTTAAAGGTTGGATCAGTGTGTAGGCGGTGGCAGACTATATTTGGTCAATCCCTGGCAAGTCATATGGTTCCCAAGTAAAAACATATAGGTTGCTTTTGAGTAAGGCAACTAATTCTTTCTCTTATTGATCGATAAGGGTGGAGCCGATCAAAAATTTCCTCACTGTCAAGTTATTTTCGGTCACCACTTCTTCCAAGATTTCAATGACCCTATCGGTGGGGTGGATCCTGGTCTCCTTCACCCCTGGTCGGCCATACCATAATTATTATTTGGATGGTACGACCCCTCTTGGGATTCCTCCTAAGCATCATTTACTTTCTTCTTATTTTCCTTCCTGGGGTGAATAGCCGCGATGAAGCACTTCCTGGCTATGGACTGTTCATCATAGATTTCGACTACACCCAGATCAATAACACACTTCAGGTTTTGATGGTAGGTGGATGGTATGGCCTTCAGGGCATGGAGTCAGCCCTTGCCCAAGATGGAATGATATGGGGATTCAATGTCCACCATTAGGAACTCAATTACTTTGAGATGTTTTCGGCCTTGACCGACAGGATTATCTTCTCCAATGACATTTTAATCCTTCCTATGAATCCGACCAAAGGAACTATGGCATCCTTAAGGTCGGCGATGTTCATCTTCAGCTTGTGGAACAATTCCAGGTACACGACCTCTGACAAACTCCCCTAGTCCACGAGAAGCTTGTTAACATCCCAATTGGCTATTCTGAGCGTGATTACCAATGTGCCATGATGTAGGGTTCTAACCCCAACCAAATATTCTTCGATGAAAATGTAATGCTTAGTGTAGTCGATGTCCTCTTGTAAAATATGCTTAGTAGCCTGAGTTTTGACAGGGTCAATCTGAAATGCTTCCAGGACAGCGGTAACCTTCTTTAACTCTATCCGAATAACATTTTCTTATATTTAATTAAGATCCGATTCCCCTTGGATTACTATGAAATCATTCCCTGTATCATTATCAAGGACGTTGTTCTATTTTTGGTCTCCACTAGATGCAACCTTATATGTCTTCTTCTCTATGAATTCATTGAGGTGCCCAGCTTGGGCCAGATCCTTCAAGTGTGACTTCAGAGTTTTAAATTTCTCATTCCTTTGGCCTCCCTCCTTGTGGAATGTGTATCTCAGTACATTATTTCTTTTCGTTGGGTCGCCACCCATCTTTCTAGGTCACTTGATGAACAATTAACCTTTAATCTTGCTCAATATCTTGTAAATGGGTTCCTTGAAGACTGTGTTAATAACTTGGATCGCCTTGGAGAGATCAACCTTGTTTTCTTTCTTGGAGCCATTCGTACCCTCATTCTTATTTCCCTTCTTTGGAGTATCACTCTTCTTTGTTCCCTTGTTTGCCTTTGCTCGCCATTATCCCCTGCATTAGAATGAACCACATCTTCTACCTTGGCGTATTTCTTAATACGAGCTATAAGGTCATCAATGGTGATGTCTTCTTTCCTAGTTAGGGACTGGTGTAGTAAAGAGGTGGTTGATAGATCAATTTTGAAGGATGCCACGACAATATACTCTGAACATTCCTCAACCTCATTGAAGATTTCCCAATACCTTTTGGCATAATTTTGAAGGCTTTTTTGTGGCTTTTTCTTCATCATAAGAAGTGCATCCATATGATTTGGTGGGAGTTACTGTTTATGAAGCGAGCAGTGAAGGCCTCTGCTAGAACGTTGGAGTTCCTGATCGACCCGTGGATAACCTCTCGAACCACTTATGTGCTACATCATGTAAACTAGAAGGGAAAATTCAGCACATTAGTGCATGATTATGGCTTTATAAGGTCATCGCTTGTCTGTACTATCGAACGTGGTCTATGGGATCTGACTATCTATCATAAATTGTGAACCTGGGAACAATAACTTTTTAGGGGGCTCCTCTTCTTCGATCGCCTTTGAGAAAGGAAATTTCATCTGAGTGCTGAGAGACCTCATGTCTAACTCTCTACTGCACCTGTCTCTATGGTGGGCTGGATATTGGTCCATCTCTTTTCGAACCAAAGTCCTAATCTAGTGGTTTATTCGATCATGGATCCCGTGGAATCTCTCTGGATGGCCACGATCTGATGAACCATAATCTGACCTATCATGCTCAATTCTCTCCCAGTCACGTTTGGAGCTTCTTCCTCAGTTGTGATTATAACTCACATGAGGACTATGAGTCCTATCACGACATTGTCTCGTATTCCTGTAGAGATCCCTCTCCATTCTTTCAAGTCGCCTCTTGAGGCAAGCATTCTCTCCTACCTAGTGAGGCGTATCCTCCTCCTATTCTTAAAGCCTAGATTTATAAGAAATAACCAACCTAGAGATCTGTGTATACCTAGGTGGACCTTGGATTTCTTCAGATGGCTGCTTCTCTTGGCGAAACCCGAGGTTCGTCTGCTGGCGAATCTACGACCTAACCCTAGGAGGAACTGGTTTCTCTTTCTCATCGCCAATTTGAGGAATGTTATTATTGTGGTGAGACATCACGCGTTTTCTATTTGTAAAGGTTTTTGCAAGAATAAATTTTTTTCTCATAAACGACATCAATTGTGAGTACAAGAAATATCATAATAAAGATATCCATTAAAACAATCACAAAGAACCGAAAGTAAAGATCACACAACAACTATATATGTGGTTTGGCAACTTGCCTGTGTTCACAAAGATTTTACTATTATATTATAGTGTCTCTCAATATTTCACATTACATCCCCTCTGCCTCAGGTCAGGGTGTACAATTTATAGGCGTATCTAAATAGAGGTTAAGTTGTGCAAGGAACTCAATTAACACATTGAATATATCAAGAAGCACCTGAATATCTCTTCTGAGATTATTGGTAACTTATTTGACTATATGTAAGTATTTTAGTGTATTTGAAATACATATGCGCGGATTAAATTATGATTTGGGCCAGGCAGCGTCTTGACTTATCTGAGTTGATCGGCTATTCTCATGGGCTTAGTTAAATGGGTCCCCATAATTGCCCCTAAAATCATTAGGCTCGTACTTTGGACCAATAGATTTCAATCAAGTCCTAAGACCAAGGCTTGGAGCAGTGTCAAAACCAAAATGGCACGTTTGTAATTTGTGAGTGTAAATAGGGGTACGCTTGTCCTTAGGAGAAAATAAAGTGTTGAGATCTTCTTGGGAAGCGCGGCTCATCATTTGGGATATTTGAAGCTTGTTCATGTTTTAAGGTGTAAGGACACAAATTTCCAATTGAGTCCATATATAGTTTTAGCTCAATTCCGGACAAAAATATTTATTCATAGGATTGTATTTAATTATAATATTCTCATGCCTATGAAGTGTTTGTTGAAGATGTAGCGGCAAAGAGTATAAAGCTTCATCAATATGCCGGTTTGCGTGCCTCGTTTCTATGTCATCAACTATGGTTCCATGCTCCCAAGGTATGAATGCAATATTATATATATAGGAGCTTGGAACAAGTTTTATTGGGTGTTAGGTTTAATAAAAACTGTGTTTTATTTTCAGAAAGAATTAATTAGAACTTTAAATAAGTTTATAAAGTTTTCTGGACAAAAATCGAATTTTCCAAACTTTCTGGAAGTTCGTTCGATATGTCGTTCGAACGAGTTTGTCGTTCGAACCAGATGTCGTTCGAACGAGTTTGCCAACGACTTCCCACTAAGGCATACTTGTCGTTCTAACGAGATTTCCAACGAGTTTCTAACGAGTTCATACTGGAACTTCGTTAGAAGACTCGTTCGAATGAGAATGTCGTTCGAACAAAATGTCGTTCGAACGAGATGTCAGTCGGGAATAGTTTTTGGCAGTTTTGAGCAGTTTTTCACCCACTTTCCCACTTGTTTCTTAACTGATTTTTTCCAGACTTTATGATGTGTGGGAAACCATTTTTCCAAGATATCTTTTTCACAACCTTCTAACCCAGAGAGTGTTTTGAGAGAAAAATCAAAGAGGGAAAAAGATCATGTTTTGAGTGAGATTTTTAGAGAAAAATATACATCACTCTTGTTTACACCCAAATGAGTTTATTCCAAGTTATCATATACATATATCTTGCTTGGAGTTTGGCACCGAAGAAGTGGTTTTATGTTGATTTACCCACTTGGAGAAAGGCTCCTAGTTCGGGTGACGGTGACCATATAAAGTCCGATCGGTGGATTTCGAGACCGCGGTGGAGCTCCAAGGTTATCCGCTAGGAAGAGGTATCTACAAGAAGAAGCGTCGAGGCTTGAGAGGGATCGAGTCATGTGTTGTAAGTCTTTCTGTCTTGTATTTGTAAATCCGTATTTAGTGGATTTGTGGCTAGGGCCGTCCGAGGTTGTTTCCCGTCTTGGGTTTTTCCTCGTACATCGCGGTGTAGTGTAATTGATTTATTTTATCTTGCATAATAACTTAGAATGCATGCTTAGGATAATTCAAGATAAAATTTGGTTTATGTTATCACACTTAATTTAATTTGGTGCTAAATTAAATATTGGGTAAAGTTATTTAATTCAAGTCATTTGCTAAAATTGGTTGTCCTAACGTTGCAATATTGAAATATGACCTGGGCAAATTCTAGGGCTTGGATTAATTAACATTGGTTTAAGTGAAAATTAATACTTGTGTGTTTTGTTTAATTTCACTCGGTTTAATTTTAGTTTGTTTAAGAAAATCAAAACTCGGTAATCCGTCTGTTTTGTTGAACCATACTAATGCTTCCGCAACTAGATATATATAAAAGGATATTATAATTCAATTTTAATTGAGAAAATTAAAATCTGGGGAACTCACATCTTTTACAAATTGGTATCAGAGCCAAAGCGATAAATTATTTCGTTAGCGATCCTTTAAATAATTTTTAGCTAAAATGGAATTTTCCCCATTTTCAAAATTTCCTATTTTCGATGGTTCTAACTACGCGTATTGGAAAGCGCAAATGAAATCGGCACTAAAATCTATCGACGAGAGAGTTTGGATGTTTGTTGTTAATGGTTGGTCCCCACCAACTTATTTAGTTGAAAATGAACGTGTTCCTAAACCCGCCGATAGATGGACTAAAAATGAGTTTAAACTTTCTAATTTTAATTCACGTGGTTTGAATGCCTTGTTTAGCGCTGTCACACCGGATGAATTCCGACGTATTATGACGTGTGAAACCGCTAAAGAAGCTTGGGATACTTTACAATTAACTCATGAAGGAACTAGTGTCGTTAAAGCTTCAAAACTCTAAAACCTCACCACTCAATTTGAAACTATCAAAATGAATGATAATGAAACCTTTGATGAATTTTATGCTAGGCTTGTATGCATTGTGTATGTTTGTTCATTGAGTTCAATCTATATTGTCACATGAGGTTATATTTAAATGTGATGAAGTTTGTAATCAAATGAGAACTCCGTGAACGTTTATTAAGTGTTTGGGTCTAAATTTAATTGTTGCTAGTTCACACCCTACACTTCCATTTCCATATGACACATTTTTACCATACGAGTGTGCAAACTTATTGTATTTTTGTGTCATGTGTGTGTTTATATCTATACATATGTGCATGTGCATTCTTGATATATTTATAGTACATATATATAGGATATTGTGTTTTGCCTTTGCCTTGCTTTTGTTTCCCATATGCTTTCATGTCTTATCACTTTAAGCTTCAATATGATTTTATCTTTGTTCTTTATCTTTTACCTATTCCTAAACAAAAAGGGGGAGAATGATAGGGGGAGAAATGGTATCTAATCCTATTATTATCGTATCTTAGTTTGGGGGAGATTTATCTTAGGGGAAGACGTCTTTCTAAGTATGTCATTTGTTTGATAAAGGGAAGAATTAATTTAGGGGGAGTAATTAATTAATTGCATTTAATATTTTGATATTCCCTATGCGTTTGATAGATTGCTTAAGTGTGCAGGAATTCTTTTAAAGCGGCATCTTTCAATGGCAAAGCGTTTGATCCTTGGGTTGAGTCAAGTTTGGGTGGGTTATGTTTTGAGTCTAGTGCGCTTGACGGCCCTTTAGGATTTTTGTTTGGTTTTTGTCCCGGAATAGCCAAAGGGGGAGATTTGTAAGGACACAAATTTCCAATTGAGTCCATATATAGTTTTGGCTCAATTCCGGACAAAAATATTTATTCATAGGATTGTATTTGATTATAATATTCTCAAGCCTATGAAGTGTTTGTTGAAGATGTAGCGGCAAAGAGTATAAAGCTTCATCAATATGCCGATTTGCGTGCCTCGTTTCTATGTCATCAACTATGGTTCCATGCTCCCAAGGTATGAATGCAATATTATATATATAGGAGCTTGGAACAAGTTTTATTGGGTGTTAGGTTTAATAAAAACTGTGTTTTATTTTCAGAAAGAATTAATTAGAACTTTAAATAAGTTTATAAAGTTTTCTGGATAAAAATCGAATTTTCCAAACTTTCTGGAAGTTCGTTCGATATGTCGTTCGAACGAGTTTGTCGTTCGAACCAGATGTCGTTCGAACGAGTTTGCCAACGACTTCCCACTAAGGCATACTTGTCGTTCTAACGAGATTTCCAACGAGTTTCTAACGAGTTCATACTGGAACTTCGTTAGAAGACTCGTTCGAATGAGAATGTCGTTCGAACAAAATGTCGTTCGAACGAGATGTCAGTCGGGAATAGTTTTTGACAGTTTTGAGCAGTTTTTCACCCACTTTCTCACTTGTTTCTTAACTGATTTTTTCCAGACTTTATGATGTGCGGGAAACCATTTTTCCAAGATATCTTTTTCACAACCTTCTAACCCTTAGAGAGTGTTTTGAGAGAAAAATCAAAGAGGGAAAAAGATCATGTTTTGAGTGAGATTTTTAGAGAAAAATATACATCACTCTTGTTTACACCCAAATGAGTTTATTCCAAGTTCTCATATACATATATCTTGCTTGGAGTTTGGCACCGAAGAAGTGGTTTTATGTTGATTTACCCACTTGGAGAAAGGCTCCTAGTTCGGGTGACGGTGACCATATAAAGTCCGATCGGTGGATTTCGAGACCGCGGTGGAGCTCCAAGGTTATCCGCTAGGAAGAGGTATCTACAAGAAGAAGCGTCGAGGCTTGAGAGGGATCGAGTCATGTGTTGTAAGTCTTTCTGTCTTGTATTTGTAAATCCGTATCTAGTGGATTTGTGGCTAGGGCCGTCCGAGGTTGTTTCCCATCTTGGGTTTTTCCTCGTACATCGCGGTGTAGTGTGATTGATTTATTTTATCTTGCATAATAACTTAGAACATTTATTCATAGGATTGTATTTAATTGTAATATTCTCAAGCCTATGAAGTGTTTGTTGAAGACGTAGCGGCAAAGAGTATAAAGCTTCATCAATATGCCGGTTTACGTTCCTCGTTTCTACGTCATCAACTATGGTTCCATGCTCCCAAGGTATGAATGCAATATTATATATATATGAGCTTGGAATAAGTTTTATTGGGTGTTAGGTTTAATAAAAACTGTGCTTTATTTTCAGAAAGAATTAATTAGAACTTTAAATAAGTTTATAAAGTTTTTTGGGCTAAAATCGAATTTTCCAAACTTTCTGGAAGTTCGTTCGATATGTCATTCGAACGAGTTTGTCGTTCGAACTAGTTTACCAACGACTTCCCACTAAGGCATACTGGAACTTCGTTCGAACGATATTGTCGTTCTAACGATATTTCCAATGAGTTTCTAACGAGTTCATACTGGAACTTCGTTAGAAGACTCGTTCGAATGAGAATGTCGTTCGAACGAAATGTCGTCCCAACGAGATGTCAGGCGGGAACAATTGTTGGCAGTTTTGAGCAGTTTTTCACCCACTTTCCCACTTGTTTCTTAACTAATTTTTTCCAGACTTTATGATGTGCGGGAAACCATTTTTTCAAGATATCTTTTTCACAACCTTCTAACCCTTAGAGAGTGTTTTGAGAGAAAAATGAAAGAGGGAAAAAGATCATGTTTTGAGTGAGATTTTTAGAGAAAAATATACATCACTCTTGTTTACACCCAAATGAGTTTATTCCAAGTTCTCATATACATATATCTTGCTTGGAGTTTGGCACCGGTTTTCTCTACACCGAATTGAAGAAGAGAAGTTTCGGGTTTTGCTTCTCCATCCCATAAAGAAAGAAGAAGTGGTTTTATGTTGATTTACCCACTTGAAGAAAGGCTCCTAGTTCGGGTGACGGTGACCATATAAAGTCCGATCGGTGGATTCCGAGACCGCGGTGGAGCTCCAAGGTTATCCACTAGGAAGAGGTATCTACAAGAAGAAGCGTCGAGGCTTGAGAGGGATCGAGTCGTGTGTTGTAAGTCTTTCTGTCTTGTATTTGTAAATCCGTATCTAGTGGATTTGTGGCTAGAGCCGTCCGAGGTTGTTTCCCGTCTTGGGTTTTTCCTCGTACATCGCGGTGTAGTGTGATTGATTTATTTTATCTTGCATAATAACTTAGAATGCATGCTTAGGATAATTCAAGATAAAATTTGGTTTAAATTATCACACTTAATTTAATTTGGTGCTAAATTAAATATTGGGTAAAGTTATTTAATTCAAGTCTTTTACTAAAATTGGTTTGACCTAACGTTGCAATATTGATAATTATGACTTAGGCAAATTCTAGGACTTGGATGAATTTACTTGGTTTAAGTGAAAATTAATACTTGTTTGTTTAGTTTAATTTCACTCGGTTTAATTTTAATTTGTTTAAGAAAATTAAAACTTGGTAATCCGTCTGTTTTGTTGAAGCATCCTAACGCTTCCGCATCTAGATATATATAAAAGGAAATTATAAATATTTTAATTGAGAAAATCAAAACCTGGGGATCCATAACTTCTACATAAGGACATAAATTTCCAATTGAGTCCTTTGTAATTTTGGCTCAATTCCGGACAAAAACACTTGAGTCATAGAATAGTGTTCTTGTGTATCCTTCTAGCCTATGACTCGTTAAAGTTGAATACGTTGTGGATACTTATCAAGAGAATATCATTGTCGAGTTTCAAGTGCCTCGTTCGACGTCATCAACACAATAATTCAAGTCTCCAAAGGTATGAATGCTTTATATATTTGTAGGAGACTTGGAATAATTTTATTGGGTGTTATGTTTATTTAAAATAAAGTTTCTGGGCTTAAAATCAAAGTATGAACATTCTGTCACTTCGTTCGATATTGTCGTTCGAACGAGTTTGTTGTGTCGTTCAAACGAGAATGTCGTTCGAACGAGTTTGCTAATCATTTTTACCTTTTGGTCTCTGGAACTACTTTAGAAGGGTCGTTCGAATGAGACTTCGTTCAAACAAAAATCTCGTTCGAATGAGATTTTCGACGAGAAAATGTTTTGGCAGTTTTTCACCACTATCCCACTCTTCTGTTCCGACTAACTTTTTTAGAATTAATATGTACGGGAACCAACCTTTTCAAATCAACTTTTTCATCTTCCGTAATCTCTAAGAGAGTGTTTTGAGAGCTTAATTCCTCTATGAAAGAGTTCATGTTTTGAGTGTTTGTTTTTCAAGAAAATCATTCTAAAACACTTTTGTTTACACCCATATTAATTTATTCCAAGTACCACACACACACACACACACACACACACACACACATATATATATATATATATATATATATATATATATATATATATATATATATATATATATATAGTGGAGAAGTGGGAATGGTTGAAGAGTATATTGCATGTTGCCTGATGCACGTGTGAAGATGATGGATGCAAGGATCCGGATCAAGGCTGTCGTGGATGATCGTATTGACATGCCGAATGAAGAGGTATCAGACATACTAACTGTGATCTTAGGACAAATAGAAAAATCCTAGATTCTAACATTGAAATTTATAAAATCATGTCCTTACAAATCTCCCCCTATGTCTATTCCAGTATAAACATAAAAAATCTGAATTATGCTACCCAAAGTAAACACCAAATGACATATACTTTAATATCCTGATTAAACCCTAAAATTGGAAATACTAAAATGACATATCTTAAAATAATATCAACATCTTCAAATCTTCAATTTTCCAAACTTTCTTTATCATCATCAGGGTGGGCTAAAATTAATCTTTTTTAGTACCTACACACTTGAGACAAGAAATAATACCCGTGAAACGCAATAGTTTGAATTGCAATGATAAATAAAAATAAATATCAATTAATGCTTAAGTAAATCACTATTAAACCAAACAAAAAATTCTCCCCTATAATTCGTTCTCCCCCTTTTTATCATGTCCCCAAATAGATAAATATGAAGAACATAAAGCAAATGCAAATGGATAATGTCACAAGGTAATCAAACTTTCTCTTTTTAAATTTTTCAAAATTTTCTTTCACAAAATATACAACAAAGAATCACACCATGAAAGAACATGAAAACATCCAAGTCAGTGATAGCGGAAATGTAGTGATGTGAACAAATTAGACAGGAAAATCAATACATACAACCATAACATATGTGCATAATAAATTTTGGATATTCCTAGAGAATGAACTTTAATATCTTCCTTATGTGTACAAAATTGTGGAATTAAAAGAAATTGACTCAATCAAATCAACAAATCAAAGCTCAAAGTGATTTCCACACAAATAATGTCCAAAACGTTGTAACACCTTTTCATGACTTTCAAGGACGTGCAAGCTCGTTTTTCATTTCTTTCCATCCAAACTCCCTCATAAATAATTATGAATTATATTTTTCTTTGAGGTGATGAAAACTAAAACCTATTGGCCCACTTTTTGGCATATTTTTATTTTTATTTCCTTGTAATTTTTTCTAGCTCTTTTCAAACGGTGGCTTTCACGGCGAGTTAATTTTGAACTCTTGCATCCCTTTCCCGTGATTCAATCATTATATTTTGTTGCAATTAAATCCTCACAGTGGACGGGTTTTACATGCACTGCGATCTTATCAAGTTTTATCGCATTTTGGTTGTTGTATAGATATAATTGAGATGAAAAGACTCAAGCGAATATGTGATAAACAAGTAAAATACTCAAAGAATACCATGCATGTGGGAAATAAAGGAGATAAGGACCCAAACATGTAGAATATATCACTAATCGCATTTCAAGGTCTCCTAACAATGTAAAACACATGGATGAAATGATGTAGCATCTCAAATCGCTATCAAACAGTCACGTGGAATATGGAATGAAGTTGTGACTATGGCTATCTTAAATGTTCATCCATAAACGGTGTAAATAAAATACAAAAATATTTTTGTGGTTTTCAAAAAAAATTATAAAAAGAAAATCTTTTTGACTTTTTCTAAAAATTTTCAAAAAAAATAAAGTCTTTATGGATTTTTCAATTTTTTAAAAAAAAATAATGATACAAATGATACAATCTAGAGATAGGAATCAAATGGTATGAACATGAAAAATGCATCCTACTCTAGACATGATGACCACCCCTCAGTAAACTGCAAATTCCTAAAGACTTCCTAAGACTCTCGAATCTAAGGGTGTCTAAAAGCTTCGTGAAAATATCGGCTAAGTGGACATCAGTAGATACAAAACTCAAAGATACGACCTTATATTCTACTAGCTCTCGGATAATGTGCTCGTGTATCCTGATGTGTTTTGTGCGCGAATGCTGGACTAAATTATGGGATATGTGTATCCCGCTCATCTTATCACATGAAATAGTCATGGTGTCTTGTGATATCCCATAATCCTCCTACATTTTCTTTATCCACAGAAGTTGCCTGCAATAACTCTCGACGGCTATGTACTCAGCCTCCGTAGTGGACAAAAAGATTGAGGTTTGATTCTTTCTCAACCAAGAGATAAGAGAAGAACCAAAGAATAAACACCCACCAGAAGTGATCCTACTTCTATCTACATCCCCGACCCAATCGACATTCGAAAGGATCATAATCTGTCATTGGTATCAAAGGTATACCAAATGCCAAGTGAGAGAGTCCCACTCACGTATTTGATACTATGTTTAAGAGAAAGTGAGTGTGACTCTTTCGGGGACGATTGATATTGCACATAGACTCCAACACTAAAGGCGATATCAGGAAGACTTGCACTCAAGTAGAGAAGACTACCTATCATACTCTGATATAAGGCTTTCTCTACGTCCTTGCCTAAAGTGTCCTTGCTAAGATTTGTTAAGGTACTTATCGGTGTACGTGTTTGATTAGCGGAGTCTAAATCAAATTTCTTCATAAGGTCTCTAGCATATTTTGATTGGGAGATGAATATCCCATCCTCTAGCTTATGAACTTAGAGACTAAGGAAGAAAGTAAGCTCACCTACCATGCTCATCTCAAACTCACTCTTCATCTCCTCCTCAAAATGGTGAGCATGCGGGGAGCATGTGAATCCAAAGACTATGTCGTCAACATAGACCTGGGCAACCAAAAGAGCACTAGCATCTCTCTTGATAAATAACATCATATTAACTCCCCCTCTTTTGAAGTCACGAGCTAAGAGATAGGAAGTAATCCTCTAGTACCAAGCACGGGGTGCTTGCTTCAAACCATACAAGGCTTTCCTCAAATAATAGACGTGATTAGGGTGCTTAGGGTCTTCAAACCCTTTTGGTTGTTCCATGTAAACCTCCTCCTATTGAATGCCATTCAGAAAGGTACTCTTGACATCCATATGATATAACTTGAAGCGCAGATGACATGCGATGATGAGTCTTAAGTGGATGGACTCAAGCCTCACAACAGGACTGAATGTCTCGTTAAAGTCTACACCCTCTATCTGCGTGTAGCCTTGAGTGACCAACCTAGCCTTATTTCGTATAAGAGTACTAGACTCATCCATCTTATTCTTGAATATCCACTTGGAACTTATCACATTTGTCTCACTAGGTCAGGGGACTAGTTCCTAGACATCATTCTTTTTAAACTGACGAAACTCGTCTTGCATAGATCATACCTAGTGTTCATCTTTGAGTTCTTCCTTATAATTCTTGGGCTCGACTTTAGACATGTAGTAAACACGGCTAACAACATTCTCTAGTCGAGCACGAGTCTTGACCCCAAGGGTGGGATCTCCTAGAATCACAGTAGGATCATGAATCTTGCCAACCCAAGCAGGATTGTCCCCTAAATCAGGAATAGGGTCCACCTTGGGTGTGGAAGGCACAATGGGATCATCAATAGAAAGTGCGTCATCCTCAACAAAAGGTTAGAATCAATAAACATCGGCGGTACCATGCACAAACTCCAACACTAAAGGCAATATCGGGATAGATGTTACCTATCATACTTTTATGGAGTGTTTGACCTACACCCTTACCTAAAATGTATTTGATAAGCTTTATTGAGGGACTCATGGGTGTGAGAGATTTCTTAGTCGAGTCCAGACAAAAAAAATTCAGTAAATCATAGCATATTTATACTGAGATATAAATGCCCCATTCTCGAGTTGATGAACTTGCAGACTTAGGAAGAAAGTAAGTTCACTAACCATACTTATCTCAAATTCTCTCCTCATTTCCTGGATGGTACTTATGGATCAAAGAGTATGTCACCCATATAGACTTGGGCAACCAAGATAGCACCACACTCTCTCCTAATGAACAACGCTATATCAACTACCCCTTTCTTGAAACCATAAACTAAGAGATAAGAAATTAGCCTTTCGTACCAAGCACAAGGTGCTTGCTTCAAACCATACAAGGCCTTATTAAGATAAAAGATATATTCTGGGTGCTTTGGGTCTTCAAACTCCTTTGGTTGTTCCACATAAACCTCCTCCTAAAAAAAGTCACTAATAAAGTCACTCTTGAGATCAATTTGGTATAGATTAAACCATAGATGATATAATGTGGAGGGTAGTAAGCGAACAAACTCAAGCCTAGGAACATGAGCGAATGCCTTGTCAAAGTCTACACCTTCAATTTATGTGTAACCTTGAGTGACCAATCCAATCATATTACGAATGACGGTACCATTCTAATCCATTTTATTTTTGTACACCCATTTGGTACTAATAAAATTAGTCTTGCTAGATCAGGGGACTAATTCCTAAACATTGTTCTTTCGAAATTGAAGTAACTCATCTTATATAACACTTATCCAATGCTATGCTTGAGTGACTCCGTCACATTCTTGGGCTCTACTATGGATGTATATCAAAAGTAGCTAAATACATTCTTTAGTTGAGTGTGTGTTTTGACACTTAGTGTGGGATCACCAAGTATCTTGGTAGGGTCATAACTCTTTCAAACCCAAGAGGTTGGATCCTATTTTTCAATAGTTGAGTCCACTGTGGTGGTGTTAGGAACAATGGGATCATCATCGGAGGGTGCATTTTTCTCACACGTAAGATAATGATCAATAAAAGTAGCCAATGCATCATCTCTAATCATCGCATTTATTAATTCCATGACCTTAGAGATTTTTAGGTTATACACCCCGTAGGATCTATTAGTCGATTAATATCTTAAAAGTATCCCCTCATAGCTTCTAGAGTAAAATTTCCTTTAATGATATCTATGATAAAGGATATAACAAGGACTCCCAAAACTAGATAATACGATAGGTTGGGTCTTACTACTACATCATATTATGCTAATGGTCATGGACAAATTCCCTGACCAAGAATGTGGGTCGCAACCAAGGGTCATGAACGTTTTCGTGGGTTATGGCCCAAATCCCTAACCAAACGAAGGGTCATGGACATAGGGGGTCACGATAGATGGTCGTGGACTATATCCATGACCCATACACACAAACGTGACCCATATTTTAATATATGATTTTGATCACGGATCTAGTCACGACTAAAATCCATGACTCCTCCTTCAGAATATGAAAATGGTCACGGATATAGTCAAGCTCAAGTCCATGCCCCATCCATTTGAATATGACAAAGGTCACGGCTCTGGTCACGGCTCAAGGCCGTGACCCATCCTTTCGAAATATGAAAATGGTCATGGCTTTGGTCATGGCTCAAGTCCTTGACCCATCCATTTGAATAAGACAATGGTCATGGATCTGGTCACACCTCAAGGCCATGAACCAAAATTTAACATTACCAAAATAGTCATGGCCGTAGGCCATGACCCTGTTTATGCGTAAGAAAAAAATAGAGATGGTCATGGACAGTGGTCGTGACCATTTTTAACTAAAATAAAAAAAATTGGGCATAATTTCCTCTATTTTCTGGACATTCTTAAACCAGTGTAATGTAAGCCCAACACGGACATAATGCTGAATCATAAATTGTAAAATCAATGTTAAACAATAAACATTCTAAAACATTAGTCCCGTGCAAGGTGTTGGTGCCTCTCACGGGGTCGTTTTTTTTAAGGTTTCTCCCTCTAACGCCATGTTTTCAAGCCTAAGTGTAGATATTATCAAATTATTATTGTTCTCTCAAATTGGGGGTACCGTAACCATGCGATAAGTTCCTACGAGTTACATTGGTCTTGTACGAGGAGTTGGTGCCGCTCACGGGGCGCCGTTTGGGGGGGTATTTTGGGGTTTCACCCTCTAACGCCATCTTTTCAAGCCTAAGTGTATATATTATCAAATTTTAGCCTTACTCTCAAACCGTGGGCTCCATGGCCATGCGGTAAGTTCCTACGAGTTACATTGGTCCCATTCGAGGTGTTAGTGCCACTCACGGGGCCGTTTGGGGGGTGTTTCGAGGTTTCGCCCTCTAATGCCATGTTTTCAAGCCTACGTGTAGATATTCTCAAATTATCACTGTGCTATAAAATAGGGGGTCTTGTGACCACGCGTTAGTTCTTATGAGTTACATTGGTCCCGTGTGAGGTGTTAGTGTCGCTCACAGGGCCTTTTTTTGGGGGGGGGGGGCTGTTTTAGGATTTCATCCTATAACGCCATTTATTTAAGCCTACTTGTAGATATTCTCAAATTATCACTGTGCTCTCAAACCGTGGGTCTCGTGACCACACGATCAGTTCCTATGAGTTACATTAGTCCCGTGCGAGGTGTTGGTGCTGCTCACGGGGCTGTCTAGGGGGGGTGTTTCGGGATTTCTCCCTCTAATGTCCTATTTTCATGCCTAAGTATAGATATTCTCAAATTATTGACATGATCTCAAATGGGTGTCTCGTGATCAGTTTCTACGATTTACATTGGTTCCATGAACGGTGTTGGGCCACTTATTGGGCCGTTTGGGGGGTGTTTTGGGTTCTGCCCTCTAACACCATGTTTTCAAGCCTAAGTGTAGATATTCTCAAATTTTCACCGTGTTCTCTAACGATGGGTTCCGTGGCAATTTGATCAGTTCCTACGAGTTATATTTGTCCCATGCAAGGTGTTGGTACCGTTCATGGGGCCGTTTAGGGGGTGTTTCGAGGTTTCACCCTCTAATACCATGCCTAAGTGTAGATATTATTAACCCATGATCATGTAGTCAATTACTATGAGTTATATTGGTCCCTTGCGAGGTGTTGGTGCCGCTCATGGGGTTGTTTGGGGTTCGGGGTTTCGCCTTCTAATGCCATATTTTCAAGACTAAGTGTAGATATTATCAAATATCGTTGTGCTCTCAAACCGTGGGTCTCATGACCACGCGATCAGTTACTATGAGTTACCTTGTTCCCGTATGAGGTGTTAGTGCCACTCATGGGGGTATTTGGGGGGTGTTTCGGGGTTTCTTCTTCCAACGCCATGTTTTCAAGCCTAGGTGTAGATATTCTCAAATTATCACCCTGCACTCAAACTGTGGGCCCTGTGACCATGCGGTTAGTTGATACGAGTTACATTGGTCCCATACGAGGTGTTGTTACCGCTCACGGAGCCGTTTGGGGCGTGTTTCGGGGTACCATGTTTTCAAAATATCGATCCACAACTCATATGGAGTGTGAACTGTGTGTGGACGAAAATAAACCCTTTTCACCATTTAGAATGCGGTGTTAACTGCATTTACCCAAAATGATCTAGGAACATTCCTACCAAGGAGCATGGATCGCGCCTTCTTTTTTATATTCCTATTTTTCCTCTCAATAATCCCATTTTCTTGAGGCATGCCTACCGCATAAAATACATGTTTGTTTCCTATACCATCACAGTATGAACCAATACTAGCATTGATAAAACTCTGTGCCATTGTCACTTCTCAATATATTGAAGGAAACATTGTGTTGACTTTGAAGTAGATGGCACTTGGTTGTAAGGAACTCACAATCATCGGAATTTTCCCTAAGAAATCTAACAATGGAATATCTCAAAAAGTCATTAACCATCAGTAAAATATACTTCTTACCACTAATGTTGTCGGTGCGGATTGGACCCATAATATCCATATGTATCAACTCTAAGACATGTGAGGTAATAACAGTATGGAACTTCCTATGGGGACTCTTGATTTGTTTACCTTATTGGCAAGGAACACAAATCGAGGAAGTTGGTTTTTCAAATGATGGTAATCCACAAACTAGGTATTTCTTAACTAACGTCATAAAATATCTAAAATTGACGTGACTTAGTTGTTGATGCCAAAGGTCTAGGCTAGAGACCTTGGTAATATGTGCACACTAAACATGACCTTGTAATGATACCATAATAATTATCGGTTGTCCTCATATCTTGTAGCAAAAATTTCTTGGATTGATCATAGGCCTTACGTTCCTTCCAATTAAACCTTATCGTAAATTTATCGTCAAAAGTTGTTTTATTATTACTAATTTCTCCCCTTTGACATACAACACATTAGATATCTTAGGAAATCTAAAAATCTCTATGGGATATCGTCCTAATATGCTAGACCTACTTCGATCCCCAAAGGTGACTTTTCCTTCCTTGTGATCCATAAGGTTGGGAAAATAAGACTTGTCATCAGTCATGTGCCTAGATCATCCACTCTCAAAATAACATTGTGAAGTATCTTGACCATTGAGACTAATGTGAACAACAAGGGCTTTTTCATCATTTTTAGGTACCCAAGTGATGGTAGCTTTTCACTTACCCTTATTATTTTTTTCACTAGTCGTTGTGTTGGAAGTTTTGATAGAATGCATAGACATCCTATGAATTTCTTCCATTAAACTTTTAGAAGTGGTGAATAGAAATTCAACTTGATCTCTAAGATTAGATAGGTCACTATAATAATGTAAGGGAGCATGTGTGTGAGAGACTCTTCCTAGATTGTAACAAAACTCCCTAAGGTGACCTCTTCATTTGCAATGGGTAAAAACATAGATTTGTTTGGGTTGACCTTAGTTAAAATGCCCAGGATGAGTTCTTAGTGAATTAGGTGAAGGCTCGTAAGTATCTAACATAAACTTGGCAACCGATTTTGGTTCGATATTAGAAGTGGATTCACCCTCGTAACTTATGACATGCCTATCTTTAAAATCTAAAGTGAGACCTAGGAACATCTTTCGAAATTTCTTAGATATGTCATCTAAGGTGACTTTGACCTCCCGTGAACGTTCAAAATCTTTCTCGACTCGATAAATTTGGACTTGAAGTTTCTCAAAAATCTCTAATGATGCTTAAAGATCTCTCGTACGACTAGCCACTTTGTTGTTCAAGTTGTTCTTTTTCCTACCCACTAAAACAATTTGCTCACTTAAAGAGATTATTATAGAGCCTCACTCTCTCTTGAAACTTTCAACTCCTTCTCTAAAGACAACACCCTAAGAGTCACATTTTATTTTGCAATTTAATTTTTAGCGACTCGGTGTAAAGTTATGAGTATACATATTAGACCCCACATTCTCACTCATTTAAATCATCACCTTCAAACTCTCTGAAATGACTCGACTCATTTTCAATATTTTCATGTTTAGAAACATCCTCATAGGCGGTAAAGTTACATCTATAGGGTGATTCATCCCTTGAATCCACCGACTAAACATGACTATCTCTTAGAGTGGCACTATAGGCAACTTTGCCTTTTGCGTTGTATCTTAAGCCTAGTGGTATACTCATGGGATTTCTGACCTTTACCCTCTCACTCATAACACCTCTCTGATTCATATTTCATTGGATACTCTTTTATAGGGTTCTTTGATCATTCTCATAAAAATTCTCACCCGCTTTTTAATTTTGGCTTTTCTCAAATTTTTTATTTTCCAATTAGGATGAATTTTGATGTTTGAATTTGAGAACCTTTTGTTAAATTTTTTAGCAAACATGGCAAGATCAGCCGGATCAATTTCAGAATTAGGATCGAAAGCCTCTTTTTTCTTATTTAACTTTTAAAGTTATTCCTATGAGTTTAGAGATCACCTGTAAGGACATATTTTACATAGTCCTGTTTACGTTAGAGTATGTCGTATACCGCTACAACCGTTAAGAACATTCAAGATTATTCATGTATCAAGACGAATCCGAATATCAACAATCTTCAACAGAAAAGCCTCTACGAGACATATTTTGGTAAAATTATGTTTTAGTCCCTTTACGATTCATTTAAAATACTGGGATAATTTTTCTAAGTGTTGGGAAAAAAATTCTAAACTGTTTTTAATCAGGTAAGGCGTTGTTTTTTCGTCAAAAGAATTTTTTCTAAGTGTTGAGGCAAAGTTTTATTTGGACGTTAAGGTCATTCAAACGACATAGCTATGTCGCGCGAAGCCATTCGAGCAAAATGTAATCTCGTTCAAGCGACATCTTGATCTCGTTCGAGCGACAGCATCGACTCAATTTTTTTTGTAAATAGCGTGTTAAATGAGTCATTTTTTCTTAAGAAGAACTGAGTTTTTGATATACACGAAAATTGAAAATAGCATAACAGTTTTTGTCATCTTCATTTAGGGTTTAATCATTTTTTTTTCAATTCACAAAAATTCTAATAGTTTAGTGAATTATTTTGGAACCCAAGATACGATCTTTTCGAAATTTCTCATGTAGAGAGGGTAAATCTACGACTTATTTGGTCCTGCATGAGGGAGGTGCTGGCTTACTACGACTGCATGTCATTGGGAGTACTTGCGGGTGTTCCTCGCTGAATTAAGAACTGCGTGTTCTTGTGGGCTGTTGCGGTAGATCCATTGATGACTCTAGGTTGCATGTCTATGTGGGTATCTGTGTGATATTCATTGCATATTTCATTGTGTATGTAAGTTGCGATTTATTTTACATAGTGAAATAAAAGGGTTTTTCCCTTGTAGGTTTTTTTCCTGAAATCTGTGTGTCAGCAATTGTTTGTTTGTGATGGTTTAATTTTACCCTCCTAGTTGCATGTTTTAGGGATGAATTAAAATTTGGATAAAAATTGACTATTGATTAAATAAGTGTTTAATTAGGAATTTGAGAATCCGTTAATAATCAATATCACACCGAATTTAAAAATTGGTATCAGAGAAGGTTTCTCTAATTTATCGGGTGATTGTATTTTTCGTAAAATTTTGTGATACTGTTTTTAAAAAAAAAAACTGATTTTGAAAAAGTCACAATGTTTGCGAATAAAAGCTTATGTAATTGGTTGCCAATTTTTTACGGGTCTAATTATGCTTACTGGAAAGGACGCGTGAAACCTCATTTGAAAGCAATCGATGAGCGAGTTTGGGTTATTTGTGAAAGAGGGTGGACTCCTCCCACGGCCACCGCGAATAATATTACTAATCTTAAGCCTGTGACTGACTGGACTGAGGATGATTTTAAATAAGGCACTTTTAATTCTCGTGAGCTAAGTGCAATTTTTGGTGCCGTCACTCCAGAATAGTTCCGACGAATCATGATATGCACCATGTCAAAAAATGCATGGGATGTTTTACAACTCACCCATGAAGGCACAAATGCGATAAAAGAGTCCAAATTGTAAAATTTAACCACTCAATTTGAAACAATTGCTATGTTTGAACCTGAGTATTTTGATGAGTTTTATGCACGTTTGTCTAACATTGTCAACACTAGTTTCAATCTTGGTGAGCACATTGCCGATGCACGAGTGGTAAAAAAGATTTTAAGATTGCTGCCTAAACGCTTAATCCCTAAAGTGACTGTTTAAAATTCCTTAGGTAATTTGAGAAATTTAAAGTTAGAAGAACTAGTAGGAGACCTCCAGACATATTAAATTGACATGTTTCCTGACATTTTCAAGCCTAAGGTGTAACACATCGTAATTTTGGGGTTATTATATTTATTTAATTAATTCGGTAATTATTAATTCACTTGTGTCGTAAATTTATGAAAATTAATGGAAATATTTCAATGTGAATATATTTAAATAAATTAGCAGGTGAGAGTTAGAAATTTATTTCGGATGGTGATTTTAAGCGCGCAGTTGAGTCCGGTAGGGTCGAAATAGCCCGGAATGAGTGGTTATATGCATATATTGGGTATTGGGGACTAATTGAACATATGTGAGCTCCATATAGAGAGTATGAACCATTTTTATAAGGCCCATAAGATAAAAAAGTGAATAGGGTTTTTAACCCCAAAGTGGTAAGGGGTAGGAAATATTAAATCACATTAGAAGACTAAAGAGAGAAAGAGCTTAAAGGGAGAGCGAAAGAGAAGAAGAACTTGTGAATCTTGGAGATATGGATTCAATTGAAAATCAACACCATCATTTAAATCCTTGGATCTTAATTTTTTAGGCAAGTGGTTTAAATTGTTTTTATTAAATGGCATCTATCTTTTCATATTAAAAAAGGTGGAATCCATTTGAATTCTAAGGTATGTTCTTGAGTAAATTGGGGATTTCCTTTTAATGAGAGTTATAAATTTGTAGGGGTTTTGACAATTGATGAAATTGATGATTGAATTGATGAAATTGTTAGGGCTACATTTGTGATAACAAAAGAATGGATTTAGGATAAATCTTAAAAGTTTTTATGAAGAAATCTGTACAGAATTGAGGTATTTACTGTTCTAATGGTGATTCTATCCTCGCTGCCCTCAAGAAAATCGCGTTTTCTAACTTTTGTTCCATGATACGTTTTCTCCAAAAACAGCTCCAAAATGCCCCAAAACGTCTTTTTAAAAATCTGGGTAGATTCGTGGGGCAAATTTTGAGAAATATTTTTTTTTAGTTGTTTTTCCGTTGGAGATTGCCTAGATTGATAGGTGTGACTAATTACCCTTGAATTAATTAGAGGAATAATGAAATTGTAGAGATTAAGGTTTATGATTGAGTGATTGAAACCTTATTAATTAAGTGAGGGAAACTTAATTGGATGAAATTGAACATTGAATTGTGAATATTGAATTTCGGGTCGAGAGATAGAGAGTCCTGGTACACGTGAAAGGGTTGCACAAAACAATGAGAATTAATTAGTGTGTAATTAATCAAAATGAACTCGGACCATAGACTTAAATACTTTAGGCTTGGGTAGGGGCATAATACTCTGGTAGCCTTGATTTCTATATATATATATGTTGATGTGTAGTACATATATATATATATATATATATATATATATATATATTTGTGAATAATATATATAGTAAATCCATACCAATATTAACGCTGTCATATGAGGTTGTGCGATGTGGGTGAGTCTCCTGGCTAGCGAATGCAGGGTGAGTATATTCCCCAGGCATAACGCCTGTGACTTAGGGGTGGGACCATTATTGAATGGAGTGGACACTTTCGACGGGAACTATGGTTGCCTCTTATGCGTCCGGTGAGAGCATTTATATCCGATATGTGTGTGAATGTTGAGATATGATACGTAAATATAGTGTAGAATTATATATGGTAATTTATATATATATATATATATATATATATACATGGTGTGAAATGTATAAATAATATAACTTGTGAAATGGTTATATGGTATCAAGTTGGATATGGATATAAATAAGTTAGTGTGAAATATAACTTATAACTCGTATACTTGATGTGAATTGTATAAGGATGTAACTCATGAGAATGTTGTATGGCATTAAATGGGAAATGATTTAAATAAGTTGTTGTGATTAATAACCTATAAATTGTATACTATACTCACTCGGGTTGGAATAGTGGCACTATTGAGATATATGAGACAAGACTAGTTACGAAGGATTAACTATATGGGTAATGTTTAGTTTCGTTAGGCGTGCACATTAATTGAGGGGTAAGGTATACTCAAGGGAGTGCGCGACACTAATTTAAATATGGAGTGCATTTGCATTTTTATTTCTTGCATTTAAATACTCTTGCTAAATATTTTCAAATGTTTTGGGTTCTAACCCTGATTATAAAATATCTTCAAAAACCTTTTACGTGTCCTACCACAGAGGCGCCAGTCTTGATCCTTCCTACAGAGTGCGCACCTGCAGCTTAGGTGGATTGCTGCGGGATCTTTGTGTAGATGCTTATATCATTCTATCTTTAGTTAGAGACTTTTTTTGGTTGTACTATTGTGCTTTTACTTTCATATTCAGTCTTGGCCTGTATCGGTATCCTTTTATGCTTGCACTTTGTGGATTTCTTGTAGTCGATGTTGCTCGACAAACTCTTGTACTTATTTTGTGGCATGTTTAGTTTCCTTCTTGTAATATTTAATTTGGCTTCCTAGTATGTTGGTTGAGTTTGATTTAATTCATAAGATAAAATTTGGCATCATCTTAATTTAAGATTAGGTGATTAGTAATTAAAAAGTTTTTCAACAGTGATGCTAAAAATAAACCAGATGAGATTCATGTTTAATTTGGTATAAGACTGATCACCCGATATTTTACTAAGCGGGGTGTCACATAAGGATAGAGTGATAACACTTACAGCCCAGTCTAGGAAGGAAGAGGAAGTGTCCAAGAGAGAGAAGAAAAAAAAAGTGAGAGTTTGTGAGTCCGAGTCTGAGTCTAAGGGCGAGTTTGATTTTGATATGGCCATGCTTGAAAAAAAATTTAAACAATTTCTCAAATTTTTAGAAGGAAATTCTTCCAATAAAAGATTTTTTGAGAAAAAAAAAAAAAGATGAGGCCAAAGAGAGTGGTGAGAAAGAGAGTGAGAAAGAGGAAGAGGAAGAAGATGAGATATGTTTCAAGTGTGAAGGTAAGGGACATAAGGCATTTGAATGTCCCACTAGGCTAAAGAGAAAGGGCAAGAATATTTCCATGCTAACAACTCTTAGTGATAGTGAGGAAGAAGTGAATGATTCCGGGGATGAGTCTTCACATGGGGTGCGTATTACCTTTTTAGCTAATCGTGTGAGAACACGTAGTTTGTCACACAACGATGAGGATACTTGTGCATGTGAGACCCCCGAGGATAGTTTGAGTGTTTCGAGTGAGAGTGAGGGTGTAAGTGAGTGTGAAAGAGAGGAAGAAATTGAGCTCCAAATTGTATTTAGAGATTTTTATGTCGAGACCTTAACAATGAAAAAGTTTAATAAGCTGTTAGGTCTTAGGGTGATAGGTTGTGAGAGATAGATTGGGAGTTTTAGGGGATTGAAGACATTTACGAGTCAACTCGAGAAGGTGAAGGTTTCTTTGAGTGAGTAGTTTATCATCGTAAATCGGGAGAAGAGTGAACTTATAGCTTGTGTGTCACCGTTAAAGAGAGATCTAGAATGTGTTTGGGAGGTAAAGGTAAATTTAGAGGACACATCAAAGAAGGTAGGAAAGAGTCTCCTCGGTCCCACTTTGTGTAATATTGAGAGACTAGGAATTGGCCATGACAGTGCGTCCACTTTCCACATTGCACCCGAGCCGGTTCCTGAGTTTGTGATCGATCCATATGGTTCTCAAACCAGCCCACTTAGGCATACCGTTCCCGATAGGAGAGAAAATCCTAGACGTTTTAGGAGAGGTGTTCCTAAACGTTTTAGGAGAGAGCATCCTATACATTTTAGAAGTGAGGAAACCTTAGGGAATTTTACTTAAAGTTGGGTAGTGTGTCACATCGAGTTTTTCCACGTGTTCACACACACGTACCCACACATGATTCTCTGGATGATTACAAGAGAGAGTTTGCACATATTACGGAGCAAGTTAAATTTTTGGTCAAAACTTCACATGATTTGATAGATGTTTTTCATAGGATGTCACTATCTTTGAAAAACTCCACCGCACCTAACGGTTGAGTTTAAGACATGTTTCATAGCATAGGATGTTTTTCATGATAATATTTTATGCTTATTGCTAGTGTGTACCATTTTTGTATTTATAATTTCCATTTTTGATATATTTTTTGGAAAAACCAAAAAGATTTTTGTTTTTGAAATTTTTTGGGAAAAATCCAAACAGATTTTCTATTTTTTTGAGAAAAATTGAAAAAGCCAAAAAGATTTTATTTTGATAAAAATTTTGGAAAAAGAAAAAAAGTGTTTTGTATTTTGTTTACACCATTTATGAATGGAGATTTAGGATGACCAAGTCATACATCATTCATATCCATGTGACTATTTGATAGTGTTTTGATATGCGTCATCATTTTCTTTTTGTGCTTTATAATGTTTGGAGTCATTAAGATGTAATTTGAGATTACTTTCTATATGATTGACTCTTAGTCTCCTTTAATGCACACTTGAACGGATTTGTTTGATTATTATACTTGTGTATCACATGTTGGACGAAGTGTTTCCAACTCAATCCTATCTTTAAAACGAACCAAATGCAATAAAACATGACAATGAAAGTAGTGCATGTAAGAACCGTTTACCGTGAGGATTTTAATTGAAAAAATGATGATTATTCACGAGAAAGGGATTCAAGTGAATAATAATCACTCATGAAAGCCATTGTTTAAAAGATCCCGAGTAAAAATTAAGGCAATAAAAAGATAAATATGTCAAAAAATGGGGCCAATAGGATTTCTCTAAGGAGAGAACAATGGATCAACTCAAGAAAAAATAAAATATATATTATTTATGAGGGAGTTTGGTTGGACATGTAAAAATGGATTTTCACGTCCTAACAAAGTCTTAAAAAAGCATTACATAGTTTTAGACATTACTGGTGGGGAAATCACTTTAGACTTTGATGTGTCGATTAGATTGAGTGAATGCCATATAAATTCACATTTTGATACCTAAGGACGATTTTGAGTTCATTCGTTAGGAGTATCCATATTCATCATGCACATATGCTATGTTTGATTGCATTGATTTTCCTGTCTAATTTGTTCACACCCATTCATTCTGTATCCACGATTTGGTTATCTTATTGAAAATTCATGGTGTGTGATTTTTTTGTAAAATTAACTTTGCATTTTTGTTTAAAAAAATAAAAAAATAAAAAATAGTTGGTTAATGTTTTCAAGTTTATCCTTGATGATCCTAGTTGTTTGCTTTGCTTGTCGTCACACTCCATGCTTGTTTTTGTTTATTATTTTCCTTGTCTATTTCAGACAAATAAAAAGAGGGAGACCGAATTATGATTTAATGGGGAGTTTAAATTATGGGGGAGATTTGAGATTTAATCTTTGTTTTGATTTATTTTTATCTCATTTCAAACTCGATACGCCAAGAAAGTATTTGTTTCTTGTCTCATGTGTGTAGGTACAAAAATTGAAGATCATTATTTCGCACACCCTCATGGTGAGAAAGAAAATTTAAAGATTTGAAGATTTTTTAAGAACGCTTAAAGACTTACATGTTTAGTAACCTTTCAGTTTTGGGTTGATGGGAGCGTATTAGATTTGTATAGGACATTGATTTGATATTTTACACAGTCCCGTTTACGTTAGAGTATGTAGTATACCACTACAATCGTCGAAGAACATTCAATATTATTCATGCATCAAGATGGATTTGAATATCAACAATCTTCAACATTAAAGCCTCTGCGAGGCAGATTTTGGTAAGATTGCGCTTTAGTACCTTTACGATTCATTTAAAATGTTGAGATAATTTTTCTAAATAGTTTTTAATCAGTTGAGGCATTATTTTTTCGTCAAAAGAATTTTTTCCACGTGTTGGTGCAAAGTTTTATTTTGACATTCAGGTCATTCAAACGACATCACATTCCCGTTCAAACGACGTAGCTATGTCACATGAAGTCGTTCGAGTGATATGTAATCTCGTTCAAGAAACATCTTGATCCCATTCCAATAATACCGACTTAATTTTTTATAAATAGCGTGTTAAATGAGTCATTTTTTTTCTTAAGAATACCTGAGTTTTTGAGATTCACGAAAACTGAAAATAGAAGA
Organism: Sambucus nigra; assembly: GCA_949130495.1. Taxonomy (NCBI): domain Eukaryota; kingdom Viridiplantae; phylum Streptophyta; class Magnoliopsida; order Dipsacales; family Adoxaceae; genus Sambucus; species Sambucus nigra. The sequence continues at coordinate 599,618,141 of OX422214.1, read as the reverse complement.
ATAGTTTTTGTCTTCTTAATTTAGGGTTTAAACATTTGTTTTTCAATTCACAAATATTCAAATAGTTTAGTGAATGTTTTTGGAACCTAAAATACGATCTTGTTGAAGTTTCTCATGTAGAGAGGGTAAATCTACAACTAATTTGGTGCCACTTGAGGGAGGTGCTGGCTGACTACGAATGTGTGTCATTGGGAGTGCTTGTGGGTGTTCCTGGATGAATTCAGAACTGCGTGTTCTTGTGGGCTGATGCAGTAGATCCATTACTGACTCTAGGATGCATGTCTACGTGAGTATCTACGTGATATTCATTGTAGATTTCATTCTGTACGTAAGTTGTGATTTATTTTACATAGTAAAATAAAATGGTTTTTCCCTTTTGGGCTTTTCCTTGAAATCCGCGTGTCACCAATTGTTTGTTTATGATGGTTTGATTTTACCCACCTAGTTGCATGTTTTAGGGCTGAATTAAAATTTGGATAAAAATCGACAGTTGACTAAATAAGTGTTCAATTAGGAATTTGCGAATCCGATAATAATCAATATCACACCGCTTTTACATCACCCATGAGTTCTTCTAGCCTAATTGTGTCTGGAATTCCCAAAGAGTTAAGGATGCTAACCTTCTCATTAAAACGAGATGGGAGAGACCTCAAAATTTTCTAACCCAAATTAAAACATAAATTCACAATATCAGACATACGAGTAAAAAATTCATAAAATGTTTCAGTTCTAAGAGTTCGTATAGTCTCAAATTATGTCATGAGGTTTTGAAGCCGAGAAGTTTTAACCACATTAGTACCCTTGTTTGTGACTTAGAGGATATCATAATCTTCCTTAGACGTGGTACACGTCATGATGTGACGAAATTCGTCAGGTTGATAGCACCAAAAATAACATTCAATCCTCGAGCATTAAAATGACTCAATCTAAAGTCATCTACAGTCCAAATTGCGATGCGCTTGAGACTAACAACATTTTCATTAGTCACAGTAGGGGGAGTCCACCCCCTTTCAATAGCAAGCCAAACAAGTTTGTCAGTCAATTTTAAAGACTATCTCATTTGAGCTTTCCAATAATCATAATTTTTATTATCGAACAAAAGTGTCCTATTGTATGAATTCTCCATATAAGCCTCAAGGTTTTTCTAAAGAACCAGTGGAAACAGGCTCCTATGCCAGTTTAAAAAACGAGCAGAGTGATCCGATTATATGGTAAAAAGTAGAATCAGTTAATTAGGCCACAAACAAGCCAAATTCAATTTAATCCAATTTTATCTTAATTAATTAAGTGATACTAAGCATGGTAGATATTGAATCTAAAACGAACAAAACAAATTGTAACACAAGATATGTGGAAAAAAACCTTTTGGGAAAATCTCTTTTTTGCACTTTTACGACTAGGGTATTGCAGATGAAACAAACAAACTTACAAACTTAAACTCCACTAAGTATCACAATTTTGTCTCCTTCCTTGTTAATATTAGAAAATGATGCAGATCCAATAAGGCCCCACAACAAGCTCCTCTTGCCTTGGTGTCTACCGATCAGCCTTAAAAAACTATTTTCCTATATTCAACAGTGAAGAATCAACTCCGCAAGGATTTGAACATGTGATGTGTTATTCAGGGTTTGATAAATTCATCACAAAATATCCAAGGGAATTTTGATTTGAAAAACAAAAGTGTTTGATCACAAAATAGGTGGAAACTGGCTTACAAAGAAGTGCAAGTTCGTATCTCTTAAATAGGGACAAAAATATCCAGGAGATAGAGTTGAAATGAACGCATTTGAAATTATATAAAATTGTTTTTTTATAGCTCGTTCAAATGAACTATACCTTGTTCAAACAACTTATTCAAAATCGTTCGAACAACTTAGAACGATAGATCGAACGACATTCCAACGGGATGAGAAAAATGGTTTGTTTCAGGATTCATTCGAACGACTGATATCCAACGAGTTTAAGAACATCATTCGAATGACCCTCGGTATCTCGTTCTAACGAGATGCCTTAAAATGATTTTTTATTAAAAAAATTTGAAAAATATTTTTCTACCTTGAAAATATACATGAACACAATGTTTACACAAATCAACCTCATGCACCTTCTCCAATGCTTATAGTAATGATCTCAACTCTTCATTCTTCGATTGATGCACTCGGTAACAAACTTGTATTCGATTGAAGCTTTTTGGGAATGTACATTATGATGTAGATATGTAACAATATGTGCCAAATTAAAATCAAATGAGCAATCATAAATTTTGCTCCTACATAACTAGCTTATGATTTCAATATCCTATATTTGATTTAGGATTTGGAAGCATGTTTATGGATTTAATTTTCTATCTTAATCATGTTTATATTAGGCTTAGTTGTCATATGGAACTAAACTATGGTGGGTTTTGTAATCTGACTCAATTGAGGATTTTTGTTGGAAACCTTTAATTAAACTATTTTGGGGTATTATTCTGGTTTTAGAATGCATAATTATGACTTAATCAATTGTAAGTATTATTTTCTTGTGTTAATTTGAGGTTCTAAAATAAAAAATCGTATATTAATTGAACCAATTAAAATTGATAATGAAGTTATTTTTAAATTGGGTTTTGTTAGATTTGAACCTAAATTTGAATTATAGTGATGTTATTCGTTATATAATCAAATTAGAGTCATGAACATATAATTTCTACACCTAGATATGGGGTATAACACGTGTTTTAAATCTTGGGTGTGACTTTAAAGGAGGTTGGGCCACCATATAGTGATTTTCAAAAGGAGGATTCGATCTAGGAATATCAAACCGATCTGGATTTGGAGTGAATCGGTCCTATCCCACTATTTGGTCGGCATCGTTGGGGCTTTTATAGGTTTATTCGGTTGGATTTCATTTGGAATGATTATGTGGGTGTTTTACACACACACACACACACACACACACATATATATATATATAGAGAGAGAGAGATAGAGATTGTACATATAATTTGTAGGGAAACATACTAAAATGCTTGGGGTGTTAATTAGGGTTTGAGAGATTATAAGACATTAATCAACTCAATGATGCAACTTTATGACATATATGTATATTATGATATAGATTTGAGAATGCATGTGATTTGAATTGATTTTGTATCCTAGGTTCCCACCCACAAATCCAAATTTTACAAAATTTTAATCTTTCATTAAACTAGGTTTGCATACAAGACGTGTTCCAGCCATAATTAATAAACTACACACACAATCAACACAATAATGATAAAAAATTCCTAAAAATGGCAAAACCATATATTCAGGATTATCGTAAGTTTTGAGAGACAATAGATTTACAAAACACTTAGAAACTCTAATTTAGACACACAGAGTCTTTAAAACTTCCAACATAATACGACTCACTCTAGAGCCATCCACATGTAGCGGTCTACCCTTGGTATTCACCGATCAATCTTCTTTCTTCTTCAGCTGTGAACTGAGAGATTTCTTTCCACAAATTATATGAATGATATTGAAACTAGGTTTTCACAAATTTTCATAAATCACATAGGTTATTAAAGGATTGTGAATCTAAAATAGTTTTGTGAAATAAGGTATGAAAACCTTTGGAATAGATATGCAATTTCCATTTTTTTCCAAAGTCCCATTTGACACACCCTGTTTTTTATGAATGAACAAGAAGTACACATAAAGTAATAAATTAAAGTTAAGGCGGAGTAACATAACCTTTTATTCATTATTAATATGTTATATAAAGTGGAACCGCCGTAGGGGTGAATTACACGTTTCTAGTACACACGATAATATAGAAAATTGAAAATCGCCACTCCTAGCTCCCGTCTAGTTTACTCTCTGCCCATACGGGCACATATGCGAATAGGTGACCAGTGTTTGTCTCTAGTAGGGAAGAGATACTATTTCCTTTCTCCTAGAGCATTTGGATAAAGAAGGAATTAGCACAAATATGCTAAGTATGGTCTACCAATTCTATAGCAATGGTATAGATATAAATGTGAGATGGAGTAGGTATAAAATCAGTGTTTAACAAGGCTGACAATAATAAGTTGATAATTTCATACTTATTAGGTTATAGACATCAAAATGTGGGAATTTCATAATTCCATAGTGATTAGTCTTTGTAAGAATTTAAGACATATGACTAGTTTAATTAGAATCATGGTTATAAAAAATCAAGGATCTTTGAACTAATAATCCCATACTTACTAGTTCACGAAGGGGTATAGAAGTAATTAAGTCATCAGTGTAACTTTATGAATCATCCAAAAATCTTTGGGGAAAAGTAACCTGGTATGCTCATAATTAAAGTGACACTCATATGTATATAGCAATAATTAGGCTCTCAATCATCTCAGACCAATAGGCCTAGTAAAAAGTTCCGTGGGATAACATGTCAGTCTACTTCCTAGTTAATACTAATAGTAAAATATAACACAAAAGTTCAAGGGTAAACTGAATTAATATAGTTCATGATCTCAGTTATTAGGGGAGAAGGGTTGAAATTCATTCTAAAATTAAATATTGATGATAATTCAAATACTGATGATGTTTAACAAAATACATAGTATCGCAATATAATAAATATGACGATAATTTGAAAATATCTAGAGAACACTTAAAAACATGTTGTTAGAGGGTGAAAACCCAAACCAAGCCTGAAACGGCCCTATAAAAGGCACAAACACCTCGCACGGGATCAATGTAACTCATAAGAACTGACCGCGTAGTCATGGGACTTTCGATTTGAGAATATGACAATAATTTGAAAATATGAGGACTTTAGCTTAAAAACATGCTGTCATAGGATGAAACCCAAACAACTCCCAAACAGTCTCTTAGGAGGTACTAACACCACGTACGGGACTAATGCAACTCGTAGGAGATGATCGCGTAGTCATAGGTCTCTCAGTTTGAGAATATGATGGTAATTTGAAAATATATAGACTAGCCTTAAAAACATGTCGTTAAAGGGTGAAAAGCCAAAATAACTCCCAAACGGCCCCATAAGAGGCATTAACACCTCGCACGAGACCAATATAACTCATAGGAACTAACCGCATGGTCACAAAACTCCTGGTTTGAGAATATAACGATATTTTGAAAATATAAACATTATGCTTAAAAGCTTGCCGTTAAAGGGTAAAAATCCAAACCAGCCCCCAAACAGCCCTGTAAGAGGCATGAATACCTCGCATGGGGCCATTGTAACTCGTAGGAACTAACCGTATAGTCACGGAATTTCTAGTTTGAGAATATGACGATAATTTGAAAATATCTTGACTTAGGCTTAAAACCATGCCATCAGAGGGAAAAATTAAAAATAACTCCCAAACGATCCCGTGAGAAGCACGAACACCTCATAGGTGTAAAGACCGTATGCGATACTGATTGAAATAGTTGCGGAAATTCCAATCAAAAACTTATTTAATTAGTGTCAATTTATGATTCAAATCAACAAATTCAATCAACTACGTGCGTGCATGTGTCAAACTAACATAAGTAAAATATGTGACACAAATTTCAGGAAAAATCCCCGCAGGGAAAAAATGTTTTATTTCTAGAACTTTGAGAAGTTTACAAGACCAATAACTTACATACAACTTGATAATCACCCAAAAGTGTAACGCATAGTGTCTTCGTCAAACCTTCAAAGCAACAGTTAGAAATCGACAATGGTTCACACGCAGCTATACCATAAGAACACGCAGTCCAGACACGCAGTCTTTAATAAAGAATCAACACATAAAAGATCCTCAATGACATGCAGTCATAAACTTCAAAGGAACTCACTCCACAATAGCACGCAGATCTCAGTTGTAGATATCTCCCCACAAAGAATTCAATAGTAGGAAACTATGCTTTGGGTTCCATAAAATAACTCACACAAAAGAAATTGGGATTTTGAATTGTAAAACAAAAGTTATGAACCCTTAAATGGTTGGAGAATAGTATAAAAATGTATTATGTCAAAACTAGTTTTTCTCCACACGAAAATCAGAAGCCTTACACCCTTATTTATAATAAAAATCAAGGCGGTGATGTGTCAGGTTAAAACACCTCTCGTTTGAACGACATACGCTATTGTTTGAGCGAGATACGATTTCGTTCGAACGATAGCATACACGTATGTAAAAAAACTTCAGTCTTTTAAAAATCTTGGAAAACTCAAAACTTAAGACTGTTTATGAGATCAAAAATATTTATCCAAAACTTTTATGATTTTGAAAAATTAAAAAAAAAATTAAAATCATTTAAACTTTTATAAAAATATCCTAACACTTTTAATATAAAATGTAAATGGAACTTAAATACATTTTACCAAATTCATCCTTAATGGGCTTGAATGTTGAAGCCTTCTTGAGATTCGGATTCGTCTTTGTAGAATTAATACCCATGGAGGTGTCTAAATATGTTTTTACTAAGAAGGAGCACAAATATGTATACTTTCATCGAGTCATTATATTCACTAATAAAGACCCAGTCGGCGTAAACATTTCCCATAAAAGACACCTTGGTTCGAATCTTATGAATATCCAATTTTGATGTTAAAAGAACATTGGTCGATTTAGGAAGTGGTTTAAAAATCATTTACCTTAGTTTGTTCCTTAATATTATCTATACTCTCTAGGATATGGACACCAAGGTTGGGTCACTGATCGAATTTAACGGGAATGAAAAAATCCGATGGGGAATATTGAAGTACCTATCAACGTCGAACTCATTATCGCGTGACAATAAAAAAACTAGAGTTATCCTAGTGTGCCATTCTATACAGGGGTTGGATCCATACTATGAGGGTTGTCCCCTCATCTATTCATCAAATGCTCAAGTTTCTGAGTGATTAGAGAGTTCTGGAGATCAGGGGTGACTAATTGATAGCCCATAGTCATTTCATAAAAGCTATTAAGACTAAGAAAAAACATTCCAAGAAGATTCGGAATGACTATGATTTGAGGGACGACTAGCCCAAGTAGAAACTAAAGGGTATTTAACTACGTGTTGAGGAAACCGTATTATCCATCGTCGAGCATGTAATGGAGGATCTCATCATTATTTCTCTAAATTCATCCAAACTAGACAATACCTTCCTGATCAGATCAGAATTTCCAAAGTATGAAGCACAGTAACTTATTCTCTTTCTCAGAACCAAAGTCTATGCCTTTCTGTAGCCACCTAATGGCCTTCAAGGTTTAGATCCAGGCATCCCTACAATTACATGTGGATCCATCATGTCGACCTATTATGAAGAACCTAAAGAAGTCAGCTTTGGATAAAGTAAAACCCATAGAAACTGAGGTCGATAATTTGCTCACTTCTAAATCCATCAAAGAAGTACAAGAGACATTGCTCAAAAGACCTTTCACTCTCCCAGATTAATTATCTCATGGATTCAATGGTCGAACACCAGCGTATGAGTATCATGAATGTCTGTTATGAATACCATCAGATCAGAAGAAGATTTTTTTTCATCACAACCTTAAGACTTTACTACAACAAATTAATGTCGTTTGGACTAAAAATGTTAGGAAAATTTATCAACGCATCATAACTAAGATGTTTAAGAAGTATATCGGTTCAACTATTGAGATCTACATTGATAATATTCTTTTAAAAAGAAAACATCCAACCAACCATATAAGGGACCTAACAAACCTTCAAAATCCTACAAGAATATAAGATGAAGTTAAATTCCCCCAAGTGTGTCTTCGGAGTGAACTCCGATAAATGTTTTGGCTACTTGGTAACACAAATAAAAATAGAGGAAAATCTAAATTAAATAAAGCCCATACATGATGTTCAAATGCCGACCACCATTAGAGTTATTTAGGTGCTTATTAGGATGTTGTCTACCCTCAATGATCATGAGACAAGTACCGACTTTTCTTTCAAGATCATAAAAAAGATAGCACAAAGGTTTGGATAAAGGATATGATTGGGCATTTGAGGGAATTCCACTACTTAGGATCTTTTCCCTTGTTGTGAACCCCGACTAATGAGGAAGATATATACTTATATTTGGTCATTTCGCATCATGCGACCAACGGATAAATTATATGTTTATAGTATGGAAAAAAGTTTTTGGACTAATATATCCGACATACTACCCTTGAGGTAGAGAAAAGATACGTGCCTAGTAAAAAGATGGCCCTCGAACTAGTGACATATGATATAAATTTACACACAACTTTGACACCTACATAATATTCATCCCAACGACTTATAATTGAAAAAAGTTCTTAAGAAGGAAGATCTCTAGAATAGAATGACGAAGGTGGTTTTTATAACGGAATAATTTGACATCAAGTATGAATGATGTACGACGATCACGGGACATGTTCTAGCAGACTTCTGTAACACTCCGCCTAATTAAATATTGGGTGATCAGTCAATTATTAAATAAAAGATCAAGGTGAACGATGTGGTTCATTCTTAGCATCATTGTCGAAAATAATTTCCATTTTAATCACCCTAAATAATTAAGCTAAGTTTCAAAACAATTTAAATGACTTCATTTATTTAATTCCGTCGTAAAAACCTTTTTAAACATAAAAAAATTTAAGAATAATACAAATGATAAAGATACCAATCATCCAACGAACCATGCTAACTAGATTACTCAAATCAAAATAATTAACCACAATCCACAGATAATGTGAGAGATAAAACAATCCCAAATGAAAACAGAGTACTGAAATGATAGAATTATGAAATCCCTATCAAGTCTAAACAAGTCTGGAAATGGGATACACATGCCTTAACTAAAAGGGCTTAATAGAAGTTTGAGGAACCAAAGGAGGAAGAGTCTACTGCAATGACCTGTAACTCCCACATAAGTCAGTTCGTCCACTCAAATGATTCTACACCTGACGCCCCTATAGCTGAGCACCTGTAATATATATATATATATATATATATATATATATATATATATGCAAGAGAGATAAAAATGACAGAAAATGGGCTAGAGCCCGAGTGTAAAACAGTTTTTAAAATAGTCTAGGAAGTATTTAAAATGCTTACCTACTGATATAACCACCATGTTAGTACGTAACACTCTCTTGAGAATTCTCACCTCTGATGTAGTGTGCATGTCTACCGTAAATGTCTCATAAGTCTATCTAACTCCTTTCCCTAAATTTTATTTTCGAGAAGTCACAAGGATATGATTTTAGTTTAGAGATTAATCTATTAATGATTTCTTACATTACTTGTGTATTCCTCCATACTGTTATAAAGTTACCGAACACTTAATATAATTTAGGAGCATTTATTCCATATTTATCTACTTATACGCACAGTAGAAGAATTTCATATATTCGTATATATATAAATCACCCATATAATATATATACTATCGGCACCCCACATAAAATCCATGGTGCTGGCATACTCTGCTATCAAGTCCCCGTATCTATCATAGTAAGGGAAATACTAGTCTAGACTCACTCTCGATTGTAGGTTTTCTGAGAGAGAAATTCGATCCCGTGGATTTTCTTATGACCAAGTGTTGTGTCTTACAAAATCAACACGGAGTCACTATCAAGATAATACGTAGTGACAATGACACTGAGTTTAAAAAAGCTAAAGTAGATCTTTTCTGTGATAGCCTCGGGATCAAACACGAATTTTCATCCATTTGGACTCCTCAACAAAAGGGAATTGTTGAGAGGAAGAATCGGATAATTTAGGAGATGGTTAGATCTATGCTTTTAGGTCATAAAGTCGCTAGGAGATTTTGGGCAGAGGCGGTGTTTACCGCATGCCATATGGTGAATAGGGTTTACCTTCATCCACATGGACTTAAGATGCCCTATGAGTTGTGGATTGGAAAGAAGCCCAACCTTTCATATTTCTCTGTTTTGGGGAGCAAGTACTACATCCCACGGGATATAGAGCAATTAGGAAAATTTGACTCCCGAAGTGATGAGGGGATATTATTAGGTTATTAATCGTCTAGCAGAGCATATTAGGTTGTTAACTTAAATATCTATAAGGTTATGGAGTCTATAAAAGTCACCATGTAAGATGACGAATCGCAAACATTTGTTGATTCTAACTTTTTGTGTGTGAAGCACCTTATATCTTTGACTCACTTGAGTCTATACTATATATGTCCTCATCTAGTTTGAGAATAGTGATAAAATTGAGTCATATCATAGTCTAACAAAGATCCTCAGACTCTACATATGAATTCCTCTACAGGTCCCTAAAGGTAAAACACCAACACCTCACTTAGGATTGCATTTATATGTTGAATTCTTCATAATATGGGTGTGTGTGAGTTAAATCCCATCAAAATGATTTTCTATAATTTTTAGGATATTTTAAATAATTTTAAGGATTTTTAAAAATAATTGTAGACATTTAAAATTGTATTTTAAAATGTTTTAGGCTGTTTATAATTTCCCTAAGTTTCTAAAGCTTTGCTTGGGTAGAATCCAAAAGCGCTAGATAATATTGTGGGGTAAAATTAAATTCTTTCATAGTTCAAAGCACGCGTATTTAAGTCCATCGTAGCCCGGAACGTGGTGATCTTATAACGACTAGATCTACGCTTTCTCTACCTCATATATTTGAGACCTTAGTTACACCGTTGGATAAATCTTGTCAATGGTCTGTATGTCTTATAATTCGATCCAAGTGTTAACCTTTTTAACCAATTAGAGTGTTTTTAAAAGCGGTGCATCGCCAGCCGTTAGATTAACTTCAATCATTTACATTCAATTCTTATCGTTGGTTTGCTTTGATGTTTCAGATCCTTCTATGGTCTAGTATAAATAGAACCCATACGTGCAATATTTACAATATTTGGATCAATCCACCTCTGAGAGAAAAAAGGAGAGAAGAGAGAGAGAGAAATAAAACCATAAACTAACTCCGGCCAAATTTTCAACTGAAAATCCTTCCGTGAGTTGAGTTACTTCGAGTTTTTAGAAGATCCATCCTCTCTAGTTCTTAATCTCTTGTCCAACCAAGTCACGTAGTCCTGATCTCATTTTCTTTCATAGAAAGTTGAGATTTCAGACTCAGTGATACATATCACGTAGATATTACTGAGTTTGATTTCTTCTTTAGAGAAATCTCTATTTTTGTTGGTTATTATTAAACGTTTATGTTTCTTTCAAAACCTAAACCAACAAAATCATTTCTGATTTCAGTTTCTGAGAATATCCCAACTTAGATCTAGTTACGATCTTGATTGGGGATGACACTTTCATATATTTCACATTTTATGAAATAACTGCATATTTTTTTAATAAGGAAAGTGTCTACGATCTTGGCTCTTTTATATAACAAGATTCCCTCTTGATCTATGGATAAAATTAAAGATAAAAAAGTCTGAGAGTTTCGATTAAATTGATTTTGAAAATTTCTTTTGCATATTAGAACTCTGTTTGTAATTTGATAATCATTTGTCTGTAATAAGTGTGTGTGAGTTGCATGCATGTGTTAGGCACATCACATCACAACACTTTCACACTACAACATTAAAACGTGTTGGTAGAGAGATTTTGGACTTTAAGAGTCAACGTAAAGCTAAAAGGAGTGGAGTTACAAAGCTGAGAGAACATCTACAACATCAGAGCCCTGGGAGAAGTCAAAATAATCCAGAGGAGCTGGTATAATTTCTGAACTTATATTAGGTCTCATTGTGTGTTTTGATTGTTAAATAGTTTGTAACCTGTTACTCTATTTTAGTGGATTTTTTTTATCTATAGAGACCTCCATGGATGTTTCTCCAATTGGGTGGGGTTTTACCACGTTAAAATCTTGTGCACTTGCGTACTTAATCTTCCTTTCATCACCTTCTATTGGCGTTATCTTTTAAAACTAATTTAGTTTTGGTTTTCAAGACTTGGATACATAATATCTAAAATATCTCGTTCATAAATCTTTTTATACACATCTTTTGTTAGCTATTTGTTTTACAAAAAAAATTTCTTCAAAAAACTGTTCGGATCCCTGTAGATCATTTAATCCTGAATTAAACAACTTAAGTGGTACTTTTTTCAATTGGTATGAGATCTTTTGTTTTACAAATTCTTTTAGATTTTGAGTTTTGTGAAATTGTTTTCTCAAAAAAAACTGTGGACGTGAAATTTGAGAGATTAGGTAACATATCCAGGCCCCCTCTCCTTGATGGAACCAACTTCCTTTACTTGAAAGTGAGGATGGTTGCTTTCATTCAAGGGGCATTATGAGATGATGTCTGGGATGCTATTGAAAATGGCTATACTCTTCCTACTAAACCAGCCGACGAAGGAAGTACTGTGAGGATTAGAAAGTTACTAAGTGAATTCACTAAAGAAGAGAAACAAACTTCCCTTAACAATAACAAAGGCAAAAAATTCTATTTTCATGTCTGTCAATGAATATAAATTTAAGAGGATATGTTTCTATACTACCTCTAAGGAAGCATGGGACACCCTAGTGCCTGCACATGAAGGAGACACCTGTGTTAAAGCTGCTAAAACCAAAATGTTAATCTAGCAGTACAACACTTTAGTCATAACTGAGACTGAGTCATTTGATGACTTCTACATTAGGGTAACAGACATAGTGACTAAGTTGCATTCTAATGGGATAATCTCTGACATGAAAGAAATTATCACTAAAATTCTAAGGTCACTTCCACAAAAATTTAACAATAAGCGCTATGCAATTAAGGAGATGGACGATCAAAACCTTACCCCTAAACTCCTCAGTAGCAAGATAAGAACTATGGAAATGGAATTAGAGTTGAAGAAGTAATTAGTACAGACTCATAAGAAACAGTCTGCCTCTAATCTTGTCTTTACCTCTAAGTTGACCAAACCTGAATGTCATTTACTTGAAATTGACTTAGATTTTGATGAGGACAGTAATTTAGAGAGATTGGATAAACAAATTGCCTTGATGTTTAAAAATTTTAAGAAAATTATGAAATTCAGAAATAAAATTGAAAATAGACAAGGCAAACCTACTTATTCAAACAACTCTAATAATCGGCCTCATGAGAAAAGACTTGACAACAAACCTAGCAAAGACCTTAAGAACACTGAATGCTGTAGATGTAGCACGTTAGGACACTTAGCTAGTGATTTTAGAGTTAATTTGAATAAGAACAAGAATACTAGGGCTAAGTTGTGCAAGACTTGGGATGACTCAAGTGAATTAGATACTGATGAACCTGAGTCATCTAATACTGATGACCCTTGTATGTCCTTCTTTGCTAAAATCATATACATTGATGATAAGGAATCTGATCATGCTATATTGAATGATGTTATCCCTACTAATTTGCTTCTTTGTTACTTGAGATTGCTGATAATGCTTCAAACGCGGTGTGTGTGAGTCAAAGGGAATGATCAATTGTTAATGCTAATGGGTGTGCGAGTCCTAAAAATTAATCATTAGGGGACACTTCCCACTGCACACTTAGTGACTCCGACAATGAGGAACTTTCAGACATACACTATACACAAAAACTCTCAAGAAAAGCCCTAAACTTTAAAAGATTGTCAAAGATCTTACACATAAGATAGAAACCCTAAGTCATATGATCAAACAAAATGTCGAAGAGTACACTTCTCAATGTCTAACTCATGAGAATGTAACTAAACTTTTGAAAAAAAAACTGAAAGAGTTGTCTAACTCAAATGAAATTCTGGAAAATAAATACGAAGGGATGTTATTAGAATGGGAACAAGCAAAAGAAAAGGCATCAAAATTTTTAACAAAAATTGCTAAATTTGAAAATAACTCTAAATGTTTTGAAGACTGTGTTGCTGAAAGTAAGAACAATTCTGATGATAGAACTAGAATATGTTTTTACCCCAATAATTCCAAGAAAACAAAAATTTTTGAACCTGTCAAGTTTGTGTCTTGTGGTAAAAGACCTGTTGAAACTTGTCCAGAATTTCAATCTTTGAAAAATGATTTTGACTCAAAATAACAAAAGTTAGATATTGGTGAATCAAGTAACTCTAAGTGTAATGTTGAACATAAGGATAAATATGTCTTCCCCCTATTAGACAAGCTGATTCGTCATTTTATCATGTGCCACCTAGTAACAAGACTAGAGGTCAAAACTTAAACAAGCCCTTGGTTAACAATTTTCCTAAGGTTAAGAGTTCTACGAGCCATCTTTACTACTCATATTGTGATGTCTATGGACGTTCCTTGATGGTTGCTATTCCAAACGTCTATATAATCCAGTCTATCACTCTCTTATGTACCATAACTTCAACTATTCTAGGAGAAGCCAAAATAATTATGTTCTACCTAGACTGCAGGACAAGAATTCTAAATATAAAAATAAGAAGAGAAGAAAAAATACTAATAGACCATCAACAAGAAGGAATCCTAGATTGTTTTCTAAAAAAAATGTTCAAACTGTCTATAATCCTCATAAACCTGAGCAAAAATATTTTAAAGAAAAGACTGAAGCTCGCAAGTTTTATCAAATACGAGCTAATAAGCGCAAATTGAAAGCTAGAGAAATTTGGGTTACAAAAGATGATTTATTACCCCATATGAAATGCAACATTATGATCAGTGATTTTAAAGATGACCATACAACATCTGGATGGTATTTAGACTCTGGATGTTCCAAACATATGACCGGGGATGATACCAAACATTCAAATAAAACTAATTTCTCCTTAGGAAAAGTCTTGTTTGGAGATGGAGTATCAACCCATATCATTGGTAAAGGAATACTCCAAGAATAAGGATTACCTATTATTGAGGATTTTCTCTTGGTAAAAGATCTTAAAGCCAATTTAGTAAGTATGTCGTAGTTTTGTGACCCCAACGATACTATCAACTTTTCAAAAAATAATTACAAAATTCTAAATGAAAAAGGTGATTTCATTATTACAGACTATGTACTCCAGATAATTGTTATACAGTTAATCCAAGTACAAAGGTTTGTAACATTGCTAGAATGGACGACAATTAGATGACTTAAAGGATATTTTGTCTCATATTTCCAAAGGGAGAGATTGAAGCACCCTATATCTTTGACTCACTTGAGTTTACATTATATAGGAGCTCATCTAGTTTGGAAATAGTGACAAAATTGTGTCTAACCCTAGATGAACCAAACAAGCCTCCGAATCTTCAAAGCCTCATTATAATTCCTCTACAAGTTCATGAAGGTATAACACATACACCACACACTAGGACTGCATGCATACTTTGATTTATTCATGATATGATTGTGTGTGAGTTAAATCCCCTTAAAATGATTTTTTTAATAATTTTTGGGATGTGTTAAATATTTTCTAAGAATTTTAAATGATTTTTAGAAATTAAAATTGGGTGCTTCTAGACCTTAAGGGCTGTTTTGCAAATCCTTTTTATTCCTAAAATTCTTCTTGGGTAGGATCCAAAACCGCTTGAGACTTCAAGGTGTGCCTTTTTATTAGTTTGGTACTCGTTTTGTATCCTATATATAGCCTACACGTGTTAGCACATCGTTGGCTGCTTTTGTGTTTCTTGCGTCTCACGGTTTTGTGTTTCCTTGTGAACCCTTAGATCATTTTAATCTACGGCTTGCATGTGTTTGGATCAATCCATAAGAAATGAGTTTAACTAATCAATGCTGCTTATTTCCACCGTCTGTTTTAAACCCTTAGGTTTACTTCGACGATTACAAAGCAATATCAACCCTTGGTTTCAGCTCAACCTTTTAGATCCTTCTACTCTTTGTAGAAATAGATGCCATCTGAGAGTCCTTCCAACACTTTTGGTTATTCCTCATTTGATAAAAATAAGAGAGAACAAAGAGAAATAATTAGAGAGAAAAGAAACCTTAACCAAACTTCGTCAAACCCTAAACCAAAAATCCTTTTCTGAGATTTAAACATTGAGTGTTTAGCTCATGTTTTGAGAAGATATCCTCTCTTGTTCTTGATCATCCCCCCAACTTAATCACGATTATTTGAGTTTTTCAGTTTCTTCACATAGAAACTTGAGATCTTATCTCTGTGATACAAATCACATAGATAGTTTACGGTTTTAATTTCTTCTTTCGAGAAATCTTATTTAGTGGTTATTTTAAATTGATTTGATGTTTTCAAACCCTAAACTAACAATATTCATTCTGATTTCAAGTTATTCAAACTATCAGACTTAGATATAGATTTGAGATCTTGATTAGGATTGCACTTTCATATTTCATACTGATTTTCAAAACCAGAAAGTGTTAGGATCTTGGCTCGTGTTTATAACAAGATTCTCTCTTGATCTGTTGATTATTTGAAAGATCCAAAGTCTGAGAAAGTTTTGACAAATTTGATTTTGGAAAACCTTACAAGTTAACTAATATGTAATATTTATTAATCATTCTGTTTGTATTAAGTGTGTGTGTGTGTGTATGTGTGTTTCATGCATATTTAGAGCACTTTGCTGCACTACTCTTTCACTCTACCACACTTAAAGTGTTGGTTGAATGATCTTGGAATTATCTGAGTCGACGTAAAGATGGAATAGAGTGAAGATTATGAAGCTGAGAGAAGATCAACAACAACAACCTTCAGGGAAGTCAGATAAAATCCAGAGGAGTTGGTAACGATTCTGAACTTTAGTTTAGGTGTATTTGTGTGTTTTTATTGTTAGATAGCTTGTGATTGTTACTCTGTTTTTGTGGATTTTTTACTTTTGTGACGTAGAGGTCACCGTGGATGTTTCCCCAATTGGTTGAGGTTTTACCAAGTTAAAATTTTACTTGTTCACTTCCTCATTCTCTCATCTCCTTCTTCTAGCTTAGCTATTTTAATTGTTTAAGTTTTATTTCTCAAAATTGGTTAGACCTATACCTGAAATTACTCGTACATAAGTTTTCGTAATCATTTTCACACACATATTGTGTTAAGTCTTTATTTTGAATAAAGAGTTTCTTCAACAAATAGTTCGGAGCCATCTTAATAGTTTAATCCTATATTAAACAAACATAAGTGGTATTGTTTTCATGGTCTTCGTCGTACCTTATGGTCTTCATCACACCCCAATTTTCTCGGCTAAATGAAGGGGATATATAATTTGTGTTCCTCTGATGACGAGTAGAATAGGAACTCGTTGACCAACTCCTAACCAAAATGTCGAAGGCTCCCTTTAGAGGGAGAAGGATAAGGAGGCGAGTGTATACTCAAATTCACTGTCAACTTTCTTACAAATAGGATCGTAGCCTCCTTAATCTCGTCCATACTCAAATTCAAACTTTCGAAACAACTTTAAGTATGTTACATCCGATGAAGTCCTCAGGTTAACCGAAAGCTTGTCCACATCCAAGTTTGCAATGACCAATGTGATAACCAAAGCATTATGTTGGGGTTATCGCTCCCATCAAATCCTCTTTTTGTCAAGATGATATGCCTTGTGTGATTAGTCTCCTCTAGTCATCGACACTTTTCAATATTTGGTTTGCAAGATTTTTTTTTCTGAAATGCTTTCATGACAACCTTTATTTTTTCATTTCAACTATGAGTCATTACCTTTAATTTGATCGGGATTAGATGCCCTATATTTGACGTTGAACATATGGTCATCCTTAACGATAACGTTGTTGAGCACGTTGTCTAGCCGTTAATATTTTGCTACCTTCTCCTTTACGTCTTGTTCTCCACGGAGTTATCCAGGTGTGCAACTGGGACTGACTCGTCTGGGTGAGATTTAAAGGCCTTGTAGTTCTCAGTCTTATGCCTATGATCTTTGTGGTACGAGCATCTAAATATTGAATTAGGCTTAGTCAAATGTCGACCATCATCCTTGGCCCTATTTCTCTTTGATTTTGGGAGAATCTTTTAAATTGTCTCTTAAAAATGGTGTTGATTATTTGGAGCGCCCCACTGGATCAACCTTGTTCTAGTTCTTCAGAGATACGTACTGCCTCTCGGTACTTTCTTGTCATTGGATTCCTTCTATGCATTGTTAGCCTTACTCCGAATATTTTTATGGTTTCCCCCTCCCCAAGTACCACACTTTCCACCTTTGTCCTTAGACATCAATCGTCGATGGTGGTTGCTTTCATTCTAGTCAAAGTATGTTCAACAACGAGTCACTGGATAAGGCGATCTTAAAGGAAGCGTCTGCGTCTGCCACTAGCCAAAATCATTCATCAACCTCATTATACATTCCCATTATCTTTGAGCATACTCCGAGGCTCTCATGTGGCTTCTTCTAGGTCTTGATTTTTTTGGTTTGAAATTACTCATGATGAATTGGCTGTAGAGGAGTCCGTCAATTGCTTTAAGTCCGTAACGAAAATTTTCAAAAACTTCTCAAACCAATTCTGGGCCACGTCCCCCAATTTGGAAGAGAAAATTCGACACATAGGACTTAGTATTCCACAAAGTCGACCATCAATTGACGATACAGGCGAACATGTTCTGTCATATCATTTATACCATCTTATATGGTTGCGAGGGGAATCTCCTCCTCAAGTTCGCCGCTCGGTGAGCACTCCTTCATTAGCTACCTGAGGGATGACGACTTTGGGGTGCTTGTACTTCTCTATTCTGAGCTCGCACTAGATCCTTTTCAAGCAGCACTAAAGGTGTTCACTCGATAATCCACCCATTTACCTTCATAATGGATTTGTGTCACCGCCTGAGCAGCAAAACATCAAATCTGTAATCCACTAGTGTGCATAAAAATTAACACATTATTGTTTATATCATTACCATTTATGTAGTATTATGCTGTGGGAATTTATGGAAAGTGTTATCCATTCACTAATTAAGCTGGGATTTTACTGAGATCTTATTGGCCGTTTTAATAGAGATAATAACAAGTGCAATGCTATGTTGCTAAATATTGAAGTTTTTACAAGAGGTTTATTTATTTTGGGGTAAATTACAGTGTACTCCTTGACCAATGTCGGGTTTGCGGATTTATTGGTCACCTCCTCATCTAAAAAACTCAAAAAAATGCCCTCTAAACTTTTGACCCATTGCAACCGACCCACAATTTCCCTTTTTTAGTGCTTTGGGGTTATAAAATGTCTAAAATACCCCTAGTATTCAAAAAAGAATATGAGAGTGCCAAAATGCCTTTTTAGCAAAAAAATAGAAAAATAGCATTGAAGATCAAACCCACACCTGCTCATATAATACAAACACACACATACATACTCCTAATGAAAATACATAACAAAACACGATCGCCGAATTAGATCGAAACACCCCCTCTCTCGAACAATATCGTTGCGAAACCCTATCTCTCTAACTCTAATGTTTCCATCATCTCAATGGAATCTGGTTTCATGACCTTCGTTGTCTCCATCAACACCACCGTCTCTATCGAAATCAAACACCACAGTCATCGTCTGTTGGAAATCGAACACCACCGACGGAGACAAATCTACACAGAGATTAGGAGTTGTCGAACACCACCGCCATAGGGTTTTCATTTTTCTTCCCTCTGTATATATATATATATATATAGATAGATAGATAGATAGATAGATAGATAGATAGATAGATAGATAGATAGATAGATAGATAGATAGATAGATAGAGAGCGAGAGAGAGAGAGAGAGAGAGAGAGAGAGAGAGAGAGAGAGGGAGAGGGGAAGGCTCACCTACATCATGCACTATACATCACACCTAATTTTAGGCCCTAGAAAACCTTTTTTTCAAATTTTATATTTTTTGCTTGAAATTAACCTTCCAATCAACACATATGAAAAAAATTAGGTCAAAATACATTTTGTAGCTATTTTTAAAAAAAATCCACAAAAAACTACTGGCGAAGACCCTTATAAATAAGGTATTTTTAGCAGTTTTTTGTGGATTTTTTAAAAATAGTTACAAAATGTATTTTGACCTAATATTTTGTATATGGGTTGATTAGAATGTTAATTTCAAGGGAAAAATATAAAATTTGAAAAAAAAAAGTTTTTTAGGGCCTGTAATTAAGCGTGATGCATGGAGCATGATGTAGGTAAGGCTTCTCATATATATATATATATATATATACATGTTTCTGGCTGTTGAAGACTATGTTGGTTTTGACTGGGGTTTTTCAATTTTCACCACAAACTAGATCAAACTAGTGTTTTTATCTTCTGGATTTCTGCTGGTGGTGGGTTTATATGGATTCTAGATCGATGGTTTTCTCCATTTTTTGGACATCTGATGGTGTTTTGTCTTCTGAATTTCTATTGGTGTTGGAATTGTTTTCTTAACAATTTTCTTGGAAATGTAGCATATTTTTTTCTACATAAAGGAAAAAATCCCTTTTTGTTAGCAGAGAAATTGCAAGAAAACATTAAGGAATGTAGGTCCTGGTAGCAAAGAACCCTTCAAGGTGACATATGTAATTAGCCAGGTGAAGTTTGGGGTGGTTAGGTAATTGAAGAATCAATAATATTTTGTGTAGGTACATAGTCAACTTAAGCTAAAAAAAGGAAGGAGCCCAGTTTTAGGGTTCAGTTGAAATGAGTAGAAAAGTTAGGGGGTACTTTGTCAGTTTTATATTATATGAGGGGGTGATTTGTAAGCTGGACAAATAGTCCTAAAACAAAAGATTTCAAATGAGAAATATTTATAATTTTGTCAAAAGTATATATAAGAATCTATATTTCGCTCAAAGTATTTGTGAAATGATAAAAGTATCAATTAATTGAATCAATTGAATGAAAATATCTAATGATTAATGAAAGTATATGTTAGCGGGAAATAGGCAAGGGGTTAAATTAAAAGAACAATGTGAGATAAGGGGCCTTATTCGAACGGAATATATAAGTGGGTATAAGTTATTTGGTATCTTTCTTGAAGTGTCTATTTGTCAAAGGCCTTTACTTTAATACTAGCTTTAAATGTATGTTCCTATTCTTTCCTAGTGTCCTCAAGGATGAGATCAGTAATACCTAGGAACTTCTTAAATTAATTTGTACATCTTACTTGTTTTAAAGGTTTTGGAAGTCTTTATAAAAGATTGCCGCTAACAGGGAGCTTCCATTAGGATCACGACAGATATCCTTTTGTCATTATCATCATATTTTAAATGTTCTGTATCTTCTTCTCATTATTGAAGTAATATAATAATTAGATTTCTGTATTACAGAATTTCTAATCTTGGATAGAGAAAAATTCATTAGAATTTATGTTCCATTTAATAAGGAACAATTTTCATTTTTGCCTTGTAATATTTAACATGCTTTTACCTAGTTGTCGTTCTTCTAAAGCAGTTCATAAAGAAACACTGGAAGGAAGATGAGGAAACCTTTGAACATCCTTTCGTTTCAAGTGATGAAAAGGTATATTTTCAGAATACATGCATTATTTGTAGATTTTTGTTTACTTTGTTTGGATAGAACTGGTCATGTTGGCTTAGCTGGTCATGGGTGAGAGTGAGAGAGGGATTTTGTACGGGCTCTGTAGCATAATTATATAAGGGAATTTTACTCGTATAATATGTAATTAAAATGAGCGAGAGGACCTCCCCTTAAAATACACTTAAGTCAATTGATTACTTTTTTTTAAAATTAGAAAGTAGTTAGGTTGGGCCTTAAAACAGAAACTTACTGAGGGGGACACCTAAATTTTTTTTTTCTCCGTCTTATTTAGTATTAATATTCTAGCTTCTTTTTTTCGTCCTGTAATACCCCGTATTTCTGTATATTCAAAATTTAAATAATTGAGTAAACTAATTAGTTTTATGTTAAATTACACGAGTGGAGTAATTTAATTGAATTAAATAATGATGTGAGTATTTATTATTAATCGAGAGAGAATGATTAATATTATGAAATGAATTTACTAAGTGAATAGTAAATTAGTTACAGTTATTATAACACGTCATATCGAGTGATATTGGCGTAGTTGGATTTTATCTCAATCGAGAGTCGCATGTAGACTAAATTGAGGTAGAGATGGGGAATATATTTAAAGTGACTCGGATGAGAACAAAAGGTGAGAGTCCTTAGAGATTTTGAGGATATTCTTGGAGATTTTCATCCCAATCTTGCACCACAAACAACCTATGAGTGAGGATTGATAGAGAAGACAATCAAATCCATCACCAAGCCATGAAATCAGACCCTATTGATCAAAGGAAAGTGTTTATATACAAGTTATTTGAAGTTACAATACCCATATGACTAGGGTTTCTTCATATTTTGATTAAAATAATGATTATTGGAATAAAAAAATGTTTTAAACAGATGTTTGGGTAGGAATTGCATGTACAATGATTTGATATCAGTAGAGGATAATAAATTAGAGATTTTATGTTATTATCCACAAATTAAATCCGTCTTTTTGATGTATAATGGTGGAAGAACATAAAACCTAGGGTTTGAGGATTAGATGTCTAAATCCATTATTGAATGAAAATTGTAAGGTTTTGATATTATATTTACGTTGGAAATCATCCTAATGCATGTAGAAATGGTTAAGAACAATTGGTTTCAAATTTGGTGAAGAAATATGTAAGTTATGTGGGTGTTAATGGTGAAAAAGCGCACTTGCGTAATGGAGAAGACGAATCTGCAGAGAGGCAAACCAGTTCCGTTCCCAGAAAAATGTAAGATCTCCCTTTTTAACCCTAGAATTCCCAAATTATTATCGGGAAAAAGTTTGGGACGTTGTTAGAATATAATAAGGAATTTATTATATTACAGTAGGCCTTCATTGGGTTATGGTATTAAGTCTTATCGAGAGAATTAAGACGATGACTAAAAGGGATTAATGATAATGTAATTAATCAAGAGAATGAGAATGTAATTATGGGAAAGCTTAAGTGAGCTTATGGTATGGACCAGTAGGGATTCATAGTTGGATTGAGGATTCTAAATTGTTGTTATGGTAAAAGGTGATGTTTGTTTGTGATGAATGAAACCTACTCTATATCCTCAAAATATGTTGTATAACGTATGACATTTTTTCTTTCTCAGGGCTAACTCTAGACATATGATGGGTGTTCGTATTCGAAGTGCGACAGTTTGGGTTAATATTCAAAGATTGTATATCTCCTTAATATCGGTTATTTTGCATAGTAATAAGGTCTTTATTTAGTATTTTGAATCAAACTATGTTCTGGAGCTCAGTACTCTCACTGTTTAATGCTCACACCATGTTTAGGTAATGTATTTCATAACCGATCATTCCTTTGTCTTGTGTGCATCTAATTTTAAGTAACAAGGGGGTATAAATTGAAACAGGTGAACCCTAATATTTTAATTATAGTTATGTTCATGGAATGGATTTCTTCTTCTTATTCGTTGGTTTTTATTTCAAAAATAAAATAATTAGGTGCTTTGATTCTTGTTCGATGTTGGTTCCGGAACTACAATGAAAATCAAACCAAATCAAATTGGAAAAAGAATTTAGAGGCATTGGCTATTTTAGATTTTGAGTTGAATTTATCCTTTAATTTGATTCTACTCTTATATAACTCATTTTGTTTTGATTTCAATGTTGGCGGTGGTAATTTGTGTTTTTGGTCGGGTTTTAGGCCGATATGACACGACACATTAAGAGTTTTTTTGGCAATGATACAATTTCGTGTCTTTTATCCGACATGAACACGATAAAACATGAAGCGACATGTCTGGCACGATTTCTTAACATTTTTAATTGAACTAAAATAGGCATGATAACCCGACATGACTTATAGGAATAATAACACGATCACACGACTTATAATTTATCAATTTTGACATGAAAAAGACACAACACGACATGACTTCATGTCAAAAAGACCTAACATGACACGAACATGAGAGAAGATGTCAATTTCATGTCGTTATAAAATTTTCATCCTTAACTTAGGTGGTATTAAGTTTTGGTTCTTGTCTAGTCATTTAACATAACAGAACTAGTTCACTCACTCCCATAATTCAATTGTTTTATTATTGTGATTTAGGTGGAATGATTTGGGTTCCACTTTCACTTTTTATGATATTTTTTTTAAAGTGTTTTAAGATTTTGCAAAAGTGTAGAGACTTTGTCGGCTCTCATCTTCTCTCATTTTCATTCTCAGTAGGAAAATTAAAACACAATGTCCACTGATAATTTGATAAAACTCCCAACGCATCACATTTATTTCTAGAATACTAGTAATTTATAATTATTATATGGAATATATCATTAGGGAAAAAAACATATTACATTAAAGAGGAGTATCACGCAATAGCCATTTAAACACATTTAAAGAATAAAGGTTTTTTAAATGTTGTTAAGGCTTATCCACAACCACATCCTCATATTTCTTTGAAACGGTGCCAATTTTTGGTCTCGATAATGATAAAATAATTTATTCTTGCAACAACTTTGGTCTCACCCCTAACCACGCTCTAAAACATTAAGGTCTCTTTGGCTTGTTCATTGTGTAGGTTTATTTCAAATTTTCCTATTTCTTACACTATGAGGTCATTGGAGTCTTCAATGGTTTGCTAATTATGTACATGAGCACTAGTTCTAGATGGTGATGAGAATCAGGAGTCATAATTTGTAACATGTTGGGAATATGGTGTGGGGGTGGGGAGATGGTTTATTTGAGCCGAGCTAAATTGTAAAATTTGTATGGACACAATTCTCTAACACAATTTTATATATTAATAATGATGGCCACAAATACAATGTTCGGTTTTGTGTCTTTTTAATAAAAAAAATGGTTATATCATTATAGCAGAAAGTTATGTATCCATTTGAGTCAAATAACTTCTTATTAGTCAAAACTAAAATTTGGTAATATTCAACTGCCCATGAATTGTTATACGTGGTCATACTAATTTCACCCCCTTCTACGTTTTGAGGTTTTATTTTGACATCTACCCATGGTTGTGAGAATCTTAGGATTCACAATTCTATTTGTACGATTCACATACTAATCGAGACGAAACGGGAATATAATGGGAGGAGTTTCAAAAGTCGGGTTGAACCAGTTGACTCGAGGGTTGAATCATGAATCGGATTAATTCATGATTCAAGTGTGAGGATGTTGGGTATTTTCAACCAACTTAAAGCTCAGGCTCGTTTTTGGTTCCTTTTAAAATAATCCTAAAAATGTTTTATTAATAAAACAAGAAGAAGTTAGTAAAAACTTAAGAGACCCTTAGCGAAAGAGAAACTGACTTGAACATATACTTGAATGAAACCTAAACTGTGATCACTTTTCTTCTTCTCTTCTAACCTGTTCGAAATTGCGATTTTCTCTATTTAGTGTTGCGATCACTTTTTTCTTCTCTTCCAACATGTTTAAAGCTCATCGAACGAGGGAGGTAGTTTTGCATTTGATTGAATCCAACAAATCTTGGGTAAGGATTTTATAAGTTATATTATATGGTATTTTTATTATAACGTATTTTTTAGTGTTATGTTTAATCTTTATTTGTGTTATTGTATTTTATAATATATTGTTGTGTCTTAATATGGACATTATAGGTGGTGGTATTGTTAAAATTTGGTAATAATTTGGACATGAAAGTTCATTTTCTTAGTTTTATTTTAATGAAATCATGTCTTATGATTGCTTTTAGGTCATAATATGTTTTAGGGAAATTTACAATTAGGTCCCTTGTTGACAATTTTTAAACATTTAAGGATAATTTACTATTGGGTCCACTTGTTATGCCACTAGCGTGGACTTCTACAAGAAGAGAATTAGTGAACCTAAGCATTTAAAATTTGTCAAAATTCCTTTAATGTTTAAAATTTATTTGCGAGGGAGCTAAGAGTACTTTCCCATATGTTTTTATTACATATTCTTAACGAGTTCTCTTTGCATTTATATAAATACATTGCGTGAGGGTAACAGGGCTACTGATAATATGGCAAGGTCGGGCATGGACGTCAATGATGACCTGCGGGAATTTAATATTTTGTCGGAAGAAGTGGTGGCAGATTGGAAGCTGACCAAAGGGATAACTTATTCGAGGGGATTTTAGATAGTCTGAAGCTGGAATGTGTGTTTGAGTCTCTGTTTGTTGCTGTTTTTTACTTCCTATTAACCTAAAAAAAAATCCCAAACCTTTAGCTATTGGAGAAAATTTAATAAGAAAGAAGATAGGGGATTCTATTAGAGATGCTCTCGAGAATAATAGCCCTGATTGAAAACTAAGTTGTAGGAGTTATTTTAGTCCCCTCATGCCCCTTAATCCTCCAGAAAAAATATCAGAGCATGACAATTTATTTAATTATGCTACAAACAGTTTATATGATGACGAGCATGAGTATGACGTGTAATCCCCTCCAATGGATAGCTTTAAGAAATTTCATAAAGCTATTCATCATAGCAAAGTTATATAGGAGAACTAGGGGTGCAACCGGTACAGTATGGTCGGTAACGACCCCTTACCAATACCAAAACCACATTCTATATGGTAAAACCGTATCGTACCAATTTACCGACCGGTACATCAAAACCAAAACCAAAACCAAACCGACTGGTTTTTTGGTCTTTTCGGTATTTTTGGGTTTTTTTGGTTTCGGTAATTTCGGTTTCAATTCGGTTTTTTCCTGGTAAATGGCAGAATTTCAAATCGGTTTATGCATTCGGTAAATCTGGTATATATTTCGATATACCCATTTTTAGCTGTTACAATTTCTAGCATTTCTAGCTATTACAATTTCTAGCATTTCTAGTTGTTTGGAACAATTAGAAACATACACAAACCGGTACAATTTCTAGCATTTTTAGCATTTGGAACAATAGATTTAAACAGATACGAGATCAAACTAACCGATTTGCTTTTGTCGGAGCCGGAGGAGAGTGAGACGAGACCAAAATGATTGGTTTACCTCCGTCAGAGACGGATGAGAGTGAGACGAGATCAAACTGATCGGTTTGCCTCTACCGAAGCCGGAGTAGAGTGTGATGAGATGAGGGAGCTAGTGCCCGAGGAGAGTGAGCCAAGATGATGAGCCTCAAAAAATGAGGGAGCTGTTACCTCCAAAAATGTTCGTCGGAAAGTCAAAATCATCCACACCTCCAACACCGGAAAAACAAACCTTCGCCGAAAAAACCAACTCACTGGAAAAGCCAACTTGTTGGAAAAAAAAATCACCAGAAAACACGAAGGGAACTCAGATCCGAATATAGCTGGCGCCGAAAAATTGTCACCGAAAATCCGATCTCAAAACGAAGTACCCACACCAAATCGAAAGCCAAATCTCAAAACAAAAAAATGATGTTCTCAAATAAAAGTCCCCAAAAAATTATTTCTCAAAATCAACCCAAGGTTGAAGAAGAAGAAAAAAATGAGAGGGAGAGAGCTCAAACAAAAATGACGGCCACACTTTTTGAGAGAGAAAGAGGTAAAAAAATTGAAATGGAAACCCTAAAAAAAGACCTCTACACAAACCACAATATAAAGCCCAAATGAAATAAGGAAAAACGGAAATATAGCCAACAAAACAAACGACTCTTTTTATTTTAACAAAATGCTGCCTAATTCATTTTGTGTTAAATGTTTGATTAATTAAACAAAATATATGTTTAATTAACATGATTATTTAACACTTAAACCAAATACTCAAATAAATAAATTAAATTCAAAGAGAATATAAAAACTGACTCATGAGAAATAAAATAAATAGAAGTAGTATGATACCCAAAATAATTTGACACTGCACAAAAAGTTTGGTACGGTATTTCGGTACGGTAATTTTAGTACAATATCGGTTCGGTAAATCGGGTTTTTGTATCTAAAAACCAAAACCAACCAAATTTTTGACGGTATTTTCGATTTCGATAAAATCGGTTTTCGGTATTTCATAATATGAAACTTAAACCATTTTTTTCGGATAAAAACGGTACGGTAAAAACCCGTACCGGTTGCACTCCTAAGGAGAACAGATAAATTTGTGGAAGTCAAATCTAAGAAGTATAAAGAAACTTATGGTCTTATCTAGTGTTTAAAACGTGTTATTGCTCATCTAAAATAAGGTATGCCATAAATGTCATGTGCTATTTTATGTTATTTCCACGCTAGTCCCGGTATTTTGTGCGATTGCATGTTATTCACATTATTTTACTCCATTTTCGGCTACTGCCGCGCTGTCATTTAACCGAAAGAGAAAAAACATTTAAGTTTCATAAGGATAAAAAGAGAACATCTGTGAAATTTTTCTTTTTCTTTTTGGGTCAGATTCCTTTATTCCGGACGAGGAAGACTTTTATTATTTCCCACTTTCTTGCCAATTTCACTGTTTGAAACTTCATGTGTTCAGATTTTGGAATGAATTTATTTTGTATCTCCATGATTTTATTTGGAATGATGTAGTATTAATGTATCCAAAACTTCCCAAGATCTCCAACCTCCCTGTCACAAGCTGAAGTAATGTTTGGAGTTTGAATGTACTACATTTGACATATGCCACAAGTAGAGAGAAAAAGCATAATCATTTATCGATGTTTAGCCGAAGGGTCATTTATTTTTCATGATTTTCCTTAGTGAGACATTAGCTTTAAGGTGGTAGCAGGAAAGAGAGTTAATAGGGTCATGATCCTGAGCCTTCGGAGTTGTACGTTAAACAATAAAAAAATATATCCTTACTTTTCTTTACGAAGTGTTGATGACTTATTCGCCAGCTAATGCAGGGAACAATACTTCCTAGCTCCTAGGTCCGTGACACTTGGGGTTTAATGAGATACATGACTTGAAGCCTATCTTCAGCTTGTGACTTATATTGGGTATTATCATGTAATTTTCCTCCAACAATGGACCATTGCTATACAATTGGTGCCCAATGGTGAGATGCCAACGAAGGTATAACTTTTTGAATAACCCATTTTTTAAGGGATCGGTAGTGCTGGTGCATCTTCCCCAATTCAATGCTATTAATTTCGACTCCACAAGAGTCTACTACACAAGGCAGTAGCTATGTTGAGTCACTTGATAAGGAAGAGGTTTTCAAACTTACCTTTTATTGTAGAAAAATTGCGCTCTTGATCTATCATATGTGTTAAGCCCAATAAACTATAGAGTATCAACCCAGTTATCGTACCCAGTTATCACAGCATTATTAGTTTAGTTATCCACACTAGAGTTGATGCCCAACATTAAAGACTACTGGGTATGGGTTTCATGGCTACTTAATACTATCTATAAATGCGACAATTTAAGCCGGTTAATGGATGAGGAATCAGGATTCTTTCTCCCTAACCAACCTTGAAGTCACCAATGATATCAGATCAGGGGATTCAGGGTCACCTTCATTATACATGCAATTCTAATGCGTGGAATGAATGAATTTTTGGGCAGAGATGTTTCAAATTATTCCAATTGTTATTCCTCTTTGATGATTAGAGGTGATTTCAATATTTTGATTTATTTAGGACAAGCTTTAGATCTATGAAGCATGGACATGGGTATGCGTGTCGTGTCTCAAAAAATTAGAACACGACACAATAGAGACATGGGGGAAAATAAATCTATCTTTATAATTATACAAATATAGATATATAATTTCTCCTATTTTACACTTCAAAAACAAAACTTAGTTGTCCAACCATTATGTCAAAATCATGTGGTTAACTATTTCATAATAACAGTTTAACTGTTTGAAGTATGTAGTGAAATCGACCAAGAGACTAATTTCATTCTTTATAACATTTTTTCTTATTATTCAATAATTCCTAAAAGATTTAATTTTATATGATAACATTAGAGTTTCTTAAAGTTAACGATTTTTTGGCTTCATGCCTTGTACAGAGGGTCTAAGTCCATCTTCTTTAAAATGTCAAACATGTCTTACACGCCATGTGGTGTGTCATACACATGTCCAAGTCATTTTGTACGCATGTAGAAGTGTCCAACATGGGTACGTCACCTCCGTGGAAGTGTCCATACTTCCTAGGATTTCATCAATGTTATTTCTGCCAGCGAAACTTTTAAAAATGTGTTTTAGTCTATATATCAAGCAGATGATATAGTTTGAGAAACAGGCTCAGGGAAATGAACACCACCTGCTTAACGAGAGATGAGTTAAATGAAACTAGAGCTAATTTAAAGTTTCATTTAGCTTGTGAAAAGATTTTTTTAAAGGTCCAAAATTACAGGCACACACCGGATTCTAAAATATCGTAATTGACAACTAAGTGATCTGGCTCTTAATTATCCTATTCATTCACAGTGCAAATTTTTACCCTACTCGCTTAAAGATGAGAATTGAGAGTTTGGGACTATAGTTCTTACAATAATAAAATCTATGAATATCATGGAAGAAAATATCATGGTATATGTACTATGTGGTGATTATTCTCATCTACAAGACAAAAATAGGGGTAATTTTATTTTCAGGGACGCTTTTTTAGGTTCTGACCGTATCAAGACAGAACATTATCTTAATTCAATTGATGATCAACAAGAAAATTAAATTAGTTTTATTTTTATATTTTTTATTTGTATTTTTTTTTTGTGGGGGGGGGGGGTTGGGGAATTACTAGTACTAGAAAAATGGAATTGAATAATTACAAATATATATTTAAAAAGATAAAGCTATTGGACTGAAAACGTGACATTGTAGTCACAATCATGAAATCTTACGAAAAATAGACAAGTTTCTTTTATGTTATAGTTCCTGGGTAGAAAATGAATAAGATCTAAAAAGGCAAGGCATGCACTATTTTAAAAGGCAGCTCACTGATGAAGGGAATTTAAAAGTATATGAAATGAAATGTCAAGTTGGTTCTAGTTTTCATGTTTATAACATAAGACAGTATATTTGCATGTTCAATCAAT
Organism: Sambucus nigra; assembly: GCA_949130495.1. Lineage (NCBI taxonomy): Eukaryota > Viridiplantae > Streptophyta > Magnoliopsida > Dipsacales > Adoxaceae > Sambucus > Sambucus nigra. The sequence goes on along the minus strand of OX422214.1, from coordinate 599,587,454 downwards.
TATGTGGAAAGCCTGTCACATGCAGTTGTAGGATTAATCCCCAAGCGGGAAACGATTTGCCACTAGCATTTTTTTTCAGACCTTAAAAAACTGTTCACATATATGGGCAAATTGAGATTGCACTATGAAGCAAGCTTATTTGGTTTTCAAACCATAAGTAAAGATTTATGAAACCATTAAGGATATATTCTCTAATTAAACGCCAATGCTTGGTTCGTCGTAAAGTTTATGGGAAGAAAGGACAAAGCTTTAACTCTTAATGGAACAAAAAAATAGAAGCCTATTTATTAGAAGATCCTTTAAACATTATATTAATAGAGCTTCTGAAAACAGTTAAACAGACATCACCCCATTCATTAATGCCTGAGGAAGTTACAAATACTCACAAGTTTGTTCTTTCACTTGAGAACCAACAAACTTCAAAAGAACAGAAGAAAAACACTCCAAAGTCGTCCAGAAGCTGCTGCAGATACTTCCATGTTGATATTTTACTGACCTAGCTGCAACAATACAACATTTTATGCAAAAGTCGTTGAACCAAACAGGGCTAAGAGCCTTGATAGGGAAATAAATATACCCCATTCCTTAAATTATCAAATTTCACAGAAATTGAAGCATATGTCCTTAGTATTCTGGTCTCTGTCAAAATAAAAAACTTCTAAGCAAGTAACCAATAGCTTTCTTTAAAAAAATCTGTTATGCTTCTTCAACTTGTAACCTCAACAATATCAGGTTCGTTGTCACTATAATCTCCCCAACTCTTTGTTGACTCCTCCTCTACAGTAATATCATTGCAGTTTTTCGTTCTGCCAACTATCTCACTAACTGCTGGAACTGTGTCTTTTTGTTTTTCTTCTATATGAATGTCCTTATTAACTTCGGTCTGATAAGTTTTTTCACTAACTGCTGGAAATGTGTCTGGAGGATTTACTATTATGCTCTTCTATTTTAATTTCTCATTAGTTTTCATCTCCAACTGAAGAAGTTAAAACCAAGGAGATTCAACTAGACTAAAAGAAGATAAAAGAAGACCATTTGGGGACACTGCCATACCATTTGGTGATATGGGATAACCATTGGGTCCCACTTCTATGCCATCAGGGATATGGGATAACCGTTGCGGGAGTTATCTCTTTGCAGTTCTCCGCTTCAGATTGATTTTTTGTTTCTTCATTGACTGGCAAACTACTTTTTGGTTTTCGCTGGATGGATCAAGTTATTTTTCCTCAATCCTATCACTTTTTCTTTGTCAGCTCTTGTTTCTAATATTTCAACATTTGAAGTAACAACATTTGAATTGTCCTGAATTAAGACCAATAAGCTTGTGTAATTTTATAAATAAAATAACCAATATCTTATCCATTAGTATTATTTCAAAGAACCAATTTGGATTGGTGAAAGTCACAAGCATCATCTGGGTAAGTTGGAAAAAAGATGTTATGTCTATAGATGAGGGAGGCTTGAGAGTTGGAAAAATTGGGGACTGAGTTTCAGCCTTCAAAATGAAGAATTGGTGGTGACTTAGAAGTACAAGTACCCTGTTTCCAAAATTTATTCTCATTGAACATCGCAGAGGTAGGTCTTCTGTCCATGCTACAGATCTTTCAAAGGTCCTCTCACATTTGTCAAAACATGATGGAGGTTGCATTACAAACTTGCATTCTAACAGAAAATATCATTACTTAAGGTTGGTTTGAGAAACTTAATGAGCCTAAGATGTGTCCGAGCTTGGTTAAAATATATCATGACCCAAGCTCTATTGACCTTTTATTCAAATGATGACAAGCCGAGATTAAGCAACTTGTTTTTTAATACTATTTTAGTATGATTATTGACAATCGAGCCAAACTCGAGTAGAGCTCAGACATGTAATGAGATTTAAAATATGCTCAACCTTGGCATGCTTGTTCTACGAGCCGGTCTCGAACGATTTTTTTCCTACATGAATACGTGGAACAAACTTGAGCTCAGTCATGTAATGAGCTTAAAAAATGATCTTTCTCTAGGTCTATTTTATGCTTCAATTTTTGGTTGCTACAGATTAATGGCCACAAAAGGGTGTACTACTGGGACTTTGTTATGGGTCGGTGGTCGGTGAAGGCATGGAAGTGGTCTCTACATAAAGGCGATGACAGCAGAAGCTCTAATAAAGGCTGACCATGGTTATTTGGAGGATTTGGGGTCGTGATGAAAGGGTTAACCGCGGGATAAAAACTACACAAACAAACTATGAACACATACTAAAAAAATCACACCAAGAGTGACTAGGCTCAGCTACCAGTTTGATATAAGTGCAAAAGAAGACTTTAATACATATGCCTATACTTATTCACACACACGTAAAAAAAATTCATGTTTATTCCATCTTCTAATTCATTCATAATAGTTCAGCAATTACAAGAGAGGGCCAAAAGCCTTATTTATACAAGTACTAGCTAGAGTTTTAAATTTCACAAAAAGTTAAAAACATAAATAATGCAGTCTTTGCAACTTTTAGAGTAATAACGTAATAAATTTGTATAAAACTAGAAATTAAATCTATAATTTGTATAAAACTAGAATTAACCAAAAATATGCGATTTAAGGTGTATTTTCTAAGACATCTATCACAATTAGAATAGTAATGAACCCAATGGTTAATTTATGATACTTGACGTAATGAATTGTTTACTTGCTTCGTTAGGTAGGTTTGTGAAGTTTGTAATAATTTAGCAATAACAAGAGAGGGCCAAACTCCTAATTTATATTGGTATTAGCTAGATTCGTAAGTGTAGTAATTAACTAATAAGAGAAATACAACACATATAAACTCTGCAACCAAAAGACGACTCCTTATATAATTTATAAAAACTAGGCCTTAAAATCAAATGTCCCAAAGTAAAAAAGTTAACATCCAGATTAACCTTGTAGTTCTAAGGCATGGTGCCAAAGTAGATAGTAGCACACCTCACCACTTGTGTATGTATAGAATAATTCTATGACACATTAATCCTTATTGGTTGGATAATATGAATTAATTCCTTTTTTTGTATAAACTGGTTTAACTTATAAAAGCAAAAATAGAAGTTTTCTCAAACCCCATTGTTGTCCTTATAGCATCAGTATGTAAATTGTACACCATAGAAGGAATGATGCACTATTGGGTTTTGCTCATCTTCCTTCACAAATAAACAAGTAAAACCTACTATAAGTCGCACACAAACCAATTTTCATACTGGATTATTAGATGAAACACATCAATAACTATGTTGCCAAATAATAAATTAAGTACGGGAATAAGGGTCCAGGTATAATCCATCTAATTCACTTTGAACAATTGTTAACTATTAAATATAGAAATCAAAATATTCTGTTAAACTAGACGAAGTAAAAGTGTAGCGCAAATCACATTCACGGATAAAATCATAGTTTGCAATATATAACGAATAAACCAATTAATAACTTAACTTCAGGAAAATCCTCTAATCTTCTCCGGTTGTCATGACTATGGGTACAATATAATAAATAGGGTCATAATACCACCTATAAGAATTCGGTATTAAGGTGATCCTAGGATCAAGTGTTCAAGTTTATACTTGTGAGCTACTTCAAAGAGAAAACGGACAATGGTTTTCGATTGAAAACTATTTGAACATTCAGGTTGTCACAGAAAAAACTTATTTTTTTCTCATAAACACAAAGATGAAAGACAAAAGAAAAACTATGTAAGCATAAAAAAATCTAACACGGTTATTGATAATGAACTATAGACTGTGAGTGTGGATACGAACCCAATAAAACATATTGAATTCTGCAGCCCATTCTCGAAAATAAATTCCGCTAAACACTATATTAATGACTAAGTGACCAAGTCTAAATTGTTAAAGAGTGGCAAGCCAATACTCTTGAAGAACCAAGATTATAATGCTACAGGAATACGAGCTACTAGAATTAGAACGCCATAATCTGGAAATGCTTTATCTGTATTGCAAAGGTTTGTGGAAAACTTCATCTTGGTTTTCTCGCTTATGGTGTTCTCTCAATAGGTAAATGCTACAATTTAAGTCAGTTAGTGGAAGGGAAATCAGGTTTCTTATTCCCTAAAACCACCAAATCATATCTGATCATCTCAGATTCAATGTCAGAAATACATTTCTTATGGTTGTAAAGAATGAATTTACGGGTTGAAATGTTGCAAATTGCTTATAATTGTTCTTTTCCTTGAATAATTGGAGGTGATTTCAACTGCCTGAACATGGGATTCATTTAGGAGGTTTGGTGGATGTTGTCTTTGAAGGATGTAAATATACTTGTTGGTGAAGAAACAAAGATATTCTTGCTTAGATTATGGTTAAGATTTCGTAGAATTTGTGTTAAGGTGAAGTGGTTGTAGTATTTCTATTCTACAAGGTTGAAATAGTCAAATATGACCTAATTAGAACACTCTCCAACGATAGTTTCACAAACCAGTTTCTCGAAATGCCTACACCATTTGTGTCTCAGAATATGTGGATAAAAATTCACTCTTTTATTGACAAGGTGATAAATGGTTGGGGCCAATCTATTGATGGAAATGCAATGTGTTCCTCAGAAATTTCAAGTTAAAGAGTTTAAGAGGGTATCTGAGATAGTGGAATTTTTTTTTGTAAAATTATATTTTAATCTATATGTAAAGAAGAGGGTTTGGGTCTAAAGAGGAGATAACTCAAGAAGTGAACAATATTGGCTTAACTAGATATGAGTAGGGCCGGCAAAATGGACCCAAAGAATATCGTCCACCAATTTCTACCCGCAATGGTTGAGAATGGGAACCATCATGTTTGTTTCAAGCGGATAGCATATGGGTCACTAAAAACTCATTGGTTATTCGCAGATTTAGGCGGGTTGAGAAATGACCTGTTGTCCTTCCTAAGCATATAAACTAAAGATCTATAATTAACAATTTTGAATGTGAAAACGGGTCAGCGGTTAATCCGACCCAAATCCAACCTGCAACAACCATCAACCCGCTATTAACCCTCCCATATCTAACCCTAAACCTTAATTACCCGACCAAATCCGCACACATCCTCCCATATACCATCCCTAGATATGAGTTAAATGAAGCTAGAGCCAACTTGAAATTTCATGTAGGTTGCGAAGAAGCTTTTTGGAAGCCAAAGTCAAAATTGACACGCTTTATTAGAATGTGGATACGAAGCAAGTAACGTCAACACTCGGGATACTCCGACACGAGTAAGACACGTGTCCAACATGACACATGGCAACTCAAGCTTGTTTGATATTTAAAATGAGGTTGATAAATTGCAGACACGACATGACCAAACATGAACTAATTTAAAGAAAATCTAGTGTCATCGTGTAGATTAGATCTTTTAAGGGTTTCATGAAAAAAAAATGAGTCAAGTCTCCCCCTTTGTTTCAATCTAGACGGACTTGGGGTTTAAATGTTTGGAAAACTCAGATGGTCTTGCCAAAGGGATTCAATGGCTAGAATGTGATTCAAGAAGTATAGTCCAATGTTTCATGATGAAGAATTTAAAAAATCCATTGCAACTAACTATAGAATTAGGGGTGTTTGTGGTACGGTAAAAACCCGTACTGTATGTTTCGTATCGGAAAAAGTGATAATGGTTTACATTTTTTACTTATCGAAAATCGAAACTACTGAAACTCAAATTACCAATTTTTTTGTTATTGATTTTGGTTTAAACATTTTAAAAATCGATTTACCGAAATTACTGTATCAAATATATCGAAATCTAAAATACCAAAATTACCTCAATAATATACCAATATTATAACCCAAAAAAAAGAAATTAAAACTTTTTATCAATTTTTTCTATTTTAACCTATTCTCAATTTCACCCAATATCTCTCTTAATAAAATCAAGAAATGAGGAGTTTGAGCTTTAGAAAAAAAAATGACGATTTGATGCAAATGAAAATATAAGAATTTAAGGCTTGGTAAAAGAATGAGTTTTCATGCAAATGAAGAAAAGATGAATACGAGGTTACATGGCAATTGATAAAGTATTGTTCTATAATGCAATCAGAGGCTACAGGGATAAAGGGCAATTGATAAAGTGATGTTCTATTATATGTAAGTCCCACATCGATTTGGAGAGGCTATATGCTTCTTATCCGTTTCTATAATTTTCCTTATAATGCCAACTATCCTTTCAAGTTGGTCACCTATATAGTGAGTGGCCAATTCTCTCTGAGTTTAAATATTTTTAATTAACATCATTATTTTTGTCAAAAAAATTGAGGAAATAATAATGACGTAATATTAGTATTTTTTTTGTTTTTTATTGAATTTTTAATATATATTCACAATTGAGTTGGTTATGTTTTAATGACAGGCCTAGGAGATTTTTTTTTAATTACTTGTCTTGTTTAAAAACATTTGGTAATTACCGAAAAAATCGATTTTACCGCAGACCGCATGGTTCGGTTTTGGTTTAAGTTACCTTGTACCGAGCGGTAATATTGGTAATTTCGGTATTCGTAAATTAAAATTGGTTTGGTAAGTTCTATTTACCACCCAAACCGACCCATACCCAGCCCTATATAGATTGGAACAACTATTTCCATCAGATCAAGAGGATGGAATTTCACTGCTCGCACATTTCAGAGAAGGTAATGGGCCAGTAGACAGGTTGGCTAACACAAGATTGAATTTTAATGAAGGAAAATGGTGGGATCAAATACCAGTGCAGGAGGATTTCAGTGGCATTCCCAATTTCAGATTCAGTTAAACTTTCTGATTGTAATGAATTGACTAGTTTATATAGTCACTTTGGATCTCTTTAGTTGTTTGATTGTTTTGGTTTTTAGGAGGTTTTTTTGTGCTTCACGTGATGGTAATTTAGGAGAGTGCTAACCTAGTTGGGATGTTTCCAAAACTAGTGATGTTCTGGTCCAATCCTCATCAGATCTTGATGTACAGGGATTGCTAATTTTCTCTCTCTCTCTCTCTCTCTCTCTCTCTCTCTCTCTCTCTATATATATATATATATATATATATATGTGTGTGTGTGTGTGTGTGTGTGTGTGTGTGTGTGTGTGTGTGTGTGTGTGTGTGAAGGTTCATTTGAGTCTTTTTTTATGAAAAATAATATGTATCGTCAGCGTGAGCAAGAAATTATAGGTGGCTTGGATACGAAAGGAAAAATCTGGGGGTTCTGGGGCTCCCGCTCCCGATTTTTTAGGAGTACTTATAATAATCTTTTAAATTCATCTAAAATAATATATAAATATATGAATTACAATGATTTAAAAAATTAAACATCATGAACCCTTTTAAAAAATCTCTCCATAACTGGGAAAAAAGATCAACAACATTAATTTCAACAACTTCATGCCCAAAAAATAATTACTACAAACCAATAGCAACAACATTTATATGAATATGGGTAAAACAAACAATAAGCATATTTTCATAATTTCAACAAACCCTAACAATGAATATTTGCTACACAAAATTTCAACAAACCCTAACAATGGATATTTACTAAAAAAAAAGAGGTGAGGGGAAGTAAGAGGAGGGATAATATATAAACCCTTGATAAAATGGAGAGATTGAAGAACATACCTTGATTTGGTGTAGAGATTTAACTCAACAAAATTAGAAGATGAGAAGAGAGAATAGGGAGAGCAAAGAGTGAATATGTGTATAAATTTTAGGGGTTATGTTTTTTACCGTTAATGGAAGAAGTTTTGTTGTGATTTTTTTTCCTTTAATGCCCTTACTAACATACGTGTACATATGAAAAACGGGCTTGCCAGGGACACTGTGGCACCGCCACTGAGCGTGCCCATGTCGGACACAACACCCATACTTGTGTCCATGGATGCTTATGTCTAAAATGAAATAAGGTAGAGTTGAGGAATTAATTTGGTCCACTCATTCTTCTTTCAGAAAAGAAAAAAAAAACATCAGAGCATGACAAATTATTTAAATGCTATCAAATTCACATGGATGCGAATGGGTATACAGAGGAAGCCCTATTTAGTGGAAATACTCTTATAATATACATATACATTGAATGTACACTATATATGCATATCCTATGTAGTGAAACATTTTTCCTGTGATGGAGTTATGATATACCATTTTTGTGATTATATTACTATTTCTTTAATTTAGGTGAAATTTTGTTCAAATTAAGGCCCATGCCTTATTTTGACAAAGGCTTACGCCTCACATCTTCCACGCAATACGCCTCGAATCTTTAGGCTATGCTGTGAAGTTTAGGGCTTCATATGAAAGTTGAGGAAGGATAAACTATATATCAAGGTGTTGCAACGAATGTAATTTTTTATTTTCAATTTGCTCTTGTCGAGGCGAGTCTTAAAATGGTATATTTCCTTAATTTTCTTGTAATTTTTCTTTTTTATGTTGTCTCTGTAGAGGGGGCTTGAAGGTAATCTTAAGATCGGGGATAAACTCCCTAATTAGCAACAGTGTTCGAGATTTAGCAGACCGGGGCAGCTCAAGCGGGGTAACTCAGTGAGGCAGCTTGGCGTGATAACTTGTATTTTAGCTTGTTATATTAGTCATGTTGTATCTCTGTTTTTACCAACTGTAAGATATAACGGTTGTAATGATGTAACGAGAATAATAAAGAATTTTAGTGTGAGGCCAAATGGTACTTGCGAGAGACCAGGCTTGGCAGGGCCTGGGAGAGCTGTCATGCTCTATCGAATGACCTCACCGTGGGAACTTTATAGGGACTTGGTTTGGAGCATTGATAAGTAAGGCACCGTTGGGGCTTGTCCTGACCATCTTAGATACACCTGGTAAAACACCGAAGGACCCTGACAGTGGAACCTTAAGCGGAGCAGCTTGGAGTTCCATCGGGCATTGAGTTATGGACCAAACAACCCTTTACTTAATGTCACATCTACTGTAGGTGATGTCACTAGCTATCTAAATAATGTCAGACATGCACTCGAGTAAACCACCATGGTATTTTGGGTTGTTAGGCAGTTAGTGAGCCACCTCTGTAACAACAGTCCCCTGACACACAGTGGTTAGGCAAAAAGGCATGTCTTGACATTTAATGTTTATGACGTGGAGACAGCTAGTGCATCACGTATTTAATGCTGTGACATAAAGTATGAGGGATGTCTTTCATAGTTTTAATGACTGAGTTGCCTCGGGGGTGGTGTGGGAGGCTATTTAAGGACCCCAACCACCTTTGAGGGAGAGAGGATTTTTTGGAGAGTTCAGAAGTTATTGCGAGAGAGAATACACGCCAGAGAGAGTTATTGCAAACCAGAGAGTTTACTCACTCACCACTGTCATTTATTATAAAGCTTTCAATATTCGACAGAGATTCCTGAGGGTATTTGGTGTGGTTTTACCTGCCTACCAAGGTGTATCTAGGGTGCTTACTTCTCCCTTCCTCTAGCTAAGTTACTTCTAAAGTTCATTACTATTTCCTGAGTCAGACACGAGAGCTTTGTGAGTTTAAGCTGAGTCTATCTTCATTGGGTTCATGTTTGCGTGTTCTATCATTAATCCAAAGCTTTGGCCAATTAACTTGTCATTACCATACTCAATAGGGGTTACGCCTCCATATATAATGTAAAGTACCCTCCTACATTTGGCAACTCCACCGGGGAGGCATTCTTCTAGATAAGGAGTATGGCGCAAGATAATGCTACTCGAAGACTCAACTTCGATGATATTCAGCATAATGAAGAACAGGCTGCGAGGGAGCAAGAAGCCCTACGGGATAGGGCTCCTCGAGTAGAAGTACCTATGGCACCAGCAACGTTGGGTGTCCAAGGAGTGACGCAGCCTTCCACGATCACGAGGTTGGGGCCCGCCCAGATGGCGCTCCTCATGAGCAAATTTTATGAGTTTTTGCAAACCCCAGTAGCTTCAACTATGCTGGGAGGATTGGAGGCTAATGCTTTGGTAACACTAGGGGTAGCTCCAATGGCCCCACCAGGTACAGGCATTGCAGGAGCGCTCCCGGCAAGCGTACCCCCTGTTGCGAGTCCAGCAGTGGGAGCCTCAGGAGTCTCAACGGTACCGCCGGTGACAGTTGCAACGGGCGCTCAGCCCATGGCCCCATTGCTGGTGGCCCCTGCGGCCTCGCCCATGGAAGAAATGGGAAAAGAGATGCAGAAGGAGATGTTGAAGTTCATGCGGGCTTCCTCACAATCAGTCGGCGAGGTGTCTTCAGTTTATGACGACTTCTGAAAACCCTACCCTCAAGCGTACAATGATGAGCCTTACCCGAAGGACTATGTTCCCCCTATCTTCGAAAAATATACGGGGAAAGGTGGGAACCCGGAGGAGCACATTAAGCGGTTTGTTGAACACTTGGGAGCACATTACTCGTAGGGATATAAAAAGAAATAAGAAAATCCTAGTCTTATAAATGTGTCCAGGTGGACTCGAATATCTTCTCCATTTTGTGTGAAAAGGACAAGGGGAAACAATAATCAAATAAGAATGTTATAAACAAGTAGGTCAGCCATAACTTGTATAAACAAGGAAAAACCACACGAATCTTTTACATAAAACATATATAAGAGGTGTTCTTAGTCATTATACTAACATCCATGCCTTATATCCTCAGAGATTGATTATAAGCATGTGAAAATCTGGAAAATATACAAATTAAGCAAAAAATTATTCAACCAATACCATACCAATTGATTTATGTAAAGATTCAAAATGCTTAAAATCCAATGGTTTTGTAAACTTGTCTGCCAATTGTAGATCAGTAGGTAAGTAATTAATTTATAATTCTTTGGATTCAACTAATTCTCGTATGAAGTGATATCGAATTTTAATATGTTTGGTACGAGAATGTTGAACTGGGTTCTTAGAAATATTGATCGCACTTTGGTTATCGCAAAAGACATATAGATTATCTTCATTTATACTGTAATCTTTCAGCATTAGTTTTAGCCACATTAATTGGGCACAACAACTTCCTACAGCGATATTTTCAGATTATGTAGTAGATAAGGATGTGCAGTTTTGTTTCTTTATATTCCATCCTACCAAATTATTGTCGATGTAGTAACATGCTCCTGAAGTACTCTTACTATTGTCAGAATACCCAGCCCAATCAATGTCAGTGTATCCTACTATAGTGCTCGATGTGTCATTAGTGTACCACAGTCCTAAATTATTAGTGCCTTGTATGTATTTTATTATTCTTTTTACGCATAATAAATGGCTCTCTTTAGGATTATTTTGATAATGTGTGCACACACAAGCATAGTACATAATATCAGGGCGCGAGGCAATCAGGTAAATCAAACTTCCTATTATACTACGGTATAGAGTAGAATCAATGGATTTACCATTTTCATCTTTGGATAGTTTGACAGAGGTATTCATAGGAGTTCTATCTTCTTTAACTGTTTCCAAGATAAACTTCTTAACAATCTCTATATCATATTTTGATTACGAAACAAATAAGCCTTCAGAATTTTGTTTAACCTGAACACCTAAGAAAAATTGCAACTCCCCCATAAGCGACATTTGGAATTCTTTGTGCATAATGTCTGAGAAGGGCTTGGCTTCTGAAGGGTAGGTGGATCTAAAAATGATATGGTCAACATAAACTTGGGCTATGGTCACATTGTTGTCAAAATGTTTGACAAATAAGGTAAGGTCATCCCGCCTCTCCTAAAACCTTTGCCTAAAAGAAAGGTGGATAAACATTCATGCCAAGCTCTAGGAGCTTGTTTTAACCCATATAAAGCCTTTTTTTAACGATAAACATAATTTGGGTAATGAGGGTCAACAAACCCTTTGGGTTATTTTATGTAGGTCTCCTCGGTTAAGATTCCATTAAGAAAGGCAAATTTAACATCCATTTGGTAATGTGTGAAATGCACATGACATACTATTGCAAAAAGCAGTCGAACAGACTCGAGACGAGTGATAGGAGCAAATATTTCCTCAAAATCTATTCCTTAAATCTGAGAGTAGACCTGGGCATCTAATCTAGCTTTATTCGTCACAACCATCCTAGATTCATCAGTTTTATTTTTAAACAACCAGCGTGTGCCAATAACCCTTTTATTTTTTGGCCTGGGTATAAGATACCAACCATCATGAATGACAAATTGAATAAGTTCCTCCTACATAACACTTATCCACAAAGAGTCATTCAAGGCTTAATTTACGTTATTTGGATCAATAAGAGACACAAAGCGTGCGAAATGAGCAATGTTGCGGAGTTGAGATCTTGTACAAACCGGTTCTACAGGGTTACCAAAAATACTATCTAGAGGATGGTCTTTGGAAACCCAGTTAGGCACTTCAGGGTCTCAGTTGGTAAAGTCTCAACTATTTCAGAGGAGTCATAATTTAAAATATTTTCAGAATCATCCTCGACAGTTGGTTTTATAGTATTACTTTCTGCAGTAGTGTCACTTACAACCACATTAATGGATTCCATCATGGTCTTAGTACGCAAGTTGTAAATCCATTAGGCTATACTAATTGGTGAATACCCTAAAAAAATATATTTATCTCCTTTTGTTTTAAACTTAGATAAGGTTTCTATGTCCTTACAGACATAACAGGTACTACCAAAAGTTCTAAGGTATTTAAGATTTGACTTCTTGCCATACCAAAGTTCATAAGGGGTCTGTTTAGAATTCTTCCTAAGGTAGAATCTATTGATAATGTGACATATAGTATGAACTGATTCAACCCAGAAGTATTTAGGTAAATCTTTGGCATGTATCAAGACTCTTTCCATCTCCTGAATTGTTCTATTTTTACGCTCAACTATACCATTTTATTGGGGTGTCTTGGGAGCATTGAGCTCGTAACCATTGTAGTCACAATATTCAATGACACCAGAAGCTATGAATTCAACTCCTCTATCACTCCGGATTCTATCCACTTGGTAGTCCTTTTCATTTTCTATATGAAGTAAGATTTTTAAAAACGCTCTAAAGGTTTTAGACTTCTGCTTTAGAAAAGCAACCCAAGTAAATCTCGTGTAATCATGAACCATAACTAGAATGTAACTATTTCCATAAAGACTACGTGAAGGGCCCATTAGGTCCATATGGATGAGTTCTAAGGGCTTAGAGGATAGAATATCTTCATCCTTTTTATGAGGTGCCTTAATAATTTTTCCTTCTTGACAAGGACCACAGACTATGTTAGAAACAGGTTTTATTTTAGGAATACCTTTAATAATTTCCCGAGAGGACAATTTACTAAGGCTGTCATAATTTATGTGACCCAATCTGTTATGCCATAATTCATTGTCATCTAATCTGGCAATGTTATAAACCTTTGCAGCTGAATTGACTGTGTAACAGTTATTAGGAGTACGGAGTCCTGTAATGATGCACTCACCATTTTCGTTTAAAATTTTGCAATTGTTCTTTGAAAAGGTGACAATATGATTGGAGTCACAAAATTGTGAGATACTTAATAGATTAGCCTTAAAACCTTTCACTAATAAAACATCTTTAATAAAAGGTAATCCTTCTTTATGGAGTGTTCCTTTGCCAACAATCTGGGTTGATACACCATCTCCAAGCAAGACTTTGCCTCCGAAGAAGTTAGTTTTATTTTAAAGTTTGGAATCATCCTCGGACATATGCTTAGAACATCCAGAGTCTAAGAACCATCCAGATGTGGTGTGTTAATCTTTCAGAGCACTGATCACTATATTACATGTCATTTGGAGTACTAGATCATCCTTTCTTACCCAAATTACTCTGTTTTCAATTTTTGCTTATTGGCTCGTATTTGATAAAACTTGTGAGCTTCAGATTTTTGTCTAAACAAATTTTGCGCAGGTTTTTGAAAGTTACAAACATTTTGAGAATTTGGTCAAGAAAAGACTCTAGGATTATTTCTTGCTAATGGTCTTTTAGTATTAGATCTTGTCTTTCGATTTCTTTCGTTAGAGTTCCTATCGGGTGGTTTAGGAAGAACATAATTGTTACGGCTTCTCCTAAAATAGTTAAAGTTCTGATAGGTAAAGGAGGGATAAACAGGAGTACTAAAGCGTTTGGAGTAATAGCCATTTAAAGAATGTCTGTACACATCACAATATGAGAAATAAAGATTGCTCATAGCATGTAAATCTTTAGGTAGATTGTTGAATATAGTTTTCCCTAAATTATGACATTTAGTATTATTTTTAGAGGGAACGGTTTAAAATGAGGTCTCACTCTTCCTAATAGGAGGAAAGACATACTTTGCTTTTAGTTCAACATTACGCTTAGAGTTACTTGTCTCATAAAAGTTTAACTTCTGCTGGTTTTTATCAAACTCAATTTTCAAAGATTGAAAGTCGGGACAGGTTTCTATAGGTCTTTTGCCACCAGAAACAAACTTTATGGTTTCAAAAGGTTTAGTTTGTTTGGGTTTATTGAGGTAAAAACCTATTCCAGTTCTGTCATCAGAATTGGTCTTACTTTCAGCAACACAGTCCTCAAAGCAATTAGAATTACTTTCAAAATTTGAAAATTTCTTGAAGACTTTTGAAGCATTTTCTTTTGTTTGTTATAATTTTAACAATGTTCCTTTATATCTTTTTTCAAGGACATTATTGGATTCTATCAAGTCTTTCAGTCTTTGTTCAAAAACCTTAATCTCTTCATCATGAGTTAAACTTTGAGTAGTATACTCTTCAGCATTTTGTTTAACTATTTGGTTTAAGGACTATAGTTTCTTCAATCCTTGACAATATTCTCTAGTCTAGCACTTTTCTTGAGAGTTTTAGTGTAAAGTGTGTGAATGTCAGGAAGGTCCTCATTTTCAGTGTCACTAAGTGAGTAGTGTCCCCTATCGATTCAAGTTTTTGACTCATACACCCATTGGCATCAATAATAAGACGTTCACTTTGACTCACACACACATTGTTCGAAGTACTATAAACATTCTCAAGCAGTAAAGCATCTAAATCAGTATTAGCAACATCATTAATCACAGTATGGTCAGATTCCTTATCATCAGTATAGATTATCTTAGCAAAGAATGACATGCAAGGGTCAAAGGAGTTGGGTGACTCAGGTTCATCATTTTCAGAATCACTTGAGTCATTCCAAGTCTTACATAGTTGGGCCCTATTATGTTTAGAGATTTTGTCTAAGTTAACTCTACAGTCATTAGCCATGTGTCCTAATTTCCCACACCTATAACACCAATCGCTTGCCCGTGAAAAAAGTTATTATATACCAATGAATTGTTTTTGAAATGTTTAGACCATACTCCAATTATTTTACATTTCTCGGGACGATCAAAGTTCTACTTTATGGGGGGTTTGATTCGGCGTAAATACTTCCTATTCATCTCCGTAATTTAGGATTTTTTATGACCTCATGCGGTGTAATTAGGATGGATTTATCTCATATTCATGCTACTAACCCTATTTGATGAGTATACCTTGTTTTGTATATTTCTCGTGTATTTTACAGGTGTTTCATGCAAGTGAATGTGGGAGAGAAACCGAAACCATTAAAGAAAGTAAGGAAAGGAAATTCAAGAAAAATAAAGTAATTTTGTAGCCATAGTCTAGGGGTGGAGCCCGAAGAAAATTTTAAGAGAATGACTTCACAAGAACAATGGAAGAAACTACACTAAATTATGAGCTAAGGTTGAGAAGTTATGAGCATTTGAAGTTGAGAAGAACCCAGGGGAAAATTTGTAATTTTCAATCAAGTGAATCGGCTCAGATTTCAAGGGGAACCGGTTCGCCTGACCTGATCGCAAAAATTGAATTATTAATGAGAGTTTTTTTGGTTCAAAACATGGGGCATACATTCAGTTGGTAATTAGAGATAGATTTCATTTGTTTTACCCTAGTTTGGAGAGCTTTTGGAGGCAAGGAACATAGGAGGCAAGAAGATCATAAAATATTATTATTTTAGCATTATTTTGCACTCTATTCTTCAATATAAATAATTCTTCCTTTAATTTCTTTTAAGATCCATGTTTTCTAAGTTATAGATATGTTTTCTCCTGCATCAGTGATTTTATACATGTTTAGTTGCAATCTTTACGTAATAATGAATTCATGCAACGTAAAAATCATTCTTAATTGTAGTTACACCATGTCTGGATAAGTTTCTTAGAGGGTTGGAGTATATGAACCCAACCTAGGTATTACAGATGGAAATAAAATTGAATAAAATTTAATTACTAATTTACAGGTTTTAAATATTGTTAAAACAAATATTATAGGTCTTTTAATTTCTTTTACCCTAGGTAATCGGAATATTTAAGAATATAATACACATTTGGATAATATGTAATGTTTCTTTGAATTATGAAATAAAATTCTTGAAGGTTTTATATTCAACGTAATTACCAACGGATTGGGGGAATGCACACCAACTATATTTTCTCACATAGATTACAAGAAAAGTAGTTGTTCTTGCATGCATAGTTGTTTCTCAATCATTAATTAAATGCATTAGTTGATAGAAATTTCCCAAAACAATCATCTTTTCCCTTCTTTTTGTGAGTCAATCGTAAGGTTTATTCATCTTCCCTATTCGTCGTTACGTTCTTTATCTTAGTCCCTGAGTTTGATACCTGACTCGCTCGGATTATTACTTACGCGAACGATTTGCACTTGAATCGATATTCCCTCGCACTAGAGACAGATTTAAAGTCGCATCAGTGAACTCAGCCACTCTGGGTCAGTCTATCCTGTACGCCTTTCGGGGAGTGTTATGTACCTTCTAATATGGGAAACATATCCCTCGGTCCCGAACGATCAAAGCCGAATGGGACGAACACTCAACCAACTAATGAGGTGTCCAATGGGCGAAGTTTATGGCAGTGGATATTAATAATGTGACACAATTATATATGGACTTCGTCAAATAATAGGAGCACGTGTCCTCTTTAGGTGTCAAACCCTATGTTGTAATGGCCTACACAAAGACATTTAATCATTGTAATATGGGAATTACGCTTTTCCCTCACAAGAGCTCCATTTTAAACATTAAACATGTATAGTGAAGAGTGGGAGAAACTCCCACCGTGGACGTAGGCCATTAATGACTGAACCACGCAAAAATCAGGTGTTCGTGTGTGATTGATTATTTTCATTATTATCTAAGATTGTTTCGTGACTAATTGCATCAACACATTTTATGGTTGGCGTGTAGTTGTGTGATGATACCTTCTGCACATTTATCCATCCAAGATCCGAGCAATCAATTGGCAAAAATGTCGCGAAAGATAAGAAAGAAGCCGACAATAGCTCACCCAACACTAGTTTGCTCTATTTATTGGCAAGTATAAGTGCACGCATAGACTCCATGGATCAATCCCGTGTTTTGGAGTTTCAAACTAAGCAATTATTATTGAAGGCAAAATTAAAAATCATCCAAAAAAAAGAACAAGTGACGAAAAGAAAAGAAGAAGAAAATTAGTGAACCATTCCAAAAAAAAAAGAATAAGGGATGGAAATAAAGGAAGAAGAAAATTAGTGAATTAATATTACTCTAACTGAGACCCTTGTGCATGCATATATTGGGAAGAGAAAAAACAATATATTTCCTATAATTGTATGGAAAAGATTTTAGTCAATCGGGCGATACAGACGCAATAATGGAATTTTGATTTCCCGAGTGGATGATGTGTGTATTTTAAATTTTTCAAAAAATATGATTATGATTTATGTTAGATTTTTTTAATATTCCACTGTTTAAATGTTTTGTTATGTTATTTAATAAATTTTGATATTTATTCAAATTCACATAATTTTTTGGAATAAACTAACACTACAAGAAAACTGTATTTTTTCACCACATAATAAAAAATGCAAGGTCTTTTTAACATCAATTATTTCTAAGTCCCAAATTTTTTGACATCTAAATTAAAATAAATAATGTATATTTATTTAATGTTTTGCGAAATGCAGAAAATTTGGAGTATATAACAACATGTAGCCGGTAATATTTAGCAAAAATGCCAATTTTGGCACTTTCAATTGCGTTTGGCGCATGATTCTCCTTTTCTCTCCCCTCCTGCTCTCTCATGTTTCTTTATCATTTCAATTTTTCTCTCTCATCTTTCTCCCACTCCCTCCCGTCACTCTCTCACACAAGAAAATATCACTATCACTCTCTTATCCTCCCACTCTTGCCCATTTTCCATCTCAATCTGGAAAGCAAATCTAAAACTTTCTATTCAAAATTTAGAAAATCCTTGCAGCGTCTACAAGAGTTGGTTACCATTCATTCTCAACATGTAGGTGATATAAATTTAATCTTATTCTTTATATTCTTCAAATATTAAACCCTAAATAAAATTACTAGTGGAAACGAAGCTTCTAATTGAACCCAAAATAAACCTAATGGATTGTCAATTGTATTAGATACCAAACTCTTATTTTTTATGAAATTTAAGTGTATTAATAGTTGATACTTAAATATTTTTGTAATAATAATAGATGATAATAAGTAGTGCTTGGTGAATTTGGGAAAATATAATATATATATATATATATATATATATATATACAACCAGACGCTAATGCAGATGCAACTTGCTGATTTAACTTGCAAAAGGACTTTTGTGTATTTTTTAAAAATAAAAAATAAATAAATTTTGACTTGATTTTGTTGTGTGGTATTTAAACATTTCAGGGGACCCTTATAACAAAAATCAGCTCAAAATGAAATGTTTTACTATTTTTAAAAAACTGGTCAAACATATGTCAGTTTTAAGGAGCTTTAAAAACTGACATATGTTTGACTGATTTTGTAAAAATAGAAAAAAATTCATTTTGAGCTGATTTTTGTTATAAGGGTCCCCTGAAATGTTTAAATACCACACAACAAAATCAAGTCGGAAAGCGTTTTTTTTCTATTTTTAAAAAATACGGAAAAATTCTTTGGCAAGTTATGCCCACATTAAAGTCGGCCTATAAATTCAAAATGGAGTTGTAATTAATACAAACTCCCTCTAATATCATCTTTAATTGAGCCCTCCTTTTAACCTCCTTACATGACTCTTCGTAACTAAGTTTACGTACGACACATAGTTTTAACCTATAATTTGAGATACGTTTCTCGTAGTTGTAACTTTTCACCTTCAGAGATGCTAACTTTATTTTCCTATGCAAGTCTTATTATACTATTCACAAATATGAGGGCAAATATCTTTATCCAGACTTTTCATATCCTCCATCTATAAATACATTTCCTAAGTGTTTTACATTAGAGCAAGATTCCCTCTCCCTAAGCCACATGGAATTTTCCGCCAATACCTTCATAATAGGGTAAATAATTATTTATGGGTTTGTAGTAGGGTGCATGATAAAATAAATTTTAAGTCAAGTGTGAGGGGTTGTGAATGGGAGATATAGAGCTTACCAACCTACCTCCTGTACATGTGTCAAAGCTTGCTGCAATTCCCTACCTTCGGTCACAAAATGTTAGGTAAGTTCTCATATTGCAAGAGTCTTGATTATTAATTATGAATAGATATCACATCCTTCGTTTATATAAGAACTAGAAAGGTAATAACTTCCTCATAATACAATATTTTATATAAGAAGGATGTTTCTATTTAAAATATGTTTCTTTATAAGTTCATTTTATTTTTTCACTATTTTATAATGTGCAATTAATAGAAGTACACACACACACACACACACACACACACACACACACACACACACACACATATATATATATATATATATATATATATATATATATATATATGCTAACAAAAATAAATAATTAGGTTTTAGTCTCATTTCAATAGTTTTATTTGACACCCTTCTCTTGCTTAAAAAAATGTCTCACCAACAAAAGTTATATATATCCCTTCATTTATCTATCTTTTTTTATGTCAAATGATTATTTTCCCTCCTTTGATTTTAATTTTTGCTGATTGTTTTTAAATTTTTTTTTTACATTTTTCTATCCCTTCATTTAAAAGAGTCCGCACATCGCATGAAACTAAATACTAGTATCATTAACAATACAACCATATCACATGAAACAAATGAGCTATTATGATTTCGTTCATATTTGAACTTGTATGAAATAATTTGATATATATGGTCTTGTGTGGTTTTGGTATTTATTCTTAAAAAATAGCCCAAAAAAGATAAATATTTATGTTATTTTTTTAAAAGCATTTTCCAGAAGATCTAATCTTCTTCAATTATTCTTGTTTAAGCATATTTGGTGGATCTTTAATTATTCATGTTTGCTAAATCAACATTTTTTTATTGGATTGTAATAATTTATAAATGTGTTTCATGCTTATAAATATTATACCTTATTTCGTGGTTCATTATTCTTTTAAATTTGATATATCCATTTATTTTATATTTGTGAATTGGTTAATCTCATTAAAAAGTACCAAACAACTTCTAAATTGTTCCAAGACTTCAAATGTTGTAGAATTAGTTTTATGATTAGTTTTTGTATTAATTTTGCTATGAAAATGAATTATTTGATTTAATCAACTATTGTCAGGATTAGGGATTTAATTGGAAGTGTCAGTGTGCTAAATTGATTTATTATAAAGAATTGATTAAGAACCCAAGTCTACGACCATAACATCTGTGACAAAAAAATATATGCATACAAGCACCAAATTCATTTATATTTAATCCACGTTTGAATTATTTTGTGTGTGATGCAAATATGTGGTTGTATGAATCACTATATGAAATATTTAGTATGCTCTCCATCTCATACATGTTCTGGATGGTACGAATTTCTCAAAGGGAGATGTTCGTTCCCCATTTTTCTTATTCCCTTGTGTTTTTCATGGGGTTAAGTTAGGGTTTGGGGGCATCATGACGCTTTATTATAGTTTTTATTCTTTATATTGTGTATGTGTGTATTTATGCTAGTAAGTGTGACTCTTTCGAGGACACCTGATATCGCGCACAGACTCCAACACGAAAGGCTATGACGGGATGATTGGCAGTCAAGTAGAGAAGACTACCTATCATACTCTGATACAAGGTTTTCTCTATGTCCTTGCTTGAAGTGTCCTTACTAAGATTGATAGAAGTACTCATAGGTGTACGTGCATGCTTAACGGAGTCTAACCAAAATTTCTTCACTAGGTCTCTAGCATACTTGGATTGGGAGATGAACATCCCATCCTCTAGCTGACGAACCCGGAGACCAAGGAAGAAAGCAAGATCACATACCATGCTCATCTTAAACTCACTTTTCATCTCCTCCTCAAAGTGGTGAGCATGCTGGGAGCACGTGGATCCAAAGACTATGTCGTCCACATAGACCTGGGCAACCAAAATAGCACCGTCATCTCTCTTGATGAACAACGTCATATAAACTCCCCCTCTCTTAAAGACACGGGCTAAGAGATAGGAAGTAAGCCTCTCGTACCAGGCATGGGGTTCTTGCTTCAAACCATACAAGGCTTTCCTCAAATAGTAGACGCGCTCCAGGTGATTAGGGTCTTCAAACCCTTTTGGTTGTTCCACGTAAACTTCCTCCTATCAAATGCCATTTAGAAAGGCACTCTTGACATCCATCTGATATAACTTGAAGCGCAGATGACATACGATGGCGAGTAGTAAGTGAACGGACTCAAGCCTCGCAACAGGAGAAAATATCTCCCCAAAGTCTACACCATCTATCTGTGTGTAGCCTTGAGCGACCAACCTAGCTTTATTTCTGATTATGGTACCATTTTCATCTATTTTATTCTTCAAAGTCCACCTGTTACCTATCACATTATTCTCACTAGGCCGGGGGACAAGTTCCCAGACATTGTTCTTTTTAAACTGAAGCAACTCATCCTGCATGGCAGATATCCAGTGTTCATCCTTGAGTGCTTCTTTATGATTCTTGGGCTTGACTTTGTATGTGTAGCAAAAATGACTAGCAACGTTCCCTAGCTAAGAACGAGTCTTGACCCCTAAAGTGGGATCGACAACAATAGAGGAAGGGTTTGGACTCTTGCGAACCCAAGCATGTGTGTCCCTTAACACAGGAGTGGGGTCCACAGGGTGTGGGTGAGGGACAAGTAAATCGCTGCTAGAAAAGTCCTCATCCTCACAGTGAAGGATAGGATCAATAAATGTCGAAGGTTTGTTATCTTGCACGGTGACGTTTATTGACTCCATAACCTTAGAGATCTTCAGGTTAAAAACCTAGTACGCTCTTCTATTTGATGAGTATTCTAGCAATATTCCCTCGTCGCTCTGGGAGTCAAACTTTCCTAATTGCTCTTTATCCCGTAGGATGTAGTATTTACTCCCAAAGACATGGAAATATGCAAGGTTGGGTTTCTTGCCAGTCCATAATTCATAAGGCATCTTAAGTGTGTGTGAACGCAGGTAAACCCTATTCATCGTGTGACATACAGGAGACACTGCCTCTGCCCAAAATCTCTTGGCAACATTACGACCTAGAAGCATAGATCAAGCCATTTCCTGAATTGTCTAGTTCTTTCTCTCAACAACCCCATTTTGCCGAGGAGTCATCACAACAGAAAACTCTTGTGTGATCCCAAGGCTATCACAGTAAAGATCTACCTTTTCTTCCTTAAATTCCGTGTCGTTGTCACACGTATCCTGTTAATAGTGACTCCATGTTGATTTTTCAGGACACGACACTTAGTGGTTAAAAACTCTACAACATCGAATTTCTCTCTCAGAAAACCTATAATCGAATATCTGGAGAAACCATCCACCATCACGAGGATATACCTCTTACCACCCGGACTCTCAGTACGAGTAGAACTTATAATATCCATGTGAATCAACTCAAGCACAAGGGAGGTGGTAATGGAATGCAACTTCCTATGGGGGCTATGAATTTGCTTTCCCAACTGACAAGGTCCAAAAATCATGGAAGTTGTCTTTCCTAGTGATGGTAAGCACGTACTAGGTCCTTTTTAGCTAAACGTGTCAAATCTCTAACGTTCACGTGACCTAGACGTTGGTTCCACAGATCCATAGGAGTGATCGTGGCGATGTTGCAGATAAGTGAGTACGTGGGCACAGTTCTATAGAAATTATCCTCTGTCCTCACCCCTTGCACTAAAAGTTTATCGGTTTGATTATAGACAGTACACACATCTTGATCAAACTATACGGTAAAGTCAGCATCACAAAGCTGGCTAATGCTGAGAATGTTTTCTTTCAAACCTTTGACGTACAAAACATTCTCTAGGTTAGGAAATCCTAGTAACTCTATTGTACCTCATCCTACGATGCTAGACTTCCTCCTGTCTCCAAAGGTGAATCTACCTTCCTTATAATCCTCTAGGTAGGTAAAAAAATGAGACATCACATGTCATATATCTGGAGCACCCACTATCAAAATACCACTGTGAGGTATTATGTGCTTTGAGAGCGACATAAAGAACAAGGGCCTTTTTATCTTTCTTACGTACCCAAGAAGTGGTAACCTTTTTTTTACCCTTGTTTTTATTGGTTTTAGTCGAGATACGAGAATCATTCACTGACGACAAAGACATCCTTCAGAATTCATCGATCAAACTCTGTGATGTGGCAGCTAAAACCTCAACATGCTCTCTTAGACTGGAAAAATCATCAGTATGATGTGGTGGATCAGTAGTACATCGTGTCCGAACCAAACTATAGCAAAACTCCATGAGGTGTACTTTTCTTTTATAGTATGTACAAAAGAACACAGTCTTAGGCGAACCTTGGTTTGCTTTTCTTGGTCGAACTCTCCTTTGTGGTTTTTCACGATGGCCATATAGAGTCGTAGTAAACTCAGGAACTTGTCCATGTGCAATTTGGGACATGGAGGCACCATCAAAACCTATTCCCCACCTATCACCAAAACCTAAAGCGGGATCGAGGAGCATCTTTCCTATCTTTCCAGATCTGTCCTCGATTTGAACCTTGACTTCCCATGCCCTCTCAAGATCATGAGTAAGACGGGCTTCAAGTTTCTTCCGAGTCTCCAGGGAAGAATGGAGCTCACTCGTAAGACTAGTCACTTGTTTAGTCAAGCTCCCTTTCTCTTTCTCCAAACTGTCTCTCTCTCTCTAAATAAACTTTCTTTCTCAACACAGGCATACTCTCTCTCTCTTTCAAGGTAGTGCAGGTGGAGGACTCTCTCTCTCACCTGCGTCTTCTAAATCTTCCTCTAAAGAGGTGATCCTAATAACTAACGCTTTGTTCTGCTTTTTGGTTTTAAATTACTCATTATATAACTAAGCGTAGGCACGTTAAAGGTTACTCTCGCTCTCACTTGCATCATCCTCCCCCTCACTCACATCGTTCTCACCGTTGAGGTGTCCCTATGAAGTAGAATCCTCATCGTCGTGAGGAGCACTATATGTACTCACATTACTAGCCTTGAATGCGGTGAAGTTACATTCATGCGGTGACTCATCTCCAGAGTCCACCGACTCAACCTCACTGTCGTCACTAAGGGTAGCATTAAGGACAACTTTGCCTTTTTCTTTGGCAAGTCTGTTCAGCCTGGTAGCACACTCAAAAGCTCTATGACCTTTACCGTCGCATTCATAGAATCTCTCACTGTCTTTCTTAGGAGGGTCTTGAAAAACTTTTTCATTTTTCTTATTTTTCTCAAAATTCTTTTTATCTTTGAAATTTCCATTTTTCTTGAATTTGAGAATTTTCTTGAATTTTTTAGCAAACAGGGCCAAATAATCTAAATCAAAGTCACACTCAAAATCTGACGTTTCTATCTCCTTTTTCCTAGATGACTCAACTATCTTTCTTGTCAACCACTCACTCTTTCTATCTTGAGCATTAAGTGCAATTCCCTTATCTTTAGGCTTGACAGATTTAGGAAACATATCAATTTCATACGTTTTTAAGTCTCCTACAAGTTCCTCCAAATTTAAGCGTGTTTAAATTACCCATAGAATTTAGCACAGTTACTTTAGGGATAAAATGCTTAGGCAGTGATCTTAGAATCTTTTTAACAACTCTAGCATTAGGAATGTGTTTACCAAGATTAAATCTAATGTTTACAATATTAGATAACCTAGCATAAAATTCATCAAAAAATTTAGTCTCAAGCATGGTGATTGTTTCAAATTGAGTTGTTAAATTTTACAGTTTAGACTCTTTCACAGCATTAGTCCCTTCATGGATAAGTTGTAAAACATCCCATGTCTCTTTTGACGTGGTGCACGTCATTATGCGTCGAAACTCGTCAGGTATGACAGATCCAAAAATAGTACTTAAACCCTTAAAATTAACAAATGACCATTTAAATTCTTTTTCAGTCCATGCAGTGATAAATTTAAAATTAGTTGATATATGCGTATATACCCTCAGCCAGGCCGAGGGTGTCCTCCACCTAGATGAGGGCACAGGACCAAGACATGTCCAAAGACCACATCTCCGCTACAGGAAGGATCGGCTAGGATGACCCCTCAGCATGGCCCAGACGAACCTTCAAGGGGCTGACCCCTCAGCTTGGCACAGTCAAGGGGCCGACCCCCCATCACGGACCAAATGACCCTTCAAGGGGCCGACCCCTCATCATGGCCCAGACGACCCTTCAGGGGGCCGACCCCTTAGCATGGACTAGACGACCCTTCAAGGGGATGGCCCCTCAGCTTGACACAAACGACCCTTTAAGGGGCCGACTCCTCATCATGGACCAGACGACCTTTCAGCGGTCTGACACCTCATCATGGACCGGACGACGTTTCAAGGGGCCGACCCCTTATCATGGCCCATATGACCCTTCAAGGGGATAACCCCTCATCATGGCTCGAACGATAATACAAGGGGATGATAGTACGAGGCCACATTTAGTCGGATCCGATGCTAGCATCAACTTTAGCCTCGGCCTGGCATCTTAGGCCGAGGGTGACTTCATCATGGTGCATGATTTGGGAGATGCGTGGAACCGTTATAAAAATATTATCCCCTCACGTAAGGGAATATTATGTCATCATTAATCACTGGTGGCACGGACAGGTGTCAGCAGGGGATTGGCTAGATCATCATTCACATGCACCATGCATGCTTAGGGGGTACACTACTCCCCCCAAGCCCTATATATACTTGTCACCTACAACCCTGCAAGGGGATGGATAATTGTAACCCTAGCTAAAACTCTTCTTGTACACACAATAGAGAGAGAGAGTGAGCTTATGTGCATTGTATTCAAGGCCATTAGTGTCCATATTTATTGGATCACACACTCACAGTGGATGTAGGCCTAATTAGCTGAACCACTATACATCATTGTCTTATTCCTCTTATACTCACCCCCTTCTACATACTTATGCATATATATCTCCATGGCTACCATTGTTATCACTGTTTGAGCTCTCGCCTCTTATGTGGTGGTGCTGAATCTTAGCATCATCAGTTTGGCACCATCTGTGGGAACGAGAAGACATATCTTCCTTTATATAGCTTGACCTCACCAGACACTCTGGTGGTGAACCAGTTCTCCCCCTTCGTGTGGAGCTATTTCACCATTGAAAGAGACCCATTGGGGTTCTCAAGTTCATCAGTCTTCTAATCATTTAGGTCTTCACATCTCAAACCTATGGCATTGGATATGCTACCACCACCACCTCCTCGACCAGATAGTGGAGTAGGACCTGGTTTCGGTCAGACACCACCTCAGTCTGAGATAGCTGATGTGGCAGCCACCCTGAAGTCTTTAACAGCAAGCCAGCGAATTATGCAGGAGCAATTTACATCTCTTAGCCAAAACATACTAAGACCTCCAGGAGTCTCACCGGAGATGATTACTCCAACAGTAGCTCTAGGGAAGCCCGAGGTCAGGGGACCACCCCAGGCACCACACAAAGACTTGCCACCTCCACAACGGTGGAGGGATGTTGCTGACCCCCGGCGTCTACGCCTGGAGAGGCAAGGAAACCCTTTCCTGAAAGATAGATATGATGATCTGGAGGTGGAAGAGGCCCCCGCAGAGTGCTGGGGGTAGTATGAGGTCTCCAACAATACTATGCGACCTCTCCAGGAGAGCAGAGGGAAGTGTGGAAGGCAAAATCCTAACGATCGCTCAAGGGGATCTCCTTTCGATCATTTGAGAAGTGGGTCAGCCTTTGAGAGGTTAGGCCCAGTAAATGACCTACGGGAAAAATTATCCCGATCGAGAAGTATTGCGAGGTCCAGGAGGGAGGCAGCAGATGGCCGACCCCATGGGGGCCGACCCCTTGGATAGGACGACGACCAGGGGTAAGTGAACAGCCGACATAGGCCTGCCGTGGAAGAACCTTTCATCCACCTTAAAGAGGAGGCAGGGGATAACATCGTCCAAGACGACCCTACGAGGTCATGGAAAGACTCGATCCAAAGGCTGGAGGATAAATTGGTAACATACTGAAGAGCCGGGACCCTTTTCAGAGAAGATACTCCATAGGCTCACCCTTTGTGGCGAAGATAGTCAACTTCCCAATGCCATCCAAGTTTAAGCCACCTGTGATAACCCCAAGATATGACGGGAGTACCAACCCTGTCCATCATATTGAGATGTACCAATCAGCGGCAGACATATACTCTATCTCAGATGAGATGAGGTGTCGTGCCTTTTCGGGCACTCTGCCCGGGACTACACATGTCTGGTACATATCTTTTCCAAAGAACTCCATTGAAAGTTTTAAGCAGTTAGCAGACCGATTGATCCATAACTTTTGCTTTAGAGTAAGGCCACAAAAGAATACCACACACCTACTTTACGTTAAGCAGGGGGAGAATGAGAGCCTAAGACACTACATAGCCAGATTTAACAAAGAAAAGTTAAAGGTCGAAAACTATGAGGAAAGCATAGCCATGACAGCCCTCATCGGAGGACTCCAGAACGGGAAGCTATTATGGAAGCTTGATGAAGACCCTCCGAGGATGATGTCTGAATTACTATCAACAGCGGGAAAAGTGATGAACGTCGAAGATGCGATGGCCACAAAATACGAAGATGAGAAAGTAGGTACTATAGGGGGTAAGTACCAGAAAAATAACAAAGAGGGAAAAAAGAGGCTAGCAGATGACAAATTTACTGATTATACCCCTCTGAAGGTCAGCTGCGAAAACATTCTGAATGAGATAAAGAGCGATCGGTCCTTGAAATGGCCCAAGATATTGAGGGCAGCCCCTCACAAGAGGAACAAAAACATGTGGTGTGAATTTCACCAAGACTATGGCCATATGACCGACAAGTGTTTTTCTCTGAACGATAAAATCAAGAAAATGATAAAAGAAGGGAAGTTAAGGAAATACGTTGACAAGAGTTCCTTCAAGAGGGGCCGAGGGGATGACCCCAGAAAGAAGAGAAGCGATGCATGTAGAGAAGATCCTCCAAACTGACGGGACGACCCTTCAGATGATGAGGATGATCCTAACCTCCAGTCGAGAGATGACCACGGCCCTATAAAAAGGCTTAATATAATATCACTCAGAGTTAGGATGATCTACGGGGGACTAGCAGGAGGAGGGTCAGAGGTTGCAGACAGGAAGGCCCACGTAACTAAAGCTAAGGTAGTGACAAAAGCTATGCATTCTACCTCTATAGAAGCAAAGTCAGACAAGAGGAAGAAAGTTGATATGGATACTCTGATAGTCGGGGTCTCAATAATGGACTTCAAAGGCCTCTTAGCAACGCATGATGACTCACTCATCATCACTACCAGGG
This sequence comes from Sambucus nigra, assembly GCA_949130495.1. Classification (NCBI taxonomy): domain Eukaryota; kingdom Viridiplantae; phylum Streptophyta; class Magnoliopsida; order Dipsacales; family Adoxaceae; genus Sambucus; species Sambucus nigra. The sequence continues at coordinate 599,558,870 of OX422214.1, read as the reverse complement.
TGTATGGGTCCGAGGTGTCGAGGATCTTGGTAGATGGGGGTAGTTTTGTAGATGTGATGTTCTGGCCGTGCTTCAAAGCCTTAGGCCTTAGCCGTGCCAGGCTCGTCCCATACCATCACTCCTTGATTGGTTTTAGTGGGGAAAAAGTTCATCCTTTAGGAGTATATGAGGCCGATGTCAGGATAGGGGATGAGTGATCGAGATGTCTTACCAAGAAGGTTAAATTTTTCGTGATGGATGAACAAGTATTCTCAACCTACGACATTATACTGGGGCGGGTGTCCCTCAAGGAATTCGAGGCCGTGCCATCCAAGGTTCATCAGATGATAAAATTCCTGACCCCTTATGGTGTAGGAGAAGTTTAGGGAGACCAGATGACGGCACAAGAATGTTACTTTAACTCCACCAAAGAAAGAGAGGTGCACAAGAAGGCAACAACTACTTACAATATTGATACCCTTGACCCCAAGGATGAGAAAAAACTTAAGAAAGGAGAAGACACAGAAGAGGTAGAATCCATCATCCTCAATGAGGATGAGCTGTAAAAAAATGTCCAAATCGGCAAAGCTATGAAGACAGACATAAAGGAAGATCTTATCAAGCTTCTAAGGAGAAGACATAACGTCTTTGCATGGAGTCATGCAGATATGCCGGGGATCGACCCCGAAATTATGAGCCATAACCTCAACGTGGTAGAGGGCGCAAAGCTAGTGAAGCAGAAGAGGATGATTTATTCTCAAGAAAAGTATGAGGTCATTAGGGATGAGGTTAAGAAGTTAGAAGATGTAGAGTTTATTAGGGAGGTCATCTATCCCGAATGGCTATCCAACGCAGTCATAGTCCCCAAGATCAACAGGAAGTGGAGGATGTGCGTACACTTCACTGACCTCAACAAACATTATCCCAAAGACAGCTTTCCTCTTCCTCGCATTGATCAAATGGTAGACACTACCGTAGGCCATGAGCTAATGAGCTTCATGAATGCCTATTCAGGGTACAACAAGATCTTCATGAACCCTGAAGACCAAAAAAAATGGCTTTCATTACTGCCAAGGGGACATACTGTTATAGGGTCATGCCCGCTGGCCTAAAGAATGGGGGGGGGGGGGGAAACGTATCAGCGCCTTATGAATAAAATGTTCAAAGACCAAATTGTGAAGTCCATGGAAGTCTATGTAGATGATATGTTGACCAAAAGTTTAAAGGCCGAGGATCATGTGGCCGACCTCGAGAGAACCTTTAACACGATGGACAAGTACCGAATGAAACTCAACCTGACCAAATGTGTCTTCGGGGTTAGAGCATAGAAATTCTTGGGGTTCATTGTCAACCAAAGAGGCATCGAGGCCAATCCTAAAAAGATAAAGTCCCTCATAGAAATGAAGACCCCCAAGACCATTAAAGACGTTCAGAGGCTCATAGGGCGAGTGGCTGCTTTGAAGAGGTTCGTGTCCAGAGCCACATACAGGTGTTTACCGTTCTTTAAAATTCTCAGAAAGGCCTTTGAATGAAATGAAGAGTGTGAACAGTCTTTTAAGGAGTTAAATTCCTACCTAGGGTCTCCCTTGATGTTGTCACGGCCAGTGCAGGGTGAATGACTACATGTGTACCTAGCCGTCTCAAAATCATCCATCAGCGCAGCCATTGTGAGAGAAGAAGATGGGGTACAGAATCCCGTGTATTTCAATAGTAAGCCACTCCAGGGGAGAGAAAAGGTACCTAAGAATGGAGAAGTTAGCCTATGCCTTAATCCATGTATCAAGAAAGATGAAGCCGTACTTCCAGTCCTATACAATGGTCATCCTCACTGACTCTCTTCTTAGGCAGGTCTTGCACAAGCCAGAAAAATAGGGGAGGCTAATGGCCTGGGCCATAGAGCTAGGAGAGTTTGACATTGTATATCAACCTAGGGTGGCCATTAAGGGGTAAGCACTAACAGATTTTGTGGATGAATTTACCTGGGAGGATGATGAGGTCGATGATGAGAGCCTTGAGAAGATATATACAAGGTAAGGCAAAATTATTGACCCATGCGTAGAAAAGGATGAGACAAGCACCGCTAGAGAAAAAGTTACCGAAAACGAGGAGGGGAGATATCTCTTTAGATAAGGGTCCCTCACTGAGGGAAAATTCTCGAAGGAATAGGCTATGTGGAACTTCTTCATTGACGGGTCTTCTTGTGAGAGCAGAAGTCGGGCTGGATTAATTGTATCAGCACCCGACGACACAGATGTCGAGTAATCCCTGAGGATCAACTTCAAAGCCTCCAACAACGAGTCTGAATATGAGGCCCAGATAGCCGGCCTCTCCTTGGCTAAGTCTCTTAGTGTCTGCCAGATCTTGGTCCATAGTGATTCAAGACTAGTGGTGAATCAGCTACTAGGAGCCTATGAGGCTAAGGATGAGAGAATGGACAAAGATCTTGAAAGGGTAAAGTCACTATTGATGTTCTTTAGAGAAGAAAAGTTGAAGAGGATACATAGGCTTGATAATGGCCGAGTCGATGCACTTGCTAGGCTATCCTCAGCAACTAGGACAGATATCAGGAGGACAGTCCCAGTGGAAATTTTTCTTCGACTAATGATTGAAGAGGAAGAGGGAACACTTAACTCTTGCTTAAATATCAGCATGGAAGCTTCATGGTGGACCCTCTAATCATATACATTAAAGAGGGAGAGATGCCTAAATCAAGACAAGAAAGGAAGAAGTTGAGATATAGAGCTACGAAATTCATTGTCATCGGAGTCACCTTTTACAAAAAGGGGTTCTTGCTCCCCTTGCTCAGATGTGTGCACCTGTCGGAAGTCCCACACATCTTATAAGATGTGCATGAGGGCTCATGTTCAAGTCATATTGGGTGCAGGTCATTAGCAAAGAGGATAGTAATCTAGGGATACAGGTGACCAACCCTGGGGAAAGATGCCACGGCATATGTAAAAAAGTGCGATAAATGTCAAAGGTTTTCCACCATCCCTCACCAACCCCCATCAACCTCTTACCTCTATCACTTTCCCATGGTCATTCTTAGTGTGGGGAATTGATCTAGTAGGACCCTTGCCTAGGGCCGTCAATAATTATTGATACTTGATTGTAGAAATTGACTATTTCTCGAAATAGGTGGAGGCAGAGCCGATGGTAACGATTACCGACCAGGAGACCTTCCAGTTTATTTGGAAAAACATTATATGCAGATATGGTCTACCCAACACCCTCATCTCGGATAACGGGACTCAATTCAAGAATACATCTCTGGAGAAATACTGCGAAAGGGTCGGTGTCAAATGATTCTTCTCAACCCTAGGAAGACCTCAGGCTAATGGGCAAACTGAGGTTACAAATAGAACCATCCTAGACGAGATCAAGAAAAATCTCGAGGAGGCAAAAGCAAGAGGGTTTGAGGATCTTTACGCTGTACTGTGGGTCTACAGGACGACAACCAAGACCCCTATCGGGGAAACCCCGTTCATGCAAGCATATGGCTCACAAGCCGTCATCCCCATCGAGATTGGGTTTCCTACTCACAGAGTCCAAATGTATGACCCCTAGAGAAATATGGAAGAAAGGAGGTTTGATCTAGTCTTGATCGAGGAGAGAAGAGAAGATGCTAAGATAAGGCAAGCAGTCTATCAGCAAAGGACCGTCAGGTTTTACAACCAAAGGGTGAAGCAAAGGCCAATCGTCGTGGGGGACCTAGTCCTCAAAAAGACTTGGCAAAAGCCTAACAAGCTCCACCCAAATTGGCATGGCCCATACAAGGTCACTGATGAAGTTGTCCCTGGAACCTATAGACTTGAAAACCTTGAAGGGGAACCCTTTTCGAACCCTTGGAATGAAGATCATTTGAAGAAGTACTATCAATAATGTAATGTCCTATCGGACCACAGCTGTAATGAATGTGTTTGTCCAACGGAACACTTGGAATGTCAATGAGAATATTATATTATATCTTCATCTTGTTCGTTAATGATAACATAATTAGGTTATCCTTGTTAAACCACCCTTGGCTACGCTGAGGGCAAATGGCGGGGACGACCCCCCATTTATCCTCAAGAAAGATGAGGGGGGGACTTGAAATTTAAAACCATTAAGTTGGTGATAACCACCCTCGACTATGATGAGGGAAAATTGTGGGGACGACCCCCCTCCCCCCATTTACCCTCAAGAAAGACGAGGGGAGATTTTGAAAACATTATTAAGTTGGTGATAACCACCCTTGACTATAATGAGGGAAAATGGTGGGGACGACCCCCCATTTACCCTCAAGAAAGATGAGGGGGACTTTGAAAACATCATTAAGTTGGTGATAACCACCCTCGGCTATGATGAGGAAAAATGGTGGGGACGACCCCCCATTTACCCTCAAGAAAGACGAGGGGGACTTGAAATTTAAAACATCATTAAGTTGGTGATAACCACCCTCGGCTATGAGGAGGGAAAATGGTGGGGACGACCCCCTATTTACCATCAGGAAAGACGAGGGGGGGACTTGAAATAGTTGAAAACATCATTAAGTTGGTGATAACCACCCTCGGCTATGATGAGGTCACTTGGTGGGGATGACCCCCCATTTACACTCAAGAAAGACGAGGGGGACTTGAAATTTAAAACATCATTAAGTTGGTGATAACCACCCTCGGCTATGATGAGGGAAAATGGTGGGGACAACCCCCCATTTACCCTGAATAAAGATGAGGGGGGACTTTGAAAATATCATTAAGTTGGTGATAACCACCCTCGGCTATGATGAGGGAAAATGGTAGGGACAACCCCCCATTTACCCTCAAGAAAGACGAGGGGGACTTGAAATTTAAAACATCATCAAGTTGGTGATAACCACCCTCGGCTATGACGAGGAAAAATGGTGGGGACGACCCCCCATTTACCATCAAGAAAGACGAGGGGGGACTTGAAATAGTTTAAAACATCATTAAGTTGGTGATAACCACCCTCGGCTATGATGAGGGCACTTGGCGGGGACGACCCCCCCATTTACCCTCAAGAAAGACGAGGGGGTACTTGAAATTTAAAACATCATTAAGTTGGTGATAACCACCCTCGGCTATGATGAGGGCACTTGTCGGGGACGACCCCCCCATTTACCCTCAAGAAAGATGAGGGGGGATTTTGAAAACATCATTAAGTAGGTGATAACCACCCTTGGCTATGATGAGGGAAAATTGTGGGGACGACCCCCCATTTACCCTCAAGAAAGACGAGGGGGGACTTGAAATTTAAAACATCATTAAATTGGTGATAACCACCCTTGGTTATGATGAGGGAAAATGGTGGGGACGACCCCCCATTTACCCTAAAAAAAGATGATGGGGGACTTGAAATAGTTGAAAACATCATTAAGTTGGTGATAACCACCCTCGGCTATGATGAGGGCACGTGGTAGGGACGACCCCCATTTACCCTCAATAAAGACGAGGGGGGACTTGAAATTTAAAACACCATTAAGTTGGTGATAACCACCCTCGGCTATGATGAGGGAAAATGGTGGGGACAACCCCCCATTTACCCTCAAGAAAGACGAGGGGGAGTTTGAAAACATCATTAAGTTGGTGATAACCACCTTCGGCTATGATGAGGGAAAATGCTGGGGACAACCCTCCATTTATCCTCAAGAAAGAAGAGGGGGGACTTGAAATAGTTGAAAACATCAATATGTTGGTAATAAACACCCTCGGCTATGGTGAGGGAAAATGGTGGGGACGACCCCCCGTTTACCCTCAAGAAAGACTAGGGGGACTTGAAATTTAAAACATCATTAAGTTGGTGATAACCACCCTCGGCTATGATGAGGGAAAATGGTGGGTACGACCCCCCATTTACCCTCAAGAAAGACGAGGGGGGACTTGAAATAGTTGAAAACATCATTAAGTTGGTGATAACCATCCTCGGCTATGATGAGGGCAAATGGTGGGGACGACCCCCCAATTTCCCTCAAGAAAGACGAGGGGGGACTTGAAATTTAAAACCTCATTAAGTTGGTGATAACCACTCTCGGTTATGATGAGGGAAAATGGTGGGGACGACCCCCTATTTACCCTCAAGAAAGATGAGGGGGACTTGAAATAGTTGAAAACATCATTAAGTTGGTGATAACCACCCTCGGCTATGATGAGGGAAAATGGTGGGGATGACCCCCCATTTACCCTCAAGAAAGATGAGAGGGGACTTGAAATTTAAAACATCATTAAGTTGGTGATAACCACCCTCGGATATGATGAGGGCAAATGGTGGGAACGGCCCCCCATTTACCCTCAAGAAAGACATGGGTGGAGTTAATGGGATGGTCAATTAAAAATATCATGAGCTAAGATAAAGCACGCAAGAGGCAAGCATAAAAGAAAAGAAGAGGCATTATATTATAAAATTAGTGTTACAAATGCTTGTCTAACAAAAATAAAGTACAAAAATATTTGTTACATAAAGAGGGTATGGGCTACAGACAACCACCCTACTCAGAAGTATCAGCAGGTAAGGTTTCAACATCAATCAGAGAAGTTTCTTCTGTAACTAAAATAGGCTGATCCTCAGAGGTGTCGATGTCTTCGATGTGTACTTGAGACTCTACATGGTCTAGAGCGTTGGATATGAGAAGGTCTTCCATCTCCACTGCTTCAAGAGAGGGACGGATGGACGACATGGCATCAATAAATTTTAAGATGACCCACCGACAGGCCGTCTTAATTCCACTCTCTAGGTACTCAAGGCCAAAGCCCTGGAGCTCATCAGAGAGCTTGTAAGCCTCCACTGCATTAGCCCCAACTTTCTTCACTGCCTCATTAGGTTCAGCCTTGAATTGGGCCCCCTGGTTGGTCAAGGCTTCTTCCTTTTCTTTGATAAGGTTATCCTTCACATTGAGTTCGGCCTCAGGCTGCATCGTCAGCTCACCTAGGACCCTAGCATGCTCGGTCCTTACACTCTCCAACTCTACCCTCACAGTCTCCAGTTCGGTCTTCAGATCGACCTCATGATGAATAACTCTCTCGGCCTCATGGAACTTCTATTGATTCTCAGCCATCCACTTGGTAGCCGAGGTAAAGGCTCAGACAGACTGCACAGATAAGCACATGTTAAAATGGGCTGAGGGAACAATTCATGAAATGATAAATCAAAAAGAATGAAGTCAAAAGGGGTACCTGGGCCAAAGTGTGCAGACAGTATCATAGACCTTGGTTGGGGGAATCTTTGATAAGAACTCATAATTTGCGGCTAAGGGTGCAAAAAACATTGAGGTTTTGGCCGCCCTCAAGTTGGCTATGAGGGACGAGGGATCGGCCTTGAGGAGAAAAAGATTCTGAGACTAATGGGCACACATGCTAGAAGAGGAGCTCGTCCCCTCAGTGTGTTCCTGAGACACCTCTACCCTCGCCCTCGTCCGTGAGTCAGGCCGAGAGCCCTCAGGAACTTCAGGCGCCTTCCTTTTACGACTGTCGAAGGTCGGCTCATCTTCCATCAGCCGCACGACCTTTGTCTTTTTCCGAGCCTGCTGAGGCTCTTTTCCCTTTTTCTTTCCCAAGCTAGACACTAAGCTTGGAGCAGCCATATCCCAGAGTTGGTCAGATATATATGTAAGACGACCTAAAAAGGAGACGATATATCATAAAAGTACAGTGGCAAGGATGAAACACTAGGAGAAAATTAAAAATTGAGTAAAAAACCAGTCACATAATTCTATTAGGGGGCCGACCCTTAGACCATCTTCTTTGAGGAAGAGAGGGGTCATCAAATCTTCAAATTTAGCAAGTTCACCCTCTCTCCCTCGTTCCCTCAGGTTGTCAACAATGATCCTCTCCTCTAAGCTGAGTTCGGGGTCTGACCGTGCTTTCATTGAAGGGTTGGACCATGCCCTGGGAACCCTTAGACCGTCTTCTACGGGATCAGCCCCAGCGGGGAATTCCCAATCCCTAGAGATGAAGAAAAAATTATTCTTCCAGTCATGATTGGAAGTCTGAGCTACGTGTAGAAGCTTCTTGTCACACTTCCTAGCCCCCAAATGAAAATATCCAGGCTGTTTAGATGACGAGGTGATATTGTAACAGGCTATGAACAAATCGGCCGAAGGCTCGTCGATGAAGGTATTCTACCAAAGGGAGACAAAGCTGAGGATAATCCTCCATGAATTAGGAGGAAGTTGAGAGGGAGTAACCCTAAGGGAAAATAAGATGTCGACTATAGAAGGGTGTAGAAGGAACCTAACACCTACCCTTAGCATCTTCTTGTAAATAACAATCTCTCCCTCGTCCCCATGGAAGACCCTATCATTACTAGCTGGGACCCTCATACTTATATTGGACTGTATACCAAAGAGATGACTCCATAATAAGCGGTCGCGATCCTTAACTGATGACAGGAAAGCTGAGGTAGTAGAAGTGTCGACTCGACCATCATCATTAGAACTCTCATTATCGTCCACGAATCCCTCAATCTCGTCGCCTATTGGAGGGCCATCTGGAAAGGCTACTTGAAAAGCAAGAGGGGACAGGGTTGTCATAGGGACAACTTCTGCATGATCTGTCCCCTCGGCCTACCGACCTAGGATAAGAGTTGATGTCTCTCTCCTCCCAGAAGGACAACCACCCGTCGACGAGGATGCTCTCTCATTCATTTCCCCCTCGTATGACTGACTCTCAGCTAGACGACAAGACGACCCATAGGACTCAGATGGTATTATTATAGCTAAGGTAATAGGGAAAATGGCTCGTACCCAATTAGGGTCAGCCCCTCGTCTTCGCTCGTCCTCCTCCTCTATTCGTCTAATCTCAGCAAAGAACTTCTCCCTCAAGGTTGGGAATTCCTCGGCTAAATCATAAAGTCTTCTAAGCATTAAGGGGAAGACCCTACACTTAAAGTAATTTGGCTAAGATAACTACAAACAAGTTCATGTTTGACCAAATTTGACTTTTGGATCAAACCTAAAGAAATGAAGAGTTTTTAGGTTTGAGCACTCAAGAACAAGAAGAACAAGTCGCCGGAGAAGAACCCGAAAAACTCAAGAAAGCCCTAGAAATGCCACAAATAGGCACTGAACCACCACTGAAAGATAGGGGGCGAAGGCTGAGGATCTTAAAAGTCTAAATGCTGCCTTACAAACACCATTGTAAGGCGGTTCTATACGCCAAAAAAAGCAAAACAACCAAGAAAAAAATGAAAAGAAACCCAAATGCAAAATGCGAATTATAAACAGAATTTGAAGTATAAATAAGGAATGTAAAGCAAATAAAGGTTACCTGAGGATTGAGTTAAAGACAATGAAGCTTGAGACAAATCGCAGAAATCGCGGTTAGAATCGCTAAAGGGTTAGAGAGATGAAGCTGGCGCGCGAAGAAGAAGGAGAAGAAAATAATTAAATGTTTCAAAAATACTTTATAGACTTTGTTAATTAGTGGGCCCAATAATCAAGGATGTGCACAACCCACAAGGAGTGGCATCATTAGAGCATAAAGTCCTAAGCTGAGTGTGAATCCGCCATATCTGGGAAATAGAAACGATGATGGATGGCTCATGATATACAACTTGACAGATGTCACTTATCCATTTGACCACCCACTTGAGAATTCCAAGGCAACATACCCCTCAGCCATCTCAACAACATCGATGGCTAATGGCTGGGGGGTGATTGATATACCCATATATACCCTCGGCCAGGCCAAGGGTGTCCTCTACCCAGACGAGGACACAGGACCAAGACGAGTCCAAAGACCACGGCTCCTCTACAGGAAGGATCGACCAGGATGACCCCTCAAGGGGACTACCCCTCAACATGGAAGAGACGACCTTTCAAGGGGCCGACCCCTGAGCTTGGCATAGACGACCCTTCAAAGGGCCGACTACTCATCATGGACTAGATGACCCTTCAGGGGGCCGACCCCCCATCATGGACCGACCGACCCCTCGTCATGGCCCAGATGACCTTTCAAGGAGACAACCCCTCAGCATGGCCTAGACAACCCTTCAAGGGGCCGACCCCTCAGCTTGGCACAAATAATCCTTCAAGGGGACGACTCCTCATCATGGCCTAGACGATCCTTTAGGGGGAAGACCCCCCATTATGGACCGAATGACCCTTCAAGGGGCCGACCCCTCATCAAGTCCAATACGACCCTTCAAGGAACGACCCCTCATCATAGCATGGACGACAGTACGAGGGGATGACAGTACAAGGCCACATTCAGCCGGACCCAATGCCAGTATTAACTTTAGCCTCATCTTGGCATATGAAAAGCGTGATAGGCACGGGCATGTGATATCGAATAAAAACTATGTTATTCGCAAGTTTTCAATTAAATCATTTTTCAATTTCAGTCTATTTTGAAACAAAATAAATACAGCCCATAAAATAAAAACAGATATTTAATTGAACACGATATTTCAATTAAATCCTAAAACATGCATCTAGATGATATATCAAATAAATATAAAGCATATGACACAAGATATCAGGAAAAATCCCCGCAGGGCAAAACCATATTATTTTCAGTATAATTTGAAAAGAACGGTTTACATGGATTATAATGAAAATAAATGTGACATACGAAAATACCCGCAGGTGTCGGTTCCGATGTCATCGGTTGGAATCTCCCGCAAGAATTCCAGATGGGCAGAATGGAGAAGATACCGGCTTCTCCACAAAATACTCCTTGAGAGTATAAATGACCTCTTGAAGGTTTTTGATGTATATCTCTTGTGTGTATCTTGTGTACTTAAAATGGGAGAGGGAAGAGCTAATTTATAGGGAGGATAAAGACACCCAAAACAACTTTCATAAAACAAGGAGGAAAGTATGGCCGGAGTTCCCTCAAAGTGTTTTCAAAAGTGGGTCAAAATGTGCAAGTGAAGACAACAATTTTGCACTTGGGAATCTGCCAGCCAACAAAGGACCTGAATCGGTTCGGGGTCAATGTGAACCGGTTCCCCCCCCCCCCCCCCCCCCCCCCCCAAACAGGTTAGGGCTGGGTTCGGGGACAATCGTTGGCCAAAGGGTTCAAAACACTTAGAATAATTTTCAGGTTTCTTTAAGTATTTTTCCCCAAATTCAAAAGGCCATAACTTCTTCACCGTAGCTCGGAATGAGGTGCCGTTTCTTCCAGTATCTTCGTTACGGAAGGATATTCAACTTTCCAGTTGAATGGTTCTCTAGATGGTGGTTGTAAAATTACCACAATTCCCTTAAACATCCCAATCAAGCCCTTTTTCACAGTTTTGATTTCTCTTTCGTACCACATGCGTAAATTCTCAAAAATCGTGATACGTGAAATCATTGAGGCATATGTGGGACACTTGATAAATGCATGATTATTAGAATTCGGATTGAGGCCATCAAGTGTGATCGTGAACAGATGTGCCTTTTGTAGCGGCATACGACATACACAAATTAAACATTTCGGACATGATAAAATTGTCCTTATAAATATTCCCTATGTCTATGCCGGTACATACATAAAAAATCCTAATTATGCAAACTCCCCAAAACAAATCTCCCAAACAAATGACATATACAATAATATCCCCATTAAACCCTCGAACTGAGAATGCTAATTACATGTCGTTAAACAAACATCATCATCTTCAAATCTTCAATCATCTTCAAATGCTCCCAAAGCTTTTCTCAAAAAGGTGTGCAACCCAATAGATATCAACTTTGTACCTACACACATGAGCAAAAGAAAATATCCGTGACACGCAACAATTTGTTTATAATGATATGAAAAATCAAATATCCATTAAGTTTCAGCAAATCATAGATAAATCAAAGTAAATTTCTCACCCCTTGGATTTTCTCCCCCATAATTCATTCTCCCCCTTTTTATGATGTCCCCAAATAGATAGATATGAGAAGCATAAATATGGAAAATGTCACAAAAAAATGTATATTTTTTCAACTTTTTTGAATTTTTCAAAGAATCAAAGAATGTTCTATTTTTGAATTTTTTCAAAAAAATGTACAAAACGAAATCGCACCGTGAAAGAACACAAAAACAACCAAGTCGGTGATAGCGTAAATGCAGGGGTGCAAACACATTCGATAGGTAGATAAACTCAATCAGTCATATGTGCATGATGCATACGTGTACTCCTAACTAATGAACATCAAAAATATCCTTTGGTGTAAAGTTGTTGAATTTAGATGACATCGTCTTAATCAAATCAACAAATTAAAGTAAAAGTGATGTCCACACCAATAATGTCCAAAACTATTTTAGCGCTTTTTCATGATTTTCAAGGACGTGCAAACCCCTTTAAATGTTCCAATCAAACTCCCTCAAATATATTTTCTTTTAGAGGTGATAAACTAAATTCTCAAACTTTGGAGAATTGATGGTGAAACCTATTGGCCCATATTTGGCATGTATTTCTTTCTATTGCCTTTAAATTTTTAGGGCTCTTTTAACCTCTTTGGACCCCGGATAATAAAATTCCTCAATTTTTTAGGTCCATTTTAACGGTGGATTTTGCGCAAAGAATAGATATTTACCTTTCGCTGCCCCTCCCCGTTTTAAAATTAAATCACATAGTCTTACCAAAACGGTTCTTACATGCACACCTTTCTTATCAAGTTTTATCACGCTTGGCTCGTTTTAAGGACAGGATTGAAGTAAAAACACCCAACCAACATGTGATAAGACAAGTACAAAAATCAAATAAATTCGTGCATGTGTGCAATAAAGGAAATCATGAGTCAAACATGTAGGAAGTAACACTTAATTACATCTTAATGACTCCAAACATTATAAAGCACATGGTTGAATTGATCTATTGTCTCAAAACACTAACAAATAGTCACATGAAAAATGGAATGAAATTTGTGACTTGGTCATCCATAAATGCTCATCCATAAAAGGTGCAAAACAAAATACAAAAATCTTTTTGGATTTTTCAAATAATTTTATCAAAAATGATACATACTAGCAATAGGCAAATAATGACATCATGAAAATCATCCTATGCTAGTAGGTAAGTCAAACTTCAATCGTTAGGTGCGGAGGGGTTTTCAAAAGGTAGTAACAACTTATGAAAAACCTTCGTTAAATCTATGAAGTATTGACCAAAAACAAAACTTGCTCAACAAAATGTGCAAACTCCTTTCTTAAAAACTCTCTCTCCAAATATAAAACCCGACGACCTAAACCTTTATTATACTTCTTTGTTTTCAAGGTCTCGGTGTACAAATCTCTAAACACATTTTGGAGATCACTTTCATCTCCACTTTCACTCTCACATTCTTCCTCACATGAAGCGCTCAAATCATCACTATCACATTCGTGAGCACAATTATGGGACAAGGAGGGTGTGCTCACAAAACTCGAAAAAGCAAGAAACTTCTCACCACAACTCTTATCATTCTCACTTTCACTATTATCACTAAGTGTGGCAGGCATGGCTATTTTTCTTTCTTTCTATGCCACGTAGGGCACTCAAACGATTTATGACCCTTACCCCCACATTCAAAACAAGTCGCGTTTTCATATTCCTCCTCACGCTCCTCATCCGAGTCACTCTCTTTTTCCCTCTCACATCTTTCTTTTTCCTTCCCTTTCTTTTTATTTTTCTCAAAAAAATTCTTTTTATTGGAAGAATTATTTTTGTTCATGTTGAGAAATTTTTTGAAATTTTTCGCAAACAAGGCCAAATCATCGAAGTCTCCCTCAGAATCAGACTCACAAACTTGCTCTTTCTTTTTCTTAAAACGAGTCTTTAAAGAAACACCATTATCCTTAGCCTTAATGGTTTTAGGAAACATGTCAATCTCATACGTTTGAAGATCACCTACAAGTTCTTTCAACTTAAGTGATTTCAAATTTCCCAAAGAGTTTAAAACAGTGACTTTAGGAATAAATCGTTTTGGGAGAGATCTCAAAATCTTTTTAACGACATGCGTGTTATCAATCACCTCACCCAAATTAAAACAAGTGTTAACAATGTCCGACAAACGTGCATAAAAGTCATCAAAGAATTCAGACTCAGACCTGGTGATAGTTTCAAATTGGGTGGTCAGATTTTGTAACTTTGATTCTTTAACCGCGTTTGTACCCTCATGTGTCAGTTTCAAAACATTCCATGCCTCTTTAGACGTGGTGCACGTCATAATTCGGAGGAATTCATTGGGAGTGATAAGACCACGAGAATTAAAATTAGACAATTTAAAATCATCTTCAGTCCATGCTGACACAGGTTTTAAAGAGGTGATATTATCAACGATGACTGTGGGAGGTGACCACCCAATTTCACAAAGCAACCAAACACGCTCGTCAAGGGATTTTAAACAAGATTTCATACGAGCTTTCCAGTAGGCATAATTAGACCCGTAAAAAATAGGCATCATATTAAATGAATGTTCCATTTGGAAAAATTGCGAATAAACACAAAACATATTTTTTCTTTAAAAAATCGATATCACACAAATTTACGGAAAATAGGAATACGGGATAAATTAGCGCAACCTGATCTGACACCAATTTGAGAAGCGCAATAGGCGCGGGGCCTGTGATATCGAATAAAAACTACGTTATTCGCAAGTTTTCAATTAAATCATTTTTCAATTTGAGTCTATTTTGAAACAAAATAAATACAGCCCATAAAATAAAAACAGATATTTAATTGAATACGATATGTCAATTAAATCCTAAAACATGCATCTAGATGATATATCAAATAAATATAAAGCATGCGACACAAGATATTAGGAAAAATCCCCACAGGGAAAAACCATATTATTTTCAGTATAATTTGTAAAGAACGGTTTACACGGATTATAATGAAAATAAATGTGACATACGAAAATACCCACAGGTGTCGGTTCCGATGTTGTCAGCTGGAATCTCCCGCAAGAATTCCAGATGGGTAGCAAGGGAGAAGATACCGGCTTCTCCACAAAATACTCCTTGAGAGTAGAAATGACCTCTTGAAGGTTTTTTATGTATATCTCTTGTGTGCAACTTGTGTACTTCAAATGGGAGAGGGAAGAGAACATTTATAGGGAGGATAAAGACACCCAAAACAACTTTCATAAAATAAGGAGGAAAATATGGTCGGAGTTCCCTCAAAGTGTTTTCAAAAGTGGGTTAAAATGTGCAAGTGAAGACAACAATTTTACACTTGGGAATCTACCAGCCAACAGGGGACCCGAACCGGTCGGGGTCCCTGCGAAGAGGTTCGCCAGCCCGAACCGGTTCGGGCTGGGTTCGGGGACAATCGCTGGCCAAAGGGTTCAAAACACTTAGAATAATTTTCAGGTTTCTGTAAGTATTTTTCACCAAATTCAAAAGGCCATGACTTCTTCACCGTAGCTCGGAATGAGGTACCGTTTCTTCCAGTATCTTCGCTGCGGAAAGATATTCAACTTTCCAGTTGACTAGTTCTCTGGACGGTGGCTGTACAATTACCAAAATTCCCTTGAACATCCCAATCAAGCCCTTTTTCACAGTTTTGATTTCTTCCGTATCACATGCATAAATTCTCAAAAATCGTGATACGTGAAATCGTTGAGGCATATGCGGGACACTTGATAAATGCATGATTCTCGAAATTTGGATTGAGGACGTCAAGTGTGATCGTGAACAGACGTGCCTTTTGTAGCGGCGTACGACATACACAAATTAAACATTTCGGACATGATAAAATTGTCCTTACAGGATCTTAGGCCAAGGGTTACGTCATCATAGCGCGTGACTTGGGAGATGCGTGGAATAGTGTACGTGAGACTCATATAGCACGTGGACTAGACCGTTATAACAATACTGTTCCTTACGTGAGGGAATATTATGTAATAATTAATATCTAGTGGCACACCCAGGTGTCAGTAGGGGATTGTATAGATCATCATTCACATGCACCATGCATGCTTGGGGGGTACACTACTCCCCCAAGACCTATATATACTAGTCACCTACAACCCTGTAAGGGGACGGATAATTATAACCCTAGATAAAACTTTGCTTGTACACACAATAGAGAGAGAGAGAGAGAGCTTATGTGCATTGTATCAAAGGCCATTAGTGCCCATATTTAGTGGATCACACACTCATAGTGTATGTAGGCCTAATTGGCTGAACCACTATACATCATTGTCTTATTCCTCTTATACTCACCCCTTTTTACATACTTATGCATATATATCTCTATGGCTGCCATTGTTATAATTGTTTGATCTCTCACCTCTTATCTGGTGGTGCTGAATCTTAGCATCATCATTAGTCACGTTATCAATAGTGATGGAGGGAGGTGTCCACCCATTTTCAACCAAAATCCAAACACGTTCATGAATGGCTTTTAAAGAAGATTTAATGTGGGATTTCCAGTAAGCATAGTTTGTCCCGTCAAAGACTGGCATTTTATTATATAATTTCACCATTGAACAAGCCCTTTTTCCAAAAAACAATTTTTCAGAAAATTAATATCTCGGAAAAATTTTGTGGAAAATTACACGATATAATTGTGCAATTGGCTCTGATACAAATTTGAAGAGTGCGCTTTTTTGTCAAATTAGGAAATTATTTAATTAAACTCAGTTTTTCAATTAAATCCTAAAACATGCATCTAGGTGTGATTGAAATCAATATGAACATGCAAGAACAGTCAATCATAAACGAAACACACAAATGAGGAAAAATCCCCCAAAGGGGCAAAACCTTTTTGTTTTCACTATAATTTGTAAAAACGACTACACGGATTACAATGAAAATAAGAGCGACATACGAAATACCCTCAGGCATCGGTTTTGATGTCTTGGCTGGAATCTCTTGCAGGAACTCCAGGTGGGCAGCAATAAAGAAGAGAGCGACTTCTCCACAAATTACTCCAGATGAGTAAAAATGATCCTTATGAAGGTTTAACGATTCACATACATAGATGAGAGTGTTTATGTGAATAAATAAGGCATAAAGCCTTAAAATTTGAAGTCTATTTTCTGGGTTATTTTTCACAGAAATAGTGTTTGAAAAACACTTGGAAAACGTGTAGAAAGTGACTAAATATTTATACAAAAATCGAGGCGGCGAAGTCGCTCGAACGAGATAAGCATCTCACTCGAACGAAGCGAGATGCTTATCTCGATTGAACAACAGTGTGAACTCGTTTGAACGAGCTCGTCGACCGAGGCACTCCTCTTCTATACTTAGAAAAAAAAATTCTTGTGATAAAAAAAATCAAACTTCGAAAAAACATTTTCTGAAAAAATTCTCAAATATTTATGCAAATATAAACAACTCCAATAAATCATTTTACCAATAATGCGTCGTGGAGTAGTGGGAAACGGTTGAGCAGCACGTCGCATGTAGCATGATGCACGTGTGAAGATGATGGATGCATGGATTCAGATCAAGGCCGTCGTGGATGATCATGTTGACGTGCCAAATGTAGCGATATCAGACATACAAACTGTGATTTAGGAAAAACAGAAAATTCTTATATTCTACCACGGACATTTATAAAATTATGTCCTTATAATATTCTACCTCTCTTTCATCCCCTAATATATACACTTATATTACTATAATTTCCTCCATTATTGGCATATCTAGATCTTGAGTTGAACATATCATTTATATGGTGATTCTCAACATCATCACCAACGGACATAGCGGGTCACCAAATCGCTATGGCATCTTGGTATGGTGAGGTCTAGCCTCTTTGGCAGCAGGGGTAATTACCAATATATTTTAGCAGGGTGTGATCTCAGTACAGCTTGATGTGTTGTCAAATTTGTGTGGTCCAAAGCACTTACATATGATATAATTGTCCTTATATAACCAACAATCGATTAAACTCTCTCTCCCATTTTAAATATAAATCAGGCCCTAAGTATGTGTTATCATCCATTGACTGGTTCACCCATATTTTTTTCTTATATTATTCCATCTTCTCATAACTCAACTAGAGAATACAACCACAACGAAGTGTCGTCCACCATTTTCCACTACTATCAAAATATAGACACATACGTACGACTATTATATAATGAGTTTTTTTTCTATATCTTGGTGGTGAAAGCACATTTATTTTGGAGGTGTATTTGGAATATTTTTTAGGTATACACTACACTAAAAATACCAATCTGGCACGCTTTCTTAAGGGAAATCTGGCATGGTTTTAAACCATGCTAGAATTTGGCACAGTTTTGTTACAATCTAGAACGGTTTAAAATTGTTCCAAAATCTGGAATGTTTTTAAACAATGTCAAATTTGGAATGGTTAAGTAAGAGAGGCATTGAACTTTTCACTTGGATCCATCTAAATTCTCAACTCCTCTTATTCTCCCGCTCACTCTCCATGAAGCCCAACTCTCTCTATCTCACAAGACCTGATCTTCGTCTCTCTCTCCCAAGACCGGATGGTGGAGAAGCCATTCATGACCGAAGATGAGAGTAGAGTAATGAAGTGGATGATTCACAAAATTTCTTTCTCTCTCATCCATTGTCAAAGAATTTCACATATGGATAGTGGAAACCTTATAAGTGTATTATATTCTTCATCCTTCAGAGGTAATTCTCATCTCACTTCGGTATTTTGATATATTCAACTGCTACCTATCATAAATTTTGAACCCAATAAAACTTATTTTTGCTTCTGAGACTAAAATATTGTTTTGATTTATTTTACTATGAAATTATGGGCATATTCATTCATGTTTATGATAGTAATAATCATATTTCTACGTATTTTATTAAATAAACTTAGATTTTGGATGCAAGGGGTGTATTTAGTGAAACAATTGGTATATCGGGTGATACAACACAAATATTTCATATTTGTGCCTGTTAACTCACACATTTTAGCCCCCTCGGGTACCTTAATTCCAATATATATGCTCATTAACCAAATAACCTTGGATGTGTGTGTATATATATATGGTTTGCAGGGGTTAATTGATCTTTAGTTGGTATTCCGACACTTAGTATGAATTTTGGATGCATTCTAGCAAAGTTCAGTACACATCCGCACGCGCAAGGGAAATTCGATCATTTCATAGTTTAGGCATCTAGCCCAACATCTACACGGTAGTTGTTGCCCTCTGATCAAGCTTTGCATGGTCGTAAACGGTGCGTGAATTCGAGTCCGGACGAAGAAATTACAAACTTTTGAGCATAAGGGAATTACAACCTACTCAAAGGAGGAGAAGAAAACCAAAAATAGAGGAGTGAATCGATTCGCTTAAGGACAGTAGCCATGTTGAACCATTTAGAATCGATTCGGTTTATGCCGAATTGATTCGATCCTTAGCAGTGTTCGAGCTTTCCCTTACCGAATCGATTCGGACCCAGTCGAATCGATTCAGTCCCTTGCTTTCAACTTTCTTTTATTTACAATTTTGCCATTAGGGTTTTGGTATATATAGTTTTCACCTCTCATTTTGAGAGATATGATTCATTTTAATTACTTTTTAGGCTTTGTTGTTTGGAGCTCTTTTCACCGTCCTCCCATTTCCTTTAGGTTTTTTCCCACTTTGTAAGTTTATAATTACTATTCATTTGTATTCTTTATTGTATTTAACTTGTTTTAGCTTAATTTCATTTGTGTATTTACATTTCCATGCCTAGATAATTGTTGTTTTCATTTTCTCCTTGCTTTAATTAGTTAATTTGGTGTTTAAGTAGTTTAATTCCATGTGTAGTCCATAGTTTATCGGGTTGGGGTTGTGTTTCTGCCATTAATGGGTTTTGAGATCTGAAAGTTAGGTTTTGTGTAAAATCGCGTTTAATTAAAACCTCGCGTATCAAAGTCGGATTGGTATGCATTTAACTTTCTTTGTCATGCAACGTTAGTGCTTATAGCGATAATTCGAATTTAATCCGCGTGTGGACATTTTCTGTTAAATGTTTAATCTTGCAGCTTTGGATTGGATTCCTTATTATGTGATGTTTATGCTTAATTGCTTATGTCGGTTAAATAGCTTTCGAACCGGAATTCTAACTATTAGTTGTTTAGCTCGGGGCGAAAATGTGATCCTGACTCTCGTTTTAATTAGTTGTAGTATAGTGTTAACTTATTTCCTTTTTCTTTTTTTCACCATAAACCCTTATCACCTTTTGCACTTTTATTCCTGAGTAGTAAAATAGTTCATCAATCTAACCAACACTACCTGTGGATTTATTACAATACCCGACTTACTGCTATACTTAATCACAAGTATAGTTGTAGTTTAGGTTTTTGCATGTCGAGCAGGAGATGATAACAATAATTGGTGCCCTCACACGAGTACGTGGTTCCCATCGCATCACCAAGTTTAATGCCACAATTACATATACTCTTACTGTCTTGCAGAAAAATATCAATTGAGGAAAATAATAAAGGAAATAATGTATGGAAGAGTGGGTCGGGATCGATTCAAAAAAGTTATGTATGAAAGTGGGGGTATGGATTGATTCAAAAAAGCTTGAGTCTTTAGAACCATTTTCAGTATGGATTGATTCAAAAAAGCTTGAGTCTTTAGAACCATTTTCAGTTTCTGTGAACTCAGCTCCAAAATAAATCACAAACCCAGTTGCCATTCATGTGGATGTTTCATATCAAAATATGTGTGCTTGCTGTTTTCTTTTAGTATATCATAAAAATTGAGAGAATTTTATGTGATCTTGTCTTGTAATTAAATATGTTACGCAAACACCTTGTAGTGGTAGTTATATGTTATGATGTTTCATTTATCAATAAGAGGATATATGTTTGCCTTGAATATTTAAGTTGATTAGTAGATGTTCTTGTAGTAGAGAATAATGTATTATTTGTACATGTCTCAACGAAATTCCCTCCATTTTAGGGGTTACAATTGTTCGATTAGTACGATGCACGGGTCTCTATATCTGGAAAAGTGGGTTCATCTTGTGCATATTCTTCAGTCAATTTTGGTGATAGACAAGCTTCTCCAAATAAAGATTACTCAAGTGGAAGACCTGAAAGTTATAAAGCCAATAAAGATGAAGATGGTGACGATCTATTTAGGTATCTTAAATGAGTAGAGAGAGTTTGAGAATGGTAACGCTTTGCTTGGTTATGAAATTCGATGACATTAGTAGTTGAAGAACATCATTTTATAGACAATGGCAGGTATTTTCTTCCTTTTGTAAATGGAATTTTTTGTTGTATCTCATCATCTGTTTTTTTTTACTTTCCTTTCACCATTATGGGTTTGAACCTCCAATTTAATTACATCATGGGATTGTGGGTCTGTTTTCGCGTTTCCTAAAGTGAATAGGAATCGCCGTTTGACAATCGTAAAATTGTCTTTGTTTAGGTGGTTGAACAATTCATTAGTTATGCTTTGATCTGCTGCATCTGGTAGCCTTCTAATGTTAACTGGATGCAATTATTTGTTCTTTGTGTGCGTAAACTAGATTTCAGTTATAGGTTCCTTTTAGTATCCTCATTTCTTTTTTCCTAGTAAGCCACATGATATTTCAACATTAGCGGTTAGCCAGTTACATGCCAAAATCTAAGAATTCACTGTTCATATAAATTGCTATATTTTTTCCTTTCAAAATATTTAGATTAGGGTGTGGCTATTAGCACTCTACAGTCGTTACAATAGTCCTTGTTGCAAAAACCGTTCACAAAGTGTCGCAAAAAGTGATTTTGAATTACAGAGTATGATGGACTTCTAATAGCCGCAACGTTAGTGTTATTGTCGCAAGTGGTGGCTTAAATGATAGATTTGTACTTTTGTTATGTTTCCATTTAACGATGTCACATAAGCCTATAATGACTTGCATTTTTCGATGTTGTAGTTTTATAATTTTCATGCTTTAGTAATTGTGATGTCATTAAGTGGAAGCAAACAACAATTGATGCATTAAGATTCAAATATTAGAAAAAGTATATTAATCAAATGAATTATAAAGGAGGGGTCTTACATTTTTGTAGAAAATAGTGGCATGAAAATAAAAAAATAATGTGTATCAAAAAGTGTAGACGGACCTCAACGTGCAAATAATGACAACTTGGACTCAAATGTTCATTACGAAGAACTAGTATCTTTTTATAATCTAGTGAATTGACTCAGTTTTACCTTTTCTCATGCAACATATATGTAATTGATTTGTGATTTACACATGGTACATTTGTTGCCAATGAGCGACTGACAAAAGATTCCCCTAGTGAGCCTGAGGCAAGGCAGTCTTTGCTGCTCAAGGCAAGCCAATTATTCATAAAACAGTGATATTGTGGCTATGTCAATGTGTTCGTACTTAAACATTTTTAAGCCCCAACTATGTACGAGATTGATAATAAAAGGTATATGTTTATGTTGTTATGTCAGAATATGCTAAAAATGAAATTAATTTTGAATAGGTCATAATTAGGGATACATAGTAACACAAAAAATGATGTAAGTAAATATACTTATGTTGGACACTAACTAAATGAGCTTTTGTTATCAGTAGATTCTTATATCTACAAGTATCCAAGGCATGTGCTCCATATCTTTTTTATAATTTGATTTCACAATAAATAACTCTTCTAATTATGTATTGATAATGGGTACCTAATAAACGATCCTTTCATTATGTTAAAGGAGCTGTGTGATTGGTGCAAGAGATACACAGAAGTTAAAAAAACAAATCCATAAAGAAATAGGTAGTTTTTTTCAGCAGCAAACAGTTGAGAATTACGTGCAAGAATCTTAAATACTATCCTCTGTTCGACTAATAAAACATGTTATAGAATTAATTTTAATAGAGCTCTATGACTCTACAACATTACAATAAACACTACTACTGATACTTGAAACATAATTTACGGCCAGACTAGAAAATAAACGTTAACAATCTCCTATGCAGACAATGTACCAAAACAAGACAACAAAAACATTGCATTAACAATTCAGTTAACCAACATATGATCAAGTCCTCCCCCGGCTTGAAGGGAAACCCGAGGCCTTTGGACGTTGTGAAGCGACTGTTGTAGCCACCTTCTAGTCATCGGGTCTTCACGAAGGCAACTTCTCAGTGCATCACAAGCTCTTGGATTATTTAATAATTGAAGGTAACACCGACTGATATGCTTTAAGATCCGTGATGATGGTTGTTCCGCTAGTCCAGCAACCATATTCCCAACAACTCTACCCACTGCAAAAAAATGTTCTGTTGTGGTACATATATAATCCAAACCCACATCATCCAACAGAATTTTCTGAACTATAAATGTGGCCACTGTTTTTGACAATTCACTTTACGTTGGGCAAAAAAAAGTTTACAAAGTAGACAGAGGCAAAAGAATAACTTCTTTCAACATTGGCACAGTATTACTCCCCAAAAGTTAGTTCTCTTATTATATTACGATTCACTTTCTTGAAGTTTGAACAACCTGCGAAATGCACCTACACAGCCGAATTATCCTAAAATATCCAGATCTATGATTCTGTATTGCGGGTCTGATTTCAGCAAAGAGTGTTTGATCAACTGCCAACTCGGATGGAGCTTTTTGTTTCTTATTATGTCCATTACTACAGTTACATGAGCTACTAATTTTATGTATAGTTCTAGACAGTCAATATACTAATAAATTTGGTCATTGATATTGCTAAAGTAGCTTTGTCTTTTTCCAGAGTAGGTCATGTTGTTGGGAATATCCATGTGCCTCCATCTGCACAGTGATTTGTTGAAAGCAAATATTTCCTTGGCAATACATATAGACAATGATTATGAGATTGCACAAACCTGTAAGCACTTGAATGATAATATCTTTAACTTTCTCCTGTCAGGATCAAAGTGATCATTTTGAGGAGTTTTTTGCTTCTAAACTGGACAAACATGGATATTAGGCTACATTTAAAAGAAAAACCGCAGAGGTTGGTTAATATGTCCACGTCTCAATGTTTTTATTACTTAACGTATTCAGTGGAAATATCAATACAATCGATGGTTGTGCTACTTTTTTCGCATTAGTAGATTTTCACATGCCAAAAATTATGAGATCTCCAACGTATGTGGTAGAATTAATAATCCTTAATTTAGTAATTTAACTTTACATGCTGGTGTGTAGGTTGACTTTAATACCTGATGCATTGGTTCCAAGTGCTTAGAAGAAAACTGATGTGAATATTGGTTGAGGTACCTTACCTCAATGTCTTTACTTACTTTTGCGTAACCTTAGAGGGTTTATGATGTCTTGCCTTTTTTCCAAAAAAATAGTAACTTTAATACTTTTTTAGGAAAATGTTGCACTAATCATGGTTCTAGAAGCGAAGTTCAGTAACCGGCGGTCTATCATCCTGGAAATCGCCAGTTTGTTTATGTGGTATGGAATTAGTGGTATTTTTCTCCATGTTGTCATTATTCTTCTACTAGTCTTTTTGGTAAAAAGTCTCTTCAAAATTTGAAGTGTCATTTCGTAAGCATGAATCGAGCTTCTATGTTATTCCATTTTGTTTAATCATAGGATAATACACTTGTAAACGTCCAATAAGAATTAAAAGATGTCAAGCTTTGACAGGTTCTTATCCAAATACCATGTCGCTTAAAGTTGATATGGTGGCTTTTATTTGTATTCTCTTTTTTTTTCCTCATAAAAATATGAATATTTCATTGTTTTTGTCTATTATTACAGGTTCTCGTATGATTAAAAGGATTAGAAAAGATAGTTTCTAGTGGAGCCATTGTTCATTTCTGATGTGGGTAATTTATTTAAGCTATTACAGAATCTTATTTCTATTATTTATTAGTTTTTTAGTTTGTTTCTACCCCAAATTGAGGTTTATGCCTCGCTCTACCTCAAGGCCATAATCTCTCCTCATCCGAGAGAAGTGCTTCGAGATCGCTTTTAGCTTTTTTGAAGGATGCTTTGAATAAACAAGTAGACCACCTATAAGGTTATCTTCTAGATATTTTTCCACAGATTTCTCTTTACATCATCAATGTTGCTTTCTTTGGGAAATTGTTGGCTAGATGCCCAAGCTCTCTACATGAATAACATTTATTGGGAATTAGAAATAAGGAGGTTGAGTCATTGATGTTGGAGCTGTAGTCTAGGTTGATGAGGGTTCAGCTATAATGCATGTTCTACTGTTTGCATAAGAACCATAAATTTCCCTTAACAATAAGTCAACCTAGACAAATCCTACTCTTTAATCCCTGATGTAACGGATGATGCCTTGTGATTTTATCAATCATGCCCTCGTACACTTAAGCGGGGCCACATAATTTAATAGAAACTAAGAGTACACATCTACATTCTCACAAACTGTGTAAACTACATGTCAAAACGATCCTAAAAATATCACACACATTTTTAGAGGGACAAACACTCTTTTCTATTTCAAAATTCAAGTCTTCCTCAAATGAGGCTTACATGGGGCTATTTAAAGATGAGTAGTAGTTTAGGCTCTAAGCTAAGTCCATAATTACAAAAATGTCATTACTACTCCTTACCTCTAAATACTAAAGTAAAACAAAGGAAAATACAATAACAAAACATAAGAAAATAAAATGACTAAATTCCCTAAAGTAGGGACCCATTTCCACCACTCTCCCCTAAAATATCCTAAACACCCTAATGCATTTTAGTTAATAAATAAAACTCTTAACTCTTATAAATTCAGTTTGAAGCTTGATTGAAACCGTTGTACGCATGCGTACACACAAAAATCAGATTTCTGATGATGATGCCCAAATAAAAAGATTTAGAATGGGATGAGGTAAAGCAGAAGGCGACATAGTATTAGATATTGAGGAAACCACTAAAATGGAAAACCCCGGGTCCCTTAGTCTCAGGACCACACACACACCCAAATCCACTGTTATCAATTATTAATTACAGATAACAATCGCACAAGTATACAATGATTTAAACTAAGAACATACAAACAGTACACCTAGCCTAGTCCAATTACAACCCCACTGACTGAAAATTAGCAACTCAATAATACCAAGGTAGTAAAAACTTGAACTCACACACAACTACGCACCCAATACACGGATATCAGTGAAGTTGTGCAGCCAACAGAATTTGTAATAAGATTTGTTTTTAATCAGAACATAAAAATTATTTTGTTTACAAAAGAATATTAAACACACACATGGTTTATCTTATTTTAGTCACAAGAATAATACAGTTGTGATTAATAAATAAACAGGAACAGATATAAACACCACACTCACAATAAAGAATATAAAAGCTGGTTTTTGCACAAGCCGAACACACAACAACTCACCCCTATTTTTTAGAGAATAACACACAGATTTTAGATTAAATATCTGATTCACTTTTAACTCAAGATAAAGTTAAGCAGGTAGTAAAAAAAATCAAGGATTTATAAAACAAGATACAACATATTTTATATTAAGATGGACTTAGACACAAAAAATAGATTTGAATAACAATAGTAGTTGGATTATAAAAAAACTTTGTAAAAACGTATTTAGTTTCAAACTACCATATGTAAATATGCAATCACTTGAACCCCAAACGTTTAATCAACACCAAAGAAAATTTCAGTTACCAAAGCTTTAGATCTAACTGATTTTACGTTATCCAACGAAAGTCTCAAACACATTAAATGAAGCAAGTTAAGTCAGATCTCAATGAACAGATAATCTTAAATATATCTGATAATAGAAACATAAAATGTTTTGGGGTTTAAAAGCTTTCGATCTATTTTGATAAAACGTACCCAAACAACCTATATATAGAAACATATTAATATAAAAAGATATATATAAATAGATCAGCAATATATATATATATATATATATATATATATATATACGAGATAAATACTCATAAGAAAGTCACACGATTATCAGAAAAGACTCCTTAAACTTGAAAAAGAAACAGAAGCTCCAAATCGATTCCAAACTAGAACCCCCAAAGGTTTAGCCTCAAAGAAACCAAAGAAACCCAATACAAGTGGCCCAAAACTAAACTCGACTGCAGACACAAAAGATTAAACCCTCAAAAACTCCAAAGTGTATATATGATTGATTCGTAGGAGTTAGGAGGTAAGGAAACAAAACAGAAATCTCTTAAGACTTTAAGAACACACGAGTATTTTAGAGAGAGAAAGTGGATGAAAATGTTGGAAGCAATTCGTTTGTGTTTTGAAAATAAAAATCAATAGTTTTTCTAACACCCAACCCCTCATATATATAGGCTCCAATAATTAACCCTAGTAAGAGGCGTAAATACCCACAACCTAAAGCCCATAAGCGTAACAAACCTTAAGCGGCTGAGGGTAGAGTGGTAAACCCACACAAAAGGGCATAGCCGTAATCTATCAAGTCCCACTATGGGGAAGAATGGTAAAAAACTATGGATACATGTATGACATAATTGACACGCCAAATAGATCTCAATCATATGGAAATCAGTTCTCGAGCCCACCAAATAGTCCGCCACAAAAACGATAACCTTGAAACCAACCAAAATTACACCAAAAGAAAAGAACCCCTGCTATTTTAATTTTGGGATAACCAATGATTAAAATAAACAAATTTTATATTTATCAAAATGTTTATATATCCCCTTTTAAAAAACTAAAAAAAATAATTGAAAATACAAAAAAAATATTTTAATACCAGGAAATAATATAAGACTCATTTTTGACAAAGAAACAAAAACAAAAAAAAATAGTTGAGTAAAAATATACAACCAAAATAATTTATGATTTAAAGTATATAAATAGAGTTTGTGAAAAATATTTAACTACAAAATGTTGATAACAAAAAATAAAGTCTCAAAATTGAGACAAACAATAAAAGGGATAGTTTCAATCTCCCCATTTGGCCAATTTTGAGACAGACAAGACTTTGAGACAAAATACATAACCCAACTAACAAAATTTTGAATCCTAATAGAAAAATAATGGAGTACTTAACTCAACTAACAACAATAATCCTAAAAGACCATAAAAGACACAAAAAGAGTCTCAAATTCTCCTCATGTTTATCTCAAAGGGACAAAGTGAGGAAACTAAAACCAAATTAGGTAGGTAACGCACATACACCAATAGACATTCAAAGAGTCTCAAATCTATGATTATCCGAAGGTTTAGTAAACAAATCAGCTAATTGTTCTTTAGTGTTAAGTTATTCAATGCAGATTTCCTTTTTCTTAACAAGTTCCCTAATAAAGTGTTCAGGGATTTTGATATGTTTAGTACGTGAGTGAAAAATAGGATTCTTTGAGATACTAATGGCACTTTGATTATCACATAAAATAAGAGCAGTGGGTTAAATTATACCATAGTCATTAAGCATTTGGTTTATCCACAAAATTTGAGTATAACAACAACCGACAACAATGTACTCGGATTCGACGGAGGAATGGGACACACAATTCTGTTTTTTAGAGTACCATGAGACTAATTTGTGTCCTAAGTAAAACCTACCATCGGAGGTACTTTTACTATCATCGACACAACCATCCCAATTGGCATTCGTATACCCAATTATTTTAGAATTAGTGTCAATTGATTACATAATACCAAAAGTTAAAGTACCACTAACATATTTTAATATACTCTTAACTGCAAGCATGTGAGATTCTTTAGGTTCACATTGGTATCTAGCACACGCACACACTATGCATTATATTGGGTCTACTAGCCGTTAGATAAAGAAGGCTACCAATCATACTACGATAAAGAGTGACTACAACCTTTTTAATCGATACATCTTTAAAAAGCTTAGTAGTGGAGCTCATAAAAGTCCTAGCAGCTTTTGCATTTGTTAACCCAAAACGTTTAACTAATTCGATAGCGTATTTAGTTTGTGATATAAAAATGCAGTCCGATTTTTGAGAAACTTGTAAACCTAAGAAAAATTGCAACTCACCCATCATAGACATTTGAAATTCATATTTCATAATATTAGTAAAAATTCCAGCCTCTTGAGGGAATGTAGACCCAAAAACAATGTCGTCAACATAAATTTGAGAAATAAGTTTGAGTTTCTTTTAACAAACATTGTTAGGTCTACTCCTTTTTCGATTAAATCCATAGGTCATGAGAAAAGTAGTAAGACACTCATACTAAGTACGAGGAGCTTGTTTGATCCCATAGAGAGCTTTCTTTAATCTAAACACGTGATTGGGAAGAAAGTGGCCCACAAAATCTTTAGGTTGTTTAACATAAACTTCTTCATTTAAAACCCATTAAAAAATGAAGATTTTACGTCCATTTGGTATAATTTAAATTTTAAATGATAAGAAACGTAAATTAAAAGCTTAATAGACATTATTCTGGCAACCGGGGCAAAAGTCTCATCAACATCAATCCCATCAATTTGGGAATACCCTAGAGCTACTAGTCTAGATTTGTTACGCAAAATATTACTAGTTTCATCACATTTGTTTTTAAATATCCACTTAGTTCCTATAACATTAGTATGAGTAGGACGAGGAGCTAAAACCCACACATCATGGATCTTAAACTGGCCCAACTCTTTTTGCATAGCAAGAACCCACGATTCATCAACAAGAGCATCTTTTATATTTTTAGGTTCACCTAGAGAAACAAAATAGGACATTAAAGCATTTAGATTTTGAGCTCTAGTTTTAATTGGTTCTTTAACATTACCCAAAATGTTCTTCTTAGGATGATTAGCCCTAACCCAATTAGGAACGTCAAGGTCTTCCGGTGGAAGGGAATCCGAGTCACTATTCGTTGCTTGTTTTGGTAAATCATTTCGAGAAATGTTTTCAATGAGAAGAGATTCCGGACTATCTTCTACTAGAGTGGGAACACAATCATTGATAACAACATTAATAGACTCCATAATTGACTTGTTTTTCAAGTTATAAACACTATAAGCCCGTTTATTTTGGGAGTTACCTAAGAAAATAGCCTTGTCACCTCTAGTGTCAAATTTGGACAAGTGTTCATAATCCTTACACACATAACATTCATTACCAAACACCCGAAAATATTTTCAGATTTGATTGTTTTCTATACCATAATTCATAAGGGGTTTGTTTAGTATTTTTCCTTAAATGAACCCTATTAATTATGTGATAAGAAGTTTGAGTGGCTTCAACCCAAAAATATTTTCGTAATTTCTTAACATGAGTCATTTCTTGAACGATTCGCTTTTTACTTTCTACAATACCATTTTTTTGTCCGGTCTTAGGGGCACTAAATTCGTGTTGATACCTATTCCCAATACAATAGTCAATGACACCTGTATCTTTAAATTCCCCACCCCTATTACTACGAATATGAGTAACTTGAGTATCTTTCTCATTTTCAATTTTTAGCAAAATTTATAAAAATTAACTAAAAGTGTCTGATTTTTCTTTCATAAAAGCAACCCATGTGAATCTAGTGAAGTCATCAATAATAAGAAGAATTTAAAAATTACCACATAAAATAATTGTCCTAGGGGGACCCATTAAATCCATTTGCAATAATTCTAAAGGGTGAGAGGTAAAGATATCAGTCACTTTCTAATGAGATGCCTTATGAAATTTACCAAGTTGACAAGGATCACAAACATAATGTTTAACTTTAGATATTTTGGTCACACCATGAACAAGATTTTGACTAGTTAATTTAGACAAACTATCATATTTTAAATTTCCTAATCTTTCATGCCATGAGTCTAAATCACTCATCCGAGAAGATAAGAAATTCTCAGATTCATTTTCGTGTTTAACAGCATAGCAATTGTCCAATGTCCTACTTCCACACAAAATAATGTTCCCATTTAGGTCTAAAATTTTACAATCTGATTTTGAAAAATTCATAGTATGATCAGTTTCATTAAATTGACTAATACTTAAAAGATTTACTTTTAAACCTTCAACGAGTAAAACTTCCTCCAAGTTAGGGAGCCCATTTGTCATAATAGACCCTTTGGCTATGATGTGGGACATCTTTCCATCACCAAAAGTAACAACACCTCCAATAAAATCTTTTAAGGTGGTGAATTTGGATTCGTCCCCTGTCATATGCCTAGAGCAGCCAAAATCTAAGTACCATTGAGAGTTTTTTTTTCGAGCGTTAAGTGCTGATACAATAACATTACATCTCAATGTGTCATTCGATTCAGACTTTTGAGCTCAAGCAACCTTAGTTTTCAAAAATGCAGTTTGGGTACGTAATGGTTATTGATCGGTCAGATTAGGCTTCTTAACGAATTCAATTTTACCGAAAAATAGACCTGGTTTGTTCCTAGCGTGCAACCTTTTATAATACAAATCTATCAAATGTCCATTTTTTATGATAAAACTCACAACAGAAAATTTTCCTTTAAACAGGTTTGGTTGGGACAGCATGATTTTGAACATGTCTAGAACTAAGCATGTTACCCTTTTTAAAACAAAAAGGTTATAAATGACCCTTCTTAGAGAAAAACCCACACTGAAAAATAGGCTTAGCAGGTTGAACTCTCCTAACATTTTCAGTTTGCCTAAATTTTCCTAAACCAGGATTATTCCTAAATTTGCCTAAGTCAGTTTTATTATGTCTTAATTTCTTAAAACAGAATTTTTCCAAATGTCCAGATTTGTGGCAAAACTTGCATTCAAACACAAGTTTAAAGGTAGAACAATCCTCGTTTTTAACATATGTGTAGGACATCCTTATTTCAGTTGAGTCGCGAAATTCTTCCTTTGAGTGGACAAAATTAGTTACAATAAATTCTTTACCCTCAAATCTAAGTCCATTTTTTAAACTAGTCATGATTCAAATTTTTATTTATAGTCTTTATAGCATCACCAACATTCCAAAAAGTATTTAATTTTTTCAAGGTAAACTTAAGTTCCTTTTGTGATTCATCAAATTTGAACAAAATTTCCTTATTTTTAGTCTCAAGAAAGTGATTCAGTTCAGCAGCATACCATTCCTTTTCTCTAGTAAAATCACATCTTTTTCCAATTCTTCTACATGAAAAGCACATTCTTCACTTATTAATCCGATTTGAGTATTTAAAACATCTATTTTGGCTAATAACTTATAATTTATTTCACTTAAGTTTGTGTTGTTATCAAGTGTGTTATTTGCAGAAAACTCACATACACACTCTTCAATATTAGCAGAAACCTCTAAAGTATCACATTCATCGAAATAACCATAAATATTCCCAATGTCAAAAAGAGAAGCCGTGACAATAGGGTGATTTTGACCAGGAAAGGTTTGAGATAAATTCACAAAGTTTAAATCAAAGTTATCTACATACAAATCAGAAACATCATAAAGAATGGATAAGTTGTTACAGATGCCCTCCGATTTTATTGTACACATAGAGGTAGAGGCCATAAGATTATCAAATTATTCCTCATTTTCACTATTGAAACTATCATCCCATGTTTTAGATAAATGTGCCTTATTTGAGGGTTCCCACTAATTTTTTATAGAAAAACACTTATTAGCATAGTGCCCATACACATTGCACTTTTGGCATTGAATATGGTTTTAAATCCTTTTTAGGTTCAGATTTTTCAAAGTTTTTCTTCTCAAAATATTTTTCATGAGGTCTATTAGAATTACTAGGTTGTGCTTCTGTTGAAGCAAATTTATTCCTAAACTTCACAAATTTCTTAAAATGTTTAATCATGAAAGCAATTTTATTATCCAGAGAATCTAAATAGATTTTAGATTCATTTAAATTAGACAGGGAGGATACAAATGCCAAACTGTTTTCACTAGTTCTAAAATTAAACACATTTTGAATTTCGGTGTGTGCAGGTGCTTTGTCTCTTTGTTCATCTCTTAAAGTATTTTGATATTCAAAAGTTTTAAGTTTATTACACAAGAGATGCGAGGTATAATCATGATATAAATTATCACCTATAGTATGAACAATCAAATCAAACCTCTTAGGAAAAGATCTAAGGATTTTATCACAAATTTCAAAATTAGAATAAACAACACCATTTGCATGAGATTCATTCACAATATCTTGCAAGTTTATGTAAAAATCATCAAATTTCTCGTTATCTTTCATTAAATAGAATTGTTTAATCTAACCAACATTTGAGACTTAACTCTTTTAACTCTAGAGTCTCCTTAATGAGTTGTCATTAGAATGTCTTAAGCTTTTGTAGATGGGGTGCAAGCTAAAATTCTTTTAAATTCAGTTGCATCCATCATTTGGAAAATGGCATTTTTGCCTTTGTTGTTATACTATGAACACAACTTTTCCTCTTTAGTCCATTCAGAAAGGGGTTTTCGAACAAACCTTTGAGCATCATCATCACCAACTAAATGAGTGGGAGCTGAAAACCCAGTTTCAATCATATCACATACCTCATCCCCCAAGTGTTGGAGGTGCACAACCATTCTTACTTTCCAGTAAGCGAAGTTGTCACCATCAAACATGGGAGGACTTACAGAAGACCCATTATGGTCACCCATAGTAAAAAGGTTGATAGTTTTAAAACAAAAGAGTTAAGGATCTTTGCGGAAAAAAAACTTTTAAAAAGTGAATCCTGCAGCTCTAATACAACTTGAAATAACCTAAGCCCCCTAATGTATTTTAGTTAATAAATAAAACTCTTAACTCTTATAAATTCAGTTTAAAACTTCATTGAAACTGTTGTACGCACGCACACAAATAAAAATCAGATTTGTGATGATGATGTCAAAATAAAAAGATTTAGAATGGGATGAGGTAAAGCAGAAGGTGACACAGTATTTGATAACGACGAAACCACCCAAATAGAAAACCTCGGGTCCCTTACTCCCTGGACCACACACACACACACCCAAGTCCACTATTACCAATTATTAATTAGAGATTACAGTCTCACAAGTGTACAATGATTTAAACTAAGAACATACAAAAAGTACATCCAGCCTAGTCCAAATACAACCCCACTGACTGAAATCAGGAACCCAATAACACCAAGGTAGTGACAACTTGAACTCACACACAACTACACACCCAATACACGGATATCAGTGAAGTTGTGAAACCAACAAAATTTGTAATAAGATTTATTTTTAATCAGAACATAGAAATAATTTTTTTTGCAAAAGAAGATTAAACACACACAAGGTTTTATGTTATTTTAGTTAACAAGAATAATAACGGTTGTGATTAATAAATAAACAAGAACATATGTAAACACCACACTCACAATACAGAATATAAAAACTTGTTTTTGCATAAGTCGAACACAAAACAACTCACCCATATTTTTAAGAGAATAACACACAAATTTTAGACTGAAGATCTGATTCACTTTTAACTCAAGATAAAGTTAAACGGGTAGAAAACATATCTAAGATTTATAAAACAAGATAGAACATATTTTACATAAAGATGGAGTTAGACACAAAAAATAGATTCGAATAACAACAGGAGTTGGATTATAAAACGAACTTTGTTAAAACGTTTTTAGTTTAAAACTACCAGATCTAAGCATTCAATCACTAAGACCCAAATGTTTAATCAACACCAAAGAAAATTTCAATTACCAAAGCTTTAGATCTAACTGATTTTATGTTATCTAATGACAGTCTCAAACACATTAAATGAACCAAGTTAAGTCAGATCTGAATGAACATATAATCTTTAACAGATCTGATAACATAGACAAAGAACGTTTTGGGGTTTAAAATATTTAGATCTATTTTGATAAAACGTACCCAAACATCCTATATATAGAAACAAATTAATATAAAAAGATGTATATAAATTGATCAGCAAAATAAATATATGTGTATGTAGATATATAATAGTGTGAGTATAAATATATAAATATAAATATAAATATAAATATAAATATATATATATATATATATATATATATATATATAGAGAGAGAGAGAGAGAGAGAGAGAGAGACCCAGGCTCAGGTGCGGACTTTTCGTGCGAACTTTGTCCTTATCCCGAAAGTGGTCCCCCCGTGGTCCCAAAGACTTTTGTTATTTACTCTAGATGGTCCCCCTCTTGTTTTATACTAAAACTTTAGTTTAAGACTACATAATTAAAAGATTTATAATTTAGACCCAAAATTGGTATCAAGACCTCATAGATTTTAGAACCTCACCAAATTCCGACCAAAACACTAATTCTGGTATCAGAGCCATAAGAAGTTCCTTTTAGACATACGGTTAAAAGACTTTAATGCCTTTGGGATTTATCCCTCGCATTTACCAAGATATTTTTGGAACCAACCCAGACTACCAACCTATACCCATAACTGATTTAGATTCAGAAGGTTGTTTAACCACACACATAGACGGTTGTTCACATATTGAACATATCCCAGCCAAACACGCAGACAGTAGACAAGCTACTGCTAGTTCTATTAATAGCATAATAGACCAAAATAAGCGTATACTTGTTATATTAAGACAATTAATAAAAGACACTCAAACTTTAGAAACAGAGATCAAAAATATCTCTAAAAGATTATTAGACATAGATAATCAAATCCTAGTAGACTTAGTACACGTGTTGCAAGAAATAAATATTAAGACTAATCATATAGAAGTCCTTAACAAAGACATTTTAGAAATTAAGACTTTAATAAAAAATCAAGACAGTGAGTTAATTAAACTTACTAAAGAACAAGCTAAGCTTATCCCTAGACTTGATAGTTATCTTCCTAATGGAGATAGTTAGATCAGATTGGAATGAGGTATCAAAAGACCTCTCCATCTAGACCTTATCAGAATTTTATCAAAGAATTCTAGAAAAGATAAATGATGATAGATTTTATTACAAGATAAATGAAAATGAGATTGCCAACGCAACTAAGGAAACTAGACTTATATTAGAAAGATTAAATTTAATTTCTACATCTATAGCAGCTACCCAAGACTATAATAGTAGCTTTGTTAAAGACTTACATTTAGACTTAAAGGCTAAGACGGAAGGATTAACTACCTTCTACACAGACTTTGTTAAATTCCAACAGAATTTAGCAAATTACCTTAATAATATGGAAAGACATAATCTATCTAAAATGGATAGTATTATTAATGAACTTAGACTAGACATGGCCCAAGTAGAAGAGAAATACGGTGAAATTATAAACGGAATTAAGGCCGTATATAATAAACATTCCCAAGCAGGAATAGACTCTCCTTTTATTCTAACGAGGTTAGATAAAATTGAAAAGACTGTAGAAGCCATATAAGTTAGAACTATGCAACAACTAGAAAAAGATAATGAAGTAAAAGATTATATCACTAACGTTGGTAAAACCATCGCTAATTCTCTATCTAGACATAGTGAAGAAACTTCTGAAAAGATAAAAAAAGAAAATAAGAATTTTAAAGAAGAAATCCTTAATCAGATAAAAAGACAAAAAGATTACTCAGACTTCTTAGAAAGAATTGAAAAAAGACTTGAACAAAAACAGGTAACCACCTGTAAGTTTAAAGAATCCCCTCCTATAGAAACTAAAGAAAAGAATACCATAGGTAGACGAGTCATAAACGACGGATTAGATAAGACCAGTAAGATAGTTAGCTCTATCCCGAATATTGGACAGAGTAATCATATGCTCCAAAGACTTAAGGACTCATCCTACAATGTTAGGACATGGTGGAAAGAAAGAAATTTCACCAATCCCCTCCAATCGAAAGAGTGGGGTGAAGTTGACTGGAAGATTGTTGAAGACTCCATTCATAATGGACAACTTCCAGCCGTTAGATACATAGACTTGTTTAAAGAAGGTGCCACTCCTAAGACTCCCAATTATAACATGACCTACCATTGTAGAAATCATGTGTTAGACAAATCCTATACTGAGCTCCAAGTATTTGACTCGGAATGGCTTAGATCTAGAGGAACTGATAGGAAGTTCCAATTCCTAACCTTTAGACTCTTTCAAGCAAGAATCCAAGGATTACATAGACCCCAGAATAATATCAACATATTATGTTGTTTAGTTGACAAAAGATGGAAAGACTTTGAGAAACGTCTTATTGGGATAGCCCAATTAGAAATGTCAGATAACATAAGATACTTTAATGTCATCCCGGCATTTACAGTAACCGTAGACACAGCCAAACATTTTAAGTTAATCTTATATGCTAGTGGCTATGAAGACTATATTATCCCAGACGCTAACATAAACATAGAATTTCAAAGCTATGTGAAGTTCTCCCAATTTCCTTATGAAGGAATGCAATCGGGAATTCCTAGCGGTAGACTTAATAAAGAAATCTTAGTTAGAACCAATGTATCAGACTATAATCATACTTACAGTATTAGGAATACTGGACCTATGAAAGAGAAAGCTAAGACTCTCTGGCAATTGCCAGAATTTCAAGAAACTAAGACTATACAAAATAAACCATTGTTTATTAATCAAGACGACGTCACTGGAAATGTTACCATCCAGTTTGGTCCCCCTAAGATTGTCAATAAGAACATCCAGACCGAAGAAATTAGATTTAGGAATATGGGAGAAGCCATAATCAATGATCATTCAGAAGGAGAATGTAGTAGCAAGACTAGTGCTAGTTTACTTAGACAATCTCCGACAATTAGACCTAGAAGATCATTTGAACAAAAAGACTTAGTTAAAGAAAAAGCTAGGATCCAAAACTTTGGACATGAACCCTCAGAATTGGATATGAAGACATTTAAAGATAACCTTAAGAAAATTTATTCTATTAGATTTCAAGAAAGAGAAAGATTTAATATGATAGCCCAAGACCGCATATTAAAAGAATCTAAGAATACTAAAGAACTTCTTAGAAACTTAAGACTAATAGAAGAAGGAGAACAAAGACTAATGCCAGCTACACAAGTAGAACCTAGTAAGCAAGAGATAGGAAGTAGTAGTAGGCTAGAAGATGCTCCTAGACTTTTTAGTAAACCAATAGGAATAAATATTCCTATATACTCAAGCACCGTAGTAAAGACTAAACCTGATTATATAAAAGACTTTCCAACTAGTGACAAGAGTTTCACTCCTGTTAAGACAATGGCAAGTCAAGCCATAAACCCAGTAGGTATATACCTTAACTTAGATAATGTGCAAGATGGGAAGAAGGCCTTAGACGAATGGCGTAATCAGATGAACATGTGTTTTGCATCTAATGAACAATGGGATGCAAGTTCATGTAAGCAGTACGCTGAGCAATCCATTAGAGGTATTGCAAAAGACTACTTAGATAGTTTAAGAAAGGCTACAGATGAAGACGCCTTAGCAAAGATTGAGAAGATGAAGGAAAACTTAGAAGAAAGGTCAATTGAAGAATATATTCAATTGTTCAGCTCCGAATTTATTGGAGTTGGACATCTAACTCAGATCAATGAACAAGAGCTAGCAAAAACTAAGTTAGCCCTCCTTAGCATTTGCAAGTTAGATAAGATAAATGAATATAACAATAATTATGAACAGCTATATTACCAAATTAAAGAATTTGGAGAGACCTTAAAAGACGAATACTTTAGAAAGATACCAGCCATAGGACAAATCCAAATTAATGAATATAGGAATTGGCCAGGAGTATCTGGAGTTAAGAATAACTCCCTTGGTGAAAGAATCAATTTCTCCAAAGACTATATCATATATAAGAGACGTGATATAACTCAAGGAAAGTTGATAGAAGAGACTTTCAAGCAGATTCCTCCAATCAAAGACGAAAGAGACATCGCTCCAATCCAATGGGGATGTGGAAGTGAATCTAAGAAATTCAAGAAGAAAGTAGAATGGAAACATAGGAAGTTTAAGACTAGACCTTTAGGATTTCCAAAGAAGTATAAATTTAGACAATCTACTACCTTTAGGGAAAAGAATCCTAAGGCTAAGAAAAATAGATTTAACCAAAGAAGATACTTTAAGAAGAATACTAGTAAGTATAAGAAGGTTCCTAATTATAGGAAAGAAAAAGACATATCTCAATCTAAGACTGCCACCAAAGAATGTTGGACTTGCGGCAAAGAAGGACACTTTGCTAAAGACTGCCCTAATAAGAAAGATAAAGAAAGTATTAAGATTATTAATACAATATTAGACTATGCAGATCAAGAAGAATTAGATATCTTATATGCTATAGAAATATCAGACATAGAATATGATGATAACACTAGTATCTATAGTGTTTACACAGACAGTGATTCAGAAGACTATAGTGCACTAATGAGTATGAAGACTCTCAGGATACCCTAGACTTATATATGATGCAG
Source organism: Sambucus nigra (assembly GCA_949130495.1). Taxonomy (NCBI): domain Eukaryota; kingdom Viridiplantae; phylum Streptophyta; class Magnoliopsida; order Dipsacales; family Adoxaceae; genus Sambucus; species Sambucus nigra. The sequence goes on along the minus strand of OX422214.1, from coordinate 599,519,841 downwards.
ACTGATCAAGGCGATCTAGATGATGAATATATAGACTCTGAAGACGCTTGGTATAAGTCTATATTAAGCCCCTTTTTAAAGAAAAGATGGACAATTAGTAATCCTGAGTTACTAACCTATATACCTAGATGTTACTTTGACGAAAGACATTATTGCACATTTAAAATGAAATGTAGCAAAAAAGACTTTAGATGTGTAGAATGCTTTGAGATTATACAAACATAATTGTTTCTAGTTTGTATCATTTGTCAACTACACTACCATGAAGACTGTTGGAGAACTAGATTTAGAGCAATTTATACTAGCCAGTATGACGCTCAAATAGACTTAGATATTAAAACCTATTATCAAGACATTGATAGGAATATAGCCAAAAGATTGCAAGAAACTGAAGATGTCAAAGGAAAAAGAATTTCCTATGATTTAGAAGAATACCATTCTGATAGTAGTTCAGAAGAACAAATACCCTTAGATATTATAGATAAACCTCAGAAGGGAATATCTCTTTTAGAAAAGAACAATTTAGGAATTTCTACTAAACCGCATGCTTGTTTTGTAGAATTGTTTGTTCAACATAAAGACTACCCTAAAAGACTTTCAGCCTTTATAGATACAGGGTGCTCTCAGAGTATTTGTAAGGCTAATGCCTTCCCTGAAGACTACTTTTTAAAAAGTACTCAAGAAATCTATAGTAAAGTGGCTAATGGAGATCCATTTACCTTATATTTCCAGACTATTCCTATTTACTTTAAATTAGGAAATCAGACCAACAAAACCGTTAATCATCAGTTTTGGATAATGGATCCTCGTCCTAGTTTCACAGGAAACATTATTTTAGGTCAAGACTTTATTAGTAAATATCATCCTTATACTCAGTATAATGATAAGATATTAATTAGTGATCAAGAGGAATTTAATATTAAAGCTCCTCTAATAGATCATAAGACTTCCTTTGACCTTATGCAGGTCAAACCAAATTATAGACCCATAAAACATCAGAGTTCTTCAGCTAAGCATGGTGGACCTAGACCTACAACCCAACAAGAAGCCTTAGATATTACTAAACCCTTACAAAAAGAGTGTAAGTGTCCAGACGAAAAGTGTTATAAGAAAATAGCGCTTATACAACAAGACATTTTAGATCAAGCCCAGCAAACCTTATTACAGGTTGGAGCCATATCCAAACAGAAGAAAATGGATATAGAAGTAGAAAAAGAAAAGATTAGGCAACTAGCAGAGCCTACTTTAGGAGAAAATCCCATCGCTAAGTGGGATAAAGACCAGAGTTATTGTGAAATCATCCCTATTAACCCAGACACCACTATTAATGGTGGAACCTATAAGAAAGGATAATCACAAGAAGATAGGGAAGAATTCAAGAAAGACATAGACGAAATGCTTAAGTTAGGCATTATTAGAGAAAGTAAAAGTAGACATAATAGCCTAGCCTTCTATGTTCAAAATGAATCTGAACGTAAAAGAGGAAAAAAACGTATGGTTATAGATTATAGACAATTAAATAAGAATTGTGAATTTGATTCTTATAAGATAACAGACAAGAATAATTTGATTAATTTAATCGAAGATAGAATTATATTCAGTAAGTTTGATTGCAAATCAGGCTTCTGGCAAATTAAGATGCATCCAGATAGTATTACTTGGACAGCCTTTAGTGTGCCCCAAGGAAAATACGAATGGCTAGTCATGCCATTTGGATACTTGAATGCTCCTCAAGTTTTCCAAAGAGGAATGGATAATATATTTAGACCTTATCAGAATTTTATCTTGTTTACATAGATGATATTCTTGTAGCCAGTAAGACTGAGATAGAGCATGTAGACCATCTTAAAAAGATTATTTTAGAATTAGACAAGCATGGTATTATTATTTTCAAAAGGAAAATGCAATTATTTCAGACTGAGATAGACTTTGTGGGAATGCATATTAACAAAGGAAAATTATCCTTAGCAGAACACATAACTAAAAAGATTCTTGAGTTACCAGACTAACTCAAAGATAGAAAACAATTACAATCATTTTTAGGATTGCTTAATTGTGCTGCAGACTTTATTAAAGACCTTTCTTCAAAAAGACAAAGCTTAACATCCAAATTAAAAGGAACAGACAAAACCAATCCCTTTTATTGGACTGAAGACGATTTTGAAGTAATAAGACAAATTAAAAATGCAGTCAAAAACATTCCTTTACTTGAACTGCCTAATGCAGAAGACCAGTTTATAGTAGAAAAAGATGCCTCTGATAAGCAATGGGGAGCAGTATACTTTGCCATTGATCATCAGACAAAAAAGAAGAAATTTTGTAGACATAGTTCTGGAACCTTCACAGACCCAGAAACAAGATACACTGCCCATAAAAAAGAATTTTTAGCTATAGTAAGGGCAATAGAAAAATATATGTTGTTTCTTAGACCTAAACATTTTACTGTTTATACTGACTCTTCTTATGCAGTAAAATTTAGAGATTTAGACTTGTCCAAATCAAGGACTAATAGACTCATTAGATGGCAACAATTGCTTAATGGTTATGACTTCTCTGTTATTCATATTAAGGGAAGTAAAAATACCATTCCAGACATTATATCAAGAGAGCCATTGTTTGCTAACACTAATATAATTTCATGTTTTATGTTGCAAACATAAGACCTAGAAGACATGAGTTCCTCTGGAACAAATAGACTGAACAGGGAAGACGTTGCAGACTATCTTAGATGCGTAAGACCAAATGCTGGTGTAACGCAAAGACAGACTCATATTCAAGACTCTCAAGAAAGACCAATCCTAGAGAACTTTGATGATATCTTAGTTCCTCCTGGAAAATCTAGATAAGAGATCATTTCTCAAAATAGACTCATTGGGAAGATGTATTTTCCCCAATATAGACCTGATCAAAGATACCCAGACTTGATCAAATTTAGACGAGAATTCTCAGAAGACAAAAATACCCTTATAGATGCCATATGGTGGAACGTGAAGAATAGACTTTGGATCGAGTTCAAACAAAATTTGGTAGCTATTGCCAGATTTATGAGAACTCAAAGACTTGCAGTTACCCAACTCAGTGGTACTGCCATACCTAGACCTCAGACTCAAACCTATGCTCAGACTCTTGGAGAATCCTCCAAAGCTAGACCCACTGATAATTTTTGTTATCAGAAAAAGACTTTTAAGACTAAGATTGTTATACCAATTGGTCATAATAATCTTCCATCAACAGAAGACTATAAGAAAGAATCTAATAGCATTATTGAACATTTCAATATGTTATTATCTGAGACTAATGGAGATGCCTTAATAATAAAAGGTTTCTTCAAAGACGTTCCAAAGATTTATCTTGCTGGGAAAGCAGAAATTTCCCAGATAACCTTAGCAGACTATGGGTTCATTGGACTCATCCAAATTGAGACTATAGAAGACTCTGTTGCTCTTGGAAAAATAGTCCATGAGTACGTTAAAAAGGTAGAAGATTTCCTTCCTTATTTGCTAGAATTTATCAGATTGCTCCAAGTTCCTGCGGAGGAATGAGGGTGGAAGGATTTAGACTTGTTAGATTTTCTAATTATACATTTGAAGACGTTGAGATCCTATCTGAAGACGAGACTAAAGATTTATTTGTTGATAAGTCCAAACTCCAGATAGCCCAGGCAATGGAAACAATTGAGATCATGTAATTATTAACAGGAGAAGATAGGTGGTACACCGCCTACCACAAAGAAGACTTGATAATCCAAGCTGATGAGCCATTCAGTGGAAGGCTCAAGAAAGAATCCAAAGAAATGGTAGAGATAGCTTTGCCAGCCAGCCTTAGAACGGTAGGCCTTATTGATGAATTTTTCAATAATACCCTCCCAAATCAAGACAAGGCAGAAGAAGACACAGACACAACAAAGAAGGGCCCCTCAGTAGTGGAAGAATTATTGAAGACAGAAGAATCGGTTACCTAGACCATGCTTTCCATAAAGCATAAAGATGCTTGCCCCACATGGGCCACCAGACTGATGAAAAAGATGAAGACTTTGTTTGATGCTCTTGCATTATTACAAAATGACAAAACCATGATAAAGACTTGGCACGCCTTTCCTTTTATAAAGAAAGAGGTCCCCCCATTATCAAAAGACGATAAAAGCTTGTAGACCCAGCTGTGAAGATTCCGAAGACAATATTGCTTTAATAAATTAGATGCTTTCAATCGGATTGTTTTTGATAGCTGGTTACCAGTCATATTGTAGTGCCCTTGATCTATAAAAGGGAGCGTCCATTTGTGTTTTAGAGAGAGGAGAGAGTGAGTGATTGTTAGACTTTTAGAGAGAGTATGCTTGTAGAGAGTAATATGTATATGAGTGAGTAAACCTATCATAGTTAGGGGAGAGGGGAGAGTTGTATTTACTTATGCAATGCAATAAAAGTATTTTCCTTTCCAGAAATCTCTTATGCTAAATTGTTATTATTGTCCAAATTGTCTCCAACTTTCTGTTCATAGAGGACTATTGTGTGGAACCTCTGGTGTAGCACACAAGGTGTTATACTGGTGAACCTCCGTTAGGTGCCGATTAGCCGTGAGCCTTTAGCCAGGGTGGGCGTTAGGCGTGAAGGCGTACAGGCAGGAAATGGGTCAACCGCCAAAGTAGTGGATTGAGGTGCGACACATAAAGAGAGAGTTGTAGGAGGCCGAGACCGGAGAAGAATAGTGACAAAGCTGAAGAGACAAAGGGAAGAAGATAAAGATATTGCAGACCAGAAGGAAGGCATAACTCGAACCAAACCCTTAACTATTTTACATATTATTGTTTTAGAAAAATCTTATATGAGCTTACAAATCACTAAAGACTTTTTAGAATTTGTTAATCAAACAAGTTTAGACTTAACTAGAGAAATTCAAGACTGGACTCTTACAGACCCTAAAGATAAAGAACTTATAGAATATACTTTAATATATGAAGGTGTTACTTTTAAATACATAGACCAGATCATTGAGTGGTTAGGAAGAGAAGTACCTAGAATAGAAATAATTAGAACAGGGATCCGAGATCTCTTTAGACAAAAACTGAGAACTGAAGATTTTGCAGAAGAACTATCAAGACCTGAAAAATATCAAGAATACACTAGGATACTTGAAGACAGTATAGACGTATTAAAATTTGTTAGACGTAAAAGGTTAGCTGAAACAAAGACTACTTTAATTAGAGCCGGAGGAATTCGTCCTCTCCTTAAAAACGTAGAGACAGCTTCCCCTAGAACATACCGTAGATTTTTGTCATCTTATGGTGATAATAATTTAGACGAATTTATAGATAACGATATAATTGATATTGTTAATCAAATATATAAAGAAACTAGACAGATAAATCCACGAAACCGTATAAGGTATTTAAGACTAGAATATTTTCCATCAAGACCTATTTCAATTTCTAGACTCCCTGAAGAAACTGTTTATATAGATAATCCTCGCTATTTAGAATTCCAATACGATAGTGACGGAAGAAGATTGAGAAGTAGCAGTAGCCCTGAAACTTCCACACTTAGACTTCCAGATTAATTAAGCATTAAAATAAGCTTAAAAAAACTTTAGAAATCATTGGGGTAAAAATTGATATTCCCAAAGACTTAGAGAAAGTTAAAAGACATCGCGGTCCCAAAAGGTGGTCCTAAATAGACAAAACGGTCCCTAGATAATTCTTGGACGATAGCGGTCCGTAAACTAGGTTCGTATAAGATCCAGCCTCTCTCTCTCTCTCTCTCTATATATATATATATATATATATATATATATATATATATACACGCGATAGAAATACTCACAACGAAAGCCATGCGATTATCAGTAAGACTCCTTAAACTTGAAAAAGAAACAGTAGCTCCAAATCGATTCCAAACTGGAACCCCCATAGGTTCAGCCTCAAAGAACCCAAAGCAACCCATTACAAGTGCCCCAAAACTAAACTCGGCAACAGACACCAAAGATTAAACCCTCAAACACTCCAAAGAGTATATATGATTTATTTGTAGGAGCTAGGAGGTAAAGAAACAAAAACAAAAATCTCTCAAAACTTTAATAACACACAGGTATTTTAGAGAGAGAAAGTGGATGAAAATGTTGGCAATAATTCGTTTGTGTTTTAAAAATAAAAACCCATAGGTTTTCTAACTCTCAACCCCTCATATGTATAGGCTCCAATAATGAACCCTGGTTAGAGGCGTAAATACCAACAACCTAAATCCCATAACAATAATAAACCTTGGGTGGCTGAGGGTAGAGTGGTAAACCCACACAAAAGGGCATAGTCGTAATCTACCAAGTCCCATTGAGGGGCTGAATGGTAAGAAACTATGGAGACGTGTATGACATAATTAACCCGCCAAACAGATCTCAATCAGACGCAAATCAAATCTCGAGGCCACTAAATAGTGAGCCATAAAAATGATAACTTTGAAACCAACCAAAACGACACTAAAAGAAAAGAACCCCCGTCGTTTTAATATCAGGATAACCAATTATTAGAATAAACAAATTTTATGTTTATATATCCCTTTTTAAAAAAACAGAAAAAATAATTTAAAATTTAAAAAAAATATTGTAATACCATGTAATAATATAAGGCTCATTTTTGACAAAGAAACAAAAAAAAAGTTGAGTAAAATTATACAACCAAAATAATTTATGATTTAAAGTATAATAATAGAGTTTTAAAAAAAATAACTACAAAATGTTGATAATAAAAAACAAAGTCTCAAAATTGAGACAAACAATAAAAGGGACAATTTCATCCCCCTCTTAAGATCAAGCTCGTCCTCGAGAGTTCAAAAAAATTAGGGATTCGTGAGAAATTCCCAGAATAAAGGTGCCAAAAAAATTATGGGGGACAAAATTTTATTTCGAAAACTTGAGGGGTGCCCATCACGTAATTTTCTTGTTCTCCTCTTCGTCTTCACCCAAATCAACCCTAGATTCCTCCTCACGGGTTAAAAATCATGTTGGTGGAAGAGGAAAAGTGATCGGTGAGGTAGGGGTATGAAGGGGGTTGGACATAGGTGTTTTGGGGTTTAGTTGAGAAGGGAAATGGGTCAGCGGGGTGTGGGTCTAAGGGGGAAGTAGGGGGTGTCACCTCGGGTTTTTTAGGGGCTGACAAGGAGGTTTTTGGGTCGAAGGGTACTCGATAAGGATGGGGTTGGGTTTTGGTATTGGGGGTGGGGGAAATAGGGTGACTCGGGTCGGAATAGGGTCGGGATGGGGCCTGTTCTGGGTTGGACTAGTTTTGGGGTTCCCAGAGTAGGGTTTCGACAGCGAAGTGATGTGGATAGTGGTCGAAAGTGAGGTGGAAGGGAAGAAGATGGGTCACAGCTTGTATGGGGGTGGGGGGGGGGGGGGTTGGGTGTCTTTTTGGGGTCCAACGACGGGTGGGTAGGAGGTTGGGGCTAGGGTTAGGGTTTAGGCCCAGGGCAAAGAAGACTTAGGCCATTTGTTGATTTAACTTTGTCATGTCGTCTTCTCTTCATGTTGCTTGGATCTTTTGGGAGCTATTGAATAGTAGTGTACGATTTGATAACAAAAATACACTGATACACTAACACCAATGTGGAGCTTCACCCGCTCTTATAGCAATTTGACGTAAACTACACGTGAAAATGCTCTTAAAAATATCACACACACACTTTTAGAGAGAGAAACACTCTTTTATATTTCAAAATATAAGTTTTCCTCAAATGAGGTTTACATGGGGGTATTTAAAGGAGAGGAGTAGCTTAGGCTCTAAGCTAATACCTTGATTGAGAAAATTCCATTACTACTCCATACCTCTAAATACTAAAGTAAAACAAAGGAAAATACAATAACAAAAGAAAATAAAATGACTAAAAATCACTAAAATAGGGACCTATTCCATCATAAACTCAATATACTAGGTGCATTGGTGGATCTTTTTATTAAACAATACTTTATTGTGTCATAATTCAATATCAACTAACAAAACACACCTATATTCTCATAAACTATTATACTGTAACACCTTCCACACTGTATATTTAGTCAAACACTAAAAGCATCGACATCCATCTTGTTGTCCAAAGTGGGAATATCCACCTTAAAATCCCCCCTGAAGTCCTCATCATATGGAAGTTGTAAATAACTAGAGCAGAGCATTATATAAAGGTTTATGGAAGTTGCAAATCACTATTATGTTTGTGTATTACTCTTAATTGAACAAAATTTGAAGTTGTGTGAAGGTTTATGTTTAAAAAATGAAAACCATCACCTATGGAACTGTGGAAAATGTTTAAATTTGTGTTGAGTGTTTGTTCTTTTTGTATTGATGTTTGTTATGTTTGTACATTCTTCTATGTTTTAGGGATAGTTGCATTATGAGTAAGATGGGAACATTAGGCCACTTTTAATAATATATACGTACTCATATTGTGCGGTACTAGTTTTTTAAGGCTCGAAATTGTTAACTATTGATCATTACTAAGAATTTCATTAGATGGTGATGCTAAAAATAACATTGACTCGATAGACAGATTATAAAACATTGGTAGAAGGTCACATTTGGTTCTTATTCCATTGAGTTTAATGTTTAACCATTTTTACTTGATTGGTTCTTTCTATATCTTATGTTTATAACCCATAATATTATTTCTTGTTCTATATTATTTGCAGTTTGATCTAGAGTCTAAAGAAAATTCTGAGTGGTTACCTTATTGATGGATCATGGTAATCTCATTTGACACCTCCATGAATTTTTTGATAATATCTTTCATCTTATGCGGGTCAACTATGTTTATAATAAAGTTCATCAATAATTTTGAGATGTAATTTTTTTATTGTGTTTACACCTAGCGGTTGCCCATGCACAATGGCATTTTCTACGCCCATAAGTCTCCCGTGGAAACATAACCCACCCTCAAAACTTATAGAGTAGGATTCCTCTCCCTCGGTTAACAATTTGTGCTTACGGTCCTAACAACCTTTATCCTTTGAGCTTCCATAACCCTTGCCACTATCGTAGGCGTAATGGTCAACACCGACGTAAATGCACATGTTATCGCGTCCTCTTGGCTAAGTTCTTTCCATTTAGCCTTCCATACCAGTGCTAACTCCCCCTCGGGTTTCCAACTCAACGCATCTGCTTCTATATTAGCCTTACCCGGGTGATAACGAATATCAAATTGGTAGTCTTTCACAAACTCCAACCATCGGCATTATCGCATATTCAAATCCTTGTGTGAGATTAAATATTGCAACGATTTGTGGTCCGCGAAAAGACTAAACTTTTCCCCCAGGAGGTAATGTCTCCAAATCTTCAAGGCAAAAAACCACTGAAACAAGTTCCAAATTATGAACTTGATAATTCTTCTCATGGGGCTTTAGCTTGCGAGAAGCATAAGCAATAGCCCGATGCTCTTGATGTAACACACCTCCCAACCCTTGTAGAGATGTGTCCGTAAAGACCGAACATTCCAATCCCGTCCTCGATAATGCAAGTACTGGAGCAAAAGTCAATTTATATTTCAACTCATCAAAATCCAGTTGATAAGAATCATCCCAAACAAACCTCACTCCCTTCCGAGTTAAATTGATCAAAGGGCTAGCAATCTTAGAAAATCCCTTGATAATCTGCGGTAATAGTCCGCCAAACCAAGAAAACTGCGAATCGCTGTAGGTGTTGTGGGCTGACCCCATTACCTTACCGCAACCACATTACTTGGATCTACTGAAATACCCCGAGTTGTCAAAATGTTACCCAGAAACTGCACTTCCTATAGTCAAAAACCACACTTCTCAAATTTGGCATATAACTGATGATCCCGTAACGTTTGCAGGACCAATCGTAAATGCTTCGCGGGATTGAGTTCTGATTGAGAATAAATTAGGATGTCATCAATAAACACGATAACAAACCGGTCCAGTAAGTCTCAAAACACTCTATTTATGTGGTCCATAAACACTGTGGGAGCATTGGTTAACCTGAAAGGCATAATCAGAAATTCATAGGACCCATATCTAGTTATAAACGCAATTTTGGACACATCCTGTTCTCGTATCCTCAGCTGGTGATACCCAGTCCTCAAATCTATTTTAGAGAAGTACGATGCTCCCCTAAGTTGATCGGATAAATCATCAATCCGAGATAGTGGGTATTTATTCCTGATGGTAATTATATTCAACTCTCGGTAATCAACACACAACCGGAGAAAACCATCTCTTTTCTTTACAAACAGTACAGGAGCTCCCCACGGCAACGTACTACGCCTAATAAAACCCTGCTCTAATAACTTCTGAATCTGATCTCTTAACTCCCTCATTTCCACAGGAGCCATACGGTATGGAACCCTAGAAATCGGCCGCATTTCATTTATTTCCCTCATTTCCATAAATTCTGAATCTCATCTCTTAACTCCCTCAGAATCTGCACAAAATTCAAAACATTATAAAAACGTTCACCAAAAAATAAAGGCCAATCATTTCTTGGCTATTTAAAATATACTCCCTAATAAAAAAAAAAGTAACTGTTTTGTTATGTATTTGTGTTTACATCCCATTTCCCCCGTTTCATTGATTTCTTTTGTATGTTATATATTTGGTTTTCCTTTTTAAATAGGTTTTGGAAAATTTATTATGAATATTGTATTTTTGTTAATTTCATTATGTACAGTGGCACAAATTGAAAAATATTAAGATCTGAGATATTAACAACCATTATTGAATCTACATAGCTGCCCCTATTGTGCAACTATGGTCCAATTTGCTATGCATTATTTTTATGCGATTTAGGTATATATTCACATGAAGTATGTTTTTGTATTAGATGTAATTTTTGTCATGTAATGTACAAATACCTATTAATTTATCATTCTTTTCTTCGGTAGAGTACACATATATTATTTTTTTACTAATATGACACGAGAGCACTGTAATAACGAGAAGGAATCTTCAATTGTAAATGACTGTAAGAGATCAACTACACATGATGTGCTTTTCATCTTTTGTGTTGATTTTTTACATTCCTTTATATTATTAATTGGAAGATACCAAAAAGTTAATTTCAGTCACCTGTTCATCCATACCTTTGATTCCATCTTACTCTTTTAGCAGTCCAAACTCAACTTCTCCTTTTTTGTTGTATGTTTGTCTTTCATGTGCATTGGATCACGAATAAGGCCCGAAGGCATCAATAAAGTGTATGCATGCTTGAGTACAATTGAATCCTTTTTCATGGGGGAAAATCCTTTGAATCTTTTTATTTGAATAGGTGTTGAATTACAGGTAAAGAGTTATGCAAAGGCTGATGTAGCATTTATTTGGATAAATCATGAAGTTATAGAAGCTCATGAAAGCATAAGTACTCAACTGCAGAAGCTTATGAATGCATATTGTGGCAGTCAGTTTGTGATATCAACTCAAGAGTTATGCGCCAGAGTCTATGGATGGTGATACTATAGGCACGATGGATTAGTTGAGTTGGATGAAGATCACAATATGAAGGCTTTGAATTGCAGTAGTGTGTTGTATTCTCAAAAACACTGGAGGTTAGCTACTTTACAAGATGAAGGCTTTTTTATTTTTTAAACAGGGTGGATATTCCTAGAGGCAAAGGAAATTCTGGCCAAATTTTTTAAATTGTTGACACTATTTGTGTGGTAAAACAAAAATTTACTTAAATATTGTATATTTATTTTGACCATAATTTTGTTGAAATTTTAACGTAAATGAGTATTGTTGTCATGAATTATAATTATCTTTATTAGTTCAAGTGTGGTATAATATAGTTGATATATTGTGAATTTAGGAAAATATGTGGTGTTTATATGAGGTCCCCAAAGGATTATTTGTGGTGGTTAAAAAAATTTCGTCCTGCTTTCAGGCACGGGCGTTCCGCTAGTGTGTGTGTATATATATATATACACTAAAAAAATAGTGTACATATTATTGAAAACCCATTTGTACATTCCAAAAAACTCATATATACAATACAAAAAAACATGTATATAAAAGATAATAATGTATTTACAAAAAAAACAAGTACACATTACAAAAACCCACGTATAGTAGGTACAAAGTTACAAAAAAAATATGTATTCCTTACAAGGTTTTGTATACATAATTAATAAAAATTACATAGAAAAAGGATATTTTCCATCAATATAGAACAAATAATTAAAAATTTAGGATGACGGGACTAAGACTAAGGATGGTGCTCAATCATTTTCTATATTTGGAAAAAATAAATAAGAACAAGAATAAGTATGAATAAAGAGCGAGATAATTTGTCTATGTTGGCTTTGTTTCCTTTTGATGGAGGCCTTGAATTTTTAGCCAGTGGCGCCGGAAGTTTCTACCAATTCCGAAAGTTTGGGGGCGGGATCCCACATGATGACTTTTTAGGGTTATTTTTGTTATCAAAAAAAGATCTTGGGATTATTTTCCGATTTTTTTAGCCCTAATAAGAATAATCTATACAATAAGGAGTAAAAGGTTTTTACTATTTCATAAGTTAATAACACAATTATAGGTGAGGATTGAGCCACCAAAGCACTAAGTTGAGGGTGATATCAATATTTACACCATACGCACTACAACTCACCACACCTCATTATATACTCTATATTGTATTTACAATTTTAAGCCACTAAAATATACTTTCCCCCTCATTTTCTTCCTAGATTTTCAATTCTGATTCAAAAAAAGAGGATAGTTTGATAACAGACCAACAAGTACTTTGGTGCTCACACACGTAAAAGTACTTTCTCTCTCCCGTTCACTTCCCCCCAAACACAAACCCTTCTTAGCTCTCGCACGGTGCATCTACTCTGTCTCTCAGCCATCACCTAGGTTATTTTTTCATGATTTTGATTCGAGTTTTACATATTTTGTGGTTGGTTTTACAAAGGTTCAAGGAAATTCTATTTGGTAAGTGGGTGTAAGGACATAAATTTCCAATTGAGTCCCTGTATTGTTTTGACTTAATTCCGTGAACAAAACTGTCGTTGTAAAATGTCATAGGGAGATTTTATTTTATCACGATGCCACTTGGTCTATGACGTACTGAAGAAAATTGATGACGTTGCGGCAAAGCTTCAAAGATTTAATCATGCCGAAGTTTAATTGGTGCAAGTTTATTCATCTTCAAATTTAATTGCATTCCGAGATCACTCAGGTATGAATGCGTATAATTAATGGTGCTCAAAATTATTTTTATAAAAGATAAGGATGTAATTTTTATATAGAAAAATGTTTTAAAGTGTTTTAAATGGTTTACACTATGTTTTATTTTGATAAGCTCGAAAAGGAGTTTGACTTATTTGGATCTCTTTTAAAAGAGACGTTTTGAACAAAAAGTCAAAAAGTCAAACTAACATGCGGGCTCGTTCAAATGACATAAGATCTCATTCGAACGAGATACATATGTCGCGCGAACGACGTGGCTCTGTCGTTAGAACAACATGTTTTTCGAGGCGACGCTTAATTCTTATTTAAAGCGTGTTTGCGTCAGAATTAAATAAGTGTGCATCTGGAAAAATAGTTTACCATCCGGTATGAGTTTTGCACATGTTTTCTAAGGTTTAAAAAGATTAAAAACATCTTTAGAGTTTGCAAAGATCCGAGTTATCATTATTATATGTTTATGTGATCTTGCTGCACCAAGAAGGTTTGTTCTACACTTGAACATAAAGATTTTGTGGTAAAGAAAAGAGAAGGACTTCTTGTTCGACATCATAGACGAATCAAAGCCAAGTGGTGGACACCGAGACATTCGTGGAGTCGAGTATTGTGGACGGTTATCATGGAAGACGTAATTTCTATATGGGCACTATTAAAGAACGGTTGAATCAGAAGGAGCGTCAAGACCTGTGGGGATATAGTCATTGAGGGATAATTTGTCTTTGTAAAACCTTTGTTCATAGTGATTGTCTGGCTTGATCCGTCCGAGGTTGTTTTCCCATTTTGGGATTTTTCCTTGTACATCTGGTGTTGTGAGTATTCTTTACTTTACTTTACTTAATTTAATCAGTAGATGCATATTTAGGATTACTCAAGATAAAATTGGTTTAAAGTAAGAATTGGGTTTTCACAACTTGGTTTGGTGCAAATTAAAAGTTGGATATTTTTTGGTAATAAATTAGTTTGATTTGAAACACACGAATTTAGGGGCCACCCCATTTTACAAATTGGTATCAGAGCTAGAAAAAATATTTTATTTGTTTTGTGATCCCGTGTGTTTTCAAAGATAAATTTTGGATATAACGAATTTTCTCCAACTCATATTTTTTATGGAACGAATTACACTTATTGGAAGATGAGAATAAGATGTGCATTAAAATCTATTGATGAGCGTGTGTGGCTAGCAGTTGAGAAAGGTTGGACACCCCCTGTGACTATTGTAGGAGAGGTAACTAGTTTAAAACTTGTTGAGTCATGGACCAAAACTGAACAAAGACTTGCACAATATAATTCTAAGGGTCTGCACGTTATTTCTTCACATGTCACACAGGAAGAATATAATAGAATTATGACTTGTGAAACATCAAAAGAGGCTTGGTATATTTTAGCACTCACTCATGAGGGCACTAGCACGGTTAGGGCATCAAAACTTTAAAATGTCACTACACAGTTTGAGACCATTAGGATGTTAGAGAGTGAGACTTTTGATGAGTTTTATGCTAGGTTATCCAATATTGTCAACTCGTCGTTTAACCTAGGTGAGAAAATTCTCGATAAACGTGTCATTAAGAAAATTCTTAGGTCGTTGCCTAATAGGTTTGATGCGAAAGTGACCATTTTAAACTCCTTGGGTAAGTTAGAGTCGACAAAACTAGAAATGTTGTTCCCATTCCCCCCTCTCATGTGAGAAACACTAGGAATGTTAGAAAAGGTCCACATATAGGTAATCATTCCCACCATCTCTACACTTTCAGGTTTTGTGGTAGGAAAGGTCACCTTCGGCATTATTGTTACGACCTTAGACAAGCTCCTAGGAAGTTTAGGAATAAATTTTCCCCGATTCCCCAAACCCCCATGCGTCGTTTTACACCTACTTAGGTTAGGAAAACGGATTTAGTGGCTTTAGGAATTAAACTTCATGATTCTCGTTTGGGTGCACTTGATTCTTCCCATGCTAAATCTAAAGTATGATAGTGTTACCTTGTTTGTCATATTCTAGTTTGCTTCATGATATATTTATTGCTAGTATAATGACATGTGTATCATTTTGTATTACAGTTTTCATTTGTTTGAGTCCTATTGGAAAAATACAAAAAGATTTTATTTTTGAGAAAACGTTTGAAAAACCAAAAAGATTTTTCTTTTTTTTTAGTCAAAATATGAAAAGCCAAAAGATTTTCGATTTTTGTTTTTGAGTTTACATGTTTGATGTGGAATATTGGTGTGCTTGGACCCACCCCCATCATTTCATATCCATGTGGCTAGGACATTTGGTCATTATTATCGATGATTAGAATGATCTTAACCATTGTCTATATGAGGTTGTTTCGAAGTTGATATGCATTTTTTAATCGACTTTGTATATATGCTAAGATTGCACACATGCACGAGTTTATATGGATGTTTAACTTCTCTTGCATATTTGAATTTGATGAGGCATTTTTATCTCAATCTTTTCATCTATGCGTAAGTAGACTTAAGGAGAAGTGTGCATGTAAGAATCATTTACCGTGAGTATTTGAATTGGTATTCTAATTGAAAAAATGATTAGTGATTCACAGGAAAGGTCTAAGAGAGTTCAAAATTGACTCGTTGTGAAAGCCACCTTTTAAAAGAGCCCAAAATAAAAAGCAATATACTAAGAAAAAAAGGGCCAATAAGATTTTCTCTAAGTTGAGAATGCTAGAAACCTCAAAAGAACTTGAAAAATTATGTTTATGAGGAAGTTTAGTAGGAGAAAATTTAAACGGGTTTGCACAACTAATCGTAATGTTGAAAAATTGCAATTTGACGCTATTGTTTGTAGAATCGTCAAAATTCTGGATTTGTGTGCATGTAGTATGTTTAGTTCATTAAGATCACACTTTAATTGTCATATGGCTATGATAAAGTTTGACGATTTATCGCTATCAATTAGAGATTCTTGATCTTTTCGATGTGTTGGAATTGTGACTCATTTATTGTAGTTTCGCGCCCATTCATTCCATGACCATGTTTGAGCACATCGATACTATGTTTGCATATAACTCACATTGTTAGTTTTTATGAGTTTTTGCGTTTTGTGTTAAAAGTCTACTGTTTTAGCATTGTTTTGCTGATGTCAGGCCCTTCCACTAATTTTTTTCTAGAAATTTTTTCACTGGGCAAAAATATAAGATATTTCTAGGAAAATGTGAAAGTTTGGCATGTCGCGAGATCTCGTTCGAACGACATTACTATGTCGCGCGAAGTCTCGTTCGAGAGACGTCCTCATCTCGTTTGTACCTAATTCCTTGCTTCTGATTGGTTTGCAGTCCACTGATTTATATTGGTATATTTTTTTGGTACTACTGGAAGTATTTTTGGACTAACTGGTTTATATGCAGGTTATATTGGTTCAAAATTAATTTTTTGCATATAGTCCGTTTATCACACCTAATTAGATTGTTATATTCTTTGTGTGATTCATTTGGTTTACTAGCTATAGATTTGTCATCTATTTATCATATTTAGCTAGTTATTTCAGAATTATCTAGTAATTTCAAATTAATTCAAATTGGTATATTATCATGCTAGATACTTATGGAGTGGTTTATCTTTTCACCGGATTGTTTATTCGAGACAAAAAGGGGGAGAGATGTATGTGATGTAGGGGGATTTGAGCATGTTTTGGACTACATATTTTATGAATTGGTATTACAAATTGGCAGTTTAAATTTGGTATCATTTTGTTGCTCGATTGTTTAACAAATGATTGTTGATACGAAAATTAGTCAGTTGACGTGGACCAATTATATGAAGACATGTATCATCTTACGTGGAAAAATGCTTATATTTACCGAACAACTCGCAGTACTGAGCTACTCATCACCCCAAGCTACTTAGCGTGCCGAGCTATTCAACGTGCAGAGCATCTGGCCAGGAAGATCAAGTGACAATTGCACATTCAATGAACATCGGATTTAATGAACATTCTTATTATACATATGTATATGTCTATTAAATAACATCAAAACGTCTATTCATACTCACACCCCAAGGCTATAAATACAGTGTAACGCCCTCCATAACGGGGTAATTGATCATTAGCAATTGTGATCGAGGTTAAGGAAAACCAGCCATCAATACAAAACAATGGACGTAGGCCATTTTTATAAGGCTGAACCACTTTAAAAATTCTCTATCTTATTTCTTATTTCATATTTATCTGTGATTAATTAATTAGATCAAATCTAGTTTTTTACATCAACAGATTGGTGTCATCTGTGGGAATAACTATACGTAGCGTTTTCACTCAAACATTAATCACAAATGGCTGAGATTCCAAAATCCAGGAACAGGAACAATGACCGAGTTCCCCCCATCCATCTGTTCCCCCAACTATTCAAGATCTCATCGGTATAGTGGCTACTTTAGCCCAAGGGCAAACAAATATGAAAGAGACCATGCGTTAACTCATTCAAACTATTCATAACGGTGCGCCTGCCAAGTCAAGTCAACAAAGCGTTCA
The DNA here is from genome assembly GCA_949130495.1 of Sambucus nigra. Taxonomy (NCBI): domain Eukaryota; kingdom Viridiplantae; phylum Streptophyta; class Magnoliopsida; order Dipsacales; family Adoxaceae; genus Sambucus; species Sambucus nigra. Next base: position 599,502,182 of record OX422214.1, on the reverse strand, counting down.
GCGAGCCACCCATTTTCCATCTTCAAGAACCCGACGTACGTTGTTCCCAGATGTTTCTCAGTCTAGACACACTGACTCTCATCATACTGAGAGGACCAATGATCCCTCATATCATCCTGGCTAGACCTCTTCGATAAGAGCTACAGATTCTCAACGAAATATTATTTTAGCCCCAGAACGAACAAGCGCTTTGGAGAGGTTGAGCAGTGCCTCTCCCTTTGACCGTTTGGGCCCTAAGAGGAATAAAATCCCTTCTAGGATTGCATCGAGAAATTCTCAATGACTAAATGATCTAAGGGAAGGTTCTACCTAGTCATGACTAGCAACTCGCAATGAAAGATCCCAAGAGGAGAATTCAGCGCAATCCGTTGCTCGTATAAATAGGTCCGAGGCTGGAAACAATGCATAAAAGGGCTCTATTCAAAGGTTGGAAGACAGGTTAGGGGAAATAGCTAAGGCCAGGAACCTTATCCGAAGAACTTTCGTCAAGTATGACCTTTTGTACAGGAAATTATGAATTTTTCCACACCATCAAAATTTAAAGCTCTTGTAGTAACGCCTAAGTATGATGGAAAAACTGATCCCGTCCTTCACATAGAGCAGTACCAAGCTGTCATTGATATCTATGTAATTCCTGATGAGATGAGGTGCTGAGCATTCTCAGGAACTATCACTAGGTCAGCCTAAATATGGTATAACAACATTCCTCAGGGACAGATTGCTATATTCCATCACCTGGCAGAGCTCTTCATAGGAAATTTCTATTTTGGAGCGAAGATAGTAAAGAGAGTAGCACACCTAATGAGTGTAAGGCAAAAAACACAAGAGAGCACCAGGGATTAATCACTCGTTTTAACAACAAGAAACTGGAAGTAATTGACTATGAGGAGAAGACAGCCATTACAACCCTAATGAGTGGTCTTTTACCAAACAATCTGTATTATACTTTAGCTAAAGATCCCCTCAAATCCATGGCGGATTTAATGGCTAAGGCAGCCAAAATTATAAACGCCGAAGAAGCTATGGCTGCAAAGAAGAATGGTGAGACCAAAGTAGAGACTAAAGCTGAAGGTAACTGAGAAGAAAGACCAAAAGCACAATGGGGGTACCAAGCAGCCGAAAGGCAAGGAAACTCTAGAGTAGTTGAGGAAATATGGGAATTACACTCCCTTAAAAGTGGATATCAACCATATTCTAGAGGAGATCAAGAACAGTGAGGAGCTAACTTGGTCAGAGAAAATGAGGACAGACCCAAATAAGAGGGTTAAGTCCAAATACTACGAGTTCCATAGAGATCACGGCCATATGACTAAGCACTGCATAGCTCTACAGAATGAGATTGAAGCACTTATTCGACGAGAAAAATTAAGCAGGTTCATTGATCGTCAGAGTGATGGAAAAACTAACGAAAGAGGAAGGAAAAGGTCCAAATCTCCTCGCCGAACAAAAGATGACAAGAAGAGGGACCATGAAGATGATCCAGAAGATGACCCCGACCTCCCTAAAAAGCCAAGGCAACCCGAACATGAGGTATTTTCAATCCATTTTGGATCATTTGAATATAATGTGATTACAGGTGGAGATGAAGGGGGTGGGGATCATACTGCTGAAAGGAAAGCTTACCTCAATGAGGCCCAAGACTATTCTTATTACAGTGAATAAATCTGGCAAAAGAGGATCGCCCGAGGAAGGTGAAGAAGGATAAGCTGGTAACCGGCTTTTCTAAAAATGATCTGAAAGGTGTCTTATATCCTCACGATGACCCATTGGTTATCAAGATGAGGATGAAAGATGTTGTGATTTCAAGAGTATTGGTAGATAATGGCAGTTCTACAGATATCATGTTATATTCGTGCTTTGACAGTTTAAATATGAAGCTAGCCTAGTTGGAGACATATCATAGGCCCCTCCTCGGTTTCACTGGCGAGAAATTCTTTCCTCTTATGATGATCAAGTTGGATATGATTATTGGTACCTGGCCTGCTTGCAGAATAGAAAAAGTATGCTTTTTCGTAATGGACAAAAATGTCCAATCAGCCTACAATATAATCATGGGGGTAGTCCTAAAAACGTTTGATGCAGTGCCATTCACGGTGCATAAGTGATTGAAGTTTTTGACCAATTTCGGAGTTGGAGTTATGAAGGACGATCAGAAAGTAGCTCGGGAATGCTATTATTCATCTTCCGAACAGGAAGAGTTGGAGGAAGCTAAGAAGAAGACCACCACGTACCAAGTGGAGAAGTATGAAGATGCAGAGATTGAGACCTTAGACCCCAAAGATGAATTCGAGCTTGTGAAGGGTCAGGTCATGGAGACTACGGAAAACATCATTCTGGATGACGAATGTCCATAATGAACAACTCAAATTGGCGCTTCACTGGACTCGTCAATAAAGTAGGAGTTAGTGGCATTTTAAAGCACAGAAAGGAAGCTTTTGTGTGGAGTCATGAAGATATACCAGGGATAGATCCATCCTTCTTGTGCCCCGAGCTAAATGTTAATAAGGAGATCAAGCCAGTGAAACAATGAAGAAGGGTATTTAGTCCAGAGAAGAACCAAGCTATCCAGGAGGAAGTCAAGAAACTGCAAAAGGCCTCTTTTATTGAGGATGTCAAATATCCTGATTGGTTAGCTAATGTGGTGATGGTAAAAAAGAATAATAATAAATGGAGGATGTGCGTAGATTTCATAGATCTCAACAAAGCCTTCCTAAAGGATCATTTTCCCTTGCCCCGAATTGATCAACTGGTGGATGCTACTTCGGGACATGAATTGTTGAGCTTCATGGACGCTTATTCCAACTACAACCAGATTAAGATGAAACCAGAAGACCGGGAGAGTACTTCTTTCATTAACCCAAGGGGTACATACTGTTATAATGTTATGCCATTTGGTCTGAAAAATGCAGGTGCAACGTACCAGCGATTGATGAATAAGGTGTTCGCGAAATAAATCGGCAATAACATGGAGGTTTGTGTCAATAATATATTGACGAAGAGTAACAGAGGTGCAGACCACATAGCTAATCTGAGCCAAACTTTTGATCAACTAGAGAAATATCAGATGAAGCTAAACCCGACTAAGTGTATTTTTGGTGTACGAGATGGCATGTTCATCGAATATATTATGAATCAGATAAGATCAAGGCTTTGTTATCACTAAAATCTCCAACTACTAAGAAGGAAGTGCAAAGCCTTACGGGGCGTGTTGCAGCTCTAAACAGGTTTGTCTCTAGAGCAACGAATAAATGTCTCCCATTCTTCAAGGTGCTTAGAAAAACTTTTGAGTGGAATGACGAGTGCGAGCAGGCATTTCTAGCTTTGAAGAAATACTTGGGGATGCCACCTTTACTTTCCCGGACGGTGATAAGAGAAATATTATACTTATATCTAGCTGTATCTGAGAGCGCAGTAAGTTCAGCCTTGATAAGAGTTGAAGATGGAGTACAAAAACCTGTGTATTATACGAGCACAGCTTTTCGAGGAGCAGAGGTAAGATATACAAGATTGGAGAAGCTAGCCTTAGCATTGATAGAGGCTAGTAGGAGGATGAAACCTTATTTTGAGGCCCATACCATAGTGGTGTACACTGATATGCCACTCAGACAGGCTTTGCATAAGCCAGAAAAATTTGGAAGGCTGATGTATTGGGCAGTCGAACTGGGAGAGTATGATATTATTTATGAGCCAAGGACCTTACTTAAAGGGCAGGCGGTAGAAAATTTCATTGTGGAATTCACTTGCCCAGATATTGCCGACCAATAAGGGTCTAATACAGAACAACTTGTGGATATTAGGGAATCATCGGAGACTACCCCGATCAACGCTTATCAACAGATGTAACGAAGGGGACAAGCATTGAGTAGTAAGAACCATCAGACAACAGCCTAGTATTAGGAGATAATAAAGGAAGTATCAAATATTCTATCAGGGAACTTTGTCAGACCAAGAGTTTGATAATGGCATCCCCATATGGAATTTATATGTTGATTGCTCTTCGTGTGCCACAGGCAGCGGAGCCGGTATAATTCTTCACATCCCAGATGGATTGGATATGGAATATGCGTTGTGTTTCCAGTTCAAAGCTTCCAACAATGAAGTTGAATATGAAGCTATGATTATGGGCCTCAATTTAGCCAAAACTCTGAATGCAGAGCAAGTTATTGTGTTTAGTGATTCACAATTAATTATAAATTAGATTCTTGTGTTGTATGCAGCGAAAGGAGACTTGATGCCAAGGTATTACGCCAAAGCTATGGACATTGTATTCACCTTTATAGTAATCCAATTGATCAGAATACCAAGATTAGAAAATGTGAAAGCTGATGCACTAGCTCGGTTAGCCTCAGCTACTTGCATCGAGCTATGAAGAATGATTCCTATTGAGATTATAACGGACCAGAGCATAGATGAAAATTTAATGGTAAGGTTCATCACCCTAGATATGGGACCATCCTGGATGGACCCCATCGGAACATATATCGAAGAAGGAGTTGTACCAACTGACCAACTTGCAGCCAAGAGGCTGAAGTTTAAAGATGCTCGATATGTACTGAACAATGGTGTTTTGTATAGAAGTGGTATCATAGCAGGTCTATAGAGATGTGTGCATCCTTCAGAAGTTAAGGATTTAATAGAGGAAATTCATGAAGTCTCTTGTGGAGCTTATGTAGCAGGTCGGACTCTCATGTAGAGGATAACGGTCCAGGGATACTATTGGCCAATGATGAGAGCTGACTGTACAACTTATGTGATGAAATGTGATAAGTGCCAACGTTTATCTTCCATTCGAACAACTCCCCAGGAATTGTTAACACCCATCACTTCCCCTTGGCCATTTGCCATGTGGGTCATAGACCTGGTCGGGCCTCTATCAACCACCAAAGGGAGATTCAAGTATTTAGTAGTCGTTGTTAATTATTTCACCAAGTGGGTTGAAGCTGAGCCTCTCATTAACATGTCGCATGAAAGGGTTTACCAGTTTATTTGAAAGAATATTATCTGCATATAGGGTCTACCACATGCTTTCATTACTGACCATGGTACCCAATTTGATAATGAGGAGTTCACTGCATATTTTCATCAATTTAATGTCCAGAAAATCCATTCTGCACCAGGCCATCCCCATATCAATGGACAAAGCAAAGTGACAAACAGAACTCTGCTGAATATATTGAAGAAACGGATGGATGATGCAAAAGGAAATTATATTAACGATCTACACTCTGTGTTATGGGCTTATAGCACAACACCTCGAACAGCAACTGGGGAATCTCCTTACATGCTTGCCTTTGGAAGTGAACTGGTCATACCAGCTGAACTGGGCCTCCCCACACACAGGGTGCTTAATTTTAACTTTCCTATCAGTGATTTAATGAGGTGTCTGGATTTGGACATGCTAAAGGAAGTGCGAGAGGATGCGGCAATCAGGAATGCAGCTTACCATCCACGAACCGCCATATTCTACAACAAACGAGTCAAGAAATGCTATCTTAAGGAGGGAGATTATGTTCTCAAGAAGGTGATTCAGAAGCATAATAAGTTAGAGGCCAACTGGCATGGGCCCTACCGAGTAACTACAGTTGTTCGGCCTGGGACCTACAAAATAGAAACCTTAGAAGGAGAGGAATTTAAAAATACGTGGAATGCGAAGCACCTGCGAAAATATTATCAGTAATACAGATTCACATGTACCCCATTTCTTTCAATATGAATAAAGATGATATTTTCTCCATATTCTTTTTAATTAATTTTTTTTGGAGTACTAGTGCTACACACTACACCAACTAAGGTTGGTCGACATATATGGAACCATCAACTACGGTTGGTCGGCATATTATCAACCACCAACCATGGTTGGTCAGCACCAATAAATTTAGCCAATAATGTTTGCATAACAATAATACAAGGCAAAGCCTATTTGATCATGGATGACCTCAAGGGGCATCCCAAACTAGGCAAGAAGATGGGTGACCTCACGGGGCATCCATTATCTAGGCAACAAGGTAATCCTGATAAGATTGATACAACTAAGAAGGACCATGGGATGAAACTCATTCCATTGCTTAGGCACTTATAGTTGACAAGTCACTACAACTAGGTAGCCAGTGGGGCAAGCTCCATTATCTAGGTGATTAAAACAAATAGGAAAAATCGTCCCTCTATAGATATATATGCATTCATCAATATGTTATAAGAAAGACCTCTTAAAAACTATTTTCAAGGAAAGAAGAGTGCATAAAGATGAAATTTTTCTTCATTAAATACAGGAAAGAAAATTACAAAATATGAAGTTTTCTTCATTCAATACAAATTTCTTATTCTATTGGCTTTTTCCCCTTAGATTTTCTTACAGGTTCCATTCCAGCTGGAGGTTCATCTAAAGCATAAGGAGAATTGAAGAAATTCATATCTCGTAGCATCCTAGTGTTTCTCGAACTTGGTCTCTCAAACAGATGAGGAGGTCGGGATATTTCATAATCTTCATGAAGATTATAATCACCAAGGTACTTGGAGATCAAACATTGAGGTATGGCACGAGCTGGAATCCACCTGACGTCCAACTTAAAAGGAGGATTAGGCAGATCAAGTACTCCACGATCATACCAATATCATAAGGAATTTCCTTCTTCAAGCTTCATCACAGTCAAGGCATTCAACCACCCTTGTTTGTACCACACATTATTTAACTGTTTCAACTAGGTGTCAAGGTGACATAAGGATTCATATTATCCCTCCATCTAGAATTCTTGTGGCTATTTATGGAATTGATATATCAATCTCTCAACATTTTGATGGAGCTTCTTCACAAAATTCTCTTTACTCTCCAAGGCAAAACTTTTCCGGGAAAGTTTCTCGGTGAGACTTTGTATTTTTTTGGACATTTCAGACAAGGCTTGATTTTTTTCGTCAGGTGGACAAATTGATTTTCTAAGGCCAGTTGGGTCCTCGTCTTTTCAATATTAATCCGACCAGATCTTGCTTGGCCACGGGTAGAAGGCATTGCTCTGCTACGAATAGATGATGTAGGTTCGGCTCTTTTAAAAGCCTCCAATTCTTCCCCCAAGGAAGCATTTTCAGTTTCCAAAAATGAAAATCCCTCATCATTGATGGGGATCAGAACTCCAGACGAAGAGGCATACTTTAGTTTTTTTAATTCTTCTCTCAAAGCAATATTTTTCTCTTCGAGAAGCTTCGCAATGTACCTGTGTTCTTCAACTTAAAGCTTCAACACACTTTATCTCCTCTTATGGGCTGAGAGGAATTTATCGTAGACTCGATCAGCACTCAAGTGTTGGTATTTTTTCTCATAACCTTTATGCAGAAGGGCAATGGTTTCTCTGTGCTAAATTTGGAGTTCTTTGATTACTCCTTGGCGATCCTCCATTAGTTCATAGTACGCCACGTTGTTTGTCATAGCTCGGTCAAGCAGATATTTTAAGTATTGATAAGCATCAATTGCTCTTTCTGAGGCATCAGGTTTGAGAATATCAACTATTTGTGCTTTAGTAAAGTCTGCATAACCAGCTTTGAAGTAATCATTACATTTCTTCATCAACTCTGTATCATGAGCTAACAAGAGTTCTATCCTAGCAATAAACTAGCAAGGAAAAATGAAGACGAATCAATAACATTATAATTATGATGAGTAGGTAAAAGAAAAAATTCAGAACAAATAGTAAAGTCATTTTTATTAATCAACGGGAGAAGCAAGTACAACCAAAGTTACAATAAAAAGGGAAAAGTAGATGAACAACATAATTAAAGAGCCAAACAACTCTACACCTTCTCCTTATCTCCTACAATATCATCAACCAGTTTGGACGAAGGAGTTGGTTGCTCGGAGGATAGTTGACATTGCTCGGTAGAAGTTGAGTAATGGTAAAAATAGGTACTTGTTCTACTATCACCATAAAAGACTCATCAGATGTAGCTTCATCCTCTTCTTCGCCAATAGCATGAGGAGGGCCATTAATGTGTTTCTGAAATAATTCAGAATCGTTTACAACACTCAACTCTTTCAATGCAGTGACCCATCCATCTCTGAAGTACTTCAAACTTGCATACTCCATCTGGAAAGTAATAGAAGTTAGGGATTTGTTCCATCCTTTGTCCCAACCAGAGCTAAAGGACTTCTTCACGGCAGCTTTTATCTTCACTTTCTCAGAAGACGCATATCCCTCAGTAAGCTTCACCTTCTCCTTTAGATCTTTCTTACGCCGTTTAGCCTCTTCAAGCTTGCCATCGGCTTCTTCCTTGCTAGAAACGGTGACCTTAAATTTTTCCTCCAACTCCTTAGAGGCATTTGCATCTTGGTCTCGAGATGTATCAGCTTGTCGATGAGCTATCTCTGCAGATAGAAATTTCTTCTCCCAAGCAGCTTTATCTTCCTCCTACTTCTGTCAGGAGTCCTTCAAAGACTGTGATAACCCAGCAAAAGCCTCTTCCACCCCACTGGAGGAAGTTGAAGCCTTTATAGCCTCATCTTTCTCCAGGATACTATTAAAACACGTCATAAACTACAAAAGAAAAGGAACTTGGATCAGAATATGAACATAGTACATAGAGATGAAATAGTAAGGATGATGATACTTACTGACGCAATATATTGGGCGGCTAAGTTGGTGACCTTATCCCGAGAAAGGGAACCCTCAACGGTTCGATATTCAGGAATGGTCCAAGATTTGATCAAACCTTTCGCCAAGCTCGGAGTAATGAGACTTGGAGTGTTAGCTATCGAAGAAGGATCCTCAACATCAGAAGGTTGAGTAGCAATTTCTATAGGTCTTTCTGCTAGACCTCTCCTCAATCTCCTTAAAGGAGCACCTTCAATCAAAGGTGTTGCCTCTTCTTGTGTAATGGTAACACCTTGAATCAAAGGTGCTGCCCCTTTTGGGACAAGTGGCTTCTTGCCGACCTCCTTAACAGTTGGAATTATTCTCTTAGATGGAGCCATATCCATTTTCTTCCCCCCCCCCCCTTCAACTGGGACATCCCCTTTGCTCTTCTTTGCCCCATCAGTGCCAGGAGCATCTTTGGCAAAGAATTCTGGCATTATCCTCTTCCTCATCATCAAATAAGCAATAGAGGTACCCAGATCAAAAGAAGATTCTTCTACGCTGACTTGAGATGATGGAATTTGATCAAGATCAATTATCACAGGAGGAGCAAGAGGTCTAGCGATAAAAGAGGAAGTAGTGTTTTTGTATCTCAACAAATAAGAAGCAGCTTTAACGTGCTCCCCAACAACTGATTGATGCAAACCCCAGATGAGTTTCAAATATTTTATTTTAATGTCACTCTCTTTTGGGGGCTTTCTTTTGTTATCAACCGCAAAAAATAAAATAAATAACAGTGTCGTATTTCATCAAACATAAATAGAGCTAAATCAAAAAATTAAAAATAACCTATCCCATTGCCATATAGTGGACATCTGGGACCTTGGTAAACATCATTTCCTTTTAATGGGGGGTGTTGCCAATTTTTCATCACAACTCCATAATCAAAATAGTCCCTATTAGCATCGGGAAGATTAACCACTAAAGCTCTATTGGAAAACCTAGTTTTTAAATAAAATGTGGTATCACTGGTAACCCATTTATAACAAAACATTCTCAGGAATCCCTAAATGAGTCCCATGAATTTGGTTTAACCTATGTACGCCATTAACTACCCTCCATGTATTTGGAGCTACTCTTGCAGGAACAATATCGAAATATTGGAAAAACTCCAAACACAAGGGATTAGGCGGAAAAGAAAAGCCACACTTCGCTACAAAAAGGGAGGGAAACCAGTGTCCCTCAGCCAGAGAAAATAAATCAGAAGGGCAAGGAGGTTCTTCTAGAATAACCCAAGAGGGAATCGCAAAATCACCTCGGAACTTATCCAATGATTCAATAAGATAAACCATGGTGGCTAAAGCAAAGAAAGAAGAAAGAAAAAGTTCTTACAGAGGCATTGAGAATTCTACTAAGGCGGATGACAGAAATAATGACAGTACAAGGATAAAATGAGAAGACAGAGAGTTTAGAAATGTGGAGGTAAAAAGTAGATGACGATCCGTATCTATCGCTTTTAAATGCCTTGCATCGGTAGGTAGGAAAATAAATGATTACTAGAAAAGACGATTGCGTTTCCGGCGGTTAAAATGATGAAAAAGACGCAAATACCCAAGAGTCTATCGCAAATTCAAAATATTTACAAGTCTGCCATTTCGCGCTCAAATTACAAGACTAAAGGAAAAATTCCTAAGTGTTGGAGATCTGTAATTAATTAAGACGTAAAAAGGTGCCCAAGCAACTTTTGGGTAAAATATTCCACACTCTCGTATCAAAACTCAACTGTGAAACATTGGGGTCTTCTGTTGATATGAAAATTAGTCAGCTGTCGTGGACCAATTATATGAAGACATGTTGATGATGCGGGGAATCGCACCACCCTTTAAGGTGTTTGTGAGTTCAATTCAATGTTAACAATGGTAGAATAAGAATACATACACATATAGTAGAAAGTGGTGAGGAGAAGAGGATTCACACCGGAATATAAGTGGTTCAGCCAATCAGGCCTACGTCCACTGTGCAAGTGTATGATGTGTATCACTGTATGAGGGCTCTAATGGCCATAGATAGAATCTCTCAAGTTTTCTCTCTATACTATGTATTTGAATAGAGTTTCAGCTAGGGTTGCTAATTTCGGATCCTTTGCAAGGTAGGGGATGACCTCTATATATAGTACCTGGGGGATGTAATGTACCCCCCATGCATGCAATGAGCATGTGTGTGTTGATCTAGCCAATCTGATGAAGACTTTTGTCACTGTCACATGTAGAGAATGATGATGAAATATTCCCCCCACGTGGGGGGAATGATTTATTATAAGTGATTTATGTCCACGTGTCCTTGTCCACACATGTTAATAAGTGCTCGGCCTCCGTGCTTGGTCATGACCTCGGCCTGGAAGAGTCCTAGGTTGGTAAGTAGTTGCCCATCCAATCCGAGGTGAGCCATTATGTTCTCGGCTTAAGTGAAGACGAGGTCGACCTGGGCCGAGGTTAAGTTGGAATGTGCTTGGAACATTGGCCGTTTTAATAATGGGGTTGACCTTGGTAGGTGTGTCTCCTTGTAACCTCGGCCTACCCCTGGCCGAGGTTGTCATTCCCGGGTGAACTGACAAACTGCTGACCCCATGATACATGCATCCTCCCCTTGATGAGGTTTGTAGTGGTGTCGGGCTAAGCCGACCTTGCTATGGCCGAGGCCTATTGTCGTTGATCTATGGTATTTACAACCTCGGCAATGCCATGGCCGAGGTTGTAGTTTCTGAGCTGAGGTGACACTTGGGGCATATCAATCACCCTCCAGCCCTTAGTTACATGTGTGAGTAGGTGGTTGTGGGGTCTCTACATCTCCGAGGTCTCTCTTGTGCCAATGTCCATTTGACACTTGTCCATTGCTGAAGTGTGTGGCGTGCCTGGCAAGCATGTGATGTCAGCCGTCCTTTGGGGCTCCCAAGGCAATGATGTGCCTTGGGAAGCGTGCAATCATATTAAGGGTTTAAACCCTATTTTCCCTCCTTCCTTCTCATTTCTCTCTTTCCCTGGTTTGAGTCGCGTCTGCAGATTTCTCTCTCTAGAAAAGCATTGGCTTGAAGCAATTGGTGGCGATTCCTCACATTTTATTCCTTCTCCCTTACCATTTCATCTTCATGTATCCTCTTCCATTCTTTTTCCTTCATTTTCCCTGTGAATTTTCTTACTTTTGCATTTTTCGGCGAGTTTTTGGAGGTTTCCGGCGAGGGTTACATTTTTTCTGGCGAATAATTCTTGCTCTAGGTTTGATTGTTTGATATTTAAATTGCATTATTCCATTAGTCAGTCTTGTTTGTTGTTTAGGAGAGTTGCAAGTGTAGGGTCTTCCTCTTATGATCAAACCCCTCTACCAACTCTTAGAGGAGCTCCCTTCTCTCAGAGAGAAGACTTTAGAGAAAATTAGGAAAATAGAAAGAGCGCAGGAGGAAGCTCGTAGGTCAGAGGAATTCCCCCTCAGACCTATCTTTCCCCCACCTCTGAAGGTAGTATATCCTGAACCATCAGAGCTCGCTAACCAATTCGAGGTACCTGCTGAACCCATAACGATGTCTGAGTCTGAGTCTTCCACCTCAAACCCTATGTTTGTGGACTCTTTCCAAGAGGCCATGGACTTTTCAAATCAACAAGATCAGGTCCCAGATCAAGCAGAGGTTTCCATTCGAGCCTCGTCTCATAAAAATTCTAGCACATCATCCTCTTCCTCAGAGGTTGAAGTTGTTGAGGCAAGCGTGGCTATTCCACCAATACTTAATGCCATTCCCCTGTCGGCCGTCACAAGGACTGAGTTTTCTCAGAGGTTCTCAAGTAACCCTCCAACGTCTGCTTCGGCCGACGTTGAGCTTGATAATGACGATGATGATGATGATGATGCTGAGAGCGATGTTGACGTCTCTGAGGCGGTCGAGATTGAGAGAACAGTTAGTGAGGTTGACCTTTTTTGCTTCAGATACCTATACTCCATCAGCCCTTCCATAAATCTCAGGAGACCTCTAAGGGAAGAGAGGGCTTACCACGGTCGAGATGGTGAAATCTGATTGTACGAGCAGATGTTCAAGTTGGGATTTTATTTGCCCATCCATCCCATAATTAGGTCTATACTAGCCTATATCAACTTGGCCCCTTCCCAGTTGTCTCCCAATGCTTGGAGGGTAATAATTGGGGACATTGTCTTATGGAGGGTTGTTCATCACTCAGACCTTCCAGTCCAGGTCTTCATAGGTTGCTATGTTCCTTCATCAGCTAAAAACCATTCGAGCTATTATCACTTTATAGCTCAGAAACATGAAAAGAAAATACTTCAGGTAACTCAGACTTCTAATCACAATTGGAAGCCTCGCTATTTCTTTACTTCAGGGCCATGGGAATTTGGACCATGTGCCCCCTCTTCCCCACTAGAGCCATGAATTCCCATAAGACGGGGCAAGGTTACAATATCTGCCAAGGACGACCCTGGTCTAAGCCTGTAAAATCTTCAAAGGGTTAAAGATCTTCAGGATCAGGGGATGCATGGTCTGCTTATTAAATTTGAACACCTGATGACCCCCTACTACCTCTGTGAGACTGGTTAAGGGCGAAGTCCTCTTATAGACCTTGGTAAGTATTTTTTATTCCAAGTTATACCTCTGAATTTAAGCATGTCTGACCCACTAACTCAGACCTTTCTATAAGCGTCCGAAGGGAGTATCAGACGAGCTTTGGGCAATGGCGGCACTGAGTTTAATAAAGCTTGCTAAGAAGGCAGGTCTGAATGCTCCTCCTCCCCCTCCCTCAACCTCGAAGTCTCAGGCCTCAAAGAAGAGGAATGTTATTGACCCTGCCCCTGAGGATCAGAGGCAGAAGAAGAAGGGTGGGGATGCTGCCATCCCTGTATCATCAGCAGATGCGTTGGCTGCTCATATAGAGCAATTGAAAATAAATGATAGCATAATAGGCCACAGTCTCCAGGCATTGGATGCCATCGGCTCTGCCATGACCGAGGCTGACAAACGTTTTTGCCGGTCAATGGACACACCTCTGCTGGTTGAGTTCGACCTCCACAGGTCAATTCAGATATGACTTCAAGTTTCTGTATAACTTCAAAGGGTAACCTCTGATTTGAATTTTAACTCATATACATGACCACATTATTTGCAGGGCCTGGCTGCTATGCATCACCTCACCAACTGGACTCTGAGGAAGTTACCCCTCATCTAGAAGGGTCAAGAGGCCGAGAAGGTGGAAAGCACTCTGAATGTCGAGGGAGACCGCCTGAAGTATGAGCTTGATGAGTCTCAGAAGAAGGTTAAAGGGCTGGAAAAAGAGGTCTCCAAGCTAAAAAAGGACCATGTTGTTGCTTTGAAGGCCAAGGATGATGTTCTTCAGCAAAAGGTCGACTCTGCAGTAAAGGCAGCACTTGAGGATGCTTCTAAGGGGATATTGGTTGATTATAAAGTCTCAGACGAGTTCATGAGCTTTGGCTTTGAGTACCTTGAAAGAGGTATTAAAGCCACTATCAAATGGGTGGTTGCTAAGGGAAGGAGGTAGTAATTTTGAAGGCCTCTAACTTCATAGGTCTGGGTTTTGCTAACTCTCAGGTTGTCCAAGCTCTTCAAGAGATGGAGGAGGAGGTCGCTGCACCTGCAGAGACTGCACTACTGGATGGTACTGAGATTGATGGATCTAACCCCAGAGAGGATGGGGACGAGGTGACCAACGTCGTCCAACAGAATCAGGTCAAGGACGCCACGACTCTCCCTTCTAACCCTTAGGTTATTTTGTGAATCTTTTTATACCTTTGTAACCCATTAATTGTAAACTTTGAAGAATATTGTCAGCATATATTTTTGAATCACAATTGGATGACAACCTCTCAGGAGGGTTTTTACTTCGTTTGTTTTGTTTGTTGAATGCTTCTTTACCATGTGATGTTTTAGCTTTGAAGTCTTGTTGCAATGATCTCTGTTTAAACTCAATTAGTAGTCTTACCTCAGACCTTGTCACCACAGTGATGTTATAAGGTCCGAGGCTATCAACTAAGAGGTCACCCTCACAACTAATTTTATCAAATTAATGATGTTAAGGGTCTGAGGTCATCCAAGCATGGTGTCTGACCTCAGACCTTGTCACTACTTAATGATGTTATAAGGGTCTGAGGTCATCACTTAAGATGTTATCCTCATAATTAATTTTACCAAATTAATGATGTTAAGGGTATGAGGTCATCTAAGTATAGTGTCTGATTTCAGACTTTGTCACCACTTAATGATGTTATAAGGGTCTGAGGTCATCACCTAAGATGTTATCCTCATAATTAATTTCACCAAATTAATGATGTTAAGGGTCTAAGGTCATCACCTAAGATGTTATCCTCATAATTAATTTCACCAAATTAATGATGTTAAGGGTCTGAGGTCATCCAAGTATGGTGTCTGACCTCAGACCTTGTCACCACTTAATGATGTTATGAGGGTCTGAGGTCATCACCTAAAATGTTATCCTCATAATTAATTTCACTAAATTAATAATGTTAAGGGTCTGAGGTCATCCAAGCATGGTGTCTGGCCTTAGACCTTGTCACCACTTAATGATGTTATAAGGGTCTGAGGTCATCACCTAAGATGTTATCCTCATAATTAATTTCACCAAATTAATGATGTTAAGGGTCTGAGGTCATCACCTAAGATGTTATCCTCATAATTAATTTTAGCAAATTAATGATGTTAAGGGTCTGAGGTCATCCAAGTATGGTGTCTGATTTCAGACCTTCTCACCACTTAATGATGTTATAAGGGTCTGAGGTCATCACCTAAGATGTTATCCTCATTATTAATTCCACCAAATTAATGATGTTAAGGGTCCGAGGTCATCCAAGTATGGTGTCTGATTTCAGACCTTGTCACCACTTAATGGTCTTATAAGGGTCAGAGGCCATCACCAAAGATGTTATCCTTATAATTAATTTCACCAAATTAATGATGTTATGGGTCTGAGGTCATCCAAGTATGGTGTCTGACCTCAGACCTTGTCCCCACTTAATGATGTTATAAGGGTCTGAGGTCATCACCTAAGATGTTATCCTCATAAATAATTTCACCAAATTAATGATGTTAAGGGTCTGAGGTCATCCAAGCATGGTGTCTGACCTCAGACCTTGTCACCACTTAATGATGTTATAAGGGTCTGAGGTCATCACCTAAGATGTTATCCTCATAATTAATTTCACCAAATTAATGATGTTAAGGGTCTGAGGTCATCCAAGCATGGTGTCTGGCCTCAGACCTTATCACAACTTAATGATGTTATTAGTGCCTGAGGTCATCACCTAAGATTTTATCCTCATACATTCTATCATTAGAGCAAAATGAAATAAGAATCGATATGGAAACTGATCTTTTATTAATAACCTCTTCATAAGATGGTACATTTACATAACTTTTTACAACATCATATGTAATACTTCTTTAGGTGATTAGCATTCCAGGGGTTAGCAAAAGGTTCCCCTTCTAGGTTTTCTAGCCTGTAGGTCCCGGGCACAACCTCTTCTGTCACTTTGTAGGGACCATGCCAGTTTGGGTGGAGCTTGTTTGTTTTCTGTAATGTCTTCTTCAGTACTAAGTCTCCCACGATGATGGGTCTTGACTTCACCCTCTGATTGTAGAATTTTGTTGTTCTCTGTTGGTAAGTTGCTTGTCTGATTTCTGTGTCTTCCCTTCTCTCTTCAATTAGATCTAGGTCTAGTCTCCTCTCTTCCGCATTTTTATCAGGGTCATAGGTCTGAACCCTATGAGTAGGGAGTCCCACTTCTATTGGTATGATGGCCTCTAAGCCATGTGCTAGCATAAATGGGGTTTCTCCTGTTGGTGTCCTTGTCATGGTTCTGTAGGCCCATAACACAGGGTAAACCTCTTCATTCCATATCCCCTTCGCTTCATCTAACCTCTTCTTGATTCCATCGAGGATTGTCCTGTTTGTGACCTCCGTCTGACCGTTTGCCTGAGGTCGGCCAGGAGATGAGAAGAATTTCTTTATCCCCACTCTTTCGCAATATTTTTCTAAAGAGGAGTTCTTGAACTGGATTTCATTATCCGAGATGAGAGTGTTTGGGAGGCAATGTCTGCATATGATGTTATTCCAAATAAATTGGAAGGTCTTCTGTTCTGTGATCGTTATCATCGGCTTTGCCTCCACCCATATTAAGAAGTAGTCAATGGCAAATATCAGAAATCGGTAATTATAGGCAGCTCTTGGTAGGGGTCCAACTAAGTCAATTCCCCATACTGCAAATGTCCATGGAGAGATGATTGACGTCATAGGTTGATGAGGAATAATGGATAATCTTTGACATTTATCGCACCTCTTTACGTAAGCTGCAGCATCTTTGGCCAAGGTTGGCCACCAGTATCCCTGGGTAATAATTCTCTTGGATAAGGGTCTTCCTCCTATGTGACTGGAGCAAGAGCCCTCGTGAACTTCCTATAAGACGCGGGGAACTTCGGTGGGATGCACACATCTGAGGAGAGGTAACAGAAATCCCTTCTTGTACAGGACGTCCCCTACTATGGAGAACTTGGCAGCCCTATATCTCAATTTCCTCCTCTCTAGCTTGGATTCGGGTAGCTCTCACTCTTTGATATATCTGAAGAGGGGGTCCATCCATGAGTCTCCTAGGTTCAAATTGAGACAAGGGTTGCATTCCTCTTCTTCCTCGATGGTCACCTTTCCAAAGACCTCGACCGGAACTGTCCTTCTGACGTCTGTCTTCGTCGTTGAGGCCAACCTTGCCAATGCATCTTCATGGCTGTTATTTTGTCAGGGTACCCTCTTCAGTTTTATCTCTTCAAAATACTATAACATCGTTCTCACCCTCTTAATATACTTAGCCATCCTTTCATCTTTGGCTTCATAGACTCCCAATACTTGATTGACAACTAACCTTGAGTCGCTATGAAGTTGGAGTTGTCTTACACCTACAGTCTTTGCCAATAAGAGACCTTCTATTATGGCTTTATATTCTAACTCATTGTTAGATGCCTTGAAGTTGAACCTTAAAGTGTATTCAATGTTGGCACCATTTGGAGCTGAAAGTATCAACCCTGCACCGCTTCCACTGTCGTAGGAAGAACCATCAATGAAGAGATTCCAAATGTCTGTATCTGATGAGAAGGTCCCTTCTAATATGATTCCTTATTTGAAGAGGTATCGATCCTCTTCATTCTCTGCTACTCTGCTCCTGATCTTCTTGGATACAACCTCTTATTGGCCTCGGAAGACGTTTGGTTCCATCTCTTCCTGCTCTCGAAAGACACTACTGTTTGACCCTTCAGTACCCTCTGGGTCATTCTCTGCCTCAGCCTCCTCCCCTATGAACTCAGCAACAAAGTCTGCGAGGGCCTGCCCTTTGATGGCCGTCCTAGGTTGGTAGGTAAGGTCATACTCCCCCAACTTAATAGCCCAGGTCATCAATCTTCTAGACTTCTCAGGTTTATGTAGCACCTGTCTTAGTGGGGAGTCGGTGAGGACGGCCATGGAATGGGCCTAGAAGTAGGGCTTCATCTTCCTTGAAGCATGTATCAGGGCGTAGGCTAACTTTTCCATAAGAGGGTAATTTTGTTCAGACCCTTGAAGGGCTTTACTGTTGAAATACACAGGCCTTTGGATTTTAACGTCTTCCCGCACTACGGCTGCACTGATAGCCGATTCAGAGACTGCTAGATACACATACAATTTTTCTCCTACTATGGGCCGAGATAATAACAAGGGAGACCCAAGGTAGGACTTGAGTTGGTTAAAAGCCTCTTCGCACTCTTTGTCCCATTGGAAGGCCATTCTAAGCACTTTGAAGAATGGAAGGAACTTGTTCGTTGCTCTGGAAACAAACCTGTTGAGTGCGGCCACTCTCCCCGTGAGGCTTTGGACGTCCGTGATACTCCTCGGTGTCTTCATATCAAGCAAAGCCTTGATTTTCTCAGGGTTTTCTTCGATTCCTCTTTGATTGATGATAAATCCAAGAAACTTCCCAGCTCCTACCCCGAAGATACACTTCGCGGGGTTGAGTTTCATTCTGTACAAGTCCATAGTATCGAAGGTATTTTCAAGGTCTGCCACATGAGTGCAGGCCTTTAAGCTCTTCGTCAGCATATCATCTATATACACCTCCATAGTCTTGCCTATTTGATCTTCTAACATCTTATTCATAAGACATTGGTATGTTGCCCCCGCATTTTTCAGACCGAAGGGCATCATTTTGTAGCAGTAAGTCCCTTTGTCGGTAATGAAGGTTGTCTTCTCTGAGTCTTTCGCATACATGAAGATCTGGTTATAGCTTGAATACGTGTCTATGAATCTCATGAGCTCGTGCCCTGTATTAGCATCTACTATCTGATCTATCCTGGGTAAGGGGTAGCTATCTTTTGGGCAAGACTTGTTCAAGTCTGTGAAATCAATGCACATTCTCCACTTTCCATTGGTCTTGGGCACGATGACTGCATTTGATAGCCACTCTAGATATATGACTTCTCTAATAAACTAATCCTCTTCCAATTTTTTTACTTCTTCCCGTATGACGTCGTACTTATCCATGGAGTAAACTCTTCGCCTTTGTTTGATAGGCCTGGCATCTTTAGTCACGTTGAGCTTGTGACTCATAACCTCAGGGTTGATGCCGAGCATGTCTGCATGACTTCAAGCGAAGACAGTCTGCCTCTTCCTGAGGAAGTTTATTAGCCCTTCCTTGATTTCTACTTTTAAGGCTTTGCCGACCTGGATGGTTTTTTCCGGTTCGTACTCATTGAGGACGATGGATTCTACCTCTTCTGCGGCCTCTCCCTTCTTCAACTTTGTTTCATCTCTTGAGTCAAGTGTATCAATGCTATAAGTAGTGGTCGCCCTCTTATAGGCCTCTCTCTCATTGTCCGAGTTGAAGTAACATTCTCGTGCTATGGTCTGGTCACCTTGCACTTCCCCTACCCATAGGGGGTTGGGAATTATAGCATCAGGTGAACCGTTGATGGCACGACCTCGAACTCCTTAAGGGCCACTCTTCCTATGATGATATTATAGGTTGAGAAGACGTTTTCGTCCATCACAAAAAAGTTAATCTTCTGGGTCAACCTCATCACCCATTCATACGCCCATCTCATACATGCCCAATGGGTGGACCTTTTTGCCGCCGAAGCCGATTAAAGGATGATGATAAGGTACCAGCCTTGCTCTGCTAAGACCTAGACTCTTGAAGCAAGGCCAAAACATCACGTCTGCTGAACTCCCCCCGTACACGAGTATCCTGTGCACTTCGCATCCATGTACTCTTGTGGTTATTACCAAGGGGTCATCATGTGGGGATAAGATACCTTTGAAGTTGAGTCGGGAGAACCCAACTATAAGAGTGTCCATGTCCACCTTCTTTCTCTTCTGCGCTGTATCGGAAGACGTTAGATATACAACTTCAAGTTTGGCCACTGACTTGGCCTCTTCCACATGAGCTTTTCTGTAAGCCACTTAAGAGCCACCTCCCGCAAGTCCTCCGCATATGGTGTCAACACTAAAGGAGATCGTGCCAACCCTCTTCACCGGAGTGTTGTCATCTTTCAGCAGATGGTCTGGATCATCTTCATCATCACCATCCGAATTATTGCCTCTTCTAGCTAGGGCATTGTCATGACATCTTTCATTTCTCCTCTTCTTAGGGTCATCTCTTCCCCCTCTAGGAGCCTTGCCATCAACATACTTCCTCAGCTTTCCGGATTTTAACATCTTCTCAATCTCATCCTTCAAGGCGAAGCATCTGTCTCTAACATGGCCATGGTCCTGGTGGAACTCACACCACAAGTTTTTGTTCCTCTTATGCGAAGGGACCTTCAGTTTCTCTGGCCATCTTAGAGTCTTATCATTCTTGATCTTATTGAGGATATGCTCACAGCTCACGGTTAGAGGAGTATAATGAGCGAACTTATCATCGGGTGACCTCTTCTTTCCATATTTCTTTCTTTGGGACTTCCTGCTACTATCACGATTCTCATCCTCATACTTAACGGCCATTGCCTCTTAGGCATTCATGACTTTTCCTGCAGCTGCCAGGAGCTCTGCCATAGACCTGGGAGGGTCTTCCGCGAGTTTCCACAATAACTTCCCTTTCTGAAGACCTCCTATGAGGGTGATCATGGCTATATTTTCTTTGTAGTCTTCAACCTCGAGTTTTTTTATTGAACCTGCCGATGTAGTCTCTTAGGCTCTCGTCCTTGCCTTGCTTGACATACAGTAGATGAGTGGTCTTCTTTTGAGGTCTTACCTCAAAGAAGAAGTTGTGAATGAATCGTTCAGCCAAGATCTTGAAATTCTCAATTGAGTTCTTAGGAAGAGAAGTAAACCAGCTGTGTGCTGCTCCTATCAAGGTTCCAGAGAAGGCCTTACACTTCATCTCATCAGTTATTGAGTAGATGTCCGCCGCCAACTGATACATCTCAATGTGATGTACAGGGTTAGTGCAACCATTATACTTGGGAGACACCACTGGTGGTTTGAACTTAGCAGGGGTCGGGAAGCTCACTATCTTAGCCACAAATGGAGAGCCTTCTGAGTAACCCCTTTGCAGTGGATCCCTACTTTTGATGAGGTCTCCTATCTTCTCCTCGAGACGTTGGATTGAGTTATTCCATGATCTCCTACCATCGGCCTGACTAAGGTTGTCCCCAGCCACCTCCAAGGGATGGACTGAGGGTTCCCCAGCCGCAGTGCATCTGCTGTTGACCTCTTCTTGCTCTCTACCTCTTCCTGCATGAGGTCGGCCTTGATGAGGTCGATGTTGTCCATCTCCTCTTTGCGAGCCGGCTGCACTTCTTGACCTTAATAACCTCTGTCTTTAGTTATTCACTGGGCCCAACCTCTCAAAGGATGACCCTCTACTCGATCGATTAAAAGCCGATCCTCGTTGTTGGGCCTCTTCACCTCTTCGGTTGCTGCAACCTCGGCTCTTCTGGAGAGGATGTACAGTATTATTCAAAAACTCAAACGGCTCCCAATATTCTTCCGGCACCTTTTTCGCCTCCAGATCGTCATACCTGTCCTCTGGGCAAGGGTTTCCTTGCCTCCCCAGGCATAAATGCCTAGGTTCAGCAGCGTTCCTCCTCCGCTGGGGGGGTAGGTTAGTCCTTTATCGGTGCCTGGGGTGGTACCCTGGCGTCAGGATGAGGCTGAACAGCCGTCGGAGTGATCATCTCCGGTGAAACTCCAGGTGGCCTCATCATAGTTTGGATGAGCTGTACAAATTGCTCCTGCATAGCTTGTTGCGTTGCAGCCAAAGACCTCAAGGCTGTAGCTACCTCTGCTATTTCGGACTGAGGCGATGCCTGGCTGGAACTAGGTCCTCCCGCCCCAGGCGACAGAAGAGGCAGTGGTGCCTCTGGTGCCATATGCTAACACTAAATAGCTTGGGTAGCAGATAAGCTTAATACCTTAAAGGACCTCTTTCAATAGTGAAGCAGCTCTACGCAAGGGGTGGTGCCTGGTTCACCACCAGAGTCTCCGATGAGGTTAAGCTGAAGAGGAGGAAGTGATAACTCTTCTCTTCCCACAGAAGGCACCAAAATGATAATGCGGCGAATCGCACCACCCTTCAAGGTGTTTGTAAGCTCAATTCAATGTTAACAATGGCAGCATAAGAATACATACACATATAATAGAAAGAGGTGAGGAGAAGAGGATTCACATTGGAATATAAGTGGATCAGCCAATCAGGCCTACGTCCACTATGCAAGTGTATGATGTGTATCACTGTATGAGGGCTCTAATGGCTATAGATACAATCTCTCAAGTTTTCTCTCTCTACTATGTATTTGAACAGAGTTTCAGCTAGGGTTGCTAATTTTGGATCCTTTGCAAGGTAGGGAATGACCTCTATATATAGTACCTGGGGGGTGTAATGTACCCCCCATGCATGAAATGAGCATGTGTGTGTTGATCTAGCCAATCTGATGAAGACTTCTATCACTGTCACATGTAGAGAATGATGATGAAATATTCCCCCCACGTGGGGGGAATGATTTATTATAACTGATTTGTGTCCACGTGTCCTTGTCCACACATGTCAATAAGTGATCGGCCTCCGTGCTTGGTCATGACCTCGGTCGGGAAGAGTCCGAGGTTAGTAAGTAGATGCCCATACAATCCGAGGTTAGCCATTATGGTCTCGGCTTAAGTGAAGTTGAGGTTGGCCTGGGCCGAGGTTAAGTTGGAATGTACTTGGAACATTGGCCGTTTTAATGATGGGGTTGACCTTGGTAGGTGTGTCTCCTTGTAACCTCGGCTTGCCTCTAACCGAGGTTGTCATTCCCGGGTGAATTGACGAACTGCTGACCCCCATGATACATGTAGCCTCCCCTTGATGAGGTTTGTAGTGGTGTCGGGTTAGGCCGACCTTGATTTGGTCGAGGCCTGTTGTCGCTGATCTAAGGTATTTCTAACCTCAACAATGTCATGGCTGAGGTTATAGTTTCTAAGCTGAGGTGACACTTGGGGCATATGACATGTATCATCTTACGTGGAAAAATACTTATACTCACCGAAAAACTCGCAGCACCGAGCTACTCATCACCCCTAGCTACTTAGCATGTCGAGCTATTCAACGTGCAGAGTATCTGGCCAGGAAGATCATGCAATAATTACACATTCAATGAACATCGGATTTAATGAACATTATTATTATTATACAGATGTATATGTCTATTCAATAACAACATATCGTCTATTCATACTGACAACCCCAAGTCTATAAATACATTGTAACGCCCTCCATAACGGGGTAATTGATCATTAGAAATTATAATCGAGTTAAGGCAAACCACCCAACAATATAAAACAGTGGACGTAGGCCATTTTCATAAGGCTGAACCACATTAAAAATTCTCTGTCTTATTTCTTATTTCATATTTATCTGTGATTAATTAATTAGATCAAATATAGTTTTTTACATCAACAATGATGTTTAAGAGTTTATTCATATTCGTATCTATTATCGTTTGGTATCATTTGGATATATATTGGTTTCATTTGTTCCTCCATACTTCACTTGGTATTTGTTTGTCTATTTCATGGGTGTAGGTGTGCTTCAACGATTCGAGATTTCAAGTCTACATCACATTTAGACAGTTTATGCTTGCCGGTGCTACATATATTAGTCCGTGTCCTGTATTTTTTATTTTGGGTTTATGGGATGGGATTTAGGTATCATACGGCTTGACGGACAGGCTTAGGCATTTCACTGGTTTAATTTTTTCCCAAAATAGTCAAAGGGGAAGATTTGTAAGGACATAAATCTCCAATTGAGTACCTGTATTGTTTTGGCTTAATTCTGTGAACAAAACTGTGTTTGTAAAATGTCATAGGGAGATTTTATTTTGTCACGATTCCACTTGGTCTATGACGTATTGAAGAAAATTGAAGACGTTACGGGAAAGCTTCAAAGATTTAATCATGTCGAAGTTTAATTGGTACAAGTTTATTTGTCTTCAAAGTTAATTGCATTCCGAGATCACTCAAGTATGAATGCGTATAATTAATGGTGCTCGAAATTATTTTTATAAAAGATAAGGATGTAAATTTTATATAGAAAAATGTTTTAAAATGTTTTAAATTGTTTTAAACGGTTTACACTACGTTTTATTGTGATAAGCTCAAAAAGGAGTTTGACTTATTTGGATCTCTTTTAAAAGAGACGTTTTGAACTAAAAGTCAAACTGACACGCAGGCTCGTTCAAATGACATAAGATCTCGTTCGAACGAGATACCTATGTCGCGCGAATGACGTGGCTCTGTCATTCGAACAACACATTTTTCTAGGCGGCACTTAATTCTTATTTAAAGCATGTTTGCGTCAGAATTAAATAAGTGCACATCTAGAAAAACTGTTTACCATCCAGTATGAATTTTGCACATGTTTTCTAAGGTTTAAAAATCTTAAACACATCCTTAGAGTTTGCAAAGGTCCGAGTTATCATTATTATATGTTTATGTGATCTTGTTGTACCAAGAAGGTCTGTTCTACATTTGAACATAAGGGTTTTGCGATGAAGAAAAGAGAAGGACTTCTTGTTCGACATCGTAAACGAATCAAAGCCAATCGGTGGACACCGAGACATTCGTGGAGTCGAGTGTTGTGTACAGGTATCGTGGTAGAAGGAATTTCTGCATGGGCACTATTGAAGAACGGTTGAAGATCAGAAGGAGCATCAAGACCCACGGGGATCTAGCCATTGAGTAAGGCTAATATGTCTTTGTAAAACCTTTATTCATAGTGATTGTGTGGCTTGGTCCGTCCGAGGTTGTTTTCCCGTTTTGGGTTTTTTCCTCATACATCCGGCGTTAGAAGTATTCTTTACTTAACTTTACTTGCTTTAATCACTAGATGCATATTTAAGATTAATCAAGATAAAATTGGGTTAAAGTAAGAATTGGATTTTCACAACTTAATTTGGTGCAAATTAAAAGTTGAATAATTTTTAGTAATAAATTGGTTTGATTTGAAATACACGATTTTAGGGGTCACCCCGTTTTACAGTGGTCTTTGCAATTTTTGGATATTTTGAGTTCAAATAGGGCTTTATATATTTTGTTCAGACCATTTTTTGTTTTTGGTGTTTTTTGTGTGAATCATGTCTTCTCTCTTGCTGTTCTCTCTCCCTCTCACCCCGCCTTCTCTTCATTATGAGGTATGTATAGTGTCTTCGTCGGATTTAAATTATTTGTAGATTTTTTTTATTCAATTTACGTTTTCTAAACCCTCACTTTTGGGTTTTTTATCCTTTCTTATTCATGGTTTCAACTTCTTCAACTCTGAATAAAATGTTTTTAGGGTTCATTGTTTGTTTATTTGTAGCTTTATTTTGTAGATCTGATATTTTTTTGTTCAATTTTCCAAGTGTAGTAGACCCTGACTCTCTCTCTCTCGACTTTTAACTGATTTGGATTAAATAATTCTATGAACGTGAATATGTGACATTATTTTTTCTAATATTGTTTCTACATTTTTAAAACTTTATATTCTCTAATGTTTTATGTTAATGGTGTGATTGTACGTGTCCATCGTTAGTAGGTGGAGTAATTGTCTAGACTCGGTACGTAATTTTTGTTTTCTAATTTATCTAATCCTTCTTTCTTTGATGCACATAATGGCTTTCATGTTTAGTAAATAAATAGGTTTAATGCACTTTTATATTTAGTAGCTGCCTGATAAAATGCCTATGTGGCTATGTGGTTCCCCTGTTTCTTACAAAAGGAATTAAAAAGGATGGTTCTCCTCTCATATCATTATATATTGTTGTTGCTGTTACCATGAATGTTCATTTTGATTCATATTTAGGCTTCAAATTTAACATCATTTTGCATACATGCAAGAGAAAATCCATTTAGGGTATTACTTAACTCACATATTGTTTAGTTTAGGTTGCTTTAATGGTAAATGCTCTTTACTCTTTTTTATGCACAAGAAATTTTAAATTATATATCAAACATATTTCAGAATGGTTGATATTTTTTTAGCATAAATGATATTTCTTATATATTTTTTTTAAATGATATTTTTTAAGATACTCTCATTTGCACAATGACCTAAGCTGCCTATTCCCTACATATTTACCAGTGGCTGAGTATTTCCCTCTTTTATTCAGACGTCTTTAATGGTTTCAGGTAACGTGTCTTAATTCCTAAACTAATCAAAATTTGAAAAACCTACTCTTTTTAACAAATTATTGTCCATTACTTTTTTTCCTTCTCTTTTGTGATGTCAGTTTTGAAGACTTGGTAATTTAATTGCCTTTCTTTGACAATAAATTCTCATGGTGGATTTATAATTTAAGTTGCACTTGGTTTAATTTTATAGACAATGTAAAAAGTATACTTCAATTTATATTTTGGGTTTTGTTTCGTTCGATGCTTTCTGTTTGAGTTGAGTAAGAATAAAAAGTGATCTACCATCTGTAGAGAAATGGTGTAGTAAATCTTTATGTTGATGCTGAAGTAAATGTGAAGCCTGAAAATGTGTACTGCATTGTCCATACATACTATACTGAGAGTTGTTAATTTTATCACATACTGCATTGTACAAAAGGAAGACAACTCGCCTAACTTGAGCATATTAAGATGGATCTATTAAGAGCTTTCATCTGACTATAAGGACAGGCTTCAGGTTGTGTACTTCGCTTATCTCGGCCTCTGCTCAAGGCTTATCTTTTCCACTCTTGGACGTTTCCTTTTAAGTGGAGGGTAAGTAACTTCTTGATATATTTGTGGACAATAATTAGATTACTAATGCTCCCGTTCCTGTATGAACCTAAATTAAGGGCTTAAAAATTAATTACCATATTTTTTTACCGTTAGGTGCACTTAATGACGTGGAAATAATATCCATCTAAAATGCATTACATCTAACGGTGAAAAATATGGCCTTTACTTAAATGTTTTTATTTTGGTCCTTACAAGAACATTGATCATACTCGTCTTTCCTAAAAGCACTTTATGTTGCATCTATTATCGATTCAATAATCTGAATTTGCAAAAGATACAAGGATTATGCTTTAATAGTCATTAATGGATCGACAATTTTAAGCTTGATTGCCATGCTATTAGGAAATAGTTTGCTGCTGTAGATATTTCGGCTCAGGTATTTCGATTTCTTCTCATTTTAGATTTACTTTATACGTTGCTTATGCTGAATTATAATGCCTATTCATTATCATTGGTTGGTTTTAACACCAAATACATATAAAATATCAATATTTGATTGTTAAGGATAATTTTTAAGATTAGACTAATATAATTTTCTTTCTTTGTTGCTAAAGTCGTTTTGGCATGGAGGAGAGGTTTCGGGATTTTGTTGTAATGGAAAATAGATACCGCTACAGATCGAATAAGGCTAAGATTGAAATTGTGTTAGTGAGGAATCCAAAGGGTGAGATCCAGAAGAAGAAATATGAAGCCATGACATTCGAAGAGAATGCCGATAAGAAGGAATGAGAAATTCAATATGAGAAGTTCAGAGGCATTTTTCATAAGTTATTGAAGGCTTGGAGAAGGGTTCGATTTTGTAGGGGTGGACATGAGGTTGGGTGTGGGGGGGGGGGGGGGGGGGGAGTTGTTAGAAGGACGAGTATTACTGGGGCTTTGGAGGAGGTGTGTATGGCAAGTTGTTGTGAAGTGATGACGATGTCGGAGATGAACGTTTCAACGGTTTGTTGTCAATTTCTTTTCCTGGCATGGGTTTTAAAACGATGATCCAAAAAATATCAATTCATATTTTGGGTTCTCATTCAAATGTCGATGCATGTATGGGAGCAGATGAGTGTGTGAATGTGGGTTGTTACACACTAATAGTGGAGTTGAAATATGTGGTCAAGAAGATCATTCATCAAATAAAAGTCTTAGCAAGAGATGCTCTCGAGTGAGTTATTATGGTTTTTCTTCATTTTCTTAGGTTACTAGACACTATTTTTTAGGTTATTAGGTTTCTAGTATATGTTCTTGCACGTGTATGCGTGTTTAATATTACTTCTTTTGCCTGATACGAAAGCAAGAAAAGCATAAATATTTTTTTAAATGATAACACTTGCAAACAAATCTGTAAGTGTCAACAGTATACATGTGTTGTCATCACTGTCACCTAGATATTCCAAAAGAAATATAGACAAGTCCTGCTCAGTGGTTCATTCTTAATTTTCTAGTTCTCTCCCTCTGCTTCTGTTTTAGAAGTTGTTCTAACTTTTGAAGTATCCTTCGCAACACCATATATCACTTCTCTAGCATATTTTTGCTTCACGTATTGCTTTTCATACCTCACTATGTGTAAATTTTTAGGAAAACTTCTCCATAAATTCCGTTCATATTCGATGCACACTCCTATCAATCTGTCCGCTGAACAAAATTCTAGATTCATTTAACAAGGCTTATAAGAATCTAGGTGAATAGTTATTATATTAGTTGGTTGGGATTATCATTTTCATTAAATCTCTAGATGACTCAAACAGTAGATTGATTGATAATTGTCGAGAACATGGCTCGAACATTATATTGATAATTGCACAGTGATTGTCATCAAGTTTCCAAGTAGTAATGTAGTTTTTATTCTCCAATTTAGGGTGTGGAAGAAATAAGTGTTCTATTATACAATGGAAAGCCACTTGACCCTTGACTTCTGATACCACATTACTTCCTTCCCCTTGAACTTTATAACAGTTTTGACCGAGTAATATCCAAGTTTGAGAGAAAAGAAGAATCCTTAAAGCTAAGAGCTCTTTAGATGTCACTTACCTGGGCAAGTAGTACCCTCTTCCTTTATAAAATATTTTCGAATACATCTTATTCCACCTTTAAAATTTAGAGAGAAAACTGGATAAAATGTTGGGTTACCCTTACTTCAGTTTTGAGCAACTAAAGCATCAAAGCTGTTGTGGTTCATCTAAGCCGATTTAAAATATGTATTCTTTCTCATGTTAGTCTGTATTAAAATTTAGTTATAACCTTTTAATGGGATTCTAATTCTTGTATATGGTGCATTCCTCATGTATGTACAGTTATTACAAGACCCCATTTGGACTATTTATAATGCATTCCCCTAGACTTTGGGAAAATGACCTTTTAACGGGATTCTAATTTTTTTCCTGTTAACTTTTCAATTCTGGTAGAGTTTTAAACATATATATGATGTTGTGCAAGTTTCTTATTTGTGTTAAAAAGAAATGCAAGTGGATGGGAAAATGTCACTTTGAGGTATATAAACTACTTCAAGGTTTACACTTAGATTTATGAATATATGCTAGTATTTCAACCAACTTAACATATTTCCATACATTTGTTATCGTATGGTATTTGGGATTTGACTTTGGAGCCTACATACAAATGGATGACTGGCTTATTAGTATCACACTTCTACATGATGTCATCAACCTCAACTTGACATTTGCATTGTTCAGTGTTTGGAATAAATATTTGAATTGTTTATTTTTTCCCTTTAAAAATGCCCTTTGAAATAAACATTTTGACAGTTGGCTTTAATATCGTGTACCATTAGAGATATGTAAACATTTAAGGTTTAAGGTTATAGGCATACTAATAAATAGGATATACTCTGATTTTGATTTTAACTGTGATGTTTATTATCAATTTTGCCATTTAGTTTGTTTAATTCTTTTAGTTTAATTGTATTGTTATTTGAGTCGATCGTCATTTTGTTTATATCATGTTGAATTAGCTAAGTATCTTTTTTGAATTTTTTTTACAGGCTATATGAACCCCCGAGCCGATTATCATTAGCTCTTTACGACAAACACCCACATTGATGTTAGCTTGGAATGAATTTCATTGAAATTTTTGTCTTTATTTGCAAAACTCTCTTTATTTTAATTAGTTTCTTATATGTGCTATTTTGGATGCCAGACTTTTATTTCATTCATTAGCAGTGATGTTGGGCCACTGTTGTGCTGTGCTACTGCTATGCTGCTATGATGTGCTACTGCTATGCCATTTCTCTACAGTTGTGCAATTAGTTTGGCTTGTAGTTAAACAAGACAAAGATGCACTTTTTTGTTGAGTCTTGAAGAAGATAGCAGGATTGATCATAGTACTCCTAATTGGGGACAAAGTGAGTATTTTAGTCATTTTTATGGTCTACATACTTAGTTTGTTAGATAACATAGTACTCTTAAAATTTTATAGTTTCGGTGTTTTCTTCTGTTTTCCCCATTCAATGGCAACTAGTAAAACCATTGTATAGTTTCGGGGTTTAGTTCATTTGGGGTTTTCGGGGTAAGGGTGGATTGTTTGCATTCTCCCCAATTTGCAAAAATATTAGTTAAGCATGTTCCTCCCACACTTTTGTTTCTTCGTATTGTTATTTCTTGAAATGTTTTCTTGAAATAAGTTGCCATAATTGATTGCTTTGCATGAGGTCTACATAATAATATATACATTACTTACTAATCATACTATACATTTGTGATATTTCTCATTGCTGGTGACTTTTTTTCTTTGATTTTCTGTGTTCCAAAAGAGTTTTATTTTGTGTATCACGTGGATCTGTTTTTTTTTTTTGGAAATTTCAATGATTCTCTTCTAACGGTTGGGGGATTTTTTTAAGCTAAACACAGTGGGATGAAAATGTTTAACCAACGATTTGAATATTTGAATCGACATTGACAATCAATCACGCTCACATAAAACTCCGTAAGCCACTACTTCTACTGCATTACCACCATCCACCATGCCGATTCATTATATCGGTTTTAAAAGTCGGGAATTATTTATGCTAATTGTAACTGGATTTGTCCAAGGTTAAAATTCTTGATAAGGTATGAATTCACCACATTTTGAATGAATAATAAACACAAAGGGTACTGACAATATTCAATGGGTAGAAGCAAAAAATGACTGTTTGCACTAATATTTTATGCTCTGGACATAAATTTTGTCATTATGCAAACATGTTTTGTCAAATAAATATCCGTTAAAACTTAGTCATCTTAAAACGACCGATCTTAAAACGACCGATGGTTGTTCAGATATCATTACAGAACCAACTGATGGATGTTCCTCTCCCCGGCCTGAATGCGACCTAATTCATTTTTGTTTTGTGATTTGTTTTGCAGATTTAACAAATATGGTTCTACTTTGTTCGTTATGAAGGCGTTCATCATTAAGGTGGGTTTCTTCTCTGTTTTTCCCTGCATAGCGGAGTTCATGACAAATAATGGGGGCTTGGTTGTCAGATAAAACAAAAATTTCTAAATAAATAGTCAGGTATTTTAAATCCCTTTTAGCTGCTGCAAGTCCTCAACGTTAGCGCATTTTTACACTCTGTGCAAAGATGAACGTTGCTCCAAGTTAAAGATTTATACCATTTTGCAAAAGGTGTATTTGGATAGAATAAACCTTATAAAATTCATATTTCATGAATTTATGATTTGTTGTTAACTACACATTGTTTGAATCTCCATTAACTAAGGGAGTCTAAGACATGGCAACACGACTCATAATTTTGACAAGGTAACATGACTCATATTTTTGACACAATTAAAAATGTATAACCCGAATAAAAACACGATTAACACAACAAGAAATGATAACATGACTCATAATTTTGACACGAACACGATAAGACATGACTTCGTGTGACAAATAACAACACGAGCATGACATACCGTGTCAATTTCGGGTCAATTTTATGTCGTTCTGTGTCATGTTTTTGTGTCGTTTCTAAAATTTCCACCCATATTTAAGAGTTTCTTTACACAAGAGTTGAAATGAAACCAAGAAATATTAGCTAAATTGTATTTATTGGTAGCTTCAAATGTACTTTACTACATATAAACAACATGATCCGAATTTAGAATCTGCTCAAAATTCAAAACATTATAAAAAAGCTCACCAAAAAATAAATGCCACTCATTTCTTGGCTATTTCAAATGTACTCCCTAATAAAAAAAGTAACTGTTTTGTTATGTATTTTTGTTTACATCCCATTTCCCCCGTTTCATTTATTTCTTTTGTATGTTATATATTTGGTTTTCCTTTTTAAAGAGGTTTTGGAAAATCTATTATGATTATTGTATTTTTGTTAATTTCATTATGTACAGTGGCACAAATTGAAAAATATTTAGATCTGAGATATTAACAACCATTATTGAATCTACATAGATGCCCCTATTGTGCTACTATGGTCCAATTTGTTATGCATTATATTTATGTGATTTAGGTGTAAATTCACATGAAGTATGTTTTTGTATTAGATGTAATGTTTGGCATGTAATGTACAAATACCTATTAATTTATCATTCTTTGCTTTTTGTAAAGTACACATATATTATTTTTTACTAATATGACACGAGAGCACTGTAACAACGAGAAGGAATCTTCAATTGTAAATGACTGTAAGAGATCAATTACACATGATGTGCTTTTCAGCTTTTGTGTTGGTTTTTTGCACTCCTTTATAGTCTTAATTGGAAGATACGAAAAAGTTGATTTCAGTCACCTGTTCATCCATACCTTTGATTCCATCTTACTCTTTTAGCAGTCCAAACTCAACTTCTCCTTTTTGTTGTATGTTTGTCTTTCATGTGCATTGGAGCATGAATGAGGCCTATAGGCATCGATAAAGTGTATGCATGCTTGGGTACAATTGAAGCCTTTTTCATGGAGAAAAAGTCCTTTTAATCTCTTTATTTGAATAGGTGATGAATTACATGTAAAGAGTTATGCAAAGGCTGATGTAGCATTTATTTGGATAAATCATGCAGTTATAGAAGCTCATGAAAGCATAAGTACTCAACTGCAGAAGCTTATGAATGCATATTGTGGCAGTCGGTTTGTTGATCTCAACTTAAGAGTTATGTGCTAGAGTCTATGGACGGTGATGCTACGGGCACAATGGATTAGTTGAGTTGGATGAAGATCACAATATGAAGGGTTTGAATTGCAGTAGTGTGTTGTATTCTCAAAAAGAGTGGAGGTTAGCTACTTTACAAGATGGAGGCTTTTTTATTTTTTAAATAGGATGGATATTCCTATAAACAAAGAAATTCTAGCCAAAATTTCTAAATTGTTGACACTATTTATGTAGTAAAATAAAAATTTACTTAAATATTGTATATTTATTTTGACCATAATTTTGTTGAAATTTTAACGTAAACGAGTATTGTTGTCATGGATTATAATTATCTTTATTAGTTCAAGTGTGGTGTAATATAGTTGCTATATTGTGCCTTTAGAAAAATATATGGTGTTTATATGAGGTCCCTAAAAGATTATTTGTTGTGGTCGGAAAATTTTCTCCGTGCGTTCAGGCACGGGGATTCCACTAGTTAAATTTCTAAGGTGATTATAAAGTAAAACTAATGCATCACGTAGAATCTTTAAGGTGTTTATTTACAAAAAAATATTATTATTATTATTAAAAAATTGTGTTTCTACCCGAGTGTTAGAAGAATTATTTTTACTGACATTATATATTAAAAAGTTGGGTTAATTACACTAGGCCCCCCTATACTTTGACTCTCTTTCCACATTCCACTACATACTTTCAATTTACACCCTGTACTAGCACTGACAATGCAATTGACCCAAAAACGTGACGACCGTCTCTTTTTTGGCGAAAGTGAGGTTACGTGAGTTGCACATGTAGTTTTAGTGAGGGGTAACTTGGTAATTTCATAGGGTATTTTAATTATTTTTAAAACCTAAACTCTCTCTCTCTCTCTCTCTCTCTCTCTCTCTCTCTCACACACACACACACACACACACACACACAAACACACACACACACACGAGAACAGATCTGGAGAGGGACTGGGGCTGGGGCTGGTGCGGGCGGAGGAGGGGAGGGGCTATTTGGACGAGGGCTGGGGTTGGGGGGAGGGGAGGGCCAGGGTTGGGTGGGGGCAGGGGCTGGTTGGGCGGCGTTGGGTATTGGTGTTGGGGGGGGACCAAATCTGCTGAGGGGCTAGGGTGTTGGTGTGTTGGCGGGGGGGGGGGGGGGGGTCTGTTTTTTTCTTCTTCTTTTTTTTAAATCACAGTTAAAATCACTTTGTTTTCTTTTTTCTAGAAAAATGACATATTTTGGTATTTTAGTGTTTTTGAGATTTTTCAGAATGTTTAAGTATATATTCGTTTTTGGTATTTTATATTTTCAAAATTTATTCCAAGGTTTTTTAATATTTTTTAGTATTTTCAGAATTTTTAGATATATATTTATATTTTTAGAATTTATTCAAAGTGTTTTTGTATAATTAAAAAATATTTTTTGCCATTTTCGGAATTTTTTCCAAGGCTTTTTATATTTTTTGGTATTTTCGGAATTTTTAAATATATATTCATATTTTTCAAAATTTATTCCAAGTTTTTTTTAATATTTCTAAATATTTTTTGGGTATTTTGAGAATTTTAAATATACATTCATATTTTCAGAATTTATTCCAATTTTTTTTTATCTTTTAAATATATTTTGGTATTTTCAAAATTTTTAAATATATATTCATATTTTCAGAATTTATTCCAAGTTTTTTTTTAAAATTATTTTTTGGGATTTTCAGAATTTTTCAATATATATTTGTATTTTCAAAATTTATTCCATGTTTTTTTATATTTTTAAAATATTTTTTGGTATGTTTGTAAATTTTAAATGTTTTTTTTGTTATTTAAAGATTTTTTTAAAAAGCAATTAGGTTTGGACGAAAATGCCCTTGGTTAATGTCACGTGCGACACATATGACTAACGATTTTTGTAAAAAGTTAACGGAATTGGACGACCTATAAACTGCAGTCGTTTATATAGTTAGGGGTATAAATTGAAATAATTGAAAGTATGTGGTGGAAAGTGAAAAGAGAGTCAAAGTATAGGGGGGCCTAATGTAATTAACCCTAAAAAGTTATAATAAGACCCAAAAAAACTCAACTATGCATGTAAAAAAAATCCAGAAATTTACGTGGGGGTTGCCCCTACTCGAGACCAGGGGCAGATGCACATGGGGACCAAGGGGGGCCTTAGCCCCGGTTCAATTTTTTGAAAAAAATAAATAAATAAATATATATATATATATATATATATATTGATTGGGTTTTTTGGTAAAATTTCAAACTTTAAGGTATAATTCTAATTATATTCAAAACTGGGGGTATAAGATTGTAATTAATTAAAAATCTAAACCTTGTCAAATTTCTGTAATTTATGTCCAAAACATATATGCCCAAAGAAAACTCGAAATAAACTCGAAAAATATCCCATGTATGTATGTTTTATATATATATATATATATATATATATATATATATATATATATATATATATACATGGGTAGGTATGGCACATACCAAGTATACATACCGATTTTTTTTAAATAGTAAAAAATTTATTTTTGTGTTGAGATTTTTTGTGAGGCATTTAACCAATTCAAGGGAGCCATATAAAAAAAATAATTTCAAAATAACTTTTTTGCTATTTTGAAAAAATTGATCAAACTTTTACACCTTTTAAAGCACTTCAAAAGCTATGAAAGTTTGACTGATTTTTTAAAAATAGCAAAAACAACTTATTTTGAGCTGTTTTTATTATATGGGTCCCTTGAAATATTTAAATGCCATGTAAAAAAATTCAACTTAATTTTTTTTTAAT
Source organism: Sambucus nigra (assembly GCA_949130495.1). Taxonomy (NCBI): domain Eukaryota; kingdom Viridiplantae; phylum Streptophyta; class Magnoliopsida; order Dipsacales; family Adoxaceae; genus Sambucus; species Sambucus nigra. The sequence goes on along the minus strand of OX422214.1, from coordinate 599,466,471 downwards.
ATTTAAAAAAAATAGGTTTGCGTCAGCAAGTATGTATACTTTGTATTTATGAGAGTCGCCCTATATATATATATATATATATATATATATATATTATGTGTGTGTGTGTCCTAAGAGCACTCTTAAAATTAAAAAAATAGTATTAGAGACAAAGTTCTGACGTAAAATTAATAGAAACAGATACTCATGTGCAGCTTTTATACTTACTATTTTGAGACTTAAAACATGTATTCTTATAGGTTCTGAAAATATATGTCCTAAAGAGCACATACTTTAAACCCAAAAATGGTAGGGACAAAGTTTCGACGTACAATTAATAGCGCCGATACTCATATAAAAATTTTATATTTACTATTTTAAGGCTCAAATCATGTACTCTTAGAGGATCCTAAAAACATGTGTGCTAAGAGCATACACATAAATACAAAATTAATAAGGACAAAGTTCCGAAATATAATTAATAGAAAACGGATACTCATGTAGAATTTTCATACTTACTATTTCGACGCTCAAAATATGTACTTATAGGTCACATATTAATATTTTCTATACACACATAGAGAGAAAGAAGAAAGGGAGTAGAATTGACATATTAAACAAGCACAACTAGTTAGAAGGACCTCCACACAAGGCTTATTTCTAATTATTCAATCCTTGTTTAGGGTATCATAATTTCCCCAAAGTTAAGTTGCAAGATCTGATTTTGGTTCACGAAAACTAAAAAAATATATATTTACCAACTAATCTTGTTCACTAAATATATAGTCAAATAAGTTCTACGGTTTTATTTTGTTATAACATGTATCGTGTAAAAATATTTTTGCTCAAATAGGCTATATTACTACATATATAAATAAGATCTATTAAGAAAATTTTATTTTAATAGACTAAATAAAAAATCATCTTATGTAACTGAAAAGTATGGAATCCCCGGTTTTAAATAATTCACTCGATTAAAAAATTTTAATTTCCTTTTTGAAAAACTCAATAGAGATGATGCGGAAGCGTTATAAAGGTGATGGTTCAACTTCCAAAAATTAACAACAACAAGTTTTAATTAACTCAAGTCCTAGAATTTGCCTAAGTCATAATTAACAATTATCCAAAGTTAGGCGAAACCAATTTTAGCAAATGACTTGAATAAACCAAATTTACCTTGTATTTAATTTAAGTCCCAAATTAAATGAGTGTGATAATTAAACCAAATTTTATCTTGAAATTATCCTAGGCATGGATTCTAAATTAATGAGCAAGATAAAATAAACAATGTCACACTACGCCGAGATGTACGAGGAAAAACCCAAGACGGAAAACAACCTCGGACGGCCCTAGCCACAAGTCCACTAGATACGGAATTACAATTACAAGACAGATAGACTTACAACGACTGACTCGATCCCTCTCAAGCCTCGACGCTCCTTCTCGTAGAAACCTCTTCCTAGCGGACAACCTCGGAACACCACCGCGTTCTCGGAATCCACCGATGGGACTTTATATGGTCACCGTCACCCAAGCATGGAGACTTTCTCCGTGTGGGTAGAATCTCAACAAAAAGTCTTCTTTGTGATGGGGTGTAGAAGCAAACCCGAAACGTCTCTTCTTGAATTCGGTAGAGATAAACCGGTGCCAAAACTCCAAGTAAAGAATATGAATATAGAAACTTGGAATAAACAACTATTGGGTGTAAACTAGAGTGTGTATGAATTTTTCTTTAAAAAAAAAAATTAACACTCAAAACATGAACTTTTTCCCTAAATAAATTAGCTCTCAAACTCTCTCTAAGAGATGGATATGGATTGGAAAAATGTGATTCCCGCACATATTAAGTCTTGAAAAAGTTGGTTAAAAACCAAGTGGGGAAAGTGGGAGAAAACTGCAAAAAACTGTTCCCGCCCTGGCGTCTCGTTCGAACGAACTTGACTCTCGTTCGAACGACGCTTCTAACGAGCGACCAGCCTGGGCTCGTTAGAATCTCGTTAGATACCTCGTTAGAACGAAAAACTCGTTCGAACGACTGGCCAGTTTAGGGTCGTTGGCAAACTCGTTCGAATGAAACCTGGTTCGAACGGAAAAACTCGTTCGAACGACATTTCTAACGAACGACCAGAAAGTTTGTAAAATTCGATTTTGGCCCAGAAACTTTTATATACTTATTTTAAAGTTCTAATTGATTCTTTCTGAAGCAGTTTTTTATTACACCTAACACCCAATACATATTGTTCCAAGCTCCTATATAAATATAATTACATTCATACCTTGGGAGCATGGAACCTTAGTTGATGACGTAGAAACGAGGCACGCAAACCGGCATTTTGATGAAGCTTTATATTCTTTGCCGCTACGTCTTCAACACACACTTCATAGGCTTTGAGAATATTACACTCAAATACATTCCTATGAATAAATGTTTTTTTCCGGAATTGAGCCAAAACTATATATGGACTCAATTGGAAATTTGCGTCCTTACAGTAACCATGAATTATTTGTCAATCTCCGTAAAAAAAAATACAAATATGAAGGCTCCTTTCTAATTCTTTAAATCTTCCTTTGTTTTGGGTATCATAATTTCCCCGAGTTTTGTTACGAGTGAGAACTAAAAATTAAAAATTAAAAAAAGTCCAATTAGTGAATAACATTTTTTTTTGGTGTGTGCTTGTGTTCTTTTAAGTCTCACCCAAAAGCAGTTATCAATAAAATTGATTAAGAGATTCAATGAAAAGATAAAATGATATATCGAGTAGAAAAAAAATTAAAAAACTAATAAAAGAAAAAGAGCTAATACAAATTTATGTTTTACATATCTATATAATAAAGGAGGAGGATTTTTTTGGTCTCCCCCAACTAACGGTTCATATTACATCTTGAGAGATTTTGGTGTTTATCAACTGGCGGCTCAGATTAAATCTTACCGAATTGAATCCAATAGTTTCATGTTCAGCCATGAATGAGAGTCACTTTTGGGGATAATTGAGTCATCTCTCTCTCTCTCTCAAATTGCGATGCAACACCATTTTACACTCGAAAATGAGAAGTATTGTCCGCCGGATTTGGAGGGCATGTATATTCCGCCGGATTTTACACTCTGTTTCCTCTCACATCCCATTTCTCACCCACCACAAACCCTTCAACACAAACCTCTTACACACCTCGAGCCTCCCACCAGTATCAGCTCTGTCCCATTTCTCACCCATACCTCTTACACACCTCTAGCCTCACGTATCAGCTTCTCAATACATCTCCACACCAACTCTGTCTGCATATCACTCTCCCTAAGCACGCCACCACCATTGAACATCTTTCTCTGACTACTGTTGCATCTGGGTTTATGGGTTTGGGATCCGAACTTAGTATAGAATAAGGCAGAGAAGGAGAAGGGTTTTATGTTTGATTTTGTTGATTTTATATCATAAGGTTAGATCTCCCTCATATTTATTTTTTTTGCTTTTTCGTTGCAGATTTAGGATTTTCAGTCCTCCGGTGATCGAAGCTTTCTCGGATACATCATACGGGGCCTGTTGTGATACATCCGTCAATGGACATATGCCATAACAATTTTTCTTTTTTGGTTTAACACAATGGGTTAGATCTTCAAGTTTTTTTTTACATGTGATATTTTCCTTTCAAGTGAAGTTTTTTTAATTTATTTTCATTCTATTTTTATTGCGTTAGATCTTGACAGGTGATATTTTCCTTCCAAGTGAAGTTTTTTTGACAGGTGGTCCGGTTGTCTTTTCTAGAGTTGGTTTTCAAAATACTCATTTTACTTTAAAAGCTTTGTTATTGTTTTTCCAGTTGGGAATAAATGCCAAAGTTTTTTTGGGATGTGTCAGTATTTTCTATTGGCATGGAAGCATTTGAAATGCCTTAGTTGAGCCAAGAAAATGAGGAATAACTCTTGCACATGCATAATGTGAAAAGTTCCTATTTTCAACGAATTTTGCAGGGTTAGTTTCCAACTGCTATTTTTCTTTGTACAATATTATTATTTTGCTATGCTTAGTTTTCACCTCCTCCTGCTATTGCAAACGTATTTTTAGGCATTTTAGAATTTTTTTTAGACTCCCATTACACAAAAAGAAAAAGCACCCGCCATAGAGATGAAGGATGGAGTCGTTTTAGTTTTTAGAATTATTATGACATTTTTCTTCGTTGAAGTTTATTTTAACTTATTAAACCAAATATAACATCACTATGAATATAATCTCTTTTGTTCTTTGTATTTTGTGGCTTTGATTAATTTTTCAACATAAAGATGGTTGATGGAGGACCCTTTGTCGTGTTCGTGTTGAATAAATTGAAGTCGTGTTGGCTGGGCCCAAAAACATCCCATTGGCCCGAATATCGACCCTAATTTTTAGTGGCTTAGTCTGAATTATTGTTTTAGTTAAAGAGTATGATTAGCTAGATTACTATGATTAGCTGAATTTGTAAAGTATTTTTTATTATCTAGATCTTTTAAGGATGTTGCTAATATAGACCAAAATTTATCACTTATTATTGGTGCTTTTTAATTCACCATTTTGTATTTGTTAATACTGGCCTATTGACTGTTGTGTGGCTAAAGGCACCTGGTAAGGCATGAATGGCTGGCAAGAGGTAACTTTTTACCTATTTTTACGTTTTTTATTTATTTTATTTTATGTTATAGGCATTAATAGCAAAAACAAACCTGGACCCAAATGAAATTGACGGATGTGAATATACAATGAATATACAAATACACACGGTGTTGTTCGGAGGAGGCGTTAGCACTTAGCATGTCTTACTTCAGATCCAGGTTTTATTCTTTCCTATTTTTTATAGACACACACGGATGTGCCTCTTTTTTTGGATAGATACATACGGATGTGCTTTTTTATTTTTCTTTTCTATTTTACTGGTTTAATGTTTTGTGTTGGTGAGAAAACAGAATTGATGTGCGTTAATTTTTTGGTTTAAGAAATTTTTGTATTCAACTTTGTGGTTGTTGGTAAGAGGATTTTGTATAGTATCTCAGGCTAATGTTATCTTATTATTTTTTGCAAAAATTTTAAGTCAATGTAATGTTTGTGATTGTTTTAAGAAATTATGTTTCCTTACAAAAAAAAATTATGTTTCTTAAATTTTTTTAAGTCAATGTAGTGTATGTAATATTATTTTTATTTTAAAAAATATTGTTGCTAAAAAAATCAAACAATTTTTTAAATAGAGAATTAAGGTAAAGGTCATGTTCCTTCCTATATTTGAATTTTTAGGACAATGATTTTCAAGTTTATAAATCTAGTCCCTGTGGTACAATAGTATTTATAAATCTAGTCCCTGTGGTACAATTGCCTTTATTTTTTTGGTCCGCGCCAGCGGCACCATTTTTCACCATTTTTCATGTTGTTTTTAGTACAGGGACTAAATTTATAAAATTATATGGAGTGTCCTATTTTTATACACTTTAAGCATTATAAGGACCTTTTCCCAAAACCCCCTTTTTTAAATTTAATGTCAAAGTGCAAAGATTTATTTATAGTTCATTTTTCTGAAATTTTCTCTAGAGATTTGTGTCAAAGTTTCAACCCTTAATGCTTTAATTTTTCTTGAGATAACACCTGTTGGAGGGATTTTTCTTTAGATAGCCCTTAATATGAATTTTTTTTCTTCAATTCTTAATTATAGTATAATTATTTGTCGTTTTACCCCTTTTAACTAAATGGTTAAAGATATCAATATTTGGATATCTATATATAGAGAGACACAGAGTTAAAAAATAAAATATAAGTTCTCTAAATGTAAAAAATATATAACATATTTTAATATATTGATTGTTGTATGAATTAGTCATTATTAATACAATTTCAATGACTACAAAATTTTTAACGACTCGGATAGATAAAATGGTTAGTATACATGTATATGAATATTTTTGTTGCTTAATTATTTACCCGCTTTTCAAGTTATTTTTTTAAAAATAACATCATCACCTATTGAAGTAAACCATTAGTCGAACATGACAAATCTAGGTTGCACTATTCCCACATTTTTTTAACCCATGTTGTACTTTTCTTTTACTCATTCTCGAGCCATGTAACATGGTTTGGTGGCAGTTATCATTTCACTTATTATAACATCATAGCTTATCCTTAAAACCTTCAAATGACGAAATCCATACCTGCAATATTAAATGTCTACATGGACATGTCAAGTTTTGTTGTGATCTCATTTTTTCTGAGCGTGGATTGCAAAGAAAGTTAGTAGTATTTTTGTACAAAACAAAAACTAGCTTATCTTGGGACATGAATATTCAATCCAGACTTCGTGTTAAAAAAAATATGAACACAAAACAATCGCAACATATCGTGTTAATTTCTAATCAAGTTTATGTCATAACGTGTCATGTTATTGTATTGTGTTTAGCATATGTTTTATTTTGAATGGGTTTGCAATATATATATTGGTTGTGTTGGGTGTATACTATTGGGTATTTATATTATTTTTTAATTGAGTGTGTGTATGGTGGTGTTGGGTGTATATATATTGGGTATTTATATTAATCTTTTTTTATTAAAATGGACGTAAATAAAAAATTTCTTTCTTTCTTTATTTTATAAAAAGTTGACGTTAGTTGTATTAAAAAACAAACCTAACATCATTTTTTTAACAAACTTTAGTTGTCTTTAGTGGATTGTCACATGTTTTTCACTATTTTAATTTTTTATGATTTTTGTACCTCTTTTGCATTTATAATAGTAACAAAATTTTGATCTAATTAAAATACTTTCTTACATCGCTAACACAAGTCAAAATATTTTGAGAAATAACAAATTACTAAAATATTTGCACTGTGCCATTAAAAAAACTAAAAAAATTACTAAAACAGTTTTAAACTAAAAATAACGTACAATTTATATTTTATACGATTGTTTTTTAAATTTTAAAATCCTTATTTAAAAAAAATTGGAAGTCAATTAAAAAAACTATTTTATTTAAAAAACATGCAATAATTTAAAAGATTTTTAATACATAAAATATGCGAGATGACTAATAGTATTTATATTTATACTATTGGCGATATTGGAACAAATTTTTCACCGTGCCATCGGCACGGGTACACCCTAGTATATATATATATACACGATAGCGATGGGACTCGAACCCACAATCTCCCGCTCCGGAGGCGAGCGCCTTATCCATTAGGCCACGCGATCCATGGTTCTCTTTTTGAACAAAGAGGTTGTGTAGAAACTCAAGTGTTATATAGTGAAGCTGAAACTGAATACCCCGATCCAGTGCAATAATGTTATGCCAAGTTTGCCCTCCCAATAAAAAACCAACATGTTTCTTCTTTCTTTTCTGGTTTTACACCATAATTCTCATTGAAATTTTTTAATTTCCCAAAAGTACGAGAGATCAAATTTCCAAACTCATAACTTAATTTCTATTTACACAAGTTAGTACAAATATCCATCAAAAGGTGGCTATGATGAAAGCAATCGTGATGTGCATGTTATAATTGTCATAAAAATGTTATATTTAATATAAATTAAAGTGGTCGCTCTAAGAAGACAATTTATTTAAAGAAAAATGCTATGTGTCCCAAACAACTCCCCCAAATCATCCCCCAAATAGCTTTGAGTGTTATACTTTATGGTATGGGTCCCGCCAGGGCACAAATCATCAATGCTATTTGGGGGAGATTTGGGGGAATTATTTGGTACCCATAGCACCACTCTTATTTAAAACATCTGATCATGGTATCATTTGGAGGTGGCACACTATAGGATGTAGCATTTGGGAGGGGGAGTTGGGAAGCTACATCATGGCATGTAGCGTTTCAATCTCCCTTTAATTCCCAACAACCTAAACAGTTTACAATTTTTCATTTTCACCCATTAAACTATCTAAACTTTCATTTATTAATTTTACCTAGACCAACAACTGAATATATTCACCTTTTCCCATTCCTCTCCAAACCAAAAAACATATAATTGAATATTGTGAGGAAGGATTTTGGTTAGGATAAAAAAGATTTTAAAAGGTTAGTTTCTTTTTTTTCTTCATTATTTCATCTAAATACCATTTGTATACATAATTCTTTATTTAACTGTAGTAATTTTCATAAATTGATGAAAAACATATATTTGAATAATTATATTATTTTTAGATTGTTTTTAATGTAAATTTTGTAGCGAAATTAATATTTTTAGCTAATTTAGACATCATTTTGACATGTTCACCTACAATTTTGACATGTTAACCTCCCGTGTTCTCCAAAATAAGAGCCCAGGACTTCACGAGGCTTATTGATGATGGTCCACATGTAATGGCATTCAATGATGAAAACTCAAAAGATGGGAAGGTTGAAATGCGTGGCGATTTGGGTCCCGTGAGATACATATATAGAAAATTTGTGCATAAAATCCTAGCAAAAGAGTGGATTGATCATAGTGGTTGAAGTGGGATTCGACACCCCAATTCTAAAGCTCAAGCATTTATAGTGCATTTGTAAAACACCACCAACACGTTTCACCTTTCGACATGCGAGCTCGGTTTAGCACCATATGATTTTACCATCCTTATCGGTGCTACCTTATTTTAAAATATAATTAAAAATATATTGATTGTTTAGCTTTATTTGTTGGGGTTTGTTAGAGTCTGTATGGAGGACTCACTATACATGAGTACGATATAGAATTTTGTGGACACAACCAATACGTACTTACCTACACTAGACTATACAGATAAAAAGATGCATCATAGTGGTTCAATATCTTGTGTGGCATTGAATAATTGGTTCGAATACATATTTGTGAATGAAGTACTTATCGATAATGTCGTCTTAGCTAGGATATTTTGCTCTTGTTGCACTGGGCATTGATTTTCCTCAATCAGAAGTATACCTCTCGAATGGCTAGCTGTAGTGGAGGATATGGAAATAATCTATAAATATGACTAGGGCTCTACCATTTTATCACATAGTTACTACTCCCTAAATGGAGTTTCAATTTGTGAAATAAATGCTTTAGATTATTTTGACAACTCGTATTGGCAATCAACAAATTATTTTATTTTTATTTTCAAGTTATAACTATTTCACATAACTAATATATATATTTATTTGTAGTTTTTTTTATATATGAGTACATACGTAGTATTTGTCGATTGCTAATCGGGGACATATTAGATGTTTGGCCTAAGATAAATCATTGGCAAAGGAATCGTCATATGCAAGCTTGTGTTAACATTCAAGAGGCCTAGCAACTAGAATGAGATGGTACTTCGTAGAAGCAGGAATGTGCAAAGAAGGATGTGAAGCGTACTTTTAGGATTTTACAATTCTGTTTTGATTTCTTACACATTCCAGAATTTGGAGGAAGGATAAGCTTGCACTTATTATGGTTTATGGAGTTATGTATTATATTGCATAACATGTTTGTGGAAGATGAAAGGCGTGACTGTGAATCTGTGACTGGATATTGAGTACGACGACCCAATAGATGAAGTTAAAATGTGTCGCGTCTCTATAAATGACCACTGTGCAATAACTCAAAGTTGCATGTTAATTTAGTGAACACATGGGTGAAAATTTCTCTAACTGAAAACCATGATTGTCCTAATGTCGTTTTAGCCTTATGTCAATATATGCACTTTGGTTTTTTACATTGACTTTTCTTTAATCTTAAATATTGCATGGTTGCATAATTTGTAATATTAATTTTAAAAAGATTACATTAGAAAAGGAACATACATGGTTGGATAAACCAATCAAAATTTGCCATGATTACCACCCAATGAATTAGATATAAATACTTGAAAATTAAAGTAGCTCTCTGACGACGAATAACCCGAGTTTTGTTGTGCCTGAGCCTTATGTAAAATGTATCGAAATATAAATTCATGGAACTCCTTCTGGACAGGAGACATGCTTGTGTTTTTCATGCTGAGGATCATTTGGTATTGTATGAGTTCATCTTGCACATATTTCCTCTCACGAGATGCTTGTGTGCGTTTTTGAATTTTCATTTCCCCTCCTGGTATTGTGCATTCAGTTCTCGGTCGGCTTCGCATGACTTCATGTACGAGTTATTAAATTATTTTATATTTGTAATTATTTTAGTATTGACATGTATATGATTGGGCTTTGGTCGGTTTGGTAACATACCAATATTAAATCAACTTTTAAAGCATCAAACCAAAATTTTTAGTTTTACCAGCTGGTACATCATCCCATAAACGAAAACCAAACCGCACGATACATCGGTAAAATCAATTTTTGCAATAAAATCGATTTTCTAGAAAATACGATAATTTCGATAAATTCATCTTTACGGTAATTTTGGTACTAATTGGTACATAATGGTATCAATCAAACATTTTATTCTAACCACTCCTATCATTTTTTATCGGTACTCTATATCAATCAAATATTGTGTTCAGTGTCATTGCATATGAAAAGCTCTGGAATGTTTAGAGAATAACACCAACAAGCACTAATTAAAAAATTTTGCTTTTAAAAAATATTGCAAAAGTGAATCGGAAATATTGAAGACAATCTATTAACTTCCAGTCATTAACTAAAAAATAAATGTACGGGAAGATAACCAACAAAGTGATATCACAAAGCCAGAAATATTTTACCACGTGTTCTCGAAAAATCAAATAATATAATTCATTTGATTTAGATTGAAGAACACGTGTAGGGAGGTGAGATTGAGGGGGAAGAGAGGGAGAGGGAGAAAGCTCTTACCAGGTGCAGGTGAGAGAGAGATAGAGATGTCGGCAAAAAGATTGTAAACATTAGGGTTGATGGAGGAGTTTGTTACACTTTAGATGAGTTTAAATATATGGCTTAGATTTAGTCTAATAAATTAAAGGCTCTCGGCTAATATAATAAAAATAACAAGTGTAAAGTTAAGACCTTAAGAGTTTGGTTGTGTTTGGCTTTAGCTATGGTATTCTTGTTTTATATAATTTGGTAAGTTCGATAATATCATCTTGGTAATTTTGATTTTTCATTTTGGGATGGTACAGTATGTAAATTGATTATTGAAATGTCAAAACCAAAACCAAATGCAAATAGTTCGGTAATTTCAGTTTCGGTAGTTTTGGTTTTGATAACAAAAATATGTGTACCATTACCTGTTTGGTACAAAATGGTACAATACAGGTTTTTTTCATACCACGAACACCCCTAGACATGTATATTCAAAGCCTTTGTTATTATCTTGTTGCATATCTTTAATTATTTCCTCCCAAAAGGCCTCAAATATGTTCGTTCAATGTTAATCGTTATCTCACCCGATAAATTGCTCGATGTAGTTTCTAGACTCGCCAGGAGCTGGGTTGTCAAATGGAGAATGCGAATTGTTGATAACAGTTTGCATTAACTAAAATTTTTGGAAGGATTTTAAAATATAACATAAGATAAACATTCAATTTTTATGCCAGAATAAATTGTTTCTGGAAAGAAAGTTAAAATAGAGATGAAAATTAATTACCCTCTTAGTTTGAACATGACCACTTACCTGTAAAGTCAAACTCGCGTATCTCAGTTTCAACAAAAACACAATAACCTTTTTTGTATATTACTAAACCATGTTTGAAGGCTCGAACCTTTCTGAACTTGGGTGATACCTAGAGTTGCATTGAATTATTTAGTAAGAGCATCCCAATAAGAAGTGGTTTGATGATTTGTTCAATGTATCCCATCATTCGTGTAATTCACGTAAGCGTGAACTTATGCTTTATCCTCGAGTTATGAAATATTTGCTCCATGCATCATTTTTTTCCAAACTAAATTTGGTTTGACCAAAGGAGTAAATTAACCAAAAGAAGTTTGAATGACAGGGAGAAAATTTAAGTTTAACCATGATTAAAAAATAGGAAGCAAGAATAATTATTTATTCTTCCAAGAGGGGTGGCATTCAAGGCCGAATCGGAACCTAGACTGACCACAGCTATAGCCCAAAAATTGTTAGATATTAAAAGCCCAAACTGAAACTGTAAAGGTAGCCCAACGCAATTTTGAAACTTAACCCACCCACAATATGATTTTCCGTCCAACAGTGTTAAAAACTTAAAAGTAACCAAATCCCACAAAAAATAACGTGTACATTTGTACGCCCCAATCTGTAATACCCTGTAGTTTTATATATATTTAATTGGACATTTAAATTATGTGGGTGATGCATAATTTAATTAAATCAAGAAATAATGAGAAAATAATTACATATTAATTTAAAGTAAAATGAATTCATATTTATGTGATAATCTATTTACTACTGTGATTGAGTAAATAAAATTGAATGTCAAATAATATTATGCTGTAAGTGAGTAAACGCGATAAAAATTAATAATATCTCAACCGGGGCATGCTTGGTTAAATTATAGTAGGCTGAGATGGAAAATATTATTAAGTGACTCGAGTGATGACTTCGAGTGAACGGTTGATCTGGAATGGGTCAAATAGTTAAAATTGAGTACCCAGGGATTGTGTTCGCGTCTCGGGGGCTATTTAGATTAATCGGGGCTAGTTTAAGTGGCTTTTGACTTCTTAATGGTATATGTAAAGTCAAAAACGGGATTATACTTATAAAATGAAAGGTTTGGATTTGGGGGAAAGTCATTTGTATATTCACAGTTGTGGAAAGTTATTCAAAGAGTTAGAGAGAAAGTGAAAGAATTATGAAGAAAATTCAAGAGTCTAAGGGAGGAATTGAAGAGTTTTGTAAGAAGACTCTAGAATTAAAGAAGTGGAAGGAAATTATTAAAGGATTATCAACATCTTCATCAAATTCAGACACTACAGACCTTAAGGCAAGCAATTAACTTGTTATTTAATTTGTATATTGAACTTTAGTCATATCATAATTGAGAAATGACATTTTGGAATATTTTCACATAACAACGATGGGATTTTGAAAAATGATTTATAATTTAGAACTATTTATTTTGAAAAATGATTTATAATTTGGAAATATTTATAATTGGAAAATGTTATAAATTATTGATTTTTGGAGAATTAATATTTAGTGTGATATTGTGAGAATTTTATGGTAAATTGAGATTAAGCAAAAATTTCTTATAATCATCTTGTGTGGTTGAATTCTAGATAAAATTGGAATTTTTATACTTGGGATTTATCTGAATATAATATATTGGTTATGATATGAATTGGGATTGAGGTGGTTGAAATTAAATAGAGAAAAATCGGTTTTGAAGAGTTTAGTCTTTCTTTTTTAGTGCTTTCGGAAGATATATGAGAAAAACTCAAAACACATACCCCACTCAATTTTTCGTGTAGAATTCAAATATGAATTCCAATTGGTGATTGGATAATTTTTAGATCTAATTTTTTGTATTTTTTAAAACATGTCAAAATTTATTAATGAATTCTGATGAAAATTCGAGAATTGGGATACGGGCTGAGAATTTTATTTGCATGTCCAGAAATTATATTTTGGATATGAATTAATTAATTAAGTGAATAATGAATTATTTGAGTATATAATGGAGCATTGGGTGATAATGCATTTTGTGTCAATTGTGATAGACAAAATTAAATAAATTATCGTTGAATATGTACATGTGTGAAAATTGTATATATAGATATTATATCAGAGTGAAAGATATAATTATATGGATATAATGACATACCTCTCTAAGGTCTATCATCGGAGGTTGCGTGAGTGAGTAATCTTCCCTGGCTAGCGAATGCAGGGTTAGTATTATTCATAGGTCATAATCGTCACACGCGTGCCTGTTAAGGTTGAGTCTGAGGTGAGGTAATTATGGGTATGGTTATTGTTCACTAATCAGGGAACTTATGATCACCTCCAACATCATTGTTTGTTTTCTATCATAGTTCGGTGTGAGATCCCGATGCGGTAGCCAGGATAATGCGAGTATTCCCTGGATTATGATAGCATTAAAGACCCGCATCAGGTAAATTTATTATTGATAGGGATGAAAGTTATACATATATAGTGAGTGATATATATATGTATGCATGATGTGATAATAAAATACATATATATTTGTGCAAAAAAATATATACGGGCATATTGAATTAAAACGTGAAAATTAATAACTAGTGAAAGTTATTAGAAATGGTTCGATAAATTATAATTGAGAATTATAATGATTAGAGAATGTGAAAGTTAGATAAATAAATTACGACGGATGGGATAGCGTATGGACTTTAAGGATACTTGAGAACTAGTTAGGCAGGTAGCATAACTAGGTGATTAAAATGAATACGCTAGGTGTGCACTTTAGATGAAAGGTGAGTATTGTTCCATGAGAGAGTGCGGTACCAATTTAAATATCAGTAAATGGATAAACATTTATTTATGCATTTTAATTACTTGCAAAATATTTTCAAATGGTTTTGGGCTCTGACCCGTGTTTAAATATATTTTCAAAATCTTTTAGGTGTTCAGCCACAGGTGCGCTAAGTGTGATCATCTCCCCAGGCATCGGAGCTACGACAATTGTAGGACGTTGTAGGATTTGATATAGTCATTTCTATTGTCATATTATAGACATGATCTTTTTCCATATTCGGGCATGTTGCCCATGTGCGTCAAATTTATTTTATTTTATCTCACTGTTAGGATTTATTGTATGGATATTACACCGATGGTTTATTCAATTATGTTTTGTATGTAATGGATTTCTGTTTCAGACTTAAAATGTGAGTGTGAATTGTGATACACAACTTAATTTAATAATATGTGGTTAGTAATTATTTAGTTTTGACAGTGATGCTAAGAATGAGCCAAGTGAGATTCATGTTTTATTTTAGTAGAGGGCTAGTCACCCATTATTTTAATAAATGGGGTGTCACACAATCCCACAAACACACATGTACACTTATGCATCCTTTTTTTACTAAAAAAATAGTTGCGTACATACTAAATAAATACCTAAACAAAAGTTGTACTTTTCTCCCTCTCATTAAACCCTGTAAGGACATTTTTGTCCATTATCAATTGTATGTCGTACGCCATTACACCATTGAAGATATTCAAGCTTGCATCGTCATCAATGGATCCGAATATCAAAGAAATTAAGAAATTAATGTTTTAAACAGACGGACCGGTCCGTCTGTTTTAAAAAGGAACCGGTCCGCCCCTTTTGGAAAAAGAATCGGTCCACCCCCAGACCGATCTTCCCTATACCCGGACCGATCCGCTTTGCTCAGAAACTAGTATACTCTGGATCAAATGCAAACCGAAGAGGGGTCTTTTAGAAATGAACCGGTCCGACCCCGGATCGATCCACATCCATACCTGACCGGTCCGCCTGGGATAAAATCGAGCAGATTTTCTTGAGATTTTTTAGGGTCAGATTTCCCTATTTAAAACAACTTCGGGGAGTGGTTTTCCAAGACTTTTGAGACGATTTTGAGAGTCCTTTTTCTTCAAGTCTTCATACCTTTTTGAGTCCCAAGACTCATATTTGATTCACATACCATTGCCAAATCCTTGTGAATCCATTAGAACCCTAGAACAAAATTTTGTTATTGTTTGTGGAAAAGCCATCTCTCTTCTTCATTGCTGACCACCTGGAGTTCCTGCGGGAGATTCCAGCCGACACTATTTCTAGTCGTTGCTTTGAAGGTTTGACAAAGACACCGTGCGTTACACTTGTGGGCGATTATCAGGTTGTATGTAAGTCAATGGTCTTGTAAATTCTTCAAAGTTCTAGAAATAAAAGGTTTTTCCCTTCGGGGATTTTTCCTTAACTTTGTGTCGCTTGTTTTATTTTTTTATGAGATTGACACTTGCACTTTAGATGCATGTTTAGGGGTTGAAATTAAATAAGTGTGCTAAATTAGAAATTTCTGAAGTTAATCAATTATCACACATTATTCGCAACTTTTCAAATTGGTATCAGAGAAGGTTGCACTATTTTATCGCGTATTCCTATTTTTTGCAAAATCGTGTGATATTGATTTTTTTGAAAAATCAGTTTTGTGAAAAATCGCATTTTTTTTTCCTATGGAGCACTTATATAATCAGATGCCTATTTTTGACGGCTCTAATTATGCCTACTGGAAAGCTCGTATGAAATCGATTTTAAAATCTATTGACGAGCGTGTTTGGTTGCTTTGCGAAAATGGTTGGACTCCTCCCACGGTCATTGCTAATAACATCACCACTTTAAAACCCGTGTCAGCCTGGACTGAAGATGATTATAAATTGTCCAATTTTAATCCCCGTGGTCTGAGTGCTATTTCTGGAACTGTCTCTCCTGATGAGTTTCGTCGAATTATGACGTGCATCACATCTAAAGAGGCTTGGAATGTTTTGAAACTGACACATGAGGGTACGAACGCGGTTAAAGAATCAAAATTACAAAATTTGACCACCTAATATGAGACTATTACCATGTTTGAGTCTAAATGCTTTGATGATTTTTATGCTCGTTTGTCAGACATTGTTAACACATGTTTTAATTTGGTTGAGGTGATTGATAACACGCGTGTCATTAAAAAGATTTTGAGACCTCTCCCAAAACGCTTTATTCCTAAAGTCACTGTTTTGAACTCTTTGGGAAATTTAAAATCACTTAAGTTGAAAGAACTTTTAGGAGATCTTCAAACCTATGAGATTGACATGTTTTCCAAAACCATTAAGGCTAAGGATAATGGCATTGCTTTAAAGCCTCAGTTTAAGAAAAATAAGGAAAATGTTTGTGAGTCCGATTCTGAGGGAGATTTTGATTTTAATGATATGGCCTTGTTTGCGAAAAATTTTAAAAAATTTCTCAACGTGAATAAAGAAAATTATTCCAATAAAAAGAGATGTTTTATGTCAAATAAAAAGAAATAGGAGGTTAAAGATAGTGACAAGGATGATGAGATCAGGTGCTTTGAGTGTGAAGGAAAATGGCACATAGCTAGAGAGTGTCCTACTAGGATAAGGAGAAAAGGCAAAGAGACTGCTATGCCCGCCACCCTTAGTGATAGTGAGGGTGCTGAGGGTGATGAGGGAGATGAGTCTGATAAAGGTTTGGGACATGGGATGGTTGTCGCCTTTTCTAGTCGTGTGAGCACACCCACTTTGTCTCACAAGATTGCACACGGGAGCGATGATAGTGATTTGTGTTCGCCAAGTGAGGGAGAAAACGAGGAGGAGAGTGGAGATGAAAGTGAGCTCCAAAAAACTTTTAGAGATTTGTACACCGAGACCTTGAAAACAAAGAAGTACAATCGAGATTTAGGACGTCGAGATTTAGATTTGGAGAGAGAGAAGGAGTTTTTGAGAAAGGAGAAGTGTGATTTGACCAACACGTTGTCTAGTCTGATGACATGTGTATCCCAATTCGAGAGTGATCTCGAACGTGCCCAGGAGGTCAAAGTCTTGTTTGAGAACGAACCTAAGAAGGTTGAAAAGGTGGTTCTTAAGGGTAAAGGTGAGAATTTTGGAATAAGTCATGACGGTGCTTCTTCTTCCCAATTAGCACCCGAGACGGTTCCCACTTTAGTGTTAGATTCACGTAAGTCTCAACCTAACCCACCTAGGTGTCCCATTCCTATTAGGAGAGCACGTCCTAGAGTTTTTGAGAGAGGTGTTCCCAGGCCTATTTATGTTTGTTCACATTGCAAGAGGAGAGGTCACCTTAAGGAATTTTTCTTTAAGTTGGGGTATGTGTCACGTTTTGCTTCTACACGTGTTTCTGGCACACATGCTCCCACACATGACACTTTACATGCTCCCGGAGACTACATGAGAGAGTTGCACATTTAGGTGAGCAAGTTAAGTTTTTAGTCAAAACTTCACAAGAATTGATGGAGGTTTTTCATAAGTTGTCACCACCTTTGGAAAACCCCTCCGCACCTAATGATTGAGGTTTGATTTGTTTACTAGCATAGGTTATTTTTCATGATGACATTGTTTGCCTATTGCTAGTATGTATCATTTTTGTACAAATTTTTGTTTTTTGAAAATTTTGAAAATCCAAAAAGATCTTTGTATTTTGTTTGTACCTTTTATGGATAAACACTTAGGATGACCGAGTCACAACATCATTCCATTACTTTCATGTGACTATTTGATAGTGTTTTGAAAAAAAAGGTCAATTCATCCATGTGCTTTATAATGTTTGGAGTCATTAAGATGCAATTTAGTGTTACTTCCTACATGTTTGACTCATGGTTTCCTTTATTGCACACATGCACGAATTTGTTTGATTATCGTGCTTGTCTTATCACATGTTAGTTGGGTGTTTTCACTTCAATCCTGTCCTTAAAATGAACCAAGCGCAATAAAATTTTGATAAGGAAATTGTGCATATAAGAACCATTTTGTGGTGCTTTGTTTGAAAACGGGGAAGGGCTACGAAAGGTTCATTTTGCCTTTGTGAATACTAAGCCACCGTTAAATTGAACCTAAAAAATGAGGAATTTTATTATCCGGGGTCCAAAGAGGTTTAAAAGAGCCCGAAAAAATTTAAAGGCAATAAAAAGAAGTTCATGCCAATTATGGGCCATTTAGGTTTTTGCTCCAATTATCCAAAGTTTGAGAATTTAGTTTTTACACCTTGAAAGAACATATATTTGAGGGAGTTTGGTTGGAGAATTTAAAACGGGTTTGCACGTCCTTAAAATGCTTGAAAATGCGCTATATTGTTTTGGACGTTATTGGTGTGGAAATCATTTTGACTTTGATTTCTTGATTTGCATAAGACGATGTCATCTAAATTCAACAATCTTTACACCTAAGGATACTTTTGATGTTCATTCGTTAGGGGTACACATATACATCGTGCACATATGATTGATTGAGTTGATTTACCTATCGAATGTGTTCACACCCATTAATTCCATTTCCATGACTTGGTTGTTTGAGTCTAAATCCATGGTGTGATTTTTGTAGCATATTTTCAAATGTATTATTTTTGTATAAAAATTGAAAAATCAAAAATTGTTTGTGCATTTGTTTTTGAGCATCTCCTTGCAAGAGCACGTTTTCCATATTATTTGATGCTCTGTTTTGTGTTCCGTGACACCCCGATTTTTCTCATTCGATTCATTCTTCTCATTTGTCTATTTGGGGACATCATAAAAAGGGGGAGAAAGAATTATCATTTTTGGGGCAGTTTTTGAGATTTGATAAAGTATGCTTTCATCATAATTTGGAACTATGTTTATCTTATTTCAAACTCGATACGTCACTTGGTATTTGCTTTGTCTCATGTGTGTAGGTACTACTTTGATGATCTCTGAATTGCACGCCTTGATGAGAAAAGCGTTGAGATTCCTGAAGATTCGATGAGCAAACGATGAAGTCTTATTCATTTGTATCATTCCAGTTTTGGGTTCATGGAAAGGTAGATTTGTATAGGAATTTTGATATTTGATAATTCGGATGTTTGTTTTTATGTATGTACCGGCATAGACATAGGGGGAGATTTGTAAGGACATTTTTGTTCATTATCAATTGTATGTCGTACGCCGTTACACCATTGAAGATATTCAAGCTTGCATCGTCATCAATGGATCCAAATATCAAAGAAATCAATAAATCAATGTTTTAGACAGACGGACCGGTCTGCCTGTTTTAAAAAGGAACCGGTCCGCCCCGGACCGATCTGCCCCTTTTGGAAAAGAACCGGTCCGCCCCCAGACCGCTCCGCCCTATACCCGGACCGATCCGCTTTGCTCAGAAACCAATATACTCCGGATTGAATGCAAATCGAAGAGGGGTCTTTCAAAAATGAACCGGTCCGACACCTGACCGATCTGCATCCATACCGAATCGGTTCGCCTGGGATAAAATGGAGCAGATTTTCTTGAGATTTTTTAGGGCCAGATTTCCTTATTTAAACAAACTTCGGGGAGTGGTTTTCCAAGACTTTTGAGATGATTTTGAGAGTCCTTTTTCTTCAAGTCTTCATACCTTTTTGAGTCCCAAGACTCATGTTTGATTCACATACCATTGCCAAATCCTTGTGAATCCTTTGGAACCCTAGAACATAATTTTTTTTTATTGTTCATACCCTTGTGGAGAAGCCGTCTCTCTTCTTCATTACTGACCACCTGGAGTTCTTGCGGGAGATTCCAGTTGACACTGTTTCTAGCCGTTGCTTTGAAGGTTTGACGAAGACACCGTGCGCTACACTTGTGGGCGATTATCAGGTTGTATGTAAGTCAATGGTCTTGTAAATTCTTCAAAATTCTAGAAATAAAAGGTTTTGCCCTTCAGGGATTTTTTCTTAACTTTGTGTCACTTGTTTTATTTGTTTATGAGATTGACACTTGCACTTTAGATGCATGTTTAGGGGCTGAAATTAAATATGTGTCCTAAATTAGAAATTTGTGAAGTTAATCAATTATCACACGTTATTCGTAACTTTTCAAACCCAATGAACAATACCTAAAAAAACATATTGTCTCTCCCTGACTCTTGCCTAATATTATTTAATCGACAGGTGATAGCCCTACCGCTAGCAACAAAAGTCTACCTCCGACTGCTCAGGTTTGGAATTTATCTTTGTTTTTGTTTCTTTGCTACTATTTTTTCCTTTTTTTTTCTTTCTTATTTTTTTCCTTTCAAGATTAGGTTAATGGAATTTTTTCTTAAGTAATATATTTATGCATTTAATTAATTAATTTATTATTCGAATCAGGAAACTATATTTTCTAAAATATTAGAATTTTTGGGTTTGAACTTTTTAGTATGATTCAAATTCATGATTACAATTTTATTTGTTGGATTTAATTGTTTATCAATCTATTGACGGTTAAGTTAATTATCATTTATTTTATTTCAATTATTTGTTGAATTTTGTAGGGTGATAAGTGCGTAATTTTCTCTTGTACGTTTTAATTAGGATTGACAATTCGTATTTTTCGGTCATGTTTCAAGCCAACATGAAATGAAAAGGTTTTTTACATGAACACGACATGAAATCTTATATTTTAGTTGACAAGAATATGTGACACCTCGCCTAATAAAATACCGAGTGATCAATCCTGTAACAAATTAAAAAACGAGTCTCATATGGTTCATTCTTATGATCACTGTCGAAAACTAATTTAATTATTAATAACCCATTAGGCTGGCATTAAAATTTCACATTAACTAATATTTTCAACTAAACCATTCAAATAAAACATTCACGCAGTTTATATACACGAAACTGAAATGAAATCAAATAACCGAACACTCGATAACGTAATACAACCAAAACGAATGCCGCACTAAAAGGTGGTAAAAGAATAAATGAATATAATTGGGCTGTCAGCCCGAGTGTTTCTACAGTACCTCCTATCTAGAGTATAAGGATAGAAGTGTCTACAGTAAACCTGCATGCATCCACAACTGCTGTAGCAAACATCTGACTCAGAGGAATCATCATTCAGGCATCCCTGTATCTGGACACCTATATATATACATATATAGAAAAATTGGGAAAGAAAATAGAAACACGGGCCAGAGCCCGGGTTTTGATAATATTGAGCAAGTGCATAAATGCCATGTTTAAAAATATGAATTTATCTCATATTTAAATTGGTATCACACTCCCATGAGATACCCCTTACCCCTCTTCTAATAGTGCACTCCTATCGCATACCTTTATGACAACCTAGTTAAGCTACCCTGCCTAACTACACAATATCACCCAAGCTCTGAAAATCCTAATTGACTCGTATAATAAGGGCTAAACTTCTCCCCATTCCCAACGCTGCGCTACGTTCGTGCGTGGGGTATCTCGCGAAGCGAAATACAAACAAGGAATCCCCTCGATACACTACTATCTGGCAATGTTGATCGTCGAGATCCATTAGGCCCTCAGCACATCACGTATATGTAAACTCATATATATATATATATATATATATATATATATATATAATTTTCACTTTAATATAAAAATCACAATTTAAATCCGGATATAATATCTCGGATTGAGAATAAATCCTTATCACCCTTTCCATTTTTTTATACGTTTACTTTATATCATATCTCATCTTCATATACAAAAAATATACAATACACAACAAGTATAATTATACCTATCACAACCATATGTATAATAACCATCCCGTCGAGCTATAACTTGAGGATGCAGTCTCAGAGTGCCTATCTGAATCCGGGTTTACTCACTCAACCACGGTACCAAGCCAGACTCACTCATGGTCATGGTAAAAATACACAACGATGGAGGCGATCATGTTCCCTCTACAAGTGGAGTACACACACATCGCATTCAAACACGGTAAGAAATGACCTGGGGATTCCTCAATCCAAGGGATTCACCCACATCGCGCTACCTTCCCGAATCTCACTATAGAAAATATATATAATCTGGTTGTTCTAACCCTACGCTAAAGGAAAGCCCGTGGAACCAGCCTCTAAGATACAAATATACCAATCACACACAGATATACATGTATTCGTATCATATTATATACATGGTAATCACATCGTATATATAATCGATATCACTCCTCAAATATATATATATGGCTATACTTGCCAACTCATATATCAATAGCCAATACGCCCGAATGTTCCCATTCGTAATAGTATTTAAGTATTCGCACACTTGCAATACTAAACTTATAACTATTTTCTCACTTATTATAGAACTCGCACCTTAATCACTTTTTAAGTATATATATATATATATATATATATATATATATATATATATATATATATATATATATATATATATATATATATATATATATATATATATATATATATATATGTGTGTGTGTGTGTGTGTGTGTGTGTGTGAACCCGAATATACTAACTACTTATCTTAATTCCATAGGTACCACATCACCTATACTAGTAATCGTCAATAGACATAGGACAACCGATCAATTCTCTTTAGCCCATATCCTAAATTTCATTGTAATCATATCTTGGGATTTACTCAATTACAATTGACCCATAATTATCCTATCCGCATAAATATACCTCTGTACTCTTGCCGAATAATTTTCTCGAATGTCTCTCATCTTAAACATTCGTTAGGTTCGCACACCGAATTGTTCCCTTAACTAACCCAAGATTAATATGCAACTCCTCAAATCCTTTATGTCACAACCATCTATAATACACTAATTTAGAAGGACCTTAAGTTTTAAACCCAAAGAGAGAAGGAATAGAAAGAATCCAATTCTTCGGTAGAAAACAGAGTGTCGGTCGATCGGTCCCTGACCCTCGGTCAATCGCGATATGAAATTTTTCCTAGCAAGCCAACTAGTAGCCTTTTTCCCTTGACCTGGTCGACCGACCATAGGGGTACGATCGACCGGTCATACCAGATAGGTCGGCCAACTCTTTATTTCTTAGAAAACCTAAATCACCAAAACACAAATTATCATCCCAATCTCCATTCTTATGGTTTCTAATCTCAACCAACTACACTATGAACATCTAATCTATATTTTTCAACTAACACATCAATTATTTGGGGGGTTTAACCAATTTTCTTAGATTTAAACCCAAAAATCCTTTAAGCCCTAGTTTTACCATTTCCCCCATTTCCACACTCCATTATTATGGATTTAACCCTAGAAATCATTGAAAGTTTACAATACATCAAATTGTAAACTTAAACTCAGATTTCCCAATTTTTTTTAAGGGTTCTAACGCAAAATTATATAGTTTACAAACTATAATATGAGATACACACACTATGTAAAATAAAGCAAGTAAACACTTGCCTCGTGGATAAAATCCGATGACCTCAAGTCGAATCCCACGGAGTTTGGCCAGAATCTCCATTTATTTTCCATTTTTTCTTTCTCTCTTCTCTTTATCTTCTTATTTCTTTCTCCCACTCTCTCATGTCTTATATAGAGAGAAATAAGGGTTTATCCCTTATAAACCCAAAAGTGACTCGTTTACTCAATTACGAGTCCTTATTAGTCCAAAAGTCCCCGGAACCTAAACACTACTCCCGGATACTCTATTCTGACTATATCGGCCATTTCGAAACCAACCTCACACTCGAAATCTCCATTCGAGTCACTTAACTACAATTCACTAATTAAACCCAACACATCTCAATACGAGTTTTCCAATTAGAATATTATTCTTTGTCGTTTTATCCAACAACGACATATAATTAAAATAATTCGATTCCTTTACTTAATCCCAAAAGTAAATGTAACACACATCGAAAATCATCTAACCCTCATAGACTCAAAAAATTATTTTTTTTAGAGAAATTCCTCAAATCTCCAAATTACACCCATTTATGTAATTTAAATATCCATGAAAGTGCAGGGTATTACATTCTCCCCCCTTACAACGGAATTTCATCCCCGAAATTCGGATATGATTGGTACTACTAACCTAGGATTTCTACTCGCACTTCATCCTGCAGACACAAGTCGAAGGTACTAATCTAAATGGTACCCTACCATATACTCACTCGCGGTACCCGCCTATCTTAAGCTTAACGAAGGTACTATAACACACTAGCTTAACCATAAGCTTAACTATGTCTCTATATGCTACGACACTACCTCGGTCGTAAGTTTGAATCTCACATCACATCGCACCTAGTGCTTTTATAATCGCACATAATGAGCCCATAACCTCCGCTCTAACTTATTGATCCTATCGGAGATTCGCTACTCCAAGCGTCCACTTATCTACATCAGGACATCTAACTCTTTCCAAAAGGAAGTTACCTTAATGCTCGACTACTCTCGTCATCTGATTGCTTATCTTAGGTGTACTAACTCTTGTTGCACCTACACCATTGGGTTGTCGCATGCCTCCTACGACATTCCATCCAACAAAATTCAATCTCACTTATAAATTCCTCCCAACATATTCTTCAACTTTATCTACTACGCCCCTTCTATTTCTGACGGTATATAAAATCAACTTACCGAGGTGACCATACACCTTTTAAATCGTGTTGATCTGCATAACCATTGTAAACGTCACAGATGTAACACTCTCTCTAAAAATGGGAGTCACTTTCTCGGCCTGGTACTAACACCTGGGTTTTCCTAACCCAAAAATTTCCGAATTTCAATCCTTCCTATACCTGGAAATCCAATCCTTCTCAAGGGTTACCCACCAATATTCTCGTGGGTAACTCATAACTATCCCCCCTATATTGGTGCCACTAATCCTACTAGACTTATTCCCTGGTAGTCCTAAGATTGGTGTGTATCCTACACACGTAAAATGAATACTATTCTAACTATGTCCCTAGTTCCTAAGACCTATCTCAATTTTCGACATTCGCTCAGTTTAATGCGTGGGACGTCTCACAAAGCGAAATTCAGACAAGGAACCCTTCTGTTACATTACTTCCTTGTATCGTCGGTCATCTAGGTATAACGGCCTAAGGCACACCAGTGGGACGTTCCAAATCCTACCTCGCTAACCTACTAACATACTTCTACCACTATGTCTTCTACTTCGGCGAAATGTAAAGTCTAACTAATCGGGGCGCCTATTCTCTAAAAAGGTATTAAAATCTACATACTCAAAATATATTTCCACTGAATTTTCATTATGTATAAGGCCTGCCCATAAGCCTCAAATAGATTTCCTTTACCTTACCTCACCCACATACTTGCGGTGAGAGAACCATTTCAGTGCTTTTCCATAGTACTTATATCTCCATAAGCATACAATCATCACACGACTCTCAGTTTATAGTGTTTTCTCCACACTAGGTAACTTATCATCAAAACCAACATCCTTGCATCCTATAACATCTCTCCACTCCCGACGTCATTAAGGTTCATGTGTGGAGCGTCTTGCATAGTGAAATCCAAACAAGGAACCCCTCCAATACACTACTACTTAACTTTGTCGGTCGTGGAGGTCCATTAGCTTCAAATGTGCAACCGGGATAATAACATCCCATTTACCAACAAAATGTGGTCAGAACTCCTACTTGTTTCTAGGAGACATACCACAAGGCGCTTGCACTAACACTAAGTCCTTAGTGAAAACAACAATGAGCTTAAACTCACAACTTAACAATAAATCCTGCATACCTTAAATCACCTCTATAATGTCGCCACGCACTCAAATCATGATAATAAAATATCTACTCACCGAAGTCCTATCTAAACGTATAATAAAATCGAGCTCGATCTGTATCCAGATGGGATATCGCAATAACAACCTATTCCACCCTGGAACCGCATATACGATAGTCTTGCATTCATTATCCTACTATCGCTCCGATCAACTAAGAACATATTAGACTCAGAACAATATTATACTCGTATAACACATATACAACGAGCAATGCAAATATTTTATAAGATCAAAGTGCCAACACCCGTTTTCATAACGAATAAAGAAAATTGAACCCCGCTATGGTAGAAAAAAATATAGACATACACTATATAATGTTATCGATACTACCAGTAAACTCGACTCACACACAAAATATTGTGACTCATTCTTACCACATAAAAGATACATCCTTCGTCCGAGGTGGAACTCACAAGAACATTCTTGCCAATCACCCTTAATACCTAAATGGTTTCCGGACATAATACACTTGCCTTACCCAAAATAAATCTACTTTAATCGATGCCCCACCTCGGCACCCTATTCTCGTCTTTAACTCCTACCGGTAAGGTCAAAGTGTGAGGCTGTACACTCAACATTGCAACATTCCCCGTATCCGGCCGCCCTGGCCATGTTAAGGTTATCAGTATCTTGGACTCTATAGCCCCGATCCTGACAATCGTGTTTATAATTCCCTAACTTCTTTATCAAAAGGAAATTCCAATACCGGCCTCAATAGCCTTGTTTCAATGAATTCCCCGAGTGGATGTCTACCAATGAGGTTCCATGAACATAACTTCTCCATAAATGTTAGCAACATTTACTAGTGAGCCTATCATTTTACTGAAGAACTCTCTCTCCATTGTACCTTTCTTGATTCGGTATAAAGTTCACTTATCCATATAACTCATTATTCATTGTTGGCCTCTGACCGATCCTCATGTGAATAATTCAGAACTGCATTTTCTTCATTCTTAATCAATCAAATGAGCTTGCGGATAAAATCGTCCATAAGATCCCTCAAACATAGAGACCACCGTTTCCACCATTTTATCATTGCTCCCATGAGTGAAAAAACTTCCTCAAATTTTCACATCTTGGTATTTCCATACCCCGCTCTAAGCCAAAGCTTCTGAGACCAATACTTCCAGTGAATACAGCTACACTGCCTTCGTATAACTTAACTTCAATATACGGTCCTTATCAAAGACCTTTCAAACCTTTCTCCCAATTTAACTTCATTGGGTAATTCAACCTTAGCACCACTCTCTACTACAGCGGTACTTGATAATTATAACTACCATACTTTAGCAGTCGTTGCAACAATCCTTGACAAATAACATAAAGGGGAGTGACCTAGATTGCGGCCCTCATCCACAACTTTGACTTATAGCTCCAACTACGCCACGCCTCCTGCTACCCTCATAACAACCTTCCTTGGTCGCCCTTCATCGATCAGCAAGCAAATCTCGAACGAGCGCACAAAAGATTTACTATAATCTTATATAATGGCAGGAGAACGAAATCTCACACGAGGAATCAACAATCCTAATCATAAGGCTCTATGTCAAATCAAAAGCAACGCTGAAAGCGTAGTACATCCACACAAATTCCTAAGGACACTAGAACCTCATGCTATGATACCATATGTTACACCTCGCCTAATAAAATACCGGGAGATCAATCCTATACCAAATTAAAATAGGAGTCTCATATGGTTCATTCTTAGCATCACTGCCGAAAACCAATTTAATTACTAATAACCTATTAGGCTGGCGGCAAAATTTTACTTTAAATAATCTTTTTAACTAATCCATCCAAATAAAATATTCACGCAGTTTATATACATGAAACTGAAATGAAATAAAATAACCGAACACTCGGTAACGTAATACAACCAAATCGAATGCCAGACTAAAAGGTGGTAAAAGAATAAATGAATACAATTGGGTTGTCGACTTGAGTCTTTCTATAGTACATTCTATCTAGAGTACAAGGATAGAAGCGTCAACAGTAAACCTGCATGCATCCACAACTGCTGCAGTAAACGTCTGACTCAAAGGAATCATCATCCAGGCGTCCCTGTGTTTAGACACCTATATATATACATATATAGCAAAAGAGGGAAAGAAAATACAAACACGGGTCAGAGCTCGAGATTTGAAAATATTTAGCAAGTGCATAAATGCCATATTTCAAAATATGAATTTATCTCATATTAAAATTGGTATCGCACTCCCATGAGATACCCCTCACCCTTCTTCTAATCGTGCACTCCTATCGCATACCTTTATGATAACCTAGTTAAGCTACCCTGCCTAACTAAACTATATCACCTAATCTCTGAAAATCCTAATTAACCCGAGTACTAAGGGATAAACTTCTTCCCATTACCAACATTGCGCTACGTTCGTGCGTGGGGTGTCTCGCGAAGCGAAATCCAAACAAGGAACCCCCCGATACGCTACTACTTGGCAATGTTGATCATCGAGATCCATTAGGTCCTCAGCATATCACGAATATGTAAACTCATATATATATATATATATATATATATATATATATATATATATATATATATATATATATATATATATATATATATATATATATATATATATATAATTTTCACTTTAATAATCAAATCACAATTTAAATCCGGATATAATCTCTCGAATTGAGAATAAATCCTAATCACCCTTTCCATTTTTATATACGTTTACTTTATATCATATCTCATCTTCATAGACAAACAATATACTATACATAATTATAATTATACCTATCACAAGCATAAGTATAATAACAATCTCGTTGAGCTATAACTCGAGGATGCGGTCTCATAGTGCCTATTTGAATCTGGGTTTACTCATTCAACCACGGTACCAAGCCAGACTCACTCATGGTCATGGTAAAAATTCACAACGGTGGAGGCGGTCATGTTCCCTCTGCAAGTGGAGTACACACACATCGCACTCGAACACATGAAGATATGACCTGGGGATATACTCTCCCTGCTCCTCAAGCCAGGGGATTCACCCACATCGCGCAACGTCCCCGGATCGCATTAAAGAAAATATATATAATCTGGCTGTTCCAACCCTATGCCAAAGGAAAGCTCGTGAAACCAGCCTCTAAGATAAAATATACCAATCGCACACAGATATACATGTATTCATATCATATTATATATACTATAATCACATCGTATATATAATCGATAGCACTCCTCAAATATATATATATGGATATACTTGCCAACTCATATAGTAATAACCAATAACCCTGAATGTTCTCATTTGTAATAGTATCTAAGTATTCGCACACTTGCAATATTAAACTTATAAGTATTTTCTCACTTATTATAGAACTCGCACTTTAATCCCATTTTAAGGATATATATGTGAACCCGAATATACTAACTACTTATCTTAATTCCATAGGTACCGCATCACCTATACTAGTAATCGTCAATAGACGTAGGACAACCGATCAATTCTCTTTATCCCACATACTAAATTCCATCCTAATCATGTCCTAGGATTTACTTAATTACAATCGGCCGATAATTATCCTATCCGCATAAATATACATGCGTACGCTTGCTAAATAATTTTATCGAATGTCTTTCGTCTTAAACATTTGTTAGATTCGCACACCGGATTGTGCCCTTAACTAACCCAAGATTAGTATGCAACTCCTCAAATCCTTTAGGTCAAACCATCTATAATACACTAATTTAGAAGGCCCTTAAGTTTTAAACCCAAAGAGAGAAGGAATAGAAAGAATCCAATTCTTGGGCAGAAAACAGAGTGCCGATCGACCGGTCCCTGACCCCGGTAGACCGCGATATGAAATTTTACCTAGCAAGCCAATCAGTAGCCTTTTTCCCTTGACCCGGTCGATGGGCCATAGGGGCACGGTCAACCGGTCATACCTGATAGGTCGGCCAACTTTTTATTTCTTACAAAACCTAAATCACCAAAACACAAATTATCATCCCAATATCCATTCTTATGGTTTCTAATCTCAACCAATAACACTATGAACATCTAATCTATATTTTTCAACTAACATGTCAATTATTTGGGGGGTTTAACCAATTTTCTTAGATTTAAACCCAAAAATCCTTTAAGCCCTAGTTTTACCATTTTCCCCATTTCTAACCATTTCCACACTCCATTATTCTGGATTTAACACTAGAAATCCTTGAGAGTTTACAATACATCAAATTGTAAACTTAAACTCAGATTTCCCAAATTTATTTTAAGGATTCTAACCCAAAATTATATAGTTTACCAACTATAATATGAGATACACACACTATGTAAAATAAAGCAAGTAAACACTTGCCTCGTGGATAAAATCCGATGACCTCGAGTCGAATACCGCGGAGTTTGGTTGGAATCTCCTTTTCTTCTCCCTTTTTCCTTCCTCTCTTCTCTTTCTATTCTTCTTTCTTTCTCCCACTCTCTCATGTGTTATATAAAGAGAAATAAGGGTTTATCCCTTGTAAACCCAAAAATGACTCGTTTACTCAATTAGGAGTCCTTATTTGTCCAAAAGTCCCCGGAACCTAAACACTACTCCCGGATACCCTATTCTGACTATCTCAGTCATTCCGAAACCAACATCCCACTCGAAATCTCTATCCGAGTTACTTAACTACAATTCACTAATTAAACCCAACGCATCTCAATACGGGTTTTCCAATTAAAATATTATTCTTTATCGCTTTATCCAACAACGACATATAATTAAAATAATCCAACTCCTTTACTTAATACCAAAAGTAAATGTAACACACATCGAAAATCATCTAACCCTCATAAATTCCAAAAATTATTTTTTTCAGAGAAATTCCTCAAATCTTCAAATTACACCAATTTATGTAATTTAAATATCCATGAAAGTGCGGGGTATTACAGAATACGATCCAAATAAAAATTACACAACATGACAGAAGACGAATAACATGATTTCTTAAATATTACACTAAATTAAACAAAAATAAATATGATAATCTAAATAAAAACACAATTAACACGACAAACACGACTTATAACTTTAGCACGAATTCAACACGACTTCATGTCAAAAAGACCTGACACAAACACAACATACCGTGTTAATTTCGGGTCAATTCCTAGTCGTTTCTAAAATTGCCACCCCTAATTCTAATTCATGAGTTGGGATTATTATTGTCTTCAGGTATTTTAAAATTGTAAACATTTAATGATTGAATTACTTATAAAATGAGTAAATATTTTTTTTATGATTGTGTATTAAATCATATTTTCATGTTCCTTTGTTAGGTTATAAAATTATTATGACAGATAATCAACCACCAACAAATAAAGGGAAAATATTTTTTCATTCTTTAAAAAGAGAGAATGGTAAGACAACGAGGGGAGGGATACACCTCTCCCATCTAGTAAGGATACTGCAAGTCCCGATTTACACCCTCCTTCCACATCTCAAGTACTGAAACCAAGACCATTTTCTTTTTTTACTATTAAGAGAGATCCTGGGTTACATACTTTGATATGTGATATCGAATCTCTTGCACAATGAGATCAGATTAAAAGGGCATACATCAATTTTGGGCCTTATCAACCTAAACGTTATGAGTATCTAAGGACTTTGTTTGGTAAAAAATATCGGCGATTTCAATATGTTTGTATCAAATAATTTCCTTAGATCGAGTATTCCACTTCAAATCCTAAAGCATATTATTTTCCATCCTTTCTTTTTAAGATAAAAATAAACTAGCTAGAAGTTCTTCAGTTATTACTCATGGGTTTAATAGTTGGAAGAGAGTTAATGATGAGGAAAATTATGCATTCTTGCTTCATATTGGAGGGCTATCTTTACCATATAGAAAATATGTGGAATGTCTCCATAATTTAAAAAATTCGATACAACATATTGACAAAGTCATTAATGCACAATCAATGGAGGAAGTTGTGAAGAATCAAATACTTCTTATTACAAGCACTCAAGTCATTCGATTTCTTACACTTCAAGCAGTGGTTGTTAGAGGTCATGATGAAGTCCCAAATTCATTGAACCAAGGGAATTTTATTTAATTATTAAAGTTCAAAGTTAAAGGGAATGATGATCTTTCAAGTATAATTTTAAATAATATTTCAGGTAATGCCATGTACACTTATCACTTTATTCAGAAGGATATAGTGAGAAAGATGATATATGATGAAATAGGGGGAGGAAAGTTTCGTATTCTAGTGGACAAATATTAAGATGAGTCTAAAAGGGAATAAATGTCCCTTGTGTTGAGATATGTTAAGAAAGAGGGCTTGATAGCTGAACGATATTTTGATATCGTGGGGGTAAAAAACATATCAACACTAAATCTTAAAAAATAGATATCTGATATGGTTGTTCATTAAAATCTACCTATTGAAACTTACAAGGCCAAGGATGTGACAGTGCTAGCAATATGTGTGGCCAATGGAATGCATTACAAGAATTGTTTCTTCAGGGTTGCCTATGTGAATATTATGTTCATTGCTTTGCTCATCAACTTCAACTAACTTTAGTTATGGTGGAAAAAGAAGAAACTAGTGTTTGGCAATTCTTCACTCATCTGATTTTTACTGTGAATCTTGCTACTTCTTCTCCAAAACGTCTCTCAGAGTTAAAATCTTCACAGAAGAATGGCATTGAACGTATGTTATCCAGTGGTGAACAACAATATGGTAAAGGGGCTAATCAGATTAG
This sequence comes from Sambucus nigra, assembly GCA_949130495.1. Lineage (NCBI taxonomy): Eukaryota > Viridiplantae > Streptophyta > Magnoliopsida > Dipsacales > Adoxaceae > Sambucus > Sambucus nigra. The sequence goes on along the minus strand of OX422214.1, from coordinate 599,433,736 downwards.
TACTTTGCATTGACCTAGAGCTACTCGTTGGAGCTCATATTATGATTCAACGAGGGACTTGATGGATATATATAATGCATCTTGCACAATTGTTAATTCCCTTTAAGAGAGTGGATTAAGTCCACAAATATGAGGTAGCGGTGTATTCAAAGCTATCAGGGAGTTTGAATTCATATTTATCATATTCTTAATGTAAAACATCATATGGATCATTGAAATGCTCCGTCAAGTCTTACAATGAAAAAGTAATGATATTTTAAATGTTGTGAAGCTAGTCTATATAATAAACGATCTTCTTCAAAACTGAGACATAATGGTTAGAGATTTTTTCTTAAAACGGTGTCGTCATTTTGTATTCACCATTTGATTCTTATACCAGGTACGAGTTTTCATTTTGATGAGGTTATATGTTGTCAATGTCTGCAGTAAGATCACATCACAGTTGAACATTATTATCATTGTGACGTTTTAGTGCCACAATAGATTTTTAGCTAACAGAGTTAGAGCATCGATTTTATAGGGGGTGGTGGTAGGTTGGGGGGGGGGGGGGCTAATGAAAGTTCTTACTCTTAGTTCGTCGTTAGATCCTAGTTATTTTTTTCATCATTTAATGTTGAGGATATTTGCAAGTTTACAAAAAAAAAATTATCCTGAGGATTTGTATACACAAGATATCCATCGCTTGCGATGTCAGTTGATGCATCACCATCTTGATGTAGTTAGTGATCTCGTGTTTCAAAAAGTTTCTACCCTATGTGAGTTATGTTGAGGATTCTGTTTAAGAAGAAATATTGATGACTACTATTTGGTTGATAAATTGATTTTCTCTTCCTCACTCTTCATATTTTCACGATAACTACTAAAAGGGCTTTTTTCGATATGAAACGTGTTAAAACATCACTTCGCAACTCAATGGGGATGAATTTATTGCCAATTGCTTGTCTCTCTTACTTGAATGGGACCTCACTTTTAGTATTGATTTAGACTTTGCGATCGATGAATTTGAATTATTAAAGACTCTCCGGGAAAAATTCTGACTGATTTTTTTATAATCAATGAATATGAATATTTAAAGACAAGGGATCTTCTTTATTTAATTCTGAATGAGTTCTATTATTGAACTAAGTTTTCTCATGATTTTCATTTTCTTATTTTTTTTATTTAATTTTATTTTTTTATGGAATTTGACTTATTGTTAACCCACCCCTTCGAGTAATCTTGGATCCACCCTTAGTTGTATGGAATAAGGGAAAATATCATTTACGGCTAAAATATGAAATTTAAAAATATATCATTGGTTTGAGGACTAGCATTATATTAATTTCCAAGCGCACCCCATTTACAACTCTTTTAGACTCTTTGTATATTTGTGGGAGTATACCATGAGGTTTTCTATCTTTGCAAACTTATCCATCCCAATACATAACTAAAAAAGTTAAGAAACTATAAAAATATTTATATGTAGTATACACACCGATAATGTTAAACCTACAAATAGTTGACAATTGTTTTTTCATGGACACTTGTGGATATATCTAACTAAATGAAGTTTAAAAACTTTTAAATATAATAACATTTTCTTCCAATCAAATCCATTTGTTCGTGCTTGCGAAGTAATTTTATATCAACTGCTTAGTAAACATGGAATTTGTTGTATACATATATAAATTACTAAAAATATAAATAATAGGCTGGCTTTTGCCACAGTATCGCGTCACCGATGCCGTTCGTTTGTTATATTTGGTTCACCAATTCTATACAAAAACCTAAACTATAACTACACTCTTTTAAGGGAATATAATGGCCAGTCTGGGTATCGAAAATCCACAGAGACAAGTTGCTAGAATTTTATCGGTTTAATAAATCAGGAATAAATGTGTAAAATGTAATGTTAACAAATATAAAAAATAATAAAGAGAAGATTATTCTAGGCGAGGGTAAATTAAACTAAGATTAACAAAACGAATAAAACAATATGTTACGCTAGATATCCCTCACCCCGAGTTAATTGGTATAAATAGTTACATGGGTTCATGAGTTATTAAGATTGTGTCTCATTTCATCAATTAATTAAATCAAGAGTTTTCACACCCCTAAATTCGCATAAAAGACTACTATGATTTTGGCGTCAACAAATACCCCAAAAATTACACACACAAGGTTGTAAATATGGAGCATACATGATATACCCCGTTAAATCTCCTAGGTGTAATAATAAGGACAACCCACTCGAAATAAACCCGTGAAATACCATCACCATAACAAAACAACCAAATCAACCCTACTTGAGTTCAATCAAACACAACCTAATTTAAATTATCCACTACGCATAATGAACTACATAAATTAACATACTAATTAATTAAAGTCAACACTAATTAAAGTAACTCTAACAATTATCTAGGCATAGAAATAATAAATAAAGCATGAAAAATAAAGGAATAAAAACAATGTAAGCTTGGATTGATGGAGGAGATGATGAATAGTGTTCTACACAACCACAACGGGCAAACCTGGAGAAAATGGCACACCCAAGAAATCTCCACAATCCCTAACCTCCCAATTAACTACAATGAAAAAATGATATATCTACAAATAAAACAAGTCTCCCTATTTATACTAAGTTACAATTAACAATAAAAGAAAAAAATAAATAAAAGAAGTTAGGGGGATAAGTTGCAATAAAGGAATAAAAGAAAAAGGAAAAAGAAAATAGAATAGAAAGGATGCAACAAGAGTCGACCAAAATAGGGGGTCGATCAATCGGATGTGGTGGTCGGTCGACTGTACAAAGAGGTAAAGGCACACTGCTTTCATCCAAGAGCAAAATACGAATCACCGGTCAATCGTCGGAGCTTGGCCAATCGACCGATCCTTCTAGGACTGTTGCACTACTGCTACTTTGATGCCGAGACCTGCCGCTCCATTTCAATAATCATCCAAGCCATTTCAAACACATGCAACACACTAATCTGCCTTGGAGAATTTCCCACCATGCCTAAGCCGAGACCAAGACCCAAAGACCTCCATTGTTGTTAAGCCGAGACCCACATTCTCCATTAATGGCCAACGACCAAAATGCAATGGATATGACCAAGACCCATCATGCCAAAACATGCGTGTAACTAAACCCTAGATCCAATTTCTCAAACCAAGGCTCGAATTGGATGAATTAAAGACCCGAGCACAAACTCGAGTTTGGGGGCCAAAACGCCATTGCTGTTTGCTCCAAATTGGGCAAAAGAGAAAAGGGACATGGAGGGTATTTATTAAATTGTTAGTATTTAAATTAATAAATTAATTCCCTTATAATTATTCTCCAATCAAAGGGTCGTGGATTATTCATTCGGACTTGGATTCGAGAACCCTTCATGGCCACGCGAAGCTTGGCCCGAGAGCTTCAACTTTCGTGAGACTTTGGGCAAAAACCACACAGTATGAAATGACGATAATGCCGCTGAACGTGCGAACTTATACGAAACTTTATCGGAATGAGACGAAACTTCACACTAAGCACCGTAACACCTACAAAAGCTCAGTAATACCTCAAATAACATGTTAGCATATAAAACGGATGTTGTTTGATTAACGAGCATAATTATAGGCATTAAAGTATCTGAGGGAGCTAAAATGCATAAGTTTCGAGGGTAATAAGTGTTATGATTCGGGACGAATCACACCCCCTAACTTACACATTTCTAGTCCCGAGTAATGAAATTCAAATCAAGAAGAACTATAAGAAACCCACAAAAGAAGGGAAATATAAAAAAAGGATAAAGGCCACTTTCGCGGGCGAATGATTGCATTTAGCGTATGCGATAATCCGTTAAACCCCTATGTTACCCTAGTGGACGAGTGTCATCTCGTGAGGGTTTTCAGGGATGAAACCCACAAACATCATATGTTTTCCTCAAAATATACCCAATCAACATGCGATAAGCCCAACAATAACGCAAAACATTTCAAACACATTATTAGCAAAGTGAATGAATTCACACAAAAATCAGTATTATTAACATTATATAATGAACCACGTAGAATTGAAACCTTAAAATGTGGGAGGGGAGCGAACATATGCAAAGTATGATTTGGCAAAAACTTAAAATAAATCGAATACTAGACATTAAAGCATGCATATATTCAATCCTCACCGGGCATTACGCTCAACAAATGAAATCACTATGAATGGGGAGGTAATACACGGGACACGTGGGCATAAAGAGTAAATGCAAATGGAAACAAGGCCACACATATGTCACAAATGAAGAACGCTATATATAAAATGAAAAATTATAATCTCAATGAAAGATACCGCTCATTAAAGGAGGCGAAATGCATTTTCACATATTATCAAACTATATAGACTTTTAAATTGAATTCACCCTAGGATCACACAGGACTTGTAGGTTAGGCTCTGGTTATGAAACGAAGGAAATATGTACGGATTCAAAGTGTTCGGGAATGAAAATTCAAGATAATGGAAAATATGGGAAATAACAAAAGTGGAAAATAACTTCCATAACAAGAATTAAATATAACAATGGGGAGATTAAACAAATCTTATTGAACACTATACACAACATATACAATTCTCTCTTTCTTTTCTTTTCTTCTTTTTCTCTTGTTTTCTACTTTCTCTTTCTTCTCTTTTTTATTTCTTTCTTTTTTTACTTATCGCACTCTCTCATGCCTAATTGCAACCACATAACAATAACATCATTCAATCCTATGTATCATTCCAAACCAAGGTATGGAAAGTAATATATATGGTTTATAACTCCAATTCGGAGTTGGTTTTGGGATTTGGGGGTTATGAAATGAAAGGCTATAATAAGGTTCAAAGGGGTTGGTGAGGAAAAACATTAAAGGTGAGGTCAAGATTAATATGGGTGATATAACAAAGATGGCTTGGGATTATTTCCTAAAGTTATTCTCGAGTCAAAACGAACTTTAAAAATCATGCTCAACTAACACATTTCAAGAATTTACTCAATTAATGAACAATCAAATGAAAGAATAGTGAGATTACCAATGAGTGTAATATTTTCAAATAGGAAAGCAAAGTGTATAACACTCACAAATGAAGAAAAGCCCAAAGCTCACTAGGTGTAAGTACATACAATGCAACAAAAGTTTATCATGCTATAAAAATCTTAAATCAAATCATTAAAACAAGAAAAGCGCATGTGCTCATGGGATTAAACTTTAATTCATGAAGTTATTCATAATATCAATAATTTGAGGACTAAAGTCTAATAAATTCTAAAATCGAGAACATGCATCATTGAATTGTCTATTGGATCAGGCAATTATTGAAATTTATCATCGGAAACAAAGTCAAAATGGCCAAAAAAGGAGAAAAAAGAAAGAAAATCTTTTTGAAATTTTTAAAAAAGCTTGCTTGGAACTAACATATAATGAAATCAAAGAAACTACCAATGAATGGATAGAATATCGCACACCCCCTAACTAAAACCTGACATTGTCCTCAATGTTAATTAAGAACCGAGTTAAGGAGAAGAAAAGAGTGATATTACCCAAAATCGAGCTACCTTCGGAGCGTAAAAGTCCAATGATTCTAAAAAAATATGTTAGTACCAAAGCATAACAAAAAGAAGGAATAAAAATTTAGCTAATTACCCTATACAATAAGTAAAAACAAAAATAAACTACTATGTACAACCTATAATTTTAACTTCTAACTAACTATACACTAGAAGTTAAAATTTCTGAGGGTCCACCCAAAATACTATTTGACTTTGGAGGATAACTGGTGTATACTCAAATACATGAATGCCTTTTGAAAAATAAAAATTTCGTTTGAACAACGGAAGGCATGTGTAAGGCACAAGAAATGAACCATCACCAATTAAATTTTTTGAAGAGATGATGGGGGATTTGGATAAAACACGTGACAAAAAATATGGGGTCCAAGAAAAACAGAATTTTCTCCCAAATATTTTGCAATTGGAATGGGAAGGGGTGCACATGGAGGCAGAGAGGCCTTGATGGATGGAAACTTGAGGGAGTACTCCTCATCGGTGAAAAGGTCTAACACTTTAAAGTTTGGCACCGATTCATCGGGAACTAGAGATGGTGTGATAATATAGAATAAAGATGGGAAAAAAGAAATTCAAACTAAAGAGATGAGTCATCATCGCTTGAAGATTGAGTTTCAAAAGAAATAAGATCATTTTCAATGAAATATTCTTCTATGGGGACCAAAGAGGAGATCATTTAATTGCAAATGGATATTACATCCATTTTATCCTCACTTTCATTCTCTACTATTCCATGGGCCAAGTCAGGAATGTTTTGATCCAACGTAGGCACAAAATCCTCATTTGGTTCAAAACATTCTTCAAAAGTCTCAAAAGAAAAATCATCATCGGATTCAAATAATAAATCCAATTCTAACTCCCAACAATAATTTTCTTCCTGATAACGATTTTCAAATTTCTCATCTTTAAGCACGCACAAGCCCTCATGGAATGTCATAGGCGGAGGCGTGGATTCTTGTAAATGAGAACTTTGAAAACTGTCCTCGGAACTACTATCAAAATCATTATCATAAGAATTTTGAAAACTATTGCAATTTGTTTCAACATTCTTATTACAATAATTTGTGGCCCAAGATCGGAATAATCATTCCCAAAATTTTCATAACCCATAATTTGACTTTCGTCATACTCTCCCTAAGACATTTTAGAATTTGCAATTATTTAGGCTTGTAAGTATTGACCAAAAATCATAGGGGTAGGAGGATTTTGAGAAGTATCATTACGATTACCGAAAAAATGGGGATAAGACTTGCTTACCCCAAAGAAGGCTCAAGTCGACAAATTCCACAAAGATATGCGCGGTCGAAAAATTCAAGCGGTTCTTGGTGCTAAAATGTAGAAATACTACAAAAGTGTTAGAAAAAAATCAAATAGAAATAAAATACTACGAAATACCAAATCAAATAAATTCTAAAACAAACTAGTCCCTCACAACGGAGCCATTTGATAGGCTGGGTTTTGCCGTGCGGTATCGCATCACCGACGCAGGTCGTTTGTTATATTCGGCTAACCAACTCTATACAAAAACCTAAACTATGACTACACTCTTTTAAGGGAGTATAACGTCCAGTCCGGGTATCGAAAATCGATAGAAACAAGTTGCTATAATTTAATGAGTTTAATATTTAAGGAATAAAAGTGTAACACGTAATATTAACAAAAATAATAAATAATAAAAAGAAAAGATTATTCTAGGCGAGGGTATATTAAACTAAGATTAACAAAGTGAATAAAACTATAGGTTGCTCTAGATATCCCTCACCCCGAGTTAATTGGTATAAATGGCCACATGGGTTCATGAGTTATTAAGATTGTGTCTCTTTTCCTCAATTAATTAAATCAAGAGTTGTCACACCCCTAAATTCGCATAAAAGACTACTATGATTTTGGCGTCAACAAATACGCCGAAAATTACACATGCAAGATTGTAAATACATAGCATACATGATATAGCACGTTAAATTTCCTAAGCATAATAACTAAGACAACCCACTCGAAATAAACCTGTGAAATACCATCACCATAGCAAAACAACCAAATCAACCCTAGGTGAGTGCAATCAAACACATCCTAATTTAAATTAGTCACTACACATAATGAACTACATAAATTAACACACTAATTAATTAAAGCCAACACTAAATAAATTAACTCTCACAATTCTTTGGGCATGGAAATAATAAATAAAACATGAAAAAAATAAAGGAATAAAAATAATGGAAGCTTGGATTAATGGAGGAGATAATGAATAGTGTTCTACACAACCGCCACGGGCAAACCCACTATACGAGTAAACCCTAAGAGGGTGCAAATGGCACACCCAAGAAATCTCCATAAACCCTAACCTCCTAACTAAACTACAACTAAAAATGATATATTTACAAATGAAACAAGTCTCCCTATTTATACTAAGTTACAATTAACAATAAAAGAAAAAGGGAAAATAAAATAAGTTAGGGGGATAAGTTACAATAAAGGAAAAAAAGAAAAAGGAAAAAGAAAATAGAACAGAAGGGAGGTAGCAAGAGTCAGCCAAAACAGGGGAACGGTCGACCGAGTGTGGTGGTCGGTCGATCGCACAAAGAGCAAAAGGCACACTACTTTCGTCTAAGAGCAAAATACGAATCACCGATCGATCGTCGAAGCTTGGACGATCGATCGATCCTGTTGGGACTGCTGCGATGCTGCTACTTTGATGCTGAGACCTACCACTCCATTTCAAAAATCATCAAATCCATTACAAACACCTGTAATACACGGATCTGCCATGGCTAATTTCCCACCATGCCTAATTCGAGACCAAGACCCAAAGACCTCCATTGTTGTTAAGACAATACCCACATTCTCCATTAATGGCCAAAGACCAAAACGCAATGGATATGGCTAAGACCCATCATGCCGCGTGTAACAAAACTCGAGATCTAATTTCTCAAACCAAGGCTCCAATTGGATGAATTAAAGAACCGAACATAAACCCAGGTTTGGGCCAAATCGCCATTGTTGTTTGTTGCAAATTGGGCAAAAGAGAAATGGGACACGGAGGGAATTTATTAAATTGTTAGCTTTTAAATTAATAAATAAATTCCCTTATAATTCTTCTCTAATAAAAGGATCATGGATTATTCGTTCGGACTCGGATTCACGCACCGTTCACATCCATGCAAAGCTTGTCCCGAGAGCTTCCACTTTCGTGAGACTTTGAGGAAAAATGCCAAAGTATGAAATAACGATAATACCCCTGAACAAAACTTTACCAAAATATGACGAAACTTCACACTAAGCACCGTAACACCTACAAAAGCTCAATAATACCTCAAATAACATATTAGCATACAAAACGGAGGTTGTCTGATTAACGGGCATAATTATAGGCATTAAAGTACCCGAGGGGGCTAAAATGCATTCGTGTCGAGGGTAATAAGTTCTATGATTCGGGACGAATTAAGAAACTTTGTTTATTTTTGTATTTATTTACATATAAGTTATTTGTTTGTAAAAAAAATGTAACATTGTTTTCATTAACACTAATTTTTTTCCAGGTATCTTCTCCACAAAGCTTATTACTAACATTTTACATTGTTATTAAAGATATTTTACGATAGTAATTTATCACCATAAGTAATTATCTCTATAACAAAAATGTATTAATAACAGTTCAAACCATCACTAATGTTACTAACGAAAAGTTTAACCGATCACGTCATATGGATTGACACTTGGCCTCTATTAGTTGAGACGGTATAGTCGGTTGTATACCACATGATTATCGACGGATAATAAAAAAGGATTATAGGTAGATACAAACCAATAATCAAATAATGACTTTACTACTTTGGAGATAAGATCAAAGAGGAGAGAGTTAGATATGTAGGCACCTTATACTTATAAGTAGGGACGACCCTAGACAGTTGGGATATTTAATTGTATTCATATTGATAAGACTTGGACTCTCAGCTATACCCTCACACTCCAATCATCCTTCCTTATTCTCAATTAACATACAAATCTCCCCATTCTCCTCTAGACATAAGTAGGACAATCTGTCGAACCACGTATATCTATGTTCCAGCATTCATATTGCATTCATATTTTAGGGTTGGTTAGTAATATTGCATTTTTATGGGTTCGATATCCACTATAATTTGGCACCGTTTATGGAAAAAGCTTTGAATTCTCACCATTGTGAAATGTTAGCCCTACACTAATATGAGTGCTCACTAATCTCATCATTCACATGTTAAAAGTTGTATCCAGTCTGAGATGCAAATTATCAGGATAGAGAAGATTCTTTCGAGTTCCCCTCCACTATATAGTGAAATGAGGTCACGAGATGCACACCTAAAAGATCTGGAACTAGTAGGCGACACTATACCCCTTTTATAGAGTGACTTGCAGGGAAAGCAGCGTCACAACTGGTCAGTCTTTATGAAGAGAAGATGAATGATCGTGATGAATTAATTTCCCATATAAAGGAGGCAATTGATCAGGTAGTCAGATGACCATAACTCCAGTTCCCATAATCTGGAGTGACACAGAAAGTGAAAGATTTATTCCTTTAGGCACAACTGATCCAATAATACCGACAGGGTTCTAGGTCAAGGATCCCTAATACATTATAATATAACTAATAGCACATGAAATATGTGCTACATCATCACTCCGCTAGTCGCAACCATGTGCATGTTCGGACAACTGAATCAATACATGACGTGAGGTCGGCCAAAACCATGGTGCCATCAAAGAAAGTCAGAAGTGATGATCTCAGGGACCACATCAAGAAATAATTGAAAGGGAGGGAAAATCCCAATTCGGCACAAAATCCAAAGGATCTTTATATTAGAGCACTAGAGCATGGATTAGCATTACCTCCTATTATGGAGATAGAAACTTTAGATCCATAGAAGAAGTTTTTCATCCCAAAGATTACAACATATGATGGAAAGGCAGGCCATGTTTACTACATCAGGCACTACAACCATATAATATCTTTATGGAGTCATCATGACTCCCTCATGTGATGCGTTTTCCCCTCTATTTAGGGAAGATTGGTCTTAAGTGGTTTAAAAATTCTCCTTTGGGTCATTTTCTCATTCAAAGAGTTAGTTGAGAAGTTTACAGCTTGATTCATCACTAATAATAAAGCAGTCAAGTAGTGTGATCAATGTTGTTAAGGTCTATTTAATGAGATTGATAATTGCAATGAGCAATTAGCAATATCAACATTTAAGTTTGGACTCGCCAAATTCGACGATCTCCACCAGCCCCTAACCAAGAAGATAATACCACCATGGATGGCCTCATGGTCCATATTCAAAAATGCACCAAGGTAGAGGGAGATTTTCTCAATGTGGAGGTTTTGACTGATTAAAGTTATAAACCATGATAAGAAGAATGACCCGAAGAAATCATTTAAGGGAGGAAATCAGTCAACTCTAGAGAAAAAGAGAGCAAGGACTGATAGCTCTAAAAGACGTTCCAAGTCAAAAAATAATGAAAATGCCTATAGGTAAGTATATACCTTCTTTAAGGAGACAATCTATAAGTTATTTACTTCGATAAATGACAAGTCGTTCTTTAAAAGACCAACTAAGATCGCTAGAGATCCAACTGATGGGGATGTCAATCTCAGGTGTACTAACCACCAAGATCGTGGTTATCTCACGGAGAACTACTAGATATTCAAACAACACCTGAAAGATCTCGTGCAGGTCAAGAATCTCAAGGAGTTTATTGACATATCTAAGGCAAAGTCCTCAAATCGATTAAATGCAGCACATAAGGTAGGCGAGGACGATGATCTCCCACCTTCAGGAATGGTCATGTTCATACACATCTATAAAAATACCTCAAAATGCACTGATAAGAATCTCGGAGAAATGGTAAAGATTGCAGCTTGCATCTAAGTGTAACATCTCGTGTTTTTATTAATTAATTATTAAATTAATTCAGAAATTAGAGAAAAATAAAATTTTGGATTTAATTATTTCTTATAATTAAGAATGTTGGTTTTTATATTCAAAATTTGGAAAGCTAGATTACAAAACTCGTAATATGAGTATATATAAGTCTTGAGTTGTTTAGAAGATTCCTCAAAATATAAAACTCCCTAAGAGTCCTCAAATCATAAAACTCTATAGAAAAAAATATATAAAAATATTTGACCATCTGATCGAGTTGAAATTTTTTGTGCAGCTTTCCCTCATCTTCAGCTACTATTTCTCCAAATTTTAGCAGCCAATTCTAATGGTTCGATTATCCAGAATATTTTTTAGTGCTTGTATCTGATTAGAACTATTTTCTTAAATCAAACTCTTAACCCTTTATATATCACAACAAATTCGTGGCTTGGCTTTTCAAATCACTTTTTCATCAAATTTTCAACCAAAAGACCTCGCCAAAATTATTTACTTTCATCTACAAACTTTAGCCCCAAACTTAATCAAGTGTTTGACTCATTATTTGAAGGCTTAATTGATGTTTTCTTAAGATTGTTCAAGAACTACTATTTGCTACTTTTTCGAGAGGAATTCAATTGTTAACTAAGATCTTCTTCATCTAAATCACAAGTATTAATACTCTATTCCTTTCCTTCAGTATTATGCATTTTAAGTGTCGCCTAAACACTTAGGGTCTGTTTGGTTACCCTTATTTGCCATGGAAAATGTCAAATAAGTTGGCAAATGAGGTATTTGCCTACAGTTTGGTGTGTTTGGTTGCATAATTTGCCGTGGCATTGTTTTCCAGTGTACAACACCCATTATGCATAAGATGTTATCAAAGTTTGCTTACCTATTTGAGTGAGAAATATTTGTCAACAAATTTGCTAAGTTCTTAAACGGTTTTAATGTTTTAAAAAATAATTTAAAAACTGTTATGAATATTTAGAAAAAATTTAAAAATTGTTTTCTTTTTTTACCCAAAAAAAATTGTTTTTCTTATTTTACAATAAAAAAACTGTTTTCTTACTTTACAAAAAATATTTTTTTATTTTTCAACAAAAATATCCTGTTTTTCTACAAAAAAAAAAAATCTTCTTATTTTACAAAAAAAACAAACTGTTTTTTATTTACAAAAAAAAAACTTGTTTTTTTATTTTGCAAAAAAAAAAACTGTTTTCTTTTTTTACAAAAAAAAAACAAACGGGTTTCTTATTTTACAAAAAAAAAATTTGTTTTTTTTTTATTTTGCAAAAAAAACTTTTTTTTTAATTAAAAAGACTGTTTTCTTATTAAAATGTTTCCCCTAAAAAACTTATTTTTATCTCATTTGGTGTTTGATAGCCTAATGTGAGAAAAATAATATTAGCCAATGCAAAATTTTCCATGCCAACTCTTTTGCCGGATTGAAACCAAACGGACCCTTAATTACATGTTTTTCTGAAAATCAATTAGTAACTTAATTAAAGAAAGTGGACACTTAATTATGGGACTGATTTTATGAAACTTTTAAATATGAATTAATCGTTGAAACCCTTGGGGGAATAGATTAAGTTATTATATTTGTATGATTTTTGGGTGTAGGTTCACATGTAGAATTTTATGGGGTTATTTATACGTTATATGAGATGCGAACACACCTATATAAATAATATGACTTATAAAAGGGAAAGATTATGACATATGGAATATTAATTTTTGTTAAGTAAATTAACATTATTGAACGGAATTAATTATCTTGAAATCAACGACGGTGTTATTCATGGAATTAAATTAAAAGTGGGATCTTTATGATTAAATTATTATGTTGTGCATATTGCATTGTGTTTTGTGTGATTTGTTTGAGTCAGTTTTGTCATTGCGAGGATGAGGGGCCTTTGGGTAGTATATTCCTCACCTTAATTATAGGATGCTTATTAGGTATGGGACTAGTGGGTAGGCCTTAGTTATGATTTATGCTTGCTAGGTATGGAACTAGTGAGTGTAGATTTTACGGATGAATGATTCGGCGGTGGGCTGCTTTTAATGTTTTATTATAGTTGCGCTAGCCTAAGTATGAGACTAGGATGTTATTATTATTAGAAATTCAATATATTCATAGGGTAGGACGTATATGTAAACTGAGGACCCTTAGGTATGGTACTAAGGGATATTTTGAGGATCTCACGTCGCTAATAAGGGTGGGGTAATTTGATGAATGAGAAATTGAGAAGATGAAAATTAATGCCTAAGAAAATAACGGGTATTTAAAATTGGTGGCGACATTATGTGTGGGGACTGACAATTTAAAAGGGTCATCTTGTGTTTATGTCGTGTCGTGTGTGGAACCTTGTCGTATTGCGGGGTCGACAGTTTAAATGGATCAGCTGGCTATTGATAAGGGGAAGTGTAAAACTTTGGTAGGAGTACCACCCGTGGTGGGAGGACCTCTATAATTAAAATAATAATAAATTAAGGAGAAGGATAAATTGGGTTTATTTAATTAAATTAACAACTCGGGGCTTAATTATTTAAAATCATATTGGTGTAGATTGTGAATAACAATTACTGAGGGTAGTTAGTGACTTTTACTATCGCGTTTAGTTATATTCAGTTTAATTAAAATATTCTATTGTGATATTTATCATGTATAATGTTACTTTCTGGATTTAAGGATCCTATTTGATGGGATTAGTGTGTATTCATGCTCGGGGCTCTGACCTCGTGCGTTGACTAACTTTTCAGGATAAGTTTTGGAGAAGCTGCATAGGATAATTTCGAGATTTTTTTAGAGGTGAAGCAGGAGTTAATTGCTTTATACTTAGTATTTTAGTTTAGTTTCCATTCCTTTGTATTTACATTGAGACTCAGTTTATGGTTTTATTGGGCCATTCGGTTCCAAAGTTGTTATGGATTTGATTCAGATATTTCATTATGGATTCAATTGGAGTTGTTAGTTTTGATATTATCGAAGATTGGATTGTTATTAGAGTTTAGCATGGTGATGGATCTTTTATCGTATTGTTGGTTATTATCATTTGGGATTGATTAAATTGTTTATCTTATGGATTGAATTTATATATATCATATCTTTCACATGTTAAGAATGATATCTTATTTAGTTCACACTCGGCATAGTTTTGGTGGCGGTCGACGCCAGAATTACGCGGGGTGTGATACTAAGAAGATTTTCAAGTAGAAGTGTCTAAATATGTTCTAGATAAGCGGGAGTGCAGGTATATCGATTTTAAGGGGGCAATATTATTTATCGACGGTGATTTAATTAGTGTTAATCTACCCCATAAAGATGCCCTGGTTCACACTTTATAGGTGGCGAACTTCTACATGAAGAGGATACTGATCTATCTAGGGTGCTCTTAAAAAATTATGTACCTCAGTTTGCTGCTCAGAATCGGTTACACCATCCATATTTAGACACAAAAGTGGGGTCGCTAATTAGTTTTAATGGAAAGTGGAGACCCTGTTGGGGAAGATCAAACTACCTATCAAGGTCAGCCTTATCAATTATATGATAGAGGTTCATGTCAACCAGTCAGAGTCACCTTATAATGCCATACTTGATAGGGGATGACTCCACACTACGAGGGTTATCCCATCTTCTCTTCATCAAAAGATCATGTTTCTGAGTGACCAATGAATTATAGTGACTTGGGGATATTAGGTGGTAAATCGTGGTTGTTTCATTGCATCCGCCAAAGCCAAGAAGGATCTGTCCATGAAGAGTCAAAATGATGACAATTCGAAGGGCGACCAACCTAAGTAGCAACCAAAGGACGTACGATCGAGGTTTAAGGATAGTAATTTATCCCTCACTAAACTAGTAATGGAGGAACTCTTCAGTCTAGGGTTGAGGATATCATACCACTGCCTCAGTAAGATCAATTACTTTTTTAAATAATGGTGGATTCATCTTAATAAATTTCTTATGTGAAGTATTCCTCTCTTCTCGATGAATCACTTCCTCAACCCTAACCAATGCTTGTGCCTCTAGTTGCCTAGCCTGTTGTGCTTCTATTTGAGGCATAAACCTATCATATTTATTTTCCATTAAAGTCATATCACACATCATTTTTTTCATATCTATCAATTATCTGTCACGACCCCGACCCAAAACTAGTAGGGAACGAGTGTTTTTACATGCCACCAAGGCATTCAATAATCTGACCTTGAAATTTTCTTTTAAAATAAATGCAACGAAAATACATTCACAGGGTTATGAGTTGTAACTAGCTGAAAAAGTAACACATCATCCGACCTTCTAACACATAACTTCTTATTCTCATAAATAAATAAATAAATTATATTATAAGTCATGCTAGAATCACTTAAAGAGAAATAAATCCTCAAACATCTCATTCTGCACTAGAATTTGGCCACAAAATACATCTCACATTATAATCTTCAAATCAATCTTCACATACCCATCCTCCTCTCTAACTATAACCTGAAAAGGGTTATTTATACAACATCAGCTAAAAGCCGAATGAGTTTCAATCTCATGACATTCGAAGGTTTTCTGAGAATAGATACTTATTCAACTTAAAAGAAAAGGCATATACATATATGGATAGGAACTTGAATTAATATATATAAAGTAACTGACAGTATATATTTTTAGAAGAAATAGTGTAGAACAAAACAGATAACCAATTGAACAGTATGTCAATTCTTTAGTTTTAGTGGCCATGTAAGCTCTAATACCCAGACAGATAGTGTTACCAAATGTTTCCACCTGGAAAGATCACAGATAGAGAATCATGATTTCTGAAACAACGCCTTGTTTAGGTCACACCAACAATAAACCAGTTGGGAAGGTACCACTCAAATATTTCCACCCCGTAGTCAAGGCCAACATAGTAAGAGAGTTTCCATCAGCCGAATCAATAATTTCATAATTCAAATCAGATGTTTATATCGAAAGATATACACATATAACAAACTACGAAATCATCGGTATCAGATGTGTAGAACCCCATTCTGTTACCCACTAAAACTCTCCTTAGGTCCCTAGCACCTCCCTTCATCACTATAAACCCATGTCATACCCCGAGTACTGACCTAGAAGTCATCGGGCACTCCCAGGCTCCATTTGACCAAAAGTCAAAATCTCCAACTGGATCGAGACTGAATGAATCTCTGAAGGGCACTGAAACCCCTTTTTAACAGTCTGTCCCATGCGTAATTCTGACTTACCATCGGGACGAATGACCCATTTCCCTCGAGACTCAATCAGGAGGCCACCGGGCTCTCCCGAGCTCTGTTTAACCTAGGTCAACTCTTTATCTCGGTCGAGACTGAATGAATCTTCGAAGGGCACTGAATCCCCTTTCTAACGATCCGTCATGTGCACGATTCTGACTTGTGGTATGGACGAACAATCCATTTTACTCCGAAAGGTCACCGAATGCCTTCAGGGCTCGGTTGACCAAAGTAAACTCCCCGAACCAGATCAAACTCTTTGTAATGTCGAAGTACATCTCTTAACCTTTCCAACGGTCCACCCCGTGCACAATTCGGACTTACCATGCGGACGAACGATCTGTTTGTGTCCGATGTTTTCCCGTCCAATGTACCGATGAATGCTTTTGAGACATATTTGACCCAAAGTCAACTCTCGGACTCGAGATCAGTCCAAAGGACTTTCAAAGGTCTCTAAATTAACTTTCCAGCAGTCTACCCCATGCACGTTTCTAATCAACGATTTGCGTTCTGCCGTCGATTTTCCAAAAAGGCCTAAAGACACTGCTAAACGGTAGGTCCCAGACCCTGCCTATCGGCACTGTGCCTAAACACACCTGCCAAACGGTAGGAATAGGGCTATGCCGATCGGCAATTCCCTAGGCCTATAAAAGGGAAGCCCTGACCTCACTTATCAGATCTGATAGAAATCACTCTCAACAAATCCCCAAAAGCTCTCTCGAAGTCAGCGTGATTTCTACACCCAAATCCCTTTCCAACCTTCACTTTTCATCATCCTTTTCATCAAACTTGGTGAATTCACTACCCTCCATCATCATCCAAGTCTAAGGGATGTCAAGATCAAGCTCAAGATCTTCAAGAAGGTTCAATTTCCTCAACTCTCTCCTTAAATTCTCATAAATTTGCAATATCTTATTTTATTACTTAACACTTTTATTATCTCATCTCATACATCCTAATATACTTTTTATTTAGTATTATTGCACATCTCTTATTTTCATATAAATAAAAACCCAAAAAATAAGAAAAATAGGGTTTGCTCATAAATTCCAAACGGGAATTCTCACACTTTTCTCACAACTAAAACACTTTTTCTACACATACACAAAAATAAGAGAATCCCTGGTTGAATTTATGGGGTAAACCCTACCCCTCGTTTTGTATGCGAACTACGTGGACTTTGATGCCTCTATAGGCTATGTAGGCGTTTAAGGTAAAACCCGAGATTCGAGTCCTATTTTTTACTTTTTCTCTCAATTTTTATTTTCTCTAAACTCCATTCTCTTACACTACACACACACACACACACACACACACACACACACACACACACACACACACACACATATATATATGTTCTTAGGGGCGTATCATTCCGTGTGCTTTATCGTTCCCTCATAACGATTAACGTAAGGATGATCGCCTAAATCCTATTTTCTAATACTTTTATACCTTCCTACGGATGACTCGCTTTACCTCTTCCATGGTACAAGTCGATGATTCCTATGTCCACTATATATACACATGCACACACATCACGAGGAAAATAAAAGGAAAATAGCAAAAACCCATGAGAAACCGAAAGGGTGGAATGGGTGCCTAACACCTTCCCATTTCGTAACTTAGCCTCCTGACCCTTTTCCAATCATTTTGGTTTCGTATGCACCAGCATGTCTTTGCATGTTGTCCTTCGGGATGGCTTCCTCTTTTCTTTTGTCTGTTTTGAGTAAAATAGACATGCGACTCTAATCTCTCTACATCTTTCACTTCACCTCAAATGATGTCGGCCGAAGCGCTCCCGAGAGGGATGCGCGGGACCTGAGGATCCTCCGTCTCACGATGAGGATCGGGGATGGCCACAGTGGCGACTCCGCTGGGGATGACTATATGTTTATTTTGAGGTCTAGACTCTATTTACATGGATGTTATGTTTGCTTATATTTTCCCCCTATTTGCATGTTCCCCCTTTATTACTCATGTGTACCCCATGATTATGCTTCTATACACACACTTGTATAAAATTCTCCATGTACACTTCGCAACACGTGCACCTAGGGTCACATATATCCACATGTTGCATGCATCACCCATCCATGCTTGGTGTACTATTGGTACTTGTGCTTTGCTCCCTGTTTGGCATAATCAAGAAAGACATTCTCATAAGATACTAATAAGAGGATCATCCATGATTCACATGACATCACCAAAGAGCATTGCTATTGACCAAATTTTACCCAGTAACTGGAGGGTCACTTTGTGATGGGCGTTGGTCCGGCAGGGCACAGTTAGCCTGAGCGATATGACTCTCACCCTCCGTTGTCCAAGTACCTTCGATGTATATCGAACGGTTCCCCCGCATCGTACCGCTTGACCGAAGTCATGACGGGAGGTATATCGTAGGGAATTCGTTCATGTACATTGAGTATATCGAATTCTATCTAACACATACCCTTCCATTGAGGTATATGGTGAGGCAATTCATGTACACTCAAGTATATCAAATGGCTTGTCCACACGTACCGATTGCCCGCAAGAGCAAGATGTCTATCGTGGAAGTCACACCAAAGGGGGGAACCCATTCTAATTCACCCAACCAACTGCATACCCGCATTTAGGTGTCAACCCTAGGACACACATGTTAGATTGCCAGTTTCAACCCGAAACTTTGCTGAAATTTCGGGTCGGCCTGCCGCTCGAATTTTCGCGCATTTTTAAAATGGGACCCTGTCCGTGAGCCTGGTCACAAGTCCAGCCATAGATTTGCATATATTAAAAACCCAATTTTTCTAGTCTCGGGTCCCGTCTAACGTCTCATTTTACATTTAGGATAATTAATACAAGTGAAAACATAATAATTATAATAATCATGCTGAGACCGTCCCCAAAGGGGAAATTCCCTTTTTCTTTATCCAAAATCTAAAAACATTTTTTTCTTTTCCTTATCAAAAATCCAAAAACATTTCTCCTCTCTTTATCAAAAATCCAAAAATATTTTGTCTTTCAATCTTGAAACAAAAAATGTCAAAAAAAAAATCATCATTTTTTCTCTAAATAAATTCAATTTTACGCCCTCTCAGGTCGATCGCAAGCCCTTGCCCTAGATCCTTATTGGCTTAGGTCTTCAGTCAAGTCACCCCGGAGTTCCTTCCGTTCCCCTATTACTCCTTTCGAGTTCGGAATCCATCCACTTTCCATGGAGAACACAGATCAAGTACCCGTTGTGCAGCCAGATCTGGCGGCAATTCTAGCTCAGCATGTGTCCAAGGTTGACAACCTCCAAACCGAGGTCCGAGAGATGCAATAAAACTAGTTTCCCATTCCTCAAGAGCCCGAGGACCTATTTCCTCGTGCTATGGATCCACCCGATCCTATCTAGGTTCCCAGAGAGTATCATCACGCTCCACGTGCCCCTCCTGCTAATGG
Source organism: Sambucus nigra (assembly GCA_949130495.1). Taxonomy (NCBI): domain Eukaryota; kingdom Viridiplantae; phylum Streptophyta; class Magnoliopsida; order Dipsacales; family Adoxaceae; genus Sambucus; species Sambucus nigra. Next base: position 599,413,617 of record OX422214.1, on the reverse strand, counting down.
GTCACCGCCTGCCAAGCTTCTAATGCCGAATCTTGCCCAGCATGGGGCTAACTTGCCTATAGTCATTAACCCAAAAGAAGAGGAATTGAACAAAGTCAAAGAAGACCTCAAGATGCTCACCAAGAAGTTCGACCAAGTCAAAATCTCAGGAAATTACATGGACTACACCCATATGTCTCCTTATCCTAAAGTAAGGTTACCCGAGAAGTTCAAGATGCCAAATATTGAGAAATTCGGAGGAAGTGGATCCTCGATTATTTATCTCCGAAGTTATCACCGTTCTATGACTCTACTAGGGCTTCTGAAGAAGTGATGGCCTAATTGTTTTAGCAAACTCTAAAGGATAGCGCCCTCTGATGGTTCTTGTCTCTCAAAGAATCCAGAATTCGTATCTCGAAGGATGTGGCTCGAGAATTCATGTTCAGTATAAATAAAATGAAGAGCTTGAGGTCACCCGCCGTGATTTGGAGCTGCTCAAATAGAAACCTGCTAAATCATTCAGTAACTTCATCGCCCGGTGGAGGGAAAAAGCAGCAACTATGATCAATCGGCCTTCCGAGTAAGAACAAGTCAGCATAGTGAAGAAGAACTTCTTACCCCATGTCCGAGCAACAATGGGAGGACAATAATATCTCCATTTTTTAGCTCTCAGATAAGCAGGAGTAGAAATCGAGGAAGGTCTTACCATGACAGAAGTTAAACCAAAGAAGGTGTCCGGATAGTTCACCCCCAAGAAATATGACAAGCCTTTCAGTGTCACAGTATCAACCATCAACAACATCTCTCAACCAACCACATCATGGACACCAGAAATCCGCCTTGCCCCAGTTGGAAAGGAATACACCGAGCTCCATGCTCTCCAAAGTTTATCAAGCCTTATTAAGCCGAAACCTTATCAAATATTTGGACCCCCGTCCATTGCCAAATCCACTCCCAAGAAACTTCAAGGCAGATGCTCACTGCGCCTTCACCAAACTACTGGCCATACCACCGACCAATGCTTTCACCTTAAAAATGTAATCCAAGGTCTAATTGACCGGGGTACCATCGCCCCACCAGCCAATCCTAAGTCAAGCACTACTCACAACCCACTTCCAAATCACCAATGCCATCTTCTTAGAAAAGATCCCAAATTTTATCCCTCAACCCAAATCACACCCATATACTTTCCTAAACCTCTCCAAGTTTTCCCATATTTCCTCCTACATCCTGCTAGCCTCGCTGATCAGGCACTATCACTCCTTACCAGAGCATGCATCGCTATCCGTACCCGTTCTGAAAATGGAAGCATGGAATTATCAGAAGTGTTAATCCAACTCCTAGTGTTCGGGATGAAATTACCCTCACAGATGATCATTGATTGCCAGAGTTTCAGTACGTTGTTCTTGAAAGCACGAAAATGGGCCCGAGAGTCAGATAGTTGGGTAGTACCAACCGATGAAGTCAGCTTGGATGATGTCGTCTGAATCATGGCATAATTATTCAGGAAAACCAACAACATTTGCAGTATCACCAAGTTATTCGATGCTTTGAAGCTACAGGGGTGTCTGGTCCCTTCACCCTTACACATCCGCACAGAATGGGAAGACATGTATGAAGAAGCCATTGAAGTTATGGAATGCATCTACTTTACACGAAAAGACAGAATTGTTACCACCGGATGGGGGGAGAATTCTGAGATTCGAATAAAGAGAAAGATTCAGAGAAAACTGTCTCGATAGCCGACATATGGGGGATGATATCATTTGATGAACTCCTCGGAGAAATAAACAAGGTGGCAGAATAACCCGAGATCGACGAGGAAATGGGATTTATGTTTTCCCTTCTTCAATAAATCATATGACCAGATCAGGGAGGCATTACCAGATTCCAAGCTTACTACCAGCTAATGACAAAGGGAAGGGTGTGGAAAACCTTCCTATGCCAGAGATGACCCTCGAGGAGAGCAAGATCCTCGATCAACTAAAGAAAACTCAAGCTAACATCACTCTATGGGGACTTTTCATGTCTTCTCAGCTACACATAAATGCTTTGATCAAGTTGCTCACTGGACCCATAGTTCATCCTTCTACCACACCAGAAGAAATGATAAATTTGGTCGGATCCTTGACCTCTACCCGAATGCTATCCTTTTTCGAAGAAGAAATCCCTAAGATTGGGCTAAACAACAATCATGCACTCAACATCTCTGTCGAAGTTATGAGGAAGGTTGTGCCACTCTCTCTTGTCAATAATGGATCCGCCCTGAATGTCTGCCCACTGAGGACATTTAAATGTATAGGACTGAAAGAAAGCGACCTCTCTCCAACTTCCGTCGCTGTGCGTGCCTACGATAATACCCATTGGGATCCATAAAGCTTATAATAGGGGCTGGCCCTATAATCCCTATCGTCAAATTCCAAGTTATTGACATCCCATCCTGTTTTAACCTATTGCTAGGACGACCTTGGCTCCATAGTATCAAGGGTGTGTCTTCCTCACTCCATCAGAAATTAAAGTTCTTCGTCGACGGACGGGTCATTACCATCTTGGGTGATGACAATAATGCCGATGGTGAAAGTACAAGCAGTCCAATCCTTGAGATACAACACAGGTAAAAGGATATGCTCCTATCAGGATTTCGAGTTGAACCACTTTTAATCCCGATAGGGGATAACTTCAAAGAAAGGGTTTGTCCAGAATACGACCCTCATGGCAACGTCAATGTGATTCAGATGTTTAGAAACATGCACTTCATGACCGGACTCGAGCTAGGACAAAGACAACAAGGGATACTCGAGCCTATTGAACTAAATAAGTCTTTTCCTCCCTGTGGTTTGGGGTATCAACCATTAGAATAAGAGCTGAGAATGATCCGCTAGTCTCGATCAAAGAGGAGACTAGACTACATCCAGACTATCCCAAGTGACTCCTTAAACGGACGATTCATAAAAGAGGTTGAGTACTTCCCCTTTTGCGGATTTTCAAAACTATGGTATGACCATACAGATAAGAAGATGAAGCCTGGAATGGAGATCTTCTTCCAAGACAGCTACCCATGGGCCGAGAGTTCCCAACACCATGTACAACCGCTCATCAAAGATATCGAAGAGACTGGGGAAAGTGACTCTAAAGATTCCTTCAACTTACAGACATTGGGGTTGTTACTCTACATGGTTCACTCAGGCACTACATCACTGGATTCATCCCACCTGAATAAAGCTGCTGATACACCTCTCCTCAACTGGCATGCTGTGCCATTTCTACCTGCTAAAATCTTCCCTAATCCTAATGTTTACTCTATTTCTTCTTCTGCTGTCTATCCTTGTTCAAATGTAATCGAGTCCTCTTTTGACGAGGTTCCCAATGTTGTTTTTCCTATTAATGAAATAAACAAAGATTTTGAGTATCTTGCTGTGCCATACATTAATTGTCTGGATTCTAATCAAACTTTTGATGATGATGATTTTGCAAATGAAAAATTCTTAACTGATCTAAATAAGGTTAATAATAAACAACATAACCGCATTCAAGTTAATGAAGAAGAGATTGTTGTTATTAACCTCGGTTCTAGTAGACAACTGCGCGAGATTAGGATAGTGGCTACCCTCGACGAGCATGAGCGTGCACAACTCAAAGAATTTCTAAAGTAATTTGTGGATGTCTTCGCATGGTCCTACGATGATATGCCCGACATTGATCTTGAAATAGCTCAGCACGAGATTCCTACTCTCTCAGATTACAAGTCGGTCAAACAAAGTAGAAAAAGATCCGCACCGAATGGTCGCTCAAAGTCAAAGAAGAGGTGGTGAAACAATTGAACATAGGCTTCATTCGTGTGATCGAATATCCCACATGTCTAGCCAATATAGTGCCCGTGCCGAAATTAGGAGGAAAAGTTCGGATGTGTGTAGACTATCAGGATTTGAACAAAGCCTCTCCAAAGGATGATTATCCGTCACCTAATATCGACATGATCGTGGGAAACACAGCCAGTCATGCTCTTAAGTCATTCATCGACGGGTTTTCCGGATACAACCAAATCAAAATGCACCCGGACCACCAAGAAAAAATTGCATTCATCACCCCACGAGGAACCTTTTACTACACCGTTATGCCATTTGGTCTCAAGAACGCTGGGGCTACCTACCATAGGGCTTCCACAACCATCTTGCACGATCTAATTCACAAAGAGGTAGAGGTCTATGTGGATGATATGATTATCAAATCCAAAACTAAAGAGGGTCATGTTCCCTCTCTCTGAAAGTTTTTTGAACGACTGCGACAGTATCAGATGAGACTCAATCCACAAAAAATGCATCTTTGGCATCACAAAGGGAAAACTCTTAGGATTCATGGTCAATGACCAAATAAAATAATATCTAACCCAACCCCCGGTACTCATGCCACCATAGCCTGGTCTCCCCTTGCTCCTATACCTAACCATAACCGACACTGTAGCTGGGGATTTGCTTGCTCAGTACCTTCAAGAATCCTATAAAGAAAGAGCTATCTATTATGCCAGTCACAAATTGGTCAGGTATGAGGTTAACTACACCACTTTGGAAAAGGCGTGTGTCGCACTTATCTGGGTCGCCCAAAAGTTGTGGCACTACATGCTCGCCTTCCCCATCAAACTTGTATCCCGAATGGACCCCATCATATACCTGCTTGAGAAACCCACTTTATCCATCCGAATGGACCGATGGTTGATGCTCCTAGTCGAGTTTGATATAGTGTATGTCACGCCGAAAGCCATGAAAGGAAGACCCATCCCTGACTACCTCGCTGATCACCCTATAGAAGAAGCCAATGTCTGGATCTATGAATTCCCAGATGAAAACATCTTTTGCACTTCTCAAGACAACCTTCGATGGAAAATGTTCTTTGATGGCGCTTCCAATAAAAAGTGACATAGCATTGGGATACTCCTGATCGCCCCAGATGACTCTCACACTCCCATCGCCATCAAGTTGGATTTACCTTGCACCAACAACATGACTAAATATGATGCATGCACGATAGGCCTCAAAGTTGCTCTCGAGAAAGTTATTCAATGCCTAGATGTCTACGGGGATTCTGCCCTCATCATCGGTCAAGAGCTCACAAAGTGGAAAGTTCCTTAAATACCAATTAGAAGAACTAGCCTCCCAATCCCATGATATCACCTTCCATTACCTACCTCAAGAAAAGAATAACCTAGCCGACGCCCTCTCTACCTTGGCCTCTATGTTCGACATGCCCGAAGGAATAATAATAACCCCTTTCCTTATTCAAAAGCAAGACAAACCAACCCACTGTTACCATATTGAGATCGCCACTACAGAAGATCTCGAGCTATCCAATTGTTGGTACAATGATATTTGGCACCTCCTCAAGCATGGTAGTTATCCTGAGGGTTCCAACAAGAAAGATCGAGCAACCCTACGAAGACTGGTCGCCCAGTACATCATCTGTCACAAAGCACTCCTTAAACGAAACTTCGATAGAACTCATCTACAGTGTATCGCAGGGGCTGACATTGAAAAGATAATGCAGAAAATACACAGTGAGGAATGTGGACCCCACATGAACGGTCACATGCTTTCCAAGAAGATCATCCGACAGGGCTACTACTGGACCACTATGACCCAGGAATGTACCACCTATGTTTGGAGATGCCTCAAATGCTAATAATTCTCCAACCTTCAGCATCTGCCTCCACGTGAATTATACAACATAACCTCTCACTGACCGTTTTCTACCTGGGTCATCGACATCATAGGGTAGGTTACACCAAAGGCTTCCAACGGGCACAAGTTCATCCTAGTTGCCATCGATTACTTCACAAAATGGGTTGAAGCTCAGTCATACGCAGTACTGAACGCTAAGAAAGTGGCCAAATTTATCAAGAAAAACATCATCTGCCGGTATGGGGTCCCACACGAGTTAGTATCAGATAACGGGTTACATTTTGAGGCAGAAGTTACAGAAGTGGTCAATGAGTATGGGATTCAGAGACACAAATCTTCCCCTTACCGACCTCAGACCAACGGTGCAGTTGAAGCCGCCAACAAGAGCCTCATCATCAGCAAGATGACTGAAAGCTATCGGGATTAGGCCAACTGGATCCCATACGCCCTCGGGGGCTACCGAACCTCAATTCGAACCTCAACTGGGGATAATCCTTACTCTCTAGTTTACGGTATGGAAGCAGTCCTACCTGTGGAGCTGGAAATACCCTCATTACGCGTCATGCTTGAGAGCGAGGTCAACGAAGAAGACTGGTGCCAAAGCCATCTTGACGAGCAGACCCTCCTAGAAGAAAGGAGACTAAAAGCACTATACCACATATAAGGTTACCATCGTCGAATAGTGCGTTCATTCAATAAAAGAGTCAAGGATCGCGGTGTCTGAGAAGGGGACCTAGCCCTCAAAGAAATCATAGAACCCATCTGGGACCCAAGAGGGAAATTCAAGCCCAATTGGAGCGGCCCCTACATTGTCAAGAAGATCTTGTCCGGTAGTGCCTCCCTGCTCACCGACTTGGATGGGGAAGAGATGGCTCGTCCAGTCAACCTGGACCATCTCAAGAAGTTCTACCCCTAGTCCGAAATCTCGGCGCGCTACGACTCTTCTCATCTCCCTTCTATTCTAAAAAAAATTCTCCATTTCCCCCTTACCTAGAACTACGTGGGCCTGATCCTCTGCAAAAATCATTTTCAAACAAATTAAAACTTTTTAAAAACCCCATAGGTACGTAGGAAGATCATACACCTTATATGAGCACGGCCCATTCTTTTTCACAAAATACTATTCTTTTCTTACCTCCGAGAATGACAGTGAATTCCAACATATATTTGAACAAAAGGATTATGTATGCCTTAGCGATCGGTATAGATAATTCAAACAACACAAACTCATCAAAGGAACAGTTGGATGATCAGAAACTTGTTTATTTCCTTAATAAGAAATTACGGTACAAATTACATAAGAAAAGGAACGGATAACTCCCTTCCCCCACCTTCCTAAAAATCCATAATAAAATCCCCACATTTATCCCCCATTACATAATAAACTCTCCAGGAGTCCTACCCACAGCTACCAGAGGAGCCCGCTCCATCATCATCATCTACATCCTGGGGTCCCCAAGTTTCCCTTGCCTGAACAGAGTATCGCAGACACTCCATGGACCGATAAGCTCGAAACAGCTTCGAAAAAACCATAACACCTCCCTCCATGGTATCAAACAAAACAAACCACTTTTGTCTGGTCTCCACTACCAACATTTTGCTAACTACTTTCCTCCATAACCACTTCATATAATCCCCAAGGATATGCCAAACTCTCCCAACAGACTGAGAGGAACTGGTCGACGGACACCGATTCTCCCCCAGAGAGCCAAACAGCAGCCGCAGGCGCTCGATCAAATCCTTTACCGGAAAGAAATTTAGTGTCTGAGATGGCACGACCTGTGCCCAGCCAAATTTCCGCAGAAGCCGCCAAAGGAAATAAAAAGAGGTCTGTTTAAGACCAACCAGTCGCACATACGGGTATTCTCCTAGCTCCAGAATAGGCCGCAACTGTCCCCACCAAGGCACTGACCAGTACAGATTTCAAGCCCCATTCTCCACAAGCCAATTATCCCAACTCTCAATATCTAGGCCAACTTAGAAAAAGTGACGCGAAAAGAAGTTGGGTATAACCGACAAAGGATATTCTGGAAGAGTCACTAGGCGGAGTCTTTTAGACAACCACTTGAATAGCATCATGGGGATACCCCGCATGAAGTCAGAATGACCTTTTTTCCAGGCATCCAGACCATTCAGGGTCTCCGCCAGTATCATCACCGCAGGATTGCGACGGTATGACTGCAAGTTACGGATCCACCAGCAGTTCCCCAGTCACCAGCAACAATTTTGAAGCCAAGCCCAAAGCAACGGCTCCAGCGTATCCAGCATCGCTAACTTCCTGCAAATGCATAGACTGCAACACCGCCAGGAGGGAAATCATTCCTCCAATAACCAATGATCTAGCCTCCGAAGGCAAAATGCGAAGAAGCCCAGCCAGCAAATCCCTGGGAGAACGGGAAAATTCAGGTAAAGCCGCAGCAACACTGGGATTTATCCCCAGCATGGCAGAAAACTCCTCGTAGGTAGGACAAACTTCATCCAACCCAAAGCGGAATACATGGTCTTCGGGGTACCAGAATTGTACCGCCACCATCAGCATGTTCCACTCAATGGGACGATTACGCCATAAAGAAACTCTACGCATGTTAAAAGCATCATAGTCGACGTTATAAGAGCACATCACTTCCAAGGATTCGAGGTAATTTGCAAACTCAATGCTACTAAGGAGATCCATCTTGCAAGACTAAGAGATAGTAGGCAAGTAAGTAATAATATGAAAGTATGAGAGAAACACTCCACCCCTACCCTTTTTATACATGAGAACCCTTAAAAGAGACATAATCCCTGCAGAAATCGGAGGGAATCCTACCCCACAAAAGTACCAAAGGCTGAAGAGGGCACTAATCAAAGCTTTGAATTGATGGGACTGGACTTGACTGCCGATAGGCAAGACAAGGTACTTACCGATCGGCAACCCCCTACTCTTGGAAATTTTCCTTTTTCCTCTTTTGTCAAAATTCAAAAAACTCAAAATAAATTGATATTCTCAATAGAATTTCAAAAATCCCCTTTTTATCTTGATAAAAATTTCTTTCAAAATCCCAAAAACATCTCTTTTTACGGTCTCGGCAGCAAAGTAAAAAGCGCATGTGCATGCATTCACTCACTCATCATTAACAAAAGATAAAAAAAAAACTCCATTGCATTGCATATATATTTGTTCTTCTGTGTTACATCAAATTTTACAAGAAATAAAAAAAAAAAGCAAAAAGTAACGGGACTCAGCCCGAACCCACATCCTCTCTCTCTCACCTACCCTTCACCCCTCTCTCTAAGAGCTTCCACCCCTGTGACATGCTCTCATTCCCCTACGGCGAGACGACGTACCACCGCTACCTAAGCCAGAGTCCTCCCCGGACGAAGCAGACGGCACCAAGCAAGAAGGAATCGGGACCGCATCCTGAATATAGGCAGTCGCCGAATATATCCAGTCTCTGATGTCCCTTAGCCAAGTGGTCGACACTCGAACTTGCTGCAGAGAAAAAGGCAAAAATCAGTATCAAAGAGGAATAAAAACAAAAAAAGAACCAAAAAAGAGCAAGAAGGTATACCACAGGATGAAGAACCTCCTTGGTCAAACCCAACTCCTCTGGATCCATTGCATGAGGATGGTGCAACATAGGTACCATCCCTCCATCAGCTCGCCGAACGTTGTACGAAGGAGTGTGCAATCGCATGAAAGGAACCTCTACAGTCGTCGCCGCCACCATCGCCAGACCACCGCCGCTGTGGGAGGACCCCGTCGCTCGACTCGAATCTATAGGAGGGAAGGTCAAGGCATCATATATGATGGGTGCCATCAACCATCTCATCACAAAGTACATATAGTCATACGGCATTGCCGTATCAGTATACAATAAGTAGGACTCACCGATCATCGCCGCGATCCTCGCATCCTCCGGAAGAAACTGCTCCCACCTCATGGACATAGGAGGTGCGCAGGTGGCACCACCACATCCTCCTCAGCAATCTGCCGAACCACTCGCTCCCCCAGATACCAGGAATGGCTGAACTCATGTGCCAGTAAGCGCTGCATCTATGAGTTCACTCCGGTCACCCCCATATCCTGAATGGTTGTCCCCCAAGGGTAAAAGGTCACCTGAAAATCCCCGAGCAAGCATAAATTAATAAAGAATCAGAACATTCCAAACCAAGACTGAAAAGGAAAGAGTCTTACCCTACCACTGGTCAGGCCATTCAAGACCTGACGCACTGCCTCCAGAGAGAGAGATCCCTTCGACTACCGATTGGCCTTCTACCATAGATATAATCGGCAGAAGTCCCCAATAGTCTCATCCTTCAGAGCGATCAGCTGGGTATTGCACCCAATCACCTCATAGAACCACGTCTGCCAAAGACAGGAATTCACAGTAAAAGAGAGACACAAAAGGAAAATGCGAATGCATGAAAGGAAAATGCGCAAAATTAAAGAATACCTCACAGAGATACGTGGCTCTAGTAAAAGTTTGCCGGCAGCACCGGCTGAATGCATCCAAAGAAAAATAGAGGGTTGCCAAAGTCAGGCTCCCCCAATCATAGAGAGGGATGTTCAAAAACATCCTCAAGTACGGCAAGAACCACAAGTGGACGATGTCACCGCTCGATGCCACCATAAAACCTCCCAGCACCAACAAGATGAACAATTGGGCCATCTGCCTCACCTGCAGCCCATCCTCCACATCAACCACCCTACTCAGCAGAACATCCTTCAGCAAGGATAGCCAGATGGAATCCCCAGAGACTATCTTTCCTACGTCACCAAGTGCCGCACGCACTGCCTCCGGCCTCACCCTCAGAGAACGATCCACCTCTATCTGCTCTCCATCATAATCCATCCCCAACAGCTGCTGCACGTCTATGGGAGTCACCGTCATCTCCCCAAAGCCGAAATGGAAGGTGTGGATAGTATCCTACCATCTCTCCCCCAAAGCGCACAAGACTGCTGTCGACCGAGGCGTCTCATCCAATGCAGACGCCAACCTCCCAAACTTGCTGATGATACCACCCAATGAACCACGGGTGGAAGATTCTCCCAAACATCCATAAGCCCCATCGTCCCACGAGCACGCATGTTTTTCAAAGAGATATCAGACTGTCAAAAGGAGAAGCCTTGTCAAAATTCAAGAAAGGAAAATTATCAAAAAAATAGAGAGGAATGCCAAAAGTTAGTTTACTTACATAACCGCCAGGGCTCACCACATTAGAAGACTGATGACGCGACGGCTCTCGTAGCAAAGTTCGTTCATCCGCAATCGACTCGAATGCATCAAAGGAGTTCTCACTCATCAAAGCAAAAGGCGCCCCGACCCTTCACTCCACGTTCGTCCAATCATCGACAGTCAACCATTCCCTATGCGATACAATGCTCATAAAGGCGGCCATTTCTTAGAGATCGAAATGCTAAAAGGATTTGCATTGGAAAATCGTAGAGAGAAAGAAAGAAAAGGGCTGTGAAAAATGAAGGGAATTCGCCCCCTTTATATAGGATGCTAAGCGTCATGCCGATCGGCATCGACCCCCTACCCACCGATCGTCACTGTCTCCTTACCTTCCCGAGGCAGTCCAAAAGTCCGTGCCACTGCCGAATGGCACCCCTGCACCATGTCGATCGACACCCTCTTAAAATTTCGCACAAAAAATCCCAAAAAATACCAAAAAGCCCTGAAAAATCCTCAAAAAATTCCTAAAAATCCCAGGAAGGATTTAGAACATTTTCACTAAGAAAATTTTGCACTCCCTCAAGCGAAACCCCCATTTCCCCAGTGAAACTCTAAGAAAACCAAGTAAAACTCCTCCCGGCGACATCCCCGGAAGATCTTTAAAGGTCTAAAACCTCCTCGAGAAATATGTCCAATACCTGGACCACCTAATCACTTCCCCAGTGAAGTTTACGACATCAAACTCACCTCTCCTCCATAGATCACAAACACTTCCCCGACAATTAGCTCCTCGGCTCAAAACAACGTCATGAGGTAATTTCCCCAGCGGAACTCAAGAAAGTCATTTTTAAAGTCTCCTAAGGACACTCTGCTTTTTCCTCAGCTCTTTCCCCAGCGGAACCCGAAATCCAATATTCATCATCTCTTAGGTCAAAATTGACCACGATCTTGGATTGTCACCTTTGTTAGATCAGGATTGACCTAGGTCCTCGGTCGTCACCATTCTTAGGTCAGAATTGACCTCGGTCCTCAGTCGTCACCTCTCATAGGTCAGAATTAACCTTGGTCTTAGATCGTCACCCTAGTTAGGACAAAATTGACCTCGATCCTCGGTCATCACCTATTTTAGGTCAGAATTGACCTCGGTCTTGGATCATCACCTTAGTTAGGTCAGAATTATCCTCGGTCCTCGATCCTCGATCGTCACCTCTTTTAGGTTATAATTAACCTCGGTCTTAGATCGTCACCCTTGTTAGGTCAGATTTAACCTTGGTCCTCGGTCATCACCACTCTTAGGTCGGAATTGACCTCGATCCTCGGTCGCCACATTCAAGCCCTTAGAATCGGCTTTGACCTGCAAAATTGGTCACCTTTACTGAAGCCCACAGAATTAGTCATCTCAACTTAAGCCCATAAAATTGGCTTCGACCCGCAAAATTGATCATCTCAACTTAATCCCGCAAAATTAGCTTCGACTCGCAGAATTGGTCATCTCAACTTAAGCCCGCAAAATTGGCTTCGACCCGTAGAATTGGTCATCTCAACTTAATCCCTCAGAATCGGCTTCGACCCGTAGAATTGGTCACCTCTACATAAGCCCGCAGAATTGGCTTCGACCCACAGAATTGGTCACCTCTACATAAGCCCACAAAATTATCTTTGACCCGTAAAATTGGTCATCTCAACTTAAGCCCGCAGAATTGGTCATCTCAACTTAAGCCCTCAGAATCGGCTTTGACCCACAGAATTGGTCATCTCAACTTAAGCCCTCAGAATTGGCTCCGACCCGCAGAATCGATCACCCTCATCTTCAAGCCCACAAATCGACCTCTACCCATAGAATTGGTTATCCCCAGCACACTCCTTAGGTCCTCAAAATTGGCCTCGACCCTCTGAATTGGTCGTCTTCGCTCCCTTAGTTCCCCAGAATTGTCCTCCACCCTCTGAATTGGTCGTCCTCGCTCCCTTAGATCCTCAGAATCGGCCTCGACCCTCTGAATTAGACATCCTCCTTCAAAGCATCATGCGGTGTCTATTCGACGGCTATCATTTATTCCAAACTCACCCGTCGAGGGGCTCTGTAGACACCCCATTCTATTACCCCCTAAAACTCTCCTTATGTCCCTAGCACCTCCCTTCGTCACTACAAACCTAGGTCATACCCCGAGTACGAACCTAGAAGCCATCGGGCACTCCCAGGCTCCGTTTGACCAAAAGTCAAAATCTTCAGCTCAATCGAGACTGAATAAATCTCTGAAGGGCACTGAAACCCCTTTTCAACGATATGTCCCGTGCACAATTACAACTTACCATGTGGACGAACGACCCATTTCCCCTGAGACTCAATCAGGAGGCCACCGGGCGCTCCCGGGCCCTATTTGACCTAGGTCAACTATTCAGCTAGACTGAGACTGAATGAATCTTCGAAGGGCACTGAATCCCCTTTCCAATGGTCCATCCCATGCTCGATTCTGACTTACGGTACGGACGAACGATCAGTTTTAATCTGAAAGGTCATCGAATGCCTCCAGGGCTCGGTTGGCCAAAGTTAACTCCCCGAACCAGATCAAACTCTTTGGAATGTTGAAGTACATCTCTTAACCTTTCCAATGGCCTTCCTCGTGTGCGATTCGGACTTACCCTGCGGACGAATGATCCGTTTGGGTCCCAAGTTTTCTTGTCCAATGGACCGATGAATTCTTTTGAGCCATATTTGAACCAAAGTTAACTCCCAAACCCGGGAGAAGTCCAAGGACTTTCGAAGGTCTCTAAATTACCTTTCCAACAGTCCACCCCATGCATGATTCTGATCAACGGTTTGTGTTTTGCGGCCGAGTTTCCAAAAAGTCCTAAAAGACACTACCAAACGACAGGTCCCATACCCTGCCTATCGGCAGTGTGCCTAAACGCACCTGCCGAATGAAAGGAATAGGGCTATGCCGATTGGCAATCCCCCGGGCATATAAAAAATAGGCCCTGACCTCACTTACAAGGAGGGCCCAGATCTGATAGAAATCACTCTCAGCAAATCCCGAAAACCTCTCTCGAAGTCAGCGTGATTTCTAAACCCAAATCCATTTCAAACCTTCACTTTTCATCAAAATTGGTGAATTCACTACCCTCCATCATCATCCAAGTCTAAGGGCTTCTCTCCGACATTCAAGATCAAGCTTAAGATCTTCAAGAAGGTCCAATTTCCACAACTCTCTCCTTAAATTCTCATAAATTCGCAATATCTTATTTTATTACTTAGCCCTTTTATTATCTCATCTCATACATCCTAATATAGTTTTTATTTAGTATTATTTCAAATCTCTTATTTTTATATAAACGAAAACCCAAAAAATAAGAAAAAGAGGGTTTGCTCATAAATTCCAAATCGGAATTCTCACATTTTTCTCACAACTAAAACACTTTTTCTACACACACACACACACACAAATAAGAGAATCCCCGGTTGGATTTATGGAATAAACCCCACCCCTCATTTTGTATGCGAACTACGTGGACTTTGATGCCTCTATAGGCTACGTAGGCATTTCGGGGTAAAACCCGAGACTCGAGTCCTATTTTTTACTTTTTCTCTTATTTTCTATTTTCTCTAAACTCCATTCTCTTACACTATATATATATGTTCTTTGGGGCGTATCATTCCGTGTGCGTTATCGTTCCCTCATAAAGATTAACGTAAGGATGATTGCCTAAATCCTATTTTCTAATAATTTTATACCTTCCTATGGATGACTCGCTTTACCTCTTCCATGGTACAAGTTGATGATTCCTATCTTCCCTATATATACACATGCACACACATCACATGGAAAATAAAAGGAAAATAGCAAAAACTCATGAGAGACCGAAAGGGTGGAATGGGTGTCTAACACCATCCCATTTCGTAACTTAGTCTCCGGACCCTTTTCGAATCATTTTGGTTTCGTATGCACCAGTATGTCTTTGGATGGTGTCCTTCGGGAGGGCTTCCTCTTTTCTTTTGTCTGTTTTGAGTAAAATATACTGGCGACTTTAATCTCTCTACATCTTTCACTTCACGTCAAATAACGCCGGCTGAAGCGCTCCCGAGAGGGATGCGCGGGACCTGAGGATCCTCCGTCGTGCGGCGAGGATCGGGGATGGACACAAGATGTATTTTGAGAATAAAAGCATTTCACAAAATTTACATAGTTCACATCAAAATGCGCAAGAAATTTTATAGAGTACTCACCTAAAATAGAGGATTGAAACTATAGATATTGAGTCTTGGATCACACGTTAATCTAATAAATGCAACACAGGTTAAAATTACGTATTCTAAACAAATTCCAATAATAAATATTGTATTTTAATCCTAATATAACTTGTTGTAAAACGTTAATAAACCCATTCTCCCAATTCTTTAAACTTCATAGATCGTAATTGAAGAATTCAATTCATAGTTCTTCATAATCTGTCGGTTCCACCAGAGATGTAGGAACACATGGGCACCATTTAAATACCATCTCATCTAGACAGAATATTTCCGAATTCATTCTCAGTAGAGATGGAGGGTCACAGGGGCACTATTTATATACCATCTCATCTAGACAGAATTTCACCGGTCTTATTTTGGAATTACTTAATTGGATTCCACAATAACAAAATTAATTTCAAAAACCCATATACAACTTTAAACAAGTTTCAGTTCGAAAAATAAGTAAATTCAATCATAATAGTAATTTATCTATTACGTGTTTAGAAATAATAAGCAATATTAATTTTCATCTCCAGAACTATAATATTATTAACGAAATTCCCTTTATGAAACTGAATAGTTTATTATGAAAAGAGTTATATGTTTCATTTTCATAAAATAAAACTCTACAATTTATTTTTACTAAAATGGATATTTAGCGTTTTTACCAACATTTCTACTTAGTATAGCTATAAAATAATAAATTAAAACTATAAAGTGTCATTATAACATTAAAGAAGATTACCTTAAGATGAATATCCCTAAGAACTTTAAGAAATTCTTCTTAAACTTTCCCATATTTTCTCTCACTATTTCTTTCTATAATTATCCAGGAATTGGTGTGAGTTTCAAATGATCCCAAAGACCCTATTTATAGGTTTTCAAAGATACTACGGTGTTGACACGTGTTTAGGTGACTGGGCTTTTACTTTGCTATCAACGTCGACGTGTCGCGTAACGGAGGGGTCTTGCAGTCTTATTTCACCAAATCATAACATGTGTTTTACCTTTATCTATATGGATGACATGTGTAAGGTGGTGGTGGCAAAATAAAGAACGACGTGTCAAGCACGAAGTTGTAAAGGTGTTAAGTACGAGGTGGAATGGTGGTAAGGGCATAAGGGTCATTTTACACATGAACGACATTTTGGCAATTTCAAACTATATATTTTCAATATTTATTAGAGGTCCTTGAAAATATTTTAATTACAAAATGGTCCTTTTTATGTTTTACTATAGTCCCTCAAACTTTCTTAATTATAACAGTGTCCCTAAAATTTCATAAAATTATATTTTCTACCTCGAAACTTATCATTTACCTTAGGATAGGTCATAATACTTTGATTGATATGATTCGCAGCCGCATACGGCTAGCCCATGATTGTCAAAAAAGCTACGCCGATGCTAGGAGGTCCTTCAGGGAATTCGCTGTAGGGGACCAGGTTTTATTGAGGGTATCTCCTATAAAGGGGGTAATGAGGTTTGGGAAGAAGGGAAAATTATCTTCGAGATACTTATGACCATTTCCTATCATCGATAGGATTGGACCAGTGGCATACAGACTTGGGTTACCAGAGAACTTGCATCGTATTCATGATGTGTTCTAGATTTCGTCACTAAGGCAGTATCTTCGGGATGAGATGGCCCCACATCGCGATAGAGGAGATTGATTTGCAGCCTGACAGTTCTTATGAGGAGAGACCAGTGGCTATCCTAGACCATAGTGAGAGGAGATTGAGGTCAAAGGTAGTTCCACTTGTGCAGCCATAGTGGGGGCACCACAATTTGGAGGAGTCTACTTTAGAGCGAGAGGCGGATATGCGGGAGAAGTGCCCAGTGTATTCGTACCAGGTATGCCTTATTTTTTGAATTTCCATTATTAGGGAGGAAGTATGTAATACCCCGTATTCTTGATGATTTAAATAATTATGGGATTAATTATTATTGTTGAATTAATTGAATTAAAATGTGAAATTTAATGGTTAATTAATCCGGATTAAAATATATATTAACTAGTGTGCCATGGTTAATACTTATTGATTGAATATTACTATGTGATATGTAATACGGAATTATGCATTTTGATAAATTGTCGAGAGTGAGAAATACGACAATTGGTAATTTAAGTCAGACGCGCGTGTGAGTCATGTCGGGACTAATTAATGGGAATAAAAAGAGAATTTATTTTTATTAACTCAAATGGCCATTTCGAGTGCACTGTTGAGTCCGAAAGGGTCTAGATAGTCAGAATAGTGTACTCGGAGGTCTAGTTTGGGTCCCGGGGCAATCGTAGGCCTAACCAGCATCTCGGGAGGGCGTTTTGGTAAATTGTATTTTTGGGGCTAATTAATGGATGAAAATAAGAGTGCTTTAATATTCCTTACGTACTTACAGTTAAGGTTTTATCTGTAAAAGAAAAGAGAGATTCCCACAGGAAGTATAAGAAGAGGTTCCTAGGAGTTCCAAGGCCAAACCTAGTCATCTTTCACCAAAAACATAATCAACGCGTAGATCGAAAAAATTAGAACACATCTATGCCAATTTCAAGCGACGAATCAAACCTTCATAATCAGGCAAGTGTTTATTACTTTCTTTCCTTTAGCAATACTCATGTTCATGTTAGTATAGGAGTAAAATACCCATGTATTGTTAATAAAACTGATGAAAATTGGAGATTGGATAAACATTAATTGAATCTGAGATTAATTTAGGTTGAACCACTTATGTATGTAGATTAGAAATCACGTACAGATGACTTTATGTGATGAAAAAATCTGGAAATTTTATGTTCTTGGATGATAATTGGAAGAACTATGGTTTAATTACTTACTTGGTAATTCCAGATTACATGGATGATTGGTAATGAATTAATGATGTTATATTAGTGGAAATCATTCATACATGTTAGGAAATTGATTTAGAAGGATTGATCGGTGATTTGGAACGATCCGTAGAGGTTATAGGTGTTGAATTGGTGGTGAAAAAGTTTCTGGGTAAATCTGCGTCGAAAAGAGTAGCGATCCAGACCGTTTTTCAGAAAAAGGTCCGGATTATTTTTAAGAAAAAGGTTCGGATCATTTTATTTAAAAGGTCCGGATCAATTATTTTTTTTAAAAGGGTCCGGATCGCTTCCTTAGTGGGTAAGGACCGCCCTGCTATATTTTCCGGAATTGAATTGCAGACCTTTAGGGCATCTTTCGGGACTTGTAATGCGGGAATCTTAATGAAGTACACTGAAATTTGAAGTGTTGTTATATTAAGGCAAGTGTGGTGTAAGACTTGGGCATACGTGGGATGTATTAAAATTAGAAATTCAAGAGAGAATACTTGAAATAATTATATTCTGAATAGTAATAAGAGATTTCAATATGTGGAAAATATATGATTAGGTTGAGTGTATACCTATGGATTTTAATAGGACGTGTGTATGCCTATTATCTGATATTATTGTTAAGTGCACTAATGGGTGATAACCCGGGGGTGCAGGAGTATTATTGTTAAGTGCGCTAATGGATGATAACCCGGGGTGCAAGAATACTATTAAAGAGTGCGCTAATGGGTGCTAACCCGGGGGTGCAAGATTAATATGGTTAGGTGCACTAATGGGTCTTAGCCCGGGGTGCATAATTAGTATATATATGTATAGGGATGCTGTGACTATATTTATATATAGAGAGAGGAACTTGAGAATTATTCTACTGTGTGTAATTTGTACATTGGAATGTGGTTATATAGAATAAATCTTAATGTATAACGGATTTATTATGAATTGAGAAACATGTTAATTAGTTATTCGGTATAGACCAATTTAATAGTGTATTGTATGTGCGATATGGGAATACTAATAGTGAGTATAGTTAGTATCATTATGACTTCGATCTAGTTAGGCTGAATTGCATAGCTAGGTGAGATTAGATGTACGTTAGGCGTGCATAATAGATGAGAGGTTAGAATCTCATGTGAGAGTTCGATATCTAACATGCGCGTAATACTTGATTTAATGCAGTTTTAAATACTTGCTAGATCATTTTTAAAACATTGGGCTCTGACCAGTCTTTTGCATCTCTTTTCTCTTTTGCTATATAATATTAGGTGCTCAGTCACAGGAACACCAGATTTAGAGACTTTAAGTATTTGGCGTGCTGCAGCTGTTGTGGAAGTTATAGGTCCTTGCATTGGACACCCTTATCATTTCATTCAGTTCTATCCATACTTTTATTTAGGGCATGTGTCGCTCACCCTTAGTCATTTTTATCAGAGATTGTAATCAGTTTACTTCCAGTTATTTTAGTTGGATTGGTTTTTACTAAGGTTCTTTGTTTTGAGGTTTTGAGCTGTAATGTTTTATCTAGTCTTATCTATTTTAGTATTTGATTCAGAATCAATATTTATTATATTCATGTGTATGGTGAATGGTTTCTATTTTATTACTTGAATTGGAAAATGAAAATATTTTGTTATATTAAAAAGGAAAAAAAAATTTTTGACACCAGCATAATTTATTATTAGGTGATTTTATTTATTAATTATTTTTCGACACTGATGCTAAGAATGAACCAACCAAATATTTTGTTTTTAATTTAATAAAGGACTGATCACCCGGTGTTTAATTGGGCGGGGCGTCACAATGAGCATATAAAAGTTGTGTCATTACAATGATGGATCGAGTTCTATATTTACATGAAAAAGTTTCTCAAAACTGTAACACCCCGCGCAAAACATGAGGCGTTACTATAATTAAACCTAAACTAAATCCTCAAAAATTAGTATAAAGCATCTATATTCCATAAAAATAAACATAACGAATCCAAAATTGCATAACGTCTAATTTAAAATTTACACCTCCAAAATAATTATAATTTAATTCCTCTAAAAATAATGCTAAACTCTCCAAATAATTACACTGCCAATCTAAACAAAAATGAATAAAATCCTCCAAACGTCGAGCTCTATATTCCTCCAAAATTTGTAGCGTCAAAATCCACACTAAACTGACACTAAAAGAAAACACGAGGAAGTACACAATATGACAAGAATATATGCTAAAAACAATAATGGTGAATAAAACACGGCAATATGAATATGAATTCAAGTTCAATGTGATGTCCGAGCATTATACCAATTTAATTTCTCAATAACACATCAATAGGTCACCAGGCCTTACCTCACCTCACCTGGGCTTCTTGAAACCTCATTCCGACTATTGGACTTTTGGCGGGTCAACATTCTCAGTGCCACATTAAAATTTTATTGTACCATGCACAAATAAATAAATACACAATATCTCAATAGAATAACACATAGGATTCCAATGAATACCACAACATTTCAAGAAGAATACAAATAACTGAGAAACAAGAAAATACTCTCGAGAGAATTAGAGGAGCATATTGTGTAAATCCCGTACCTTAAAAATCATCACAAGAAACTCATAAGATTCTGCCTAAAAAATATAATCATACCACTGCGTTCCTCGTGCAAAAACAATAAACACTCGTTCTAGACCAAACTCGAGAAAATACCAAATAAGCCTTCAAATCATGGGTTGAATCTTGGTTTAAATGGGGATAGGGTTTTGTAAATGGAAGAAGATGAAAATAGAGGAGGCTACTAATTTTGGAAAAGGCTAAAATGTGTTTTAAAAGTCCTAAACTCGTCACTTTATGTTTATATACCAAAACGAATTTGAGTCCTACTAAAAAAAAACACTAAAAAATTTATTATAGACGACCAAACAGTTGGAATTGGCTGAAATTTGGAGGATTAGTAGCTGAAGACCAGAGGAAGTTGTACAAAAAAATTTAGCTCGATCGGACGGTCGAATATTTTTATTTTATTTTTTTGCTCCTTAGGTAGGATCTTCCCCCGATTTTTATAGAAAAAGTTATAATTTTTAAATTTTAATCCAATTTAAATTTCATTTAAAACCTTCTTTTTATATATAAAAACCAACATTTTTACATATAAAATAATTAAATCCCAATTTTTTTCGAAATTTGAATTAATTTAATTAAATACCAATTTAAAATTACAAGTTGTTACAAAAATCTCTGAAAAATACTAGTACTAGTAGGGTTATGTCAAAAACTCCAAATTTTAAATTTTCAAATTAATTAAACCGAATAAACAATTACGTCCACTTTTGTCTTTGCACTAATTAAACTAAATGTTGTTTAAATAGTTACCCAATTTTATCTTATCCTAATCATGCATCTTGTTAATATAAGTAATAGTAAAATAAGGCAATCATACATCACAATGATGTACGAGAAAAACTCACAACGGGAAAAACCTTGGATGACTCTGCCACACGAGTCCACTATGATACATGTCTATATATAAGGACGATTTATACTTACTCAATGACTCGATGCCTCCAAGCCTTGACACGCTTTCTTGTTCCTTATTACCTTCTTCACATTCACTATTGGATGACTTCCAATAGTAATTACAACACAAGTGCCTCCTACGTCTTAGTATCCACCAGTCTTTCTTTTTTTTTGATTGATTCCAGCCATTGACCAATGAAAACACAATATCCACTGCTCAAAACAACACTCAATGAAAAGAAAACGTTCTTGGTGTAAGAACATGTAAGATCTCATACAGACATATATGTGTAGAAACTTGGATCTCAAACAATGGTTATAAACAAGGGTTTAGGTGGCTCAATATTTATCTCTGAATGGATATTGAGCCTCATAAAATTGACGTATGCATTCTCTCTCAAATCAACAAAGGTCGTTAGAATGATAATTCTAAAATCATTTAAATGGGCATCGCACAACCTTTGAAGGAAACTTTATTGATTGCCAGAGACATTTTGCTAGAAGCTTGTTTGGAGCTTGTTCGAACGAAAACCCTAATGTCATTTGAACGAAAACTAAACCTCATTTCAACGAAATGGGTAAACCTTGTCTTGTCCTTGAGTATAATATTTTGGAGTTATAATAGAAATTAAGAGACTCAAGTTGTGTCAAATTTGATATGAAATCTAGGTTGGAGAAGTTGGATAAGATTTTAGGTACCGTCCAAATAAAAAATGACAGTTTTAGAATTGGCTTCGTTGTTCTCTATGCTTCCACTACTAAATATAAGACCAAAGTTTTGAGATAGTTGACCGAAGCTAGGACATTAAAAAATGTCAACCCAAATATAACATTCCTCATCATGTTTTCACCTGCACATACTGTGGTAGGAATGGTCATTGTAGACATTTTTGTTATGATCTTAGAAAAGGTCCTAGGAAGTTTAAGTCTAGTGTCATCAAGGTTCCCCAAACCTTAGTTCGTCACGTTACACCTATATGGGCTAGGAAATCCATTTTGGAGGCGCTAAATGTTAAACTTGTTGATTGTCACATGCTTGCACATGATTCATCCAATGTTATATCTTGCGAGTGATTGTGTTGGCATTTTTTTATATGCTAGCTTTTGTGCTTCATGTTTTATATTATTGCTAGTCATATGATGCTTGTGTCTTTTGTATTTTATTTTTTCATTTGTTGGGTCTATATGAGAAAAATACAAAAAGATTTTATTTGTCTTTTGAGTCATTTTAAAAAAATATTTAGAAAGTTAAAAAATATTTTTTTTTGTTTTGTGTAATTGTTTTACACATTTTGTATGGCATATTGATGTGTTTGAATCCCATTCATTCCATGATTTCCATTCAACCTGTGTGACAACTGTGCCCGAGATTTATATTTCCTTTTCCTGTAAATTGCATGCCTATTGGCCATGGACTTAATTTGATAGATGGTTATCTATTTTGAACTATTCTTATGGATTATGTGCAATTATAAATGGGAATTTAATGGCCTAAATTTTATATAAGGAAATCTTGCGGTCGTTCGAATGATAGGCTTGGTCGTTCGAATGAGATAGTCGGGGTCATTCGAACAAATCTTCAAATGACTTTCGAACAAATCTTCAGATGACCTTCGAATGAGAAATATCTGTTCGCATTTCAAGCCTCATTAGATGCTCGTTAGATCCCCCATTTAAAGGAGATTAGATGTCATTAGAAACGACACTAAACCTCGTTCAAACGAGTCTGCAAAAATTAAAAAATCTAAAGAATTTTATGTGTTGACACCTTGTGGACCCTTAAATCTTTGAGTTGTCAAGCTCCCAATGGAGTATATCAAACATGGGTCAAGGATTTGGTGGACTAATGGTTATAGAGTTTAAGATTTCTTGGTTTTAAATAGAAGTGAGGGGATGGAGAGACCCGTTCATCTTTATTCCATCAGATTTGTACTCTCTCTCTACACTCTCAAGTTTTATCCCTCCATTTCCAACCCTCTTCCACCATCCCCAAGAATTAAAACTCCATTATTAGGAATATGTATCTCATTTACAAGCTTGTAACACCCGTTTCAAGCCTTACACAAGGAAGAAGTTGGGTTAAAAATTTATTGTTAGAGCTTTCAAGAAAAGTTGGAGATTTCTTGGAGCATTATTGGAGTTTTGGAGTTACTATGAGCTTCTTGGTGTATTTGTTAGAGTTGTAGGAGCTTTAGATTCATCCTTCTTAGTTATCCTCTTTAGACTCAAGGTAGGGTTTTCCTCTCCATTGTTTTCAAGTTCGAACCTAAGCTTTATGTTAGGATGCATTCTAGAATAGAAATAGTCTTGCAAAAATTATTTATAGTATGTTTATGAAAATGCCAAATTTTTAAAGAAAACTAACTTGAAATTACTTTTGAAGAATAAGTACCATTGAAATATGGTGAATATGCATACAAAACTATGATTTCATGTTAATATCATGTTTAGGTTCATATTTATGGGATTTCTAGGTTGGAATTGGAACCCATCCTTACATGTGTAAAACCTTGTAGTATGTTAGTAGAAGATATTTGTACATGATAAATGTAGATTAAAATGAGTTTCAAAGTGAAATAAGAAAGTTGAAAATTTCAGCTCCTAAATATCATGTAAAATGTTAATAAAGTGAGGAAAATAATGTTTAAATCCATACATGATCATAAGGGTTAAATGGACATTTTGGTAAAAATTTCCTTCGTAATATTAAATGTATTTCTCGTTAAGAAATATGAAGAAAAAGGGAATTTCTTAAAGATAAATGATGAAGTGTGTCTTTTGGACATAAAATTAAAATTTATGATGTTATAATGACATAAATTTCTTTTCACATAGTGTTGGTAAATGAATGGAAAAATGATAATTTTGGTAAAATAGAGGGTCTTAAAGGTTGAACTTCCTCATTTGACCTTATCGATCGTTTTTGTGAAAACAGATGAAATAAATAAAGTAGAATGAAGATGGTGTGAAACGTAAATGTGAATCGTAAGAATGACAAGAATGGTGGAATAATGTGAATATTTGATAAAATGTTAAAACACATTAATATGGACTCAGATGTAACCGAGAAAGAATTAAGAAGGACTGGGAGCCCTAGGGTGAAAGATCCAAAATCACTGGCCAGAGCATGTGGTGGCATCATCGGTGATGTGGATACCGTTAAAGTACGCAATTATTTGGTAAATTTTGAGAAATGGATAATGCTAATAATAGAATAATGGGAATGGAAATAAATAAGGTTGTACTTAGAAATGTGAGAAAGAAAACCTAATAAAAATAAATAAAAATAGAGACTAGTGAATAAAGATGATTAAATGGTCTCTAATTACGTGAAAAGTTAATGTAAATTGGTTAAGTGTGGGTATGAGCATGTAGCCCGGGTTGCACCGTATAGTAGCTGCATTTAAGCTCATAAAATGGTAACGTTTTTTAAATTATTAAAATAAACGTTATATGTATAGTATTTTTGTATAAAAATGATTTCCTACCCTGTTGAGCGCTTTGCTCACCCATACTTTTTATGTTAAAAACCCCCACACCCTAGGTACCTCCTGTAGGGACGTTAGCAAAGATGTAGGCAAGGCCTCAGAGGGTACGAATCGTTATTCGTTATTAGAGCTCTACCGTTTTAAAATTTGTGTTTGAGGACATTTTAATTTATAGCACTTTGAACAACTTTTTATTCCGCCCTTGGGGCCATTTATTATAATAATACAGGAATTGTATGGTTTATTTCATTACTATTAGCATTGTTGGAATTAATTGAACATTTCCTAAATAAATTTTGCTAGTTAATTAAATTACTTAAAGTGAAAACCTTTTTCTTAAATTCAAACTTGTTAATTGCATTTTATTCCTTATAAAATGGTACAAAATAAAGGCTTTTCGTAGTAATAAAAGTGGACTTTCCCCCTCCCCCCTTAACACCTTGATTCGGGTGTGGGTGGAACCAACGGTGGCCTAAATTTGGGTTAGGACATTACAGCTAGGATAATTTATTATGCTTTATAATGCTTTGGATTGTTCTAAATCATGCTTGCATTGAGTTCTTCGAATTTGGTTTGCTTAATGGATTCGTCTTTGCATATGCCTCTGCACACACTTGTACAACCTCTTTTGAATTATAACTAATTATGTTACATGAGCTATGTGAGGTGTTCTCCTATCAATCTTGTCATATACATATATCTATTTGATTGGGAAATTTGTGCATGCAAGAAAAATTTCTCGAGAAATTATTTTAGTTCGAAAACATATGAGGGAACAATGGAAAAGGGTTATGCGGGGAGTAAATCTCCTTTTCATGAAAGGACATCGTTGGCAAGAGCCTAAAAGAAAATTTTAAAAGACCAATGTTTAAAAATTGATCATTAAAATGTAATATCTTGAAAACGAAAAGTAAGAAAAATTGAATGTTTATTTTTTAGGGTGTTGTAAGTTTTAATGAATGGGTTTGCATAATGAGTCTTGTTAATCTTAAATGTTTGATAATACTGATTTGAGAATCATCAATATTTTTTAGGCTAGTGTGTAATGTGTGTGTTGGTCCATTATGAGTTCACTTTATTTATCATTTGAGGCTAAACATAGATTTGATAAGTTAGTGCGATTAAATAGAACTCCTGGGAATATCTTGAGTATTCGAGATATATTTATTTTGTTTTCTACTTCACACCCATTCACTCTGTAACACATTTTTCTTAGAAACATTTATTCCATACGAGTGTGGAAAGCTATATTTTATGTCGTTTGTGTTGTTTATTGATACGTCACGAATAATGTATATTTGCGCCCTTTATCTTTGTGCATTCTAGCACTTTTAAGTTCTTAATTCCTTTATTTATGCTCATTAGCAAGATAACCGGATTTGAACATATATATATTTTACAGGGGTTAATTATGCTTTTGTAGGTATTAGTATGCTAAAAGTGAGGATCGGTTGCATTTCGAAGAAGATCTGTCACTGGACGCTACTTCAAGAGCATTTTAGTCAATTAAAACTTCATCTCCGACTCAAAGAATTTCCATGGATGCGTATTTCATTGAGTTAGCATCGCATGGCCGCAAACGGCCCATCATTTTGAGTTCGAACGAAGAAGTTATGGTTATTTCTGTTATGCCCCTTTTCTCCCATGTGAAGACCAAATGACACCAGGAAACAGAGTACCGATCGACCGCGCCCATGGGCCGATCGATTACATCTTGGGATTTTTCCTTACGAAGGAGACAGTTGGTTTTGACTTAAGGGACCTGTCGACCACCCCCTGGCCGAGGTCGACCGGTAGCATCAGATGTATGCCTACTTGCTCCTTTTCTTTTTTTTCTTTTTCCTTTTCTTTTTTATTTTGTTTCCCAACTTACTATAAAAGAGAACCTTTCTTCTATTTTGTGGATATCTCCATTTTGTCTTAGATTTTAGGATTTGTAGAGAGAGCTAAGCCCTACTCTTCATTTTCCATTTCTTTGTAAGTTTTCCTTGTACTATTCATCTCTTCCTTAATATATTTGTTGTTTATGCTTTATTTCCATTGTTGTCATTAAATTCCCTTGCTAGATTAACTTGTATTTCATTTATTTATTTATTTATTAATTAGGTTTAATTTATTGCTTTTAATTCATGTCATTTACCATGCTTTCTAGATAATTTAGTTTAGGTTGTGTTGGATTGAACTCACCTATCGGTTGACGTGTTGCTTTACTTTGGTGATGGAGTTTTACGGATCTATTTCGAGTGGGTTGTCCTAGTTATTACGCCTAGGATATTTAACGGGGTATATCATGTATGTTCCGTATTTACGACCTTGCCTGCGTAGTTTCCGGGATATTTATTGACGCCAAAATCTTATTAGACTTTTATGAGAATTTAGGGGTGTGACAACTCTTGATTTAATTACCTGTCGAAACGAGACTCAAACGTAATACCTGGTCGACCCATGTAACCATTTTATACTAATTAACTCTAGGTGAGGGATATCCGACGCAACCTATAGTTTTTATTCTCTCTATTAATTTTAGTTTAAATACACTCGGCTAGTTTAATCTTTCCCTTTGTTATCTTTTCCTTTTTGTTTATAATTATCTTTTACACTTTTATTTTAGAAGTTTTAAACCAATTAAATTCTAGCAACTTGCCTTTGTGGATTCGATACCCAAACTGACCTCTATACTCCCTTAAAAGAGTGTAGTCAATAGTTAAGGTTTTTCTATAGAGTTGGTGAGCCGAATATAAATAAAATTACCGGTGTTGGTGACGCGATGCCTCTTTGAGACCCATGCCTATCAAATAGCGTCGTTGACGAGATCTTGATGTTTTAGAATTTATTTGATTTAATATTTCGTAGTATTTTTTTTCTATTTATATTTTTTTGCCTAACATTTTTGCAGGACTTATACATTTGAGCGCCAAGAACCGCTTGAATTTTTCGCGTGCGCATCACTTTGTGGAATTCTCCACTTTGAACCATCTTTGGGGTAAGCATATCTTATTCCCATCCTTTAGGTAATCATTATGATAATTCTCAAAATCCTCGTCAACCTATTACTTTTGGTCAATACTTAGAGTCGTAAAAATTTATAAAATCTAAAATGACTTTGGGCCAGTATTACAAAAGTCAAGCTTTGGAGTGCGGGTATTTTGAGGATGATGATAACGATTTTGGGACTCTAATTCCTTATAATAGGAATTTTGAAACAAATTTCAATAGTTTTCAAAATTCTTATAATAATGAGTTTGAGTATAGTTCCGATAATAATTTTCAAACTTCTCATTTCCAAGAATCCACACCCCAACCTATGACTTTCGGTGAGGGTTTTCTCATGCTTGATAATGAGAGGTATGAAGGCCATTATCGGGAATAAATTCATTTATGGGAATATGAATTGACTTTATTATTTGAATCCGACGATGATTTTTCTTCCGAGACTTTTGAAGTCGAGGAATGTTTTGAACCAAATGAGGATTTTTTGACTATTTTGGAAAAAACCATTCTTGACTTGGCCCATGGTTTAATAGAGAATGAAAGTGAGGATGAAATGGATGTAGTATCCATTTGCAATGAAATGATTTCCTCTTTGGATCCCAAATAAGATAGTTTCATTGAAAATGATCCTATCTCCTTCGAAATTCCAACTTTGAGTGATGATAACTCATCTCTTGAGTTTGAATTTCTTTCCTCCCCCTTTTCATTCTCCGTTATCACACTGTCACAAGTACTCGATGAATCGATGCCGAACTTTAAAATATTCAACCCTTTCACTGACGAGGAGTACTTGATCGAGTTGCTTTCCATGAAGGCATATTTGCCTCCTTGTGCGCTCCCTCCCATTACAATTTCAAAATACTTGGGAGATGATTCAATTTTTCTTGGCCCCCATGTGTATTTATCACCCGTCTTATCCAAATCCCCCATCCTTCCGCCAAAAAAATTATTTTGAGATGGTTCATTTCTTACGCCTTACACATGCCTTCCGTTGTTCAAACGAAATTATTATTTTTCGGGAGGCATGCATGAGAGGGAGGGCCCGCCGTGGATCTTTTAAAGCCAAGTCTTATTTTGGGTGGACCCTAAAAAATTTCAACTTCTAGTGTATAGTTAGCTAGGAGTCTAAATGGTAGGTTGTACATAGTTTATTTTTCTTTTTACTTATAGTTTAGTATAATTAGTTAAAGTTTTTTTCTTCTTTTTTGTTATGCTTTGGTACTAACATGTTTTGTAGAATCTTTGGACTCGTACTTTACGGAGATAGCTCCATTGTGGGTAATATCGTTATTTTCCTCTCTTTACTTGGTTCTTAATTTACATTGAGGATAATGTTAGGTTTTAAGTTGGGGGATGTGGGATATTCTATCTATTCATTGGTAGTTTCTTTGATTTGATTACATGTTACTTCCAACTATGCTTTTCTTATAAAAATTTCAAAATTTCAAAAAGATTTTCTTTATTTTTTTTCTCCTTTTTCGGGCATTTTGCCTTTGTTTTCAATAATAAATTTTGATAATTTCCCGATCCAATAGACAATTCAATGATGCATGTTCTCGATTTTATAAGTTATTAGACTTTAGTCCTCAATCATTGATATTATGAATAACTTCATGAATTAAACTTTAATCCTATGAGCACAAGCAGTTTTCTTGCTTTATTGATTTGGTTTAAGATTTTTATAACTCGGTAATCTTGTGTTGCATTGTATATACTTACACCGAGTAAGCTTTGTACCTTTCGTCGTTTGTGAGAGTATACTTTATTCTTTCCTCTTTGAAAACGTTGAATTCGTCGGTAAGCTCACTACTCTTTCATTGATCGTTAATTAATTGAGTTCATTCATGAAATGCGCTACTTGAGCAAGATTTTCATATATTGTTTTGACTTGATAATTGCCTAAACTTTAGGAAATGATCATAGGAAATCTTTATTATATCACCCATATTAGCCTTGACCTCACCTTATATGTTTTCCCTCGTCAACCCCTTTGAGCCCAAATATTAGCCTTTCATTTCATTACCCAAAATCCTATAACCAACTCCGAATTGGAGTTATTAACCATACACATTACCTTCCATAACTTTGTTTGGAATGTTATTTGGGATTGAATGATGTTATTGTATTGTGATTGCAATTTAGGCATGTGAGAGTGTGAAAAGTAAAGAAAAGAAAGAAGTGGAAAAAAAAGCAAAAAAAAAAAAGAAAACATGAGAAGAAAAAGAAAAAAAAAAGAAAGAAAGTTATATATGTTGTCTATAGTGTTGAATAAGATTTTATTACTCTCCCCATTGTTGTATTCAATGCCTTTTATGGATTGTATTTTCCAATTTTTGAAATTGCCCGCATTTTCCCATTATCTCGAGTTTTCATATCCGAACACTTTGAATCCGTGTACATATATCCTTCATATCGTACCCTAGACTAACCTTACAACCCTATACAAGTCCTACGTGATCTTAGGGTGCATTCAATTTAAATGTTGAAATAATTTGATAATCTGTGAAAATGCATTTCGCCTCCTTTAATGAGCGCTATCTTTGATTGAGATCACAAGTTTTAATTTCCTATATAGCGTTCTTTATTTGTGACATGTGTGCGACCTAATTTCCATTTCCATTTACTCTTTATGCCCGCATGTTTCGTGTGTTAACTCCATGTTTTGAGGGAATTCATTTGATGAGTGTAATGCCTGTGATGATTGAATATATGCTTGCTTTTATGTTTATCCGGTTTATATAAGTTTTAGCCAAATCATACTTTGCATGAGCTCGCTCCCATCCCACATTTTAAAGTTTCAATTCGATGAGGTGCATTATGTAATGTTGATAATACGGACTTTTGTGTGAATTCATTCACTGTGCTAATAATGCATTTGAAATCTTTTTCATTGTTGTTGGGATTGTCGCATGTGATTGGGCATATTTTGAGGAAACTATTTGATGTTTGTGGGTTTCATCCCTGAAAACTCCCACGAGACGACACTCGTCCACTAGGATAACCTAGGGGTTTAACGACTTATTGCATATGCTAAATGAAATCGTGTTCCCTAAGGAAGTGTGTTTTATATTTCGATGCATATATACATTTTGTATTGCCTTCTGTGGACTGGTTTTGTTTGTTTCATTACTAGGGACTAGAAATATCTTAGTTAGGGGTGTGATACGTCACGAATATTGCATATTTCTTCCCTTTATCTTTGTGCATTATATAACTTTTACATTATTAATTACTTTTTTTCTCATTAACCAGACAACCTCAGATTTGGACATATATATGTTTTGCAGGGGTTAATTGTGCTTTTGTAGGTATTGGAACGCTAAAAGTGAGGATCGGTTGCTTTTCGGAGAAGTTCCATCACTGGATTCTACTTAAAGGACTTTTAATCAATTTACGCTTCATCTTCGGCTCACAAAATTTCCATGGATGCGTAGCTTGTTGAGTTATCATCGTATGGCCGTAAACGGGGCGTCGTTTCGAGTTCGAACAAAGAAGTTATGACCATTTCCGCTATGCCCCTTTTCTCCTACGCGAAGACCAAATTACACCAGAAAACAGAGTACCGGTCGACCACGCCCAGGGGTCGGTCAACCGCGTCTTGAGAATTTGCCTTACGAAGAAGACAGTGGGTTTTGACTTAAGGGACCAGTCGATTACCCCCTGGCCGCGGTCGACCGGTAGCATCAGACATTTGCCTACTTGCTCCTTTTCTTTTCTTTTCCTTTTCTTTTCTATTTTATTTCCCAACTTACTATAAAAGAGAACCTTTGTTATTTTTTGTGGATTATAGTATAAATACATCACCCTACCGCGGATGATACCGCACAAGCTTATACGATGCGGCCCTTCTCAGCAAAGGGTGTGGCCCTACCTAATACAAGGCGCGGTACATACCACTTGCCATTATGAAAAGGCCGCGGAAGATACCCAGTACAGGGTGCGGCACCTTTGGCTCTAGCCCTTTGCAGGATGCAGCACTCACATTGCTTGCCTTACAGGCCGCTTACCTCTCCATTACAGTAACTCTAGATTTTATGTACGTCACGTGCTCAGAGCATGTGATCATATCTCCTATAAATAGAGGACCACACCTCGAAATAGGGGATCGATTACCCTCTCTCGGGAAAGTTTCGACAACACTTAGCAAATCCTTGCCATACTCTCTCTATGTACAACCTCAACATATAGCTTGGGGGGTTACTCATCTACATCGTGGACAGATCTCTGGCACGCCTGGAACTGCAAGAGCCATGTATTCTCTTTTATTCTTATACTTGTATGCCTCATATGGCTTGATAATACTGTATAAAGTAACACATCTAATGAGAGTAGTGTACCAAAGTGGACGTATGCCTATTTTAGAGGCTGAACCACTCTATACCTTGTCTTCTCTATATTTTTACTCTGTTTATTTACTTATTATACACTTTATACTTAATTTGCTGATACGAGAACGACAAGTGGACGATTTCTCGTATCATCAATCTGGCGCTGTCTGTGGGAATGAGATATTTCAATCTTATTTCTCTGTGTTTCGAGTTCTTAAACACCGTATTCGATTCATGGGATCCTCTGGGTCATCATCCCATGAGTAAATTTTAGTTATGGATCTCTATTTTATACTTACACCCTTAAATGGGTACTTCGTACCTTCAGATCTGCTCTTCGGTCTCCATTTTATAACCTTAGATCTATTTTTCATACCCCTGTGATATCGCCCCACCTAGATAAAGTCAAAAAGCTTGATGGGCTTTAGCCCCATAAAGGTGGATGATTAGATAAGAGTTACGCTTACTCCTTTTTTGTTGTTCGTTGCCTATGATCTAGGGTTTATCATTAGAATTATTCCATTTTGTGCACCGAGAGGTTATTCTCTCATGGATAGACCCTACTAGGTATGCTCTTCACGAGTTTCGAGAGAATAACTCAGTTTTTAGGATTCAATTTTGGGATTGTCCCTTCGCTGCCTAGGTGGGGATGAGGCATGGTAGTTCAACTACTTACATACCGCGGCCTCTACTAGGGCAATTGCATTACAGAAGCTTCAAAACATCAAGGAAAGGACTTAGGCGGTCTCCAGCTCAACCTTGGTGAATATCATACAAAGGCCACGACAGTGCACCTATGTGCTATACTGGTCGCGGCCTCAAGAGCAATACCATGTAATAGTGCAAACGTTGCATCCCCATTTCCTACTTCGTTACCCCAATATTTCTAAGATTAATCAGTTCTGTTAGTTTTGTCTAAGATTATATATACTTTGTAAAGACTAACAAAAGCAGAAATGGAGGGAGAATCCATCCAGAGCACAGAAGTCAAAGATGAGATTGTGCAGCTGTACAATCACCTCAACCACCTCTACGATAGTCATGACTCACTCCAGACTCGGGTCAACTATTTGACTTATAGGGTCCTAATGCTAGAGTACGCGGCCTCACCCAATGTGGTCGCGGCACCCAGGAACTTTTCTTTAACAGCCTTTGCTGCCGCGGCAGTACTGGAGGATCCGTCCGCGAAAGCAGTCAGCAGGAGCCAGAAAAGGAAATCAAAGAAGGCAGAAGGGAGCTCTAAGGATTACACCCCATTGGCCTTCCCAATTGAAGACATCTTTGAGTCCATTAAGGAGGAAAAGATGTTGAGGTGGCCAGAGAAGCTCAAAGATCCACCCCACAAGAGGAACAAATCCAAGTGGTACAAGTTCCATCTGGACCATGGCCACGACATTGAGTAGTGCTATGCACTAAATGATGAAATTGAAAGGCTGATTGTGCAAGGGATGCTGCGGAGGTTCCTCAAATATGTTTAGGGGATGAAGTTTAGTCTCTCTTACCGCATGCCCATTTTTTATGCTTTTGTTTTATATTCCATCCGTCTCTTACTTACAGTGACAACTCTTCTTTTTTTGTTTTAAATTAAACTTTGTATTGGCCTTACAAAGTCATATACATATATATATGTGAATAGATGCATGAAATCATGTTTACTCTATAGTGCCATGTTTTGATTCTCATTTTCATGAAATGTCATCTTATAAAAGACAGTTTTGTCTTAAACAGACCTCGATTGGAGACAGTATGTTAGATCTGGAATAACAAATTATCTCGAAAGACTATTATTATTTTGGGATGCACCTATAGAGAGATTGATCTCTTAATTATCTCACAATTTCCCCTCACGATGTGCAACTATATCTTATCATATGATGATCATATTCACGAAAGCATCTCAGGATTGAAGGAGTTTTATTGGCCACAAGGGCTTACGATGCCCGTTCCCTGCTCTCAAGATGAGTCATCTATCCATGGGGGCTTACAATGCCCGTTCTTAGCTTTCGGTATGCGTCATTAAGTCGGGAGACTTGTAATATCTTTCCATGAATGGATTTATATATATATATCTATAGCTGTGGGTGGCTTAATAATATAACCCAGCCTAGGGAGGCTTGATAGTATCCCATATATCAGCTGTGGGTGTCTTAATAACATAACCCATCCTAGAGAGGCTTGATAGTATTCCATATATCAGTTGTGGGTGGCTTAATAACATAACCCAGCCTGGGGAGGCTTAAAAGTATCCCGTATATTAGCTGTGGGTGGCTTAATAACATAAGCCAACCTAGAGAGCCTTGAAAGTATCCTGTATATTAGATGTGGGTAGCTTAATAACATAACCCAACCTGGGGGGGCTTGATAGTATCCCATATATTAGTTGTGGATGGCTTAATAACATAACCCAACCTTGGGAGGCTTGAAAGTATCCCGTATATTAGCTATGGGTGGCTTAATAACATAACCCAGCCTGGGGAGGCTTGATAATATCCCATTTATATACAGAAGGATGGTGTTAAAGAAGATAAAAGACATATTTCGTGAAAGGCAATTGAAGTGACTAGAGGAAAGTCACGAAAGGAAATTGTTGTTTTACTATAAGCACGAAGCATGTTAAAGCTACAGAATATACTAAGGGCTAAATATACGGTCGCGGAAATTAAATGAATCCATTAAGAGACAAAGGCAAGCAATATAGTTAACCTGCGACAACCATGATCAATAAGCAGTATTGTAACGAGGATCCAGTTGAAGGTGTTGTCGCCTATGTAAAGTGCATTTATGCGGTAATCTACGATACAGTGCCACAGCCTTAATTTAATTCAGGGTTGGTTTAATTAAGCAAGCAATGTGAAATGTAAAAGCATCAGTTGAAGTATCAAGGCATTGGAAGAAAAATCATGAAAATATTATACAGAAACCGTTGGGTGGCCGCAACCTTAATAGTAAAAGTGGAGTTGGCAGATGTTAAGATTACAGGCCGCAACCTTGGCCATTCTTTATATTCCATATTGGTTATGGGATGACAAAAAATAACTATATGGTTCAAGCAGCCAAAGGTAAAGGGAAAGCACCTATTCAAGAAAAGTGACATTTGGAGTAGGACCCAATTGTAAAGCTACAACCATAAAGCTACAAAAGATGGGTTTCAAACACTCAAAGCTGCCGCGTCATATTAGAGAAAAAAAACTCAAAGGTGTAGCCTCTATTTAGGAAGGGACTATGACCACTTTCAAACATTCAAGATTGTACGTAGCGGGAAAAGGGGCACAACCCATCCACATTACAATGTCGCGGCCTTAAGTTATATTCCATTTTGGTTTCTAAATATGGCCGCGGCTCATGAACCATACGGTTACAAGAAGAAAATGCATAAATCAATCAAGAAAAGATGTATAGAGAGAGCATTCATTCAAGTATCAAAGCAAGCAAACCAGAGCAGAAGAAATTCAAAAGATACTAGAGGAGGAAGAAATAATAAACATTGAAGGTCGTCGTAGCCTTGATAAAATCAGTTCTATGTTTACAGACAAGGGGGCCACAACCACTATAAAGAGTTACAAAAAGTGGCAAAGGGGCGCAACCCATATATGTAAAAGTTTAAAAAGTAGAAGGGACGCGGCCCTATACGGATAAGCAGTTCAAATAATTTTAAAGATTACAGGCTCATGAGACCGCATCGTCGTTGACATGCCCTTCCTCACCATCCGCGACTGTTTCGGTCTCTTCCTCCGCGACCACTTCCTCAGCCTCAGCCCTCAACCTGGATTTTTCTTCGACTGTGGATGCATTGCTAATGCTCAATGTCACCAAGTCCCCAGGCAAGAACCGTCTTCTTAGTCTCTGGGAAGTTATTTATGATTCTGCGTCAGAGCTCTTGGTAACCGCAAAGGTAGGCCCTATTATTTATGAGATAAAAATCTTTGGAGCCCTTGAACTACTCCACCGTGCTGTCGATGGCCAGTTGAAGGGATTAACTATGATCCACCTCCATTTTCTTCATTGCCGCGGCGTGGGCTTCGACATCACGAGCAGCCTTAGCCTCCAGCTCTTCATACCTCTTTTGAAGGAGTCTGAGCTTATTATTGGAGGACTCGGCAACTTGGGCAGCTTTCGTGGCTTATGCCCGATAGATCTTAAGAGATTCCGCTGCTTGATTGAAATTTGCCTCCGCTTCTTCTCTTACCTTAATTATAGCTTCCAAGTCCCTCTGAGCCGCCTGAAGTGCTGCAACAGAAGACTTTTTGCCAGCTTCGAAGGAGGAATTCCATGCATTCTCCAAGTCAGTGGCATGTACCCTCTCCATAGCCTCCTTTAGTTTATAGAGGGCCTCATACTTCCTCTTTTAGGCTACCATGACGTCCACGACCTGAAAAGAAAAAGTTAGGAGCAAGGTATGGATTGAAAAATTAAAACTGAGAGAGCACTTGCACTTACCCTCAAAAGAATATGGAGGCCACAATCCTCCAGATCATCATGATCTTCATCCACCAACCTATCAAGGTACGCGGCGTCAAGAACCCTCTTCATCCTTCGAGAAGCCCTTGCAGTAGTGTCCCATGAGGACTCAAGGTCAAGCTGTCTTAGTTGTGGACACGACCGTCCAACATGACCATCCCGGCACGGCATTGGGGAGGCACCAAGTTGGCATTAATCGCAACTACAAGTGCCGACAGTGGAGAAGATGAATAGATAGGGGCGTCAGACGTGGACATCTAACCTGTCGTGGAAAAATTGGCTCTGATGTCATCATCAAACTCAGCTTGGGGTTAGGGGGCAATAATGTCAGTTTTCTACACGGACTGATTTTGGGTCACGGTAGGAGGATTTTGTTCATTGAAAAGGACCGCGGCGAAAGCTTTGGTCCTGGGCCTCTTCCTTTTTCGGTGCCTTGCAACATTGTTGAGGACAATTGCATCCCCATCCATCTCTGCCAGTTAGGCAACCAAGAGTTCCCTGTCAACCTCCTCACCTAAAAGAGGAAAAGCGACAGTAA
Source organism: Sambucus nigra (assembly GCA_949130495.1). Taxonomy (NCBI): domain Eukaryota; kingdom Viridiplantae; phylum Streptophyta; class Magnoliopsida; order Dipsacales; family Adoxaceae; genus Sambucus; species Sambucus nigra. The sequence continues at coordinate 599,376,447 of OX422214.1, read as the reverse complement.
AAATTTGAAGTTTTAAATATAATTTGCCACAAAGTAAGAATGTTGATTGAGTTATTACCTTTTGCAGCCATCTCTTTGGGTATAGATTTATTTGGGAAGTAGACTGCTTCAAACATAGAGGCTGAAGTAACAAGTGTGCTGAATTTCTTATGCTCAGCAGGAACAGCTGCGGCCTCAGCAAATCTCTTCTCTTGTCGCTTGCTCAATTACAGGTTGTCGAGAACTGCAAAAAACATTTCAAGGGTTAGTACATAGAATAATGAGCAATTATAAATAATGGACGCAACTATAATCCAAATACCTAGTTTGGAGGGACACCCCCATTGCCGCGGCATTCGAAACAACTTCTCCCTCTCGTTCTCCTGAGGGTGAATCTCCCACCCTTCTCCGGAGATGTAGAAATACTTCCCCTTCCAGTTCTTTACACCGCGCAGCCTCCCAGAGTAAAGGGTCTCATCCCTACCGTAGATGGAGAAGTTGTAATAGCCAGCAAACTTTATAGAGTTTTCCTTTGGGCGGTAGAAGTGGAAAAACTTCACGGGAGTAATGTCTTTCTTGAATTGATTCTCCCAAAGCACGACCGCAACAAGGATTACCCTCCATCCATTGGGATCTAACTAGGCTAGTGCTAGCTTCATTGTTTGAAAAATTCATCTGATGGGAACATGAACTGGTAGCCGCATCCCGTAAATGAAATCATGCAGTGGAAAACAGACCCCATTGTCAGAAAGTGTCGTGCACGGTCTTTGGTTCGCAGCAGACGCTGAGCACATCAATTTTTATGGAAACTCGAAGGCCTCAGCTACCTGGTCAATCCAATCTTGGGTCATGATGCTGCGGATATCAAGCGCAGCTAGGGGTCTCTCATCCCTCCCAGATGGGCCAGCCGGTTCATCCCTAACATCAGCAGCACCCCTTGCCACGGCACCATCTTCTGCATCCAATGGTCGGTTACTAGAATTAGCCTCCTCTTCCATTAGCACTGTCTCAAAATCCTTCCTACAGGCAGAATTGGCAGAGTCTGAATCTAATGCTACGCAGTTGGGGCAATTCTTTAGTTATCAAGGCCCTATTGATTTCAAAGGGGTCACGAAAGGAAGTTCAGGAGGCGAGGCTCCAAAATGCTTTGCCCAAAAGCCTCTTAAAAACTCGTCTGGGTCAAAGATCATATGGATGCAAAAGTACCTGAAAAGCATAAGCCGCAGTTAGGTGCCGCAGCCAGTATGATATAGATGCCACAGCAGGTTTAATGAAATATCAAGATGAACACAAAATATTGAGGCCAAATGGGCAAGTGTGGGGTTTCAGAGCCCTAAAAGACAATTATAGCCGCGACACATTGATTGAATAGGTTTTATAGTGCCATGGCTACTCACTTAATTGTATATATACTATGGGATAAAGCGTCGAGGAATCTAAATTTAAGAGCCTAAGGGGTCGTAGCCATCGCTCGCCACAAGCCGCGATTAGGGCTCATATCAAAGAATATTTGAAGGATTAAGAGCAGCCCTAAATTACTAAGGAATACTCTATTATGCCGCGGACGCTCACTCAAACAGTTTAGTATCTAATGTGTATTCTTTTAAAAATCAAAAACCCAGAATATGAAGAGTTTATCTAGGAACATCAAGAACAGTTATTTGATTTCAATAGGGATTCAACACAAATACACGCCATGTTATCCAAGCAATCGAAGATTAGGGGTTCATTTCAGCATATGAAGATTGATTCAAAGAGCAATGTGGAAATAATTACTCAATTATTTATCATTCATATGTTCGATTCTTAGGAATTAACAGACTATTCCCAAGAATCAGTTGGGGTTTTTTCTCAGAAAAGCCTAAATTCAGAAAGCAATTATGAATACATAATTCGGTAAGGGGCGAAACAAAAATTCAGAATTTTCGAAGAACATTTATGAACTACAAAAGCTATCAAAGGGGATGTTGGTTCAAAAATTACCTGGAAATAGAGAAATCGGCGATGTTTAGCTTCAAAACTCCTTAACACCACCACACTCTGCCTTGGACAGTCACCGAAAAAAGAAAGAGGACGTATGCGTAAGAACTCACTCTCGATATGCTCTCAAAGGTTTTGAAAACGTAATGAATTTCACGGCCGAAATAATTTATATAATGGGGCGCGGGAAGACGAAGCGTCACCTTGAAACTACTGCGACACCATAAGAGGACTCAAATAAACCGCATCCCCAATCGCAATCTCTTGGCACTACGACTTGGGGGATTATTGATAGTACAAATACAGCACCCTACCGCGATTGATACTGCACAAGCTTATATGTCGCGGCCCTTCTCAGTATAGGGTGCGACCCTACCTAATACAGGGCGCGGCACATACCACTTGCCATTATGAAAAGGCCGCGGAAGCTACCTAGTACAGGGTGCGGCACCTTTGTCTCTAGCCCTTTGTAGGATGCATCACTCATATTGCTTGCCTTAGAGGTCGCTTCCTTCTCCATTAAAGAAACTCCAGATTTTATGTACATCACATGCTCAGAGAACGTGATCATATCTCCTATAAATAGAGGACCACACCTCAAAATAGGGGATCGATTTCCCTCCCTCAGGATAGTTTCTACAACACTTAGCAAAGCCTTGCCATACTCTCTCTATGTACAACCTTAACATATAGTTTGGGGGGTTACTCATCTACATTGTGGCCAGATCTTCGGCACGCCTGGAACTGCAATAGCCATGTATTCTCTTTTATTCTTATACGTGTATGCCTCATATGGCTTGATAATACTGTACAAAGTAACACATATAATGAGAGTAGTGCACCAAAGTGAATGTAGGCCTATTTTAGAGGCTGAACCACTCTATACCTTGTCTTCTCTCTATTTACTCACTTTATTTACTTATTATACACTTTACACTTGATTTGCTGATATAAGAATGACAAGTGGAGGATTTCTCGTATCATCAGTGGATATCTCCATTTTGTCTTAGATTTTAGGGTTTGTAGAGAGAGCTAAGCCCTACTCTCCATTTTCCATTTCTTTGTAAGCTTTCCTCTCCTTCCTTAATGTATTTGTTGTTTATGCTTTATTTCCATTGTTGTCATTAAATTCCCTTGCCTAGATTAACTTGTATTTCATTAATTTATTTCTTTATTAATTAGGTTTACTTTCTTACTTTTAATTCATGCCATTTACCATGTTTTCTAGATAACTTGGTCTAGGTTATGTTGGATTGAACTCACCTATGGGTTGACGTGTTGCTTTGCTTTGGTGATGGAGTTTTACGGGTCTATTTCGAATGGGTTGTCCTACTTATTATGCCTAGGAGATTTAACAGGGTATATCATGTATGCTCCATATTTACGACCTTGCATGCGTAGTTTTCGGGATATTTGTTGATGCCAAAATCTTGTTAGACTTTTATGCGAATTTAGGGGTAGGACAACGCTTGATTTAATTAACTGTCGAAATGAGACTCAATCGTAGCAACTCGCCGACCCATGTAACCATTTTATACTAATTAACTCTTGGTGAGGGATATCTGATGAAACCTATAGTTTTTATTCTCTTTGTTAATTTTAGTTTAAATCACTCGATTAATTTAATCTTTTCTTTTGTTATCGTTTCCCTTTTGTTTATTTTAGAAGTTTTAAACCAATTAAATTTTAGTAACTTATCTTTATGGATTCGATACCCGGACTGGACGTTATACTCCCTTAAAAGAGTACATTCAATAGTTTAGGTTTTTTTATAGAGTTAGTGAGCCGAATATAAATAAAATGACCGACATTGGTGACGCGATGCAGCAGAGAGACCCATGCCTATCATTTATACCGATATATGTCTGTATGTCTTGTTATATGTGCATATGTATACAGAAATATATATATATATATATATATATATATATATATATATATATATATACATACATACATGTTTGCCATATGCTTCAATTATGTATCAAATTGACACGTCATAATGATCATATTGGTATAATTTGTGCCATTGTTTACATTGGTATCATTTATTTTATAGTTTGGAACAGTTTTTTTTGTGTTGTCATGCTTGTTTATTATTGTTATTTCACTTCACATCATTACATGATATTACTAATTTTTTATTTATGTTCATATGTTTTATATTAAGGGGGGAAAGTTATTTATATTGTGCATCTTACCTATGTATATTCCCGAACAAAAAGGGAGAGAAATATTACCTTAGGGGGAGACATCTCACCTTAGGTGATGTTGTGTAACAGGGGGTTGTTTTTCATATACATTTTTTACTCGTTATATTCTCATTGCATTCGAAACATTTGTTAAGTGTGTGGGTTTTAGCAATGATGCAACTACTCAAGTTTGTGTCGATCATGTTTTTGTACTTTTTCCTTTTGAGGTTGGAATTGAGTCCTAGATAGTTTGATGACCTAATAGGTTTTTGTTTGGGGGTCTTATCATGGAATTGCCAAAGGGGGAGATATGTAAGGAAAAATTTCCCATCAAGTCAATTTATATTATTTATTGGCTTTATTCTTTTTGAACAAAACCATTAGAGTCATAGGTTATAATTTGAGTTCAGCTTGTCCTTTAAGCCTAGGATGTGTAATGAAGATCGTAATGGCCAAGTAAAGCGACATAGAAATTGTTCTGAGTTTTGGGTCGAGTTTCATCTTCAACATCCATGGGATCTCGATGTGGTAAGAATACATATTATGTTTGATCCCTGGATACGTTTTGGGTGTTAGTGTTTTAAATTGTTTAATGAGGCTATTTTTGAAAAAGAATTTTCAAAGTAAAATATTTTTAAATTTTAAATTATGTTTCGAAAATAACCTCAAAAAACATTTTAAAACACTAACACGTAAAACTTATCGAGGGATTAAACATAATATGCATTCATACCTCATCGAGATCCCATGGATGTTTAAGACGAAACTCAGTGTGAAATTCAAAATGACGTCGATGTCTCTTTACTTGGCTGATACGGTCTTCAATACGTATCACGGGCTTGAAAGTGAGATCTTAATTTCACCACCACTCTTAATAAATGAGTGGAAATATTCTAACCATATCAAATTTATGGAAATACATAACAAGTAAATCAACATTACAATTATAGTATTGTTAACCACATGTCCTGTTTAACGTTATGGTTTTGTACAGGAAGCCTATTGTTTAACAAACATTTTAAATCAAATGAATCGAATAATAATAATGGGGTTTTCAAAAGTAATATTCTTAGACTTGGTCACCACCATAAGTAACACACATATAAAAAATGGCATATGCATAGGAAAATCATAAATGTATGTCTTAAAAGCTTAATATGAGAAATGGGACTCAAATGTTTCCTACTGTTATGTCGTGGATATTATATTTACTTGATTCAACTCTTTTACAATTATCCCATGGATATTCATTATATTTTTCTCAATCCCATGGACATCACAAAGATTTCAAACTTTGAAAAATGATTTTAGTATGTATATGGATTATTCTATTATTAAACCTATTTTAGTTTGTTTTCGAGATAAGAAATAATGGCATCATTTAAGTTTACAGGTTATTATTTATGACTATCTGCAGTAGGTTAGGATTTTTTTAAATCTTACATATGGAGATAAATATCCTTACAAGTAGTTATGCGTTTGTCGCGCCGTTTCAAAATATATGTGGGTCTCTACACTCTTTAGCTGCCAGAGCATTAATTTATGAGATTTTGAATATAGGATATGCTGTTTTAATTTTTTTCTATTATATACAAAAGTTTTTTGTATTGTTATTTTGTCTAAATTGAAAGAATGTTGGAATGAAACTATACCAGGATAGTAAAGAGATTTTTTTTTATTTTATCTTGTTGACCCATAGTTTTGTGGACATTGGGTTTCCTTTTAAGTATGTTGAGGCGTGAGGTGTTTTGTTACCTCCCGCGTGCGAAGAAAATTAATATATGGAATTCTAGTGATTCCAACATCCTTCATCACCATTGCAGCATCGGGAAAATTTTATTTTTTGTCTCTGCCAAACCAGCTACTGTGAAGAGAGCCCTAAGTGTTAAAATGAAGTAAAACGACACCATTTTTCAAATAGTAGCTTTTAAGTAGAATAACGTCATTTAACAATACAAATTGCAATGGATATGTTGTATGCTCTCAATTTTTGTGGTGTTGTAATTCTATTTTATTAGTTAGGCATATGATTAGTTAGTCATATGTTAGGAATATGCTCTTATTTAAATATAGAAAATCCAAGCCACCTTGTGTTCACCACGTTAAAAGATTGTTCTATGTTAATGCCGATATAAATGAGCACACCGTGTCTTACATTATTGTTGTGTTTGGAAATGAACACATGACACAAGTTTCACCCAAAAGACCTGGCTTGAATTAGGGAAACCATGCCAAGTGGAATCTCAGGTAGACTTAATTTAGGATTTCCATGATTTTATTATACATTGAAAAGGTATGTTCACCTTTAACTTTGTTCTTTCTTACAAAATATTTGAAAATATTAAGATTAACCTTATTATTTGTCTTACTCCTTTGATATTAGTCTTCCATCATGGTTTATGTTTATGATTTTTAAGTAGTTATCTTTCTAAGATTGAATGCAACAAGTGCAAGATATGTTAAACATAAAAAAGTTTAGAGATGTTGCATTTAGGGTCAACGATTTCATGAATGCAGTTGATTATTTTTCAAAGGTATGTACTTTACAGATAAATTCATTCACTTACAAGCTCGATGTTCTTTTTCTTGAGCCTTGTTGAATATGTCATTGTATGATTTGTTAAATGTCAAATAACAATTAAGTTATTCACCCATGATTTAGGGCTTATTGCATATCGACTTCTTTTTTGGGTTAATCCCACATGTTTTGGGGATTAATCCAGTTAAGTAATGTACTTTGAACAAAGGAAGTCTTGGTCCTTCAAAAGATATATTGTGAAAAGGTTTAACTAAATACACCATTTATACTATACCCTTCCCATATAGGACATGACGGGTATGAAATTTTATATAAACCCCTGATATGTAGTATTGTTCGAGATGAGCAATGTAGATGTCAACCCCATGTCATGCAATATACTAGGTCAAGCCCATCCTGCTTTTATTCCACCTCAGCTTGGTTTTGGGTTTCAACAACAACTTGTTCCTGGTATGAGGCCAGGTGGAGCTCCTATTGTGAATTTATTTGTTCCAATGGTTCAGTAGGGCCAATGGCCTGGTGGCAGCAGACGTTCAGGAGTTGTTCCTAGGCAACAAAGCCAACAGCCTGTCCAAATGATGCATCAACAGATACTTCCAAGATGATGTGTCTATCATTACTCGCTTGGTCGTGGGATGCCAAATTCTTCCATGCTTGGAGTATGCTATCTGTTCCATATGATATGAGTCTCATCTAGTTCCAGTTAGGGCTTTGGCTACTGCCCTCCGTAGCAGCAACAACATGACATTTGCCCGACTGGCCAATTGGTGTCATTGTCCATTGAATGACAGATTTGTTTTTTAAGTTGCGTGGTATGTGGGTTGTTATATATTAAAAGTAAAAAAAAATTAGAGTTCGTGAACTGTCCACATGTAACGCAGTTGAAGTTTAAAATGAGGACCAGACCTGGCGACTTGGCGTCACAGAAGTACACATGCACTTGAGGTGAAATTCAAAAGTTGCATATTTTATACATATCTATTTCAAGGTGATCTAACTCAACATAGATTAACATTTGTTTTATGATTCTGCTTTATTTATGATTTTTAATGTTAAAGTGTATTTGAATTTTATGTTGTATGGTTCAATTCTTAATCTCATAATGTATTTTAATTTTAAAATGTATTTTTTTAATTTGAATTTGACCTTTTGTATTTTGACATTGTTGATCACGTAAAAAGTAAGAAAAAAGAGAAAGATTTCGATGGCAAAGATGGCGCAATTATTGTATTTATTAATATGCTTGAAAACATCATAACGATGGATGCGGTGAAGCTTCTGGTGGCTATTTTTATGATGATCTTCAGATCACCTATATTCTAAAAAATGAATTAATACGGCTTTGTAAGATGCAAGAACTACATGGAGTTTGCATTATCTCATACATGAGGTCAGATTTAAGTTTTACCATGTTTTATTTAATTCATGAATGCATACATGAGGTTAGATAGAGTTTGCATTTTTGCATTCATGAATGCCCTTCTAACTCACGTGCGTTTGGTTTATGTATAGATGCCTATAAGACAAATTTGGAAGGAGTTTTGAAGTTATTAGATTTTTAAATACCCTCTCCATTCGAGATGCATTTTCTAAAAACATTGGCCATCAATTTATAATAGAAACTCTACAGAAGGCATTAGATAAAAAAATATATGTTATTCCAATCAATACAGTGTAATTTTAATAGATATGCAAAAGTTTTTTAGCATAATACATGTGTATATGTATAATATTCCTAATCTCCAATAATTATTTACAATATAGGTATCATTGCGTTCTACTTGTGATTGACTTTATTTCAAACAATGTGTTTTGGATTGATTCTTTACTCGGTGAACCGAGCTTGGACCTTAAGCTCTATAAAACCACATAAGTAGTGTCCTAAATAAATTCTTATAATAAAATTATTGATTTCATTTTACATAATTGTAATATAAATTTGTTATTATGTTTTTTTATTGAAATGGAATTAGATCGTTTTTATAAACAAGGGAAGAAGATCACTATTAAACTGGGGAATGTTAAGGTATTTGTTCGATAAATTAAATTTAATATTTAAGTATTCACATTTGAAATAAGTAATACACTAACTCCTTTATTTTCAGGTCCCTAAACAATGAGGAAAAATTGTGTGTGAGTTTTTTGTATTGAAGTTCATGCGAGAGCTCTTGGAAAATTCATCGAAGTCTATAAAAATGAAGGCCACGTGCTTTTATATATTTTTTTACATTCTTTTTTATTTAGATGTGATAAAAGTTAAATGTAATTTTATTTGTCTTGTTTAGATGAAGGAGTTGGCTAAAAAGTCGTCATATCAAACTCATGAGATCAATGAACTTCAACATGAGTTCACTGAATTTTTTCATCCTTATATTATATGATTTGGAACACATTGTCGACACAATTTTATGAAAGCGAAAGGAGGACCTATGCATTTATGCGTGATTTTTGGATGTACATTTTTTGGAGACTTTTTTTTAATGATGTACATAGTGGGTATATCTAGCTATGATAAATGTAACGAGTCATTATTTTTTGTGGATAATCAATGTAGATGGTGGGTATATCTATTTGTGACCCACTAGTTTTTTTATATGAACAAATGGCTTGGTTTGATGCATTTTAGGTGTACTTTACTTCATTACAAAAAAATAAAGACTATTTTTATGTTATTGTAAATTTTTATTTATGTTTAGATTTATTTGTCAATTATGACATTAATGTTAGTTATTAATTTTTTTATTATATGTTTAATTTATGACCATTTATATTAACCCTCATGTGATGAAATTTTTTATACGACCTTTTTAAATTTTTTAAACTTGTTTGTCATGATGCTTTTTAAATCAAATATGACATCTTATAGAGTATATTATGAGCTTTTTTGTAGCAAATGTGACAGTTTTGGGAAAAAAAAGTCATATATAATCGTTACCTAATATGACACTATTTATATGTATCAATTATGACACCCAAACTTATGACGCTTTTTATTTTAAAAAAATAAAGCATCATAAAATGCATTTTATGTCACGTAAAAACATAATAAAAAGACTTTTCTCTTGTAGTGACTTCTATGATTTTATATAAACTTTTTGAGCTTTTCTTATTACACTTTCTTACTTTAGTTTCTCCTTTTTCTATCATCAAGCTAAAACCTCCCAAACTGAGATAAGGGTTAAAAATGAAGAAGAATGAGCTGATATTTAGGGGTGTAAGTCGGCCAAAGTTTTTCCTATCTTCAACCAATCAAAATAAAATATTTAGTGCACTAAAAGACAAAATGCCATTTAAAAGGATGGACGGCATTGCCCTCAGTTCGTAAATTCTCTATTACTTCTTACTCGGATGTCTCTCGGACACACCGTTTATTGCATTACAAGATTAACTTATAGATATAAAACTATATAGTTTTTTCTTTAACCAAATTGTCATAAACTATGGGTCAAAACTACTCTTTAACATGAAATTTCCTACCAGAACCTTATATTTCTAATGTAAACATGATTCAAATAGAAGTGATCATGGTTATATTCAGTTTTTCACGTGACTAACCAAGTACAAGTCGAGGAATTCAGCACCAAATAAAAAGAGGACCATAAAGAATAAAGTCAAGAATCTGTTTCATGTTGGTTCCATCAAAGAGGTCCAATTCACAAACTGGATCTCCAAAACAATTGTAGTTAGAAAGAAAAGCGAAAAATGGAGGTTTGAATCGATTTCACCGACCTCAATAATAATTGACCAAAGGACAGTTTTACACTTCCTAGGATTGATCAACTTATAGAATCAATGGTCAGACACCATTAAATGAACTTCATGGGAACCTACTCAGCCTGCCATCTGATAACTTTGTTCAACCCGGATCAGTAAAAGACCTCGTTCATTATGACTTTGGGACTATACTGTTACAAGGTCATGCCTTTCTACCTTAAAAATGTCGAGAAAACTTATCAGCGCCTAGTCTCTAAGATGTTTAAGAAGCACATTGTGACAACCATGGAAATCTGCATCGATGATATGCTTATCAAGAGAAAATAGGCAACCGACCACATCAAAGATCTAACCAATACCTTCAAACTCCTCACATAATACAAGATTAAGTTTAATGCCTCTAAGTGTGTCTTTGGAGTTAGATCCGATAAATTCCTAAGCTACTTGGTGACATAAATGAGGTAGAATCGAATACAAATAAAATAAAATCCTTATAGGATATCAAGTTGTCGACCACCATTAAACATGTTTAGGTCCTCACTGGGTTTTAGATGCCCTCAATTAGTTTATATCTCAGTCGTCTGAAAAATTCCGACCTTTCTTCCAAGATCTCAAGAAGGTAAGCACGATAGTCAGTATAGAGGAATGCGATTGGGCAGTGGAAGGGATTCGACAATACTTGGGATCTCCTCCCATGTTTACAACTTTTGCTAGCGAAAAATACCTCTATCGTACTTGGTCGTTTCACAACATATAATCAGTGGGGTATTAGTACGATTGCAATACGTAGATCAGTTGCCAGTATAATATGTCAACCGTTATCTTCTTGAGGCAGAAAAAAGATATATACATATTGAGAATATGGTACTGGCACTAGTCACATCTGTAAGAAATTTACGACATTACTTCGATGCCCACACAATAGTCGTCCCAATGACGTATCCAATTAAGGAAGTGTTGAAGAAGGTGGATATGTCCAATAGAATGATGGAGTGGTCTTTGGAGCTGGCATAACTTGACATCAAGTATGAAGCATGAATAACCATCAAAGGGGAAGTCCTAGCCGACTTTATAGATAAATTCTCTACCTGACCTCCAAAAAAGGAGGAAGTATAATTAAATCAGTTTCTATATATATTCACCATCGCTGAGGAAGATAAAAAAGAAGGATTGAAATTATTCATGGATAGGGCATCAAATGAGCATGGCACCAGCATTAGGATCATCTTTCTCATCCTTAAGGGATGTCTCATTAAGCAGGTAGTTCACTTAAGCTATAAAATATCCAACAAAGAGGCTGAATATGAGGCCATTATTCATGGCTTTCAATGGGCGATCGGTATGGGAGATAAAGATGTGGCAGTATACTATGACTCCCGTCTGATTGTAAACCAAATTAGTGGGGAGTACGAAGCCAAAGATTCTAGAATTATCTCTTATCGGGACAATGAAAGAAGTTTATTGAAGATTTTTAGGTTATACCTAATAGAATAGTTGCTAAGAAATAATAATAATAATAATAATAATGCCTTAGCCATTTTGGCATCAGTGATTGAGATCAATTTGAGGAGAACAATCGTTATGGAATATGTTGATCGACCAAGCATTGATGGGCTAGAGACACTTCCAGAGGTTACGCAGGTCCAGTTGGATCCTTCCTGGATGGATAATATTGGTGTACTTAAGGGATCGTGACTGTTCATCGAATTATAAGTAGGCCCACAAGTTGAAGATCCAGTTGGAAAGGTTTTGACTTAACTTGAAAGGAAAAATTTACCTACAATCATTCACGGTCCCTCTACTCAAGTGTGTTCATACAGATCATATGTAATGAATGCTCAGCGAGATGCATGAAGGCAATTGTGGAGTACATACCTGTTAAAGATCTCTCACTTACAAGGAATATTCGAAGGATACTGGTGGCATTCATTTCAATCATTGATAAGTGTGATAAATGTCAGGAGTTCTCCCCATTATTAAGAAACTAAATGGAGATCCCAATCTCCTCACAAGACCATGGAGCTTCACTCAATGGGATATGCACATTATGGGGCCCTTGCTTGTAGCACCGAGAAATTAGAAGTATCTAATAACTTCCACCAATTACTTTACTAAGTGAGTGTAGGTCAAACCATTAACTCACATTAGGGAAGTGGATGCTAGACGCTTTGTTTGGAGAAAAATCATTACCAGGTTTAGAATTCCCAGCGCTCTAGTGACTAATAATGTGACTCGGTTTGATAATGACATTTTCAGATACTTTTTTACGAAATATGGAATCATGATTCACTAGGCCTCAATTTTCACACTGCAACAATGAGGCAAAAATCACCAATAAGACTTTACTCACTGGAATCAAGAGCCCATTGGAATATGGGAAGGAAAGATGGGTGGATGAGCTCGCGTCCATTCTCTGTGCCTATAAAACAACACCTATGTGGTCGTTGGGAGAAATCACATACTCTTTGGCATACGACATGGAAGCAGTCATCCCTTTGGCAATCATTCTCCCAACCATTAGAACAAAGATCTTTAAATATGGATGAAATAATGACCGAATGGCCTACGAGATGGATTTAGCAGAGGAACAAAGAGAATATGCCCTCATACATCTTTCTGCTACCAGCAACAGCTTGTCAGGCAACATGACAGGAAAGTCAAGGTCAGGGAATTTTAGGTTGGTGACCTAGTACTTAAAAAACTCCTACCAATGATAAAAAAAAATACCTCAAATGGAAAATTAAAATCGAACTGACAAGGCCCATATAGAATAACATCAAAAGACGGCTGAATCCTACCACCTAGAGGAATTAGATGGCATAATAGACCAAGGTCATGGAATGTCATGAACCTTAGAAAAATTTATTCTTAGTTATGTAATTTTCTTTTTAAAAATGTTTTAATAAAGTTATCATGTTAATAAAAGTTGTTCCTTTTCTATTGTGGCTATAACACTCTTCTTCATCATAAAACCCACCTGAAATGGTGGTATATCCCAAGTTGTGATGGTAGGCCTAGAATAAGCATAAGCCCACCTAAGAATTGGATGGTATAACTTAAGAATAAGTTTATAGCATACGTTTCGAATAAACCCCCACTGAAAACGGTGGTACATCCCATGTTGGGATGGTCGACTTAGAACATGTATAAACCCACCCAAGAACTGGGTGGTACAAGTAAGAAATAAGTCAGTTGCCTATATTTGGAATAAAACCCACCTGAAAATGGTGGTACATCCCAAGTTGGGATGGTCGTCCTAGAACGGGCTTAAACCCACCTAAGAATTGGGTGGTATAACTTAGAGATAAGTTAGATCCTACATTTGGAATAAAACTCATCTGTGAATGGTGGTACATCCCAAGTTGGGATGGTCAACCTGGAATAGGCATAAACCCACCTAAGAATTGGGTCGTACAACTTAAAGATAAATTGGTCGCCTATGTTTGGCATAAAACTTATCTGTAAACGGTGGTACATCCCAATTTGGGATAGTCTGTATAGAATAAGCATAAACCCGCCTAAGGATTGGGTAGTACAACTTAGAGACCAATAAAGGTGATCCCAACTAGTTAGGGGATATTCAATTATATTCATATCACGACGACTTCGACTCCCAACTAGCTACCATAGAACTCCAATCATCCTTACTTATTCTCAATTAATATACAAATCTCCCCATTTTCCCGTGGATGTAGGCAGGACGATCTATCGAACCACATACATTTTTGTGCTAACATTTATATTGCATTCATATTTTGGGGTTGATTAGTAATATTGAATTTATTGTGGGTTCGATATCCCTTATAGGAACTATCCATTAATAAATTCTCACCATTAAATAATTCTTTGTGCAAAAAATAATTACTAACATTTAACTATTCCTGATTTTATTAACAAATTTTTTACCACATATAATTCTTTATTCCTAATTTTTCACCCCCCAACTCATGAGACGCGACTTGCCTGACCACCATCACCATTAACAAAGATAAAAAAAATAGAGTTTTTTACTACACTTTATCCATTATTATTCATAGGCATCTCCATCATTTAAATAATAATTATACCTTACCCTTTATTTTGTGATGGTGTTAATTTTTAATATCATTGACAAAAACACCATTATTCTGTTAGAATCTCTCTCTCTCTCTCTCTCTCTCTCTCACACACACACACACACACACACACACACACACACATACACACACACATTGTACATACATTTATGCTTTTATAAGTAATTGTTATGCAGTATATATATGTATTTGTTTATGAGTAGTGATGTTAGATTCCAGTTGTTCATGTATGTAGTAAAAATCAATGTTCGAGGGAGCAATCAGAAAAATTAAATAATAAATGCAAGAGTAAACAGAAACAAAGAAACTAATATGTGCATGGTTTGACAATATGGAAGAGTTATAAATATTAATTGAAAACTATAAGAGTATAATTTGGCAAAGGTTTGCTACCTTAATGGGCCTCAATGGGCCCATGTCCTGGCCTATGGTAGGGTGCCTTTTACGGTCTAGTCCTTGGACTAACAATTTTGGACCGAAAAATCTGGCAACAAATTTTAAACGATTAGTCCCAACGTATAAATACCCATAAATTAAAACAAAAATGCATTTTTCTGAAATCGAAGCGCCAAAAACACTATTCGATTAAAACCCTAACCATACTGTCTCTTCGATCAAAACCCTAACCGTATTGTCAATTCGATCAAAACAGCAAAATAATTTTAATTCTCAGTCAAAATTTGTTCAACAACAACATATAAATACCCCTGAATTCCAATACAAACACACTTCACATTAATTAAAGGGATCAAACCCTAATCGTTGAAGGTTTATTGAGCATTTCACATTATCAATCAAATTCTTCCAAACACCACTAACAAGTATGGATACATTCTCATATATATGTTATTAAGTTTTGCACTTAAGATTATACCATACATTATGTATATGTTGTGTTCTTAGCATCTTATTTCTGATATCACTTGTTTGTCCTTACATATTTTGTGTTCTCATATGTATAAATTTGTAGACATTACACATGGACAAATGAAATCACATTCTTCTTCTTCATGATATAAAAAATACATTTGTTGCTCTGATTTTAAATGCAAAACACATTTTTTACATGTTAGATATATGTATTTCATGATTGTATATTTCCTCCTATATACACCATTTATCAAGGACTAGGAATATATACATTATTGGAATATGTACATGTACAAGCCATGTTTTATTGCGTGTACTCTGTGTATTTTGCCTATACTCTCAAAAACTACACGCAAAATCCACAGAGTACGCGGACATTGAAATTGAATTTCTCAGTCCAATATGCTTGTACTTTTATGTTTTATATGTGTACTCTATACAATATATATTTTAAATCCATATTTGATCAATCCTATGTTATTTTGGTCCGTGCCAGCAGCATTTGAATGATATTCCATGAGTTTGTAAGAAGTATTATTGTTGTATTATACATGATTGGAATATGTACATGTACAAGCCCTGTTTTATTACGTGTCCTCTGTGTAATTCACAGAGTACACACACATTGAAATTGAATTTATCAGTTCAATATGTGTGTACTTTTATGTTTTATACGTGTATTTTATACAATATATATTTCAAATCCATATTGGATCAATCCTATGTTATTTTGGGTAAAGAGCGTTGATTCAACATCCAAACCTCATCGAGCAATGAACTGCAAGTATTGTGATGCAAGTATGAAAGATATTCATTACTCTATCTGTAAAAGTAATTGGAGTGTGCAGTGAATAACAGATCCAACTTTGGGATTGCCTAATAGAACTTCTCGGTATTTTACATGTGGGGCCAAAGATATTAGAGAATGTGATGGTTACTTTAGGTTATTTAGATTTTTGTACACAACAATGTATATGTATTTTATATCAAAAGTTGTACAAATTCTAAATAAAATATGCCATAATGTATTTGTATATCTCCTATATTAATTGTGATCCCCGCTAGCGGCATTTATTTAGGGTTGCATGTATTTTATGATATTAGGTTTAGTATTTTAAAGCCCTGTACTATTGCATGTACTTTGGGATTATTGTGTGTACTTTATATTCTTGCGTGTACTTTGGCATTTTTGCGTGTACTTTGAAATTGAATTTGTTCCATCCAATATGCATTACTATTATGTATTATGATTGTACTTTTATGTTTTGTTGTTTTATTGCTTAGGAATCATACGATCAACCATGTTCAACTACAAAATTGTTGCTTGCACCTTTGAAGATCTTAACAATATAAAACCTTTCACATTAACAGTTAATAGTACTAATGATAACGAAATTCATTTTCTCCTTCGCTTGAATGATAGAGCTAAAAGGTTACTTGGTTTCTACAATTACTATTGTGACAACCCAGATATAATTTGGGGCATGGATAATGTGTATTAATATATAATACTAGGTTATTATGTTTAGTCTAATCCTACCTTCATAAATCATGAAATATCAAATTAGGTAAAAACATAAAATTTTGAAGTTTTCGATAGGAATGCTCATGTTAGAGACTAGTTTTGACCCTTATAATATAATAATTGACTTTTCACATAGTTGTAGATATATGAGTTAATTTTGTAACACAATAAATGGTTTGTAAAATAGAGATTTGAGTAAACATTTATGTTGAAATTACGAAACAGGGGAAATCTGTCCATTCGTTTAAATGATATTTTGTCTTATATGGCGCCACTTGTTATATTTTGATTGGACCAAGAGGAGGTGCCCTTATGCCGACCTAAACCTCTCCATATCACCTATTCCTTCAGCCAAATGCAGCCATTATAGATTTGGCCTAAAGAGAGAGAACCGTAAGGCTTAGGAGGAGAAGGACGAGGAGAAGTTTGAGAAAAATTCATAGGAAATTACATAAACGTCCCTTAGGTAATTCTATCCATGAATTTTTTTTTTTATATTACTGATTTAAATGAGAGAAATGATCAATTATTTATTAAACTTTCATGCCTTGATGTATATGTATGGATATATACAAGTTCGAAGAAAGATGAAGGTGTAAATCCTTTATATTACCTTGGTTAGAACCCTTTTGTGTTAAAACCTTCATATGTTTTTGTGTACTCACTGGAATTTAGAAATTCCAGTTGGAGATGAAAAAGAACTTATATAGGTATATCATATCCGAAAATTATATAAAAATACAAAGAAATGGATCTTGGAGATATATTGTACCTACTGAGTTGAATATGGATATGATATGGGTGGTTATTGAGTTGAATATAGATATAATAGGTGTGGTTACCGAGTTGAATATGGACATGATATGTGTGGTTACTGAGTTGGATATGGATATAGTTCCTGAGTTGATTATTAATATGATATATATGTATTCTGTAGTGATATTATGGCTTATTTATCGCCAAGAGATGTTATGGCTTATTTATAGCCAAGAGATGTTATGGCTTATCAACAGCCAAGAGATGTTATGGCTTATTTATAGCCAAGAGATGTTATGGGTTATTAATCGCCAAGAGATGTTATGGCTTATCAACAGCCAAGAGATGTTATGGCTTATTTATAGCCAAGAGATGTTATGGCTTATCAACAGCCAAGAGATGTTATGGCTTATCAACGGTGAGGAGATGTTAATATAATTAAGATGTTAATATAGTACTTTTTGTATATAGATATGTAGTACATTCACTAAGTTTTTTTAACTCATGGTTTTATATGTTTACATTTTCAGGTTTGTATACTGCCAGCTAGGACACCCTATAATCGGTAATTTGGAGAGTTGCACCGTTAGAGAGAGGTGGGGTTTAAATATGGGAATTTTGTTATTATCACACTGATGATTATCTACACTCATACATTAGATATACTGAGATAGAGTGGTTTAATTTGATAACAGTACTAGTTAATCGTAGTAGGGTAGGTTTGCTTAATTATGACTCTGAGATTAATTATGTTATGATATACAAAAAAAATTACGTTAATTGTATACATCATACAAGAAAATCTCGAAATGAATTATATTTTTATTTGTTTAAGATTACGATTTAATTATTATGAAATAAATGATTAGTATGGATACGGGTTTGGGGTGACAATTATGAAGACATTAAGTGCACTTTTGATGTGCAACAACTTCAAGTAACTGAATCGAAAGCGAAGGATTTAGCTAAACAAATTTAGCAGTATTGCTTAAGAGGTTTTAAAAATGTTCGTGCTTTTAGCGTGGAACTATTGTATCACTTCTTTTTTGAGTATGTTAGGAATAAAGAATCTTGGTTTTTACCTTGTCTAACAACATCTATTAGGTATTACCATAAAATGGACGATATATATTACTGCCTTTAGCATGTATTTTATTGACACCTGTATGAATTGTTTACGAGAACATCGCATGTACTTTCGTTAAGTACACTTATATTTATTATTTTAGTCTATGTTTTATTCTCATTCGCATGTATTTTATTTTTTGTACATGTAAATTATCATTATAGGTAGTAATTTAAATTTTGTTTATAGATCAATAAAACGGGGAATAAGATGAAGTCAAGAAAAGGAAATCACAACAAAAAGAGAAGTTCCGAAGAAAGTTCTTCAACAAGTTCTAGTTCTAGTATTGCTTTAGAATTTACATGCGTTGATAAGAAGAATGACCAGTATAGATCAAATGTTATTAGTTTTTTCATAATTATCATGGTATTAAAGAGAAAATGAATGATAGGCATATTGAACTGCTTAAGAAGACTCCATTTTGGGAGCTTTTCAATGCCTACTACAAAGGGAAAGTAATAGAATCGGTCGGACCACAAGAAGACTGATAAAAATATTTTTTCCATTATCAAGTTGTACAACGAGGAAACCAGAAGTTTCCATATGAAGAGTAGGATTGAAATAAGGCCAACAGATATAAGTAAAATATTTGGCATATCAATGGCAGAGGGGGAAAAATCAATATAACTAAAAAAGAGATTGACTTCGTCTCAAAAACCTGAATTAGTTTCTCGATACTTCACTCGTAAAATTGGAAAGTCCGAAATATTGAAGCGTTTGAAGAAATTGGTCGAGTTGGACACAGATGAGGGCATTATCAATTTTGTAAAACTTTTTTGTCTCCACTTCTTGACAATGTTGTTTTTATCCAACTCAAACTTCACACTAGGAGAATTTTTGACAAAATACATCAATAATATTGGTGAGCAAAACAACATCGTGATATTTATAAATATTCACATCAATTCACGTGTGTATTTTGTAAAAATCACGTGTACTTTTATAGTACACGTGATTTGTACAGAGTACACGTGATATTTATAAAATACAAATGAACCTTAGTAGTATTACAGTTATCATGGTTGTGATACGACTTGTACCTTAGTAGTATTACAGTTACCATGGTTGTAATATCACTAGAACTTTCAAAGTACCACTGATATTTGAACCAATTCAAGCGTGTACTTTATAAATATCACGTGTATTTTAGAAGAAGTGATATTTATACGTGTATTTTAAAAGTACACGTGATGTTTTTGTTTACAAAGTACACGTGTACTTTGTTTTGTAAATATAACAAGTGTACTTTATGAAGTACATGTGATATTTATAAAGTACATGTGAACTTATATTTACAAAGTACACGTGTACTTTGTAAAAATCACGTGTACTTTCAAAGTACACTTGTTATATTTACAAAATACACATGTAACATCATGTGTATTTTATAAATACCACATGTACTTTTCAATTATGAATAACTTGGTAATACAATTAATAATATCATTTTGTTTTTGCATGATCACAGTATTAGGTATGTGAGAAGTTTGATATTATTCCTCCTGTTGAAAATATGAAAGAGAAGGCACCAAAATTTCTTAGGTGAAAATTGTCATCTTTGAAAGATTGATTTGTGGTGAATGATATCACTTCAACAAATTTAAAGGAGATTACAAATAAACCAGCTAGTAAGGACAGTTCTGTTGGAAGTGAATCTTAGTTTGAAGGGCCAAGTTACTCTTTGAACATTTCTAAACGAAGTCCTATACATGTTGATTCATCGTCGGAAAAAGCTACTGAAGAATTTAATGAGAATGAGGTTTCATCAGGTTGGAATATTCCCCTTAAAAACATTATGGGTCCTTTGAAAAAGAAGGGAAATGATCATCCAAAGGATAGTAGGAATCTTAAACCAATAGATGCTAAAAAGGCTGAGAAGTTGAATTTAAAAAAGAAGGGAATGATCATCCAAAGGATAGTAGGAATCTTGAACCAACAGATGCTAAAAAGGCTGAGAAGTTGAATTTGGAGGAATAAATTGCTACTTTAAAAGGGGAATTATTGGAAAAAATAACCAACTATCTAAAGTAGCTGTAGACCTTGATTGCACACAAAAGAATGTGACCTCTTTGGAGGTGGAGAGTGCCAACCTTACCATTATGAATGTATAGTTGCAGGTAGATAATCATGCACTTTTGGAAACACAAGAGGAAATCAAGAAGTTGAAGGTGGAGAATTCCCAACTTTTGAAAGAAAAAGAGTTACTAAATAAGTTGGAGGTAGAAAATGCCCAGCTTGTTGAGTTAAATAATTCTTCGAAAAAAAACTTGATCAAGCCACAATGAATGACACAGATAGAATTAAAGAATTGATAAGTCATTGAAAAATAAGCTGAATCATCAAGAATTTTGGAACAAAAAAAATGCATATTTGTCTCAGAGAAATGAAAACCTCAAAAATAAGTATGAGGATGTACTGCAAAAATTGAGAGATGGTGACGTAGAAATGGGAACATTGAGGCTGAATCTTCAGGAGTCAGAATTAAAAAGAGCCGAATAGGTACTTTTGATTAATTTTCAAATGGAAAACATCATTATTCTATAAAGTACAAGCAGTAATTTTATAAAATACACTTGTATTTTACAAAGTACATGTGACATAGAATATAAATTCATGTGTATTGTTTTATCTATTACGTATACTTTGGGTTTCTATGCAAATAACAAAAACAGACCTCAAAGTACATGCGTAATTCCCAAAGACATGCATATATTCACGTGTACTTTATGAATGTCATGCGTGTACTATATTTTCTGTATACGTGTACTCTATACAATATATATTTCAAATCCATATTTGATCAATCCTGTGTTATTTTTGTCAGCGCTAGTGACATTTGAATGATATTCCATTATTTTTACAAAGTACACGCATATCACCCCAAAGTACACGTGAAATAATTTTCACATTTACTTGTATTCTATAGAGTACTATATACCTGCTCTTATTTTTTGACATTTGTTTATTATCATTGAGGTTTATCGCATGTTTAATATTTAAATATGATGTTTTCTTTTCACTAGGGAACAGAAAATAATAATCTCAATAAAAAGATAAAAGATTTGTCGTCCTCCATATCTAAAAAGGATTAAGAAATAATTTTAATTCAGAACTCAATGATTGTGAGAATCCAAGAAAGAGTTGACTGGAAGAAAAAGATTGATGAAGATTTTATATATTCACATTCTATTCATGATTTGTCAAAAGTATATGGGAATAAAATTCATTCGAATGATGCTCCTGCTGAATTCCAACCGAAAGGAAGAAATACATAACACAATAAGGCTTCTACTGTGACATTCAAAAGAAAAAAAGGGCATAACAATAGCAACACATGAAGTGGACCTGCAAATCTACAAGTGTATAAAACACCTTAAAGAGGAAGCCCAAAATAAATTGAAAGAATATTTGATGGAGGAGACGGATTCAGGGTAAATCTTCTAATTATTTTTTTTGTATTGAACTTTATGCGTGTACTTAAAGTATGTAAGGACACAAATTTCCAATTGAGTATTAATGTAGTGTTGGCTCAATTCCGGACAAAAACACTTGAGTCATAGGATAGAGTTATTGAGCATCCACCAAGCCTATGACATGTAAAGTTGAAGACGTAGCGGCCAGATTTGTAAAGCTTTATCAAAGTGTCGAGTTTCAAGTGCCATGTGTGTACGTCAACGACAATTGATCCCATTGTCTCCAAAAGGTATGAATACATTTTTATATATATAAGGATACTTGGAATAATTTTGCAATGGGTGTAATTTTATTTTAAAATGATTTTTTTTTTAAGTTTTTGGGCTTAATATGTAAAATTGCACATTCTCACATTTCGTTCGAAATTGTCATTCTAACGAGAATTTCATTCGAACGCGAATTTCATTCAAACGAGTTTGCCGACAAGTTTTCCCTTTTTAACCATTGACTTTTTGTTAGAAAAGTCATTCGAACGAAAATCTCGTCCGAATGAGATTTCTGACGGGAATTTGTTTTAGCAGTTTAGGCAGTTTTCTCCATGTTTCCACTCTTTTGTTCCCACTAACTTTTTCCCATATTTTATATGTGCGGGAACCAACCTTTTTGAGATAAATTTTGACACATTTTGAGAGAGAAATATTGAGAGAAAATTTCCAAAATCAAAAGTTCATGTTTTTCAGTTTTTCAAGTCTTCATGAATTAATTTCTACCAAAACACATACACCCATCAGTTTATGTTTATTCCAAGTTCTTAAATATATATATTTTTCTTGGATCTTGTTTGGCATCGGGTTCTGCTCTACCGTTTGAAGAGTTATTTGGGTTTGCTTCTACAACGCTCAAAGAAGAAGAAGCTTTTGTTTTGCTGCGACATTCTCACATGGTGAAAGGCACCATGTGTGGTTGATGGTTGCTTGGTCTTAATTGGTGGACTCCAGGATTATTCGCTAGGTGGAGGTGTTTACAAGAAGGAGCATCAAGGCTTGGATGGACTCAATTTTTTGGTGTAAGTCTACCTGTCTTGTAATTACTAATTCAATACTTAGTGAATTTGTTAGGCTAGGACCGTCCGAGGTTTTTTCCCGATTTGGGGTTTTCCTCGTACATCGCCGTGTAGTGGTTTGTTATTTTATCTTTTGCAAAATTCACCATTAAATGCATGCTTAGGTAAAAAGATAAAAATTTGGTTTAAATCACTACTTGTTTAATTTGGTGCTAAAATTAATTGGGTGAAATTTAACTTAATTTAATCAAGACATATATTTAATTTGATAATTTGGTTTGGCCTAATTTGGTAATATTGAAAATATTGGGTAGGCAAATTTTAGGACTTGTGTTAAATTAATTTCGGGCTAAAAGTAACTTTATCATATTTTACTTTAACTGTTAATTTTTGTTTTTACGAAAAACTAAATTTGGTTTGAGTGCATGTTGTGTGTGTGTGTGTGTGTGTGTTCGCCATAATTCACTTATTTAGGTTTAATTTTAATTTTTTAGAAACTATGACCTGGGGAATATCCACACCCTGCTCCTTGAGCTAGGATGCTCACCCTCTGCGCGGAAACTCTCAATGATAGCATGAGCGGGGTATTCTTAACCTCATAAGTATATATATCATTCACATTAACAATATATATACATCTATATGATTACAACATATGATTAAACCATCACATACAATTTAGATATTCACAACATAAATATACCCATATATTCATATCTCTACATATATAAATATATATATATATATATATATATATATATATACAAACTATTTCTCGTTCATATGTATAAGATTTATAAACTCGGCTATAAGTATCTTCAATATACTAGCCGTCGTCCCATCACATTTAATTTACCTCAAGGTGTGAATACAATCCCTCACTTGAAGCATATTCATCCATTTTTCCTATTATGAATAGTCTTCCAACACACACACACACACACACACACACATATATATATATATATATATATATATATATATATATATATAGGTTATCACCCAAGGTTTAGTGTAGGTAACAATCACTACACATCTCGTCTGTATTCAAAAGTACATAAATATCTCTAGTACTATTTGACCATTGGCATATACATAACTAATAGTCTATAAACCTCAACTTATCCCAACTTCATTTCAAGTATTGGAATCCTACTGTTTACTTCCACACAATCATGTATAAACTATCCTGACTAGAATTATACTACCACTTATTCTAGTTCATAGTACGATCCAATCGTTCCCAATTTTGCCTAAGGTTCAATTGTTCTTATGAACCCTTACTCCTATCGCATTACCAATTGTTCCTTAATTTAAACATTTTTAAGGATACGTGACCCCTCTCTAGTTAGTCCCTAATTATAACTTAATAGAATCCTATCGCTATAAGGATTCAACATGAATATCGGCCTATAATTTCCCAACATACCCTCGCAACTCTCTTTAAGAGTTATTAACCTCCCATCATATCTATACTTACTTTTGACCTATCATTAGAATTCTCAACCCCAATGAGGTTTCCCACTATCTCCATTAATGCACACAACTCCAATGCATACATATAAACATATACCTTCCTTAAACTATTTAAAGAAGTCCCCATAATCATAATAAGTGAGAAACCCCCTTATAAGTCTCCAAAATATATCTCTTACATCAAAAAAGAAGACCCCCAGATCAATAAACCCAAGCAAGAAGGGTTAGAAATCATTATAGAGAAAATTCCTCAAAATGCCTTATTTCCGAATCGATTCGGCACTATTCTGAATCGATTCGGCCTCCAAGGCCAATCGATTCAGGTCCAAAGACCTGGGCTTCTGTCTCAGGCCGAATCGATTCGCCTTGGGTCCGAATCGATTCGGTCAATGCAGACCTGCCAATTTTTCTTAGGCCGAATCGATTCACTTAAGGGGCGAATCGATTCGGGTCTACAGAATTTGAAGGGCTATTCTTCTTTATTGAACCCAAGAATTCTAAACCCTAAAATTTCTCTTCTAACCCCCAAAACTTCATTAAAACATGATTCTAAGCCAATAATTCAACCCAAATCTGATCCCAACCATTTCTACACCATCAAACCCATATCTAAACATCAATTTCAAGATTTAAACCCAAAAATGTAGGTTTTGTTATTAATACACAAAATCCATTTCTTTAACCCACAAATTATGAAATGAAATACACAAATGACTTATTTAGCAAGATTAAACACTTGCCTCAGATTTGTAGAGGTTGGATCGTCCTCGATATCGCGTTTGGGCCGGGATCTCCATGCTTTTCTTCCTCTCTCTCTCTTCTTTTCTTCTTCTTTCTCTCTTCCTTTCTCTTTCTCTTCTCTTTCTCTCTTCTCACAAATGAGATGGCTTAATCCGTAAGCCTCTTAACCCTTTAAAACATAAGTCCCAGTTTTAAATGTTAATACACACTTTAAATGACTCGTTTACTCCAATTCGAGTCAAACTGACTTAAAAACATTCCGGAGCCGAAATAAAACCCAATGACAGTCGTTTAGACTATCTCAACCCTTTCGGGATCGATGGTACCCTCAAAATCATCATCCGGAATACTTTGAAATGTTCTCTATTTTTGGACTTCATTTCCCCAAATTTAAAAATTCTCCAATTTAATTAAATTTTATTTTCCCAAAAATTTAATTTCTTAGTCTCTAATGTCACCGGTTGTTACATACTTCCCCCTTACAAAAATTTCGTTCGCGAAATTTAGATTATGCCTAGGACCTCAATCTCATCTAGTCCTTACATCAACCCTCAGGATCATTATACCGATCCTTCCTAGTTCTCCCGTCGAACCATATAAATTTTAAAACAAATTAACTACCCAGGGAGCCCATACACCCCGTACCCGAGTTCAACTCGTAAAATTATAATCAGTCTCCATTAGACTCAATTCGTAATATAACTATTAGCAATATAATCTATAACAACATATTAAATATATAAAAGTTTGAAATCTCCCATGGTTGAACTCTCCTCAATTCCTGACGCTAGCTACCTTCTTGCGGGGGAGGTCTCGCAAGCGAAATCCAAACAAGGAACCATCCCAATACACTACTGTGTAGCTAGGTCAGGGATTGAGATTAGTTGAACCAGGGTTAAGGTTTTATAAAAGATTTTCATATTTTAGATATTGCCCGAAGACCTATACAACAATATAATATAAATCAATTACGCGTCTTTCGACACGCCAAACAAACACCTTATGTTTAAGACACAAGGCCTCAACAAATACAACACTCTAACCAATACCTAGTTCTCAAACTAGCACAACTATGAGCTAAATTATCCGCTCAACATAAATCTACCAACTTTGAACCTCTCAAGTATAAAATTCCTCTACATCACATCAACACCTTTCCATAAAATAAGTTTTTCCCTCATTGGAACACTACAATTACATGCCCTAACCTATCCATAAGACAAATAACCTTATAACCACTATTCAACAAACCTCGACATTCCGCACTTCCGGAATTCAATATTATAACTCTCGACTATCTCCTCATGAGACGATTTATTTTCCCAAAAGATGCCATACAAAGGCCATACTTACTCACTCCTTCCTCCAAGAAATTTTTATACACCCTAATGGTGTAGCGGCTACTACTCATCATACCTAACGCGCGACATTCTTAATATCGCACAAAGCGCGACTTAAACCCAAAGAAAGGTATCCTACCTTATACTTCCATAATCTAATTGCTTTACTTCATCCTTGGATCCTTATTTAAAGTTCTCTACTTCTTCCAGGACAATCAATATTCCTAAACCTATTTCTCCACAAGAGAAACATCTTCGTCAAAATCCTTCCTAACCATTTTTAAGGACAAAGCGCGATTGCGACTACCGAAAACTCCCTCAGTCCTTCTCAACGAACCTGAGTCTCCAAATTTCTTACGCCCTTTCTTAAATAAAGATGATACCCCTAACTATTTGGTCAATGCCACCTACCTTCCACCGGTAGAAGTCAGCATCACGAGGCTTCCTAATAAAAGTTTATGAGTTTCTCAATCTAAACCTCCCAAGGACTACACTATATACCTCTCCTCAGACTTACCTTACTAAGTCCAAGATTCTCCATTCGAGTAAATTTTCCTTTCTTACTCAACCACCGATAGGTCACCCTGAACCTCTGCTAGAGTTCTCTTTCTTATTTCCGCCTGAATCGAGGAAAACAAATACCTCCGATCAAAGCGTACCCAAAATCTAGCATGGGTATAATATCTCTAATCTTGTCCCTTCCTAGACGACATAATCTAGGCGACGTCTGAAACGAGAGTAATTATTATCAGAACGTCAATCAAGTGAATACACTTCATAGAAGAAGATAGATGCAGTGAACACAACAATCCTAATCGTAGGGCTTTATATCAAGAACGTTAACGAAAGAACGCAGAAAACCCGCACAGATCTTAAAGATTCTAGAACCTGATGCTCTGATACCACCTGTAACACCCTGCTTAAAATAATAACGGGTGGCCAGCCCTATACTACATTAAATCAGGAGTCTCGGATGGCTCAGTCTCAACATCAACTGTCAATACTAAATAATATAAGACTAACTACCCGATATCATATAAGCGAGATGTTAAAATTAAATAAAACATTGAACAGACAACAAACCAACACTATAGATCAACTAATAAAGGAAAAATGCATAAATACTCAGATAAATGAAATGCTAGAATAAAATGAAATGAGTAACTACAAATGAATTTACCCGAATAAGCTGTCGGGTCACAGACAGTACAATAACTGAAATGGAATAAATATAAACACTTATAACTATCCCTTGGGTATAAACCCGATATACAACTTGAATCCTACCTAGATTTTTAAAGAAGTAGGAAGCGACTACAATCTAAGTCCCACAACAGTCTGCACCTGTCATGGCTCCCAAGACTCTGGATAGAGGGCATACGGCATCCATGCGGTAGGACACCTATAATAGTATATATATATATATATATATATATATATATATATATATATATATATATATATATATATACACATGCAGGAGAGAAAAGTAAACGGGTCAGAGCCCGAGTTGTGAAAATATTTAGCAAGTGTGTTAACCGTGCATAATAAATATAAATGCACTTATTTCATAATTAAAGTGGAATCGCACTCTCGTGAAACCCCAACTCACCTCTCATCTAACGGCGCGCACCTATTCGCGTCCTGAAATCTTAGTTAAGTTACCCCACCTATAAGGACAACCTAGCTTACAATAGGCATAGCCTATACCCACGAGATCTGCCTTCCTATCATATCCCAAGAATCCAACTCTTTCTAAACACACTTAATTATTTTTACAAACATATATGCCATACTAGGCTTAATGGATTCCGGTTTATAATTTAATCAATTATAATTCTTAATACGTTCCCCATATACATTTGGGTTGAATCATATGATTTAATTTCTAAATAACATGCATACAAATTATTAATGACGAAACTTATCTCCAATCTCAACATTGCACTACGTTTCGTGCGTGGGCCATCTCGCAAAGCGAAATCCAAACAAGGAACCCCCCGTTACACTACTCCTTGACAATGTCGATCCTAGAGATCCATTATGCCATACATACAATTCTACTATTACAACTACTGAATTTAGATTACCATATAATAACAAATCAAAATATTCAATAATATCCTTGGGATGATGTAACCGAAATATTCCTTAAATGCGATACATCAACCCCTATCAATCTAGTACATCATAATCATCCAAGATGTACTCCATAAAGATTCCATATCCTTTCACCTATAGCATATATATATATATATATATATATATATATATATATATATATATATATATATATATATATATATATATATATATATATATATATATATATATATTCTAACCATATATATATATATATACAATCATCCATTCCCATAGCCAAGTGTATGTACCACATATGATGTACAATTGCCATGCACATAATATTCCCGGCTATATATATCGCCGATAAACTGCACCATGCTATCATCTTCCAGAGCATTACTCACATACCATCCTGGGGACCACGGTCAGACTCAATATTACCGACATCGGGGCCAAACACACACACAGACGACGTCCCTGGAAGCGGTCATAGCTCCTAACCGGTCAATGAGACGAGACATAACCACCACGTCCCACCACAAAAGAAATGCATATCATATAATAGCACAATGGACGACTATGACCTGGGGAATATCCACACCCTGCTCCTTGAGCCAGGATGACCCTCTACACGAAAACTTCCCAATGATAGCATGATCGGGGTATGCTTAACCTCATAAGTATATATATCATTCACATGCACAATAAATATACATCCATATGATTACATCATATGATTAAACCATCACATACGGTTTAGATATTCACAACATAAATATACCCATATATTCATATCTCTACAGACATATATGTATATATATATATATATATATATATATATATATATATATATATATATATCTGTGTGTGTGTGTGTGTGTGTGTGTGTGTTCACATATCCCTGCATATATATACAAACTATTTCTCATTCATATGCATAAGATTTATAAACTCAGCTATAAGTATACGTACTCTTCAATATACTAGTCGTCATCCCATCACATTTAATTTACCTCGATGTGTGAATACAATCCCTCACTTGAAGCATATTCATCCATTTTTCCTATGATGAATAGTCTTCCAAGATATATATATATATACAATATTTAGGTTATCACCCAAGGTTTAGTGTCGGTAACAATCACTACACTTCTCATCTATATTCGAAAGTACATAAATATCTCTAGTACTATTTGACCATTGGCACATACATAATTAATAGTCTATAAACCTCAACTTATCCCAAATTCATTTCAAGTATTGGAATCCCAATGGTTACTTCCACACAATCATGTATAAACTATCCTGACTAAAATTATACTACCACTTATTCTAGTTCATAGTACGATCCAATCGTTCCCAATTTTGCCTAAGGTTCAATTGTTCTTATGAACCATTACTCCTATCGCATTACCAATTGTTTCTTAATTTAAACATTTCTAAGGATACGTGACCCCTCTTTCTAGTTAGTCCCTAATTATAACTTAATAGAATCCTATCGCTATAAGGATTCAACATGAATATCGGCCTATAATTTCCCAACATACCCTCGCAACTCTCTTTAAGAGTTATTAACCTCCCATCATATCTATACTTACTTTTGACCTATCATTAGAATTCTCAACCCCAATGAGGTTTCCCACTATCTCCATAAATGCACACAACTCCAATGCATACATATAAACATATACCTTCCTTAAACTATTTAAAGAAGTCCCCATAATCATAATAAGTGAGAAACCCCCTTATAAGTCTCCAAAATATATCTCTTACATCATAAAAGAAGACCCCCAGATCAATAAACCCAAGCAGGAAGGGTTAGAAATCATTATAGAGAAAATTCCTCAAAATGCCTTATTTCCGAATCGATTCGGCACTATTCTGAATCGATTCGGCCTCCAAGGCCAATCGATTCAGGTCCAAAGACCTGGGCTTCTATCTCAGGCCGAATCGATTCGCCTTGGGTCCGAATCGATTCGGTCAATGCAGACCTGCCAATTTTTCTTAGGCCGAATCGATTCACTTAAGGGGCGAATCGATTCGGGTCTACAGAATTTGAAGGGCTATTCTTCTTCATTGAACCCACAAATTCTAAACCCTAAAATTTCTCTTCTAACCCCCAAAACTTCATTAAAACATGATTCTAAGCCAATAATTCAACCCAAATCTGATCCCAACCATTTCTACACCACCAAACCCATATCTAAACATCAATTTCAAGATTTAAACCCAAAAATGTAGGTTTTGATATTAATACCCAAAATCCATTTCTTTAACCCACAAATTATTAAATGAAATACACATATGACTTATTTAGCAAGATTAAACACTTGCCTCAGATTTGTAGAGGTTGGATCGTCCTCGATATCGCGTTTGGGCCGGGATCTCCAAGCTTTTCTTCCTCTCTCTCTTCTTTTCTTCTTCTTTCTCTCTTCCTTTATCTTTCTCTTCTCTTTCTCTCTTCTCACAAATGAGATGGCTTAATCCGTAAGCCTCTTAACCCTTTAAAACATAAGTCCCAGTTTTAAATGTTAATACACACTTTAAATGACTCGTTTACTCCAATTCGAGTCAAACTGACTTAAAAACATTCCGGAGCCGAAATAAAACCCAATGACAGTCATTTTGACTATCTCGACCCTTCCGAGATCGATGGTACCCTCAAAATCATCATCCGGAATACTTTGAAATGTTCTCTATTTTTGGACTTCATTTCCCCAAATTTAAAAATTCTCTAATTTAATTAAATTTTATTTTCCCAAAAGTTTAATTTCTCAGTCTCCAACGTCACTGGTTGTTACAGATAAGATAGGAGGGAACTATGTTATTATATGTAGGGTTGTCAATGGACCGGGTCTAGACCCGGACCCGACCCGAATTAACGGATCTGAGCAAATTTTATAGACCCGATTATTCGATTAGTTAATGGACCGGATCTGGATATACATGACTCCGATCCGATAAGGATCCGACCCGAATGTGTATATAGATAATATAATAAATAAATATTTATATATAATCTTATATTATATATATATATATATATATATATATATAGTAAGTATGGCAACAAATATTTGGTTGCGAAAAGATAACTTTTGGTAACACAAGAGATGTGTGGCCAAAGGTATAGTTTTTGGCAACATAAGAGTTGTGTTGCCAAAAGGCTATACCTTTGGCAACACAACTGTTATGTTGCCAAAGATATTGCTTTTGGCAACACAAGACGTGCGTTGCCAAAGGTATAGCCTTTTGGCAGAACAACTCTTATGTTGCCAAAAGGTATAGCTTTTGGCAACACAACGATTTTTGTCGCTGTTGAGTGACTTTTGGCAACACAATTGCGTGTTGCCAAAAGTATACCTTCAGCAACACAAGCCTGCTGTGTTGCCAAAGGGTTTCCTGGACAGACAATAGGCAACAAGCTGGCAACATAGAAAAATATGTTGTCAATACCTTTTAGCAACATATTTCTTACTTTAGCAACATAATTTGTATGTTGCTAATTGTGCAAATTCTTGTTGTGATATATATATAGTTAGTATATATAACTTATAGTAAGTTATATAATAGTCTTAAGTAGATATATATATAGTAAGTCATATTATAATATATATATATATATATATATATATATATATATATTATAGTCTTATATTATAATATATAGTTTTATATTATAATATCACAGTCTAGTCTTATATTATAATATATAGTTTTATATTATAATATCACAGTCTTATAAAATAACATATAAGTAAGTTATATATATATATATATATATATATACACAACTAAAGTCTCCAAAAGGAACAAGAAAGTTCCTAAAAAACCCATTATAAACGTAAAAAATATACTAATGTTTCTCATAATCAGGGGTAATTCTAAAAGAAAATTTGTTAGGATAAGAAAAACCAACAAATCTAACCCTAAATGTTTTAAATGTGCTAAATGTGAGAGGATCAATATAAACGGAATAATAACTGAAATATATTACAAAGTTTTGTTACAGACGGAAATTAAAACAAACTTACAAACTTATAAGAGTCCACGGGAATATGGTCGGAAAGTCCACAAACTTATTACAAATTTAGAGAAAGAGAGAGAGAGTGAAAGAAATAGATGAGAAATGAGGAAGAGAAGTCCTCAATTTATACAACTAATAAAGGAATAAATAATTCCTAAGAAAATGACCCTTGGGTCCCTCCATATTCGAGGCTGACAAAGTCTCTTGTCATGAAGCATCGGTTGCTGGGCCAATGGGTCCTACCATTTGTCACGAGGTGTCGGCTAATGGGCGTGGGTCCTACCACTATCATCAAGTCTGTCGAGATGGAGAAAATTATTTTCATCATGCGTCGGCGTGCTGACAACCGGGGATAGGAGGGCCAACTATCTGAAGTCATCTAGGCCATCCTCTAGGTCCGGGTTAGGAAAGATACCATCCAACCTTCGACTTGGAAATGCTGAATTCAATGAGTTGAAGAATGCCTCCATTGTTGGCTCAGGGGGTATGTTGGTGTTGAACATGACATCGATAAACTCATCGTCTTCTGGATTTTGGGATCCTCCGACAAGACAGAAGAAGGGATTGTCATTCTTGACTGAAGCTATAGATGTATCATTATCAGAGGGCTAAGGAATAGAGTTTGTATCATCACCAAAAGGGTTTGATTTTTCTCCACGATAATAGAAAGCCGATCTGAATTGGCTTTGAGTATAATCCATCACCTTCTGCAGTAGCTCCTGCTCCGTTGCTTTGGGAAATTGCTTCTTGAGTGCAATCCTCAAATCCTTGATTGGATTGTCTCCTGGTGTCATCTTCTCAGCTGGAGGAGTGAATCTTCCACCATGGACATATAATGCTTCAGAATATCTTTATTATAGAAACGGTAGTATTAATATCAATACCACTCCACCATCGATAATAAAAAGATTCTTTCAAGTAGAGGAACATTAACATGGTTAACTCTACATTGAAGATCCCATTGGGAGATCCAAGGAATGCTAATTTCTGTAAAAAAAATAGTAGGGTATTAAGCCCCACTGGGACCTTATTTTTCCCTCTCAATTTTGGATGAAATTGAGTCCAAGGTAGAAAAAGCTTTTCTTTGGTAATTTCATTAGGGAACATATCAATTACTAGTCTAAATTTGTCCCACCAATTGCTAGCCCATCCAGGTAACTATCTTTTAAAGAATTTGGGAACAATTTAAAAAACCAATTATGTTTGTGCTTAGCATTTTGATAATAAAAATCTTTAGCCCAAGCCTGGACATAATCCTAATAATTATAGGATCCAGTTTGCGAACTCAATTTTTGCGCCTTCAAAGGATGAATTTCTCATTTTCGAGGAGAGATGAACTTTTTCAAAACTGTCTTGCTATAAGCAATAGGAGATTTGAAATTGTTCTGGTGTTTATTAGTATGATTAAACACCACAGACTCAGTTTCCTCGAGGATAGCCTCATAAACCGTCCAGTATTTGCCTTCTTGCACATCATAATTATGTGTATCAAGGTAAAGGGACTTAATTTCCCAGGGAGAAGACATCTACTTCTCGTCCTCTTCATTGAGGATAAGCATCAATTCCGAAGTCCTTTGATTAGGAATGAAGAAATGCGTGATGGTTTCTAAGACCTCTTTAGCAGGTTTCTTTTTGCTAAAAGGGTTAGGAGGGGAACTCAATTTTCCCTTTTTTTGCGCGCTCAAGCGAAGAAATTCCAAATAATCTTTCATCGGGGGATATTGATCTTCATTGATCACCATCTTCTATTTTCCAGGACTTTGGTGGGATTGCCCACGGCCTCTGCCACGCCCTCTAGAGGGGCCACTCATTGATCCTGCAAAAACTCTCTGGTTAGAAAATCAGAGAGAGAATTATTTTCACCTTTGATATGTTCAATATCAAAATCAAACGAAGATAAATTTGCTTGCCATCTGGAAAAATATGTTTTGAAACAATATTTTCAACATCTTTTTGCAAAACGTGTTTTACAGCACTACAATCAAAACGTAGTAAAAATTTCAGATTTAACAAATCATCCTGAAATTTTGTAATGCATTTAACAGCCAAAAGAATTTCTTTTTTAATGGTGGAGTAATTTTTATGTGCATCTTTCCAAAATCTAGATGTAAAACGAACCAGTTCTTCCTTTTTAGTTAAAGAATTAATTTGTTTTAAAATACCACCATAACCAATATCTGAGGCATCAGTTTTAATAATTTTTGAAAATGAGGAGTTTGTTAAAGCTAGGCAAGGTAATTGATTGACTTTCAGTTTAATTTTCTGAACATCTTTAGTGTGCTCTGAAGTCCACCGAGTTGGGTTCTTTTTCAACCTGGTATAAAGAATTGCACTGTCTTGTGCCAGATTCGTATAATAATCACCAATATAATTGAGACTACCAAGAAATCTTTGGAGTTGAGTTTTTTCTTTTAACTCATCAGGGAATTTGGAAGCAAACTCAATACTTCTATAAATAGGGAGTATTTTTCCATCTCCAATGTTATGTCCTAAAAATCTAATATTAGTTTGAAAGATTTTCATTTTAGGGTCCGAAACGACTAATCCGTTAGTCTTAATAACATCTTTAAAAAAAATTAAATGTTTAAAGTGTTGATCAATCGATTGCGAAAAGATAAGAATATCTTCAATATAAATAATAGAAAAATCAGAATAAGGATTAAAAATATCGTTCATGATATTTTGAAATTCAGAGGGGGCATTCTTAAGCCCAAAAGGCAAAGCATTCCATTGATAATGACCAAACGGAACCACAAAAGCAGTTTTATACCAATCTTGTGAGGTAATTTGGATCTGCCGATATCCAGATTTTAAATCAAATTTGGAAAAGATAGTGGCAGAGTTAAGCCGGTCAAGTAAATCCTTTTTATTAGGAATAGGATATCTTATCCATTGCAAAACATTGTTAAGAGGCTTATAATTAATTACAAGCCTAGGAACACCTCGTTTCTTTTCAGCAGTCCTATTAATATAAAAAGATGTACAACTCCAAGGAGAATAACTTTTAGTTATAAGATTTTTATCTAAAAGACTCTGAATCTCATTCTTAAAAAGGTCAAGAAATGAAGTCTTCATTTGACTGGGTCCAGCCTTAGTAGGGATGGATTTTTCATTGAAACCGGTTTCATAAGGAAGGGAAACAATATGTTTCTTCCTATCCCAAAAAGCAGTAGGGATATTAAAGAGATTTCTTTTTTAAGAAAATTTAAATGGTTTTCGTTAAATATAATATTATTTGTCAAAGAGTTAATTTTCTTAATCTCAGGCTGGGTAATAAATTCAAAAACAATTTTTTGGTTTTGAATAGTGATATATATTCCACTAGAATCAATTTTATCGATTGGCATAAGCAAAGATAAAAAGGGAGTACATAAAATTATCTGCTGGGATAAATCGCTAATAAGCAAGAAGGTACTTTCTAAACAAATTCCATTGTTACAAAGGGAAGCCTTAGTCAATTTATATTTAATGCCCATGCTATCACCACTAGCATTAAACAAAGATTGAGTAGTCTTCTCAAAGTATTCAGTGGGAACAATTCATTCTTGAATATAATTCATATCAGCACCTCTATCAAAGAGGGTAATGATGTTACACAAGGTAAATTCATTGTTGATAACCAGGTTGACAGTAGTGTACCATTTTTGGCTAAGTACAAGATTAATAACACCCAAATAATCTACAGAATCTTCAGTATTTTAAGTCTCTGGATTAGAATGCTTTGAAGCATTCTTGGGTTTATTAATCTCAATTTGCATGTTATTATGTTGATGCTTAATTTGTCTTAACTCATTTTTAAGGTTATTAACTTCATATCTAAGGTCATTAATGCTAGCAGGTTTATTAAATTCTTCACCGTTTTCTAAACAGTTGAGTACCTCCGTAAGGCTGTACTGCTGGGTTTGAGAAAGGAAGTCTGAAGAACTAGGAACATTTTCCTGGGTATAGCAAGATTTAATTAATTTGAGCTTAATATCTGGGTCAGTAACTTGATTGATAACATCAATCATGGATTGTTGCTGACTAGTAAGGACATTAAGACTTAATTCATTCATTTGAAGAATGGATTGGAGATGATTGCATCTCTCAGTCAAATGATTACACTGGCAATCTCCTTTCTTGGAGATATCTGAGTCACTGGAGCTTTGGATATGATAAAGCTCATCAGTGCTCTCAGAGGATTCCTCTAGATCTTCAGAGGAGCTGGAATTAAGCAAAAGCTTGTTTAATTGAGTCTTCAAATGGTCATCAATTTGAAGATTATTAATTTTAGTTTCCATTTTGAATTTATCAGTGAAGTGGTCATATTTACCACATTTAAAACATTTAGGGTTAGATTTGTTGGTTTTTCTTTTCCTAGCAAATTTTGTTTTAGAATTATCCCCCTGATTATGAGAAACTTTAGTATGCTTTTTATGTTTATAATGGGGTTTTTTAAGGAAATTTCTAATTCCTGTTGGAGACTTTATGAGTGGAAGTCTCATGAGTATTGTAAGCAAAATGATCACAAAATTCACCTAATTCTTTCTTCCCCGAGAGCTTTTCCTTCTTAAGCTACCTTTGTAGCTTAAGGTCATTGCATAGGGAAAGGCCCTCTTGGATGACAACACTAATTAATTGACCATAAGTATAATTATGGTAAGGGATAAAGATGCTATCATTATCTTCTCTCAGCTTCTTTCTAACTTTCTCAGCAAAGAAAGTAGGAAGGCCATCAATAAATTTGACTTTCCAATGCTCAGAGTTGTCGTCGCTTCTCTGAGTGACCCTAGTAAGGAAGACATCCTTGTACCACCTAAATTGGCTAACTTACTATATAATATAACTTATTATAATATGAAACTTACTATACAATATAACTTACTATAATACAACTTACTATATAATATAACTTACTATAATATAAAACTTATAACTTACTATAATGTAAAACTTATTATATAATATAACTTACTATGATATAACTTACTATATATAATAAGTTATATAACTTACTATAATATAATTTACTATATATATAATATAGTAAATTACTATATATATATGTATGTAATATATATATATATATATATATATATGTAATATAGTTACATATAGTAAGTTATATATATATATATATATATATATATGTAACTAAAAACAGAATATAATAAGACGATCAATATAAACAAAACTTTAATTGAAATATATTACAAACTTTTATTACAAACGGAAATTAAAACAAATTAAAACAAAGTTACAAAAATATAAGAGTCCACCGGAATATGGTCGAAAAGTCCACAAACTTATTACAAATTGAGAGAGAGAGAGAGAGAGAGAGAGAGAGAGAGTAAAGAAAGAGGTGAGAAATGAGGAAGAGAAGTCCTTGAGAATTCAAATCCCCCGATTTTAAATCCTTTAAAATCCTTTTTAAAATTATATTTCCTTTTTATGAAATAGATGCGGAAGAGTAAAGAGGTGATGGTTCACAACTTAAAAACACCAAATTTTAATTTACTCCAAAATTAAAATCAAAACAAAGTGAAATTAACTTAAACACACACACTAATTTAAATTTCACTTAAACACAATTAATTAATCCAAGTCCTAGAAATTTGACTAAGTCATGTTTTGTAATTATATCAAGTTAGGCCAAACCAATTTTAACAATAGACTAGAATTAAATTAACTTTACCCAAATTTAATTTAGAACCAAATTAAATTAAGTGTTACAATTAAAACCAATTTTATCTTGAATTAACCTAAGCATGCGTTCTAAGTCATTATGCAAGATAAAAGTAAATCAATCACACTACGCCGTGATGTACGAGAAAAAACCCAAGACGGGAAACAACCTCGGACGGCCCTAGCATCAAGTCCACTAAGTACGGAATTTACAATTACAAGAAAAAAGACTTACATCACACGACTCGATCCCTCTCAAGACTCGACGCTCCTTCTTGTAAACACCTCCACTTAGTGAATAACCCCGGAGCTCCACCGCGGTCTCGGAATCCACCGATCGGACTTTATGTGGTCACCATCACCCAAACTAGGAGCCTTTCTCCGAGTGGGTAAATCACGAAAACCACTTCTTCTTTGTGGGATTTAGAAGAAAACCCAAACTTCTCTTCAAACTAATGTAGAGATAAACCAGGTGCCAAACTCCAAACAAGATGTATATATATAAACTTGGATAAACAAAACTATGGGTGTAAAACTATAGTGTATATTGATTTTTTCTTAAAAATTGACACTTTAAAACAATGAACTTTTCCCTAAAACAATTTTTCTCTCAAACACTCTCTAAAGGTTGGTAGGATATGAAAAGTTAAGTTGGAAAAAGTTGTTCCCGCACATTATAAGTTCTAAAAAATTTAGTGGAGAAACAAGTGGGAAACATGGGTAAAAATTGTCAAAAACTGCCAAAAATTGTTCCCGCCTGACGTCTCGTTCGAACGACATTTCATTCGAACGAAATCTCGTTCAAACGAGACTTCTAATGAAGTTCCAGATTGAACTCGTTAGAAATATCGTTTGATATCTCGTTCGAACATAAGGTTCGTTCGAACGACATATCGAACGACATTTCAAAGGCCTATACTGGGAACTCGTTGGCAAACTCGTTCGAACGACTTGTGGTTCGAACGACAATTTCGTTTGAACGACACTTCGAACGAACTCACAGAATGTTCAAAAATTCTTTTTAAGCCCAGAAACATTATATACTTTATATATACAAGTTTTAATAGAAAAACATCTGAAAACAAAACACAGTTTTTTAAAAACCTAACACCCAAATAAACATGTTCCAAGCTCCTATATATATATAAATGCATTCATACCTTGGGAGCATGGAACTACTGTTGATGACGTACAAACGAGGCACATAAACCACTACTTTTGATGAAGCTTTATAATCTTTTTCGCTACGTCTTCAACTAAACACATCATAGGCTTGAGTAGGTACACTCGAACACTATCCTATGACATAAACGTTTTTGTCCGGAATTGAGCCCAAGCTACAAAGGACTCAATTGGAAATTTGTGTCATTATAAATCTCCCCCTTTGGCTATTCCGGGATAAAAACCAACAAAAATTCTAAAGGGCCGTCAAGCTCTACTAGACTAATAAAAAGTCCCACCCAAAATAAAATTACAATGCTTGACTAGAACAACCCAAAGGATCAACAATCTTTGTTGTTGAAAGATGCCGCTTTATAAAATAATTCCTGCACAATTAAGCAAACACATTATACGCATAGGGAATATCAAAATATTTGGCACTTAAGGTAACTACTCCCCCTAAATTAATTCTCTCCCTTTATCAAGTATGATCAACTTAGAAGGACGTCTCCCCCTAAGATAAATCTCCCTTAAACTATGATACGATAATAATAGGATTGATTAGATACCATTTCTCCCCCTATCATTCTCCCCATTTTTGTTCAGGAATAGACAAAGGTAAAAAATTAAACATTAACTTATCTCCCCTAAATAAAGCATATACGCCCTCTAAACTAAGCAAGGGATAAATAGAATGGGATAACAAGATAAAACATGTAATTGTGCATACAGTGATGATAACGTTAAAGCACTTGGGAACCAAAGATTCAATTAATCCAAGAAATAACATCGGATACCAACTAGGATGCACTAAAATGATACCAATATGATATATAAATTGTTAAGCATATGATATCAACAGAGAATGCAATAAGATGGATACCAAGTATGAATTATAGCATATATGGATTAGAAATCAAGGCAAAGACTAAACAAAAATATCAAATATATGCATACATAATATATACCAAAGAGACTCAAGTACACATATATAGATATAAACATACAAATGACACACACAAAATATACTAGGAGCCTTTCGCACTCGTTTGGAAAAAATGTGTCATATGGAAACGGAAGTGTTGGGGTGTGAACTAGTAACGATTAAATTTAGACCCAATCACTTAAAACATGTTCACGGAGTTCTCAATTGATTGCAAACTTCATCACATTTGAATATAACCTCATGTGATAATATAGATTGAATTCAATGAACAAACATACACAGTGTATACAACCCTGGCATGTTGATGATTCTATAAACCAATAGAGTTATGACATTGAAAGAGCAACTAGGATAAATGGACATTATGCAAACCGTTGATATACCATCCAATCTCCCTCAATAAGCATATATATTGATTTTGAATGAATATATCAATCAAACATAGGCCTTGGCAATTATGTTTCTTTTTAATGCCATATTTTCTATTTTTAGGCCTTTGGACCGCGTATTTATTTTAGGTCCAATTCAAACGGTGGCTTACAATCGCAAAGGATTATTATTCCTTTCGGATCCCTTCCCCGTGCACATTTATTTATCATTTTTATTTCTCACAAATCTCACGTGCAACGGATTTTGACTTGCACTAGTCCTCCTAGGTCATAAATATGTAGATGACTAGATTGGTAGGATAACATTTCACAAATCTCAAACATAACATGTGACATTAAAATTTCTAAAGAGCTCATGCATGTGTGAATAGAGGCATATAAAAATAGAATCCATTTAATCAATACAAACTCCAACTACTCCATAACAATATGGTAAAGAACAATTTAAGGATTGACAATCTAAACCAAAAGTTCTAGACACATGGGAGCGTTAAAGAAGTGATTCAAACACAAGTATATGCCACATAAAGTGTGTCAAACTAAAATACACACAAGATAAAATCTTTTTGAGTATTTGAAATTTTTTAACCAAAAAAAAATATTTACTCAAAAGACAAACAAAAATCATTTGAATTTTTCATTAAGCTTAAATTACCAAGAGATAAGACCCAAATGATAAACAAAAATCATTATTCTAGCATGTGATATGAAATAAAGTAATGACAAGAAAATGATTAAACAAGCATACATTTAGCATGATAATAAAGCATGAAGCACAAAAGCTAAAGTATGCAAACACTAACACATTCATCCTTTAGATTTAGCAAGGGAGGAAGCATGTGAAAGTAAATGAGAATCAAAAACCTTATTTTTCAAGGCAACCAAGTCGGATTTCCTAACCCAAATTAATGAAGAATGACTATCTTGGGGTGTAGGAACTTTAACTACCGTCGTTATTTTACGTTGGTATTTTCTAAGAATTCGTTTAAGATCAAAACAAAATTTACTAAGATGACCTTTTCGACCACAATGTGTACAAGTAAAGTTATGTCAAAATTTGGTACCTAAGGAATGATCTCGAAATGCTTTCCTAGTAGATTCTCCTAAAACATTAGTTTTGGATTTATGAGTAGATTTATTACAAGTATTGAAGCCTAAAACACACATATCATTTTTAATTTGGACCGTTCCTAAGATTTTATCTAATTTTTTCGAACGACACTCCAAATCAAATTTGACATTACTAGAGTCTTTTAATTTATTTTGCAATTCTAAAATGTTAGACTCTAATAAAATATTTCTCTCTTCAAAAGTAAGAAGCTCCTTTTTCAAGGATTCCATTAAACCTCTAACGCTGTCTCTCTTGCCTTCTACATATTCAAGCTTCTCTTGAAGAGTCCTCTCACTTGTCCTAAGGTTTTCTACCTACATACTATCATCAATGACCTTGACACGCTCTTTTAAACTAGCTTCTAACTTCAAATTAGCTCTTTTTAATTTAATTGATTCTTCATATAATTCTTGAAAAGCATTTTGAAGTTCACTCACATTAACCTCTTCTTCATTTTCACTCTCTCTTTCTTCTTCACTCTCACTACCATCAAAAATAGGGGATTCATAAACTTTGACCAAGGAATTGTCATGTGTTTGAATATCTTCATGAAAAGATTCATTATCGGTGCTCACATGACTAGCCATAAAAGCCACAAAGTTGGGATTAGTGGGGGAATCGGGTCCCTCTTCCTTATCACTATCACTAAGGGTCGCATTATATGAAATGGGTCGCTTACCCTCTCTCCTTAGTTTAGTGGGGCACTCAGAAGCCCTATGGCCATAACCCTCACAACTAAAACACCTATTAGACTAGTCCCTATTTAAATTTTCATTAATAGTTTTAGGGATCCTCTCAGCTTTGTCATGCTTAGAAGTTTCAAATTTCTTAAAATTATTTTTAAATTTATATTTGTTAAATTTAAGAAATTTTCTAAATTTTTGACCAAACAAGGCCATGTCTTCCGAGTCACTATCACTCTCGCTCTCTACTACTTGTTTGACCTCCTTTAGGGCTTTTAAAGCAACGCCCTTTTCTATTTTCTTTTCAGTTTTAGAGGAAAACATGTCTAGTTCATAGGTTTGTAAATCACCTATAAGATCTTCTAATTTCGTAGAGGCTAAAGTTGGTAAAGAATTTAAAACGGTCACTTTTGGAATAAATCTATCGGGTAGGGACCTTAAAATTTTCTTTACAACTCGGTTGTCAGGTATTTTCTCTCCCAAATTAAAAGATGAATTGACAATATCGGAAAGTCTAGCATAAAATTCATCAAAAGTTTCATTATCGTTCATTTTTATGGTTTCAAATTGAGTGGTGAGGTTTTGGAGTTTCGAAGCTTTAACGACACTTGTACCTTCATGAGTGAGTTGCAAAATATCCCATGCTTCTTTAGCGGTCTCAAATGTCATAATGCGTCGGAATTCATCCGGTGTAACAGTGCTAAACAAGGAATTTAAACCTTGGGAATTAAAGTTTGAATGTTTAAATTCACCCTCACTCCATCTATCGGCCGGTTTGAGTACACGTTCATTTTCTACTAAATAATTTGGTGGAGACCACCCATTAACTACAGACATCCAAACCCTCTCATCGATAGATTTAAGTGTCGATTTCATTCGCGCTTTCCAATACGCGTAGTTAGAACCATCGAAAATAGGAAATTTTGAAAATGGGGAAAATTCCATTTTAGCCAAAAATTATTTTAAGGATCTTTAACGAAGTAATTTATCGTTTTGGCTCCGATACCAATTTGAGAATTCAAATCCCCCGATTTTAAATCCTTTAAAATGCTTTTTAAAATTATATTTCCTTTTTATGAAATAGATGCGGAAGCGTAAAGAGGTGATGGTTCACAACTTAAAAACACCAAATTTTAATTTACTCCAAAAATAAAATCAAACCAAAGTGCAATTAACTTAAACACACACACTAATTTAAATTTTACTTAAACACAATTAATTAATCCAACTCCTAGAAATTTTCCTAAGTCATGTTTTGTAATTATATCAAGTTAGGCCAAACCAATTTTATCAATAGACTAGAATTAAATTAACTTTGCCCAAATTTAATTTAGCACCAAATAAAATTAAGTGTGACAATTAAAACCAATATTATCTTGAATTAACCTAAGTATGCGTTCTAAGTCATTATGCAAGATAAAAGTAAATCAATCATACTACGTCGCGATGTACGAGGAAAAACCCAAGACGGGAAACAACCTCGGACGACCCTAGCCTCAAATCCACTAAGTACGGAATTTACAATTACAAGACAAAAGACTTACATCACACGACTCGATCCCTCTCAAGCCTCGATGCTCCTTCTTGTAAACACCTCCACTTAGTTAATAACCACGGAGATCCACCGCGGTCTCGGAATCCACCGATCGGACTTTATGTGGTCACCATCACCCAAACTAGGAGCCTTTCTCCGAGTGGGTAAATCACGAAAACCTCTTCTTATTTGTAGGATTTAGAAGAAAATCCAAACTTCTCTTCAAACTATGTAGAGATAAACCAGGTGCCAAACTCCAAACAAGATGTATATATATGAACTTGGATAAACAAAACTATGGGTGTAAAACTAAAGTGTATATTTATTTTTCCTTAAAAATTGGCACTTTAAAATAATGAACTTTCCCTAAAACATTTTTTCTC
Organism: Sambucus nigra; assembly: GCA_949130495.1. Classification (NCBI taxonomy): domain Eukaryota; kingdom Viridiplantae; phylum Streptophyta; class Magnoliopsida; order Dipsacales; family Adoxaceae; genus Sambucus; species Sambucus nigra. Next base: position 599,331,673 of record OX422214.1, on the reverse strand, counting down.
TAAAACACTCTCTAGAGGTTGGTAGGATATGAAAAGTTAAGTTGGAAAAAGTTGTTCCCGCACATTATAAGTTTTGAAAAAGTTAGTGGAGAAACAAGTGGGAAACATGGGTAAAAACTATCAAAAACTGCCAAAAACTGTTCCCGCCTGACCTCTCGTTCGAATGACATTTCGTTTGAATGAAATCTCGTTCAAACGAGACTTCTAACGAATTTCCAGATTGAACTCGTTAGAAATCTTGTTTGATATCTCATTCGAACATAAGGTTCGTTCGAACGACATATCGAATGACATTTCAAAGGCCTATACTGGGAACTCATTGGCAAACTCGTTAGAACGACTTGTGGTTTGAACGACAATCTCGTTGAACGACACTTCGAACGAACTCACAGAATGTTCAAAAATTCTTTTTAAGCCCAGAAACATTATATACTTTATATATATAAGTTTTAATAGAAAAACATCTAAAAACAAAACACAGTTTTTTAAAAACCTAACACCCAAATAAACATGTTCGAAGCTCCTATATATATATAAATGCATTCATACCTTGGGATCATGGAACTATTGTTGATGATGTACAAACGAGGAACATAAACCATGGCTTTTGATGAAACTTTATAATCTTTGCCGCTATGTCTTCAACTAAACACATCATAGGCTTGAGTAGGTACACTTGAACACTATCCTATGACATAAACATTTTTTTCTGGAATTGAGCCAAAGCTACAAAGGACTCAATTGGAAATTTGTGTCCTTACAGTCCTCAATTTATACATTAAAGAAAGGAATAAATAATTCCTAAGAAAAATGACCCATGGGTCCCTCCTTATTCGAGGCTGACAAAGTCTTTTGTCCTGAAGCGTCGGTTGCTGGGTCAATGGGTCCTACCATTTGTCATAAGGCGTTGGCTGTTGGGCCAGTGGGTCCTACCACTTATCATCGAGCTACCAAGATGGAGAAAGGGTTATCTTCATCCGTCAGCATGTTAACAGCTGGGGCCAGGTGGGCCAGCTATCTCAAGTCATCTAGGCAATCCTCTGGGTCCGGGTTAGGAAAAATACCATCCAACCTTCGAGTTGGAAAAGCTGAACTCGGTGAGTTGAAGAAAGCCTCCATTTTTGGCTCAGTGGGGATGTTGGTGTTGAACATATCCGAGATAAATTCATCATTTTCTGGGTTCTGGGATTCTCCATCCAGACAGAAGAAAGGGTTGTCGTTCTTGTTTGAAGTCATGGATGTATTATCATCTGAGGGAAGAGGAATAGGATTTGTGTCTTCTCCAGGGTAGTTGAAAGTCGATCTAAATTGGCTTTGGGTGTAGTACATTACCTTCTGTATAATCTTCTGCTCGGTTGCCTTAGGAATTGCTTCTTTAAGGTCAACTATAAATCCTTGATAGGAATAGATCCTGGCATCATCTTCTCAGCTGGAGGTGAGAAGAGTACGCTTGCGTTCAAATAAGGAAGTTATTTAATTAAATTTAATTTTTATCAATTAAGTCCTACACATGCATCTAGGTGTGATTGATGATGATAAAGTCAAGCAAGAACAATCAAACACACATAAATGAGGAAAAATCCCCCAAAGGGGCAAAACCTTTTATTTTCACTATAATTTTGTAAGAGAACGGCTTACACGGATTACAATGAAAATATGAGACACAGAAATACCCTCGGGTGTCGGTTCTGTTATCGGTGGCTGGAACTATCCCTTTCCAGTAAGGCAGCAATGAAGAAGAGAACGGCTTCCTCACAAATTACTCCACATGAGTAAAAAATCCTCTTGAAGGTTTAAAGATTCACACACATATATGGGAATGGTTTTGTGAATCAAAAAGGTTTAGAAAATCTTAAAAAGATGAAGTCTTATTCTGGACAGTTTTCGTAGAATTTTGAGATTGCAGAAAGACTTGAAAAACGTGTAGAAGTAGAACGGATATTTATACAAAAATCGAGGCGGTGTCTCATTCGAACGAGATAGCCATGTCGCTCAAACGAAGGACAAAAGTCGTTTAAATGAGATCGCGCGACATGCCTATCTCGCGCGAACGACATTCAAAGTCGTTTGAGCGATCTCGTCGTTCAAGGCACTTCGCTTCTACACTTAGAAAAAATTCTGCTTTTGATAAAAAATCAGTCCAGACTTCAAAAAAATGCCCAAATATTTATGTAAATATATAAAGCTCCAATAAAACTTTTTACCGATAAAGCATAGTGGGGTAGTGGGAATGAGCTGAGCAGCATGTCGCATGTAGCATGATGCACGTGAAGATAATGGATGCATTGAATTCGGATAAAGACCATCGAGGTTGATCGCGTTGACGTGCTGAATGTAACGGTATCAGACATACAAACTTGGATCTAGGAGAATACAAAAAATTCCTAGATTCTACCCCGGATATTTATAAAATTATGTCCTTACAAATCTCCCCCTATGTCTATGCCGGTACATACATAAAAAAATTTGAATTATGCAATCAAATGACATACAAGATAATATCCCTATTAAACCCTCAAACTGAGAATACTAAATGACATGTCTTTCAAATCTTCAGCTCTTCAAAAACTTCCAAAGCTTTTCTCATCAAGGTGTGTAATTCAATAATGAACAATGTTATACCTACACACATGAGATAAAGCAAATACCCGTGACAAGCAACAATTTGAAATATAATGATATGCAAAAATTAATCATCAATTAAGCTTAAGCAAATCATTCATAAATCAACCAAACACCAAAACAAATCTCCCCCATAATTCTTCTCCCCCTTTTTATGAGGTCCCCAAATAGACAGATATGAGAAGCATAAGTGAATGCACATGGAGAATGACACACGGGAATAAACTTCTATTTTTGTATTTTTCAAAAAATTTCACACATAATATACAACAAAGAATCACACCATGAAAGAACACAAAAACAACCAAGTCGATGATAGCGTAAATGTAGGGGTGCGATCAAATTCGATAGGAAAATCAATGCATACAAACATGACATATGTGCACGATGAATATCGGATACTCCTAACGAATGAACTCAAAATCTTCCTTTGGTATAAAAAGGTGGTAATATGAGACATTGACTCAATCAAATCAACAAATCAAAGCTCAAAGTGATTTCCACACCAATAGCTCGTATTTGGCATATATTGCTTTTTATTGCCTTTAACTTTTTTCCCGGGCTCTTTTAACCTCTTTGGACCCCGGATAATAAAATGCCTAAATTTTTTAGGTCCTTTTTAACGGTGGATTAAAATCGCAAAGGCTAAATGAACCTTTCACAGCCCTTCCCCGTTTTCAAATAAACACACAGTCTCACCAAAACGGTTTTACATGCATTCCAATCTTGTCATGTTTTATCGCATATTATTAGTTGTATGGACAGAATTGAGATGGAAACACTCAAGCCAATATGTGATAGACAAGTACAATAATCAAATATAGCCGTGCATGTGTGCAATAAAGGAGATCGGAGTCAAACATGTAGAAAGATGTCACTAATCACATCTTAAAGGCTCCAAACATTGTAAAGCACATGGATGAAATGATGTAGCGTCTCAAATCTCTATCAAATAGTCACATGTAAAATGGAATGAAGTTGTGACTCGACTATCTTAAATGCTCATCCATAAAAGGTGCAAATAAAATAAAAAAAGATTTTTGGGCTTTTCTAAAATTTTTATAAAAACGAAAATCTTTTTGGATTTTTCAAAAAAAATAAATAAATATTTGTACAACAAAGAAATAATACATATAAAACAAACTAGCAATAGGAAGCATATGATATGAACATGAAAAAGCATCATATCCTAGACATAGACCAACCCCTCCGTCAAATGTGCAAATCCCCAAAGACTTCCTAAGACTCTCAAATCTAAAGGCATCTAAAGGTTTCGTGAAAATATCGGCTAACTGATGGTCGGTGGGTACAAAACTCAGGGATACGACTTTCTCCTCAACTAACAGACGTATAAAGTGCTCGCGTATCCTGATGTACTCTGTGCGCGAATGTTGGACTAGATTGCAGGATATGTGTATCGCACTCGTGTTATCACAGGAGATAGTCATGGTGTCCTGTGAAATCACATAATCCTCCAACATTTGCTTCATCCATAAGAGTTGCGTGCAACAACTCCCGGCAGCGATGTACTCAGCCTTCGCGGTGGACAAAGAGATGGAGTTTTACTTCTTGCTCGGCCAGGAGACAAGAGCAGAACCAAAATAGAAACACCCACCAGAATTGCTCCTACAATCATCTACATCCCCGACCCAATCGACATCCGAATAGGCGGACAAACGGTCATCAGTATCAAAGTAGTACCAAATATCGTATGAGAGAGTCCCACTCACATATTTAATAATACATTTTAGAGCAAGTAAATGTGACTCTTTCGGGGACGCCTGATATCGCGCACAGACTCCAACACTAAAGGCTATGTCGGGACAACTGGCAGTCAAGTAGAGTAGACTACCTATCATACTCCGATACAAGGTTTTCTCTACGTCCTTACCTGAAGTGTCCTTACTAATCTTGGTAGTGGTACTCATAGGTGTGCGTGCATGCTTAGCGAAGTCTAACCCAAATTTCTTCACTAGGTCTCTAGCATACATAAATTGAGAGATAAACATCCCATCCTCTAGCTGACGAACCTGAAGACCAAGGAAAAAAGTAAGCTCACTAACCATGCTCATCTCAAACTCACTTTTCATCTCCTCCTCAAAGTGATGAGAATGTTGGGAGCACGTGGATCCAAAGACTATGTCATCCACATAGACCTGGGCAACCAAAATAGCACCGTCATATCAACTCCCCCTCTCTTGAAGCCACAGGCTAAGAGATAGGAAGTAGGCCTCTCGTACTAAGCACGGGCTACTTGCTTCAAACCATACAAGGCTTTACTCAGATAGTAGACGTGCTCCAGGTGCTTAGGGTCTTTAAACCCTTTCAGTTGTTCCACGTAAACCTCCTCCTGTAGAATTCCATTTAGAAAGGCACTCTTGACATCCATCTGATATAATTTGAAGCGCAGATGACATGCGATGGCGAGTAGTAAGCGGATGGACTCAAGCCTCGCAACAGGAGCAAATGTCTCCCAAAAGTCTACACCTTCTATCTGTGTGTAGCCTTGAGCGACCAACCTAGCCTTGTTTCTAATTATGGTACCATTTTCATCCATTTTATTCTTGAAAATCCATCTGGTACCTATCACATTAGTCTCACTAGGTCGGGGGACAAGTTCCCAGACATTATTCTTTTTAAACTGAAGCAACTCATCCTGCATAGCAGATATCCAATGTTCATCCTTGAGTGCTTCTTTGTGATTCTTGGGCTCGACTTTGGACGTGTAGCAAAAATGGCTAACAACGTTCTCGAGATGAGCATGAGTCTTGACCCCTAGAGTGGTATCACCAACAATAACAGAAGGGTCATGACTCTTGTGAACCCAAGAAGGTGTGTCCCCTAACACGGGAGTAGGGTCCACGGAGTGTGGGTGAGGTTTAAGTAAATTACTGTGAGAAACATCCTCATCCTCACACTGAAGGCTAGAATCAATAAACACCGAAGGTTCGTCATCTTTCACGGTGACGTTTATTGAATCCATAACCTTAGAGCTCTTCGGGTTAAAAACCCGCTATGCTCTACTATTTGATGAATACCTTAACAGTATTCCCTCGTCGCTTAGGGAGTCAAACTTTCCTAATTACTCTTTATCCCGTAAGATGTAGCATTTACTCCCAAAAACACAGAAATATGCAAGGTTGGGTTTCTTGCCAGTCCACAATTCATAAGGCGTCTTAAGAGTGTGTCGACGAAGGTAAACCCTATTCACCGTGTGTCATGCAGTAGACACTGCCTCTGCCCAAAATCTCCAAGAAACCTTACGACCTAGAAGCATAGATCTATCCATTTCCTGGATCGTCCTATTTTTTCTCTCAACAATCCCATTTTGCTGAGGAGTCTTCACACTAGAAAACTCATATTTGATCCCAATGCTATCACAGTAAAGATCTACCTTTGCTTCCTTAAATTTAGTGTCGTTGTCACTACGTATCCTGTTAATAGTGACTCCGTGTTAATTTTGCAGGACACGGCACTTGGTCGTTAAAAACTCCACAACATCGAATTTCTCCCTCAAGAAACCTACAATCGAGTATCTGGAGAAATCATCCACCATCACGAGGATATACCGCTTACCACCCAAACTCTCAGTACGAGTAGGACCCATAAGATCCATGTGAATAAGCTCAAGTACACGAGAGGTGGTAATGGAGCAACTTCCTATAGGGGCTACGAATTTGTTTTCCCAACTGACAGGGTCCACAAACCGTCGAAGTTGTCTTTCCAAGTGATGGTAAGCCACGTACTTGGTCTTTTTTAGCTAAACGAGATAAATCTCTAATGTTCACGTGACCTAGACGTTGGTGCCACAGATCCATAGGAGTGATCGTGGCGCTGTTGCAGACAAGTGAGGATGTGGGCTCAGTCCCATAGAAATTACCCTTTGTCCTCACCCCTCGTACTAAAATTTTAATGGCTTGATTATAGACATTACATGCGTCCCGATCAAACTTTACGGCTAAGTCAGCGTCGCACAGCTGGCTAATGCTAAGAAGGTTTGCTTTCAAACCTTTGACGTACAAGACATTCTCTAGCTTAGGAAATCCTGGTAACTCCACAGTACCACGTCCTACAATGCTAGACTTTCTCCCATCTCCAAAGGTGACTCTTCCATCCAGATAGTCCTCAAGAGACGTAAAAAATGAGGCATCACATGTCATATGTCTGGAGCACCCACTATTAAAATACCACTGTGAGGTATTATGTGCTTTGAGAGCGAAATGAACAACAAAGGCCTTTTTATCTTTCTTAGGTAACCAAGCAGAGGTGACCTTTTGTTTAACTTTATTGTTGTTGGTTTTAGCCGGAATGTGAGAAGCATTCACTGACGGTAAAGACATCCGTCGAAATTCCTCCATCAAACCCTGTGATGTGGAAGCTAAAAACTCAACTCTCTCTCTCAGACTGGTAAAATCATCAGTATACTGTGGTGGAGCAGTAGTACGTCGTGTTCGACCCATACTATAGCAAAACTCCCTGAGGTGGCCTTTTCTTTTGCAATATGTACAAAAAAACACAGTCAAAGGCGGACCTTGGTTTGCTTTTCTTGGTTGAACTCTCCTTTGAGGTTTTTGACGATGTCCATAAGGACTCGTACTAAACTCAGGAACTGGTCCAGGTGAAATTTGGGACGTGGAGGCACCATCATAACCTATTCCCTGCCTATCACTAAAACCTAAAGCAGGGTTGAGGAGCATCTTTCCCATCTTCCCAGATCTGACCTCGATTTGAACCTTGACTTCCCGTGCTCCATCAAGATCATGAGTAAGCTGGTCTACAAGGGCTTCAAGTTTCTTTTGAGTCTCCACGGAGGAACGGAGCTCACTCGTAAGACTAGTCACTTGTTTAGTCAAGCCCCCTCTCTCTTTATCAAAACAACTCTCTCTCTCTCAATAGACTCTCTTTCTCAACACAGGCAGACTCTCTCTCTTAAGGTAGTGCAGGTGGAGGACTCTCTCTCTCTCTCTCTCGCTTTTTTTATGTCTTCCTCAAAAATGGTGATCCTAAGAACTAACGCTTTGTTATGCTTTTTAGTTTTAAATGACTCAGAATAAAGCTCGGCGTAGGCGCGGTGAAGATCACTCTCGCTCTCACTTGTGTCATCCTCCCCCTCACTCACATCGATCTCACTGTCGAGGTGTCCCTGTGAAGCATCATCATCATCGTCGTGAGGAGCACTATAAGTACTCACGTGACTAGCCATGAATGCGGTGAAGTTACACTCATGCAGTGACACATCTCCAAAATCCACCGACTCTACCTCACTGTCGTCACTAAGGGTAGCATTAAGGACAGCTTTGCCCTTTTCTCTGATCAGCCTAGTAGCACACTCAAAATCTCTATAACCCCTACCGTCGCACTCAAAGTATCTCTCACTTTCTTTCTTAGGAGGATCTTTAAAAAAAATTCATTTTTCTTTTCAAAATTATTTTTCTCAAACTTCTTTTTATCATTAAAATTACCATTTTTCTTGAATTTGCGAATTCTTTTGAAATTTTTAGCAAAAAGGGCCAAATCATCTAAGTCAAAATCACACTCAGAATCTGACGTATCTGTCTCTTTTTTTCTAGATGACTCTCCCCTCTTTCTTGCCGTCCCCTCACTCTTTCTCTCCTGGGCATTAAATGCAATTCCCTTATTTTTAGACTTGACAGATTTAGGAAACATATCAATTTCATACGTTTACAAGTCTCCTACAAGATCTTGAAATTTAAGCGTATTTAAATTACCCATAGAATTTAACACAATGACTTTGGGGATAAAACGCTTAGGCAGTGATCTAAGAATCTTTTTAACAACTCTAGCATTAGGAATGTATTCATCAAGATTAAAGCTAGTGTTAACAATATCAGACAGTCTAGCATAAAATTCATTAAAACATTCAGATTCAAGCATGGTGATTGTTCAAATTGAGTTGTTAAATTTTGCAGTTTAGACTCTTTCACAGCATTAGTACCCGTCATTATGCTTTTGAACTCATCAGGTGTGACAGACCCAGAAATGGCACATAAACCCTTAGAATTAAAAAATGACCATTTAAACTCTTCTTGAGTCCAAATAGTGACTGGTTTTTAATTGGTCACGTTTTCAAGAGTGACGGAGGGAGGTGTCCACCCTCTTTCAACCAAAATCCAGACACGTTCATCAATTACTTTAAATGCAGATCTCATGGGGCTTTCCAGTATGCATAGTTTGTCCCATCAAAAACTGGCATTTTATTATATAACTTCTCCATTATGAACACATTCGTTTTCAAAAATTAATTTTTTTAGAAAATTGATATCTTAGAAAAATTTTGTGGAAAATTACACGATAAAGTTGTGTAACTGGCTCTGATACCAATTTGAGAAGAGTGCGGTTGCGTTCAAATAAGGAAGTTATTTAATTAAATTCAATTTTTATCAATTAAGTCCTAGACATGCATCTAGGTGTGATTGATGATGATAAAGTCAAGCAAGAACAATCAAACACACACAAATGAGGAAAAATCCCCCAAAGAGGCAAAACCTTTTATTTTCACTAAAATTTTGTAAGAGAATGGCTTACACGGATTACAATGAAAATATGAGACACAGAAATACCCTCGGGTGTCGGTTCTGTTATCGGTGGCTGGAACTATCCCTTTCTAGTAGGGTAGCAGTGAAGAAGAGAACGGCCTCCTCACAATTTACTCCATATGAGTAAAAAATCCTCTTGAAGGTTTAAAGATTCACACACATATATGGGAATGGTTTTGTGAATCAAAAAGGTTTAGAAAACCTTAAAAAGATGAAGTCTTATTCTGGACAGTTTTCGCAGAATTTTGCGATTGCAGAAAGACTTGAAAAATATGTAGAAGGAGAACAGATATTTATACAAAAATCGAGGCGGTGTCTCATTCGAACGAGATAGCCATGTCGCTCGAACGAAGGACAGAAGTCGTTTAAATGAGATCGCGCGACATTCCTATCTCGCGCGAACGACATTCAAAGTTGTTTGGGCGAGCTCGTCGTTCAAGGCACTTCGCTTCTACACTTAGAAAAAATTATGCTTTTGATAATCAATTAATCCAGACTTCAAAAATAATTTTCAAAAAATTTCCCAAATGTTTATGCAAATATTTAAAGCTCCAATAAAACTTTTTATCGATAAAGCGTAGTGGAGTAGTGGGAATGAGCTGAGCAGCACGTCGCATGTAGCATGATGCACGTGAAGATAATGGATGCATTGAATTTGGATAAAGGCCATCGAGGTTGATCGTGTTGACGTGCCGAATGTAGCAGTATCAGACATACAAACTGTGATCTAGGAGAAAACAGAAAATTCCTAGATTCTACCCCAGACATTTATAAAATAATGTCCTTACAAGATGGGGTGAATCTTCCACCATGGTCATATAGTGTTTCAGGCTATCTTTTATTATAGAAATAGTAGTATTAATGTCAATACCACTACACCATCGATAATAAAAGATCCTTTCAAGTAGAGGAACATTAAGATGATTAACTCTACATTGAAGATCCCATCTAGAGATCCAAGGGATACTGATTTCAGTAAAAAAAAATAGTAGGGTATTAAGCCCTACTGGGACCTAATTTTTCCCTCTAAATTTTGGATGAAATTGAGTCCAAGGAAGAAAAGTTTTTCCTTAGTAATTTCATCCGGGAACATAACAATTCCTGGGACAAATTTGTCCCACCAATTGATAGCCCATCCTGGGTAATTATCTTTTAAATAGTTTGGGAACAATTTAAAAAACCAAGTATGTTTGTGCTCAGCGTTTTGATAATAAAAAGCTTTAGTCCAAGCCTGGACATAATCCTAGTAATTATAGGATCCAGTTTGCGAACTCAATTTTTGCACTTTCAACGGATGAACTCCCCATTCTCGGGGAGAGATAAACTTCTTCAAAACCGCCTTGCTATAAGCAATAGGGGATTTGAAATTGTTCTGGTGTTTATTAGTATGATTAAACACGACAGACTCCATTTCTTCAAGGATAGCCTCATATATCGTCCGGTATTTGCCTTCTTGCACATCATAATTATTTGTATTAAGGTAAAGGGACTTAATTTTCCAGGGAGAAGACATATGCTTCTCATCCTCTTCATTGAGGATGAGCATCAATTCCGAAGTCCTTTGATTAGGAATGAAATCATGCTTAATGGTTTCCAAAACTTCTTAAGAAGATTTCCTTTTGCTAAAGGGATTTGGAGGGGAACTCAATTTTCCCTTGTTCTATGCGCTCGAACGAAGAAATTCCAAATAATCCTGCATCGAGGGATATTGATCATCATTGATCACTATCTTCTCTTTTCCAGGCCTCTGGTGGGATTGACCACGGCCTCTTCCAGGCCCTCTAGAGGGGCCACTCGTTGATTCTGCAAAAATTCTCTAGTTAAAAAATCAGGGAGAGAATTGTTTTCACCTTTGATATGTTCAATATCAAAATCAAATGAGGATAGATTTTCTTGCCATCTGGCAAAAAATTGGAAGCAATATTTTCAACATAATTTTGCAAAACCGGTTTTACATCACTACAATCAATACGTAGTAAAAATTTCTTATTTAATAAATCATCCTGAAACTTTGAAATGCATTTAACAACCGAAAGAATTTCTTTTTTAATGGTAGAGTAGTTTTCCTGGGCATCTTTATAGGATTCATAAGTAAAACGAACTAATTCTTCTTTTTTAGTTAAAGAATTGATTTGTTTTAAAATCCCACTATATCTTATATTTGAGGCGTCAGTTTAAACAATTTTTGAAAATGAAGGATTAGCTAAAGCTAGGCAAGGTAATTGCTTGACTTTCAGTTTAATTTTCTGAACAGCTTAAGTGTGCTCTAAAATCCAAGGAGCGGGGTTCTTTTTCAACCCGGTGTAAAGAATTGCACTGTCTTGTGGAAGATTCCTATAATAATCACCAATATAATTGAGACTACCAAGAAATCTTTGGAGTTGAGTTTTCTCTTTTAATTCATTAGAGAATTTAGAAGCAAACTCAATACTTCTATCAATAGGGAATAGTTTCCCTTCCCCAGTGTTATTCCCTAAAAATATAATATTAGTTTGAAAAATTTTCATTTTAGGAGGAGAGACGACTAATCCATTAGCCTTAATGACATCTTTAAAAAAATTTAAATGTTTAAAGTGCTGATCAATCGATTGTGAAAAGATAAGAATATCATCAATATATACAATAGAAAAATCAGAATAAGGATTAAATTGTAACACCCCGAACTTTTGGGGATAATTAAATTTCATAAATGAGTATAATTTGGATATTTAAGAAATTATTGTGAATAGTAATTTTTGGATTTTTCAAGGATTAAATAATTTTCGATGTATATTATATTCACTCTTAGGATTAAGTGAATGAGTTGGAGCATTTTATTATTTTTCGTAGGTGGGTAAAGCGACAAAGGATAATATATTAATTAAAAAAACATGCATTTAAGTTGTGTTGGGTTAAATTAGTGACTTGCGATTTAGTAACTCGGATGTAAATTTTGATTGCGCGGTCGGTCTCGGAATGGCCGAGATAATCTGAATAGAGTATCCGGGGGTAGTAATTGGGTTTCAGGAATTTTTGGACCCGTAGGGACTCATAATGAGTAAACGAGTCATTTGGGGGTTTATAAGGGATAAACCCTTATTTTCCACTCTTTATAAGACAAAAGAGAGAAAGAGAAAGAAATAGAAAGAGAGAAAGAAGAGAAAGAGAAGAGAGGGAGAGAGAAGGGTAAATAGGGCCAAAACTCCGCGGGATTTGACTCGAGGTTGTCTAATTTTATCCTCCAGGAAAGTGTTTACTTGATTTAATTAATTTTGTGCGTATATCTCATATCAGAATTGGTGATGATGCAGAAAATAGCACCACCCTTCAAGGTGTTTGTAAGCTCAATTCAATGTTAACAATGGCAGCATAAGAATACATACACATATAGTAGATGGAGGTGAGGAGAAGAGGATTTACACCGGAATATAAGTGGTTCAGCAAATCCAGCCTACGTCCACTGTGAAAGTGTATGATGTGTATCACTGTATGAGGGATCTAATGGCCATAGATACAATCTCTCAAGCTTTCTCTCTCTATTGTGTATTTGAACAGAGTTTTATCTAGGGTTTCTAATTTCGACCCCTTCTTAAGGTAGAGGATGTCCTTTATATATAGTGCCTGGGGGTGTAGTGTACCCCCCCTCTTAATCATGCAATGAGTATGTGCATGAGGATCGAACCAGTATGAGAATGACACCTGGCTGATCTCATGTAGATAATGATGACCTCAATATTCCCTCACGTGGGGGGAATGATTCGGTTATAACTGATTTATTTACATGTTTTCCTAGCCCCGCATATGCGTAGAAGAGCTCGGCCATCTGTGATTGGTCACAACCTCAGCCTGGCAGAGGACAAGAGGGAGACCTTAGTTCAGTGGGAGAGCCGAAGTATGACACGTTGAGCTATGACATCGGCTTGGGCCGAGGTGATGGTGGTGCAGCAGGAACATCGACTGAGGATCAGCCGAGATTGGTTCTGGCGATGTGATAGCCACCTCGGCCTGTTCCTAGCCGAGGCTACGAACTTTGGATGCCCAGATAATGACTTAGTTGGGATTGATGTTGATGACGGGTAACCTATTCATCTTCTGAGCTGAGGTTGCGATCCTTGGAAGACCAGTTGGATAACCTTCCCTGGGTCATGGAGACCTCACTTGCCGAGGTAGCTAGCAATGTCGTCCGTGGCCGACCTTGCCTAGGACGAGTCCGCTAGGTGATGATCCATGGTCCCTCCAGCATCGGCCATCTCCATGGCCGAGGTTAATGTCTAAGAGCCTAGGGGTACATTCAGGGCATATCAATAACCCCCAGCCCTTCGTTACATGTGAGAGCAGGTGACTGTGGGGTCTATAACTCCGAGGTCCTTCTTCCTTGTGCTAATGTTCATTTAACACTTGTCATTTACTGAAGTGCAAGGCGTGCATGGCAAGCATGTGATGTCATCCGTCCCTTGGGGATCCTAAGGCAATGATGGGCCTTGGGACACGTGCCTTAGGTGTTGAGGGTTATACCCTCATTTCTTCTCTTTCTTCTTCATTTCTACACTCCCTCGCCTGAAACTCTCTCTCTCTACAAGGGTTTGCTTAAGGAGCTTGTTGGTGGCTTTTTCTTGCAGCTCTCTCTCTCTCTCTTCTTCATAAATCTTCTCAGGTATCGTTTATCTCCACTTTTTCTCCTTCTGTTGCATTTTTCTGCCTTATTCTTCCATTCGTTGTACTTTTCGGTGATCTTAAGCACTTTTCGGTGAACCTATGAGTTTTTTGGTGAACTGTTCGTTCATTGTTCTTGCTCAAAAATCCAGTTTTGATCTTTATTCCATTTGCCAATCTTGTTTGTAATTTAGGAGAGTCGCAAGTCTAGCGTCTGTTTCATATGCTCAGGCCCCTTTACCAACTCTTAGAGGAGTTCCCCTCTCTGAGAGAGAAGACCTTAGAGAAAATTAGTCAAATAGAAAGAGCGCATGAGGAAGCTCGTAGGTCAGAGGAATTCCCCCTCAGACCTATCTTTCCACCACCTTTGAAGGTCATATACCCTGAACCAACCGAACTAGTTAAGCAAGCAGAGGTCCCAGCTGAACCCTGTCTAATGTCGGAGTCTGAGTCCTCCACCTCAGACCCTATGTCTGTGGACTCCTTCTAAGAGGCCATGGACTTCTCGAGTCAATAAGATCAAGTCCCTGATCAGGCAGAGGTTTCCAGTCGGGCCTCGTCTCACAAAAATTCAAGCACATCAACCTCTTCCTCAGAGGTTGATATTATTGGACCAAGTGTGGCTGTTCCACCGATTCTTGAAGCCATTCCTCTATCAACTATCACAGGGGATAAGTTCGCTTAGAGGTTTCCAAGTAATGCCCCATCGTCTGCTCAAGCCGACGTTGAGCCAGATGATGATGATGATGAGAGTGCTATTGACGTCTCTGAGGCGGTCGAGATTAAGAGTTCAATCAGCCAAATCGACCTCTTATCCTTCAGATATCTATATTCCATAAGCCCCTCTATAAAACTCAGGAAACCTTTGAGGGAAGAGAGGGCTTACGACGATCGAGATGGTGAGATCTGCCTATACAAACAGATGTTCAAGTTGGGATTCCGTCTACCCATCCATCCCATCATCAGGTCTATATTGGCCTATATCAACTTGGCCCCTTCCCAGTTATCACCCAATGCTTGGAGGGTGATAATGGGAGCCATTGTCTTATGGAGGGTTATTCATCACTCAGACCTTCCTGTCCAAGTCTTTACAGGATGCTATGTCCCTTCATCTGCCAGAAACCATCCGAGCTATTATCATTTTTTAGCTCGGAAGCCAAAAAAGAAGATGCTTCAGATAACCCAAACCTCAAACCATAACTGGAAGCCACGTTATTTCTTCGCCTCAGGGCCATGGGAATTTGGTCCATGTGCCCCCTCTTCCTCATTAGAGTTGAGAATTCCCCTGAGATAAGGAAAGGTTACGATGGCTGCCAAGGCCGACCCTGGGCTAAGCCAACTTAATCTTCGGAAGGTCAAAGACCTTTAGGATCATGGGGAGCATGGTCTGCTTGTCAAATTCGAGCACCTGATGACCCCCTATTACCTCTCTGAGACTGGTCTAGGGGGAAGTCCTCTTACAAAGCTTGGTAAGTGCTTTTTATTTCAAGTTATACCTCTGAATTTATATATGTCTGACTCTCTAACTCAAACCTTTTTATCTTGTAGAGCGTCCAAAGGGAATATCTGACGAGTTGTGGGAGATGGCAGCACCAAGTTTAACAAAGCTCGTCAAAAAGGAAGGTCTGAATGCTCCTCCTCCCCCTCCCTCAACCTCGAGGGCTGAGGCCACCAAGAAGAGAAAGGTTATCGATCCTTCCCCTGAGGATCAGAGGCAGAAGAAGAAAGGCGGGGATCTTGCCATTCCTGTTTCTTCTGAGGATGCATTGGCTGCTCGTATAAAGCAACTAAAAATTAATGATAGCATCATAGGCCACAGTTTGCAGGCTTTGGATGCCATCGGCTCTGCTATGACTGATACTGACAAACGCTTTTGTCGATCCATGGGCACCCCTCAGTTGGTTGAGTTTGGCCTTCATAGGTTTATTCAGGTATGACTTCGAATTTCAGTTTAGCTTTGAAGCGTAACCTCTGTTTTTAATTTCAACTTATATATATATGACCACATGATTGGCAGGGCCTCGCTGCTATGCATCATCTTGCCAACTAGACTCTGAAGAAGTTACCCCTCATCCAGAAAGGCCAAGAGGACGAGAAGGTGCAAAGCTCTCTGAATGCAGAGGTAAACCGTCTAAAGTTTGCCTTTGAGGGGTCTGATAAGAAGGTTAAGGAGTTGGAGAACGAGATATCCAAGCGTAAAAAGAACCACACCATTGCTCTGAAGGCCAAGGACGACGTTCTCCAGCAGAAGGTTGACGTTGCAGTGAAGGCAGCTCTGGAGGATGCTTCTGAGGGGATTTTGGCCGATTACAATGTCTCCAATGAATTCATCAGCTTCGGCTTTGAGTACCTCGAAAGAGGTATTAAGGCTACTGACAAATGAGCGGCTGCTAAGGAGAAGGAGTCAGGGATCTTAAAAGCCTCTGACTTCATATGTCTGGGTTTTGCTAACCCTCAATTTGACTAAGCCCTTCAAGAGGTTGAAGAGGAAGACACTGCCCCTGTAGAGACTGCGCCACTCGATGTTACAGATACTGAGGGAGCCAACCCCAGAGATAATGGGGCCGAGGTGACCAACGTCGGCCAAGGGAATCAAGCCGAGGATGCCAGCACTGTCCCTGTAAATCCTTAGGCTATTTTTATGAAGCTTTTGTACTTTTTCACTATGTATTTGAACTGTAACCTCTGATGAACAATTTTACTTTATATTTTTTTCATTTGTAACTTATTCTGTCAACCTCGGAGGAGGGCTCTTATTTCTTCTCTTGCTGAATTGTTTGTTGGATGATTTTCTTTGCCATGCAATAATTTCACCAACTTAATGATGTTAAGGGTCTGAGGTCATCTAAGTATGATGTCTGACCTCAGACCTTGTCACCAAATCATGATGTTATAAGGTCTAAGGTCATCACTAAGACCTTATAACCTCATAAATAATTCCACAAACTTAATGATGTTAAGGGTCTGAAGTCATCCAAGTATGATGTCTGACCTCAGACCTTGTCACCAAATCATGATGTTATAAGGTCTGAGGTCATCAACTAAGATGTTATCCTCATAAATAATTTCACCAACTTAATGATGTTAAGGGTCTGAGGTCATCCAAGTATGATGTCTGACCTCATACCTTCTCACCAAATCATGTTGTTATAAGGTCTGAGGTCATCCAAGTATGATATTTGACCTCAGACCTTCTCACCAAATAATGATGTTATAAGGTCTGAGGTCATCAACTAAGATGTTATCCCCATAAATAATTTCACCAACTTAATGATATTAAGGGTACGAGGTCATCTAAGCATGATGGCTGACCTCAAACCTTGTCACCAAATCATGATGTTAAGGGTCTGAGGTCATCAACTAAGATGTTATCCCCATAAATAATTTCACCAACTTAATGCATAATCTCATCAAGAACTGTTAAAGGAATTTGATCTTTTCATTAATAATCTCTTCATAAGATAATACATTGGCACCAACTCTGGCAACATCATATGTAATACTTCTTTAGATGGTCAGCATTTCAGGGATTGGAAAAAGGTTCCCCTCTAGATTTTCTAGCCTATAGGTCCCGGGTACCTCTTCGATCACTTTGTAGGGACCGTGCCAATTTGGGTGAAGCTTGTGTGCCTTTTATAGTGTCTTCTTCAGTACTAAGTCTCCCACGGCAATGGGTCTTGATTTCACCCTTTGATTGTAGAACTTTGTTGTTCTTTGTTGGTAAGTTGCTTGCTTAATTTTTGCGTCTTCCCTTCTCTCCTCGATCAAATCTAGGTCGAGTCTTCTCTCCTCCCCATTCTTCTCAGGGTCAAAAGTCTTCACCCTATGAGTAGGGAGTTCAACCTCTGTTGGTATGACGGCTTCTGAGCCATATGAAACATAAACGGGGTCTCCCATGTTGTCGTCCTAGCCGTTGTTCTGTAGGCCCATAGCACAGCATAAACTTCTTCGGTCCATCTACCTTTAGCCTCTTCTAACCTTTTCTTGATCCCGTCAAGGATCATTCCATTTGTGACTTCGGTCTGACCGTTTTCTTGTGGTCATCCAGTAAAGAGAAAAAATGCTTTATCCCAACTCTTTCATAGAATTTTTTCAGGGAAGAGTTCTTGAACTGTGTTCCGTTGTCAGAATTGAGGGTGTTTGGGAGGTCATGTCTGCATATGATGTTCTTCCAAATAAATTAGCAGGTCTTTCGCTCTGTAATCGTGATCATCGGTTCTGTCTCTACCCACTTAGAGAAGAAAATAGTGGCGACTATCAGAAATCTATAATTATTTGCAGCCCTTGGCAGGGGACCTACCAAGTCAATCCCCCATACTGCGAATGGCCAAGGGGAACTGATAGACGTCATAGGCTGATGAGGTTGATGTGGGACTGTGGAGAATCTCTAACATTTTTTACACCTCTTTACATAAGATGCAGCGTCCTTTGCTAAGGTTGGCCACCAGTACCCCTACGTAATAATTCTTTTAACCAATGGTCTTCCTCCTATGTGACTGGAGCAAGAACCCTCATGTACCTCTCGTAAGATGCGGGGAACTTCGGTGGGATGGACGCATCTGAGCAGGGGTAATAAGAGTCCATTTATATACAGGACATTTCCTACTGTTGAGAACTTTGCAGCTCTGTATCTCAACTTCCTCCTCTCCAACTTTGACTCTGGTAGCACCCCTTCTCTGATATATCTGATAATTGGATCCATCCACGAGTTCCCAAGATTCAAAATGAGGCAAGGGTTACTGACCTCTTCTTCTTCAATGGTTGCTCTGGGCAAGATCTCAACTGGGACTGTCCTTATGATATTTATCCTTGTTACCGAAGCTAGTCTTGCTAATGCGTATGCATGACTGTTGTTTTGTAGAGGTATTCTCTTCATCTTTACCTCCTCGAGGCCTTCAAGTATCATTCTCACCCTCTTCAGGTATTTGGCCACCCTTTCGTCCTTGGCCTAATAACCAACCTTAAGTCACTGTGAAGGAGTAGTCGTCTTATACCAATGGTTCTTGCCAAGGAGAGGCCTGCTATCATGGCCTCGTATTCTGACTCGTTGTTTGACGCCTTGAATTTGAACCTTAGGGCATATTCGATGTTGGTACCATCCGGGTCTGAGAGTATTAGGCCGGTACCGCTTCCATTTTCGCAAGAAGACCCATCGACGAAGAGGTTCCAGATGTCTTTATCTGATGAGAAACCCTCTTCTAACATAATTCCTTGCCTGAAGAGGTACCGGTCTTCCTCATTCTCGTATATCCCATCTCTGACTCTCTTGGGCATAACCTCTTCTGGGTGTCGGAAGACGTTGCTGTTTGACCCTTCTGTGGCCTCTAGGCTATTCTCACCCTCAACCTCTTCCCATGTAAACTCTGAGACAAAATTTGCCAGTGCCTTGCCCTTTGATGGACGTCTTGGGCTGATAGGTGAGGTCATAATCCCTTAGCTCAATAGCCCATGCCATCAATCTTCCTGACTTCTCAGGTTTATGGAGGACCTGTCTTAGTGGGGAATCAGTGAGGACGACCATAGAATGGGCTTGAAAGTAGGGCTTCATCTTCCTAGAGGCATGTATCAAGGTGTAGGCTAACTTTTCCATGCAAGGGTAATTATGCTCAGATCCCTGAAGGGCCTCACTGTTGAAGTATACGGGCCTTTGAACCCCAACATCCTCCAGCACAATAGCCGCACTTATAGCTAATTCAGAGACAGCTAGATAAACAAACATCCTCTCCCCCACTATTGGCCGAGATAAGAGCAAAGTAGATCCAAGGTATGACTTGAGGTGATCAAAAGCCTCATCACATCCTTTGTCCCACTCGAAGGCCTTTCTGAGCACCTTGAAGAATGGAAGGCACTTGTCGGTCGCCCTAAACGAATCTATTGAGCACAACCACTCTTCCAGTGAGCCTCTGAACGTCCTTGATGCTCCGAGGTGTCTTCATGTCGAGCAAAGCCTTGATTTTCTCAGGGTTCGCCTCTATTCCTCTTTGATTGACGATGAATCCAAGAAACATCCCAGCTCCTACCTCGAAGACACACTTTGTCGGGTTGAGTTTCATCCTATACAGGTCCATGGTATTGAAGGTCTTTTCCAGGTCTGCCGCGTGAGTGCAAGCCTTTAATCTCTTTGTCAACATATTATCTACATACACCTCCATATTCTTGCCTATTTGGTCTTCGAACATCTTATTCACAAGACGTTGATAGGTCCCCCCTGCATTTTTCAATCCGAAGGGCATCACCTTGTAGCAATACGTCCCTTTGTCAGTAATGAAGGCTATCTTCTCTGAGTCTTCAGTATCCATGAAGATTTGGTTGTAACCTGAATACGCGTCCATGAAGATCATGAGCTCATGTCCTGCAGTTGTATCTACCATCTAATCGATACGAGGTAAGGGGTAACTGTCTTTCGGGAAAGACTTGTTCAGATCAGTAAAATCTACGCACATTCTCCACTTTTTGTTGGCTTTGGGCACAATTACTGCATTTGATAGCCACTCCGGATATATCACTTCCCTAATGAATTTAGCCTCTTCCAACTTTTTGACCTCTTCTCGGATGACGTCGTACTTCTCCTTGGAGTATATTCTTTATCTCTATTTGATGGGCTTAGCATCCTTAGATACGTTGAGTTTATGGTACATGACCTCGGGGTTGATGCCGGGCATATCTGCGTGACTCCAAGCAAAGACACTCTGCCTCTTCCTCAGGAAGTTTATCAGCTCCTCTTCGATCTCCGCTTTTAAAGCTTTACCTAACTGGACGGTTTTTTTTGGTTCATCCTCATTGAGGATGATGGATTCTACCTCTTCCGCGGCCTCTCCCTTCTTTAACTTTGTTTCCTCTCTTAGGTCAAGTGTATCGATGTTATAAGTGGTAGTATCTCTCTTGTAAGCCTCTCTCTCTTCAGCCGAATTGAAGTAACATTCTTGTGCTATGGTCTGGTCACCCTGCACTTCCCCTACCCTATAGGGTTCGAGAATTTTAGCATCTGGTGGACCGTCAATGGCACGACTTCAAACTCCTTAAGGGCCACTCTTCTTATGATGAGGTTATAGGCCGAGAAGACCTTTTCGTCCATAACGAAAAAATTGATCTTCCGGGTTAACCTCTTAGGCCACTCATCACCCATTCACATGTCCATCTCATACATGCCTAGTGGATAGACTTTTTCACCACTGAACCCCATTAACGGATGATGATAGGGTAACATCCTCGCTCTGCTAAGTCCTAGGCTTTTGAAGCAGGGCCAAAACATCACATCACTGAGCTTCCTCCGTCTACAAGAATTCTCTGTACCTCAGATCCATGAACTCTTATTGTGATCACCAAAGGGTCATCATGTGGAGCCAGGATGCCCTTGAATTCGAGTCGGGAGAACCCAACTACAAGAGTATCCATGTCTACCTTCTTTCTCTTCTGTGTAGTATCAGAAG